>JAJHZJ010000183.1:212500-1595000 GCA_023548195.1 Bettongia penicillata ogilbyi
CACTTAAAACCAATTGACTTTTGCTCAATAGTTTTTAATCTAATAATACTTAGTTTAAGCATAATATAAAAATAAAGTCCATAAATAAATTTTAAAAATAATTTTGAAATTTTAGCTTTTTACATTGATCTTTTTAAACAAGAAATTATCTGATTACTACAGCTATTTTCATAAAGTACTGAATAGTATCAGTGAACAATGACATCACATGATAAAAATTCAGATTGAATAAATGTACAAAGCATCAGGTAAGAGTGTGCATCTTTAAAGATTACTGCCTTTTGAAACTAAACTAAACTGATTTCCACCTTCTGTGAACAAAAAATGATTATACTGTAAAAAAAGTTTTAAGTATATCTGTATTTTGTCACTCTATATTTATATATGTATCAATTTTTTACCTTCCACTATGAGACCAAGCTGTGAATTCATAAAACATCTAAAAACAAAAATAAGGAAAATGGTCACTAAGAGAAGGAAATTAATTCTTTCCATTAACATCAAAATTATTTCCAATTAATATTCCATAGAGTCCTTGAGATAGATATCCCTATTGCTGCATGTGGTTATCTAAAATAGTATTGCATAATATATGAGCACTTAAAATACCCATGAAAAAATATGCCCTTTCCTATCAGGAACTTATTTTTTAAAGCTCATATTAAATGTTTTTTTTTAATTGCTGGGTAATTCACTTTGCAACATTTAGAACAAACAGATTTGTTGAAAAATAAAAGTAAGCGTCCCTTTCAAAGATTTTAAAATAACTACAAGCACAATACAGTTCCTAAAGATGATTTCTATGTTGTCAGAGGCAAGCTGAATTGAGACATGAGATGATTTTTCTATGTCTGTGTATGTGTGTGTGAGTGTACAGTAATGTATATGTGTGATATGCACACATATATGAAAGCATACATAAATGTGTGTATGTACATATTTATGTTATGTATATATGCAGTGTCTCTAATCCTTCTGTGATGCGTCATGGTAGCATTGAAACAACCCCATGTTCTCAAAGGTTATTCAATTAGAGCACTGTATCAGGGAAGACACACCAAACTTTAAAGATTTCAAGTAAGATTTTGTGACTATATATTTATATTCTGAAGAATAACCTATCTAAATACAGATTGGCTCATTATAGGATTAGAACCAGTTTGACTATAAAAAATTCACAGGGGAGTTTGTGCTCCATATTTGTGGAGGGAGTACCCAACCAATGAAATCTCAGGCCACCGAAATATTGAAGAATATTTTGTTTGTCTTATGGCTTGAAATCTTCCCTAGATAAACACGCACCCTCATTTGTTATCAGAGGAGTGAGAATTTTGGGGTAATATTTGTGACCTTTTTGTTTTCCTCTTTCTGCTTGTCTGTCTCTCTAGCTGCTTTTCTGTCTGTCTGTCTGTCTTTGTGACTCTCATTCAACAAAGAATGATGTAGACTTTGTCTCTGTGGCAAACGCTTGACTAGAATTTCTAATCTATAGCTAACAAATCAGTATGGTCAAATTTTTTTACATGAATGATGGCACAGTATTACCAATTTAGATTATTTGTAAAGTGGTTCTTAAGGTGAAGATGATGTCAGGCTTCCATTTGTTAAATGTTAGCTGTCTTTTATGTCATTTAAAAAATATTAAATAGATGCACAAAACTTCATTATCAAAATTTTTTTTTCTTTTTCTTCTACTCAGGGTGCTAATCATAGTGAATTTCTTAAGTTGATATTCCCTTTTCCTTGCTATAGCAAAATACAGAAGGGGGAAATGAAACATTGTGTACGTATGTGTAAGCAGAGAGCAGCGGACCATGTGTTTGTGAAGAGATAACCTTTCTGTTGCAGAGAAGGAATGTAAAACATTGGGGGTTTTTGTAATTCTGAAGTAAATCTGATTCTTAAAATCAGCAGCCTGTCAGTTTCAATGGTCCTTGAAACTAATTGAATAACCTCCTCCTCCTCCTCTCCCATTGTTCCATCAACCATTTGCTTGTCCTCTTTTATTTCTGGAACATTTGAAGATGTCAGTACAACAATACTGGGTGACAGATTGAATAATGAGAGGGCCAGGCCAGGACTTCAAAAAAAAAAAAACAACAAAAAGGAGGATATTTTCAATACTTTCAACTAAGGGAAAGGGAGACATAGTGAACGGAGAGAAGGCCTTGAAATCAAGGTGATGGCCTTGTGACCCTGGGCAAGTCACTTAACTGCACATAGATCTAGGAAACTCTCAACAATATAAATTGCATCAATAGATTCATAACCGCATTCATAAAGGAAATTTTCTCACTGAGGAGTTCCTTTTACCAGTAAAATTACATACTCAGGTCCTATCCCTATCACTCAGCTGCAGGTAAGAGAAGAAATAGGTTGGATTGGGTAAATTAATAGATCTGTTGCATTAATTCTCAAATTAAGAAAGACATCAAATCTAAAGCAAAACACCTTGGTGCCAAAAAAAAAAACCTGCCTGTCAGAAGAAAGTTTGTGTTCTATTCTGTCCTTTTAGGTTGAACTGAGTATGCCATTTAGACCCACAAATGCTTTAGATTCATTAACTCTAAAATGTAGGAGTATGTTTGTAATCTTTGGGTGTTTGAAGTATTATTGTGTTACGCAGGCTTAAACCATGGAGCTCATGAAATAAAAAAGCAAGCCAACTCTATTGAGAAGAGCTTCTCATAAAATTTATAGTAGTGAGGGAAAATGATGGAAACCAGTCCATTGGGTCCCCTGACCGCAATTGATCACCCTCTTGCAATGGAACACTTTCTCTCAAACCCATGAATTCTGGTGGGTTTTTATACACTTTTACCTGAGTCTAGCAAAATGACACCTTGGAAATAGGGGGTTAGGAGACTGGACCTTGGGAATAGAGTTGATTCGTACTGGAGGGTGAAGAGAAGATTCCTGGGAAATTGGAGGTTTGATAATATTCAAACTTCCCTGAGTGGGAAAACGTATTTTGGGCCATTTTTCTAGTCCTACTCTGAATGGATAACTCAGTTTCATTGTCAATGGTTTTGAGCTTCCCTCAGACTTCTCTATTAAGTGGGTCAAGGAGACAACAACATTCCACACAAATCTATTTTGATATAAAATTCTCAAGAGATTATAAAGTATGTCACATTTCTGTATTATTTGAAGGTTTGTTTACACATTTTCTCCATCATAACAAACTCTGTGGATTAGGTGGTTGTTCAGTCATTTTTCAGTCATGTCCAACCCCATTTTGAACTCAGGTCTTCCTGACTCCTGGTCTGGTACTCTATACAGTATCAGATAGTTACTAGATATAAGACCCCAGGTAAGTCACTTACCCCGTTTGTCTTAGTTCATTATCTGTAAAGCGAGCTCAAGAAGGAAATGAAAAATCACCCCAGTATCTCTACCAAGAAAACCCCAGATGAAGAGGTCAAAAACTCACAGATTTTTCTATGTGTTAAGAAGAATAAATAGTTCCAAGATATTTTGAACATAGTGTGAATGCTTCAGGAGATTAATTTTATATCCTGCCTCCTCCATGATCTGAGGGGAAAAGAGAATACTTCCCTAATCATTCCATCCAGGAGTCATCTTCCTCTCCTCTGTATTCCACAGAATTTATCTGTATAACTCCTATTAAAAATTGATGATTCAATGCCCTGTGACATTTCTTTTATTTTTGTATTGAACCATTCTTTAAATCTTCCATTGTTTTTCTGATTTATATTATGTCTCTCTCTTAGATCATAAACTTTTGTGGGGAACTAAACAGCTATGTTGGACATGTATTAGGAGCTTAGTAAATATCTATTAATTTGATTTTATTGACATGATTTAATCATTTCATAGTAGCGAAAAATATAGAAACCCTTCTGCGAGTTCACCACTACTTTTAATTACTTAACAGTCTCTAAAAATCAGGAATAGAAACTATTGTTATCTGTGTTAATATAATCTTTTCTTCAGGATCAAAATAATAAAGGCTTTTCCACTTATTTTTGTTCATAATTTTTTGATACATAATCACTACGGTTGTAATTCATTGGCTAAAGCATCTCTGGGTCATGTAAACTGAGTTCATATCTTACATGTTCCTCAGTAATCCTGCTCTTTGGTTTGTACCCTCTACTTCAAGATAACACAAAGGAACATATGAATATTTGAATTTGGCTTATTTTTAACTTCACTAGTCTTTGAGCCTTTAGTCTCCATCAGCTGCCTCTGGCTTATTGTTTCTCTTATACTTGCCATCTCTTAGAACGCGTTGGTTATTTCATGGTCTCTCCTTTCAGAAGACCTCATTCTTCTCCCTTGTGAACATTATGCAAAAGCAAGTCTTTTTTTTTTTATTGTCTATATTCTCAAGCCTCTAAGTCCTGCCCATTGTGGATTGGAAAAGGGAAGAGAAAAGAAGGAAAACTTAAGCTGACTGAAGTTGTTTTCCATGCATTTTTGCTATGCTTTGACATTTTAATAGTCTGAATGATCAACAGTTTCATCATCACAGACATTCCTTTCACTGAAGCAGACTACCGATCATCAAAATCCTTTTTGGGTTACCATGAGTCAGAAACAGAACATTTGCCAGTAGTAGATAGTTTGTGAGAAGGGTTAAAAATTAGTCATTTCTCCCAGCCAACTGTTCCCTGAACACTACTAATCTGTCTTGGCAATGACAGGAGTCACCTTTGGAGGTGACTGGTGTGAAATGATATAATGTTGACATTTAAAATGAAATGTACAATAAAAGTGTCTAAGAAGAAAGTTAAAGGAAAGCCTTGTAGATTTCAAAGTACCCTGTGTCCTGAAAACCTGCGTTTTCTGTGGTCCTTTCTGAATTGAATGCGTAAACATGATTTAGTGCACAGACTGTGAGATTTTACTAATCTATTTATTAGTCCCCATTTCAAAGAAGTTATAATGATATGTTTTCACTTAAGATAATTAGAATGCATTCTTAGTTGGGGAAATGGCTTAGCAAATTATATAACATTATACTGTACCTTTAATGTTTTAATCCTTTACGCTAATGAACAGCATGATTCACTTTGCCTCAGGTTATTATCTCATTCTCACAGAGCCTGAGCTTTTATGCTTGAGCATGGTGCAAGTCAGCACAGCCAGTGGTTCAGCTTTGTGTCACCTGGAATGTGTCAGGTTTTTGACAGAAGACTAATGGACACTAAACATTTTCTGAATATTTTACATCAGTTATTTACTATGCTCACTATTTCAAATAAAGAAAGCAAGAAAATCCTTCTGTTATCAGTAATACTTTATATTTTTTCAGGTTACTAAGCTTCCTTCCATAAGCATAAGAATCTCTTGCAAATGTTCTAAGAGTCTTGGAAGCTTAGAATCTGTTGATTTGGGCAATAATTTAGATAGATTGTCTATAGAAATCCCTGTATTTTATTTGAAATAGAAAAATTATGTTTATTGAACCTGGAATCAGGAAGAATCATTTTCTTGAGTTTAAATCTGGCTTCAGACACTTAGCAGTTGTGTGACACTGGGGAAGTCACTTAACCTTTCTGCCTCAGTTTCCTCAACAATAAAATGAGCCAGAGAAGGAAATGCAAATCACTCCAATATCCTTACCAAGTAAATGAGAAATGGAGTCACAAAGAACCAGACATGACTAAAAAACAACTGAACCATAACAGAATGAAAATGGAAGATTTTAAGGGAACCTTTAGGTCAAAAACGAATAAATGAATTTTTTATCAAAAAATCAGAAATAACTCAAAGCAAATGAGTGTATTCCTTAAGAATGTTAGTGTTAAACATCCTTGATAGTAACTCATAAATCATAAAGTCAAATTAAGGCAATACCTTCTTAGAAAGGAGATGGGTGAGATTAAGGTTCTTGAGAGAGAGAAGATACTTCCACATACATAATGAGAAAATCGAGAATAAAAGTGGAGGTTGTAATATGGAGAGAACATTTCTTCTAAAATGGGGAGCAAAGCAATAGAGTTACCTATCCCAGTGGGCCTGTTCTTGATGAATTCTCTTATCTATATTACACTGTCTCAAAAATTTTAGTGCAGTTTTGTTCATTGTTCTTTCTTCAGTATCATTTTTCAACTACCATCCAGTCTATAGCTTGGGAAACATTTGCGCATGCCTTTATCAAGCAAAACCTTTTATTCAAAATTATCTTACAGTTACGTGCTTGATAAACTAAAAGACCTCTATCTTTTTTCTCTACCTATACAGAAGTATATTATTAACTATTCGAGGGCTAAGAATTAGTCTCAGAGTGGAGGATTGAGATGTATCATTGGAGCACATGCTGCTTAATTTCATTTTATCAAGTTCAGATTGACCTTGGCATGGTTTTGTTTTAAATTGTTATTTTTCCTATAGTTTCTTTCCCTCAAAATTTCCAGCTCAAGCAGTATATTCTTTATTTCTATAAATTGCATTTTCTACCAGTTATTCCAGTTCACTGCGGTTAAAAAAAACCACTAAAGAGATCTGGTTTCAAATCACAGTTTTCGTACTTAAATCTACATCATAATGGGAAGAAATGCTACACCTCTTTTTGCTGAAGTGTCCTCCTAGCTACTCTTTCTCCATTGCTCCTTGATTGACACAGGACTAATTCAGTGTACTCAGCTGGATCCTAAGACTCAGGCTTATGACTTCAGAATAGCCTCCAAGAACAAGTCATGAAGCAACAAGGTTATAACTGTTAGAAAAAAGTTGGAGAAAACATCTTGATCAAACCAACTGAATGGAAAGAAAAATCTAGTAATTTTGTGATACCCCAGAAGACAGAGCTGAATTTGCAAATTTGCTGTTAAGAATAGAAAGTGAAGAGTTTAAAACTAGACTGTATATTCAAAAGGATCACAGTTTGAATATTATGTTTTTTAGAGCATCTTCCTCTAGTTATGTAGACAAAGTTCTATTTTGTTTTGTTTAAGGTAAGCATTAATAAATCGTCATGATAGTAAAGGAGAAATTAAAAATTGTAGCAAGGAAAATACTATGATAACATAAGCACTTATGAAAAACAATTTATGTCAATTTTTCTGCAGTCTAAAATTATTTGGAGTTTTCAAAAACCACCAAATTTGTATTGGCCAAAACTGCCAATTCTATCATTGGCAATTACAATTTATTCCAATAATAAATTCTAAGCTATCATAATTCATTCTGTATGTAACCTGCACTGAAAGTGTAAGGGGTTTATCATATTCTTTAATCTGTTTATAACCATTCATCCATGATAGCCAAGGAAACGTGTTTATTCTTCCATTCATTCATTCATGTGTTTAATCATTTTCAACTGAAGAAGAATTTATTATATGCCTGATGTATGCTTATCAGTGTATTCATAATTCTTACAGATAAAATATCTAGAGAAAGAATGATTTGCCCTTATATATTTTATAACCTACTTAGGTAGGGCAAAAAAAAATCCAGGAAACAACTAAGAGAGATTAAGCAGCATATAATATTTTTCATATTTACATTCATAGATTAAGCATGAATCCTATGGATTTCCCTAAAAATCCAACTAAAGTGGCTATAGTACTGGAGTGGGAAAAAGGATGAAGAAAGTAATGATTGATAAGGGGGAAAGCTAGAAGTAAGGGAAAACATCAAAAAGAGATAGAAACAGATTAAGAGTTATACAGAGACAGAGAAAAAAAAGATGTATAAATGTGTGTGTGTGTGTGTGTGTGTGTGTGTGTGTGTGTGTGTGTGTGTAGTTAGTGGGGATTAGAGGAGTGGAACGGCAAGAATTTATTTTTTCTTTATACCTGTGTCAGATCTCCTCTAAGCTCAAGCTTAAGTATATGTTGAGAGATTCTTTTAAGGTTTTGGGATTAGAGACTATTGTTATTGCCATGGCTATTTAGTCCTTATAAAGTTATGCTTAATAAATAGCCAAGATATGGACATTGATATCCCTATCAACCAGAAGTTATTCATTAATGTTAAAAAATACAACCAAATCTTCTAACAACAGGAGTTGTTTGAGATCATGGTCAGATAGAATTGAAATGAAAGCCTTATATTCTTTCCCAACCATAAGAGAAAGCTTCTTATCAGTGTTTTTTACCATCATGAAGAGCATGATCCAAATATCTAGGACATTGTAATGTTGAATGGCATGAGAACCAAATTCATCTAGCTTCATCTTTAAATAAAAATGTGTAGTAGGCGATAATCAAATTGCTTCTAACTCATTACATTCTGGTCACAATTTCCTGCAAATGGAAGACTGAAAAGGATAAATATCACTGTTATTAATAGAAATAGCTTGTGTATTTGCTAGTCACTAGCTATTCTAGTTTTCTAGCCATTGTTTCAGAAGACTGACTAAAATCAAATATTAGTGAAAGTGTATTCATCTAAAAGCAGTTCACTTTATGTTGAGGTGATGAAACGAATGTATTATGTCTTGTTTGTCCATATTACTATTATCTTTCATATAAGATACCACACAGTTGTGTTCAAGCAATAGAAGCATCCTATAAATAAACATCATAAAATGCAAATTATCCTATTCTTTAAATCCTGAGATTAATCTACATGCTGAATTAAATTTTTCTTTTCCAAACTAAAGATCTTTAAAATCATTAAATAGGCATTATTACTGAGGACCTAGTCATAAATATGGACTTCACAAAGAGTCTGGGCTACTGTGAAAAGGCCATTTTTATCTGTGTTTGTGAAAACACAACCTAACCTGAATGACATTTCAAATTTCACTGAATGGTTGTTTCTCAAAAAGTGATCAAAATGATCTATCTACATTTCTACATTTTATGTTTTCCAGAGGGGTAAATCAGTTTGAGATAACAAGTATGTTGAAATTATAGTGACTCAACATTTATACATCACTTACCATGTGCCAGGCACTATGCCAAATGCTTTAAAATTATTATCTCATTTTATCCTCACAACAACTCTAGTACATAGGTTCTATTATTATCCCCATTTTACAGATGATGAAATCGAGGCAAACAGAGGTTAAGTGACTTGCCCAGAGTCACACAGTTAGTAAAGTGTCTGAGGCTGGATTTTGATTCAGATCTCTCTGATTCCAGGCCTGACATTCTACCTGCCCTAATAAACTTTGAATATGTTTTGCATGCTAATGAAAGGCAAAGGTTATCAATAAAAGCAATTACACACAAATATTGTTGAAGTAAAGAAAACAAAAATGTTTCACAAAGAATTGCTTTAAATTGTTAATTTTGCTGTTTAACCTCCATTTTTCTGAAGAAAACAAGTTTCATGATATATTATGAGATCAAGTGACATTAAATGCAGTGTTCTAAGTAATTGAACATCATGATGTTTATCCTGAGTTATGAAGAAAATATTAAATTATATTTGTGATGTTATTTATTAAAATTAAAAACAATTCATTTCAGAAAAGTTTACTTCACTGGGGATAAATTTTTTTTAATATTAGTGTTTTAACTCTCACTCTTCAGTTTTAGATAATGACTCCATGTCAGTCATGTGAGGTTGCTGACACAGTTCTCTACTTAAAATCAGAAATTCTACATTTCTCTAACTAAAAAAATTGACATCATTTCAGAGAAATCTTTAACACATGCATGTAACTGATATCATTAATATTATACTTGTTTCAGATAGTAGTTGGAATTTATTAATTTTTTCCCTGGTATTAGACATTAGGATCTTTGTAGTGTTTTAGTACTTCAGTATTGGAAAGTACTTCATTTCTGTATCTCCTGAACATTCACAACTATTTATTTAGCCTAGAGAATAATAGCAATATTTGCCGTGGTTTTCAGATTATTTGAAGGGATTTCCATTTAGATCCAGGTTTAAATTAGCTGAAAAATAAGCATTTATCAAGCACGTACTTCATACTAGGTATTGTCTTGGTATTAAGGACCAAAGCAAAAAACGAAATAGCTCCCCTACCCCTACGATGGAGTTTCCATTTTCTCTGCAGAAAATGGTTTAAAATGTATAAGTATATATGATAGAGATAGGTAGGAGTGATCACAGGACCCCTGATACACTGAATCCCAATTCCTCTTATTCAAAATTATAGGGTGTAATAGAAGGAAAATTAACAATGAGACAATGATGTTAAGGCTTTTCCCCTTTCACTTTGAGCTGACTGAATTCATATATTATAAAGAATATAAAATCGTGTGGCATAATACCTGAATGACCTATTTTTTAAAGATTGCAAAGGATTCACCCATTTCAATCTTTCTTGGGTTAATGTATAGAAAATATAAAGAAGTGTTTATAGGTCTTTATTCTTTTAAGAGGTGTGAAGTTCCTCAATCAGTTTGATGGTATTGTAGGGCAGTTAGTAATAGGCTGATTAAAGGATTAGCCACATCCCGGGTAGGCTTTAAAAAGCAAGCTATCCAACAAGGAACAACAAGGTAGCACAGTGGAGAGAGAACTGACTTTGATTTTGGAAGATTTGAGTTCAAATCAGGCCTCAAACACTGGGCAAGTCACTTAACCCCCACTAGCCTTGATTCTTCAATAGAGACACATTGGAGAAGGAAATAGCAAACCACCCCAGTAGCTTTGACAAGAAAACCCCACAGAGTAGTCCGTGGTGCCACAAAGAGTCTGATACAGCACAACAATAAAAACAAATCCAACAGTAGATAGATCTCTCTAAAGAATCATCCCTGTCAATCAAGAAAAGAATTAGCTATGAAAGAAAGCTCTAAAATCCAGCTTTTTAGAGAATATAAATTCTTAGCTCCTTTTTCTCTTTTTCCTCTTCCATAGGCAATGGCATCTTATAGTGGGGTAGCTTCCCTATTACCAGACATTGAACTTAGCTTCTATTCTAGAATTTACTCTTACCAGCCCAAGGTTTAATTGTGAAGTAAAGCAGACCTAAGAAACCCTATCAAACTACTTGGAGATGCTACATTTAAAGAGAGCAACACCACCAGAAGAGAACAGAAATTGGAATGTGTACATTCCCTTGGTTATGCATTTTCCCTACCTTATGAGCCTTTCTGCTAGTGTATGCTATATGTGTGCCAGTTTTGCCCACTGTTTTGTTGTTGTTCTTGTTTGAGGGGATATTTTGTTTGTTTCATTTTACTTCTCATTAGCAAAATTTAGTAAATGACAGTGGGCTCATCCATCTTCTTTAAAAAATATATATTTTTGATGAAATCTAGAATGTATGTTCTATTTTTTCAATTAACCTGGAAGGTACTTTTTCTACATATGCAAATGCAGAAATATGTAAAGTAAATATACGATAATAAATTGGAGGACACTAGTATTTGGGTAAATCAAGAAAGGACACATATAGATTTAACCTCTGCTACAAATATCAAACTCCCCAACATACTCTGAAGTCACATGGACTAGGTCTATTGGTTCTGGATTCTTAACTCTAGCTTGCCCACCACCTCCCTGATTATTCCCCATGATATGGCTTCAGTTTTCCATATAGATAATTCTCTTTTTATTCTTATAAAAATGCTTTTGCGGAAATTTTCTTTCTTAAAGGCTGATACCCAAATTCTAAAGTTTGGATTTACCCATAAGATTAACTGCATTTTAGCATTTAAGTGGCTAGCTTTTGATAGGCTCTATGCTAAGTACTTTGCAAATACTATCTAATTTGATATTCACAGCAATTCTGTGTAATAGATGCTATCGTCCTTATTTTACAGTAGAAAACTAAGACAAATAGAGCTTAAGTAGTTTATGCATAGTCACATAGATGATAAATGTCTGAGGCCAAATTTGAACTTAGGTCTTACTGACTTAAAATACAGAGCTATGCCCCATCTCTCCTCAAAGGCTTCTTGCAAATACATGTCAACTTCCAAGTTGCTTCACGAGGAAGTGAATATCCACAATGATTGGAGAGAAAAAAATCTGTCCTCAGTAGCTCTAATTTCTGAAGGTATGGAGAATTTGAGAGCTCTAATCCTGAAACCATCAAGTCAAGATCATCTAGTTTGCTATGTACTTCTCCTTCTAGCTGTAATTAATTGTTCAAGGGACAAGAACATTGTAGAAATTTCTCCATTCTCCTACTTCCTCTTCCCATCCCCTCTAGAAAGAAGGTTTACTTTTCTGTGTTCAGGTCTAGAAATGCAAGGAATAAAAATCTTTTTGTGTGTTTGGGTTTTGCTTTTGAGTTTTTATGTAACCAGTTTGTTTTTATAAATAATGATAAATGAAGTTTAGATATATTATAGATCCTGGGGCCATCTTTCTAGAGATAATAATCAAACACAAGGGAACTGATGAAGATATATAGGGATAGAAGAAAAGAAAGCTCAAGTCTGAGCACAATGGTAGCTCCCATGTATGGGATCAGGGCATGAAAGATGAGCCTACAAAAGAGAATAAAAGGATGACTCTTACAGGTAGAAGGACTAACAATAGAAAACACTGTCATGAAATTCAAGGAGAAAGTGACTATTAAGGAAAAGGGAATCAGAAGTACTCAGTGATATTGAGAAGTAAGTATGGTGAAGATTGAGGAAAAAGTAACTGGATTTAGCAAGAAATCCTCAGTGCACTTAGAAGAAACTGTTTTAGTTGAATGTGAAGTTGGAAGCTGGATTGCAAGTACTGAAAAAATTAGCTTAGAGAACAAAACAATAATTTTCAGAGCCAGCTATAATGGCCAGTAATTTAAGGAAATATTGCTCAGTCAGCACTGTTAAATTATTGCATCCCTATTTTACTATACAATTTTTCCCCTTAAGGTGACATTAGAAATAAAATAATCAACACAAAATGCATGCATTTCATTTTTAAAAACCATCAGGTGAACAACTAAAAGCTTGCTATTGATTTGGAAATTGATCTGAAGCTTTTGCCATTTCATACAGATATATTCCATGTTTTTTCTCCTTTCTCAGTCAGCACTTGGAGAGCATAGAGATGACTTGTCTAAAATTCAAGTGCTGGCACAAAAGAGTAATTACAATGCATTAATTCTTTTTTCTTTAAGTATTGAGTTTCATATTATTAAATCTACATCTTTCCATGCATTTATCTTGAGTTGCCAAAAACCTTCTAATAAATTTGCATATTTGGTCTCTTTGCTCACCAGTTGGATACATTTTTCAGGAGGCTCAGTTAAAGGCTCTATATGACATCAGGAATTTAAACATCACATTAATATGGAGATTCAGTATCCTGAGGATACAGATGAGACATATTTTTCTCATTGTATTGGCTTTTGTTTCTGTCTTGTCTGGTTCCTTGACAGAAAGCATTTTAGTGAGCATGCTATTTTTTTCATGTAATCTTTTTAGGTAGTATGTGTTTTAAAAATAGTGATATTCTGACTAGGTCAGAAGTAAAGCAAAAATTTCACTCATAAAGTTGTCATGTCTTTTATACAAGGTTATATTAGATTTTAAAATATTTTAATAATGACAAAGGCATATAGGTAAGTATAATGAACTTTTTCAAAAGTGATAAGCAATTTTAAGTATTTATTTTGAGAGGTTAATTATGAGTTTCATCTCAATATTATTGTTTTATAACTGCTATTCTGTGCAGCTTGGGGCAGCTAGGTGGTGTAGTAGATAGAGCTCCAGGCCTAGAGTCAGGAAGATTCATCTTGATGGGTTCAAATATGACCTCATACTCTTAGTACTTTTGTTGCTCTGGGCAAGTTATTTAACCTGTTTGCTTCAGTCCTTCATTTGTACAATGAGCTGAAGAAGGAAATGGCAAACCAACCCAGTATTTCTGCCAAGTAAACCCTAAATGGAGTCACAGAGAGTCAAACACAGATGAAAAGGAATTTAACTTCTTTCCTGTTTTGAGAATGTAAATCAAGGCAGTTCCTTTTCTTTAGTTGTTTTATTTCATTTGTATTTGTTTGTTTCGTTATTTGCCATGTTTGTGATTTTGTTGGTGCAGGGTGTGCTGCATGGACAACTTCCTATGCCAATAAAGATCAGCACCTCTTCTGCACTTTATAGTCTCAGAGTATTGACTTGAAATCAATACTCCTTTATTGCAGAGCAGTAAAGTAGTATGTCAAGAGGTCTGGAAAACGTTGTTAGATGACTTATTGTAGAGGAAAGATATTATGTGACACACTAAAAATGGGAGAGATGTTACATAATGAAATATTTACTGATGATTTCATTGAAAGAGCTAGAATTAAATTCATTGTGATTATATGTACATATATGTATGTTTATACATAAACATGTAAATTATATATATACATATCTGCTTGTTAAAGCATGTATTTGCACTGACTAGGATATTTTATGTGTATGTATTATGTATACATACATAATACATATATATATTTATATGTGTGTGAATATATCTCTATACATGCATATATGTATGCATGCATATATGTATGTGCATATACATGGGTTTGTGTTGTAGAATAAATTAAGTAATTAATTGCAGTGTTACATGCCCAACTTCCTTTCAGGTCAACTGACAGAAGTCATCTGTAACACCAAATCTAATGGCATTTTCTAAATCTTCATATTTCTTGACTTCTCTACAGCCTTCAATACTGTTGATCACTCTCTTATTCTGTTTTCTCTAAGTTTTGGTGACATTGTTCTCTCCTGGTGCTCCTTTTACATTTCTGACTTCTTTTTTACATATTTCTTTTTTTCCCCAAATTTATTAATTTACTTGTTTTTGGCTTTCAACAATCACTTCCATAAGTTCCAAATTTTCCCCCTCCCTCTTTCCCCAAGAAGGCAATTTTATATGAACGCTACACATACATTCCTGTTAAACACATTTTCACATTAGTCATATTGCATAGAAGTATTAAAACAAATGGGAGAAACCATGAGAAAAACAAAACATAACAAAAAAGAAAATAGTATGCTTCATTCTGACTCCATAGTTCTTTCTCTGGATGTGGATGGCATTTTCTCTCTGGATGTGGATGGCATTTTCATTGAGTCCTCTAGAAATGTTTTAGATCCTTGCACTATTGTGAAGGGCTATGTCTATCAAAAACAGTGCCTGTACACTGTGGCTGTTACTGTGTATAACATTCTCCTGGTTCTGCTCACTTCACTCAGCATCAGTTCATATAAGTCTTTCCAGGTTTTTCTAAAGACCACCTGTTCATCATTTCTTATAACACAATAGTATTCCACTACATTCATATACCACAACTTTTTCAGCCATTTTCCAATTGATGGGCATCTCCTCAATTTCCAGTTATTGGCCACCACAAAAGAGCTGCTATAAATATTTTTGTCCTTTTTCTATTTTTATATCTCTTTTGCATACAGCTCTAGAAGTGGTATTGCTGGGTTAAAGGGTACGCACATTTTTATAGCCCTTTGGGCATAGTTCCATCCTCTTTTTGTTGGACCTTTATTTAGGTTGTACCCTCTTCATTTTCTAAATAATTTTCTTGGTATTTTGGTATTTTCATCAATTTTCATGGCTTAAATTATCATCTCTCTGCATGATTCTGATATATTTTTCCATCCTTAACCTCTCTCTTCAGTTCCAAGATCATATTTCAACTGTCAAATCTCCAACTAAACATATTCAAAACTGAACTCATTAATGAACTCATCACCTTTTCCCCCAAGACCTCCCTTCTTTCTAACTTCCCTATTACTATCAATGGTACCCCCATCTTCCCAGTCACCCAGGTTCACAATCAAGGTATTATCCTCCACCCTCATTTACAATGTATTGCCAAGTTGTTTTGCTTTTCAATTCTACCTTTGAAACATCTCCCATGTAAATCTCCTTTTCTTCTCTTAATACTGACATCACCCTGCTGTAAGACATAATTACTTCATGCTTGGACTAGGACAATGCTCTTCCAGCTGGTTTCCTTTCCTCAAGTCTCTCACTACAGACTGTTCTCTACTCAGATGTCAAATTGATCATGTTAAAATGCAGGTCTTACCATGTCACCCTCTTCACAATTAAAAAAAATACATTAGCTTGCTATTATCTCCAGGCTCAGGCTTCTAAAACTGTTCAAAACATAGTCAAAAGTGTCATTCATACCTTTCCAGTCTTCTTGCACATTACTTTTTGTCACAATCACTTTAGTGATTCAGTTACACTAAATTCCTAAATGTTCCTTACACACAACACTCCATCTCCCAACTCCAGAGAGTTTCACTGACTGTCTCCCATAACCTGACCTCTCTTGCCCCTCATCTCTGCCTCCAACCCTCCCTGGCTTGCTTCATGTCAGCTAAAACCACACTTTCTTCAAAAAGTCTCTTCCAATCCCAGTAAGTGGTAATATTTTCCCTCTAAGATTATCTTCAATGAATCTTGTCTATGTCTTATTAGTACATAGTTGTCTGCATGCTGTCTTCCTATTAAATCATAAACTCTTTGAGAGCAGGGACTGATTTTTGCTATTGCCTGTGTCTTTAGCTCTTAGCTTAGTTCTTGGCACAAGGTATGTGCTAAATTATTATTCTCCTGATTTTTAAAAAATTTTCTTAATATGGAAGATTTTTAATACTGATTTCACATTACTGAATATTTGACTTGAGTTTTAAAAATCAGAAATATTAGTTGTGAAAATAATTTAGAATTTTTTTATGAAAGGAAGCATACTATAATAAAGGATTTGACTTGGAGTCAGAAGGCTAGTCTCAGACACTTAGTAGCTATTGATCTTGGGCAAGTCACTTAACCCTGCTTGATTCAGTTTCCTCATCTATATAATGAGCTGAAGAAGGAAATGGTAAACTACTCCAATATCTACCTCAAGAAAACCCAAATGGTGTCATGAAGAGTCAGACATGACTGAAATGACTGAACAAGAGCAGAATAGTAGAGCACTACCATTTTTTAGCTGTTAGATTTATCCCTCTAATCCTCAATTTCCTCATCTCTAAAGTCCAAATAGTAAGACCACCTCTACACAATTGGATTATTGATAGTATCCAGTCTGAGAATGTCATTAATTTCCTTTGCAAAGGAAAGTATTACACAAGGGTAGTAGGCAGTAGGAGGAGGAGGAGAACAGAAGGTTCTTTTAATACAAATTATTGGAGCATACACTGTGGGATCTGTAGTAAATAACTTTATTTTTCTAGACCTTAATTTTTCCATCTATAAAATGAGAGGACTTGACTTCATTATTTCCAAAGTCCTTCTGAACTTTGATAAACTTGCCCTTCCTGTCTTGCCAATCTTCTTACTCTTTACCCCCCTCTAACATTATACCTCCATCAGTCTCCTTGCTTTTCTCCCAAATCCCATCTTCTGCAAGAAACATTTCACCCCCATTCTCCTTGCCAGGTATACTGCTTCTGAGATTACCTTCCAACAATTAGGCCAAGTATTCCTGGAGCATAATGTAGGTAAAGATGAAAAATGTTTAGGCAGTCTGGAAATGTATGCTGGGGTGAGATTGTGAAGGGTTTTAAATAACAAAAAAAGAAGTTTTTAGTTTTATCCTAAAAACAAGAATATACTGTAGATATTCTCAAGCAGCAAGGAGATGTAGTCAGATGGATTCTATAAAAATATAAATTTTGAAGTTTGTATGGGATGAATTGAAGAGAGAAGATGTTTGAAGCAAGACAACCAATTAGGAATCTATAGAAATAATATATGTGATCCTTGAACAAGTGTACTGGCCTAGTGAGTAAAAGGAAGGGGACGGATCTGAGAGATGTTATTGAGTTAAAATCAACAAGCTCGGGAGAAGGTTAGTGATGGATTTATAGATCTTGGAGTCAGTTGTATAGGGATAATAGTTGAACTGCTGAGATCATCAAGAGATAATTTTTGTAGATAAAGAAGGAAAGGAGTTCCTAGACAGATAACTTGAAATAAATGGGAGCACAGCTGACTACAGCTGAGATATGTGGAAACTTGTTTCCCCTAGGTGTGTAGACTTGCTTTCATCTAGTACACATGGTTGTCCTTTCTGCCTGGCTACATAACAGTGAGCAAAGCTACACCTTTCTTTTGCTCCCTAAATTAAGGTTTCAGTGTTATTCTCAATTGTATATGTATTCCTCCTTCAAACCATTTCAAGGTCCATTGAAAATCAGAAAAAGGAAGAAAATGGCTTTGAGTCAAGATGACACTCATATCCTTTAAAAATGAAACTACTGAGTGAATGTTAGTGAATCCTTGTCATCACCATAGTTTTTGCTGTTGTTCATTTGTGGCCAACAATTTCTAATCCTTTTTGAGTTTATTCTGGCAAGGATAATGAAGTGATTTGCCATTTCATTCTCTAGCTCATTCTACAGATGAGCAAATTGAGGCACACAGGGTTAAGTGAGTTTCTCAGTGTCACACAGCTGCTAAGTGTCTAAGACTGGATTTGAATTCATGAAGATGAGTTTTCTTGACTCTTGACCCTGGAGTTTATACACTGTTTCTTCTACCTGATTCAGTGCATCCTTAGGGAGCATTAATTTAAATGAGTGGCATTTATTTCATGAAGGGCTTTCACTGACTGGTAAAGATAATCATTACTCCAATATAGATGCTATCTTTCAGCAAAGTCTACAAGGAAAACTCTCTCTCTCTCTCTCTCTCTCTCTCTCTCTATATATATATATATATATATATATATATATATACACACACACACACACACACACACACACACACACACACGCACATCGCAATCACCAATACCACCATATTTCCTGTTTTATTAGGTACATAGGTCTTATCTCCAAAGTTACCTTTTCTTTTATGATTTCTCTTTCCTGTTTACCTTTTCATGCCTATCTTGATTCTCATGTTTGAAAGTCAGATTTTCTATTCAGCTCTGGTCTTCTCATCAAGAATGCTTGAAAGTTCTCTGTTTCATTGGAATTCCATTTTTTCACCTGAAATATTATACTCAGTTTTGCTGGGTAGGTGATTCTTGGTTTTAATCCTAGTTCCATTGAATTCTGGAATACCAAGCCCTTCAATCCCTTAATGCAGAAGCTGCTAGACCTTGTGTTATCTTGATTGTATTTCTACAATACTCAAATTATTTCTTTTTGACTGCTTGCAATATTTTCTCCTTGACCTGGGAACTCTGGAATTTGGCTACAATATTCCTAGGAGTTTTTCCTTTCAGATCTCTTTCAGGAGAAGATCAGGGGATTCTTTCAATAATTTTTACCCTCTGGTGCCAGAATGTCAGGGTAGTTTTCCTTGATAATTTTATGAAAGATGATGTCTAGGCTCATTTTTTGATCATGGCTTTCAGGTAGTCCTATAATTTTTAAATTGTCTCTCCTGGATCTATTTTGTAGGTCAGTTGTTTTTCCACTGAGGTACTTCACATTGTCTTCTATTTTTTCATTCTTTTGGTTTTGTTTTGTAATTTCTTGGTTTCTCATGAAGTCATTGGTTTTCATCTCCATTCTCCATTCTAATGGAAAATTTAAAGAACTATTTTGTTCAGCGAGCTTTTCAACCTCCTTTTCCATTTGGCCCATTCTGCTTTTTAAAGCATTCTTCTCATGGGCTTTTTGGACCTCTTTTGCCATTTGTATTAGTCTAGTTTTAAAGGTGTTATTTCTTCTGTATTTTTTGAGTCTCCTTCGGTAAGCTGTTGACTTGCTTTTCATGATTTTCTTGCATCACTCTCATTTTCTTCCTAATTTTTCCTCCACCTCTCTTACTTGATTTTCAAAATCCTTTTTGAGTTTTTCCATGGCTAGAGACCATTGCATACTTTTTTTGTAGGTTTTGCATGTAAAAACCTTGACTTTTACGGATTCCTCTGATGGTATGCTTTGTTTTTCCTCATCTGAAAGAATGTAAGAAAATACCTTTTTGCCTTGAAAGTAACCATCTATAGTCTTGTTTTTTTCCCCCTTTTGGAGGCATTTTCATAGCCAGTTACTTGATTCTTGAGTCTTTTGTGAAGTTGAGGGTATACTCAAGGAACCTGTAAGTTCTTGATTCCTCCAAGGTAGTACAATCAAGAGAGAGGAATTTCCTCCTCTCCTGGTCTGTGCTCTGATCTGGGAGCAACCACAAGATTTTCTGTCCAGGATCTGTAAGTAGGATTCCCTCTCCAGAGCCTCCACCAACTCTACCACACCAGCACTCCTCCTCACCTCAGGACTGCCACTCAGAACTGAAATCAAGATTAACTGCTTGATTTCCCCAGGGGATTTATGCAGAGGGTTCCACAAATGGACAGTGCTGCAACAGTGGTTGCCACTGCCTTGGAGCCAAGACCATGGACTAATCCTTCTCCCTTCTCACCTAAGTGAAAGAGCTTTCTCACTGACCTTTGAAGCTGTCTTTGATGTTTTGGGGTTGAGAAATCTGGGAACTGTACCTGCTACCTGTGATTTTGCATACTGAAGCCTGCTCCAGTCCTGTTGTGCTGTGTGGCCAAGGCTGGACTCCAATGAAGCCAGTGTGATAGACCCTTCCTCTCAGCCTTCCAGGCTGTCTTGGGCTGGAAATCTTTTTCACTCTGTTGTTTTATGGCTTCCGCTGCTCTAGAACTTGTTTAGAGTCATTTTTTACAGGTATTTTATGGGATATGGGGGTAAAGCTAGAGCTGATCTGTCCATCTACTCAGCCTTCTTGGCCCTATCCTACACCTCTCCCCACCTTTTCTTTAATTGTCTTAGGCCCATATAAAGTTCATTCATGTTTTCATTCCTTCAGCTCCTGTTTGTTGAATTTTCACACCATATGTGAAGGATTTAACATTACCCTTCAATGCCTTTGGAAATTTTAATTAATTGTGGTATGCCGGTCTTACAATGTATAAGCATTATTATAACACAAAAGAAACTGTTACATCAAAAACATCCTGAAAAGTTGCTATGTACCTATTACAGCCCTCACTCTCCCTAGTCTGATCTTTCTGTCTTGACAGGTGCAAACAGAGAGTGTGATCTTTATTTTTAACATAGATACCAAAAGAATTATGGGAGTAACAGCTTGTGCAGGATCAGAAGTTGAAAACCACATGAAAGGCACTTGCACAGCTGTTCATTTTCTTTTGGTATCCCAGATGTCTCTATGACTTATTGTCCATAGGGGGTAATTTGTTTCCTTTTCTGAATGATGAGAAAATATTAATAAGAAACTAAATTCTCTCTAAACATACCACAGTATTAAGTTAGACAGTTTTGTGAGTTGTATTAATGTGCCTCAAGATGTTAGGCTACTGAAGGTGACATGTTCTCTCCTATAGGAATAAATGAGTTGGACTGTGAGAGCAAAATGTTGCAGATGCTACCAGATGGGGGTCACTGAATTAGTTTTTTTTCTTCTTTTTTTTAGTTATATGAACACATATTTAAGTGTGCCTCACGTGTGTGTGCACGTGTGTGTGTGTGTAAAAATTTATAGGCGTGAGGGACATTGGGAAACATCAGTAATATAAACAATAACAAAACCTAACAAGACATTTTTGAGACACTATGACTACTGTGAGGTCTCTTGAATCTGTCCTTTCAATTGGAAGCCTACACCTACCACCAAAGGTCTGGCCCAATATCTGTAAGGGAGCATTAAGTAACTGGTCTCCCTGACAAAAATTCTTTCTGTCTTCTAATCCATTCAGAGTACTGCTACAATATTAATCTTCCTAATATATCATTTTCATTATGTGTCTCTCATGTTCAGAAGCTTTCAGTAGCTTTCCGGAGCTTGTAGTTATAGAAATATTGGAATATTCGAACTTTCTGCTTCAACCAGAATTCTCCACTCACTGTTGTGCTGATATTGTATTTGTCTATGTTCTTTTCCTCCTTAGCTTGAATGTATCTATCTAAATCCTCCTCATCCTCCAATATGAGTGTAACTAGGAATTCTTGCAATTGGGCAAATGAAGTTGCAGGAAGGGAGCCAGAGTAAAGGGAATCCTTCAAGGCTGTCTTGGATCTCCATTGCTATTTACCCTTGGTGTGCTGGTTGGTGTGGGAACATGGGACAGTTAGCATATAAGTAGCCCTCCCCTTTGACATACAATTTTTCCAGTGCAGTGGTGAGGGAAGGTGGAACCCAGGCAAAAAAGTTTGATATAAAAAGGAAACTTGGTACTAGTTCAGAACAGAGGTACATTTCCCCCCACAATATTGACTTCTAGGAAACCCACTTTTCTCCATATAATATGCTCCCTCACCACTTAGTATTTTACCAGCTCTTCACTGCTCAAGGGAAAAGGAATTCTACCTGAACCATTTTGGCAACCAAAGAGCAGTAAGAGCATTGCTATCCCAGTCCCCCCACCCTCCTGGATCCAATTGGTTCCCTGGTACAAATTCCTCATTGTTTTGTGCTATTTATTTATGTCCCAAACTCTTCATAAAACCTTCAATGAATACCTCAGTCCCTCTATTCTTATACTGAATTTCATATAATAGCCATTGCATTGTGGCATTACAATAACATGTCTTGCATATAATAGACAATGATGTTTGTTAATCACAACTGAAATATTTAGACACATTCATATATTATCTTTCATCCTTCATCTGTATATGCCAAGTTTCTCCCACTAGACTATAAACCTGTTTCTTGACGACAGTGACTTCTAGATTTTTCCCCACATGCTTAGCACAAAAACTTGCATACAGTAGTCACTCAGTTTCTAAATGGCAGCAGTGAGAAGTAGCTAGGTAGTGCAATGGGATACAGCACCAGCCCTGAACTCAGGAGGATCTGAGTTCAAATCTGGACTCAGATACTTATTACCTGTAAGACCCTGGGTGTGTCAAATAACCTGCTTTGCCTTCTAAAAAATAAAAATAAACAAATAGGGTGAATGATTCACTGTTATCAAACATTAGTGGCCAAGGAGAATTAATGAAGATTCAGAAAATATTTCATTTAGTCTCAGGGAACACATATTAGACCCTCACTGACTGATGAAGGCATTGTCTTTTCGATGAATTTACATAGAAATTGCCAGGGACATTGCACAGAATCAAATTTCCATGGATGGTATTGTTAGGATTCCTGCCTTATACTTATCACATTCTATCACACAGACTAATTCATTATGAACATGTCATATATCTCACAATACTGTCAGCTCTGGGGCTAGGCTGTTTTCATCTTTTATTTACAGAATCTACAATATTGCCATGGATTTTGATGGATCTGTGACCTCACCAATGTGAAAATTTCCTTAGCATTATACAGTGGAAAGAGTAGTGGTATGGATTCAGAGGACTTGGTTCAAAACCTTTCTCTGCTACCACCTGTGTGACATTGGGCAAATCGCCTAAACTCCTTGTGTCTCAGTTCCCTAATTTATAAAATGGAATTGGACTAAATGGCCTCTAATGCCCCTTTCATCTCTGTATTTATGATACTATGTAACTGTAATGTATAGAAACCTTCCTCTAGATCTCTTAACATTGTGAAAGTACAAAAGGGAGTATTCAGGATATCCACTGGTTATCTCTTATTCTCACTGTATGGCCAACCCATATCCTTTTTATCTTTGTACACTGGATGCTTAATGAATGCTTATTGAATTGAATTGGGTTGCATATTGATGAAGATGACTCAGCTATATAACTGAATGTCAAATTCAGACACCTTAGAATGCTAATTGTTATACTACATAAGAAAAACATAAATTGATCTCATTTCTTTTATGATATGATTATTTTCATGTCTGGTTTACAGTTTGAGAAAATTTAAACAAAATGAAATATAACCCTTTCATCTGAAACTCTCAGTGTATTATGAAAAGAAAAAAATAATCAATCGTATTATTTCTTGCAATGTATTTACATGTACAAGCATTGCTACAACATGGTGTAGAACTCCCAGAGTCAGGCTGCTTTATTATCATATACAAGAAGTCAATTCTAGAACTTTCAGGGGAACTCAGGGAGCTGTTCTTTCTTTTCTTATAAAAGGCAAATTTTATGGGAATTATAAAGCTATTGACCTTCCTGAACTTACCTTCCATTATTTTGTTACACAAGTTTTCTGCTTCATCCTCATGGATACCAATTAATATCTTACCCTAAGTTATAGTATTGTATATATCTTTTTTCTGAGTCGATTGTAAGCTCATTGAGGGTAGGAGTTGTTTAACTTCTCCAGAAAATACTACAGTGCTTCATATAACATTTTATTTAATAAATGTTTGCTGAATTGTATCAAATCTCTCTCATTCTCTCCAATCTTCTCATACCTTTGCTCTCTTCCACATATCTGTTCCCTGAAATTCTACTCATCCTTCTAAACTCATCTCAAGTTCTCTTAGTTCACAATGCTCAGGTGGAAATGATCTTTCACTTCTCAAATCTCGTCCAATATTCATTCAAATGCCCTTATATACAGCATTCAGGAGGGTGATGTTAAATGTTTAACAATTGACTATCCAAAGAAACAAAAGTTGGAACAATACACTGTAAAAAATACATTTATATTTTATTTAAATTTATATAGAAATATTATATGAAATTTATATAAAATTATGAAGCCTAGGCAAGCAATAAAAGAATAAATCAAGCCCTAATTTATACTATTTGCCAATTTTCAATACGTAAATGTTCACATTGAATTGTGAACAGTTGGTTGGAGTTTCCAACTGATTCCAGCACACCTTTGTTAAGCAGCCTTGTGACATGCAATTACTTGAGTACCTGTAATCTTAATTCAAATGGAGAGTTCTTTCTCATTCATTAATAGGCCCATGTGACCTGCTTAAATCACCTGGAAACCTAAGTCACATGTGGTGGGAGGAGTTTGCTGAACTTGTGGAACAGGAAGAGAGGAGCAGAACCCTGAGGAAGTGAGTGAGTGTGGTCTGGACAGAAGAGAACTCAGACAAGCAGGCAAACTTGGCAAGGCTCAGGCTCATGAGTGTTTGCTTGTGAGAAGGCCTTGGCAGAGGTTAGAAAGCCTTGGGAATGACTTTGCCCCCTGCTGTGATCATGTTAATTAACTTCTTTGGTCACCATGACAGACCTTGCTTTCTGGTTCTGGGGTTTGGCTTTCTGGTGTCTAAATAAATGGTTTTCTTCTCCTTTCTATATGGAGTGTTTTATACTTTGCAACTAAGAGCTTTTGAAGGGCTGGGTCTGCCTACAGCTTGCACATCTTTGTATCCTCAACAACTCAGGTTTTTTGCATCTAATTATTTAGCAAATTATATTTGACAAAAGAATGCTATCTAGCAGCATATTAGTCACAAAACAATTTTCTTCTTTCTGTATGGTGTATGATATAGAGTATGAATATTTTGCATTATGGTATGGCATAGAAATATTCATATGCAATTGAGGCAGTTTTAAAGAGAAGATGGTTGATATGGTTCATTGCGGACATTGTGGTGATTTGTAGAGGTCTCCAACTACCTGGATATAAAGTGTGTAGAATCATACCAGCTGGTGCAATAAATAAGAATAAATTTTGTCATACCTATTATCAGTTTAATAACTCCCTTTACCTCTTTTCAGCAAGCAAGTAATGAACACAGTGATATAAAAATAGGACTTACCCAATTCTCAAGTACAAGATACACGTGTGTGTGTGTGTGTGTGTGTGTGTGTGTGTGTGTGTGTGTGTTTGCTAAAGGCTAATTTTAAATGTTTGGGAAAATAATTGTGTTGTCAAAACCAAAACGATCAACAATACTTTCCAAAATGTAGACTACCTAGTGCCTACAACAAATAGAATACTTTGCAAATTGATGAATCATCATTTTTTTTAACTTCAATCGGACAAGTTAGTTTTTTGGTTTCTTTACCTACTATGTGGAACTGTGATTCCAGGGCCTTACTGATCATTAATAGTTTAAATCATATGAAGTTTTCACAAGAATATTTTTTTTCACACATTATGAGTTCCACACTTGAAAGCAAGGTCAGCCAGTATTTTTAAGGAAAAAAATCATCAATTGATACTTCAGTGTTAGAAATATAAGTATGCAAAATGAAGGGATCAAAAAAACTAAGGCATCCTGTGTTTGGTTAAGAAACTGAAAAGTCAGATTGATCTATGAATGTTACTGCATCATTTTTTACTAGTTCTTTCCTTTGTTTTAGTCAATGTTACATTTGAAATATATAATTCATTAAATATTTTTTTAAATATAAATTTATTTATTTAACTTTTTACATTCATTTTTCACAAAATTTTGGGTTCCAAATTTTCTCCCCTTTTATCCCCTCCCCCCACCACAATACACTGAGCATTCTAATTTTCCCTATCACCAATCTGCCCTCTCTTCTATCATCCCTCCCTTCTCTTGT
Source organism: Bettongia penicillata ogilbyi (assembly GCA_023548195.1). NCBI lineage: Eukaryota > Metazoa > Chordata > Mammalia > Diprotodontia > Potoroidae > Bettongia > Bettongia penicillata. The sequence continues at coordinate 238,660 of JAJHZJ010000183.1, forward strand.
CCCCATCTTCTCTTTTGTCCTGTAGGGCTAGATGACTTTCTATTCCCCATTACCTGTATTTCTTATTTCCTAGTAGCAACAACAATACTAAACAGTTGTTCCTAAAATTTTGAGTTCCAAATTCTCCCCATCCCTCCCTCCCCACCCATTCCCTTTGGGAAGGCAGGCAATTCAATATAGGCCATATCTGTGTAGCTTTACAAATGACTTCGATAATAGTCATGTTGTGTAAGACTGACTGTATTTCCCTCCATCCTATCCTGCCCCCCCATTGTTTCTATTCTCTCTTTTGATCCTGTCCCTCCCCAAGTGTTGACTTCAAATTGCTCCCTCCTCCCATTGCCCTCTCTTCCATCATCCCCCCCACCCTGCTTATCTCCTTCTCCCCCACTTTCCCATATTGTAAGATAGATTTTAATACAAAATAAGTGTGCATTTTATTCCTTCCTTTAGTCAAATGTGATGAGGGTAAACTTCTTGTTTTTTTCTCATCTCTCCTCTTTTTCCCTCCACTAAAAAGTCTCCTGCTTGCTTCTTGAATGAGATATAATTTACCCCATTCCATTTTACCCTCTTTCCTCCCACAACATTTCTCTCTCACCATTTATCTTTAAGATATGGTCCCATCCTATTCAATTCACTCTGTGCTCTCTGTCTCTGTATATGCGTGCATGTGTGTATGTGTGTGTGCATGCACACATGTACGTGTGTGTGTGTGTGGTCCCACCAACTACCCAGATACTGAAAAGTTTTAAGAGTTACAAATATTGTCTTTTCATGTAGGAATGTAAGCAGTTCACTTTTGGTAAGTCCTTTCTGACTTCTCTTTGCTGTTTACTTTTTCATGCTTCTTCTCATTCTTGTGTTTGAAAGTCAAATTTTCTTTTCAGCTCTGGTCTTTTCATCAAGAATGCTTGAAAGTCCTCTGTTTCATTGAAAAGCCATACTTTCCCCTGAAGTATTATACTCAGTTTTGCTGGGTAGGTGATTCTTGGTTTGAGTCCTAGTTCCTTTGACTTCTGGAATATCCTATTCCACACCCTTCAATCCCTTAATGTAGAAGCTGCTAGATCTTGAGTTATCCTGATTTTATTTCCACAGTACTGGAATTGTTTCTTTCTAGCTGCTTGCAATATTTTCTCCTTGACCTGGGAGTTCTGGAATTTGGCCACAATGTTCCTAGGAGTTTCTCTTTTTGGATCTCTTTCAGGTGGTGATCAGTGGATTCTGTGAATACTTATTTTGCCCTCTGGTTGTAGAATATCAGGGCAGTTTTCCTTGATAATTTCATGGAAGATGATGTCTAGGCTCTTTTTTTGATCATGACTTTCAGGTTGTCCCATAATTTTTAAATTGTCTCTCATGGATCTATTTTCCAGGTCAGTTGTTTTTCCAATGAGATATTTCACATTCTCTTCCATTTTTTCATTCTTTTCGTTTTGTTTTGTGATTTCTTGGTTTCTCAGTCATTAGACTCCATCTGTTCCATTCTAATTTTGAGAGAACTATTCTATTCAGTGAGCTTTTGAACCTCTTTTTCCATTTGGCTAATTCTGCTTTTGAAAGCATTCTTCTCCTCATTGGCTTTTTGAACCTCTTTTGCCCATTGAGTGAGCCTATTTTTCAAGGTGTTATTTTCTTCAGCATTTTTTTGGGTCTCCTTTACCAAGGTATTGACCCATTTTTCATGCTTTTCTTGCATCTCTCTCATTTCTCTTCCCAGTTTTTCTTCCACCTGTCTAACTTGATTTTCAAAATCCTTTTTGAGCTCTTCCATGGCCTGAGCCCACTGGACATCCACCTGGGATGTCTAGGATACAGAGGCCCCAACCTCCACGTCTTTCCCTGATGGTAAGAATTGTTCCTTGTCGTCAGAATTGAAAGGCAGGAACATCTGTCCCCCAAGAAAGTAGCTTTCTGTAGTCTTATTTTTCTTCCCTTTTCTGGGCATTTTCTCAGCCAGTTACTTGACTTCTGAGATTCCTGTCCACCCCCGCCTAGATCTGCCCAGCTAGTGCTTGTGGTCTGAGATTCAAATGGGCTTTCCGTGACAGGTGTGGCTGCTATTCAATGTGAGCTTAAGTTCTGGTGCTTGGGTGGGGGCAGGGCCATCTCCCAGGCTCAGTTCCCTCAGGGGGTTTATGCAGAGACCTTTGTTAATGGCCCTGAACTTCCGCCTGCTGCTCCAGGAGTTCCAGGCCACCACCGCTGCCTCTGCCGCTGCCTCTGCCGCTGCCTTTGCTGCTGCCACTGCCTCTTGAGGGGGCCTGAGTCACAGAGACACCTTGCTCCCCTCTCGGCCAGCTCAGACGTCTCTCTCACTGACCTGGAGCGCCTGTGGGCAGGGGGACCTTCCTGGCCGCTGGAGGTTCTGTCCCTGAAGCCTGCTCGGATCTGCTCCTCTGGAGCCCCACGGCCAGGGCAGCACAGGGGTGGACTCCGCTGTCTGGAGAGTGACAGACCCCTGGGGACAGCTCTCCAGGGCTCTCTGGAATGGAAATCTTTTCCACTGTGTTTCTGTGCACCTTGCAATGCTCCAGAATTTTGGGGGAGTTCTTTTTGCAGGAAATATATGGGCTGTGGGTTAAGAGCTAGCATACGTGAGTCTTTCTACTCCGCCATCTTGGCTTTTCCCCCCTAATTCATTAAATATTACATATATTTATACTCTATTAATCCTAATATAGACTCCAATTTCCTCTAAAATGTTATAATTTGATACTTATTCCTCAATGTATCTATAATCTCATTGATATGGATAATCAATGTTTATCATGGTGTCCAGCATGTAGTATGCATTTAATAAATGCCAGTCTCTAATCCAAACTCAGTCTGGCAGGGGAAAAGAAAGAGACTGCAATATGGTAACATTGTGGGAGGAAAGAGGCAGAGGAGAGAAGTTTACATTTATCCTATCACTGAATTATCTTCCAGGTCTGTGATGGTGATGACAGAATTAAGGTGATGGAGTGGGCTGGAAGTAAGGTTGGCAAAGAGGAGGATGGAAGGAAAAAACCATCTGTTCCTTGGTTGCTGTCTACGATGTGGGGGGGGCAGTACTTCAAGGGGAGAGGAGAGTTGGCAAAATGCTTCTTTCCCAAAGTACATCTCTCTGGCATCTTCTGGCTCTTTATTTCAAATTTTAATTTTAACCTGATTAGGACTTTCATTGCAACAGAGAGATGGTCAATTCAATCACAAAATAGACACATACATAAATATGTAAATACATGCACGCTTACACATATGTATCATAACAACGTATGTGTGCACATGCATATAAATTGTAATGATCAATAAAGGACCACCGTTCTATTAACATGTTATTTCATTTTAGAGAAAACAAGTGTCTCCTGAATAAAAATTTTATAATAATCTTGTATCATCACTTTTTATATTTAATATCTACTTCTTTTCAAAGAGATTTCATTTTGAGATATAGTCTCTGTTTTGGAGCAGTCTATATCCAAAGCAATATAGTACCTAGGCTCCACTGATATCTGAAACTGCCACCTCATCATGGAATGAATCAGAACCTGAGATCTTGAAAGTTTTACCAGTGGAGCAAAAGTCCTGTCTAATAGGATAAGGTTCAGGATTGACTATGTGTTTGTCTGCTTTGAGTCAACCTAGGTAAATTTGGAGAAGTTGATTGCCAGGTTAGCCTTGGGGTTATGATGCATTTCAGAGTACAGTCATGGTAACTTAAAGACTTGGTAGTCAGTTTGTAGCCATTTTTTATCTGTAGAGGTGGAGGGAGTGCCAGCACTGACAAAGGTACAAATCCTTGCATTATTGGAAAAAGTATGGTACGCAGAAAAATTAGGTATAACTTTGGTATTTAAGACATAAATAATAACCCTGCCCCAACACATTGACATGGAAATGTAAATGAGGATAAGGCAAAGTTACTGGATTAAAGTTACACTTCTGAGGTGCATGTGTGTGCACACCCACACACACATATGTGTAATAAAACAGGAGTAGGATACTACTAGGGTTCCCTTGATGATTAATTTATTGATACTACCCAAAGAACATGGCAGATATTTCCTATCAAAAGCTGTCCCCTTAGTTCCAGCCTGTCAGTTCTCTCACTGTCTTCTTCAACTAAGTACTACAAGTTAGATTATATTTCTTTCAGTGGATTAGGTCATCACTTCCACATCCTCCAGATCGATTCACTGTAATACAGCATATGAAATGAAATTTGGGGGTACAACTTTATACTGTTGAGGGATATCATCAGTATAATTCATGTATTTAGTCAGTTGACCTCAGGTTTAATGAACTATTTATTGTTCACATTACAAAAAGTCAAATAAATCTTCCCTAGTGCCATATTGCATTCGCCAATTTGTATTCATTCTTGAATTCAGCCTATTTTTATTATATTCTGGTGTTCAGAGAATTAAAGTTCTTTCCCAATTAGGATTCAGATCTAAAATTCTGCCTTCTGTTTGATATTGCACAGATGCTATGGCTTTTTCATCTTATGACTGTTTCTAGTCAAAGAAAATACAATCTTACATCTATTCCTATGTTCTTTAATTAATAACATGGTCACTTTCTTATCTCAACATGTCCTACATTTCTTGTATCCTGTCTATCTCCTCTGGCCTCTTTTAAGATATTTTAGTAGGTTCTGTCCACTACCTTAATATTCTGTATCTACCATCTTGGGTCTACCACCATGCTGCTCTCCCCTTCTCCCCTACATCCTATAAACTTTTCACTGCCCCACCATTGCTTTCCTGTTTTTTCCTTAACAATGGTTTGGTTTTTTGCATTTACCAAGTCCAACACCATTTCATCATCTAGGCATAATTCAGCTATTCCTGACTCCATATAGGAATTCTCAGTACTTCACACAGTAAGACCATTTTTTTCAATATAAAAATTATTTTTATCCATATTATGTACATATGCATTGTTAAAGTAACTCTCATAGACTTATTTTTAGCTTTTAAAATGAAAAAATGTTCAAAATCCCTCATTTCTATTTGCCACACATAACTCTGGCTCCATTTATGGGATATCATCTCCCCAAACTCACAATCACCCCCTTTGAAGAAGAAAACTATTTTCTCACAGTGGGCTGGCAGAGTTCTACACAATTTCCAAAGCCAGTGCAGCATGACATTCGGCTGTTATGATTCTGCAGGGGGATGCCATCTGCACACAAAAAAGGCATTTCCTTATGTCATAAAAAATGAAAATAAAAATTACCCATGCCTGAAAGCTAACACATAGACCCAAACAGACATCACTCATTCAAAAGTTCCAATGCTACAAACTAGATGATATTTCTCTTTCAAAGGGGTTGGATCATTTATGTTTGCCTGACATAAATTATTTGATATAAGCTTACTATCTGTGGTCTTTAAAGTTTATATAGAAGCTAGAAAATCTCCTTTGAATAACTGGGATTAAAAAAAGCATCAGGATACCAGAAGTGAGCATTTGTGGACGAATGCAGTATTTTCTCCAAAAACAGATTTAGGAAGAGTCATTTTCTTTCATTTTTGTTTGGGGGATAAATAGGACAGTCAGTCACCTTGAAAAACAATCACATAAGTTTTCTTCTTGGTAAAAGGAATAAAGAATAAATACAATATTAACAAGTATCTTTTTCATTAAAAAAAAAAAACACTCAAAACTACCTCCAGTAAGGCACCATCTCCTCATTCTGACAGGGTGATTAAGTACCTGAAAGCCGAACCCTTAGCCTTTCATATTATGTGAAAATTGCTTCAAATTAATTCTTAGTTACTGAATGGTATAATGCTGGTGTGCTTAATAGATTTTATGTATAATAATTTTCATTAACAAAGGTGACTCCATTACTCACCCAGAGCTACTTTCTCAACCCCTTTCCTCATTTTTCTGTCCATTTCCACTGTGTCCTTGCTGTCCTCGCATGAGTAAAATATTAGAATTGCTCTAAGGCCTTGTCATATTCTGAGACAGACAGAATAACTAATGACTAATACAATGTTAATAGACTCCATCTTTTTCACTCACCCTGCATGCAAAATAACATACTGAACGTTATTTCCATGAGAAAAGGGAGGGTGGGGGAGATAGAGTGAATTCTCCTTATGGAGAGATGATTGTTTACCTGCTTAAAGTGTGATGAAATAACTTTTCAGTAATTAGTTTTCTTTGAATAATTAATGAATGGCAGTGTGCATAATAAATATACAGAATGGTTTAGGTTCGGATCCAACCTCTAACTCATACTTACTCTGTGACTGTGGGCAAGTCAGGACCTCAGAGTACTCTTGGCAACACTCTAAGCAGCTTTGAAAACCCAGATGTTGGTGCTTCCCTCTTTGGTAACTATGGTCAGATGGTTGGAGATGTTGGTTGATTTGTGATGTATATATTGAGTATGGTCAGACAATTGGAGGCCATGTCTGTTGATTTTTTATTTCTCTGTATTTTCTCTGATTTTCAGGGTGCTTACTTTTTCCTCTAAACTAGGTGAATGATATATGTGCTTGATTAAAGAAGATTGTTAACCCCTCATCAGAAACTGTGATAGCAGGCCTCCCCTATGTATTGCTACAGGGATTTAAAAAAGGTTTGAGAGACATAATGGCTGGATAATTTAAATGCTTTATTAATAATACCAGAATTTTAATAAAAGATGGTCATTTAGCCATCTCTCTCTTAGATCAAAGAGAATTATAGTCGAGGGTTGAGGGCTTATTAGCACATTGGAAGAGGAGTGTCTCTGAGTATGGCAATCAACTTTGATTGGTTAACACAGTTTTGATTGGTTAAAAATTAATAAAAGAATGTATATTACAATGAGGGGTTGAACCTAAAATTTGATTATGTCACTTATTTCTTATGTTATTCCCAGCCTTGGGCAACCTATTCAAAGAATTTCTCCTCCACCTATATCATCAACACAACATTCACAGTGCCTGTGGCAGCTTTGAATATGCTGGTGCAATTCTCAATCACAAAATGCAACAGACTCTCCACAAGGAAGACAGAACCAAAATATTTTTCAAACATCAAAAAGCCAAATCCATCATAGCAACAAAGAAATCCATCATAGTAACCAAGAAGTCTTTACACATTATCAGACTTTCCCACAAACAGGGTCCCATAAGTAAAATGCCCTTCTCTCACTCACAGTCAGCTGCCTGCTTGCCTGCATCCTTCCCTACTCTGACTAGTCTGACCAAATTTCCTCTCAGCTCTGCTCTAGCTCTGCTTTTTTCTGTTCCACCTCTTCCTGTTCCATGTGATTTAGAGTCATATGACTCTGGCTGCCATAAGACTTAAGCAGGTCACAATAGGCCTATTAATGAATGGAAAGGATCTTCCCATTTGCATTACCATTACAACACCCAAGCCTGAGCAGAAGAGAGTCTCACCTTAGATTAAAAGTCTGGTCTAGTTGGTAGAGTCGCAATTCCCAGAATGAAAAGAATGTTAATCTTATCTTCCATCAGCCCTTTCTTTGAGAGATTGAACCAGGAAATAGGACAAGGAAAAAAGCTGAGGTCTCCTCAATTTTAATCACTGGATATTAATAGAAGAAATAATTATTTATCTCAAAATCTTATTTCATTCCACACCAGAGGGAAGCTGAAAAAGTGCTTAGCAAACTTTGAATCCCTATATACATATGAGTTATGATGAGGACCTAATGGGACATTCAAAGATTACTATTAAACTACACATATATATGTATATATTGATATATTGATATATTTTAAAAGGTGAAGATGCTTATTCAAATAGGCTACCATTCTTATTCTGTTTTGTCTCTACTTGTATTTTTCTGAGAAGAAAATAAATATCTTCCTGTTGTAAATATCTTCCTATATCTACTGACTTGCTGCTTGACTGCTTTGAAATAAAAACTGTAGATTCTCATAGGATATAATAAGGACAAATGAATTTCTCAGCTGAAAGCTCCTTTGGGGTTTGGTGAGCAATAATTATTAACAAAGTCATTGTGTCATTGTCCTTTCTTGTGACGATGAGGAATTAAATTAAATTTTTCCATTTTTTTTAAACTGGCCACCAGAATTTTGCAAGAGATATTCACATGTGTCATAAATGACAATGTATGTGCCTTACTGGTAGACTGTGTAATATATTAATGTGTAAAGTAGAAGCATGTTAGACTAAGGTAACATTTGATAATAAGAAAACTTTGTTACTGCCCTATTCTTTCACAATTCACATCTTGCAAAATCCAAACCTGGATAACTCCCACCACTGAACTACTTTGTTCCTATTCATGTGATGCTGAACGGAAACTGGAGAAAGCCACCCACAGTGCTAATGAGGCCCCTACAAAGATGTGTTCTCTAATTTCAGATGAATGCTGTTAATTGTACTGGCCCTCACTTTTGCTCTTCCCTAATTCTTTCTCTTTCCTATTGCTCACAGTGGCTCTTCTGGAAATTCTCTTTTCCCCTCAATGTTCCCACCCCACCCTCTTCCTCATGCTCATAGTTGTAGACTTAAGTCTCATTTTTTAGTTCATTTCTCATGAGTTTTCACTTTTCTCCCACATCTCATAACACCTACACATCATACCCCACTCTTTTACTCCAGGATCTGTTGAAGAGGTGGCTTTTTTTTGTGAATGCTACCATTTATTATACCATACTTTCCCCACTCTCTCATGCAAATTGCTTCTACCAGCAGAACATACCTCTCTCCATTATTTGCAACCTTTCTTTATCTATTGGTTCCTTTTCCATTCTCTTAGAATACATTCAAGTCTCTCCCATTCATTAAAACAATCTCTCTACAGACCTTGCCATACTCTCAATCTATCATACCTGTCTGTCTTTTGTCATTCAAACTCCTAAAAATAGCAGTCCATATTTGTTGCCTCTATAAGCAGTTAGATGGCACAATGGATGGAGCACTTGGCTTGGAGTTAGTCAGTCATCTTCCTTGTTCAAGTCCAGACTCCAACATTAGCTGTGTGATGCTAGGCAAATCACTTACCCCTGTTTGCCTTAGTTCCTGATCTACAAAATTAGCTGGAGAAGGAAATGGCAAACCACTCCAGTATTTTTGCAAAGAAAACCCAAAATTTGGACTTGAAGAGTTGGACACGATTGAAAGAACTCAATAACAACAGCACACGCTGCCTCTACTTCTCATTTCTTTTGTTATCTGATTACCAATTTCATGTCTCAACTGAAGCTAATCTCTTCAAGATAAACAATAACCTATTAATTGTCAAATATCATTTGCTCAATTCTCATCTTTCTTAAACTCCCTCAAGCATGTTACACTACTGAACATCCTCTTTTTCCTGATATGCACTGCTCTCAGGGTTTTTATAACTCTTTGTTTTCCTCCCCATATGTCTTGCGGGAAAGAGACAGATGGTGGCACAGTAAATGGGGTGCTTGGTTTGGAGTGAGGAGTGAGGAGCAACTGAGTTCAAATCCAACCTCAGATACTTACTAGCTATGTGATCCTAGGCAAGTCACTTAACTTTTGTTTCCCTGTTTCTTCAACCATTGCATGGAGATAATAATACCTATCTTGTAGGGTGGCATGAGTTGCTGCAACAATCACATGAGATAGTGTTTATAATGAGGATTTTAATATAGTGCCTGGCATGCAGTAGCTACTATGTAAATGTTTCTTCACCTCTTCACTAATTTTTCTCCACCCTCTACTCACTACTTTTTCTTAGACTCCTTTGTTAGTTCATCATTCATTTCATGGCCAATAATTGTGACTGTACCCCCACCCTAGGTTCCTACACCTTCTCTTGTCCCTCTACAATCCTCATAAAAATTTAACAACTTTTAAACTATGTATCACCAAAGCAAAATAATCCCTAAGCTTACATGGGAAAGAAAAGCTTTCTAAATATAGAAATCTAGCAAAAGAACCAAAATATATAGGAACAGGGCAAGGGATATTTCATTACCATAGTCTGCCTAGTATAGGACTTGTACCAAAGATGCTTTCAGAGAGACTATAGACAAGGAATTTATATTTTAAAACACTTCTTTGATGAATATATATATATATATATATATCCAGCTATAATAATCAGAAAACTGAAGAAACTGAGGAAGAGAAAGATAGTAACTTCTCCCAGAACATCTATATGAACTCCTTTGAAAGCTATATAAAAGCAGATCGATAATAACAATGATAATAGGTGCTGAATACTACATAATGCTTTCAGTTTGCAAATTGCTAGGGCAGCTAAGTGGTGTGGTGAAAGAAGACCAGCCCTGTAGTCAAGAGGACCTGAGTTCAGATCCTGCCTCAGAACACTAGCTGTTTGACCCTAAGCCCCTGGTGGTCTCCAAAAAAAAGGCTTTCAAATTGTTCCACATACATTACCAATGTTTTAAAAGATTTCTGTTTTTAGTAAAGAAATTCATAGAAGCCTGAAGCAAGAGCAAATTACTGAGGATGATTTTTAAAAAATGTGACTTGGACTCAAAATCAAAAGATTCAACTCCTCCCTCCTCACCCCTGCCCCCCACCACACACACACACACACACACACACACACACACACACACACACACACACACACACACGGTCTGAATAGCAATTGCAAAAATTGGTCAGAAAGTCGCTCCACAAAGTTGGTAAGGAAGATTACTATTCAAATCCATACATTTTCACCATCAAAATCAAGAAATTTATTGTGTTTCTATTAAAACACCAAAGCAAATAAGCCAAAATATATCCTATTTCCTGCACAATTGGGAAGGTATTCATCTAAGATCAAAGAACTAAAAGTGTACTTATGACTGAATGGTGCCACAGAAAAAAATTATATATGACTGGTTTTCTTTGTGCCCTTGTGTAAGCATGAAATTACACGGAATGGCAAAACATTAAACTGGAACTTCTCTCCTTCCACCTCAAACCTGAGAAAGTCATGATTTTTTTGTCTTAAAAAGAGAAATCTAAAATACTTGAATGAGTTTATATTTTCCTTTCATCTGAATACCCCAAAGGGATTGATTCTTACTTCCTGCTGTTTTCATTGATGAATTTCTTAATGATGAAATGTGGAAATGGTTTATCCACTTAGAAATGATATCTGTTGTGAACCAGAAGATTGCTACTTTACAGATAAAGGAATTAAAACTGACAACTCAAAAAAATATATATATGTTATTTTATTATGCTTTAAAGTCAATGATAAGGATGGTAGTCTGCTATAGAATGAAATGTCCCTGTGAGCTGAAGCTTACCTTATCTTTCCTCCCTTCTGTCAGTAGGACTGATGTAAAATGAGATCTAAATCTTAGATGAAAAACTTCACATTTATACCTAAAGCAGTGCATCCTTCAGGTGCCTCTATGTTGTTAATGCAGTCACAGTTAATTTCTTAATCTTAGTGTTGAAAGTATAAGGATTTACATAATACACTCACTTTGGATGATTTTTTTTTCCTTTTTATACCTGATTATTCTTGGTTCTTTTATTCTGAACAAACTGTCCTTCTCCTGTGTCCATCCCACTGAAATTCTTCTGGTAAATGACGTCTAGTGACATGTTTTGTTTATAGAAGAATACAGGCCCAGGAAACAAAGGCCAGGAAGCACAGAGCAATTGAAGTGGTGGAGAGAGGACCCTGAACCGGCTTCAGGGAGCCATCAGCAGCACCAGTTCCCAGATTGTTCAACCCACAAACAACTTTAAAGGTCAGTGAGAAGACTCCTTCACTTAGGAGAGGGGAGTGAGGTCTGGAGTGGCAGTGCTGGAAAATCTCCTCCTAAAGTCCCTGGGGGAATTGAGCAGCTGATCTGAATCTCAGTCCTGAGCTCAGCCCTGACAAAGAACTCAAAAGTCAAGTAACTGGCCAGGAAAATGACCAAAAAAGCAGAAAAGAATAAGACAATAGAAGGTTACTTTCTTGGCGAGCAGCTATTTCCTCCCATCCTTTCAGATGAGGAGGAACAATTTAGGTCTTCAAAGGAAGACTTAAAAGTCAAGATTTCTGCATGCAAAACCTCCAAAAAAAATATTCAATGATATCAGGCCATGGAAGAGCTCAAAAAAGGATTTTGAAAAATCAAGTAAGAGAGATGGAGGAAAAATTGGGAAGAGAAATGAGTGATACAAGAAAATCATGAAAAGCAAGTCAACAGCTTACTAAAGGAGACCAAAAAAAAATTCTGCATAAATTAACACTTTAAAAAATAGACTAACACAAATGGCAAAAGAGACCCAAAGAGCCAATGTGAAGAAGAATGTTTTGAAGAGCAGAATTAGCCAAATGGAAAATGAGGTTCAAAAGCTCACTGAAGAAAATAGTTCTTTCAAAATTAGAATGGAAGAGGAAAGCTAATGACTTTATGAGAAACCAAGAAATTACAAAACAAAACCAAAAGAATGAAAAAACAAATGGTAATGTGAAATATCGCATTAAAAAAACAGCTGAACTGGAAAATAGATCCAAGAGAGACAGTTTAAAAATTCTGGGACTACCTGAATCCATGATCAAAAATAGCCTAGACATCATCTTTCATGAAATTATCAAGGAAAACCATCTTGATATTCTAGAACCAGAGGGTAAAATAAATATTGAAAGAATCCACCAATCATCTCCTGAAAGAGATCCAAAAAGAGAAACTCCTAACAATATTATAGCCAAATTCCAGCGTTCCTAGGTCAGGAAGAAAATATTGCAAGCAGCTAGGAGGAAACAATTTGAGTATTGTGGAAATATGATCAGGATAACATAGGATCTGACAGCTTCTATATTAAGGGATTGAAGGGCTTGGAATATGATATTCCAGAAGTCAAAGGAACTAGGATTAAAACCAAGAACCACCTACCCAGAATAACTAAGTATAATACATCAGGGTAAAAAAATCATTCGATGATATAGAGGATTTTCAAGAATTCTTGATGAAAAGAGCAGACCTGAAAAGAAAAGTTGACTTTCAAACACAAGAATCAAGAGAAACATGAAAAGTTAAATAGGAAAGAGAAATCATAAAGGACTTTGTAAAGTTAAACTGTTTACATTCCTACTTGGAAAGACAGTATTTGTGACAAAGACCACAGTGTGAGTTGAGTAACAAAGGATGATATCTAAAAAAAAATAAAAATTTAGGAGTGAGAGAGGAATATATTGGAGGAGAAAGGTAGAAATGGAATGGGGAATTACCTCTCATAAAAGAAGCAAGAATAAGTTTATTCAATGGAGGAGAAAAGGAAGGAGGTGAGAGGGAAAAAGTGAAGCTTACTCTCTTCACATTTGACTTAAGGACGGATTAACGGTATGAAAATCTATATTACATTACAGGAAAGTAGGGTAGATGGGGACAAGTTGGGTCAGGGAGATGATAGAAGGAAGGGTAAATGGGAGAAGGGAGTAATTAGAAGTAAACACTTATGGGGAGGGACAAGGTCAAAAAAGAGAATAGAATAAATGGAGGAGCAGGATAGGATAGAGGGAAATATAGTTAGTCTTACACAATATGACTATTATGGAAGTCTTTTGCAAAACTACATATATGCAGCCTACATTGAATTGCTTGACTTCTCAGTGGGAATAGGTAGGGGGGAAGGAAGGAAGAGAAATTGGAACTCAGAGTTTTAGGAATAAATGTTAAGAAATATTTTTGCATACAAATGGGAAATAAAAAATACAGGTAATAGGGTATAGAAATCTATCTTGCCCTACAAGAAAAGAGAGAAGATGGGTATAAGGGAAGGGAAGGGCGTGACAGAAGAGAGGGCATATGGAGGGAAAGAGGTAATCAGAATGCAAGATGTTATGGGGTGAGGGGGAGGAGCAATGGAGAGAAAATGGAAATGAATGTTGAAAACTAAAAATTAATAAATATTTAAAATTAAAAAAAAAAGAATGCAGTATTCTTCCGTGAGTATAAAGTAATTAGTTTCTCCAAATCTTTTTGTCATTTCACTGTTTTTATATTTGTCTTCAGTCTAGGAGGCTATAGAGAAGAATTTTTAGGAGAAAGTTTTGTTGTTTTAAGGATTACTGGCACCTATGTCAGGCTACTCACTTTGAGATTTTGCTCATTTAATTTCTCTGAGTTTGTTTCCATCTGTAAGATACAGATAGCATCCAGCATATTTATTTCACAAAATTGCTGTGTGACTCAAATGATACATGTCAAGCACTTTGCAGAATTTCAAAGTATAGTAAAAAAAAAAATTAGTTAATATTATCACTTTATTCAAAACTGGACTGATCATTTTTCCTAAGGTGCAATAAGATGTTTTTGTTTATTTTCTTAAGTTGTGATCTCAAGTAACTACAATAACTTAAGAAAATAATATCCAAACAATCAAATGGAATTGATGGAAAATGGAAGATGAAAAATACATAAGGTAAAAATTATTTTCATAAAAAGACAAACCAATTTAATGAAAACTGTCAAGGTTTTTAGCACAAATTACCTATTTTATTGTAATTCATCCTTGTTACCTACCTTAAAAAACTCATAGCTGTATTGATATTTTGTTTTAACATTATAATTACATATTATTCTCACTTTGTGGGAGGTCTTATAACGAAGTAAAACAGCTAAGTAAAATTAATAGGGCATGATGTCATCTGAAGGTGAATGAAATATTCCATATATATAGCACACCCTTTGCCAACCTCTCTATTTTTTAAATTAACAGAAATACCTTTTCTCTTCCTCTTATCACTTGGCCCATTGGGGAAAATAAAAAAGAAAGAAGTAATTTCTTGTAATAATTATTCATAGTCAAGTGAAACAAATTTTCCCAATAACTACATACACACACCCACACAAAAATGGGCCTCATTTAGCATCCTAAATCCATCACTTCCCTGAGATAGATGTCATGTTTAGTCATCAGTCCTTGTGAATCATGAATGGTCATTGTATTGACTGTAGTTGCTTCATAAACTAACATTACATGAGTTAAAAATAATTGTGAACTGATTCTTTTAATTCATGGCTTATTTTTTGTCATGCTTAATATCATATATGTGTGTATGTATATGTTTATGTGTATTATATATATATATACACACACACATATTTGTGTATCTACTCTCTTTGCCCAAACACATGCATTTTCTGTATATATTCTCTTTTTATAATTTGCACTGTGACATTTTCTGTAGCATTATAGCTTTAGATCGACAAATAAATTTAATTATGATTGCTTATTTACTGCTAGGCACAATGCTTGAATTGTGGGCAGTTGCCATATAGTGATAACCTGACTGTTGATAAGCCAAAGAAAATATAGTCCTTTTGTGCACAACTTTGCAAAAATTCTTTGTACAAAACAATACTGTTTTCTATGCAGATAAACTGTTAAAGTCACCATTTACTAAAATTAACTAATTATTCTTGTCTTATTTTGAGTCATATCAAGCAATATTATGTACAGTAGTTAAATTCATTCTCTCACAAAATAGACTTTTTAAAGCTTGCAGTCTATACATAGCAGAGTTTTGTTTGCTCTAACCTGATTGCATTAAAGAAAAATTTTGCTTTTCTCTCTTTTCCTTCCTTCTTTCCTTTCCTCCTTCCTTTCTTCCTTCCTTCCTTTCTTTCTGTCTTTCATTCCTTCTTTCTTTCCTTCTTTTTTCCTTTCCTTCCTTCTTTCCTTTCTTTCTTGCTTGCTTTTTTCTTTCCTTCTTTCTTTCTTTCTCATTCCTCTTTTCCCAGTGAAAGTCCTAGACTTGTCTATGGTTCTTTAATGACTGAAACTAAAGTACTTCTCCGACCTATCTTTTGCTGCTAGCTATAATTACCATAGCAAAAAATAGCCTCTGTTCTCCCTGTGAGTCCCAGGAAAAGCCTTACTTGCCTTTTATTTAACTTGATTAGTTCTGCCACATCATTCCCCATCCACATTAGAAACAAAAAATCTTAGCTCCATATATCCTGCTTCCTTATGTCATACTATCATAATTTTAGCGTGGTTGCTAGTGAAAAGAAGTATGTCAGAAATGACTTTGAACCAGGCAGAAGTATGGAAAAAGGGAATAATCTGGACCTGAGATGACACATCTGTGTTGTGACATGTGCTAACCTCTGGGAAATGTAATTCTTTAAAAATGATTTGTCTTTAATTGGTACCTTTGAATATAGTTTCCAACAATTTATGGATAAAGAGTTATAAAGTTAGAGAAAGAAAAGTGTCTTTAGTTGTTTGTAATTCATTCTTCATAGAAATATATAGCACATAGATTGGAAGTTGTGCAATAGCTTAAAAAGTTATTTAAAACAAATGAGTTATTCTGAACTACAAAAGTGTGGCAGAACCTCAATCTGTGACTTGCTAATCTTATCTTTCTGTTATGGACAGCAGCAAATATATATATAACATTCTGAATCTGTGCATTCATTCATTCAATAATATATATTTGGCATCTGCCATATGGAAGACTCCTATTAGCTACTATGAATTTTGTGTTATTTATACATTTTCTATATACAAATGATTCAATTACTGGCCTCACTTTTAGGATCTGGTTTGTAAAGGATTCTTCAATTTTTGCTTTTATTTTATGTTCTTGAAAGCATGACTTCTTGGAAGTGTATTTATACATTTTTCTAAGAAATAATGTTGTTCCTGATTATATAGTCAAGGTGTCCATTATATTTCAGAGGGGAAAATAAGCCTCTTTAGAAAGTTTTCACTATTTTCATCTTAAAGTAAAATGGCTTAAGAGTTGTAAAAGAAAGTCTCACCAACTATGTAAACATTTAAATAGATATATCATGTTCAATTTCCTTTTATTATATTGTGACATCAAAAAGCAAGGTAAAATTGCAGGACCTAAATTATTTTTCTTGAAATACAAAGAAAATAGATTCTATTTCTGTGTATCATTTCAGTCAAAACAACTACATCTTGAAGACAGAGGTATTATCTTGATATATGGATACCAATATGAAAACTGAGATAAATAGAAGAATAAGAATGAAAAATATAAGTGATATTTTCTTACTATGAAATACAAGGTTTTTTTCCTGAATAATACAGTATGTAGATCATAAGATGGACACCCAAAGACTTAGTATTTAATTATAACTGTCATTTTGGGTAAGAAATTGAGAAATGTGTAAGAAGCAGAAGAATTTTTACATGTTGAGTTAATACAACTGGAGAGCATCATTAACAAAGGCCAAAATAGAGTATAGTTTCCTGTTATATAATGATTTTATTTTGAATATTCTTCTACTGTATTGTGTAGATACATTGTTTAATCATCTGTAGCTAGAGATACCTATAACACATAATTATTTTTTTCTTACAGTGGATCAACTACTAAGCTTCAGAGAATCTTCTAACAGATTCCTGAAATGCCTTTTTGCAAGTGATACAATATTGGGTGCTATATAAAATAATTACAATAATTAAATATTTAAATAATAGTATTGTCACTATTCTCTAAGAATTTCCATTTCAAAAAATAATCAGTGTGAGTTGTATTTTTGTCCTTCATTTTTGAAGAGGACCATGACATCAGGGAGATGATGACATGACTTGCAGTTGACTCTGATTTGAGTGAGGGAGGGCTGTGCGAGGTCACCAACCTCACTTTTTCCTCGAGAGCCATATCGGTCCACTGGCCAGACATTCATCAGGATGACTGGAGATGGCCCAGGATGCAAATAGGAGATCCTGACCCCTTTAGGCTAAGGTCTTTTCAGGTTCTCACTTTGAGTGAGGGAAGGCCTGTTCAGTGAATAGACCTCTTTAGGAAGGGAGTCAAGGGAAAAAAATATCAAACTGGGAGAGGAAGACCCTCAGGGTTGTTGACCAAAAGAGAATAGTCACTATTTGCATTCACTCTGAACCAGGAGGGTTCAGAAAATAGCCATTAAGTGGATGTTTAGGCAGGGACCTATTTATTGTTGTCCAATCTAAGAGCTCCAGAGTGGAATGGGTTCAAGGCTTGGTCTTTGAGAAAGAGCTCTAGCCAGTAAATCCCAAATTATCTTTCTGCCATCAAAATTTACCTTCCTTTGGAGAGGATAGGTAATGGCAGAGGCAGAGAAACCAGCCTCACTTTCTCCTCCAAAGTCATTTGTTTTCAGTGGTCAGATATTTATCAGAATGACTGGAGATGACCCAGGATGCAATGGGAGACCCTGACCCAGTGTGAACAGAGAATGAAATGTGTGTGTGTGTGTGTGTGTGTGTGTACATTTGTTTTTTTCCTAAGTCTATGCTCTATGGGAAAAGCTTCCTATATATTTCTTGGGTCCAGGTGTCCAGATACCCTTCTGTAACTCTTCCTCTTCCATGTCACATCTTTCCCTCTCTATCTTCCTAAGACAGGTCAGGATATTTTTCTGACTCTTTTTATTCCTTATGCCCTCTTTTCCTCTGATGCCCACCTATATTTTTAGGGTTTGCTTTATTCTTCCAGATAACGAACAAAGGGAACAGTTTCCTCCAGTGCCTATTCCCAGAGGGAGAAAACCCTGAATTTGGAGCAGAGAATTAGTTGAAAGTGACAGAAAGAAAAAAACGGTGTATTCTTTCAAGTTCACTACATAGCTACCTACTAGAAGAAAGGTCACCAGTCTTCTGCTCTTTCTGTTTGTAGCCAAGGTGTGAGTTGTATGATAAAACCAGGGTTCCCTCTATTTTCCTACAATAGGGATTAGTTTTCCCTGAAAAATAGAAAAGTTGTCCACAGAATCTGATTGGTCTCTGCCTCCCCTAACATAGATTCCTAGTCACCTCATGATACAAAAAGTTCCTCCCACAAGGAATTGTGGTTTTAACTTAGGCTTGATGGATACAGGTGAGTCAGTATATGTCCCTGATGAACAAACACATTTCTGTAAAGAGGAAAAGGAAGTCACATCTGCTGAAGCTGAAGCTACATGCCACTATATCCTTGTTACATATCATTGCTGTATTAGGGCAAAGTAAATCTCTTTTTTGTTATCTGTTCAACCAGTTATGTGTGCCTTACTTCATCACAAAATTTAACCTGAACTAACAGGATGCTGTTGTCATGCTAGCCCTAACAGGTAGAAATGCCGATATATTATTTTTCCCACAGTTAGGATTCAGGATGTAACCTTCTCTATTGTGCTAATAAATTTAACAATAATCTCATAGACAAAATGAGAAGCTACTGCAATAATTTGTATTTGAATTCATAATGACTCGTGATCACAAGATTGGTAAAGGTAATTCTGTCACATAATATTGGTTAAGTAATATTAATTACATTAAGTCCGCACAATGGACTCTCATTTCTATTTAAAACTTCATGCTCAAAATTAAAGTAATATGTATGTAGTAGAAAAAGATGACAAATAAAAGAGAAAGCCACTGTGTTCATGATCATATTGCCAGGAAGGAAGGAAGAAAAGAAGGGATAGAAGGAGGGCTTTATTAAGCATTTATTTTCCAGTTTGCTTCTGTTGCTCTGTTTTGTACTACAAGGAGCAAAAGTCCCTCCCAGGATCAAGGCATCACTTCTCAACTCACCACCATGCTGCTAACTCAGTTCTTGATACAGATCCCTTCCTTCAGCCTCCTCTCCCCTCTGATTGGAAGGCTGTAGGGTGGAGTACCAAACTCCTTCCAAGTCTTCATTTATAGAAGGCAAAAATTGGATTGTCACTTTCCTCCACTTTATATCTGTTATTTTGCCTAGGTTCCACTCCCTCTCCTCCTGTTCTAGAACTTGTCTTTCCTGCTTCCTGTTGGATGTTATCTCCTCCTTAAGACTGCAAACCCCTTGAGGGCAAGGGCTGTCTTTATTTTTATTAATTGTATCACAGCACAGTGCTTGGCATATAGGTTACTAATAATGTTTATTGGATTGGATTGAAAATGCCTACTATGTGCCAAGACACTGCTAAACACTTCACAAGTACTATCTCATTTAATCCTCACAATCTTTTGAAGCAGGTTCTGTTATTGCCCCCATTTTGTATTTGAGGAAATTGAGGCAGACAGAATTTGACTTGCCCTGGGTCACACAGCTACTGAGCATCTGAGATCTGATTTAAGCTCAAGGTTTCTGCCTTCAGACCCAGTGCTCTATTAACTGCACCATCTGGCTACCTCTAAAATACATGTGCCACAAGAACAACAAAAATGATGACTTTGTTTTATCATTATTTCATTTGGTTTTTAGTGGTTAATAGTGTGTAGTTCTTCAATTCTTCATTTTCCATCACAGTTTCTTCTTTGTTTCCACTCCTCAGAATATCATAGTTCCACAGGATAAGTTGATCATTGAAAAGTTCATCACTATGCAAATTGACTCATTTTTTATACTCAGCACCTCAGATACCTCAATTGTTTCTTTCCTCTAATTAGAGGGCTGGAAGGCAAAACAAAAAAAAATTCTTCCCAAAATGTTCCTTGATACAGGACTCAGAACTTTCCAGGTAACTCTGTGTTCTGCAACAGAGGCTCTGTTTTATTTCTACTCCATGGACCATTATGCGCCCTGGTCCAACTACACATGCTTTTCAGCCTCTTTTTGTGTGTTGTTTTCCCCCATGAGCTTATAAGCTCCTTGAAGGCATGGACCAGTTTTCTTTTTCTTTTTGTATCCTTAGTGCATAGCATAGTGCCTGGAACATAGAAAGTGCTTAGCAAGTGTTTATGAATTTAATTTAAATTCAATTGTAGCAGATATTTTATACTACTGTATCTTGCAAGATTGATATTCAATATATTACAATATATTGTAATTGTATATTGTAATTATATATTGTATATAGTCAATATATTCAATATATTACAATATATTACAATACATGATAACAACCTTGGAGATGTATTTATTAACTTAGCAAATGATTATTGCACCTCTCTACTATTCTTTCAGTAAGGAACCTGTGACTCATAGATCATTAGGCTTCCTGTTATGGCAGTTTTCACAGGGAAAAAAACCTATGCTGAGTAGCACTGGGACCCAGCAACCTCAGAGGAATAGATACCTCCAGAAAGTCAGTAGGATACTTTCTATCTTTCTTTTCTCATCATTGAATCATACCTCAGCAGGTGATTTACTAAGACATCATATAATTTATTTTTTTAGTTATTACCAAAGGTATATCTAAGAAGGTGTACATCTTTTTGAGGTTAAGGGAGAAGAAATTCTATATCAATGCACACAATGTATTTTCCCTACCTGTGAAGAGACAGTACAGGTGTTATTATTTCCACTTTAAAATCTGGCAGCTGAGGCTTGGAGAGGTTAAGTGACTTGTTCATGATCTCATAGTTAGAAAGTATGAGCCATAATTCCAATCAAATTCCAAATCCATTGTTCTTTCTACTTCATCACCATTACCCAGGGAATAAATCAGAGGGAATAAGTTGAAAAGTGCTCAGAGTAGAAGGACACTATAAAGAAAGTGAATCCAAGTCATTTCTGTATCACCCTTCTCTCAACTGTAGTATTTTCATCTCAATTTGTGTTTTCCCCTATATTCCCTGTTCTACTATTTATAATAACCTGTGAGAGGTTGACCAAATACTTAAGAACCATAGATCACAAGGAAGACAGGAGAAACCGAACCATTTTTTTAAATGGATAATAAAGCCAAAGGTAAAGAATAAGGAAAGGATTTCTGTATATCAACCCCTGAAAGACAAAAGAAATCATTTCTATCAATGAATAGACAATCCATGTCTTCCTACTACAGAAAATAATGCTTGAAAAGTTATAGTTCATTGGTGTGGCAAACAGGCTCACTAAACACAATTGGTACAAAGAACCAATTTCAAACAAATTATGCAACAAATTTTCTGGAAGACAAAGTCAATTTATATAGCACTCCATATATAGAGATAGATTTAAATCTCTGATTTTCTCACCGTGCTAGACATGAATCTCAACACCTCTATAACTTCATAGTTAAATTTCAAAATTGTCTAAGGCTCAGAGAGTTTAAGTGACTAGCACATATCTGTAAGTGGAATACATATACACTTTAAAAGCCCTACTCCAAATTGCATACCGAGGAACATTTTAAATAAAAAGGCAAATTAAGGAGGGAGAGGTGAGCTATCTTATTTTCTGCAAAGAAACTTCTTCCTTTTCCTCTAGAAAAGATACTTGCTTAATTTCTTGTTTCAAGATAATTTTCCATTTGGAAATTCTGTTAGATATCCCTGGAGATTGCTCTCCCACATCCAATTTTTGGCACTTAATACATTTTATATTCTATGACTTTGATAATGAGTAGTTGGTGGGTGGTGATCAGCTCAGAGACCTACCAATTTTTATTACATCAGTGCGTGAAAGTCTGCTCTTTCATGGTCTCACATATCCATTATTTAAAGTATTGTTATTATCTAGTATTCTATCTCAGAAAATTGCATTTGATGCTACAGAATATTTGTAACTTTAAAACAAAAGGACAGAAAGCTTATCGAAAGGGTTACTGCAAGGTCAATATTTTCAAGAAAGTCTATTTTGTGTAGCGATTGAGGTTTGAAAGTAATACATATATTAAAAGATACAAATACTGAACACAAAAAAAACTTAGATCATAGTCTATGGGTTATCTAGGTGAAGGTAGAAAGGAGTAAATGATGAGCTCCTTCTTTTGATCTTTTTTCCCCTCTCTTTCTCTCGTCACAAGGATCTGTTTCACCTGTGCTTTCAAACAGGATGCACTTTAACTATATAATATGCATCAAGGCATCCAAGATATTGAACTGAGTAGGTTAGGTTTTTTTTTCAACTATATTCCACATTTAGAGGAAAGTCACTGACTCAAGAAACCTGTGGTGCACTTTCTAAAAAGATACATGAGTATATAGATGGAAAATGGATGGACGATTTGACAGTTCCCATAGGCTCCAGTGGTCCTAGGCACAATGGTTTTGTAGGGACTTTGTTCACTTTGTCGCCTTTTGCCTTCTCTGTCTTCCCTTTTTTGTATCCCACTACATGCAACTGAGAGGTCCAGTTCTCAGCCTTCAGGAAACAGATCTGTTAAAGTCAGTGGGCACAAAGTCAGCTCTGTAGGGAATATTAGAATTTTCAAAGAGGAGCAGCTGGAGAGAGCAAAGTTTAATACAAGTGAATGAATTTCTGTATGGGTAGTTAAATTGGTTCGGGTCACCTGGGGCCTTGATTTTGAAGGATTTTACCCTGCTGCAATGATTATTTGAGCTGTAACTAAGGAAAGTAGTCATAGGGAGTGGCCAAGAATAAATGGCTTAGCCAGATGGTACTAGGAGAGAATCCAAACTCTTATCCATGCATAATATCAACCAGTTTACCTGAACCTCAAGTAAATGAAAGGATATTGAGAGAGGGCTTTCATCTTTTTTTTTCCCACAGAGCTTCTTTCCAATTACATTTTTAACGAAAATTTTCTCTTTTATGTGTTGCTCTTAATGAACATCAAATTTTCTTTCATATTTATAAATATGATGGGGGTAATGAGGTGTGAGTTACTCTTAGAATAGGGACTTTCTTTTGTATTTCTTTATATCACCAGTGCTTAGCACAGTATATAGTAGGCACTTAAAAGTTTATTAACTGATTGAGTGACTGAGGATAGAGGCACACATGATAATGATCTGCCAAGCCTCCTACTCTGTAAAAGCAGCTTTGGATCCCTAGAAATAATTTTGAACACAGGAAGGTAAAGAAATAGTTTTTCTTAGAGGATTTTCTCATGCTCTTTGAAAAAATAAGCAAACGAAAATGAATGAATGATAAAAGTGGCAGCCAACCATAAGGTTGACCTGTTAATTTTCTCTTCTTGGTAAAATGCCCTGGTACCTGCATGTTAATTTTGACCCTAGTCCAAATTTGCTGCTAAGCAGAGCAGAAAACTATTCAGTATTAAACGTGTCTTTACATTTTGGGTTGACCACTTACACAAAGTCATTAGAAACATTGCTTTCTCCTTTATTCCTTCTCAATGGTCTCAAAAAGTGAGAGAAAAATCTTGTGATAAAAATTTTTTCTCTCTTTAATAGGTAAGGGGACATTAAATTTATTTTTAGAGTCATGTATGTAGGGGGAAAAATAGCTGTTTCTAAATTACCCTGTAAATAACATCTGTAAATGAAAAACAGTGAAACAGACCAAGAAGTTCTTGGTTTACCTTTGGTTGTACCTGAAAGAAGAGAGGAGCGTTCAGAAAATGCAACAATATCAAGGATTATAGATCTAATTGACTTTGTGATCAGGAGTGATCACTACTTAGGCTTTTGGTATATTCTATACCTAAGACTTTAAGCAGTTTACAGAACAATTCAATGACACAATCTTCCCAGGGGCACAAACAATATGGAGAATGAAATTAGGTACATAGTCTGCAGCCACAGATAAGCAGATTACCCAGAGCCTTACCCCCTTGACAGATTGAGGCCCTCTTGCTTACCTTTTTTGCTGCTATATTGGGAATTCTTACAAGTCCTTAGAAGAGTGGAGTGGTGACACTAAAGTTGATGGCATTAAAAGCTTAGCCATTGTAAAATTAAATGGCTAGATTTGGTATGACAGTATTCATGACTGATCATATGAACAATCTATTATTCTAAGCTCTTCAGGATGATAAAAGAAAGTGGAAGAGTTTCCACGGTGGTTGTGGACCTTCTCTCTTGGGCTTTCAACACTGAGAACTGACCCTCTACTTTGGAGAAGTACCTCTACTGCACACAAAATTCCCAGGAGCTACAAATTCAGACACAGCTCATTTATTTCCCTGACTGTCTTCCTGTGGATTGGTGGTTCACTAGTGAAATATACAGGAAACCCACAGAATGCAGCTATGTCCTGCAGGTCCCTGGAGGACACCTCAAGTCTAATTCTTACTCCATAGAATCTTTAGAGCATATAAAAAATAAATATTCTAAAAAACCAAGTGTTTTCTTAATATTGAAATATTATAACAAATAATATTGGATATCATATTTCTAGAAAATGAAGGGTGAAATATAGTGAAAACAGTTGATTGTATGAAATCTTAACCTCTACTCAGTATTATTCATGTAAATACAATTTCACGAGTAACAGAAGATCCACAATTTAGCCACCCAATCTTTGTATTCAAAGCACTTTATATAAGAAGATTTGAATCATAAGGGTCTAATTTACTTGAAACCAAATTATGGAGTTACAAATGGAAAAAACTAACTTTTCCAGGATACGTATAACTAGGTTGATTTTGCAAATAAGCTGGACATGTAGAAGTTTTATGTAGATGTATGCCAAGAGATCTGCAGACACAGAAAGAAACATTGCTTTTTTTCGTGATATCTTACACTAACAGATATAAATAGGAAAAGGACAATATAGCTAAACTTTTGATAGTTGGAATAGAGCTTTCAAGAAAATTCTTTCCTCAACTCACTGGCTCTAAAGAATAGTACCTTAGAAAAGGAAACAAAAATTTTTTTGACTATTTTTTTCTGCCACTGTGAATGTATATGTTAAATGGTGTGTGGGTGGGATTTTTTTTAGTAAAGTCAGTATTCGTTTGGAGGGAACAAAGGGAAATTCTGCTTGATAGCAATCATAAAACCTCTGATGCCAATTTTGTCAATATAGAAAGAACCACCTCCTCTTCAGAATTACTATGAAAGCTGCCAGGACTCAAAGAAATGAAGGAATATTGAAATGATTCTCTCCAGTTGTGGTAAGAATAAGGAGAGAAAGTGGAACAAAGTGGGGAAAAAGTGGGGCAATGATTTGTCTTTGTTAAGCATATAAAAAGCATACTCGGGTGGTTAAATTATTTTCTTTTTAATATATATTCATATATTTCTAAATGTGCATCTTTTCATTTAAGTGCCATTCTGTTCCACTGAGAAAGAGTCAAATTACTCTGTGCCTCACTTTCATGAACTGGAGTGGCCAAAAATAAAAATGAAAGAATGATCATCTCATGGCCCAACTTTTCTTACTGAACATTTTGGCATAGAAGTAGAAGGGTGACCATATATGCTAAAAACACATCAACAGGCCCATACCTATAGTTCTTTCAGCTTGGAATGGTCATATATAACCTTGACTAGGCCCAGAAAACCCATGGTCACTTCCTTGCCTTCTTGAAACATCAAAATAGCACTTTATGTGAAGCGTTTTTGAATAGTAATTGTAAATTTGTCCTTATAGTCCAAGAATGAAACTCTAAAAGCTTGAGTTGTCAGTGAAGAACTTGTAGACTAAAGAACAGTTATTTAGTAAGACTTAGTAGGAAAGGATTAAACTTCCTGAATGATGAGTAAGTTCCACACTCAAGCAAAAATATTCACTTCTATAGAATGAAAACCGTAAGATTGAGCAATAGGATACCTGCCTGGTCTTTTCCTTTTCCATACCCTGGAAGCATTTATTCATTCAAGTACTCATTCATCATTTATTAGGTAGCTACAGTATTGGAGGCATTGTTCTGGGCTCTGAAGGAAACACAAAGCAGAAAGTCCCTGACCTCAAGAACCTTTTAATCTAATAGAGGAAATAAGGCATACATATATATGAAAAAGGAAACAACTAAAATGTAAGATAGTGTGTTAAAATCTAAGTGATAACTTTGAGATCAAGATGAATAAAGAGAAAAGATGCTGGTAGTCAGATAAGTTACTGTGATCATGAGGAAGCATTTATAGAGGCAAGCTCCAAATATGGAAGAAAAACCTGTTCTGGTCAGAAAACCTGTAGACTGATGTTTTCAGTTGTTTTTGCCATATTTCAGGAAAGGTTATGAGAAATGGAGGAATGCTTAGCCAGCAGACCAGAAGCTATGCTATACAAAGAAGAGTTGAAGAAAAATTTCAATTAAGGAAAACTGATTTCTGTTTCAGAAAGCAATGAGGTACCTATTTCTAGATGATCATGTGCTAAAAATGCTGTTGATAGTATTCCTTTGAAGATTGGGCTAGTTGGCCTTGATGTCCTTCCAAATCCAAGACTCTGTGATTCAGTGAAGTTATCTTAGTCTTACCTGTGGCACACAAATGCCATGATACCACCTAAGATCATAGCCTCAGCCAAACTGGGATCCTACTCATTGCAGCTAAGTGCTATTCATTTCCCTGACTATGAAACTTTGATTATACTGCAGTTTGATAGTAGCTATTCTAGCTCTTCAATGAAAGGAGTTCAGAGCCTGGAGAGATTGTTTCTGCCTACAATGCTCATGAATAACTTAATTGAGGAGGTTGTGCTTGATATGGGCCATGAAAGATGGGAAGGATTTCAAAAAGCAGAGGCAGGAGAGGAAACTGTAGGTAAAGAGGAGAGTAGGAGCAGTGAAAGAAATTCAGAAAAATGAGTAGAATTTAGATGCAGTTGGAAAGAGGAAAACATGAACATGATTGGAATCAGTGACGAGAAAAGGTATTATTTTGTCCCAAGTACAGACATGGCACCACTCTCTGCGGTTTCTCTCCAGTGAAAGTTTTGAACTTTCACTGCAGTGCATGAGAATTGTCATAAAAAAAAGACAAGTGGCTACATGTTATAGAGAATGGAATTTTCTGACTTAAAAATACATGCATAAATAACGTATACATCAATGTACCCCAAATCCCTTTGTGTTGTGCCCTGAGTGACTGCCTACCTTAGCCACTTGCATTCCTAAATCTGGCTAGAATATATGGTGTCATTATGTAGAGGAGTAGAGGAGATCTAGTTGTGTGACTCTAGGCAAGTTACTTTATTCTCTTTGCCCCAGTTTCTTCATCTGTAAAATGAGATGAAGATGGAGATGGCAAGTCACTCTGGTATCTTTGCCAAGAAACCCTATGTAGGGTCACAAAGAGTCAAATACAACTGAAAAAATTCAACACAAAAGAAAGAGATCAAGTTTTGGGGTTAGATTGTAAAGAGCCTTAATTGAAGGGCAAGATTTTCGATTGTTTAGAAGACAGTGGAAAAAATTTTGAACAAAGGAGTGATATGATCAAAACAGCACCAGAGAAGACTTTTTTGGTGTGGTAAACGTATATAGGTTTAGTTGGAGGGATAAAAAACTAGAGATAGGAAAAATGATTATTTGGTAACTGCAAAGTCCCAGCATGAGGTAATAAAGAACAAGAATAGTGAAAGTAAAAACAGAATTGAGGAATTCATTCATGTGTGATCAGTATGTGATCAAAAGTAATTTACCCCTCTTGGCTTATGAAAGAATCAATTCTGTGCAATTTAGTGTTAGAAAAATGAAAAATTATTTGAGGTTACACTTTTACGTTCTGTGAAAATTTCCAACAGTTGATGTTTTAGATGGCAGTTCTATTGTTAAACATATGCCTTATAAAAGTGTCATTATTTGAAACTTCAGACTCATATTGAACAGCGCAAGATGAACTTTATAACTGGATGACTTATCCTTAATCGACCCTAACTTCATTTTTATTCTCATTGAATGAAATCAAGCTGACTAGCTTTTCTATAGTGAGAGATGAAGCCGCTCCTGAATGTAGGGAATGTTTTTTTCCATTTCTCTCAGGAACTCAACAAATATTTATTAAGTTACTACTGTGTGAAAGGATGACTGGTTGCAATGCAGCATGTTTTTAAGTTCTCACACATTTGCATGCTGGGAAAGCACTAAACATTGAATCGGTGTCTAGTGATGGCAGCAAAGATGACAATTAAGCAAAATGAGCATTTGTAATAATTTTTTTTAAAAATTTGACATTGAATTAAAAAGTGAAAATATATATTTTCCATTTGTAAATATGAATAAATTTAACAGAATTTGAGGACAGAAAGTCTTTTGAATGAGTTCGCTTCTAAATAACATTTTGCTGTTTAATTAATTACAGGTCAGTAATATTTCATTCCAGGGCAGCTAGGTGGTGAAACGGATAGAGTTCCAGGTCTGGAGTCAGGAAGACTCATCTTCCTTAGTTCAGATCTGGCCTCAGGCACATACTAGTTGTATGACCCTGAACAATTCACTTAACCATGTTTGTCTCAGTTGCCTCATCTGTTAAAAGACCTGGAGAAGGAAATGGCAAACCACATGAAGAATCCCAAATGACTGAAAAATATTTATTTTCTTTTATTTATTTATTCCCAGTTTTCAACATTCATTTCCACAAAATTATTAATTTCTAATTTTCTCACAATCTCCCACATCCCCCCACCCCAGGATAACATATATTCTGATTACTCTTTCCTCCAATCTGCCCTCCCTTCTATCACCACCCCCCCATTCCCTTTCCCTTCTATTTTCCTGTAGGGCAAGGTAGATTTATATACCTGCTTGCCTGTATATCTTATTTCACAGTTGCATGTAAAAATGATTTTTAACATTCATTTTTAAAACTTTGAGTTGCACATTCTCTTCCTTCTCCCCTCTCCATCCACCCTCATTAAGGAGACAAGCAATTTGATATGTTATATATGTACAATCATGCAAAACACTTTCATAACAGTCATATTGTGAAAGACTAACTGTATTTCCATCTATCCTGTCCCACTCTTCATTGATTCTATTCTCTCTCTTGATCTGTCCTTCTACCAAAGTGTTTGCTCCTGATTACCCCTTCCCTCAATCTGCTGTCCCTTCTATTATTCCTCCCTCTCATCTATTTTCCCCTATCTTTCCTATAGGATAAGATCAACTTCCTTCCCCAATTGAGTCTCTATGTTATTCTCTCTTGAAGTCAAATCTGATGAAAGAAAGGTTCACTTATTTCCTCTCATCTTCTTCCACTCCATTGTAAAAGCTCTTTCTTGCCTCTTTTATGTGAGATGATTTATTACATTCTACTTCTCCCTTTCTTCTTTTCCTAGAACATTCCACTCAAAACTTAATTTTCTTTCTTTTATATGTCATCAGTTCATAGTCAGCTCACTCTATGCACTCCCCTCTCTCTCCACACATATACATAGATACACACACATATACATAAACACATACATATATTCCCCCCAACTACCCTAATACTGAGAAAGGTCTCATGAGTTACTAATATCATCTTTCCATATAGGAATGCCTACAGTTCAACTTTAATAAGTCTTATGGTTTCTTTTTCCTGTTTACCCTTTCATGCTTCTCTTTTTTCTTTATTTTTTCTATTCTTTAATTTTATTTATTAATTTAAGTTTTCAACATTCATTTCCACAAAATTTTGAGTTCCACATTTTCTCCCCATCTCTCCTCTCCCCCTGCCCCAAAATGTGATCATTCTGATTAACCCTTCCACCAACCTGCCCTCCCTTTTAACACTTCTCCCTTCCCTTATCCCCATCTTCTCTCTTGCCTTGTAGGGCAAGATAAATTTCTGTACTCCATTATCTTTATTTGTTATTTCCCAGTTGTATGCAAAAACAATTCTCAACATTTGTTCCTAAAACTTTGAGTTCCAGCTTCTCTTCCTTCCTCCCACCCCATCCATTCCCACTGAGAAGAAAAGCAATTCAATATAGGCTATATATGTGTAGTTTTGTAAATGACTTCCACAGTAGTCATGTTGTGTAAGACTAACTACATTTCCTTCCATCCTATCCTGCCCCTCACTTCTTCTATTCTTTCTTTTGACCTTGTCCCTCCCCAAGAGTGTTTACTTCTAATTACTCCCCCTTCCCATTTGCCCTCCCTTCCATCATCCCCCCACCATGCTTATCCCTTTCTTCCCTACTTTCCTGTAGTGTAAGATAGGTTTTCATATCAAAAGGAGTGTACGTTATTCCTTCCTTGAGCCAAATGTGATGAGAGCAAGCTTTGCTTTTTCCCTCTCACCTCCCTTTTTCCCCTTGATTGAAAAGTATTTTCTTGCCTCTTCCATGTGAGATAATTTGCCCCATTCTGTTCCCAATATATTCCTCTCTCATGCCTTAATTTTACTTTTTTAGATATGATCCCTTCCTATGCAACTCAACCTGTGCTCTCTGTTTGTGTGTGTGTGTGTGTGTGTGTGTGTGTCTAATTCCTCCAAATACCCAAATACTAAGAAAACTTTCAAGAGTTAAAAGTATTATCTTTCCATGTAGGAATGTAAACAATTCAACTTTAGTAAGTTCCTTATGATTACTCTTTCCTGTTTACCTTTTCATGCTTCTCTTGATTCATGTGTTTAAAGTCAAATTTTCTTTTCAGCTCTGCTTGAAAGATTTCAATGTATGACTATTTTTTCCCTTGAAGTATTATACTCAGTTTTGCTAGGTATGTGATTCTTGGTTTTAATCCTAGTCCCTTTGACTTCTGGAACATCATATCCCATGCCCTTTAATCCCTTAATGTAGAAGATGCTAGGTCTTGTGTTATCCTGATAGCATTTTCACAGTACTCAAATTGTTTCTTTCTGGATGCTTGCAATATTTTTGCCTTGACCTGGGAACTCTGGAATTTGGCAATTCTTAGGAGTTTCTCTTTTTGGTTCTCTTTCAGGAGGTGATCAGTGGATTCTTTCAATATTTATTTTGCCCTCTGGTTCTAGAATATCAGGGCAGTTTTCCTTGACAATTTCTTGAAGGATGATGTCTAGGCTCTTTTTTTAACATGGCTTTCAAGCAGTCCCATAATTTTTAAATTGTCTCTCCTGGATCTATTTTCTAGGTCAACTGTTTTTCCAATGAGATATTTCACCTTATCGTCTATTTTTTTCATTCTTTTGGTTTTCTTTTGTGATTTCCTGGTTTCTCATAAAGTCATTAGTTTCCATCTGTTCTGTTCTGACTTTAAAGAACTATTTTCTTCAGTGAGCTTTTGAACTTCCTTTTCCATTTGGCTAATTCTGCTTTTTAAAACATTCTTTTTCTCTTTGCCTTTTTGGACCTCTTTTGCCAATTGAGTTAGCCTGTTTTTAAAGGTGTTATTTTCTTCAGCATTTTCTTGGGTCTCCTTTAGCAATCTGTTGACTCACTTTTCATGATTTTCTTTCATCACTCTCATTTCTCCTCCCAATTTTTCTTCTACCTCTCTTACTTGATTTTCAAAATCCTTTGTGAGCTCTTCCATGGCCTGAGACTATTGCATATTTACTTTGGAGGTTTTGGAAACCTTGACTTCCTCTGAAGGTATGCTTTGTTTTTCCTCATCTGAAAGGATGGAAGAAAATATCTGTTCACCAAGAAAGTAACCTTCTATAGCCTTACCTTTTTCCCTTTTTTGAGCATTTTCCCAGCCAGTTACTTGACTTTTGAGTCCTTTGTTAAGAGGAGAGTATGTCCTGGGGACCTGTAAGATCTCAGTTCCTCCAAGGTAGCACAATCGAGGGAGAGGAGTTTACACCTGTGAACTGGTCTGGGAACAACCAAAACATTTCTGCCCAGAATCTGAGAGTAGTAGAGTTCACTCTCCACAACTGCCTCCAGCTCTACCACTCCCCAGGACTGTGCTTAGGGCTGAGATTCAGATCAGCTACTCAATTTCCCCAGGAGATTTAGGCTGAGGGCTCCACAGATGGATACTGCTGCCACTGCCCCTGCAACTGCTGCCATCACTGCTACTGCTGCTGCCTCTGCTGCCACCACCTGGAGCTGGGGTAGAGGAAGACCATCCTCCCTTTTCACCCATTTTTAAATGCCCTCTCACTGACCTTTGAAGTTGTCTTTGGCATTTGTGGGTTGAGGGATCTGAGAACCTCTGCTGCTTCTGGGGATTCCACTCCTGAGACCTGTTCTGGTCTTGTTCCTCCCAGTGCTACATGGCCAAGGCTGTACCCTGCTCCATGCCCTTTGTGATAGACCTTTCCTGTCATCCTTCCAGGTTGTTTTGGGCTAGAAATCTCTCATCCTGTCGTTCTGTGGCTTCTGCTACTCTAGAATTTGTTGAGAGTCATGTTTTACAGGTATTTTATAGGCTATGGGGGAAGAGTAGTGTATGTGTGTCTTGATCCTTGTATATACTAGTCAGATTTTCTATTCAGCTCTGGTCTGTTCAAAAAGAATGCTTGGAAGTCCTCTATTTCATTGAAGTTCCATTTTTTTCCCTGGAAGCATTACACTTAGTTTTACTGGATAGGTGATTCTTGGTTTTAATCCTAGCTCCTTTGTTCTCTGGAATATCTTTCTCCAAGACATCCAGTCCTTTAGTGTAGAAATTGCTAAATCTTGGATTACCCTGACTGTGTTTCTAGAACACTTGAATTGTTTTTGGTTTGTTTTTTTTTTGTTTTTTTTCTGACTGCTTATAACATTTTCTCCTTGACCTGGAAACTCTGGAATTTGGCTACAATATTCCTAGGAGTTCTTCATTTGGGATCTCTTTCAGGAGGTTATTAGTGGATTCTTTCAATTTCTATTTTACTCTCTGATTCTAGTATATCTAGGCAGTTTTCCTTGGCAATTTCTTGAAAGATTATGTCTAGGTTCTTTTTTTGATCATAGCTTTCAGGTAGTCCAATAATTTTTAAATTATTTCTCCTGAATCTATTTTCCAGGTCAGTTATTTTTCCAATGAGATACTTCATATTGTCTTCCATTTTTATTTTCATTCTTTTGGTTTTCTTTTATAATTTCTTGATTTATCATAAAGTCATTAGCTTCCATTTGCTCCTGTTTTTATGGAATTATTTTCTTCAGTGAGCTTTTGAAGCACTTTTTCCATTTAACCCATTCTGCTTTTAAAAGCATTTTTCTCCTCATTGGCTTTTTGAACCTCTTTTGCCACTTGTGTTAGTTTAATTTTAAAGCTGTTATTTTCTTTAACATTCCTTTAGCAAGCTGTTGACTCACTTTCATGATTTTCTTGTGTCATTTCTCTTCCCAATTTTCCTTCTACTTCTTTTATTGAATTTTCAAAATCCTTTTTGAGCTCTTCCATGTCCTGAGGCCAATTCATATTTTTCTTCAAGGCTTTGGATGCAGGAGCTTTGGCTTTGTTGTCTTCTTCTAGTTGCATGTTTTAATCTTCCTTGTGAGCAATGAAGTAAGAAAATACCTTCTCACCAACAAATTAAGAATCTATAGTCTGCTTTTTTTCTCCTTATTTGCTCATTTTCAGAGCAAATTACTTGACTTTTAAGGTATTTGTTAACTGTAGGCCTCCAGAAGCAGCCTCTGGTTCAGCAGTGGCTGTTGCCACCCTGGGGCTGGTCAGAGGTCTAGGACTTGAATCAGACCATACTCCCTTCTCAGCCAGGTAAGAGACCCTTCCAATTGACCTTCAAAGCTGTCTTTGGTATTTGTAAGTTGAGAAGTCTGGAAACCACAGCAGCTGCCATTGATTCAGATCCCAGCTCCTTCCACACAGGCAAGGCCCATGCCAAATTGCACTCCACTACTAGCTCAGTATGATATAGATTTCTGGTCGATCTTCCCCATTATCTTGGAATGAAAATGTGCTTCAGCCTGTCCTTTTGTAACTTCTACTGCTCCAGAATTTGTTTAGAGTCATTTTTACAGATTTTTGGGGGAGTCTGAGGGGAGAGCTCTAAAAGGTCCCTGCTTCTACACCATCATCTTGGCTCCACCTGAACAATATTTAATTAGGGATTCCTTCACTAGAGTTTTATTTTATTGCCTTAATATGGCCTTTCCTTTGAAATTTCCTCCATTTACATTTTACACAATTTTTAATGCACATGGTGATTTGCATATTATCTCCCACATTTAAATGTAAAGTTCTTGAAGACTGGGACCATATTTTTTCCTTCTTTTTATCACTTAACGCAGTGTTTGAGTCACAGAGATCAGTCATTTTTATTTGTGACTGACTCCTATTTCCTCCATTTAGGGTTTTCTTCACAAAAATGCTGGAGTGGTTTTCTGTTTCCTTCTCCAGCTCATTATATATATGAGGAACTGAGACAAGCCTGCTTAGGGTTATACAGTTATTAAGTGTCTGGGGCCAGATTTGAACTCATCAAGACGAGTCTTCTTGTTTCCAATTCTAGTATTATATCCACTGTGCCATCTAACTGCCTCTCATCTGGCTCATATTAAAAATTTAAACACATTTGTTGATTGGCTGGTTGATTGACTTTGGATTCTCAGAGTCCATGATGAAAAGAAGGAAATCTTTTGTTTCTGCAAGGGAGGACTAGCTAAGAAATCCAAACAGATTTATAACCATTTAGGTTGAGCAGTTGGTAATTGATTGTGTTGGCCACTGCAATACATGAAAACCATTTACTATGACAAAGGAAGGTACGTGGCTCATAGTAGGTGATAAATAACTGTTTCTTCATTTATTGATGGATTGTCATGTGAATTAGTGTAGGAATTGTTAGAGAAATTATGAATTTTTGAAACAAATATAATTTCCATTTTAAAAAACACAAAAATAAATGGATTAGAAAATACAGTACATTAGAAGACACTAATTAAGCCATGCTTCTTTATCCTAAAGCTGAGAATGACTTCATGATGACTTTTAATGGATTTGTTATTGGAAACACATATCTCCATTAAAAAAAAAATGAGCAAAGAAATGATTTTACACATTTGTATTGTAAACAATTAAGAGAGTTAAGAAATGGGGAGGAGTGTAATAATTACAGAAGATTTGCAAGGAGATTTTAAGAACAGTGAAGAAAGTTACCTCCTTAAATATAAGATTATTTTTATTAGAATTATAAATGTTGATAGAAAAACCCTGTCATCAGAATTTGGAATGTGTGTATCATTTTCTATAAGGAGTTTTTTTTTTGTTTTTTGTTTTCTGGTTTTTGTTTTTGTTTTTCACAAATTGTGTGAATTTCTAGGTATTGGTAATGAACACAGTGGTTTGCAGCTAGAGTAACTATACTTTCTATGATAACAAGTGAATGTCCTTACAAGGAAACCCACATACAGACAATGGGCATGTTATTTCCTTTATTAACAGTATTAGCATACTTTCCAGAAATGACTGAACAATTTATTTTACCTGCTGGTGACCTATTGACTAATATTATTTAATCTTTTCTCAAATGTACTTATGCTTGCAATATAGTTTAAGGTTCTTAATGCTAAAAATGTGCAACTTTAACTGAATTAAAATGTACCATCATTGAAGTTAACTAATACCTAAGCCCTATCCCCAAAAAAGATAAATTCTTTTAGTGAGGCATAAAAACCAAGCAATTACAAGGACAAAGTTTAGTGCAGGATAACTGAGACTTTTCCCAAGTCACTGATAACAGTGACATTCTTCTTCTTTTATGATATATGTTCCAAAAAATTTCCAGAGACCACTGTCACCATGTTCCATAGTCTTTTACCAGCCTATCACTCTGCAGTTCAATATGCAATATAAAAGTTAGGTTAATTTAACTTTAAAAAGAAATCATTTAATAATAATCTTAAATATATAGAAAGTTAGGTTGAGGATTGCTTTCTTCTAGGCTCATCACATGACCACACATGAAGAAATGGATTTATATTTTAATAAAGAATAAATTCACATATACAAAATTCAGTTTTTAATGACAAAACTCTGAAAAGGGTTACCAAAAAATATCATAGAATTATCTTTTCTCAATAGATGTCCCCCCAAATAATCAAATTAATTTGGTTCTAATTATTAATTCACCTCTCTAAAGACTGGAGAATGGGCTGATTAAGCTTAATTCCAATTCTGTTGTTCTTCCTTAAAACTAAAGTCTGTCTATGATCACTTTTTGGTTTGTCATGATCACAGTATTAATCTTGGTGACAATGAAATAAAAACAAATAACCTTAATATAAAATTTACTGTTGTTAGAAGCTTTCTGTTCCTGTGAGTCTCTCCTTGCAAGCCAGAGATCTTTCCTGGCAGTATAGTACCTTTGGCACATTTTACTTCACTTTTTCTAAAAACTAACTAATACTTGCCAACAGATATGATCTAGAAATTCTTTCTTTGGTCTTTTATTGATTTTACTGTTGGGAAATCCTAAGAGACAATGAAAAGCAAATCCTCTTGATCAGGGGTAGAGAATCTGTGGCTTCAAGACCACATGTAGCCTTCTAGGTCCTTGGATGCAGCCTTTTGACTGAGTCCAAGTTTTACAGAACAGAATCCTTTCATTAAGGGGATGTATTCTTGGATTCAGTCAAAGGGCCACACTTGAGGACACAGAGGGTCAAATTGGTCTCAAGGTCACAGGCTCCCCATTCCTGCTCTTTATCAATAAGGCACTGACCTTAAGAATTCAAATTCACAAGAGCTCTGTAAACAACAGTACTGTCAAATATAGCCCTCCTACTCCGTATGCCAGACTTTCTGGCCTGGAATAGGACTGTTCTTTGTTGTTTCCTCAACAACATGGCATTATGAAGGGTAAAAACAGACTACGCGGAGTAAACAGAAACTCAAATCTTTTTAGTGGTTACATAGTATGTAAAATAAAAACTAAACACGTAGATCTGTCACTCTATAAGCATTTAATAATTATTGATGTATATGGATAATGATGGAGGGTTTTTTTGGCTTTCAATGAAAGCAAATAATGCACAGACCTCATTTTACTTAAATGAACAGGAATTACATGCAAATTAGTATCCATGAAGCACATTTCCTAAGGAATTCATGCTCATAAAGACAAATAAATATCATTTAGAGGATGGTGATTTATCTATATAACTGTGTCAAAATGAAAAGAAGGGAACACAGATGAGAATTTTGATTTTTATCAAATACTTCAGATGCTTTGAACTTCAAACATTACATGATAAATTGCAAAGGAAGAATGAAGGGTGAATAACAAATGAAAACAATCTTATTTTTTTTAACTGGCTATGTAATCAGTGGTGCTTACCAGATCATGGTAATGACTATAATTTTATGGTATGTGATTAAAATCTGTCAGCAACTGGTTTAATGTCTATCCTATATGAAAAACAACCAGTTCAATAAGGAATTAGAGTGAAACAATATTTTGATTGCCCATGGAGATCACAACCTATCTATGGCTTCTCATGGTGCATAATTCTTGATCATGCTTTTTTTGTTGTTTTTTAAGTTTTCAACATTCATTTCCACAAAATTTTGAGTTCCAAATTTTCTCCCCATCTCTCCCTTCCCCCATCCCCAAAATTCTGAGCATTCTAATTACCCCTATCACCAATCAGCCCTCCCTTCTAACATCTCTCCCTTCCCTTATCCACATCTTCTCTTTTGTCCTGTAGGGCAAGATTCTATATCCCATTACCTGTATTTCCTATTTCCCAGTTGTATGCAAGAATAATACTCAACAGTTGTTCCTAAAACTTTGAGTTCCAACTTCTCTTCCTTCCTCCCTCCCCACCCGTCTCCATTGGGAAGGCAAGCAATTCAATATAGGCCATATATGTGTTGTTTTGCAAATGATTTCCATAATAGTCCTGTTGTGCAAGACTATTGTTTCCCTCCATCCTATCCTGCCCCCTATTTCTTCTATTCTCTCTTTTGACTTTGTTCCTCCCAAAGAGTGTTGACTTCTAATTGCACCCTCTTCCTATTACCTTCCCTTACATCATCCCCCCATCCTGCTTATCCTCTTCTTCCCCACTTTCCTGTATTGTAAGATAGGTTTTCATACCAAAATGACTGTGCATTTTATTTCTTCTTTGAGTTGAATGTGATAGAGTAAGCTTCATACTTTCTCTCTCACCTCTCCCCTTTTTCCTTCCATGGAAAAGTCTTTTACTTGCCTCTTTTATGAGAGATAGTTTCCCCCATTCCATTTCTCCCTTTTTCCTCCCAATATTTTCCTCTATCACCCCTTAATATCATTTTTTTAGATTAAGATCCCATCCTATTCAACTTACCCTGTGCTCTTTGTCTCTGTCTCTCTGTCTGTGTGTGTGTGTATGTGTGTTTGTGTGATGTGTGTAATCCCACCAACTACCCAGATACCAAAAAAAGTTTCAAGAGTTACAAATATTATCTTTCCATGTAGGAATGTAGAGAGTTCAACTTTAGTAAGTCCTTTATGATTTCTCTTTCCTGTTTAACTTCTCATGTTTCTCTTGATTCTTGTGTTTGAAGGTCAAATTTTCTTTTCAGTTCTGGTCTTTTCATCAAGAATGTTTGAAAGTCCTCTATTTCATTGAAAGAACATTTTGTCCCCTGAAGTATTATACTCAGTTTTGCTGGATGGGTGACTCTTGGTTTTAGTCCTAGTTCCTTTGACTTCTGGAATATCCTATTCCACGCCCTTCGATCCCTTAATGTAGAAGCTGCTAGATCTTGTGTTATCCTGATTGTATTTCCACAATACTCAAATTGTTTCTTTCTAGCTGCTTACAATATTTTCTCCTTAACCTGAGAACTCTGGAATTTGACTATAATGTTCCTAGGAGTTTCTCTTTTTGGATCTCTTTCAGAAGGGATCAGTGGATTCTTTCAATATTTATTTTACCCCCTGGTTCTAGAATATCAGGGCAGTTTTCCTTGATAATTCCATGAAAGATGATGTCTAGGTTCTTTTTTTGGTCATGGCTTTCAGGTAGTCCCATAATTTTTAAACTGGATCTATTTTCCAGGTCAGTTGTTTTTCCAATGAGATATTTCACATTATGTTCCATTTTTTTCGTTCTTTTGGTTTTGTTTTGTGATTTCTTGGTTTCTCATAAAGTCATTAGCCTCCATCTGTTCCATTCTAATTTTTAAGGAACTATTTTCTTCAGTGAGCTTTTGAACTTCCTTTCCCATTTGGCTATTTCTCCTTTTTAAGCATTCTTCTCCTCATTGGCTTTTTGAACCTCTTTTGCCGATTGAATTAGCCTATTTTTAAAGGAGTTATTTTCTTCAGCATTTTTTGGGTCTCCTTTAGCAAGTTGTTGACACACTTTTCATGATTTTTTTGCGTCTCTCTCATTTCTTTTCCCAATTTTTCCTCCACCTTTCTTACTTGATTTTCAAAATCCTTTGTGAGCTCTTCCATGGTCTGAGCTTTTGAATATTTATTTTGGATGTTTGGGATACAGAAGCCTTGACTTTTATGTCTTTTTCTGATGGTAAGCATTGTTCTTCCTCATCTGAAAGGATGGGAGAAGATATCTGTTCACCAAGAAAGTAACCTTCTATAGTCTTATTTTTTTTTCCTTTTTTTGGCATTTTCCCAACTAGTTACTTGATTTTTGGGTCCTTTGTCAAGAGTAGGGTATACTCTGGGGATCTGTAAGATCTTAGTTCCTCCAAGGTGGCACAATCAAGCGTGTACACTGGTCTGAGAGCTGGGAGAGATTTTTGTGAATCTTAATAGAGTTTCCTCTTCACAACCAGCTTGCCTCCAGTTCTTCCAGGCCAGCACTGGGGGCTAAGATTCAGATAAGCTGCAGAGGCAGGGATGCCTTCAGTGAAAGATAAAGATCAGCTTCTGCAGGGCCTCTACACAGGGCTGAGATCAGAATCAGATGCTCAATGCCTCCCGGGGTTTTACAATCCAACAATGGATGCGGGCTGTTGTAGAGGGTGCTGTGGGAACTGCTGCAGCCTGCCTGATGTAGCCTCTGTGGCCACTGCCTGAGGCCAGAGCTATGGGAAGGCCCTTCTCCCTTCTCAGCCAGCTGAGAAAACTCTGTCACTGACCTTTGGTGCCTATGGGTTGAGGGATCTGTGAACCACTGCTACTGAGACTGGGGGTTCTGCCCCCAAGGCCTGCTTGGTCCTCCTCCCAGAGCCACACCAAGCGGCCAAGGCTGGGCTCCATTCCGCATCTGGTGCTACAGATGTTTCCCATTGGCCTTTCAGGTCACCCTGTGCTGGAAATCTCCTCCACTATGTTGCTCTCCACTTCTGCTGCTCTAGAATTTGTTGAGAGTCTTTCTTTACAGGTATTTTATGGGCTGTGTGGGAAGAGCTAGTATATATATGTCTTTCTACTCTGGCATCTTGACTCCACCCTCCATGCTTTTTTTTCGTAAATTGTGAGAATAGTAATTCCAATATTTGTTGCCTTTCCTTAATTTTTTAGCCTTTTATGGATAATAAGACAGCATAATTTTAGTTCTCACCCTTATCACATTACTAGTTTAACTCTTCTAGTGACAATATCTTTTTGTGCTACATCTTCAGTATAAGTCATCTTTGACAACATTCTACTGTTTGCACTAACAATGGAAATTTTAATTACCTTTGGTCACCAAAAATTCTGATTCTTTTGAAATCACATATTCCTATGAGTCACACTCATGCTCCTTCCAGAATAAATTAATTTAGATTAAGGAAAATAGCAATATGAATAGATAAAAGTATGAATTATAAAATATTTTTACTAAACTTTTAAAATTAAATTTGTCAATTATCTAATTGTTAGCTCATTTCCAATAAAATTCTCTATCCTTAAACTATTTCTTCTGCATATATTCAATTTTGTAGACAAACTGACTTAGTATTGCCTAAACACAGATTGCCATCCCCTTCCTCTTTCTGTAAATACATGGAATGCATCTCTCATCACGTTTGCCTCCTAGAATCCTTAAATTCTTTCAAACCTCAATGCATATGACATATCCATGGGTTGTATTGACCCTAGTTGTTAGGGCTTATTCCTTTATAAAACTATCTTTTTCTAGGTAGATGTTTTATTGCCTATATCCTTTTTTGTATACCTAACCTTATAAAGTATATTGCACATAGAAAACACTTAATAAATGCTTTGTTGAACTGAATGAATTCAAACAAGCATAACAACTATTTGTCAAAGAATATTTCTAAAGTGCTCTGACAGTTCAATATACAACCTTACTTGATTAATTTGCACTATCTCTGAAATTTGCTTAGGTAAATAAATTCTAAATCTTAAGAGTCTAGATTAAATGAGGTTTTATTGTAATGTTGTTTAGGACACACTAATATAATATGCCAAGTATTTAGATGGCTTGAAAATTGTCATTTAGAACTCTAGTTGTAGATAATAATATGCATCAATCACTACTATTAATTTTTTAAATGAAAATTTCTAGTATCTTATTAGTATTATGAATTCTTCAATTTCATCAATACAATTGAGCTATCTTGAAAATATTTTAAAATTTTTCAGTCTTTTTCTTAGGTGGATTTTAACTGAAGGAATTGGTAGCAAACCTTTTTCCAAGAATAATGAAATGAAAATGATTCAGAATACCTTTCTGGGCCATGAATTTGATGGGTTCACCTGGCAAAAAAATTCCATCAGTGACACTTCAGTGGCTGTTGTTCTCAGTCACAAACTCTGTAAAAGATAGGAGATGTTTTTCACCACTGTTCCCCAGGAGAGATGGTTGCTTCTTTAGCCAGGTTACAGAAGATTAACTTTCTCAGGTTGTCTGACCAGTAATGACAGTGCAAATCATTACAACTGTCAGCCAGACCAGGTTTTTCCCAGTGTTGTTAAAGGAGAAAACACACTTAGGAAAACCTACCACAGGAGAAAAATTCCCTGAGTCAGCAATTTCAGCAAAGAGTTAAATTCTTCAAGAATAGGCAATTTTTATAAACGACAAGTGATATGCTAGTTTGTGGGAGTAACTTCTGTTAAAAGTGGCAAATGATTTCTTAAAATGTGCCTATAAAGAGAAGCTTGTCAAACTGAAGTGATTCTTGACAAGAACTTGTCTCTCTTTCTATTAACTTATATTAATACTACTTACCATGGTGTCTATTGTCAGGGAGATTGCATCCTAAGTAGAATGCAAAATAAAGGGAGGGGGAAGGGAAATCCTAAAGCAAAGGGAGGGTGAGGCTCTGGCTCCACCAAAAATAGCAGCTACCATCATCCTACTTCTTGACATGAAGGTGACCTTGGATGCTAAAAGGCTACATTAACACATCATAAGCCCTGACAGTTGGGAAAGATTCAAGGATAGGTCCAGGGTCAGATTATATATTGGTGATCCAAGAATTGTATTTGGAGAGGATCATAGGTAAGTTGGTCACAGGGTGATATTTTTCATCCTTGCAGCTCTCAGAGACCATTTTAAAGTTAATTCAATTCAACTAACATTTCTTAAGTACCTACTATGTGTGTGGAAGAAAAGGTGTGACAGATAAAGATCCAATTTAGAGGGAGAAAGATGAATTCAGGTCCTGCTTCTGAAATATACTTGCTTTGTAATTACAGATAATCATCAAACCTCACTGTACTCCATGGTGACCTGCAAGGGAGAGATCAGTGTTGATCAGCATTGGTGAAGAGAGTTTCCTTAACAGAAATCACAGATATGTGTGTGTGTGTGTGTGTGTGTGTGTGTGTGTGCATATATTGACAAGGCCATATGTAGTGATCCATACCCTCAAAGAGATTGCAATCTATTTGTACCCTTTTGCGAATACAACTTATCAGATAAAGGCATGAAATTTTGAAGAAGATACTGACAGTTGTCAGTGGCGTATCTGAGTAGAACATTGAAGGAAAGCTTTCTAAGTATCAAAGGCGAAAGGGTATTGTAATTTAAAAGAACAGACAAAGAAAATAGGATGTAGAAAGACGTAATGCAATTTGTGTGGCTGGAGGGTTGGTTGGAGCCAACTGATACAGGTTCCTGAGGAACAATTGATAAACTCTCATGGTGAATACATCAGAAATCCATAAATACTGAAAATAGAGCTTGTTATCATTCTATTGATTTCTAAATTTAAGAAAGTGATATATAAAATATTAATTATACAGATTAAACTTAAAGGTGTTTCATGTGTACCTTTTTCCTGGAGAGGCATTGTTAAACATTTACCAAAACACTCCTGTACCTATACTGCTAAAATCATGACTCTTTTAAGTCCAACTTTTATCAGAACAGATCTGGATTTTTAACAGCAGTGTTCTAAATTATTATTATACACCTACAGTAATTTGATGTATTCTACATCATCTTTAAATTTTAAAATAATACCAAATGAATTTTGTATTTGTCATTATGCTGCAATAATGGAATTATCTTTGTTTTGATTCATGGAACTCTTGTTCCTTCACACATCACATAATATTTTGTTTTACAACTCTGTAATATAATCATCATGTAATATTATGCATTACAATTATCTGATTAAAAAAATTCTCTACCAGATGGTAAGCTCTGTAAGGATAAAATATATAACTTACCTAAATTTTGTCTTTTCCTTAGCATGTATCATAGTGTGTATTTAATACATACTTGTTGAATTAGTGAAT
Organism: Bettongia penicillata ogilbyi; assembly: GCA_023548195.1. Lineage (NCBI taxonomy): Eukaryota > Metazoa > Chordata > Mammalia > Diprotodontia > Potoroidae > Bettongia > Bettongia penicillata. The sequence continues at coordinate 282,559 of JAJHZJ010000183.1, forward strand.
GATTGAATATTCTCCAATGAATATACCCCAATACATTTTCTATGATTTTCCATGGTACCTGAAATTCTATAACATGGAAGCATTTCTGCAGTCTTGGGGCTTACTGGCTTCTGTGGACAAGAGTACTCATTAGAATATTCTTTTGGAATTTTATTACTCTTAAAATAAAGTTAATAATAATAATGACCTGCTTTTATATGGCAAATTAAGATTTGCAAAGTGTTTTATAAATCGTATCTCATTTTAACCTTATAGCCTGGGAAGTTAGTGTTATAATTATCTTCATTTAATCAATCAGTAATTATTTATTAAGAACCTACCATGTACCAGGAATATGTTAAAACTGAGGTAGTAAGTTAAATGATTTATCCAGAGTCATGTAGATAACTGCATGAGCAAGCTATGGGACAAAAAAAATGTTATATAAACAAACCTAAATAAACACTGGTGGGGTATGAGAACTATTACAGTCATAAGCATGAGGTTTCCATTGGATCATTTTAGTGGGCACAATGATAAAAATTCCTTGGTTGCTCCTTTGATGGAGAACTCCCTATGTCCTTTCCTCTATGATTTCATTGGTCTTTAAATGTGTGTGAAGTAGAAGAAAAAATTAACTAGTCCCTTTCACACTTTTGAGTTTTGAAATATTTGATATTCATATTTTTAAATCATTTCTATGTTTATCTTTTGCTTTTCAGCAGTAAAGATAGCCTTTTGCTTTAGATAATAATATTTTTTGTGCATAATGTTTGGAAAAACACTACTTGCAATACTGTAGACTCCTCTGTGAAAGAAGAAAGTATTGCTCTTTTTAAGGCATTTGATTCATTAGTGACTGACTGTTTTAGACAAGTAGTTGGCATGCATCCTTATTAATGTGCAATCTCAATTCTATTCAACCAATAGTAAAATGTTTAACTTTCTCTTTAACATCAAATAATATCTAACCTGCCCTTTGCCTACAAAAAAAAAGAACCAGAGAAGTATGTGCATTATGTAATGATTATTTATAAAGAATTTCTTTTCCTTCTTCCCTCCATATTACTGCACTAAAAGAGATATGAAGTCTTGGAAAATAACACAAGAATATGATTTGTGTTCTACTTCCTTTACTATCTTTCAATTTATCTAATCTCCCTTTTCCCAGAAAAAAAGAAAGAATAATAAGCAGCATTATTTTTTTCCGAGATGTTTAGTTGCTATGTGCACTGGAGAGTAACCAAAATGGCAAGCAATCTAGAAACCATGTTTTCTGAAGAACAGATGGGAGGAGGAGAGGAAATGTTTTGTTTTATTTTTTTCTTGCTAATTAGTAAATTTTATATTACTTTTTCTTATTAATATATTTTATTTTCCCCAATTTCATGTTAAAACAATTAATATCTTTTTAAGTTTTAATATTTTTTTAGTTCTGAGTTCCAAATTATATCCTTTTCTCCCTCCTTTTCCTCTCCCTCTCTGAGAAGGAATGTAATGAGATATAGGTTATACATGTGGAAATAGGGATTTTTAGCCTAAGGACTTAATGGAGGCTTGATAGCCATCTTTAAATATTTGAAAGGACTAGGCAAGGCTGCACTGCTTCAGAAGACAGGGCTAACTCCAATGGGTGTTAGTTAAAGGAAAGGAGATTTAGGATTAAAATAAAGATGAACTTTCTAACCAATGGTATTGTGTGACGGACTTCCAGGAGCCAAGATGGTGGAGCAAGCAGTGAATCACTTTCACTCTCCTGTTTTGACTTTTAAAAGACTCTAGAAATAACCCCCCAGGAAAAATCCTGCAACAGTGAAGATAGCAGGGAGACATGGAGAGACAGTCGTTTAGCCTGGAAAACTTGGAAGTTTGACAAGAAAGATAGATTTCACTTAGTAAAAAGAGGAGCACAGTCCAGTACAGAAGGCATCCCAGCAAGCCAGCACTAAGTCACACCTCAGAAAACCAGCAGGAGATCCTGAGCCTCAGGTAGTGGAGTAGGCAAACCCCAACAGCAGGACCCACACCCACACTGACACACACTCTCACACACACACATGCTTTAACATAGCCAGGGAACTGGCAGACACCAGCTCAGAAAACTACCATGTGGGCTGGCATTATTCTCTATGATCAGTATTTTTTTCTGCTTTTTGCTCATTTTGTTTGCCTATTTCCTGATTTTTGAACTTGAGCTCCCCTAGCAGAACACAGAGGGTACTATCCCAAGTTTGTTGTCCTGAGGGTCAGGGGTCTGGTCACTGACTTTGTGTACTGGGGTCTTAGGTACTGGAAGCTAGAGGATATAGAGGTCTGATACCTGGTTCTGAGCTGGGGTCCTAGTGGTGGTGTCAGGCCAGGTGAGCATTTTCTGCATTTTCATAGGGTTATACTGAAGCACATGGAAGTCTGGCCCTTGGAGGATGCCTGTTTGCTCTGGACTATGCTGAACCACTTGGAATCCCACTAGAGCCCCTGTCTGTATTCCATTATCTTGGCTCTGCCTCCAAGAACATACCATTCAATTAAGGAGGATGCAGGATAGGACACAGAATAATTAGAAGAGTTACATGTGAGAAAAAAAAAACTATAATTTTCACTTGAACTTTGTAAGGATGTTATAAATCACAACTGATGAAAATTTTGAACATCCATGAAGATTTTCAGATTAAAAAGTCATAGACTAGCTTTATAAAAATTTCCTTAGGCTGAAAATGAGGACACTCTAAAAGAAATCAGGTCAAGTTAATGCATTTTAAATGCACTCAAACCTTTGAATATGACATTCAAACATATAATTCACAACTTTTCCTACACCTCATATTTTTCTCTTTGAGAATTGTTGAATGAATAAAGAAAAAATAGAATGGGAGCATTCATACAATAAATATCTAAGCCACATATCCTTGGGCATAACTCAAATACTTTGAAAATCTGTGTTGTTTCCTTTGAATCAAATTTAGAAAATTATTGAAATAAGCCATCAATAAAATCCATATTTATTGCATATCCAGCCTATATAAAACAACATTACTGTTGCTGTGGAAAATGAAAAGAAAGCAGTCCCTTGCCTCTAGGAGTTGGCAATCTAGACAAGGCAAATGAATACACAAAGATTATGAACTATATAAGGAGTATGTGAAATGAATGAAATGTCAGTATGAACAAAGATGGTCAGAAAAATATTTAGTGACAGGTAGGATTTAATTATAGGCTTGATAGGCAAGATGGGAAGAAGAGAGAGATCCTGTATCCCAAGTAGGAAGAATACCATGATGAAAGGTTAAAAACGGAGAGCTAAAAAGGGATAGTAAATAATAATAGTATAGTTGGAATGGAGAATTTGTGAAGAGATAATGGAAAATGCAAACTGGAACCAACTCAAGGACCAACAAACCAATCAGCAATAAACTAAGCATTTATAAAGTTCAGTATCAAATTCCACCAAAAAAATGGAAGTCAGTGCCCTCCAGGAGAAGGGAGATAGGATGTACACGTACAAGTATAAACATATTTTGAAAAATGAATTCAAGTTACTAGAAGCTGGGGAATCAGGAAAGTGCTCAAAGAGATGGTGGTGTTTGAGATGTATTGTGAAGGAATCCAGAGATCCTAAGAGATGGAAGGGAGGAGCATGAACAATTCAGGTAAGGAGGGAAAGCGATCCAAAGGCACAGAAAAAGGAAATGCAATGTCATCTGTAAGGTTCTGGAAGTGGCACAATGTAATACCATTCTCCCAATCTCCTTGGTTTGTGACTTTAAAATCATCTTTGATGCTTCTGTCTGTTAACCTATACATCTAATAAGTTCTCCCTATTCAAAATCTCCTTTCCACTTCCTTGGCAGCCACCCCACCATATCTCTGCATCAAAGGTGTCAAACACAGGACACAGTCTGCAGACAACACTCTCAAGTGATGTCTGAACCAAACTAAAATGTAGTTGAGCAAATGTAACAAAATAAATTAAAGTACTATAGAACAAAGATAAGGCTAACACAAAACTGTCTGAGTCAATATACAACCCTTATTTAGGGTTTGACGTAGTCATTTCAATTTGAGTGTGACATCACTTGATAGACCATGGTAACATATATACCATTGTAATCTCCTACATGTATTTTCCAGCTTTCAGTCCCTTCTTTCCCCAATCCATGGTTCACAACACTAGTAAGATATTTCCCCAGTGGACTAGTATTATCATGTCACTCTTCCATTTAAATTTCTTCTGTGTCTCCCATTGCCTAACAAATGAATGATAAACTACTGATCCTGGCATTTGAGGATCACTATATTACATCTTCAAAGATCCTGACTAATAGTTGATACGGTGGTTAGAATGCTAGACCTGGAGTCAGGAGGACTTCAGTTCAAATCCAGGCTCTGACTCTAGCTGTATGAAGCTCATTGAGTCACTCAAACTCTTTCTACCTTTCCCTCATCTATAAAATGGCGGCAATAATAGCACCTATCTCCCAGATTTGTCATGAAGGTAAATTGAGACAATATTAGTGAAGCACTTTGCAAATGTTAAAGTACTATATGCAATTTCTTGCTAGCCTCATAGTGCTACTTTCATTCTATATTCTGGTCCAAAAGAACCATTCTCCATCTCCCATTATCATTTTGCCCATTCCTGTTTCTATAATAATATAATCCCAACCTTTTGAACAAATTTCCTACCCTCCATTTGCTGGAGTACTTTGCTTTTTTCAAGGCTAAACTCAGATACCACCTCCTGCATTAAACCTCCCCTAAATACCACTCCCTGAACCACAATCTCAGGTAAAAGTCGTTGTTCAGTCATTCCCTACTCTTTGTGATTCCATGGACAGCCTTTGGCAACACTTGGCCCCACTTGTAATATCTGCCAGATATGAGTTGAAGGATGAGTTCTCCAGGTTGTTCATCCAGTGTATGGACTGTGGATCCAAGAAACAGCAGTATGTGGAAGAGGTCACTGCATGGGGTTTTCTTGCACAAAGAAACGGGGGTGGTTTGCCATTTCCTTTTCTAGAGTATTAAGGCAAACAGAGGTTAAATGACATGCCCAGGGTCACAGAGGTAAGTGTCTGAGTTCATATTTGAATTCAGATTAATTAATTATAAGTTAATAATTAATTAAGAATAATTAGCCTTTCCTCACTACACTGAGTTCCATGAGGGAATTATTTTATCTATGTTTTGATCCTTAGCCAGTAAGCTGGTCAACCAGCAATGTTTTTAGTGCTTACTGTGTTCCAGGCACTGTGCCAGACTGAAGATACAAAAGATGTTTTGTAAGTAATAAATATTTAGTTGATTTTTGAAAATTAAATTGTATTTATTCTGTAGTTAAGTTGGGTCACTTCCTTCAAGTTTGAAGTCCAGTAGGTGGAGATGCTCCAAGGATTTGAATCAGGAGAGATCTGGTTTCAAGTCAGCCTGTGGCATATAGATAAAACTATTAGCTGTATTGAATTGTTCTTTAATCTGCGGATGGCTAGTGCTTAACAGAACAGGCAAGAGACAGGAGAGTCAGGAATCAAACAGAAGTTTAATTTCAAAGTGAGGGAAATGACTTGCAAATGGGGAGGCATGTGCTGGGGCCCCACCCCTAGTGGGATGACTGATTTTTATGTGGCTGAACCTTGCTAGACAGAGTCAAATAGTGTAATGTAGCAACAGTGAATCACAGCAGAAACTATGGCACAAGGTTGTCTAATGACAAAAAGGACTTTGTGTCTAGGCCTGTTGTTACTTCCCTAAGTTCAGGGACCATTAGTTCCAGAAGATCCAGAGGATTGTTGTCATGCGAAGCTCAGGGCACAGCTTGCTTACCGGGCCTTAATCGTGGAAAATTGGGTCTCTCCTAATATCATGACATTTCCTTCTTTTGGCCAAAGGGAGGGGGTCTGAGATAACCCCTACCCTTCTGACCAATAAAGGACAGGCAGGCATAAACCAAGATGCTACAAGAGGCTAGTTAGATCAGGATGAGATGTTACCCAAGGGGATTAGTTCCTTGAAGGGACCTATCAGTGAAGTATGTCCCAGGTATCATTACTAACCTTTGCTTGCTTGCAAGCAGAAAAGCACATGGGGGTCAAGAATGTAGAGGGAAAAACTGCCAACACATACCTGAATAAGGGTCTCTGAGGTTGGGCACATAATAAAAGGGGAGAGGAGATAGTATATTCAGATCTTGTCCAAAGTCTTGGAAAAGTTGCCTCATCTGTCTCATCTGGAAATCGGCTGCTTTTGGGTTCATACTAAATGAACCTCAAGGTCCTTGGAAAGTTCCACCATCCACTGAGGAGTCGGGGCTTTCTTCAGATGATCCAGGAGTACATATTTCCAAGTTTGACAGTTGTGGGAGTAGTCAGAAGGATCTCAGAGACATGTGGGTTGACAATTGTAAGAACATTCCTAATGTCAATCTTTAGATCCAAGTTTCTGGTCAATATAACTAACATAGGTCCTTGGTTAAGGATCTCTAAAGAGATAGAAGGACTTCTTGTCTGGGACAGTTGTTGCTTGCCTGAGCTCAGGGACCTTGCACAGCCTTCCCTCACTTAAATCCAATTCACTTGCATGTCAAGGCATCACCTTCCTGATGCCATGGTCCTCTTGGAGAATGAAGGACAACTAGCACCCTTCCACACCGGTCTACTCTCCAACCATACTAGCCTATTTGCAGTTTCTCAGATTCAACCCTCTATCTCCTTTGTCAGTACCTTTGCACTAGCTGCTCTCATATGTAGAATGCTCTGCCTCTCACCTCTGCCTCTTAGTTCCCCTTAAGACTCAAATAAAACTCTACCTTCTGCAAGGAGCCTTTGTACTATTCACGCTTTCTTAGCTTCACTGCCTCGTCATCTGCTGATTTCAAATTACTGTCTTCTACTTTGTATGCATTTTGTCTGTTATTAGCTATTGGGAGATTATGTTCATCAGAATAGTACTGGCCTTACCTTTCTTGCAGATCCAGGGCTTAGGCAGGGCTTAATAGACAATAAATATTTAATGAAAGCTTGTTGATTGACTGTCTCAATTACTTCTATTGAAATCTCAAGGTCATCCAGAGATTCTGAGCTTTTGAGAACACCTGGAAGCCCTACTGAACAGACTAGGCATAGGTGGGAAAAATAGACTAAAAGGAAAATAAGGTGGGTAAAGTGTCCTATCTTGAATCTGTGGGGAATGCTGCCAATCATAGAAAAACAGAAAAAAACTCTTCTAGAAGACAAGAAACTTGGGAAGCAATAAGCTCCATTGCTGAAGAACCAAGATGGTCTCTGCCTTTTTCTGTGCCCTCTAGGAGTCAGAGGAGACCTGAAAGATTTGGGTCTTGTTTTACACCATCACCTCCAAGGTCCTGAATCTGAAGGACATGTTTTTTCCTCTTCCTTAAAACAGAAGAGATGCTTCCCTCTCACTCTCCCAGTGCTCTTTCATACACTTGACAAATTCACATCCTTATCCTTTATAAGCTAAATAAAACCAGTTTCTTTATCCTTTCCTCACAGGAGTGATTTCCCAGGCTCTCAGTCAGTCATTTTTGTTGCTTTTCTCTGGAACTCCTCCAACTTGCCCATATAATGCTCTAGTGATGGGGCCTAAAACTGAACATAGCACACTAATAAAACACTCACTGGTGCTGAGGAGAGAGGATGATCACTTCACAGCTCCTGTTTGCTTTCAACTTCCCAGTACTTAGTTTGCTTTTGCAGACACAGACGTTTACTGCTGACTCATGCTCAATTTTAGTTGACTTTGATTATACAAAGCCCATGCTATCCCAGCCTGACTTTCATACAGTTTGTTTCTTTTGACAAAATAAGTTAAATCACAGCTGTCAAGTATCACCATCTGCCAATAAAAACTTTCTTCACTGCAGGCTACTTGATATAAATGTTGACATTAAAAAAATGGGAGTGGGGTGAGTGATACAATTGCAGGGTCCTGTATTTCATTCCATTTCTCTCTCCTTTTATCTGTTTAATTTATCTCTTCTTCAGCATTTCCTGAATAGATAATGGGGTTTCTTAATGAGTATCTGGTATAATGGATAGAGGGTTAGATTTGGAGTCAGGAAGTATTAGTTTCAAATCCCACCCCTGATACTTACTTTCTGGGTGACCTCTGGCATTGTCATTTAACTTCTCCAATTCAGTTTTCCACATCTGTAAAATGGAGGTAATAATACCTGTACTATCTACCACATTGGGTTGTTGTTAGGTATGAATGAGTTAATATGCACAAAGTGCTACATGCACATCAGCTGTTATCATTCAATATAGTAACAAATCTCTGTATAGTAGAAACATTTGGAATGTCTGATTTGATCAGAATGGAGAACACCCAGGAAACATACCTAAGGAGTTCATGGAAGGTCTTTGGTGATTTAGGAGCTTAAGTGACTTACCCAAGGTAACAAGCAAACCAAACTTCAGAAGACTTAATTCGAACTCAAGTCTTTCTGACTTTAAGCAGAGCTTTCTATCTACATGTCTTGCATATCTATAACTATATAATGTTGTTCTTTAGTATTAGGTATGTTGTTTGTATAAATTTAGAAAAGACAATGATCAAAGCAATGACTATTCAAAAGTAATCCAATCTTCTCCATCACATTCTGACACATTATTTGTGGTGTTGGGCAAGTTACATAAACTTACTGGGTGTCAGTTTCCTCATCTATAAAATTAGAAGTTTAACTCATAGTTTCTGAATGTGTTCAACAATTATGAATTTATGGATTATATAGCAAATTTCTAATTTGTTTACTCTGTTCCATAAGACTTGAGGTTTAAGGAAACTTTGGAGTCTGTCTACTCTGATTCTTCATTTTAGAGATTAGGAATTGGGTTCAGAAAAATAGTTATATTAAGCAAAATGCTTGAAATCACATAAGGGGGAAATTGTAGAACTGAAATTAAAACACAATCTTCTGATGTTAAATCTAATGTTCTATCAAGCATAACATATTACATACATCTGACCAACAGAGAAATAACAAAATCAGATTATAATTTTATCCAAGTTCATTCTTAGTTTAGGTGATAAAAATGTTTTGCCCTAGTTATTAATTATACATGAAGTTTACAAGATGAATAAATAGGCATCTCTTAAAATATGTTGATTTATTCAGTTGGCTGTACAACGCATATAAATTTTCAGGATTAGATTAGCTTTCAAATAAACATTGTCATGATTATTTAAACTTCATTTAAAAATTGATATATCTTCATTTGAGATGTAAAGTGCGGTAGTACACAGAGAGCAGATCCCAGAGCCAGATTCATCTTGTCTCTAAAACATAAGGTTTGTGAACTCCTTGATCAATTATTTCTGTATTACTTTTCATCAGATACAGATTGAGATTTTTTAACATTTGTGTGAATTCTACTGAAAAGTTTTTTTACTTTGTTTGTGGAGAAAGTTACATGTATCTTTTCAGGTTTTTTGCAATAACTTTATAAAGCAATAAAGAAAATATAAATTATTCCCTAATGAGGATGACGTTTGCTTGTTGATTGAAGGTTTATTATTTTTGTTGTTTTTTCAGAACTGATGATCCTGTGATAAACTCATTATACTTATAGTGGTTCTAGTAATTAGAATTTGTGGAGAGAGGTAGAACTGACTGCTAAATGGCCTACCTCCTTACTCCTCACCAATGATGTCCTTTATTACATCCATATTTAATGGTTTTCATCATGTTATCTCAAATTACATAGCAAAGGAAAAGTGCTTTGCCTACAAGGCTCTACAAATGTTTTCGATTATTTTTATGCTTTTAAGTATATTATGGAATTCAGAAACATTTTCTCTTAGTGTAGAGCAATCACAGCTTTGAGTGAAGGAATAACAATTAATTTACAGGCAACATTTTGAATGAAATGATGGTCTAAGCAAATTTTCTAAATATTGAATTGGAAAGGTTTTAAACACTGATGACATAGACCTGACTACTGTTTATAAAAATAAACATGCAAAAATTCAGTTCCCTTAACCCCTTTGTGCCATCTTCTTTTCTAAAAAAAGAGACTGATGGGGGAAAACAGTAAGGTCTTGCTTCCACCTACATTCTACATATTTTACATGAACTTTGTTTTTGCACGTCTCATTAGAATGTGAACTGTTTGAAGGCAGAAACCATGCTTTTGCCTTTCTTTATATCCTTAGCACTTAGCACAGTACCAGGCACATAAGCAAGCAATTAATAAAAGCCAAGGGACTATTTGCCAAGTAAGCAGTAATGATAAAATCCATCGCACTTAATAAATTGTGGCTGTGCACTTGCCTTAGCCAAGATAGACTTCTCTGGGGGAAGATCAATGCTTCACGTACGTTAGCTTGTTTATTCTTAGTTCAGTACCATAAAATTCAATCCAAATCCACTCAACAAATATTTATTAAGCACTGATTCCATTTAAAGTGTCATACTGGGTGCTGAGGGACAAAAATAACATGGTTGCTGTATTACATCTTCGAAAGGTGTAAGAAGTTGCATCACCCAGTTTTTAAAAAGTGCTGGATTTGGAGTGAAGAGACCAAAGCTTAATTCCTTGGCTCTAGTGTTTACTGTCTTTTTATTTTTTTAATCAGAATTCTGTGGTCTTAGAAAGTTGTTTCATTTTGTGTTATTGTGATCATGAAAATTTTTCTCCTGGTTTTGTTCATTGTACTCTGTTTCAGTTGCAACAAATCTTCTCAGATTTCTCTGAATCAGTATTTTCCATCATTTGTTATGGTATAATAATATTCCCTTGCAACAATTTCCAGCCAGTTTATGATTGTGTCATGACTTTCTTTAGGTAGGTATTTTTTAATAATGTGACAAACATGTAAAAGTGTGGTATAAATATGAGAAGTAGTATGGAAGAATGAAATTAGATTTGCAGGCCAATCTTAAGTTTTAAATCCCAGCTGTGTTGTGTAGTCTTATATGATCACGAGTAGATAACTTGGACTGTCAGGGCCTCAATTTTCTCATCTGGAAAATCTCATGGAAGAAGTAACCCTCAACATGTCTTCTAGTACTAAGGCTATGGTTAGTACTCATCATCGTTTAGTAATAGTTTCATCCGTGGTTCGTTGAATTGATAACTACCTCAACTGAGGGAAATTCTGAGAACCTTGCTATCAAAGTAACACAATATATTTAACAAATCACAGAGAATATTGTGACAGTTTCAATTAGGTTACATCCTGAATTTTTGAGCTAATTGTAACTCATGTGTCTTTTAGAGAAGAGGAATTTTTCTTTTCTTTTCAACCAAAAATAAATGTTTAAGTGTTTGTTATTAGAAATATTTTTGAAATGATATCTATGAGCCCTAACAGTTTATTCTGCCTTTTCTTTGAAACATGCATATATATTTTCAGACAGCATTCAAGTATTCCATTATATATGACTTCTTATGTAGCCACTATTGGATTAGAATCAGAGGTTCCCAAAGTGTGCTATACTGCCCTCTAGGGGGTGCTGGATTGATGTGGGGGGGGAAGGGGGTTGGTAGTAGCCTCAGGTGCAATTGGGGGGCATTGAATAAAAATAAGGAGGTGGTGAAAAGCATAAGAAAAGAAGAAAATTTTGAAAAACCTTTCATACATATTTCATTTGTTGTGTAGCAAAGTTAAAGTCATAGTGATTACATTATTTTCTAAATAAACACACAAACTGCAAGTTATAACTGATCAGTGGTCAAGTCTGCCAACAGGTCTTAAAAAGCAATGTTGGGAGGCAAGCATGTCATAGTGTTGGGAAGTCCAGCATGCATCAGCAGGAATATATGCATGGAAGGACTTATTTGCAATATGATAGTATACAGTTACATAATACAATGTTGCATCAATAAAATTTCAATGCAGAAAAACTCCACAAATTTACAATAAATTATTAAATTTAAGATGCATGATTTAAAAGTTATATTTGATATTGTTTAAATAATACAAATTTTAGTAAACATCAAAAGTTTAAAGAAAATAGATTTCTAGGAGGACTCTGAGTAATTTTTTTAAAGGAGGCAGTAGGCCAAATAAGTTTGAGAACCTCTACATAAAATCTTGCCTTTCTTAGTGTTGGGAGCATTGCTGGTCACACTTCAAATACAAAGAAAACATTTGATGAAAAATTCTTATCAATGTATGTCAAAAAATTCAATGTCTATGCATGTTTAAAAAAAATCATTCCATTCACACTGATTAAAGCTTTGTAGTGTATGGCACTTTACATTAAGTTTGTGAGTGGTACATGATTCATTCCAGGCCCTTTTAGAGACAAACTGTGCCTAAGATCCACCTCAGTTTTTAATCCTGTTGTCAAAAATCATTTGATCCTTTCTTGAAGAATTAACTGTGGATGTGGACATAAACAAAATCTTACTAACTTAAAAATCAAATAGTCAAATGTCTTGATTTTTTAGATGGAAAAACAGGCATAGAAGGTTTAAAGAACTTTCCATAGGTCACATGGATATGATGTTTTGATGTAGAAAGCAAAACCAGATGCTATATCTATAAAATCAGCACCATTTTCATGACACTATCCTGCCCATTGGGACCAGGAATTCTGGACCTATCCAGAAATTCTTGAGTAATTTTTCCTTTAAAAGCTAAAATCTCCCCTTACTCTTTGGAATGTATATACCTGAAGGTGTTACAAAGTCAAAAAAGATGATCATGGTTATAAAGTTTAGTCATACAATTCTGTCCATAATAAATTCATAATAAAATTCATAATAAAACCTATGTGCATAATAACAAAAGAAATACATTACCATTTCTATATTCATCTTAATTTGGTGATATCCACTCTAGGATTTCTTTCTTTAATGGCAAATTTTCTGATGTACATTTCTCATGTTCCTTACCTTGGTAGGTCCCAATGTGCTTCTGTGAGCTAGTATTCATTGAGGACAGTTCAATGAGAAAGAAAGTAATCAGCTGTTGTTTGAGTCTGTGCAAGGGAGATCATAGAAATTTCCATTTAGATTTTAACTAGAAAGACTAGGAAGTGTTAATTGTACAACATATTTTCTTACAGACCTTTACTTTCTAAAATAGACGTTGTTTCCATTGGCTTCCTAGTGTGAATATCACTCTCCATCTTCAGGGATTCACCAGCTTATTTGTATTTTTTACCTCCAATAAATTATTCAATGATTTTATGTATAAGAACTCCTGGAGATAAAGACACAAAAATAATCCCTGCCTTCAAGAAATTTACACTCCAATTGGGGGGACAACATATAAATAATATGATCCATCCACAATACATAGAGAAAATGGAAAGTAATTTCAGAGAGGAAGACTCTAGCAGCTAGAAGGACCTATCAGGGATCCTGACAGAAGATGGAATTTGGGTTGAATCTTGAAGGATTGAATTGAGTTGAATCTTGAAGGAAGACAGAAATGTTAAGAAACAGAGGTAAAAAGGGAGGGCATTTCGAACACATTATATGATATTTCTCACTTCTAGATAAATCAACTACACTTTAATTGCATTTTAAAAATGAGGACATTGAAGTCTAGGATTGCTCTAAGTCATAAAGGTAATATGGATCAGAGACAGATTTAAGCCAGGTCTTCTGACTTCAGAGTAAGTGCTTTTTCTACTTTTAGGTTTCTGTGAGTTTTGTGAAAATAAAGAGAATAAGAAAATTTTATCATACCTTTAAATCTTCAACACCTCAGAGGAGAAGGGAGCCAATTTAGCAAATGATTAATGTTCAAATTTCCTTTCATCAAAAGATTTAATCTTTATCATGGCACATTAAAATGATAAATGTGAAATGAGTTGAGTGGGAGAAGGCTATAGTGACTGCCTGGCATATTTTCACCACGTCTTAGAACAGTCCCCCATATCTTTACCATTTAATCAACAGAGAACATTGTTGGATTTAAAACATGCATATCACACACATACACACACACACACACACACACACACACACACACTGCAGAATTCCTTGGGAGGGTGGGAAACCTATTTAATGAATAACAGGACTCTTTAATAAGCCACATATAGAATTTCAGGAGACGTTCCTAGATCAATGTGAACATGTAAGTCCATTTACATTAAAATTAAAAACTTTTAAATAACCCATCTCTGTTTATACACATCAAGGAATTTCACTTGTTTTTCTTGTTGTAATTCGAAGCCAATGACAAGTTGAGAAATTCTGACTTAAAGGTGGAGGTTTAGGAAGATTCAGGGGTAAAGAGAAAAGGACGACTGAGAGAGACAGAGAACTGATGCCAAGGAGAGGAAATTATACGGTGAAGTTTATGCCACAAGCAGCCATCTGATTTTCTTACTCATTCTCAAAGAAGAGAAATGTACATGCCTGACCAGACAATCAAGAGAAAAACGGAAAAAAGCAATGAGATTTATACTTGGAACTGGAAAGTAAAAAGAGAAAGTGACTACTGAATTTGCCTTATATATCCCACAATGTTTTTAAGTCCATTAAGATCAGGTATTTGTGAGGCAATTTCATTCAGAATTAATTTAACAGATATTTATTGTGCAATTATGCAGTTATCATGTGCAAATAAAATAGTTTCTGCTCAGAAGGACCTTTCATTTCTAGGGTGAAGAATGTACAGAGAAAATGATGTGATGCTCTTTTACATTATAATGCATTCATTGGACTTTATTTCCATGTAACCTGTTACAGCAATGACTTAATGTTCCTTAATGGACTTTTGTATAAGGGACAGTTCACTGCTGTATTGGTTTGCAAATCTTTCAAATTAAACTCTTTAATTTTTACTTTAATATTATATTATAATCATTTTATATTTTCTATTGCTCAATGTAAAAGAAACACTTTTTAAAGAGGCAAAAATAGATAATCTATGTACATAGATAAGCAAATATATATTTGAGAGAAGACTAAACATGAACTGATGAGAAAATCAGGAAAGACTTGATAAAGAATGCTGTAAATGAGCTGAGCATTTTAAGGAAAAGAATGGAGAAGTAGAGTTTAGGAGAGAGTATATTTAAGTTTTTGTATTAAATGCATGAAATAGAAAAATATGAAATAAGTCTGGAAATGTATATTGTGCCAGATTGTAAAGGATGTTAAATGTCACGATAAACAGTTTGCATTTTATCCTGAAGGCTATGGGGAATTACTAGAGATTTTTAAGCAAGAAGGACCCATGGGCAAGCCTCAGAGACCTGGTGGTAGAACTTCAGAGATCAGAAAGATTATTTTGCTAGCTATGGTGAAGTTAAATTGAACGGAGGAGAGAATGGAAGTAGGGGCATTAATTAGGAGGTATTGCAGGCAAGAAGTTATAGTACTTAAAACTAAGATAATAAGTATGTGAATGGAGATAATGGGACAGTTACGACAGACTTTGTAGCAGTAGAAATGACCTGACTTGGCAACTTATTAACTATGAGAATGTGTAAGAATGAATGTTCAAGGATAACTCTAAATTCATGAACCTAGGCTGTAGGAGAAAAAATATGAAATCTATTTCCAGAAGTCAGGGAAGATTTTGAAGAAACTTAGGGCACAATTCTTTCCCTGCCACATATATCCCTGGAAAAGTACACTACCAAAGTAAGTGAACTTATGCACAGCATTCAGAACTTCTCCATTTGCTGCCAATGGGTTCTACATATGGACAGTGTGGTGGCAGCTGATGGAGCACTTGTGTTTTCTTGGTGTTAATTGTTAGGCCAAAATTAGCACAGCAGAGAATTGATCCAAACTTTTTGCATCTCAACTTTAGAGGCTGCACTGAGTGCACAATCATCTGCAAACAGAAATCATGCACTAACACTCCTTCCACTTGGCTCTTGGCTCGTAGCCCTTTCCAACTTGAAGAATTTACCATCAGTGCAGTAGCTGGCCTTGATCCTGTGTTCATCCTCATTGAAAGCATATGATAACATGACTGAAAATGTCATGCTAAAAAGTATGTGAGCAAGCACACAGCTTTGTTTTACTCCATTGTTGTCTGGAAAGCACAAGAGCTTGTCCATTTTCTAGAACTCAGGCAAGCATGCCATCATGAAATCGATGTACAGTGCTAATGAACTTCTCCGGGCAACTAAATTTTGACATAATTTTCCACAAATATCCATGACTGACAGGATCAAAAGCCTTGGTCAGTTCTGTAAACATTGTGTATGGATCTCTGTTCTGCTCCTGACCTTTTTCCTGGAGTTGTTAAGCAGCAAACATGGTGTTTACCACCTCATGAAATAAACCTTGTAAAAATGTATTCCAAATGTCAAATATCCACCAACGACAAGAAGAGGAAAAATGAAAGAGCCCATCATAAGGAGAAAACAGGCAATAAACAGGAAGAGTAAAGGGTGGATAAGATACCTGATTGCAAAGGTTTCTCAATGTTTTTCTTCTGTGCAGTCCTAGCGCATAAGAGCATATAGCCAGCAGTAATTCCAAGTGCTGCCCAAACCGCTTAAGATATAATTAGAAAATATTTAATAAAATGCAATAGAAAATAGATAACTTTACTATGTTGTTTTATAAGTAGCCAGCAATGATGGTTATGTATGAATTAGTATCCACCCCCTCCCCAGACACACATACACACCCTACTGATTTCCATTTGAGTTTGACACATATATCTTAAAACTCTATTTAACTCTCTGAATTAGCCTTCATGTTGGAGAAAGTCAGCCTCAAAGAAAAGTATAAAGCCTTGAAGAGCAGGGCTTGTGAACCTGGAAAAAGGACTCTGTTGCCTTTTGGAGTCTGAAGTAATATCTCAGTTGGTGAGTCAGTAAGCATTTATTAAGCACTTATATCATGCCAAGCACTGAATTTAGTGCTGGGGACACAACAGAAGGCAGAAACACTGTCACTGTTCTCAAGGAGCTCACATTCTAATGGGTATAACAATATCCAAAGCTTGCTGAGACAGTGAAACAAAAATGCTGAACTCAAAAATGGAATATAAAGGAAGTGACCCAAGAACTATATTTCTGTAAAAAATACCATGGAAAAGGAAACCTGAATGCCATACTTAAAGAAATCATACAGGAAAAGTTCTTAGAAATATTTGAAGTAGAAATCAAAGTATATATCAAGAAGATAACAACAGAAATATTAAGTTTAAATAACCAAGAATTATCACAGTCAACTTCAGAACTGCTGTATCAAACAACAAATTTTGTAGGCAACAAGGAGAAAAACTTTTATATTCAAAGGACAATCAAAAAGAATAGCTAAGGGTTGTTCCTTGTTTATATGAAGATCGATGAGACACTTGGACTATGATTAGTTTAAAAAACAAAGGCAATGAATTATAACTTCATAATTATATATCCTACAAAGATAAGCCTAAAGATGAAAGAAAATACTTGCCCCTTCAGCACAAAAGGAAGCAGCTGAGTCATTCCTTTCAAGAACCAGAAGTGAATATTCAATAAGAAACTGAACCAAAAAAAGGGGGGGAAAGTTAAATATTTTCAGCTAGCAATGAAATATTAATTAAATATTTGTTTTCTTGTGACTAGGGCTAAACAAAACCACAAATATGATGTGATGAGTCTTCTGGTTTATTCTTTTTTTCATTTTCTTTAAAAACAACAACAAAAATAATAGCAATAATAAACAACTTTAAGCACTGAGACATTAAGAAATTTAAAAGCATCATTGAACTATATAAAAAAATAAGGAAATTGAAAGGGAGATAAGAAAAAGAATAGGGTTAATATTTCAGGGGAAAAAAATCTTATTCCTTCATTAGTAAATCAATATCACTTCTAGTGGGATAATACTAAAGTATTACTCTCAGTGGAGGGAGCAGAAGGCAGAATAGGGAGGCTCAGGGCCAAAAAAAACTGTGGCCTCAAGGTTTTTGTGGTCCTCTAGGTCCTCAAGTGTAGTCCTTTGACTGAATCAAAACTTCACAGAACAATTCTTTCTAATACAAGGACTTGTTCTGTAAAACTTGGACTCAGTCAAAACACACTCAAGGACCTAGAAGGACAAATGTGACCTTGAGACCACAGGTTTCCCACTCCTGAATTAAGTGAATAGTCAAAGTTCAGTCATCAAAGCAGATTTAGAATTGGGTGAGATCTCAATCATCTTCGAATTCATCTTCCTCTTTTTATTGATTTAATTGTTTTGACTATAAGAACTGATATGAGTGACTACAAAAACACAAATTTTAATTAAGATTATAGAGTAAGTAATGATATCCTGAGTTGTTGGAAATGACTTTTATCAGTGCCTTGGAGGAAGGCATAGATGATATGTTGTTTTTTAAGGTGATGCAACACTATAGACATTAAATGGTATATTAAGTATCACAATTATTATCCAAGCTAATAGGTTAGAATGATGGAGCAAATATAATAAAACAGAATGCAATAAGGATAAATGTAGAAAGTCTTCCATTTCTGTTTTTTAAAAATGATTTAACTATGAAAGTAAAAGACAGGGCAGAGAGATGGGTATCAATAAATGATGTAATGAAGACCTGGTGGAATGTCAGCCCTGTGAATTAACCACTCCCCCAAATTAATGTGACCTTCTCATGCATTAACAAAAGCACAGAAGGCAAAGTGAAGAAGTTTATTGCCTTGATAAATGCTGTCTTGGATTAGATGATTACTGGCATAGATTTTCAGTTCTGGACACCATATTCTTGTGGAGAGGACAGTGATTAGTATTGCAGAGGTACTTAAAACTATGACATGAGAGGATGTGTTGAAGAAAATGTGGTTGTTTTCTGAAGTCCTTCTGGGAAAGCCATTTATCTTCTCTGATTTAGGCAACTAAATCTGTATGATTACAAATTAGGATTGGGATTAGCGTTGGGATTTGAGTAGGTACAGGGAGTGCTCCCACCAGGAGTTCCCATAGTTGTAAGAGGATGCATTTGAAAGACTATTATTTGAAAAGGGGATTAACTTCATTCTGGTTGGACTCAGAGATAATTAGGAAAAATTGGTGGCAGTTGCAGAGAGAGACAGATTTTAGTTCAATATAAGGAAAACATTCCTAACAACTCAAGATGCCCAAAATGGAACTGACTTTCTTGTGATGTAGTACAAAATGTCAAAACTGGCAGATCTTTCTCTTGTCCAAATGGCAAATTGGCCATATGCCTTGCTTTTCTCTTCTTGATTCCCATCTTGAGGTAATTTGAGTACTTTTAAACATCTTCATTCCAAGAGTACATTTCAGAAGGGAGGAAATAATCAAAATAAAGGCTAAATTCAAAAGTTTCATAAGGAGGTTCTGAATTTCATCTATAAATTTTATTTATTCCTAATGAAAATAGAGAATTTCACTGAGAATTATATAAAAACAATTGAGAAAGAATGCTATTTTTATGTTGTGATAAAAAATGTACAGGCACATTAACATACCCAAGTTGACAGAACTCAATATATTGGAAAAAAATGGATATTCTCTTATGAATTCACAAAAGTAATTTATGAATTAAATAATCTTTTTTAAAGTTTCTATAGTTTTTAATGAAGAACATGTTAAAAAAATGACAAAAATTTGCTGCCTTAGAGAGACCTGCATTCTTTATCAGAGATAGTTTGCTTTTATTGGAATTTCTTCACAATGGATTAGTTGAACCATGCAAATCCGATTTCTAATGCTAATAAGCTTGTTTAAGCAAAAATGCTAATGGGATTCCTCCATTTGCTTACAGATTTTCAGACGTTGCTGGTTGGTTTTCAAGAAAGCATCTAGCAAAGGACCCAGAAGGCTCGAAAAATTTCCAGATGAAAAGGCAGCTTATTTCAGAAACTTTCATAAGGTAAGTCATAGTTTTTGAGGCCATGGGGAATAATTGAACCTTTGACAGCAACTGGTGGAGCAATTTCTTTTGATAGATGAAATCTACAGAGGCAAAAATACCAACACCAGGATAAAATGTCCCCGTTTTGATAAAGTGTAAAAGTTGTTTTTCCCCTCTAATCATCTGGTCTGAATGCCAGTAGTATCTTTGGAAAATGAAAGACCTACTTTTAGTGCTACTTTGCAAAATGAGATGATTCATCAGTTGACCAGATCATTTGCAAAGGTGCTGAGTAGACACATTTTTTCTGTTCAGGTTAATTGTGAATATGTTACTTTGGTTTTAACTGTAAGCAGTACTTGAGTTCTACAGCATTTTTAGCAACATTCTTGATATGATGAGGATTCCATTTCTTCCTCCCATCATTTTTCCAATATCAATTTTTATGAACATTTACTAAATTCACATCATAGACTGTCTCTGTTGACATAAAGTCCTCCCTGGTCACTGCAGTGATATGGTGTGTGGCTCTCTAGCTTGGGCACCACTCCCCTTTGGTTTTTCTCATCCTTTGGCAGGAGGGCCCTATCATTGACCATGTGAGTTGATATCTGCTGACTTTAAAAAACTTCCATGTCATATAGCAAGGTATTAGAGTTCAGTGCCCTCTCTTACCCAGTAATTAAAAACCTGTAGCTATGACAAATGTTGAACTGCTAAGTGGTTCGGTACATAAAGGACTAGACCTGGAGTCAGGAGATCCTGAGTTCAATTGGACTCGGACACTAGCTGTGTGATCCTGAGCAAGTCACCTAACCCTGTTTGCCTCAGTTTCCCCAGCTATAAAATGAACTGGAGAAGGAAATGACAAACCACTCCAGTGTCTTTGCCCAGGAAACCCCAGATGAGGTCACAAGGTGTCAGACAAAACTGAAACGACATATAACAATATGAAAACAGTTGATAACCTGCAGAAAGTTTGCTGCTGAGTGGCCCTATAAACAATTACTATTTGTAGTCTCCCTTTCCCTGTATATACCTTAAATTCCCCCTTTCTTCTATTTTTTCTCTCATATATTCTCTTCTGTTTCTTTCTGTTCTTCCTCCTTATTTTTTCTCCTAATTTAAAACTAAAAGTATTATACACAACTAGTGCTTACCTCTGGCAGCAACATTTGAGGCTAAAGAAATGTCTTATCCTTGGCTAGACTACAGTCTGTTTAATTGAAAATCACTAGAAGGATTCTTAGACTGTCAGACGACAGGCAGACCTTACCACTGAGTTACTCTGTAAATAACCAATAAGTCTGATTGGCCAGAGGCCAATATTTTGAGCTTGGATGATGAATACCAAATTCATACAAGTAAGTTATGAATAAGCAACGCTCTCAGCAAAAATCCACATGTTTTTGGTTTTGTTTTTTTTTCTGTTTCTTTCTAGCATGTTGTCAAAGGATAGTAGAAGAAGATTAAAACCAACAGAGGAAATTTTAATGATATAGTTTCTTAATGGAAAGTAATGGCAAAGATTTCATTGACTGGCAAGCAAGGTTCCCCAAAGCACCTTAATAACTGGAATCATTATACACAGCCCCTAAAATATTACTTTTATCATGTCAGGATTATGAAGATTAATGTTTTATTATTGTAACTTACTCCTGATAACCCAGAGTGAACTAATTTAGTTTGCAAGTGATTTAGGAAACCCTAAGGAATTTTAACTTATTCTGGCTGCTGTGATCAATTGAGAAGGAAAAACTAATGTTAAATCAACCCTTCCATGTTAAATCATGAAGCATGAGTCCTCATGGAGAACAAATGTTTTAGGGGCTATTTCAGGAGTATAGTAAACTGAAATTATTTTGCCCTTTCAAAAAATCCTCATTTTTTTTAAATTTTACATTGAAAAGTAGTATCTTCTGGTGGATAAAGTGAATCCAGCTTCAAAGTCTCTCTCCTTATACAAAAAGGCTGTGTGATAACATCTCAGTGCCCCAGCCAACTTTCAAAGATTATAAACTTCTGAGACCATGGCATTGGTATGGGTAGAGGATATTTTTGTACCAATAGCTCCCTACATCAATGAAATCCTGGTCCAAGCAAAAATAATAAGTATATGTAGACAACAGATGCATACATATATACAAACATATATATACATACATATGTACAGACACATATATACAATGATGTACAAAGATATATGTTCAGTTTTTTTAAGTTTTGCCTTTTTTATTTCTGTCTGCCCTGATCCACAATAATAACATGAACATCAACCACCAGTGAATTTACAATTTTATGCTTTTTGGTTTCTCTTACCTGAACCTTTCTGAACCTCACCTATTTCTTTTCCTTTCAGAAGAAAATGAATAACTTGTGTTTGTGTCAAGATTAATGTTTGCAGAAAACTCTACTTCCACAATCTCATTGGATGACCTTTATAAGAACTCAATGAGATAGGGAATGTATTATTGCCCTTACTTTATATACGAGGAAAGCGAATCTCAGAGACATGGAATGGATTCCCTGCAGGGATCTACTAACATGCAAAGCCAGAACCAAAAAAATAGTTCATTTGACTACAAGGCCTTTATTCATTACACTAAATTCTACATTCTTTAATAGACATAATTGATGCTGTATTCTTTCATCCTTTGCATAGCTTTACTTTTCTGCTTCTCTATTATCTTGTCTCTCATCTTTTTGCCTTAAAATGATGAACAATGAATCTCCTCCTAAAATAGGCACAAACTACTTATTCAAAGTCCAACACAATCCGTTCACACAAATCTCATAGCAAAGTAGTAAATGGTACTTTTAAGTGATATTTGATTTGTTTTTTAAAAAAGCAACCAATATGATAGAGATTTTTAACACTTCTAAAAACAAATTTTAAAACTATTAAGAGAAATAACAAATCTGTATTTCTGGAAGGAGTGTCTCAAATTTGATAAGTTCCTGAAACTAAGTATGTGTAATGCTAGCTAGCAACATAAAGACTTCAGGTGCCACCAAGATTTTATCTTCCATAAAAAAGAGAGCTATTTCAAATGATCCTTATAAATCATGTCCTCTGGACCTTTTACCAGTCACACTTCCTTCTTTTGTATATCAGACACAAAGGCAGTAGAATTCTTCCCATCTGGTTTATTGCTCAGATTGAAAACTACTGAGGAACAAGAACTTTTAACTAGCTTGAGCAAGTCATTTAACTCTCTAGGCCTCAAGTTTCTCATCTATAAGATGAGAATGAATGATTCCATGATCTCTAAGGTCCCTCTAATATTTCTAATATTCAGTAATTTCTTAATACTTCCTCATGGAAAAGAAATTATTATTAAGTGAGTCTGCCACGAATTCTGTACAAAGAGCTTCAGTCTGTGAAGTACGTTGATATAAATGAATTGAAAATCTTTTTTTCTGTTTTAGTGTGGAATATCAACTGTTGTTGTCAATCATGATGATGAGGTGACATGGTGGTAGAGAAGCTAGAGGACTGGGCCTGGAACTGGGAATACAAAGACTTGAACCATGCCTCAGACATTTAGTAGAGCCAAGTTACTCAACCTCTCTGCACCTCAGCTTTCTCAACTTTATTCTCTAAGGTCAATTCCAACTCTCAAACTATGTTCTTGTGATTTTATGTTATCTCAGACTTGAATCATCTAGAGAGTTTTTCAGTGTTCCAGTTGGAACTACGTTCCAGTTGAAATTTTCCATGTTGGAAAAGATTTCCATCTTTACCTCTCCTTCATAGAACTTCTCTCTTCCTTTAAGTTGGCTCAGTTGTCACCTCCTACATGAGGCTTTTCAATATTTCCCCACCACTAGTTATTAGCATTCACTACCTCCTAAAATGGCTTTATTTTTCAAAATACTTCATATTTTCTTAACTGTATCCATTCCATGTGACCTTAATATCTTTGTGGTAGGAAATTTTTTTTCTTTTTATCCCCAATACACCTTCAATGAAACAATAAACAAGTACTTTCTGTGTGCCTACCATGTACTAGATAATGTTCCTGTTTCTAATCACACAAGACTGGCTTCCAGTTCTGATTTTGTAATTTCATGATTCTTTGTCTTGGTCCATTGTTACATTATGAATGGTCAGTATTGTTCCAGAATCCATACCCCAAATTCCGGGACTTTGGTAGGACTTAAAGATCACCTAATCCCCTTCTATTTTTGTAAATTTGGTACTTAATTATTTAACACGTTAAAACTATTTTTAAAGATAAAAATCTCATTTCAAAAAAAAAAGATTGTCTTGTAAGATTATGCAATTTGATCTTGAGATAAGTTTTCCTGAAAGTAGTGAATTAATCTCTCCAAATTAAAATTTATCATCATAAAAGAGCAACATATATGCCTATGGCGGGCATGCAAAATATATTGTACATCACAAACAAGTGTTGTTTAGGAAGAAATCTGTTAAGGGATCTGTACCTGTAAAAGAAGATGGGCTAGTCACAAAGTGGAAGTGAAGAATAACCAGTGGACAGCCTGTGTGCTCAACTGGCATTCAAACAATGTCAAGAGGAAGAGAGGAAGCCACCCAATCAATTGGGAAGACATGCCTGAGGGCTACATTCTATGCCTTTGGAAGGAATGCCTACATCTTTGTCATCACAGAACCGCTGTAGAATTGGAATAATCAATATTTTTCCTATTCTGGTTAAATTAAAGACCAATTTACAAGAAGAATCCTATATAAGGAAACAACTTTTCTAACAATTGTGGTGGAGAATATGGGCAGATCTTTCAATAGCACCTCCACTTAATTTTGCTAGATATGAACAAGAAGGAATTAGAAAAAAAGATTCCTTTCTCAAGAAAGCTGATGTCTTTTCTGTGTCCTTATTCTAGTGCTATAATGAGGCTTCAATTTTTTTTTTTATTTCAAGGATCTGGCAAAAACTTCCAATTTTCAAACTGACATGCCATTCAATTCAACAAACATTTATTAAAGACAAAACATTAGGAATATAAAGATAAAAATGAAGCCATTCCTGTCCTCAAGGAGGTTGCATTCTATTGGGGGTTGGAGAAGAACATGTACTCATATAAGTAGATTTAAACTGTATAAAAAATATATACAAAGGCATTACTAGAGAAGGCACTCACAAGAAGAGGAATCAGGAAGTAGCACTTGAGTTTAGCCCTGAAAGAGGCAATGGAGTAATGAGGTAAGGAGGGAGATCTATCTAGACACAAGTGCAATGGCATGGAGGAAGGCACAGTATAAGGAATCACAAGTAGGCCATTTGGGCTGGAATATAGAATAAGGGGGATTAGTGGGAAAAAAAGTAGTTTAGAACTGGATTGTAAAGGGCTTTAAATTCTAAACAGAGATGTTTGTATTTCATCCTAAAGGCAAGAGTAACCCATTGAATTGTCTTAGTGATAGAACTGACTTCATCAAATATTTCACTTAGTAATTCAAATTTGGATGCTAATAGGCTCATAATGGACTTTAAAGAAAAAGACTAGAGGTAGGAAGGCTACCGCCATAATCCAGGTGAGAAGGGATGAAGATCATGAACGGGGATGATAGCTGTGTGAGTGGAAAGAAGGGGATAGATGGAAGAGATTTTGTGGAAGTAAAAGTGAAAGAAAGTCAATATTCAGGAATCATTCTAAGGTCTGAACCACAGGTGACAAGAAAAATGATTGCACCTTGAGATAAATATGGGTATTAATAGGAAAATTATACTTCACAGAAGTGATAAAATTAGGAAGAGAATTGCATATTTGAAAGTAGGAAAAAGAAACAAGTTTTGTTTTGGACAGAATGAACTTAAGCCGTCTATAGAACATACAGATAGAGATGTCTAGCAGGGAATTAGCTATGTGTAACTGAAGTTTAAGAGAAAGAGAAACTGAACATAGAGATTTTGTAGTCATCCTCAAAGAAATTAACCTAAGGAAGCTGAAGTCTTCAAAAGAGAGTATATAGAGGAAAGAGTTATAATGACAAACATGAATGAGTTCTGCATTTCCCAGTTTTAGATTAAAGCAATTATTTTTGGTGTTCTCTGGAACTTAATATTATTTTAAAGGATTTTTGATCCACTTACTTTAACAAAGGTTTAAAACAGCTTACAGAATTAAATGCAAAATTAAAAAGTTAATTATAATAAAAAAGAACATATAACTTAGTTTGGAGAAGAGAAATAGATGTTATGAGACACCTAGTATGAGTTATTTAATGTACCTGAGCACAGAATTTAGTTTTGAAGTTTCTGATATTTAAAGCAGAAAAGGAAGGAAAGAAGGAAGGAAGGAAAGGGAAGGAAGGAAGGAAAATATTTGTCATTTTAATTTTTCTTTGCCTTATGAAAAGAAGTATATAAGTTCATTTGGAAGGACTACTGATTTCCTGACACTAAATTAAAGGAAAAGTATATCAATCGAACTTAAGTTTTGGGGGATAAGAAACATAATGGATAATGGTTTAAATTATCCCAGCTCTGATAACTTTTTAATTGTGTAATCTTGATTAAGGCTCTCTGTCTCTTGGAGCATTACGCTCCTCAGCAGTAAAATACTGATGATATGACTTAAACTTCTTCATTCCTACCTAAAACACTTGTTGTAAGGAAAGTATTTGCCTGTGTGGAGCAATGGATAAAGAACTGGGTATGTCAGGAAGACTTGAATTTAAATATTATAAGCATCTATTTCCCAGGGGTGCTGTGAAAATTAAATGGGATAATATTTGTAAAGCACTTAGCAGTGTCAGGCACAATGTAGACGCCATATTACTACTGGTTGTGGCTATAACTGTTACTACTTTTATTACCACTTAGTAAACTTTTTAAATAAATGAATTAATGAAAAAAAGCATTTATTAAAGGCCCACTATATGTCAGAATTGTGATAAGCCCTTAGGTTACTTACAAAGATAAAGGTGAAATAATACCTATTCCTAAGGCGCTTATATTCAAATAAAGGAAAACAAGACATATAGGACAATGGTGTCTAGGAAAGATAATATTTGTCTGGACAATCCACAGAGTGGTGAGTGGAGCCATAAGACATGCCAATGTTATTCTCATTCCAGAAACAACGATTGTATTGATTTGATTACCAGTCTTGCTGGTACAATGTATGGGTCACAGGTTGGATGGATGTTCATGGCAAGATATTCCTAGATGTCTGGGAAGATGAATGTGAAGCATAGTCTGAGGTTTGCTAAGTGTAGGTCATTAAATGAGTTTGAGTGTACTCATTAAATAATAAAGGTCACTCCTAGGGTAAGAGGTCCCAAGATGCAGAGTAGAAGGATGTGTTTTGACTGTGTTTTTCGCAAAAGACACAAGCATTTTTGGTCAAGTTTATTTCTCCTCATTTTCAAAATTATTTATAGAAGGAAAAATGTATGTGTTACCTCCATTTTCCTTTTCTTACATTTTTAATTTATTTTTGAACTTTAATTTCTTTTCAATTATTGTTGCTATGCCCTTGGGCTTACTGACATAGGGTACAGTGGCAATAAATCAAGGGTATAAATAAACTGAATAAAATATTTCCAGTCTGAATTAGGGCTCTATGTGGAATGAGCTAGGAAAGCAAATGTTTCTTTATCAACTCTAACATTCTGTCATGCTATATAGGGAACATAAATATTACAAACCTTATGGGTATTAATGGGCTCATTTAAACATTTGATATGTTTACTGCAGAAGAGATCTTGTTGCATAAATCAATTTTTTTAATATGGAATAGCTATAAAAACGGTAATTTTTACTTCTTGGTAGAAAGAAATTTGAAATTCAAATCACTAGCTGCTGAAGGAAGTTATTAAAAATGCATTAGGGTTGAAAATGTAGCTGTATATAATTGTCATAACAGATATTCAAAACAAATTTATCCTCAATGAAAACTGAACTAGAGGAATTTACATAAATTTAGCTAATAAATTTTCCTTAATTTTCCTAGTCGATGAAAAAGAAGCTGTTTGAAGATATTCTAATAAAATAAACACTAATGCTGTCAATAGGGGCAAAGTCTAAATAAAATCTATTGAAGGAAGGAGGGTGGAAGGATGAGATTGCTATTTGAATCTTAAGGAATTAAAGTAAGCCAGGCTACCAAAGACAGGAAAGATGACATATGAGCATTGCTATTCTGTTATTCATTAATCTGAACTCACAGTCAAGTAAAAGAATTGTCATATTGGTCATGTTTTCATCTGGTGTGGAAATGTTGCCCTTTATGCAAATTATGACTATTTAATCAGGGGAGATTGTTGCAATGGAAATAATGCTCTGTTTTTTATTGGAAGCCCTGAGTTCTTATCCTGGCCCTTCCATTTCCTACCTTATGATCTGAGGAAAGTCATTTAAGCTCCCTGGACCTCAGTTCCCTCATCTGTTAAATAAAGGGCTTTGACTTGATAGCCTTTATAACCCCTTCCAGCTCTAAATTTATTATCTAATTGATTCTTTTGTGGTAATGATCAGCAACCTGTAATTATGCTACCAATTACTCCACAGTTTCCCTGTTCTATATCAGTACTGCACCACTTCTTGTTAGTCTTGTCTGGATGCACTGTGAATGATTCTAAGAAGACAGTCCTTTGAGAATCAGTAAGTGACTCAAAATGGTTAAAATTCATCTGAAGGACAGGTGACAAAGAGACTTCATGGAATACAAATTCATTATCTAGAATGCCAGACCCCAAATCCATCTTGGTTTTTTTCTATCTGATGAAATTTAATAAATTGAATAGAGCTCACACTTTTCCTTACTTCCTCCAACCCCTCCCTGCTTTGGTGTGCTTGAGAACTAAGACAGATGCATTGACATTATAATACTTAATTGATGCCATTGGATTTTTGATGGAACAAATTGAGGACACACACAAAAAATCCAAACAAACAAAACACGCTATTCCTCAGAATCCAGATTCAGATTTTTCTCCTTGTAATCTTTTACCATTTCTGTCATTAGACCCAGTTCTGAGTCTCTTTTAAAATCCCATGAGCTCAAAACCCATAAATGATGACTTTACAGAAATAGTAGTTCCACACATAAGTAGATCCTAATAGCCCACTCCTTGACCATTATTTTGCGTGATATTAATGCTTGGTCTGTCTTTTGGAATTTGTTCATGGCAGACTTCTAGTTATCCTCTAACTTTTAAACTTATTGTGTAACTTTTTTTTCTTATTTCTAGACTCATGCTTGGTAGTTCACAGATATGCTTAAAACAGCTATTTATAAACAGATAGATTCATCTTTTTTTCCTAGACATACTACTACTTCCCTTTACCAGGATATTTAGCACATCTAGAATGTTCAGTGTTTGGAGACTTTGCCCTTTAAGAATCAAATTATAGTCTCTTGCCTGAGAGATTTCAACCCCACAAACAGCAAGGGATCTAGAAAGAGCTATCATTCATGTGGTTGTTAACTAGCATATTGAGACATCACTGTTTTAAAATGCTCCATAAACCTTATTGCTTAAGGATAGTACCTGTAAGTGTTAGATGTGGAGAACTTTGTAGAGTATTTGCAAGGATTAGACATAAAAGTTATCCCTTTAAGATAAAAGGAAATGCAGCAAGAAATAGGGATTTTATCCAATACTACAACAAATTTGGTTCACTAATATAAAAGGGATTGTCTTCTGATTGGCTGGCAATATCAAAAAGTGATAAATATTTTCAGAGGGAAGCTGGAAAGCACAAGAGAGAAAAAGAACACCAAAAGAAAAAAGTAGAAAGAATTATAGTGAGAATAATGAATTTTATAAGTAGAAGCAATAACAATTACACACTAAAAGATACAATAAAGGGAGTAAAAGGTGGCATACTAATGGGGGAATATAATGCATTATGTGACTTTTTCCTAGTATTCTTTTTACATTCATAGTTACAATTGCTTCACATCTATTCATAGGGTCAACAAAACTCAAATTCAACCAATATTCAGCAAGCGTGTGTACCATGCTGTGCATATTCTGATCCAGCAATCCCTCTATTAGATCTGTATCTCAAAAACTTCATAAAGGACTCACTTGTACAAAAATATTTATAGCAGCTCTTTTTGTGGTAGCAAAGAATTGCAAATTGAAGAGATACTCATCAATTGAGGAATGACTGAACAAGTTGTAATGGAATACTATGTAGTGGAATACCGTTTTGCTATAAGAAATGATGAGTAGGCAGGTTTTTGAAAAACCTGGAAATACTTACATGAACTGATGCTTAGTGAAGTGAACAGATCCAGAAGAACATTGTACATGGTAACAGCAACATTATGCAATGATCAATTGTGACAGACTTATCTCTTCTTAAAAATGCAATGATCCAAGACAATTCCAAAGACTCATCATAGACAATTTGGACAATTCCATTTTGAACAATTTGGACAATTCTAAAAGACTCTCCCTCTTCAGAGAAAGAACTGTGGAGTCTAAATGAAGATCAAAACATACTATTGTCTTTTGTTGTGTTTTTTCTCATGGTTTTTCCCTTTTTTTCTGATTCTTATTTCACAACAGGACTAATGAGAAAAATATCAAACATAGTTGTACATGTATAACCTATATCAAATTTATTGCTGTCTTGGGAAAGGATGGGAAACTGGAAGACAAATTTGGAATTTAAATTTTTTACAAAAATAAATGAATGTTGAAAACTATCTTTACATGTAATTAAAAAAATAAAATACTGTTAAATAATTTTTTAAAAGTGTGTATCATGCAAGGCACTATTTAGCCCTCCTATATAGACTCTGGAGCCAATCCAGTCCCACAAACTGGTCTTCTAATTTAAGACCTACTTATGGGCATAGGTCCCTGCATAATCATTCCTCAAATAACTAACTCTGGCTTTGTTTCTGTAGGAAAGCCAACAAAGCTTTGTTAATAGTATATATCCAAATAAATTTAGTAATTATAATTAAGGAGTAATACAAGCCCCCTTTACTTTCTTAATCTACTTTTGATTTTTATTCCTAACTACGCAAGAATGATGATTTTAAAAGATCAGGTCAGCATAATTTCCTTTAGTCTCCACACAGTTCTTGAGTTCCCATTTTTTGGAAGGGGGAATGGGGAGATAGCATTCTCAAAATAGATTCTGGAAACAAAGGCTCAAAATAAAAGACTGAATAAGAGTTATAAGAAGTTTCATGAAGCCAAGTCAGATAGTAGTCTGAGAGAATGGGTCAAATATCCACACCAGATATGGGACAGTTCAAAGAACAATCTTGGTGTGGGGACATTGTTTCCTTTAATTGGCTATTGGAGGTTCATGTGGCCGTTCTTAGGCTCAGTTATGTATTGTATGCCCTAAATATGCACTAAAGAACATCAAACTGCTTATCATCAAAGGAAGGCTTTCCAGCTGCTACATATTAGCAGAAAAAGAACAAAGTTCAGCAGATTTCCTGAAGATTATTAGATGTCAAGAGAAAGTAGCTTGGCAACCATGAGACCAGCAGAAATATCCAGCAAGTATATTACAATAAAATATTGAAACATGGGACTTGACATGATCTCTAGCAAGTGTTCTATCCAAGTTGATAAGTTGTCAAAATCTTGTATTATAGTTTTACAGTAGAATAAAAAGTATATGATCGCATTTCCATTAGAAATTAGAGATCATTCTCTTATACCCAACTTTCATCTTGTCTGTGAATTGCAATTCTTCTTACCAAAATGCCATCACCATCCCTGAAGTTTTCATTTCTTCAGATGTGTCTGAAATCCATATCTTTAACCCTTGTCTCTTTCCTGAATGCCAGAGTCATATAATGTGACTTTCACAAAATTAGATCACAGATTAAGGATATAAATGTTGGAGGCTTAGAGAGAGGATGAACTAAAATATAATCAGGGAGGGATTAGTCAGAGAGACTGAGTCAGTTTTGAAGAGAACTAGGAATACATATTGATGAAAGAGAAACAGAGAACATATTTTAACTGAAAGGCATGACATAAAAATATGGAGGCAGAATGATACAATTGTAGAAAGGAGCTCCAGTGTTCTTCAGCAAGAAAATAAGATGATGATGATAGCTGTATGTAAAATTACACTGGAGCAAGGAATAGAAATAGACAGGAAGAGATAAATTTAAGTATTTTAGAAGACTCAGTGACTGGGTGATTTGTTTGAGATGGACAATTATAAGAAATATTTCATCTTATTTGAATCAAAAGACATCACATATACCATTTTACTATTTTTACCTACTTCTAAGCCCTGTGGTGACATGCAAATGATGAAAAAGCAGATGCGGATACACTGAAAGCTGAAGTCACAACTCAGCACACAGACAGTCCGAGACGTGATCATCTTACTGGATCTGAGAGAGACCTCAGCAGGCATCACATCCAAATAGTAGCCCTGAGTGAAACAAGCCTGATAAATAAAGGCCCACTTACTGAAGTTAGAGAGCTGGATACATGTTTTGCTAGAGTGGCCTCTGAAGAGGAGCACCATGAAGCTGGCATAGGTTTTGTAGTCAAGGTTAATGTAGTCGACAAGTATATGCCTACCAAAAGGAGTGAACCACAGACTCACAGTGTGATTGCCACTCGCAAAAACATGCAGTGCCATCATCACTGTGTATGTTCCCATCATGATGAACTTTCATGATGTCAACAATATAATTCTTACATAGTCTTATAATTTTGGGTGACTTTTATAACAGAGTAGGCATAGACCACCCAAAATGGCAGGGAGTTCTTGGGAGGAAAGAAGTAGGAAACAGCACCAGCAATGATCATTTACTACTAAAGATTTGTGCATCTCATGACCTCTTCATCAAAACTTCCTTCCCTTTACCTAAATGCAATGAAACTTCATAGAGCACCCTGGCAACAAACATTAGCATTTAATAAATTATGTCGCTGTAAGGAAAAGAGAGCCAGGATGCAAGAGTGACGAATAGTACAGGGGCAGGATATTCCGGGTGTAAAAACCAAGTAGACCCATTAATGGAAAATGAAGATCCAAATTAGAAATCACCTATCTCTTATACATAGCTAACACATTTGGCTCAGTGGTGCAGTGTATAGAGCACTGGGCTCAAAATCAGGAAAACTCATCTTCATGAGTTCAAATCTGGCTTCAGACACTTACTGACTATATAACCCTGGGTAAGTCACAACACAGCTTGCCTCAATTACCTCATATATAAAATGAACTGAAGAAGGAAGTGGCAAACCACTCCAGTATCTTTGCCAAGAAAACCCCAAAGAGGGTCAAAATAGTCAAACATGACTAAAATGACTGGAGAACAACAACCTCCTTCTCTCTGAGAGTCAGGTAGTACTATTCCTTTTTCATCACAGCTTTTTTCTCTCTATTATTTCCTATAAGATTCTCAGCCTCTTTTCCCTTCAAATATTTTTTTTCATTTTGTTTTGACTCATAAAATGTGGCAGTTAAATTACTATAGCACTAAATCTCTAAATTAATTTAGGTAATATTCTCAGAACAGTAGTGTTCTAGAATCATAAATATTTCATGGTTTTGTGGGAAGGGGTTGTTTTTGTTTTTGCCTTTCTATCCCTAGTGCTAAACACAGTGCCCAGCACAGTCTGTAATTAATAAATGATTTTTTATTTGTTGATTTGAGAAGAGATAGTGCATCTGAAGATAGATTCTTCTCTATAGTTGTATATGCATTTGGAGGAAACCTATTTATACTGCAGTAATCCTTGGAGTTTCAGTGTTTTAATAGTAAACTCACTGATATTTGGAAAACTCTGTTTACAGTGTGACTCATTTCCTTGATATATCAAGAGGACCAAGGTGTCACTATGTAGACTAAGTACAAAACATCCTCTGGGCTTCTTCACTTCTGCCTCCACATTTACTTAACACTTTAAGGTTTACAAAGCACTGCCTCAGAACACATCTGTGTAGCTTGAACTAAACCTTCCCAGTCCCAAATGCCATTTCCCACGTTTAACTGCCTGGAGATAGCTTTCTTTCTAGAGATAATTTTGCTCAAGTGCCATTTCTTCTTCAATTCCTGTGAAAATATTTTGGGAAAATGTCCTCTACCTCATCATTTTGTGCTCGTTGTATTATTGTATTTCACCTGAAAGCTGTTCTGTGTTGTTTCTGGTTGTGTTAGCTGTTACTTAGCTTTGCCTCTGTATTCATCTTAGGACATATTGGGACATTTTCTCCCATTTTTTTCTACTCTCTTCTATATTACGATCTGCTCTCTCGACTTCAGAGATGGCTATTTTCATGTTCTTTCGAATAATTTCATCTCTTTATTATGAAACAAAGGAATATGCCAAGCATAGATACCATTTCATTCCATTGCTTACTTTCTCCCTATTGTGGCAAAGGAAACTAGTTGGAAGAAGTAAGAATCCATATATTCAACAAAAAACGTTTTCATGTGAAATCTGTCTAGCTGTAGAAGGAATTTAAAGAATATTTTATGATTCTCACACTGAATAGGAATTTAACATTATGAACATGTAGATAATTCAACACATGATAATTTTATTTTGATTGTACTTCTTTCATATTTTGATAATACTGTTCTATAAAAGTGTTAACAACATAAACTCTCTTGCTAAATATATTTAATAATCCTGTATTATTACGTGAGCTACAGTTCAGTAGATTTGAATAGGAATACCACAGGTCTCATAGCAGTTTGATAATTGACTCAGCTGTCTTTTTTTCTTATATTTTTCTTCTTAGAGAGAGTGGAGTAGATTATTGCCCATGCTAGATTTATATGTATTGTAAGAAAGAGTTATTGAGATAAGTGTATGGTTTTCTATTTTACTCCTCTCTCTCTCTCTGTCTCTGTCTCTGTCTCTGTCTCTGTCTCTCTCTCTCTCTCTCTCTCTCTCTCTCTCTCTCTCTGTCTCTCTCTCTCTCTGTGTCTCTCTCTCTTTCTCTCTTCCTCATTGATCTACATATAAAATAACTTTCAGTTTTAAAACATATTCCTTCAAAATAATTTAGAGGCAAAATATAATGAGTTTTAGCTGGGCTTACTTCCATCTCTAATGGAACATATCTTCTTTTGTAGATGAATTCTCTCATTCCTGGAATAATTTCTTACTCGGCTTTTCTTTGCCAGGAGTAAATTCCATTACCTTCAGAGCAGCACTTCTCACAAAGTGCTGTATAAAGAGCATTAAACTTGATTTGTTGTAGTTTTGTGTTAAAGTTGTGACCCATTCATTATTTAGCTCCATGATCTTACTCTTTATGAGGTTCAATTTCTCTGTGTGTAATTGTGGTACAACTTTTTTCAGAAAGAAGGTATAGGAGTTTCAATGTTTGAAAGTCTCTAAGTCTCTCAATTAGATAGTTATTATTAAAGCCAAAGCTTAAGAAACATGATTTGAGATTCTAAAATATTGGCTGCAGTAGGTTCAGGGTGGAACTATGGAATAAAAAACCAGGTTGTGTACGAGGCCAAGTAATGGAACTGGAATTAGGAGACCAAGGCTTGAATTCAAGTTCTAATGTTTGCTAGTTGTATGACCCTAGGTAAGTTAATTAACCTCTCTCAACCTCAGTTACCTTGGTTTCCTGATTTGACATAATAATACTTCTACTACCTTTCTCTTAAGATTTTCATGAGAAAAGTTTTCTGTGAAACTTAAGATTCTATACAGATGTGAGGCCTTGTTACTTCTCAACATTTCTAAGAATAGCTATCCTTGACAGTCTTAATGAGAAAGTGAAGAAACTTTTTTCAATGTTATTGTTGTTGTAAGCAAACAGGGGAAAAATCCAAAGAAGCCAAATATTTTGAACTTGAAATTACTATAGTGGGACAGTGTTTTTCTCTAAAAATAAAATTTTATTATGTATTTTGCTTTTATATTGCCACATTTCCCCTCCATCCCACTGAGGCACAGTGTTTCAATGTATTAAATCAACAATTGTAAAATCTTACTACAGTTGTAGCCCACAAAGTAAAGAATATATTTTGCAATGAAATGCTAACCTGTAAATAGTTAGAATTTGGAGAACAAACATATAGAAGACTACAGTGTGTAAATTGTAGCAATAAAGTACAAGTTCAATAAAATTCTTATATTCCTCCTTTAACTGGAAAATCAATTTTCCTAACCTGATGAAGTGGAGCTTTATTGAACCTGTTCCTAAAAGTTTTATATTCTATTCTCCTCAAAGAAAAATGAATTTAAGAAAAAAATAACAGAGAGAGATCGGTAAAATGTCAGGATTAATTAGAACAGGCAGTGAAGAAGCAAAGCGCAACTTACATTCTAGTTCATTTGAATCCCCTTTAAAAAGAAATAATTTGGAAGTTAATTGCCTTTCACCTTTAATGAGATAATTAAGTTGACAAAATGAAATACAGTATTTAAATAAGCAGGTAGCTCATCTCAAGGCCATAACAGTAAATACAGCAAACAGATAAAAGGTACCATCAAGTTACTAAAAATTGCTATAAATATGTTTCACCATATTTTCACATTGATTAAATTGGTGTAAAGGTAATTTTGTACTAATAATTAAGAACTGAATTATATGCTAATGTCTAGATTAATTTGCATAATTAAGAGTAGAGAAGCATGAAAAAGTATTTTATTTAATTTCAAAGTTCTTTAGTAAACTTCAGACTTTTAAAAAAGAATTTCCCTCTAAATATACAAATAAGATCTCTATGAGTTGGGAGTGGGAGAGGAATAGCTAAGTAAGGAAAATAATTAAGAATAGCCTCTTTCCTGTCTTTTTATGGTTCATCAAAGGTTTGCTGCTAACTAGAAGCAGAGACAGAAGTATCCATATACTTGACAAAACATAGATGTTGCTCCAACTGAAAATGTGGACCAGAGTCCACCTGTGAAGTCTGGGCTGCCATTTGTAAATCCCTAGGATGTGTAGCTCAGCAATGATTTTTCTGTCTTTTCTCTCATGGAATACCTAACAACCCCAGGGGCTTAAAATAGAGCAGAGATAATTAATTCAGCTTTTCTTTTTCCCTATGTAAGTTGATGTTGTAGGAAAAATGTCCTTCAAGTAACTGAGCAGAAGTTTCTAAGGCATTTCCTGTCATTATACACTTAGGCAGCTTACATGAGGAATCATATGCCTGACTTGGATCCTTGGTTCCGCAAGGGTTCAGATCATGATGGGGACTCACAAATCTCTGACCTATATAATTTAGTTCAGAGGACCTTTATATTAGGAGTGTTTCTCTTGACCAAACTGAGATCATATTGGTCTAAAGAAATGAAATTCCAAGCTAAGATGGATTATGATATATCACATTAATTATGATATGATTGTGATACATTAATTAATATTACAATGATTTGTAAGTTGAAATAAATGTAAGTAGAAAGACAAAATTACAATATGCCCTTCCCTGGCCATAGCCATTTTAAAGGTCTTTGGTTATTAAGAAGTGTACTCCAATACTTATTTTAAGGCTTTGATAGATTCAGTGTCTCATAACTATGGGTTCTCCATCCAAACTTGATCAACCAGCTGATAGTTACTATACTAGAAGAATTTTCATCATATTGATTTTGTTAAGACCACTAAATAGATTATTCTGAAGGCACCTTCCATGTCTAGAAATCTCTGAGTTTGTGACTTTCCCAATCTATCAGATATTGGTAATAACTATTTAAGTTTTAGGATTTTTAAGCAAATCATGCAAAGGAAATTTCATGTGTTCATAAGACCAATTCTCTGCTGTTACAAAGAACAATTCAAAAATATAGGAGTAAAAATTGGATGAGGAGGGGGAGAAATCATCAAGATTCTGGATCTCTATTTCATCTGCCAGTTTCCTTTTAATATTTAATGGAATCAGATCCATTATGACATTCAGAATAGTCCTCCGTTTCATGGTCATGAACATAGCAAAAGTTACCCCATGGAAGAGTTGTGTGTTCTTTCTCAGTATTCCCCTTTGCTGACATTTCTTCAGTTTCTCTATGCTGCATCATGCTGTTGGTCAACCACAATGCAAACACCTCGCATTGTTCAGGAAGTATTTCGAAGACTGCATGCCCAAGTGCAAACCCTTTATGGAAATATATATAATCTGTCAGCATGCCTGAGGCAGTAAAGCTCAGATGCCCCAAGTGCTCTGCATTTTGCTGCTCAATTCCTTAGCTCATTTTTTGCTGCTGTTATATTATTGTTTCTGTGAATATTTATAAAGCAGAGGCATGAAAAAGACCAAGAAGATAAAATCCACAATACTTGTCGCAATATCTGTCTTTAGAAAAAAGAAAGATCTTAGGTCAGAATTGCAACTATTTGTAGTCTGTGTTTAGCTATTAATGGATGAATTGAATGAAATAAAAATAACATTATTAAAGCTAGACAACATAATCCCTTACATGTTTTGTTTTGTTTTTTACAGAATGACTTTCATAAGAGGGAATAGGGGAAAATATGTCTTCCAAATAAATCCAAATTGGAAGATATTTATTTGAGGACTTCTTCTCTGGAACATAGAAAATTAGATATATCTATGAATAGTGTTTCTCAAAACTTTCATTGTACTATTGCTTATGGAGTATTTTTTTAAATACAGTTTGACATCCAATAAATAGATTATTTTGAAATGTTACAATTTGGTAATAGATCTTCATTTCCTTCCTTTGTTTCTATGTAATTGAAAGCACATTTCAATATGTTTACAAAATGTTGTGTTGTCCTTGTACATTTTTATATACTCCCAGGAGAGCCATTCTCACTAACTATAACATAAGGACTTTCTAATTAACTCTACTTCAGAAAAAAAAAAAATTCCGACATTGGAAGCTACCTTTGCAGTTCAGTGAAATTTTGATAAATTTAAAGTTATTTTTTTTCTAACATCAATCCTTCCCATTTACTATTTTATTAAATCTAGGAGTTGTTTGTAAGAAAAGATGATAGTTTCTTGAGTGTTTTTACAGAACGATTTTAAAGCTATACACAAATATTGTTTCCTAAGCGGATACCAGTCTAGGCCATGCAAGTATATGCTGTTGTATGATGAACTGAAGTGGGCTAATTTGCAATCAGAGAGGTCATAAGAAAATAAGGCTAAAAATAATTGAGTGAGAGCTGATATTTCAGATTCAAGCAGAGTTGTAAGCAGGGATTTTGTGCTAATAAGATTTCCAAAATAACTTAGGATTTAGAGTAGTGAGATGAAATTGTAAGTTAATGATGAGTATCTTGCAGCTGGGACTTAGTCATTGCAAACGGGCCAGTATCTTCCAAATGACCTGACTGTCTTAAAGAAATTTAGCTGTGGATTATTTAGAAATAAAAGAAGAAAAGCGATGTGTGAGTATCTAAGGAATGAGCTTGTATATATTCATCAAAAGTCAAGATTTTGGAAGATTTAAGAGTATCAAAGACACAGCAACAGTCAACTTCTTCAAATTGAAATTGATAACCAGAAAACTGACTTCACCACCTTTGAAAAGGGGCAAGAATTATTATTAATAAATTTGTCTCATTCAACTATACCTGTGAGCACAGATATTATCAATAGCCTAATTTTTTAAAATGAATAATAAGGTTCAAAGTAGCCTGTGTTAATGATATGTACGATATAATAGAAAGAGGATAGAATTTGAAGTCAGAGGACCTGTATTCTATGTTCAAAACTTTTAATACTGTAATATTCATCATTCTAAAGCAAACTCTTCAATAAATACCTGCTTTTATTTTCTTGTGCTGTTCCACCTCCTGAAGAGTTATCTTCATTAGATGTTGAAATTGGAGACTAATTTTTTTGGCTCTGTAGCCCTAGGGCCTAATACAATGTCT
Source organism: Bettongia penicillata ogilbyi (assembly GCA_023548195.1). Taxonomy (NCBI): domain Eukaryota; kingdom Metazoa; phylum Chordata; class Mammalia; order Diprotodontia; family Potoroidae; genus Bettongia; species Bettongia penicillata. The sequence continues at coordinate 322,050 of JAJHZJ010000183.1, forward strand.
CTCACATAATAGGTCTTTAATGAGAAATATATGTTTATTTTACAGTTGTTGAAATGATAAGTTTTAGACCTGGAAGGCATTTTAAAGTCCATCTAATGAAGTTCTCCTAATGGAACCTCCTCATTTCCCATGATAGAAAAATGATCTAGAGGGATGAATATCTTCAAAAATTCACAGAACCACAAAATTTCAGAATTGAAAGGCATCACAGTAGTCTTCAGTCTTACAGTTGCTAAGAATGGGGAACCTGCCTTGCTGCCACATGTGGCCCTCTAGGTCCTCAAGTGAAGCCCTTTGACTGAATCTGAACTTTGTAGAACAAATCCCCTTAATAAAATGATTTGTTCCATAAAACTTGAACTCAGTCAAAAGGTTGTATCCAAAGACCTAGAAGGCCACACACAGTCTCAGGGTCACAGGTTCCCCACCCCTGAAACCTATACCCAATAAAAAAAAGTTCCCTCTATCATAATGACGTTTGATCATTGAACCTTTTTTTGAAGAGCTATGGTGAACAGAATTCACTGTCTCTCAAGGCAATCTATTCTTCTTGGATAGCTAAGATTGTCAAGAAGTATTTCTTTACTTCAAACCTAAATTGATATCTTTGTATTTTCTACCTATTGCTTCCAGTACTCCCCTCTGAGACTGAAAAGAATAAGTCAATTGCTCTTCTAGAAGATATCGTTTGAAAAACTTAAAGATAGCTTCCATATCTTCTCTATATGACTTCTCTTTTTCAACCTAACAATTTCTAGTAACTTCTACTGATTCTTTATTTGACACGAATTCTAGGCTCTATACTCTCCTGGCTGCCCTCTTTTGGATAGTCTCCAGATTATAAATGTCTTCCCTAAAATGTGACGACCAGAATTAGTGGTTTGGTCAGGATGTATAGAAAGAAACAATCCTCATTCCTGGCATCTATATTTATTTTAATTGAATAATATGATCAAATTAGTTCTTGTAGCTGGCATATTATACCATTGGCTCAAATTGAGCTGATGATTCATTAAACATCCCAGATATTTGGTGAGGCTTTTATTTTCTTCAGTTAAACTGCTTTCCATCTATGCTTTCCCTGGCTTGAATTGCTTAGTTAATTTTTTGAGCCCAAGTACAAGACTTTGACATTTATTCCCAATCAATTTCACCTTACTACATTCAGTTCTGTGATCTACAAACCTTTTCGATTGTGCACTAGATCAGTGTAAAAATAAGATCTGAACTAGTATTTCATATATAAGTCTATTTATATATTTGTTCATTTATTTATAAATAACAATGTAATGCGATGTTAAAATTATCTATATTTTAAAGCATTGTCAAAAGTATAATTTATAAAGTTAAAGATTCATATGTTCAAATAATTTGAATTCATTATACTTAATAGTATAAATATATTTTGTTTTTATTAAATGATATTAATTTTAGCATCACTATAAAATATTACTATTTTAGCAAAGGCAATATAAATATATATTTCATTAATTTAAGAGATTTTGACTTAAAACTTTCCTAGATGTGTTAATTAATACTTATGTGATATGTGATCTTGGGCTATGAAAAAGGAAAGCTGTCTCGGGAAATTGATGTGAATTGCATAGATGACAGATAGACGAACAGATAATCTAAATTTGTTCACCTCAATGAGTAGATTGTATCTATCTGGTCAGCTAGCTGGCACAATAGATAGACAGCTAGACTTGAAGTCAAGAAGACTTATGTTCATGTAGTTCAAATCCGCTGTCAGACACTTACTAGCTGTGTGAGTTTGGGCACACTTTAATCCTATTTGCCTCAGTTTCCTCATCTGTAAAATAAGCTGGAGAAGGAAATGTAAACCCACTTTATCTTTGCCAAAAAAAAAACCCAAAAGGAGTGACCCCAAAAGAGCTGGACTCAACTAAAAATGACTGAATACCCATCTATCTATCATCTTTCCTCTATCTTTCTAGGATATATAGGCTTTTTTTAATACACACTATGAAAACAGAAAATAGATTTCCTCACTTCTTCTATCCAGGTTGATCAAGATCTTTACTATAACTTACAGTCTTCACATGTTTCCTGTCACTGGCCCATGATTCCATAGTTACTATGGGTTAGAATTGGGTTTTGAGCTCAAGTCTTCCTAACTTTGAGACTGTCTGCTATTTTTTTGTGTGAGAATGTGTTCATTCAACATGTACAAATACAAACATGATAAATACACAAATTCATACATGTGTACTATCTGTATTTTCTTGATGTATCATAACATGTATATGCTATTTCATATACATTTAATCAAATAGATGTTGAAATAAAGCAGGCATGACATCTAGTAGAGGTTAGCACAAAGTCAATAAGTGAATAAAATAAATAAAACCCATGTGGGAAAAGTAAGTATATTTTTTTAAACCACCAAAGTCTTCAGACCACTTTTCTCAAATCAAAACAATGAGGCAAGTACTGAAACTACTGAGACATGCATTTTCCAGTTGAGAAAGCAAAGGCCCTGGATCAGGGTCTAGTCAAATAAGATCAATTCCAACTTTATTAAAATACCAAGAATAAAAGGTCAGGGGATATTTCAAGTATCAGTACTGTAAGTGGAAGAAGTGATCTCCCTTTTGAATCAATGAGAAATACTGGAACTCAAGAAATTCTAGCTTTAGGTTAAAATCTATTTGCTTTTTTTCTGGTTCAGTTACTGAGTGCACGAATCTGAGAGTCATAAGTCCTCGTTGCTACCATTTCGCTTCATTTTTTACACCTGATAAATCATTGGAACACATATTCAAAGACTTTCTTTAAATTCAGTTATGAAAAAAATGAAGTCAGCTTTTCTTGGCCCATACCCCAGACATAAAGCATTCATTCTGAATTATGTAATGTTAACCATGAAAATTCAAGGTGCTATTTATTTTATAGTATGTGTAAAGTATCAAACTGAAGCTGTTTAAGAAATTTTTAGTCAGAAATAAATTCAAAATCTAATGATCCCAAAGGAAACCTACACAATTTAGGAATTAGACACTCACAGTATAGTGAAAAGAACAGGATTGTCATATAGAGACAGTTAAAACAGGAAACAAAAAACATCACATTTATTACAGCTGGAAATTAAGCTTATTTATCTTTCTAAAGATTACTCATTTTTGGCTGTACTTTGTAAGAAAGCGGACACATGGAATTATATCATTGCTTAAATTAGGCTCCTTTTCTCCTAGTCTTTTTGTTCTCTTTCTATGCCTGTCTCTCCTTCACCTCTTTCACCCTCTTTCTCTCTGTCTCTCTCTTCATTAACTTCCACTTTTCATTATCCTTTTCACAGATAATTTGACTTCTAGATCCAGTCCCAGTCTTTCCCCTGAGCTACAGTCCCACCTCACCAACTACCTATTGCATATTCCCAACAGGGTTTCCTGTTTTATCTCTACAGTAGCTATCCTATATATTCTCTTTTCCCCATTCACACAGATACTACCCTACTTCAGGCACTTGTCGACTCTTACTTGTACTATTACAATAGCTTCCTATTTAGATCCCCTGTATTAAGTTAGTAGGTATAGACCTGACTATGTTGTTCTGCTATTCAATAACCTTTATGGATTATCTGTTGCTCATAGAATGAAAAATAAACTTCTTCTATTTAACTTGTTAAACTTTTGCAATATAAGTGCGACCTATCTTTCTAGCCTCATCCATCACATATTACTATCTTACTCATTCTCTATGACACAGACAAAACAGTCTTGTTAGCATCCTATCTCCTACTTCCATGATTATGTGTTAGGTTTTCTCCATGCCTAAAATGCACTCCCTCTCCATTTCTATCTCATAAAATCTTTCCTTTCTTTCAAGACAGTTTCTCATACACTATTTCTATATATATTCATGACTCCCCCATTAGAATATAAACTCATCAAGAGTAGGGATTTGTTTCATTCTTAGTATTTGTATTCCTAGCCCATAACACAGTGACTAGCACATAGTTGGTGCTTAATAAATGCTTGATAAGTGGTTGCCTTTTATTTTATTCATTATAAATATATGCACAAATGTTTTTTTTTTCCAAATGACTCACAGGGAAAAAGCCACAAAGAAGTAGGCATTTGCCCTACATTCAACGACAAAAGCAATCACTAAATATAGTGTACCAAAGGTTTTAGTGGAATTTTAAGTTCTTTATACCTTAAAACTGCACTAAAACTTTTGGCACAACCTGTGTGTATATCTGTGTGGTCTCTGATATGCATTACCAGTCATTTACATTTTACAGTATACTCTGTAGTAGTGTCAGGTGACAAAAGAGGAAATGGAGGAAAATGAGACCATAATATGTATCAATGACTCAACATAAATAATGAGGCTCATAGGAAATTAACTCTTTATTCATCATGTTAACTTAAATAATAAGTTAAGTATCAGCTTTTGGAGGAAAAATGCATCTATCTACTCATATTTGGGGAAGTATTCATGTCACAGTTAGTGGTGGCTAGTAATTCCTAAGCTTGTCTATAATCTTCAAGCAGTGATAGGGGAAAATTATTTGTGTAGCATATAACCCTGACCTAAGAGACTTTGAGAGAGAACTTTATATAGTTTATGAAATCTTTCCCTTGTTACTACTTGAATATTTTTTAATCTGATCTTTTTTTCTTATTCAACACCTCAAAAACAAATATTTCTCATATTGATAAAATGACTGAATGATAATTTAATACTTGTCTATGATGAATTATAGTTTATTGAAATATGTATATTTTCGATCCTTGCCTGAAATCACTTTTAATAATTTTATTTGGTGGTAAATAATAACTGATGTGCATTGACATAATTACAACGTCAACCGTGCTAATGATCAGTGGAGGTGATTGCGACCTAATCATCTCATCCTTTTGTTCCTTATTTCTATACCTGTCAGGTGATGCTCTATGAAAGGAATATCTTAGTAGAAATGTGTGTGTATGTCCATAAAATGTTCTATAAACTTAGTATAAAAGTGATGTGCATATTTTTTTTAGTTTCTTTTATTCAATGATAAAAAAATGAAACCCTCCTAATATATATGCATAGTCAAGGAAAATAAATCTCTGCAAGGGTCAGTTACATGGTGCAGTGGATAGAGCACCAGTGCAGGTCTAGGAGGACCTGAGTTCAAATATCACCTCAGACACTTGACACTCACTAGCTGTGTGACCTTGAGCAAGTCACTTAACCCCAATTGTCTCATCCAGAGTCATCTCTAGTCATCCTGATGAATATCTGATCACTGGAGTCAGATGGCTCTGGAGGAGAAGTGAGGCTAGTGACTTTGCACAGCCCTCCCTCACTCAAAACAAAGTCAAGTGCAAGTCATGTCATCATTTCTCTGATGGCATGGTCTTCTTCGGCAACGAAGGAAGGACGAACGCATACATACATACAAATCTCTGCATTAACCATGTCCAAAAATATGTGTCTCATTCTTCATTTTAAGTCCACCACTTTCTTGGAAGGAAAGTATAGAGCATGTTTCATCTTTATCTCTCTGGACTCATGATTTATCATTATATTGCTTGATACAAAAGTCTTTAAAATTTTATCTATTCTCTATTATTTCTCTATATAAATTGTTCTCCTAGTGCTCTTTTTACTCCATATCAATTTTTTGTTGTGATTTTTCCAGTCTCCTCTGACAGCTGTCCATTATAACACAGTAATGTCACATTCTATTTATATACCATACTATGTGTATCCATTTCTCACTATGTGAGTACTCCCCTTAGTTTCCAGTTTGGGGATATTATGAAAAGAGTCACTTCAAATATTTTTGTACAAATAGATCATTTTCCTCTTTATTTGTTCTCTTATTCTCCTATTACCTTTGATAATCCCATTAATATATAGCCATGTACACTCTTTTAGAAACTAAACATATCTAGATTCTGCAAAATGGTGTAATAGGACTAGGTTTGTATTCAGAAGAGACAAATTTAAATCCCTTCCTTCAATGTATTACTTGTGTAATTTTAAGCTTTTTAAGTGTGAATAAAATGATTTGCCTAGATAATTTTTAAGGCCCTTCCAAATCTAAAACCTGTGATCACATAATGTTCCATACAAAATATCATTTTAGATTTCCATAACAATTTGCCTCAAGAGAAATTTTTAAAAATGGCAATAGGGGAGGAAAAACAGTAAATTTTCATAAAATAAATATGTACATACATACATACATACTTTTAAAAATAAAAAGTGTGGGGGGAGATTGAGACTAAAACTCTATCTCCAGAGAATAAAATGAAAAGTTGATATAACCAACAATGGATGCTGCAATTTAGCTTATTTTTACTTGCTCAGGGAAGGACTTCCTGACAGCTTCCTAAGCATAGAGTGGACTCCTTTGTAAGTTGTAGAGATTTCCCTCATTAAAATGCTGAATCAAAAATTGCATAAAGTACTAAAGATGTTTTAAAGGGGATGGATATATTGGATTAGTAGTTGAAAGAGAGTTCTAAAATCCCTTCTAATTCTTAGATTCTATTTTTCTATATGGTGCCATGGAGTGCTTAGAGCTTGGTCAGATATCAAGGTCATCCATTGCATCCTGGGCCATTTCCAGTTATCTTGACTTTTATCTTACCACCGCACCTTGATGACCCCGGAAGACAGAGTGAAGCTGATGACTTTGTGCAAGTCTGCTTCACTTAAATCCAGTTTACTGGCAAATCAGGACATCAATTCCATGTCATTGGTCCTCTGAAAATTAAGGGTGAGCAATAACTTTCAATAAACCTTTTATTTTGAATTATTTTCCAGTGATGAAAATAATAGGGGTACATTTTGACAATATATTCTCATTTTCTCATCCTTTGCCCCTTGTGATCAAGAATAAGCAGGTATTTTTCTTAAAAATAAGGAAGAAAAAGAAAGAGGATGAGGCAACTATGGCGTCTCAATCCATCTATTTTGCCAACATGGAAACAATTTTAATAAGTTTGTTGCTAAGGCACTTAACATAAAGGCTAGGAAGTCGCAGATGAAACATACCCTCTCTCACTCAAATAAATTTCTGTAAACTACATGGCCAACCTAAAAAACATCACTCCAAATGTTTTTTTAAAATCTATCCAATTCTTATCATACTTACCTAAACAATGTTTTAATATTTAGCTGCAAACAAGGATATAATTTTTACCTCTGAATATCCAAATTGTACCTGAGAATATTAAAAATATTTCACATTTATCTAGTACTTCTTAGTTGAAAGAGTATTTTTTCTTACATTGTAGTAGGGCTTATCCCTATTTTACAAATAAGGAAACTGATGCTCAGTGAGTTATAGTGATTTACCCAGAGACATGAAGCTAGAAAGTAAATGAGACCCAACACAACACTTCATATGAGTCTTTGCATAAATGTGTCTAAAGTATTTATTTTTATTTATTTATTTTTAACATTCATTTTTAAAATTTTTGAGTTCCGAATTCTCTTCCTTCCTTTTACCCCTCCCTCACACATTTAGAAGGCAAGCAATGTTATATCAGTTATACATGAGATATCATACAAAGCGTATTTCCATATTAGTCATGTTGAAAAAAGCTAGAAAAATAAAGTGAAAAGTACGTTTCAGTTTGCATTCAGAATTCATCAGTTATCTCCCTGTTGGTGGCTAGCAGTTTTCATCATAGGTCTCTGGAATTGCTGATCATTGTCTTGAATGGAGTAGCTAAGCCTTTCACAGTTGTTCATCATCACAATATTGTTGTTACTGTGTATAATGTCTTCCTGGTTCTTCTCACTTCATAAAATATATATTTAATGAGAGAAATAGGCCTGCAGCTGTCATTGCCTTTCCCTTAATGATTTAATAAAAATGCATGAGTAGCAGACCAATTCAGCATCCTATGAGAGATGGGAAATCCATTGCAGTGGAGAATAATTTAATACTATCTATTATCTGATACTGATCAGATATGTAGAGAACAATGTTTAAAATAATAAAATTATTCTCACCTTGAGATTTTAAAAATGGTCTCTAATATTAATTCCTTAAAAAGAATATTGTTTTTTTTACCAAATTTTTTTGTTTTTACATCACTTTTACTCCCCGATATATCTTTTCCCTCTCTCCTCACCACTCCTCTCTTTCCAGAGTGCTACCTTTAATAACAAAAAAAATTTAAAAGAGGAAAAAAATTCAACATTACTAATGACTATCTCAATCATGTATGGCTTTATATGTGGTAAAAAAATTAACTTTCAAAAAATTACTCTGAAAGTTTCCCAGTAAAAGAGGTCAGGGGGAGCAATGATGATGACAGTCACCTGTCCAATCTTACGTTTTCCTCACTTCTGAGCAAAGTCTTTCTCTCAATTAGTCGGCTCTGTTGACTAACAGACTGTCTCATTCCAAATTCTAAACCGAAACTGACAGAAACACTTGTATGACTCTTCCTCTTTTAAAGTTCTTTATAGGTAACAGCATTGTAACATCTCTTGTCAAAATAAAAAATTAAATTGAAACATTGCTTTGAGGTTATTCTCAAATTATTACTGTCCTCTATTATTTACATCATTTAACCGGCTTTATTAATCATTCTAACTTAAAGGAACATTTCCTGAGTACTGTTTTTATCTGCCTGTGCAATTATTTCCATTGTTCTACGCTACTCCTTCCTCAAGCCTCTCTCTTCAAATCCCCACTGCCCATTCTTATAAATCTTCAGTACAGCTGTCAAAATTGGCTTTTCTATCTTCCACCTTGACTATACAAGATACTTCTTTAGGACTTTGTGTTTTTCTAATAGATTACAATATAAACCAAAAATTCTTGCCTTCCACTTCAAAATTGCTTATCAATGTGTCTTGGACTACCTTTGCCCCCTTTGCCTGTCTATTTCCAATAAAAATCAATGTGATCAGGCATCTCTGCCCAGGCCTGTAAAGATGAGGAAGGTGCTTCTACTACTGAAGCTGAGGAAGCCTGCTCAGAAACCATTAAATATCCTTTGGTCCCAAAGGTGCTGACCAAACAAAGAAGAGTTAAACTAAGGATAGCCCTAAACTGTTTAGTTAAAAATGAAATGAGAACACTGGGCAGCTCTGTGAACAGCTATTGTCAAGACATTCCTGCCTCATAAGATAGAAGGCTCCTTTGAATTTTATTGTCATTAGTAACACTATTTGATTCAGTTCCTGAAGTTACTCCTTATACTTTCTAAATGCTCCCTTGGAATGTACAGAATGTCTCTTTTCTTCTACCCTGTTCATTCTACTGCCTTTCTCTTGGTTTCTAGCCTCTCATGTCCCAGCTTGATAACATCGTCTGGGTAACTTGTACTGGCACCATTGGTCAGATGACACAATAACAAACATTACCCTTAGCCTTTGCTACTAAAGTTTCCTCACTATTTCTTCATCTTATTCCATTCACAGAGCTAATGGTTTTCCCACATTCCACATTCTGATTGTCAGCTTATCCAAATTTTCTAAGGTTTGTCCCTTTCATCCCAACTTCTAAAAATCTACTATCTCTTAAAATCCTTCCTTGATTAATTGGATAATTTTAATTCCCCTTACTATACAAATCTTTACTTTCTACTCCACTGCATGAACTTGCCAATATTCTTATCTAAATATAACTTACTAATTGTATATTCCTATACATCTTTAACTGTTACCTTATTGTCCTCCTTGGATTGTGGACTGCTGGTGCAGGGTAACATTAAAAAAGGTACTTAATAAAGATAGAATATGGATTAATTTCTCAATATCTTTGTAAACATCCTACAGAGGTCTGGGCTGGATGATTCTACACTGAGTTGATTCAGAAATGTTTGAATAATTAGATGTAAGGAATAGTGATTACTGAATTGATGTCAACCTAGATAGATATGTTTAGTGGAGTGATTCAGAGTTCTCCTCTGTGCCCTATTATGTTCAACATTTTTAATTATAGTGGTTGGTGAGTGTTGTGTGTTGTCCAAATAGGTTATGAGTGTATCATGAGTCTCTGTAGAGATGATTTTCAAGTAGGTATTGGTAGATATCTCTAGAGTCTCCATTATCTGCCTTTCTTGAAGGGAGACTGATTTCTGATTGGAAGTGAGGCAGGAGGTTGGAACCAGAGGCTGACCACTCTGTTTTATTCAAAAATAGGGAGTACTAGAATAGGATTACATATCTATTGTCCAAAAACAATATTATTTCTAGGAGAAATAATCAGAAGCTGAGCTTCTAATCACTTTCCCTTAGTGGGGAATGCCCCCAAGATGTATATTTAAGGTTTGATTCCAATGGAATGAAATAATTTATTTCATCTAATAGCAAACAGAAATCAGAGAAGGCACATGAGAATACACTAGAGAATGCACAGAGTAAATGAGCACTCTCTCTCTTTGGGAAAAAATATCTCAGCTTAACACATACACACAGAGAGAGTGAGAGAGAGAAAGAGAGAGACAGAGAGAGAGAGAGAAAGAGACAGAGAGAAAGAGACAGAGAGAAAGAAACAGAGAGTGAGAGAGAGAAGAGAGAGAGAGAGAGAGAGAGAGAGAGAGAGAGAGAGAGAGAGAGAGAGAGAGAGATTGCAGATAGACAGAGACAGAGAAAGATCTCACCCAAATCTGACTCCAGGGAAAATTCCCCAAAGTCTCTAGTGAAGTAAGCTGGGGATAGGGGAATGATTGAGGTTCTAGCTATTCTACATATTGACTTCTTCCAAAAGTCTTTCTTTATGTCAGAAAATAGAATAAAATCTAGAACCATGTCTTCATTCTAAAAACCAGAATCCAGAAGACCAGGATTTCTCTTCTTTGTGGTTTTTCACTATCCACATCCCACCTCCCCCCCAGAACATTCAATACTCAATCTCTACCACAAAGGAGAGTCATATGAAAATGGGCTTTAAGGCATAAATTACATAATCAATAATTGGAAAAAAGGCACTTATGGCATGATTATCAAACACCTTAATATCACAAAACTAGGAAGGATGGTTATGATGTTGGATGGCAGAATATCCCAAGCTATCTCAAGTGACTAGCATAACAAGCTGAATCTGTTTAAATGCAATTTAATTAGGACTAAGTCTAAATCCTCCAATTGAGTTTTTTAGAAATCAACTACAAATATAGCAAACAAGGAGATATGATAAGACAACAGGTTATGTGAAAAATTCTGGTGATTTTAGTGAACTACAAACTGAATATTAATCTATGATGTAATTTAGAGGCAAAGAAAAACTAGTATAATCTTGTATTAAATTAGGATAAATGTGATTAGGCCACAAATCATATTTTGTTTCACTATATTTTTGGAAGAACACTGGAAAATTGAAATTCATCTAGAAGAGTCCATCCAGTATAATAAAGCAAAAAAAAAAAAACTATGTTATACAAGAACCAGATATAAGAACTAGGAATCTTTAGCCAGAGTAATAGAAGATTGAGAGGAGAGAAGATATCTTTTCAATTATTTGAAGACTTATCGTGTGGATGAGAAATTGAGCACAGTGCTTTTCTCCCGGAAGGAAAAACTAGAACAACAGAGAGGATTTACTGAAAGGTAGATCTCAGCTTCAAACAAGGAAAATCTTTCTAATTAGAGGTGTCCAAAATTTTAATGGTCTATCATGAAGTAGTGATTGAATGCCTTACCTCTGGAGTTCTTAAAGCAGAGGCTGGGAGATGATTCTTTCCATATGTTTTAGTGGGAATTCTTACCTATTGAAGGACTGGTCTAGATCAACTCTGAAGTCTCTTAAAACTGTAACATTCTTGATTATCTGATATAATGTTCCCCAAAAAGTTGTTCAATAAATGCTTATAAGGATGATGGTACTTTTACTGTTAACTCTTTAGCTATTAGCAAGATATACATGACTGACAGGAATTCAATGGTTTTAAGTTATTTGCCTAATTGCTTATAAGAATTTTCCAATTTAGTACAATAATTATTCTATTAATGCTAGATTATAAACTGCAAGAGAGCAGAAACTATGTCTCATTCAGACTTAATATCTACCTTTAATCAAACACAATGCATTGTACTTAATAGGATTTTAAAGAATGTGTATTGTATTTCACTGAAATTCATAGAACTTCCTAGGTCACTTTTGACCATTTCTAAATTAGGTCAGACACATAAAATATCTGAATTTTTAAATAAATATTTCTTGTTACAGAAATATATCCTTAGAATATTTTAAGTAAAATCAATCTATGACTATTTTACTTGCATAAAAAACAAAGAGAATCATATTTTTGTATCAATGGGGTAAGTAATATTCTCTTTTTTTCCTCTTTACCACCAAATACACTACTTCAGAAGGAAAAAAAATCTATTAGTCAATGAATATATTTGCTAAATATATATCTAAGGGAAAGGATAAAACTTAATAAGTAGTTAAAAGTAGTTCAAATAAGAATCGTCATATAATATTGGTAGATTTATAGATTTGTTTTAACTTTGTCTCTTTTCAAATAAAAGATTCAAAATTAAGCCCTAAATAAAGCATCAGATATGTAAGTAGGGATGAAAGGGAAACCAGGACATTTCCTTCATCCAAGAAACCATGGTGGCAAAGTGGCAAGGGACAAAGGGCAGTGTGCCCACTGACCATGGACATTTGCCCCATATATAGGACCAACTCCTGGGAAGCTAATGAGAAAGAGGGGATGGGAATATGGTTCTCCCCCTCCCCTTTGCAACACAGTTGCTTTTGAGGGAAGTGGTCTCTCACCCAGCCTTCGGTAGACAGACACATTGCTAACCCCTGAACAGCAAGGAAGCTGAGGGAAGAACCTTAGGAGAAAGCTGCAGTACCCTAGTGACCACAGGTCCCATGAGGGGAAAGATGAAACCAGACATTTCCTATTTGTATGTCACATAGAACCAAAAAAATTAGTATGCATTATAATATCAAGAGGGTTTAAATTTGCTGGTAGTAAGTATTTACTGCTGTGAAGGGTCATTAGAAAAGATACATTAACTGAGAAGTTTGTAAAATCTTCTCTAGATATGTTTATTTCAATTTTTTTTTCTTTTTTCTTTTAATCACAAAAAAAGTTTGGTATTCCTTACGTAAAGCTGCAAAGAGCCAAGACAGTCAGTTATATGACTGCTCAAGTTTTATTCGAAAGTTCTGAAAAATATTAAATCTGATGGCCAAAGTAAGGTAACATTGGAGGAAATCTAAGTCTGAAAATTAACAACAAAAAAAAAAAACAACAACAGAAACTAAATACATTTAGAAATTATTTAAAAAGTGAAAATCAAATGTTTTGGCTACATATTATTCATTAAAAATTTATATTATCTCCTTGGTTTAAAATATATATTTCTTTCTTTCAAGGTAACTGAACTGCACAACATCAAAAACATAACCAGACTGCCTCGAGAGACCAAGAAGCATGCAGTGGCAATTATCTTTCATGATGAGACGTCAAAGACATTTGCCTGTGAGTCAGGTAAGCAATTACTAGCATTGCCGCAGCTTGAGAAAATCAAGCAGCTTCCAAAACAATGGCCCAGATGGATTACAATACTGTACTGAAGAGGTTATCTTATCTTAATGAGAATGTGTTCTAGATCTTTTATTTTATTTTAGGAAGAAACTGGAAATACTGATTTTTATAGATGTTTTCGAACACTTGTTTTATCTCTTTGGATGTTGCTCCCACATGGTTTGAGGACTCTGTAGGTCCTCTGTTCTCATTCTTAGAATTAAGTAAACAGTGCAGGAGAGACATGATTCAGTCGCATTTGGGATGTATAGTCATGTTCTTGCCAACTAGTGCTAAGCTATTGGTAGGATGATAATAACACTGTCACTGTAGAAGAGGAACAAAGCACAGTCCAAATCTCAAGATGATAGAAAACTGAACTTTAAGCAATTTATTATGTGCACAGCTGTTACAGTCCAAAAATAAACAACATCCAAATGTCTTTTAGTGATGTGGTTCATAAAGCACTATCACATTATTGAGGTATGAGGTTAAACTTGTTGTATTTGTCATTTTGAACCTTCTGTCTTATGCAGTATAATCCTTTCAGTTGGCGCCTAATATCTTGATGAGAAATAGGATGAAGTCAATGATAAAGGGCTGGCCTCAAAGCTGTCATTATGAAGCGTCCCATCATGTTCCTAGTCACCTAGTGCCACAACCCTGGTGTCATCCTCAGCTCCTCACCCCACATAGCCAATCTATTGTCAGATCTTTCCATTTTTCCCTTCTTATATCACCTAAAGTCCCTTTCTTTTTACTCATTTAGACACAACCCTAACTCAGGCCTTCCTCACCTCACCTGGTCTACTGTAATGGTGCCTTAACTGTTCTTCGTACGTCACATCTCTCTCCCCACTCCAACTTACTCATTTGCCAAAGTGATTTTTCTAAAGTATAGGTGTGAACATGTCAACTTCTTGCTTCAAAAAACTGCAGTATCTCCTATTACCTCCAGAATCAAATGTTCAAGAATAATCCTCCGTTGGGCATTTAAAGCTCTTCACACCCTGAGCCAATCCTACCTTTTTAGCCTTCTTACACCTAATTTCTTTCTAGACATTCTAGTTACTCGAATACAATACTAATTCCATCTTTGGGCCTATGCAATGGCTATACTCCATGACTAGATGGTTCTGTACCATTACCTCTTCCTCTTATTTCCCTGGCTTCCTTTAAGATTCACTTCAAATCCCACCTTCTGTAAGGAGACTTTTCCTGCTTTCCCTCACCTGTTGTAATTGATTCTTTTATTTTCTTCTCTCTGTATATATATATGTATGTGTGTGTGTATAGATATATATATATATATATGTATGTATATATATATACATATATATGGGGGGATATACACACATACACATCTACATATATATGTGTACATGTATATACTGTATGTACATATTTGTATACTTTCTCCACCATCAGTGTGTATGTTCCTTGAGAGCAGGAACTTGTATATGTGTGTGTGTGTGTCTGTGTGTGAATGCATTTTAACTTTCTTTGTATCTCCAGTGTTTAGATTAGCACCCAACAGATAGTAGATAATTAACATTATACTGACTGAAGTTCTTGTAGGTAGGGAAATTTACCTCCAGGCAGAGGTCTAAAAGAATTCTGACAAAGGGTTGTATGTATTACTATTCTTTTAAGAAAAAAGACAAGGGTACATTTGGAGAAGTAGAATTTAGAACCTTGCATTGAGATAAGAATACTATTAAGTGAAATTGGTAACCAGCTGGCAAGAGGGGAAGCATGCACAGACTTCAGACAGAGAAAGAGCCAGATTATTTCCTGGGGTTCTTCCCACAGAAATCTAGGCTGTCGGGGCCCAAGCTCTGATTTAGTCAGAGAGAAGGGGAGGAAGCCTATTTTTTCAGTGTATACCTCAGTGACCCTAGGGTATACGTCTCATATTTCACCAACTGGAAAGAAGAGACAGTCTGTCCCCTCCCCCAAGATGCATCCAGGGACAATTGTGGCCCTGTATTGGGGGAAGCAAAAAAGAAGAAAATAAATATTAACTTTGTATTTCCTGAGTTCCCTCTAAGACTCTCAGGACCTTGTCTTTCTCCAGAAATTTTTTTCCTCTCCTATTTTTGAAAGTTCCCTGAGGCCTGAAGCCCAGAAGTTGGAAATAGAGGCCAACTTAAGAGTGTTGTGTGCTACCTTGAAAGAAGTGAGGAAGTACATATAAAGGATCCAGAAGCTGTGGAGGTTGTGGGGGTGCAGGGATTTTCAAGTGCTTCCCTTGGTCAAGTAGTGCTCTTTGTCCTCTCGTGATTTATTGCTGGTCTGCCCCATGAAATGAGTTTAAGAATATAGGAAAAGCCATGACTTACTGGGAATGTTTTTGCTTCCCTTAATACCCCTTTCCCATTGCCCCCCATCAAGGCAATTTACCTTCTGAGCTTCATAAACTTTTCTGGGGCAAGTGTGGTGAGCTACAGGGCCAGGGTGATCCTGGTAGCATCCAAAGGTCCTCCTTTCCCCTCTGACGTTTTAGGTGCTTATCTTTAGGTGCTTTAAGGACATCAAAGACTAAAGCTGTGAAGGCACCAGTCA
The DNA here is from genome assembly GCA_023548195.1 of Bettongia penicillata ogilbyi. Classification (NCBI taxonomy): domain Eukaryota; kingdom Metazoa; phylum Chordata; class Mammalia; order Diprotodontia; family Potoroidae; genus Bettongia; species Bettongia penicillata. The sequence goes on from JAJHZJ010000183.1 coordinate 338,093, forward strand.
CTCATCACAACATGACCACCACCACCACCACCACACACACACACACACACACACACACACACACTCCAAAATACACCTATCAATGCATTTGGACACTGGCTAAAAGGGAGCTGGACTGGTGATCTGGAAAACTAATCCCACCTCAGCTCAGCCTCAATTTCAGTAAAAGTTGAATTATCTATCTTCCCTGACCCTGAATAAATTTATGTTACTCTCTGAAGCCTCGGTTTCTTCCTCTGTAAAATGAAGTGCCTATGATGATCCCCATGATCCTTCCAGGAGTCTAATATGATATATTAAGCACTTTGTTTTGTTTTCCTTTATATTTTCAAGCAGGGCTTCAAGGCTTCCTTCAGTCTCCTTTCTAAAATTCATCTGTTTTATTCAGTGACATGGTATATTTGTAGTTGTTTGTATTTTTTGAAAACAAAATTAGCAGGCTCCACAAAATGTTGAATATGACTCAGTAGCAACACTTAACCTGAGTTCTTTAGATTATTGTCCACTACTGAGAGTTTTTTTTTAACCAAAGTGAAATAGCCAAAATTATAAGCTATAAATTTACTGCCAAAAGTTGATACAGTTTGTGTTTGAGGAATCATTATGGATACTTGAACAAAATTTTATTTTGATTTTTAATTTAGAATCATTCAAGTTAAATCATTTTATCAGCGTTCAGTTTTTCCCCTGCCCCTGAAGAGCAGTGTCTAATGTTCACTGCTACTAGTGACGTTTAACGATTTGAAATTGTGTTGGTTAGCTTTTTTACAATTCTCTGTTACAGTTCACAACATGGAAGCTGCTATTTTCTTTTGCATTAATGCTCACTCCATGCAAATATCTCATGATAACTTCAAAAATTACTCTTCCCACCTCTCTACAGCTTTAACAGTTCTAAGGATGAAATTTGTAAAATGCTTTCATTTTCCTAGATAGTTCTACAACATGCAGAAAATAGTCTCAAAGAAATAAGTTCTATAAGTAGATAACATCTTTTTAATTGTCACACTAAAATTTTGGAAATTTTACTTACTGAAACCCTAGAAATATACGGGAAAGACACAACACTATTTTGATGGTAAATTCTTCTTAAAAAAGAATGAAATTTTTTTTTACATATTTTAAAAATCTCTTACAGACTTTGCTGTTTGTAAAAACATCGTTGTTTTTTTTTTCCTTTGCTTCTCTTACCTGTCTGACCATTCCTTAGTCTGCTTCGTTGGTGCTTCATTCATTTCATGCCTACTAACTGTAGGTGACCCCCTTCCAGGGTCTGCCTTCAGGTCTCTTCTCTTCCTTCTATATACTTTTTATATACTATTCCCCTTATGATCATACAATTTTTCATGGGTTCAATTATCGTCTCTATGCAATTGATTCTCAGTTCTAAATATCCATCCCTGACCTTTTTTCCTCAACTCTACTATTAGAAATCTCAAACTGTAGGCATCTCAAATTCGAAATATCAAAAGAATACTCATTGGTTTTTTCTTTATATCCTCCTCTCCTCCCAGCTTCCATATTACTATTATGGGTACAATCCTATTTGTGGTCACAAAGGAGCACAACTTGGGTGTCAGCTCCTCTCTCATACCCACTTCACATAGACAATCTTCTTCCAAGTTTCTCCTTTCAACTTTTACAACCCTCCTTCTGTAGGTTTACTTCTTTCCACTCACTCAGGTATGACACACCTGGGCTATTTTAGTGTGTCATTGGCTGCCAAAGTTACCTTCATAAGGTACAGGTCCATGTCACTCTCTTACTCAGTAAAGTGCAGTGACTCCTCACTACTAGGATTAAATAAAAAAATCCTGTGGGGGTTTTTTTTATGTTTATGTTATTTTATTTTTTCATTTTTATTTATTTATTTTTAGTTTTCAATATTCATTTCTACAAAATTTTGAGTTCCAAATTTTCTCCCCATCTCTACCCTCCCCTCACCCCATAACTTCTTGCATTCTGATTACCCCTTCCTTCAATATGCCCTCCCTTCTATAACACCCCTCCCATCCCTTATCCCCTTCTTCTTGTAGGGAAGGATAGGTTTCAATACCCCATTACCTGTATTTCTTATTTCCCAGTTGCATGCAAAAACAATTCTCAACATTCATTCCTAATACTTTGAATTCTAACTTCTTTCCCTTCCTCCCTCCCCATCCATTCCCACTGAGAAGGCAGGTAATTCAATATAGGTTGTATAAGTAAGTGTAGTTTTGCAAAAGACTCCCATAATAGTCATGTTGTATAAGACTAACTACATTTCCCTCCATCCTATCCTGCCCCCCATTTATTGTATTCTTTCTTTTGACCTTGTCCCTCCCCAAAAGTGTTTACTTCTGATTACTTCCTTCTTGCATTTGCCCTTCCTTCTATCATCCCCCTTATCCTGCTTGTCCCCTTCTCCCCTTTCCTTAAGTACTGCAAGATACACTTTCATACCAAACTGAGTGAGCATGTCATTCCCTCAAGGCAAATGTGAAGAGAGTAAGCTTCCCTTTTTCCCTCTCACATCCTCCCTTTTCTCTTCCACTGAAGAAGACTTTTCTTGCCTCCTTGATGAATGATAATTTACCCCATTCCATTTCTCCCTTTCTCCTCCCAATATATTCCTCTCTCGCTTCTCAATTTGATTTTACTTTTTTAAGTATCTTCCCTTCTTATTCAACTCACCCTGTGATCTCTGTCTACATGTGTGTGTGTGTGTGTGTGTGTGTGTGTGTGTGTGTGTGTGTGTGTGTGTGTAATCTCTCCAACTACCCAAGTACTGGAAAAAGTCTCAAGAGTTACAAATGTCATCTTTCCATGTAATTATGTAAACAGTTCAACTTTAGAAAGTCTTTTATGTTTTCTCTTTCCTTTTGACCTTTTCATGCTTCCCTTGATTCTTGTATTTGAAAGTCACATTTTCTATTCAATTCTATTCTTTTCATCATGAATGCTTGAAGATCCATTATATCATTGAATGATCATTTTTTCCCTGAAGTATTATACTCAGTTTTGCTAGGTAAGTGATTCTTGGTTGTAATCCCAGTTCCTTTGACTTCTGGAATATCGTATTCCAAGCCCTTTGATCCCTTGATGTATAAGCTGCCAGATCCTGTATTATCCTGATTGTATTTCCACAATACTCAAACTGTTTCTTTCTGGCTGCTTGCAATATTTTCTCCTTGACCTGTAAACTCTGGAATTGGACTATGATATTCCTAGGAGTTTCTCTTTTCGAATCTCTTTCAGGAGGTGATTAATGGATTCTTTCAATATTTATTTTACTCTCTGGTTCTAGAATATCAGGGCAGTTTTCCTTGATAATTTCATGAAAGATGATGTCTAGGCTCTTTTTTTTATTATTGCTTTCAGGTAGTCCCATAATTTTTAAATTGTCTCTCCTGGATTTATTTTCTAGGTCAGTTGGTTTTTCCAAGAAGATATTTCACATTATCTTCCATTTTTTCATTCTTTTGGTTTTGTTTTGTAATTTCTTGGTTTCTCATAAAGTCATTAGTTTCCATCTGTTCAATTCTAATTTTTAATGAATGATTTTCTTCAGTGAGCTTTTGAACCTCTTTTTCCATTTGGTTAATTCTGCTTTTTAAAACATTCTTCTCCTCATTGGCTTTTTGGACCTCTTTTGCCAATTGAGTTAGCCTATTTTTAAAGGTGTTATTTTCTTCAGCATTCTTTTAGGTCTCCTTTAGCAAGCTGTTGACTTGCTTTTCATGATTTTCTTTCATCACTCTCATTTCTCTTCTCAATTTTTCCTCCTCTACCTCTCTTTCTTGGTTTTCAAAATCCTTTGTGAGCTCTTCCATGGCCTGAGAATATTGCACATTTATTAAGGAGGTTTTGGATACAGAAGCCTTGACTTTCTCTGATGTTATGCTTTGTTCTTCCTCATCCAAAAGGATGGAAGAAAATACCTGTTCAGTCAGAAAGTAACCTTCTATAGTCTTATTTTTCATCCTTTTTTGAGCATTTTCCCAGCCATTTACTTGACTTTTGAGATCTTTGTCGAGAGGAGGTCATATTCTGGGGATCTGTAAGTTCTCAGTTCCTCCAAGGTGGCACAAACAAGAGAAAGGAGCTTATTCCTCTCCTGACCTGTGCACTGGTCTGGGAGCAACCAAAAACATTTTGGGCCAGAATCTGCAATTGAATTCCCTCTCCAGAGCCTCCACCAGCTCCCCAGCCAGTGCTCCTCCTCACCCCTGGGTGGAGCTCAGGGCCGAGAATCAGATCAGGGGTTCAACTCCCCAGGGGCTTTAGGTTCAGATTTCTCAGGGCTGTCACTTAGAGCCAAGATTAGATCAGCCTTTCAGTTCCCCCAGGGACTGAAAATGCCAGTTACTGGAGCCCTCCCATTGACCTTTGAAGCTGTCTGTGGTGTTTGTGGGTTGAGAAATCTGGGAACTGCTGCTGGTGGTGCCCTGAATCCTGTTCTTGGTCCTGACCCTGCGGCTCCCCACTGGTCCACACTCGTGCTGATCAGCACTTGTTGCATTGTTCTGGTCTGCATCCTGGCACTAGTCTGAAATCCTGTGCTTTTTTTTAAGTTCTTCTCAACCTGGTTCCTTTCTACTATTCCAGTTTTCTGACACCTTCTTTTCCTCCACCTATACCACAATCCAACAACACTGACTTTCTTACTTGATAGCTCAAATCCCACTCTCTTCCCTCTGGAGTAACTTTCCATTTATAGTATATGAGACTTAATAAATATTGATTGTCTGAGTTTAAAAATGTGAATTATTTCTATTAATATTTAAATCAACTTAATAAAAAATCATTAGTATTTATTCAATCTAATGAACTTCCTATTTATGAATTGCTGTATGACATGTTAGTGGATGATATTTTAAGTCATTTAAACAACATTCTTTTGTGCTATTTTTCTCTTTTGCCATCATCTATTACCATATTTTCCCATTTGATTTTGAAGTAAACCAGGTCCCAGAATTAAATAAAGCACTTGGATTGGCAGGCTATTATAATTCAAATTTTATCCTGGTTGTAATTCTTAAAAAGTTTGTGGCATTATGTAATATTGTCAAAACATTACTTTTTTGATATTATATAACTGCATAAAGTGGATGTCTTAATCTGTATTACTATCTTGTCATTTTCCCAAATCTTACATGAGACTTTCCCTCAAGCTCACTGTTCTCAGAAAGACCTGAGCCACCACCACATAGGGTACTTTCAGTTATCACAAATGTCCTTAGTACTAAAGATATCTCCAGTATTGTTGTTACCTCCAAAAATTAAAGAAAAACCAGCTCTTTCTTTATTATAAAGATATCTAAAAGGTCTTGGGAATTAGGTGTATAGATTTTCTACAAATTGAATCTGGTGTCAGTACCAGTGCTACACCAAAGATGTAGCTCCAAAATCCTAAAAGCCAAAAATGAGAAATATCCATCAGTATGCAGATGTCATCTCTTATGTATATATGTAATTCAGCAGTTCTTACAATCAGCTTGGAAAAACCAATATAATTGAAAATCTACTAGCTTAGACATTGACTATTCAAAAACACTCAACTAGCTACAAAGAGGTGCAGAGATACTGGAAACACAAAGACAAAATGAAACAGTCTTTGCTAGCAAGGAGTTCACATATATGACATATATGTGTATATACATACATACATATACATACATAAAATACTAGTGACTTTTTAAATCTTTTTTCTTGCATTGTGGACCCCTTCAGCATAAAATAAATGCACAAAATAAAAAAATGGATTTGCACAGGAAATAAATTATACTAAAATGCCTTTATAAAATAGGGTTTTTTTAAGTTCACAGAGTTCAAGTTAAGAATCCCCTACCTAAACTAACAAGAATTTTTGTTATTTTGTTTTGTTTAATTTAAAAGAAATTGATTAAAAGATCATATGTACTCATTTTCAGTCATATAATATATAGAATTGTTATTACAGTGAAAAAGAAAGACTTATAATCTTTAAAACCAGTGAATCTTCTTTTTATGTAAAGGTATGTCTGTTTGAAACAAATATCATATTATTAAGATGTGATGAGGTGTTTTTTTTTCCTAACAAATAATATCATCTGGTTATTTTAAATAAGTAAAGCAAAATTTAAATATATTGATCCTTTTCCATATGATTTGGCATAATTTTACCCAAGAACATTCCAAAGATCCCTTGCTGGAGTGAGTTCACTGAAAGTGACTTTGAGTTTACACTATTTTATTTTTTCAACAGCCTTGAGGGACTCTGTAGGTACTAGGAGTATTCCCTGCTAAGCAATACTGCTCTTCAACACCCATTTGTCTTTTATGTTCTTTAACCTTTAGAGGTAGCTGTAGTGTAGAAAGCAGATAGAAACTGTGAGGGAGTGGATAGATAACTGGTTTAACATCAGAAAGACCTGGGTTCTCATCCTGGGAAAGTCATAACTCCTCAATGCTATAAACCACTCCATGAGACTCTAAGTTACAGAGAAGATGACAACCTGTATTTGGAAAGGAGGTATCATAACCTACATATTTTCTCTACTAAATGAAATTAGTGGCCTAGAACTTATCTCCAGGGAAAAAAATTCTCTTCCCTTTTGTTTAATCATAACCACAATCCTAAAGACTGATATCTTAAGAACTATCCATTTTAGAGACTGATGATTTGAACAAAAAAAAAAAATTGCTCCCACAGTCAAGTAGCTCCATAGGTTATAGACACAGAGCTATAAAGAACCTTAGAAATTTCTGAGTGCAGGCATCTCATTTTACTGGTGAGGAAACAGAGGCCTAGAGAGGTTGAGTGATTTGTTTAGGGAAGGGATTAAGCATTTATATAGCACCTATGATATTCTGGGCCCTGTGCTAAGTGCTTTTTTTACAAATTTTATCTCATTCAATCCTCCCAATAACTCTGACAGGTAAGTGTTATCATTATTCCTGTCTTACAGTTGAGGAAACTTAGTCTAACTGATTTACCAAGAGCTATTCAGCTGGTAAGTGTCTTGAAGCCAAATTTAAATTCACATCTTCCTAACTTTCTAGGTGGCACAATAGAGTTCCAAGCCTATAGTCAGGAAGACTCATACTCCAGAATTCGAATCTGATCTTAGACATTTACTATGTGTGACTCTGGGCAAGTCACTGAATCCCATTAGCCTCAGTCTCCTCATCTGTAAAATGAATGGGAGAAGGAAATGACAAATTCAGTATCTTTGCCAAGAAAACTCCAAATGGGGTTAATGAAGAGTCAGACATGACTAAAACAACTAAACAACAACTTCTTTACGCTAATTCCAGTGCACTTCCCATTGTGCCACCAGCTGCCTCTTAGGGTAACCCAGCTAGTTATCCACATTTGCAGTAGGATTCCAAGTCAGCTCTTCCTGACTCCAAGTCCACCACATCTATCAACCAGAAGTATAAAATAGGCAGCCTGCTGGCATATGGCAACACTTCTTTTCTAATTTTTTTTTAAATTTATCAATTTATTTGTTTTCAGTTTTCAAAAATCTCTTTCATATGTTCCAAATTTTCCCCCCCTCCCTATCCAAGACAGCATGCAATGCTATATGCGTTCTACACATGTATTCCTCTTAAACACATTTTCACATTAGTCATGTTGCATAGAATTAAAATGAGTGCAAAAAACCATAAGAAAAAAAACATAACAAAGGAAAAAATAGTCTGCTTCATTCTTTGTTCTAACTCCATAGATTTTTCTCCAAATGTGGATGATATTTTGCATCATAAATGCTTTGAAAATGTTTTAGGTCTTTGCATTGCTGTAAAGAGGCAAGTCTATCAAAAACAGTCGTTGCACACTGTGGTTGTTACTGTGTATAATGTTCTCCTGGCTCTGCTCACTTCACTCGGCATCAGTTCATATAAGGCTAAGCAGGCATTTCTGAAGATTGCCCATTTACTATTTCTTATAGCACAATAGTATTTCATTACATTCTTGTACCACAACTTGCTCAATCATCCCCCAATTGATGGGCATTCCCTTGATTTCCAGTTCTTGACCACCACAAAAAGAGGTGTTATAAATACTTTTGTACATGTGGGTCCTTTTCCCATTTTTATGACCTCTTTGGGGTACAGCCCTAGAAGCAGTATTGCTCGGTCAAAGGGTATGCACATTTTCATAGACCTTTGGACATAGTTAGAAATTGCTCTTCAGAATGGTTGGATCAGGTCACAGCTCCACCAACAAGGAATTAGTGTTCAAACTCTCTCAGATCTTCAACATTTATCATCTTCCTCTTTTGTCATGTTAGCCAATCTGATAGGTGTGATGTGGTACCTTAGAGTTGTTTGGATTTTCTACTCTCTGATCAATAGGGGTTTAGAGCATTTTTTCATATGACTATATATAGTTTTAATTTCTTCCTCTGAATACTGCCTGTTCTCATCCTTTGAGCATTTATCAATTGGAGAATGACCTGTATTCTTGTAAATTTGACTCAGCTCTCTATACATTTTAGAAATGAGGCCTTTTTCACTGACTCTAGATGTAAAAATTCTTTCTCAGTTTTCTGCTTCCTTCCTAATCTTGGTTGCATTGGCTTTGTTTGTGCAAAAACTTTTCAATTTGATACTATCAAAGTTACCCATTTTGCATTTCATAATGTTCTCTATCTCTTGTTTGGTCATAAATTCCTCCATTTTCCATAAATCTGACAAATAAACTATTCCTTGCTCCCCTTGCTTGTTTATAGTAACAGTCTTTATACAAGATCACGTAACCATTTGGAATTTATTCTGATGTATGGTGACAGGCATTGGTCTGCAGCAACACTTCTAAGTGGGCCCAAACCAGATTTAAAAATCACTGGGAAAGAGTTAATAAAATAAATAAGAATATAATAAAACATATACAGCATTACATTTTAAAACTAAGTTAATATTGGCCTCATTTCTATTTTTGAGTTTGACACCACTTAACTGCAGTACATGTCCTACAATTTATTATATACTAAAAGATTTTTAAGCCTCATCTATACAATAGATTGCATATGGAACATTGAGCTAAAAAAATAGCAGCTTACGTAATTTATAATTAAGCTAAGAGACTTACATATTTCTGATTTTTTACTTCACATTGCCAATTTTGGGGGGAGGGAGGAGAATTATTTGATATGTGTGTAATTAAGGCATCAAAATTAACATAGCCATAGAAAAAAAATTAGGCTGTGCTATGTTCACCTCATCTACAAAAGCTACCCTGAGAACAAAGGATTCTTGCTGACAAAGACCGTTTCATCTCAGTCATGAATTTCAAACTCTTAATGGCAACCTGCTATTATAAAATAGTACTCTATACACCACACCAGGAGTAGCAGGCTTCCTGGCAGGCAGAACTATAATATAATTTTTTTATTATTTTTAATGTCAAAGTGCAGATATGATTTTTGAAGGATGAAAAGTTCTACAAGTAGAAACAAACTGAAATTTTTACAGGGGAGATTAAGATTATATATAACACTTTGGGGACCACGAGTCTGGTGCTATGTTGAAATGCACGGCATAGATTTAGGAAAAGAAAGAGTTCCATGCAAATAGCTGGTTTAAATGGATGTTTATCCAAATCAATCATTTTTCTGTTCTGTTCTGTTCTAATTAGTTTCTGTTTCATCATTGTCATTTCTTTTCATCTGCATGAAGATAATAATCTAATGTGCTAGATGTAAAATGGCTTCACATAACTCATAGAAACAACAGATTCTGAAACTAAGTCACTGATGTCCATCTTGACCTACCTTGCCAGCTGCCTTCCCCTGTCTTCAAATCTATCCCATACCTTATTTTAAGATAACATAACTTACATCTATGGATGTAATTCTATCCTCTAAGGGAAAAAAAATGTCAAATACCCATATATTATGTGTGTCTAGAAAGTGATATAGGTTCTTAAGGGAAAACTAAAATATTTGGAGGTACAGAAATGTAGTATAAATCCTGACCTTCCTTGGGGTGCATCTGATAATCTTATAAAATTCCTTATTTCTTCCAGCCCCCTCTATGATTGCCATAGTGATACAAATAAAACATCATTCTCCCTTCCAACATGAAGTTAGAAAACATGGATTGTAGTTGGGGCTCTATAACTTACTTGCCTTGTGACCTAGGCAAATTATTTAACTTCTTGGAGTCTCAGTTTCTTCATCTATAAAATGAGGAGGACAGAGCCAAGATGGTAGAGTAGAAAGACACACCTACTCTAGCTCTTCCCTCACAGTCCATAATATACCTGTATAAAATGACTGTAAATGAATTCTAGAGCAGCAGAAGCCACAAAACAATAGAGTGAAAGAGATTCCCAGCACAAGGCTGCCTGGAAGGTTGACAGGAAAGGTCTATCACACAGGGCACAGATAGGAGGACTGCCCATATTGTCCATTCCAGCCTTGGCCACATGGTACCAGCAAGAACATGACTGGTGCAGGCCTTGGGGGAGGAATATGGTCAGCAGCTGTGGTTCCCAGATCACTCAAGCCACAAATGCCAAAGACAGCTTTAAGGGTCAGTGAGGAAGTTTTTCACCTGGATGAGAAGGGAGCAGAGTCCTCCCCTTCACTCAGCCCCAGGCAGCCATGGCAACAGCAGCAGCAGTGTCCATTTCTGGAGCTCTGAGACTAAAGACCCTGGGGAAATTAAGCAGCTGATCTAGGTCTCAGTCCTGAGTGGCAACCCTGGGGTGAGGAAGAGTGCTGGCATGGTGGAGTTGGTTGAGGCTCTGGAAAGGGAATTCTACTTGCAGATCCTGGGCAGAAGTTTTTGTACCTTCCATACCAGAGCTCAGGCCAAGAGAGGAGTAAACTCCTCTCCCTTGATTGTGCCACCTTGGAGGAACTGAGAACTTACAGGTCCCCAGAGTATACCCTCCTCTTGACAAAGAACACAAAAGTCAAGTAACTGATTGTGAAAATGCCCAAAAAGGGAAAAAATAAGAGTATAGAAGGCTACTTTCTTTCAGGTATTTTGTTCCATCCTTTCAGATGAGGAAGAACAATACATACTATCTGAAGAAGACCTAAAAGTCAAGACTTCTGTATCCAAAATCTCCAAAATAAATATGCAGTGGTCTCAGGGCATGGAAGAGCTCAGAAAGGATTTTGAAAATCAAGTAAGAGAGGTGGAGGAAAAATTGGGAAGAGAATTGAGAGTGATTAAAGAAAATCTTGAAAACCTAGTCAACAGCTTGCTAAAGAAGACCCAAAAAATGCTGAAGAAAATGACACCTTTAAAAATAGACCAACTCAATTGGCAAAAGAGGTCCAAAAAGTCAATGAGGAGAAGAATGCTTTAAAAAGCAGAATTAGCCAAATGGAAAAGGAGGTTCAAATGCTCCTTGAAGAAAACAGTTCTTTAAAAATGAAAATGGAGCAGATGGAACTTAATTACTTTATGAGAAACCAAGAAATTATAAAACAAGAAAAAAACAATTTAAAAATAAAAGACAATGTGAAATATCTGCTTGGATAAACAACTAACCTGGAAAATAAATCCAGGAGAGACAATTTAAAAATTATGAGACTAGTATATTATCAAGGAAAATTGCCCTGATATTCTAGAAGCAAGGGGCAAAACAAATATTGAAAGAATCCACCAATTACCTTCTGAAAGAGACCCCAAAAGAAATCTCTTAGGAATATTGTAGCCAAATTCTAGAGTTCCCAGGTCAAGGAGAAAATATTTCAAGCAGTCAGAAAGAAACAATTCGAGTATTGTAGAAATACAGTCGGGATAACACAAGATCTAACAGCTTCTACATTGTGATTGAAGGGCTTGGAATATGATATTCCAGAAGTCAAAGGAACTAGAATTAAAACCAAGTATGACCCACCCAGAAAAACTGAGTATAATACTTAAGGGAAAAATGGTCATTCAATGATATAGAGGACCTTCAAGCATCTTGATGAAAGATCAGAACTGAATGGAAAATTTGACTTTCAAACAAAAGCATCTCACTGATGTTGAACTGTTTACATTCCTACATGGAAGGATAACATTTGTAATTCTTTAGACTTTTGTCAATACAATGGAGGAATTATACATGCATATGTATACATACACATATGTATGTATGTATATATGTGTGTATATATGTGTGCATGTGTGTATGTAGTGTATGTGAATATATATGCATCCATATATATGTATATGGGTGAGTTGAATAGGAAGGGATGATATCTAAAAAGATAAAATTAAGGTGTGAGAGATGAATATATTGGGGGGAGAAAGGGAGAAATAGAATGGGGCAAATTATCTCTCATTAAAAGGGCAAGAAAAAGCTTTTTCAATAGAGAGGAAGCGGGGAGGTGAGAGGGAAAAAGTCAAGCTTACTCTCATCACATTTGGTTTAAGGAGGGAATAACATGCACACTCAATTTAGTATGAAAATTTTACACTACAGGAAAGTAAGGGAGAAGGGGATAAGTGGGGTGGGGGTGATAGAAGGAAGAGCAAATGGGAGGAGGGATTAATAAGAAGCAATCACTTTAGAGGAAGGACAAGATCTAAAGAGAGAATAGAATAAATAGGGGGCAGGATAGGATGGAGGGAAATACAGTCTTTCACAACATGACTTATGGAAGTCTTTAGCAAAACTACACATATATAGCCTATGTTGAATTGTTTGCCTTCTCAGTGGGGATGGGTGGGGAGAGAGAAGGGGAGAGAAGTTGAAACTCAAAGTTGAAGGAATGAATGTTGAAAATTGTTTTTGCATGCAACTGGGAAATAAACACAGGTAATGGGGTATAGAAATCTATCTTGCCCTACAAGAAAAGAGAGAAGATGGGATAAGGGAAGGGAGGGGTGCAATAGAAGGGAAAGCAGATTGGGGAAGTGGTAATCAGAATGCATGATGTTTCAGGTTGGGGGAGGGGACAGATGTTGAGAAAATTTGGAACTCAAAATCTCATGGAAATGAATGTTGAAAACAAAAAGTAAATAAATAAATTTTAAAAATAAATAAAATGAGGATACTTATACTCCCTATATCACATGGTTATGGTGAGGAAAGCCAGGTCTGGCATTTTATCCATTGCTCCACCTAGCAATCCTTTGATATGTAGTCTAAAGTGAAATTAAATTTATGCTAACAAAACTCAAAAAGCAATTTATTTTTTCTAATGGTTTGAAGTTTCCCAGCAATATACACAAAAGTATGTAAATGTAGTTCAAGGATGACCTACCCCTCCTTTCCTGAGCTCATTAACCATATATATTATTAGGGCTTCTAGTATGTATTAAACTCAAGCACTAGCTAATAGAAATACATAGGTAAGCATTTCTTGGAGCTTTGAGTGGACATATCATGGTTTTTAGAAACTAAAAGTATGATTATAATTCACACTTTTAAGATTTTGTTTCAATTTCAAAGGACTATTCAGTTGATTGATTTTACACTAAATTAAGAGCAAAAAAACTGATCATCAAAAAGTTCTCTCTCAATTTCTTAATAGTAATTAATTAGAAATGACAATTTAAGACCCCACTGTTAAAAAATTGAAGGTTTATTGCTCTTATTACCAAGAACAATGTATTCTATCACAATGTTAACGTGTTTTCATATGATAATACAATATAGTAAGATGTGCATACCGAGAGATTTTTTTATATGGATTTAGAAGACATGAATTTGAGTAGGGGCTCCATCATTTACTTGTCTTTTGACCCAGCAAGATGGCTAACGCCATAGAGGCTCCATTCTTCATCTGTGAATTGGAACTCATGTTTGCATTACCCATGTCAAAAAGTTGTGGCCAGGAAAGAATTTTTAAACAATATATTTATTATCATTGCTATCTGTTATTCCTGCTATGTACAATAGCTTCATCATATCCATTATCATCACAATCATTATTATTAATAGCATTATTTTTGTTATCATTTTATCATTTTTATTAGATTCAGATAGAAATGTTTCTAGGACAAGTTGTTACGCTGCTATCATTCTTTTATATTGAATGGCCTACAGACATCCAGTAGATATAATAAATGTTTTTTGTAGTTCAGTAAAAGGATTGAATGTAAACTCATCTTCTTTAGCTCACTGAAGTCATTTATGGTTCAACTCCAGTAGACAGGACAGCAGGGATGATAAGTACCTCGTCCTGTATCTGCATGATTTCAATTTCCTCTTCTAGCTGTGTATTTTTTGACATCTTATCAGTCTCTGTAGCTAAGACATTCTGAATATTCAATATCGAAACATATATTAAAATGTTCTAATTAAATTTATCAGAAATAGCATTATTGTTATTTGGTTAAATGGTTATATTTGTTGATAAAACAAATATTGTTGTAGTATTCTTTTTCTATTTTTTTTTCAGTTTTTGAAGATAGCAAAGCATAATGGATAATGTACTAGACTTCCAATTGAGAATGCCTGCACCCAAAGCCCACCTCTAACACTGTGACCTGGTCAAATCACTTAAGTTCACTGAGTCCGTTTTCTTGTCAAAGGAGCTTCTTGTTGTTGTGGTTGTTGTGTTCATCCTTCATTTTCAAAGAAGACCATGACATCAGAGTGTACAATATTTTTTATTACAGGTTTTTACTTTTCTTTGTTTAAGGGAAATTTCTTCTCTATGAGACATAGAGACGTTTGAGGAAATAAATGGCATTTTCATTATTATAACAGCATTCCTTATATAGGTTTTTGTTTTTTAAATTAACTTCATTTTTCTTCTGAATTTAAACAAAAAAAAATCACCCTTTCCATATACAGAAAAGATCAGTTCAAGAGGATGCCATAGGTAACAACGAATCTCTGTTTTAGATCTTTTTTTTCTAAGACATTTTTCTAAAATATTTTATTAGTGCAATGCATTGGTTTCCAAATTATCCTATAGCGGTGTATTCTTCTCTACTCTTTTGATTGTTTTCTGGACATTTATAATAATTTCATTAACTTTCTTTATTCTGGCACAAGATTATAGAAAAGTGGCTAACATCTTATTGGAGATATATAATTTTTCATAGTAGTATTGATAACTCTTCTTTCCCTGAGATACTTTGTACTTTTAAATATTTTAAATGATTCCAATAGCCCCAGGAGACTGATTATTTAAATGACCATTTATCAGGTTGTAACATTTTGTAACAGTGAATACCAACATATTTAAACAAAACAAAAAGCCACCTAATTCTCTCATGAGCCTATTAGGTCAACTAAAATCTACCTTGAGGGGAAAAATTGTCTATCCCATTGACATACCCAGTAAGGCAACCATTTTTATTTTCCTTTTTTTCTTTTTGGCCTATCTGTTGAACAGAGAGATTTTATTCCTTTTGTGGGGACATTCAATTTAGATTCAGTGCCTGGAAAATAAAGGAACAGATGGTTTGGATGGGAGCAGTTTGCAATTAGAGTTAAAATCCCTGCTTACCTTCATTTAAAAAAAATTGACTACTTCTGCTATTTTTATGGTTGTCTACACCTGTAAAATAAAGTGGAAGAATGAGATCAATTATATAGATAATTTTTTTAATTAAGTTACTTGAGCCTTGACTATTTAGACATTTGGGGTTATCATCTGAAGATTTGAGGTAACTATTTTAGGTAGCTCAATTCAAAAATAATTTTAAATCATTCATCCAAAACCCTTATTTGAGAACTCCATACAACCAAAGATTTAGAGCTGGAAATCACTTCTCATTTTGTAGATGATGAAACTCAAGCCCTGAGAATTAAAGAAACTTGCTAAAAGGTACAGAGGTTGTAAGTGGCAAAACAAAGATATGAACCCAGGTCTTTTGAACCAAAGTTCAGTTCTTTTTCAAGTAAAACTATATGGGTACTACCTTATTCATCATCTATTCACTTTGTAAGTGTACACATATAGAAAATAATACTCCAAGATTTGTACTTTGGCTTTGAAAAGAGAGATAATTTTTTTGTATTTAAACCTCACAATAAGAAATTTCTCCATAAAATTTTAAGTGTAGGGATAATTTAGTAAAGAAATATTGTTTTAATGATAATAAATTTTATTATTATCATTTATATATTGCTTTAAGGTTTACAAACTGACTCACAAATGTTACCTCATTTTATCCTCAAAACAACCCTGGGAGATAGGTGTTATTATTATCCCCATTTTATACATGAAGAAATTGAGGTAAACAGAGGTTAAATAATTTTCCTGAAGTCCTAGAACTGAAAAGTGTTTGAGAACAAATTTTAACCCAGGTCATCCTAATTCCAGGTCCAATGCTGTATCTCCTGTGTAATCTAATTGTCTCACAAAATTTTATAAATACTTAAATTTTTTTCATGAAGGAAGTATTTTGAGGGAGTATTGGTTAAGTGGCTTATATTTTTTCTGGATACTAATGATTATTGTTGTCCTAAATATGCATGGGAAAAGGTACTATTTAAATGCCAGTTTTGGCTACAAAGTGAATTATAGCCAATATACTCAGTGAAATGTTGGATTGCATTTTTTTAGTGTAAAATTTGATATGGCTATTGTCCCAGGTATAGAAGATGCAAAATATATTTTTCCCATCCCTAGAAAAAAAAATAAATCCTGAATATAAATGAAAACATTTTGTCTGAATGAAAATACCTAGATTGATAAAACATAGAATAACATACTGATAAATACATTCCTAAAACTTCATCACTTAACTTTTTATTTACTATACTATGTTACTAATATATTAAAGGGTTATCCTTTGAACCAAAAGTAATTTTTAAAACCCTTGACTAGTTTCAAAAAATCTTACAGATCATGTATTGAGTAATGTCCCAGGCAGTTTGTTCAGTGCTTCAACAAGTTTTTTAATTAAATCTCTAGGTTTTTTAAGTATATCATCATATCATCTGCAAAGAAACAAAAAGTTTTGTTTCTTAAGTGCCTATTCTAATTCTTTCTATTTATTTTCCTTTTCTTACTACTATAGCTGACATTGCTAGTATAATATAGAATAATACTATTGATAAAGAATATTCTTGTTTCCCTCCTGTTCTTATTGGGAAAGCAAGTTTATTTCTGTATTAATATGGGAATATTAATAAATAGGATCTATACTATTTCTTCTATTTATGCTATTTATTTTATACATATCTCAAGATAAAGCTTGCTATTAGAATTAGATACTACTTATTTTAAGAAAGATTCCTTTGATTCCTATACAGAATAGTATTTTTAATAAGAATGGGGATTAAGTAATCATAGATCAAAGCAAAAACTAAGCATGGACTAACATGAAAATTAAGTATAGAGAAACATCTTACACTTATACCAAGATAATGTCAAAAGGGGAACATAGTTTAGGTATAAAAATTGATACTATAAACAAACAAGGAGAGCAAAGGAAGAGTTTATTCATCAAATTTATGGAGAATGGAAGAATATTTGACCAAACAAGAGAGAGGGAGAACATTATAAAATGCAAAATGTATAATTTTGGTTATATTAGCTTGAAAAGTTTTTGCCCAAAGTCAATGCAACCAAGACTAGAAGGGAAGCGAAAAGCTGGGAAACAATTTTTACGATCAGGATCTCTAATAAAGGCCTCATTTCTAAAATATTTGGAGAATTGAATCTAATTTATAAAAATACAAGTCATTTCCCAATTGATAAATGGTCAAAAGATATGAACAGGAAGTTTTCATATGAAGAAATTAAAGTCATCCATAGTCATAAGAAAAAAATGCTCTAAATCACTATTGATTAGAGAAATGCAAATCAAAACAACTCTGAGGTACCACATCACACCTAACAGATTAGCTAATATGACAAAAAATGAAAATGATAAATACCAGAAAAGGTGTGGGAAAATTGGGACACTAATGCATGTGGAGTTGTGAACTGATAAAACCACTCTAGAGACCAATTTGAACTATGCCCAAAGAGCTATAAACTATGCATACTCTGACTCAGCAATACCATTTCTATGTCTGGATCCCAAAGAAATCATAAAAACAGGAAAAGGATCCACATGTTAAAAAATATTTATAGCAGTTATTTTTGGAGTGGGCTAGAATTGGAAATTCAGGGGATGCTCATCAATTGGAGAATGGCTGAACAAGTTATAGTATATGAATGCAATGGAATACTCATGTTCCATAGGAAATGGTAAGCAGACCGACTTCAGAAAAACCTGGGAAGACTTACACGAACTGATGCTAAGCGAACTGAGCAGAACCAGGAGAATGTTGTACGTAGTAAAGTCAACATTGAGTAAAGACTAACTTTGACAGCCTGAGCTCTTCTCAGCAATTCAAGGATCTAAGACATTTCCAAAAGACTCATGATGAAAAGTGCTACAATTTCCGGAAAAAGACTACAGAGTCTAAATGCAAATCTAAGCATACAATTTGCTCTATTTTTGTTATTTCTTCTTTCTTGTGGTTTCTCCCATTGGTTCAAATCCTTCTTTACAACATGACTAATGTGAAAATGTTTAATAGAAATGTAGAGTCTATGTCAGAGTGCATGACATCTTAGGTAGAAAGAGTGGAGGGGATTAGAGAAGACTTTAGAAGTCAAAATCTTGTGGAAGTGAATGTTGAAAACAAAAAGCAAAAAAGAAAAAATAGAATATGCAGAAAAGAAGACTGGGGATTGTATATTATCAAAGAAAACTATTTCTGATTCCTTTAATATAATCATATGATTTTTGTTGCTTTTGCTATTGATATGGTCAATTATGCTGATTGTTTTCCTCATATAGAATCAGTCCTGAATTCCTGCTTTAAATACAAACTGGTGAAAGGGTATGAACTTTGTGACAAACTGCCATAATCTCTTGCTAGTATTGTATTCAAAATTTATGCATTGATATTCATTACAGAAATTAATCTGTTTTCTTTCACTGTTTGTGCTCTCCTGGGTTTAGGTATCAAAACCATATTTGTTGCATTAAAGGAATTGATAAGATTCCTTCTTTGCCCATTTTGTCAAAGAGTTAATATAGTACTGAAATTGGTTGTTCCTTAAATGTTTGTTAGAATTCACTTATAAATTCATTTAGTCCTCGAGTTTTTTTTTTCCTTAGGGAGCTTGTTAAAGGCTTTTTCAATTTCTTTTTCTAAGATAAAATTATTCAAGTATTCTATTCCTTTTCTGTTAATCTGGACAATTTACATTTTTGTAAATATTAGGACGTTTCACTTAGACTGTCAGTTTTGCTGGCATATAATTGGGCAAAAACCCATAATAATCACTTTAATTTCATCTTCCACAGTGGTGTTTTCACCTCTTTCATTTTTGATACTTGTCTTTTGGTTTTCTTATTTTCTTTTTTAAATCAAATTAACTAAAGGTTTATTTTCTTTTATTTTGAGTATTTTTTAAAACCAGCTCCTACTTTTCCTTAAAGGTTTGATGGCTTTTTCCTTTAAATTTTAGTATTCTCTCCTTTGATTTTTAGGATTTCCTTTTAGTCTTTAATTGGGGATTTTGAATTTGCTCTTTTTCTAGTTGTTTTTAGTTTTATGTTCACATTGATCTGCTATTTCTCTCTCTTATCAATTTCCAAATTATGAGATACAAATTTTCCATAAATACTGTTTTGGCTACATCCCACTAATTTTGGAATGTTGTCTTGCTGTTATTCTCTTTAGTGAAATATTTGATTGTTCCTATGATTTGTTCTTTGACCCCCTCATTCTTTAGAAATAGAATATTTAGTATCCAGATAACTTTAAATCAACTCTGCTAAAACCCTTTATTAAATGTAACTTTTATTACATACTGCTCTGAAAAGGGTGCTTTCAATATAGATATATATATATACATATATACATATATAATTATTTGCTTTTCTCTCTTTGCTCCTGTAGTTCTTAAGCCCTAATATATGGTCATTTTTTGTGATGATGCTATATATAACTGAGAAAAAGGTATATTCTTTCCTATTCCAATTCAGTTTTCTTCTGAGGTCTATCATATCTATCTTTTCTAAGTTTCTATTCATCTCCTTGGTTTCTCTCTTGTTTATTTTATGTTTAGATTTATCTAACTCTGAAAGGGGAAAGCAGAAGTCTCCCACTAGTACAGGTGTGTTGTTTATTTCCTCCATTAATTCATTCAACTTTTCCTTTCAGAATTTGGATGCTATGTAATTTAGGTCATATATATTTGGTATTGATATTACTTCATTGCTATGGTTCCTTTCAACAAGATGTTTCTCTGCTTATCCTTTTTAATTAGGCCTATTTTTGCTTCTGCTTTGTCTGGGATCATGATTGCTACTGACATATTTACTTTAAATGAAGTATAAAAAGTTACGTTCCAGGTGCTTATTTTAAGTCTGTGTGGGTCTCTCTATTTCAAGTGTATTTCATGTTTTTAAAAAAGTCCAACATATTATTAGATTCTGATTTCTTAACTGTTTGCTGTTTCCATTTTATGGTTGAGTTTATCCCTTTCACCTTCACAGTCATGATTACTAATTACATTTTCTTCCATGCTAGTTTTTCTGTTTATCTTTCTCCTTTTTTTATCTTGTCTCTCCTCTACTCTGTTTTGCTTCTAACCAATGCCTTCTTGTATCTGCCCTCTCTTTTATCACCTTCCACTTTTCTCTAATTTGCTTACCCTTGTTGAGTAAAATAAATTTTATTACCAATAGTGTATCTAGATATATTTTCCCCTTTTGAACCAACTTAGAAGTGAATGAGGTTCAAACATTGCCAACTTCCCCTGCCCCACCATTTTTACCTCCACTATAAAAATTCTTCTTTCTCTCTCTCTTTTATATGAGATAATTTTCTCGATTCTTCCTCTCCCTTCCTCCTTCTCCTACAGGATTCCTCTTTCTTGTCTTTCCATTTTTTTGCATCATCCCAATATAATCAACTCACTCTTACATCCTCTTTCTATATAGATTCATGCTAACTGCCCTACTAATGATAAAGTTCTTATAAGACACATATACATATCACATAGAGAGGCAAAGAGTTTTGCCTGACTGTGCCCCTTACTATTTATCTTCCACGTTTATTTGCTTTTCTTGAACTTTTGTGTTTGAAAGTCTAATTTTCTATTCACCTCTGGTCTTTTTATCAGGAATGGTTGAAAGTGCTCTATTTCACCAACTTTGTAACTGTTCCCTTGCAGGGTTATATTCTTTTTTCCTGGGTATATTATTCTTGTTTGCAGTCCCACCTCTTTTGCCTCCTGGATTTTCATATTCCAAGTTTTTTGCTGAATTAATGTGGTATCTGTTAAATCTTGTGTGATCTTGACTGTGGCTCCACAATATATGAATGATTTCTTTCTGGCTGCTTGAATTATTTTGTCTTTAACCTAGGGGCTTTAGAATTCAGCCATGATAGATCTGCAAGTTCTTATTTTGATATTTCTTTCAGGTGGTGATCAGTGGATTTTTTTGATTTTTCTTTTACCCTGTGGTTCTAGGATATTTTCTAGGAGTTTTCCTTAATAATTTCTTGAAATATGATACATAGACTTTTTCTTTCATCAAAACCTTTAGTTAATTCAGTAATTCTTAAAGTATCTCTCCTGGATCTATTTTCCAGTTTAATTGTTTTTCCTATTAGATATTTCACATTTTCCCTTTTTTCATTTTTAACTTTGTTTTATTGTTTCTTGATGTCTCATGGAGTCATTAGCTTCCACTTGTCCAATTCTAATTTTTGAGGAGTTATTTCAATCAGTGAATTTTTGTACCTCTTTTTCTCATTTGGTCAGTTCTGTTTTTAAAGTGTTATTTTCTTCAGTATTGTTGCATCTCTTTTACCAAACTAATTGGTTTTTTTTCATAATTGTCTTTCTTTGCCTAATTTTCCCTGTAACACTCTTATTTGATTCTTAAAATCTTTTTAGCTTTTCCAGAATTTTTTTTTGGGGGGGGGGGCTTTTTTCCAACTCATTTTTCTTTGATGCTTTACTTGTAGCAGTTTTGATTAAATTGTCTTCTTTTGAATTTGTATCTTGATTTTGCCTGTCACCATAATAGCTTTTTATGGTCAGGTTTTGTTGCTGTTTGCTCATTTTTCCACCTGATTTCTTTATTTGGAACTTTGTTATTGTTCAACTCTGTTCCCGGCATGGTGGAGAAGGCACTGTCTCAAGCTTCAGGCTTATTTGCACTAGTTCCAGAGAGTTGGAAGTTTTCAGTGCTTCCAATGTGGTGTGATCTGGGAAGAAGTATGGTTACTGCTATCCTGTTCTTCCTTTTGGTCCTTACATAGGAAGGGCCCCTGATTCCTTGAGACTGTAACAGATACTGCTCCTCAGAGTTCCTGTTCCCTTGAGACTGGAAGTGATACTGTTCCTTTGGTCTTCTACTCCCTCTTAAATGATAGTGTTCCTTCATCCCCTTGAACAGAGAAATTGCCCAATAGCATTTGGTAATGCATCCAGTGCTAGTTCAGGGCTATCCTTTAGGCTCTTCTTGAATAGTTGCCAGATCCCCTTACCCTCTCTCACTTGGAACTTCTGAAGTTGCTGCTGCATCTGTTACCACCACTCAGTCCTATCACTAGTGTTCCATCCACTTGGGCTCTGACCTAGCTTCTACCTCCATGTCACAGATCTGTCTTTTTAACCACCTCAGTTGTCTTGGACTGGAAAAATATCTCATTCTGACTTTGTTGGCTTTGCCACTCTAAAATTCAACTTGGAACACTATTTTAAAGTTGTTTGGAGAGGTATTTTTGGTGTGCTCAGCTGAGTTCTTTCTTTGCTCTGCCATCTTGACTCCAACTATGGAAGCCCATGCCTTGTATTCTTAGAAAAGAATGTATTCACCAATTTCACAGAGAGTGATATATGATAACTAGTAGCAGTGATATATGAAGATGAAATTTTTAAGATATATATTTGCTTAGTGTAACTTCCAGAATCAAAAAGTACATATGTATATTATGTAATCACACACCCACATACATACACACTTATTTGTATTTGTCTACTTCTTCATGGAGTTAAGACATTGTAAATGTACACCTTTGCAAAAAAAACATTGGATTTGAAGCAAAATTGACCTGGGTTCAATCAAGTCCCATCTCAATCACCTAGCATTTATTAAACACCTACTCTGTGACAGGTTTTGTGCTAAGCACTGGGCATGAAAAGAAAAGTAAAAAAATTATCCATGCTCTTGAGAAATTCATTATCTAATAGGGGACTGAAGATACAAATGACAATATAAAAGACACCAGCTATATGCTAGATAAATTGAAAATGATCAATACAGAAAGGCACTAGAATTAAGAGGGAGTGGGAAAGGATACCTGTAGAAAGCAGAATTTTAGCTGGTACTGAAGGAAGCCATGTAAACCGGTAGGTGGAAATGAAGAGGGAAAACATTCCATGCATGAAGATCAGCCAGTGAAAATGCTCTGAATTGAAAGATGGAATGTCTTACTCAAGGAACAGCAAAGAGGTCATTGTCCCTAGAGGATATAATATGTGTGAAGACTGGAAATTTGGGGTAGGTAAGAAGGATAGACAAGGCTTTAAAAGACAAGTGGAAAATGTTATATTTGATTCTGTAGGTACTAGGGAACCAAAGGACTTTATCAAGTACCCAGAGTGACATAATTAGAGGTTCATTTTTCAGAGGAGGAAATGGTGGAGGGAGACACTTGTGGTAGGCATATGAATCATTTACTAGTTTTATGACCCTGCACAAGTCAATTAAACTCTCTGAGCCTCAGGATCTTCATCTGAAAAATATAGATTCATACCAATAAACATTTACTAAATACAGGTCACAATGCTAGTGATGGAGACAAAAACAAAATAATCCCTTCTTCCAAAGATCATACATTACCTTGGAGGGAATATGACATATCTTCAGATAAGTAAATACAAGACAATTTGAAGCAGGAGAAAGAAAAACTCTGAAACAGGGGAGGGTGCATGAAAGAAGAGACATCTGAAAGAAGAATAAAAAATATGGAAGGACTGAAATGGGGGAGGAATAGAAGGTTTCATTCTAAGCCTGGGGGTGGGGAGTCAGCTTTTGTAAATGCATGACGAAAGAGATGGAATTTGTATCTCAAGGAGTAGTTAGTAATATAGGAAGAGTGGAAAACATTGTGTTTAAGTTAAGGGAGATATAGGAGCATGAAATAGCACTAAAGTAGTAGCCAGATTATGGAGGGTTTGCAATGGCCTGCTGAAACCATTTCATAAAATGAGTTTGCATTTTATCTTGAAGCAAAAGAGAATGATGGAATGCTTTTGAATAAACTCTACATACCCAGGTCTGTATCTTATAAGTATTAATTTGGCAGTTGTGTGGAGATAAGAAATACTGAAAACAAGAAGGTCAGTTGGGAAGCTGCTATAATAACCCAAGTAAGAAGAACTGAGAGCCTGAACTATGATGATGTTCATGTTAGTTTTTTTCATTAAAAACATTTGAATTCAGGGTAATCTCTAATAGACTCATTAAAAGCATCTTCAAGACAACTTGGTAATAGACGTGACAGCAAAGGATGATATATTTTTAAGTCTTCCTTTTCTGGCATGATTTTGATTTCTTTGGCTAAGTTTCTATATTTTGAGAACTTTTGATTCCACATACTTTGAAGACTGTGAGTATTCAGGAAGGTAATACATATTAAAGATCTTCTTAAATTGTTGTGGGTCAGTGCTATGTCTGACCAACCGTTGGAAAAACTTTATCTGTTAATGCTCTGATTCTAGTACTTTGTTGTCAGTTAATTATACAACTATAACTTCCCAGAGGTATTTTATTCATTTTCTGACAACAGAGTTTGAAGTTAAAGGGAGACCATTCCATAGACATCCATAAACTGATTTATGCATATCCAAAACAAAGGATGGAATGAATCCATTTGTACTAAAGATGCCTAAATCTAGGTTTGACCCTAGAGAAATGAAAACCAATAACCCTTCAAGTGATACCAGTGTAACCCTTACAGTCAACTAGCATATAATGTCAATCAATTAGCTTTTATTAAGTGTTACTACATGTCTGGCAATATGCTAGCACTTGCACAAACAATCCATTTGATTTAGAAATAAAAGAAGGAAATTATGCTCACTGATTGTTCAGTGCAGACAGCAACTTGAAAGAAGCTGGAACAACTTACATTTCTAGCTGACTCAGTCACTGTGGGATAGAATTGCTGATTTATAGCCATCTGCTCCTTAGCCAGTCTTCTAAAGGATTGGGGGGGAGAGGATCATTAAAAGAGAATATAGTTGCCTTATGTGATCCAAAATGTGTTTGAATTCATAATTTAATTCTTTAGAGACACTAAAGTGTTGTGCAGCAGTGACAGCATAATGAGATTTTGTATTTTTATGTTCTTTACAAGTTCATATTGAATAAAAAGTCAAATCTTAAAATGTGCTAATTTTTAAACAATTTAAATCAATTTGGGCAAATGTAGTGAGATTGAAATGAAGAAATCTGAGAGGAGCACTGGAAGGTGGCAACCATACAATCATAGATTTTTGATAGGATTGACCTGGTATATACTTTAAATTTTAAAAATGCATATCAAGGTATAGCCTTAAACTTCAGCACTAAAGGGAAGTCAGTTCAATATGGATATGTGATTATAAAGAATGAAATTTTATTTATATGGTTAAAATATATTGTCATGAGGGAAAAAAAGGGAAGGACTTTCAATAGATTGATGAGGCTATACAGGGAGCTCATCTAGGAACTCTACGGAAAGAAAGACTCATGCATAAAGACAACTATTCAACTTCTCTTTTGTTTCTGTTTATTCTTTCAAGGAAGAACAACTTTAGACTGGGAGGGAGAAAATTAAAAATAATTAACATAATTAAAACTCAAGATAGTATAATATATAGATATTCTTAATAAATTACAGTCACCTGGCCCAAACAACTTTATCACAGGGTATTGAAAGAATGTGTGAGTGGGATTGCAAAACTATTTTTAGTAATCATTGAGGAAATGTGGAGCACAGGAGAAATGTCATGGTACTAGAGACAGACAAGAGTTCAAAAGAGAGGAAGGAGAGGAAAGAAGGGTGGATACTTCAAATTGTAGAGTAGTGAGGTTGAGAATGACTTATTGTAGAATTCCTAGAATGATTACCAAAGAAAATGTTTGTGTACAACTAGAAGAGGTTATAAGTGAGGATGTATATGAGTTCATTAAGGAAAAGTCATGGAAGTCTAACTTCATTTCCATTTTGGCATAATTACCATATTCAAGGGATCCCAAAGACTTAATATAGCTCATCTTCTACAAAGCAACTTCCAAACACTCTAACTATACTCTTATGTCCAGGAGAGAAATAAATTGGATCTTAGTAGAGTCAAGAACAGATTCAGAACCAGCTGAGTGACTGAATGCAAAGAGTTATTACCATCATTGCCACCCATAAGGGAAGATATCATGGTGTGTCAAGAGACTCAGTGTTTGGCTGTATGCCTGGTAATTGTTGCTGATCTTCACAAAGGTATAAATGTCAACATGCTTATCTAATTACAGATAATATGAAATTGTCAAGTATGTTGGATTACAGAATCAGTGTTCAAAGTAGATGAAGTATATTCTTTAGAAAACAAATCCTGGGGTGAGGGGGAACCTAAGATTTTTAATGGACTAAAATATATTAGTAGGATAATTGAGAGGAAAAAGAACTAATATAAGAAAAGATCCATAGTGGGGAGGATGGTGGAGATGGTATTATCATTATGCTATTCCCTATTCAAATCACATCTGAAATAGTTCATGTAGTTCTGAATACACAAAATGGGAGTAATCTGTAAATGTTTATAATTTTAAAATAAAATATATCAAAACCTTAAAAAGTAAAACTAAGGCATTTGTATTGGATAGAATATAGATAAGTTGGAGTTCATGCAAATAAAAATGACCATGATAACAAGGGAACTCAGAAGCACGCTGTGAAATCATTGATTGAAAAAACCAAAAAAGATCATTCTAAATAAGATTATAAAAATTCTTCAAATATATGGAGCTATTTGTGTACCTGAAAGATTAAATAAAAATGTGAGTGCCTCTCTAGAAAGTACTAGAATCATGGGAAAGAAATGTCAAATTTATTTTCTGCTCCCCCTTCCTTCCTTTTTCACCTCCAGGTGAGAAAATGGTTTAATAATTTATTTGAAATATCCATGGAATAAAATTACTAAAATTTCCATAAGTAACATCATCTAATATTACTTATTAATTTATATGCTTCCCTGATGAAATTACTTCCTCCAGCAGTGTAACAATTGAAAAATAAATGACAAGCACTATATGTTCCTAACAGTGTGGTCACAAAATGTTCTTACTGTATAATCTTATGGGTGAATCAGTGAATTTATTTTAATATAAAATTTTGTTTTCTTTTAGTTAAATATAGAAAATGTTGAACTCATCATCATTATAAAATTTACAAATTCAATTCAATAAACACTTAATACAATGATGCTCACATCATGAGACAGTATGGTGTAGTGCAAAAAAATAAACAAATGGCCAGCAATGGGGCAGTAATATACATGACAGATGAACCAGATTAAATGCAATTAGTAAATATTGGCAAAATAAATAAAAAATACTATAAAACATAGATAATATTACATTTTAAAACATTAACATATAGCTCTTAGGTACCCTTACGTATGGATTAGTGGCCCCATTTCTATCTGAGTTTGACATCACTGGTGTAGTACATGGAGAGCCTATGATATCAGTTCAAGTCTCACTTGTGACACATTTGTTATGTGATGTTGGGAAAGTCACTTAACTTCCAATGTCCCAGGCATAACTCTAAGGCTACAATTTATGTAGATCTGTATTGGTAGAAAGAACTTCTTCAAAAGTAGTTCCTTACACAAAGAAAACATAACCCCAGACTAAAAAAGTATAATTTATAAGGCATAGTACCCAAAAATAGAAAAAAATATATTCATATTGGTATTGGTTTGATATTGAATACAATATGAAGGAATTTATAGCTCTCTGGTCTGTGTCTTCAGTGGTGGTAGAGTAGATGAAAAGAAAATTTTAATAATCACATTTTTGTACAAAACATTAATATAACTCTTGATATTTTAACCTATCACCTTTCTTCAAGCAAGCAATGAGTTGACACACCACTATAAGAACTGAAATAAATCCATATTGACATTCTGAGTATAGATAACCATAAGACATAAAGAAGTTGCAGCTATATGGAAGGACAGACCATAAGGTCTCAGAGATATGAATTAAGGAGCTGGTAAAGTACAAGAATCATATTTTCCTGCCACATTAGGTAACTTTTCTTTCATTTCTCACAATCAGTATAAGAAAGATCATCAAATCTTATATGCCCAAATCACTTTCAAAAAGAAATTCTATGAAGAACTTGTTAAGGGTCTTCAAATTAAATCAGCTTTGCCTAATTCTCAGTGGCTTCAATGTAAAAGTGGCCATGAGATGGGTAAAACCGAAACTATGTTGTATTTTAAAATTAAGAAATGAAATAGACCAAAAGTATGTAAACAGTTTAGTTCGCATAGCTCTATATCATGCATATTCATCAAGAAAAAATGAGAGGGTATTAGAGATGGAGTGCATCAAATAATAACATAAAACATGGTATAAATTAGATGTTACCTTAAATAAATATCAATACAGATGTTGCCTTATAGCCATATCAGAAAAAAAAATGAAGCAAACTCCAAGAAAGAAAAGGATTCTTTACTAAAGTTTTCCAGATGCTCTTATTCGCATGTGTTATTGTGTGCATTGCATTGAGCCCTAGAATATAAAAAAGCCATTCCAGGGAAAGCTGCAAGAGTACAAAGGAGACCTATCAAACTAATCCTTCTCACTGCAAAAAAAATATATATATATATATATAAAAATATATTTCCCTACTTCAAAGATCTGTAATATTTGTGTAGGTACTTTCCCAACTAAATGAAAATATGTACAGAATAAATACAATATTATTGGAATAGAGGAATCAAACAATTATTATTCAGCATCTACTTTGTACTATTCACTGTCCTGGGTGCTGAGGATACAAATACAAAGAGTAAATCAGTCGCTACTCCAGGGCCTTACTTCCCAAGGGTTTTAGAGGTTGTTCTCTACTTTAGCAGATTAACTTTGGGAGATGCTCAGGGCAAAATATTCATTACCTTCCTGTAAATTTAGTGATAAGCATTTCCAAACTTAAAATGTAAAGGAAAACATTATTATTGTTGTCATTATTTTAAGAATTATTTCTACTAATAGGAAATTTTGCAATTTGGAAAGATCTATCAGAGTGAATGTTCTATAGCCATAGTCTTTGAGAATGCAAAATTACTTGCATGTGATCATAAGGTATTGAATTAGGACTAGATGGAGAGGAAGAAATGAAGTGATTAAAAAAATGCATACTAGCCATGCATACATCTAGGTAGAAAGTTTAACAATTTCATCCATCAGTATGTGTATTTTCATCAAACACTAAAAAATGAACAATAAACTGCACCCATAATTGAATAGAAGGAATTGATCTGGACCACACTTGAGGAGTTTTACAGTGTGTATAGCAATCCCAAACTGTTCATTGCTATAAATTCCCTATTTTTTTTAACATCATTATTTTCCTATTGATGTTATTTGGCAGCAAATAATAGAGTACTATAATTTCAGAATCTTTAAAAGACCAATTAAGATGTATATGGAAAGTACTAGGTTATAGATTATTATCAGTAATGACATGTATGAGAGATATAATGTAAAAGATATTATCATGAATATGTATATCATGGAGGAAGAATGAAAGCCAATACATAATTAGCTCAAGGGATGATTTGGTTCCAACAAAACTTCAAAAGAATATGAGAGGTAGGCCTGAAGTATATTGAGTGAATATTATATGGAGTACTTATGCCAAGTTAGGTAGAAGTATTTCATTGGAAGGGAAAGCATGGGATAGTTGCAATATGGCAGTAAAGTGAGTACCTACATGGATGAAATGATGGATCCCCCCAAAATTACCAAATTTGAATGAAACAAAAGAATTTATTGAGTATATTTTGTGCAGGAGGTACTACAAGAACTTTAATCAAGGGTGCCCATGTCATCTGTTTTACCTCTGTGTCCTAAGGTCATCTGGGTCTTATCATCTATCCTGACTATGCCCTCAGTAAACCTAGGCACTGCTGTCTGACCTGCTATTTTACTCTATACATTTAGAATTCTGGGCCTTGTCATATTCAGTTACACTTAATGGTTGTATTTTGGGCCCTCCAGGCTTAGAGTGAATGTCAATGGTAACTATGTCTTTTTGGAACAGCAACCCTGAGGGTCTTCCCCTTCCAGCTCCATTTTTTTTTTCTTTTCTCCTAATTAAAGGGATCATGCCTTGATTCACTTCTTAAAGAAGCCTATTCACTGAAGGTCATTATCTCACCCTAAGTGAGAACCTGAAAAGACCTTAGCCTAAAAAAGCCAAGGTCTTCCATTGCATCCTGGGCCATCTCCATGTGTTCTGATGAGTATCTGGCTACTGCACCAAGATGGCTCTGGAAGAGAAAATGAGGCTGGTGACCCTGCAGAGCACTCTCTCACTCAAATCAAAGTCAACTGCTAGTCATATCATCATTTCTCTGATGTCATGTTCCTCTTTGAAAACTAAAGACAAACACCACACAACTGTTGCTCTCAGACTTAAAGGTATTTCCATATGATCTACAGTTGAACTCTTTAAATACATGTTGCTTCCCTTGCCCCCTCTTAGAATGTAAATTTCTTGAGAACAGGGATTATATTTCTTTTTCTATTTGTAACATAATTCTCTGCAGGCTAGTAGATGTTTAATAAAAATGTTTTCATTCATTAACATAACACTTAATCAGAAGCTGGAAGGGTGGTGAGATGAGTTCTGGTAAAAGATATAAAAGAAATAGAAGATATTTCATTTGCCCTAGGATAGGTACCAGTGTTTGATGACATCCCACATATACAGAAATCAGACTTCAGGAATTGAAAACCATTAAACACACATGTCCATGTAGAAATAAACAAAACAAAGCTATAATCAAATAAAAGGAAAAAGAAACTTTCAAACTTTCATGGATTATATTTCATAGAAGAAGATAGATTTAAGTCTTAACCCCGACAAGTTTGTGTAAAATGAAATTACACATTAACATCAGTGACAAGTGACAACTGTCAACACTGAATGAAACAGTAGGCTTGGTAGTCTGGGCTGTTTTGGCAGAGAGACTCTTGGTTTAGCAGTCCCTAAAGAGGTCAATGAATTTAAGCACAGTATAACACAAACACTTTCTGAGAGCTCTGCCTTTTTTGGCCTAGTCCACTCTGAAGTTGCAGCTATTGTCTGAATTTGACAATCTAGGAATTTTCAAAACCTGTCCCACCCACCAGAATCTCCCTCCTGATATTTGCTCCTCAGAATTCTAGACTTCCTTCCACAGATCACTTCTAGTCTATCCATAGAACAGAATAACACCTGGCATTTATCATAGTATTTTCCCCATAGTAGAAACTCAATAATACATTTGTTGTTGAGGGGTATTTTGGAAGGTAACACACATACACAATATCTTAAGAATATTCCAAATAATGTAATAAAAAGTACAATTTAGAAAACTGTCTCATCTTTTATAAAGGGATCTTTCAAAACTGAAATTTTATGGTCATGCATTTACAGCAACAAAAGGTTTTTTTGTTTGCTTTTTTCTGTGTTTGTTTGGCAGAAAATAAAAGAATGTAAATTACCAGAGGAATAGTTCCTTAAGTAGTCCCATTGTTTTTGTTAGAACTTAAAGTGTTTCTTCCAGACAAAAGCCTTTTGATTGGCTTCAAATGAGTCAGGGACTTCAGTTGGTTTTATCTTCAAAACTTTTTTCCAGTTCCATGACAATAGAACATAAAGAATTTAGGACCAGAAATATTTTAACATTTGTTCCTTTGGACTTCAGCTGTGGATTACCAAAATATATCACACTGACATCTTCATGACTTATTTGCTTTGATTACTGTAATTTTTTCTTCAAAATATACTGAAAAACTATTATTCTTTTGAAGCTACTGTCATTTTTCTTTAACACATCACTAGAGAGACCACAAAAATAGCAATACAGTTTTGTGTTTAAGTTCCCAGTTGCCTTTTGCTTCAAACAATCTTTGTCTGTTTTTAAATGAATTACATCTAAAAACATAGTTCTAGCTCACTACCTTCCATGGAATTTGTCTGAAAAGATTGAGACAAATGTCAGTAGAAAATTATGTTTTGTGCAGGTCACTATGGTCTTCGAAGATAAGGAGCTTTGAGGTATTATATGTAAATTACAGAAGACAAAAAGAAAATTGAGATTTAGAGATTGGAACAGTTGATAGCCACAACAACTATTATTTTCTGAAGATATAAACAAATGCAAAAACTATTAAAAATCAAACCTCAAGTCTGTTCAGTCTTGGGAATTTTAGAATGATAAGAATTTTTTAAGAGTGTGACAGAAAGAGAAGAGAAAGTAATTGCTGCTAGCTTGCCCCATCACTCTTTCCTTTCCCCTAATATAGTCAGAGACTAGATCTGTGGTTTCATTGGATAAAGAAAGTCCTTGCAGAAGTGAGAGGGAGAAAGAGAGAGAGAGAGAGGGAGGGAGAGAGACAGACAGACAGACAGTTGAGGACATAGAGATTAGGTGAGTTGCCCAAGGTCATACATTTACCAGTATTTATCAGAAGAGATGCCTGAAATCAATTCTTTCTGACTCAGTCTGTTCTCTGTTGAGTACAAGATAGCTATCTCCATCTTTGTAGTAATATTCATTGCTGTCCTCTTTCTCCAGATTTCATCATATAAACTATACTGGAACTGAAGGATTAATACAGATAAAATGATTAATCACAATCATTGAGACAATATTAATCTACAAAAATTTAAGAACAGTGGTTCACCATCTCCAATCTACATCAAGAAAGCAAAATTACATCACAAAAGAATGAGGTGCATTTCCACTTTTCTGTCTCCAACTAAAGTTGGTGCAACAATTATTTCAGTGAGTCTGCAGATAGTAAGGTTTGGTTCTAACACTTTTATTCAATTTCCAAAACAACTAATTTAATCCACCTTGCCTCGGTAGTCAGAACATTAAATGCAAAATAATAGTAAAAGTAATTTCAGGATACTAAATTTTCCAGTATCTAACTGAATTCTACAAAGAAAAAAAAAAAAAGAATGAAAACAAGAAAACAATACTAATATTTATACAGGAGTTTAATAATTACAAAGCACTTTATTGTGTCATTTGAGACTCACAACAGACCTGTGAGGTAAATAGTATAGGAATTTATATATTCAGTTTACAGATGAGGCAGTGGATTATCTAAGAGTTTAAATACTAACCTATGATTTGTGGACCATTCTTTCCTGGCTCCAGGTTCAGTGGTGTAACTGAACCATGTTATCTCTGATGAAAGAAAATCATTTTGATTTCCAGCTTTCTTACAAGAATGATATTTTTTTCATTTTAAAGAAGCAATTCAAGAAATAATAGTGGCTATGAGGAAAGAAGCCTCTGCACAGGTAATAAAAAATATAATACCTCCATATATCCAGATTCTCTTA
Organism: Bettongia penicillata ogilbyi; assembly: GCA_023548195.1. Classification (NCBI taxonomy): domain Eukaryota; kingdom Metazoa; phylum Chordata; class Mammalia; order Diprotodontia; family Potoroidae; genus Bettongia; species Bettongia penicillata. Next base: position 371,619 of record JAJHZJ010000183.1, read on the forward strand.
AGTGTTCCATAGTTGAAAACCAATTCCTCCATGCCTTAGAACAGAGATTCTTAACCTGGAGTCCACAGACACCCAATGTTCTCAGGATAAATTTCATGGGGACCATAAACTAGAAGGGAAAAAAGTACATCTTGATTTTCATTAACCTCTGCCTGAAATGTAGGAAACAAACATTATTGGGAGAAGACAATTCTTCCACATAGGATTCACCAGAGTATCAAAGAGGTTCATGATGTAAAGAAAAAGATTAAGAAGCCCAATGTTAGAAAAATATCAATATGTATTAAAACAACTAAAAAAATATCGTCCTCTGGTGGTCAGTCCACCTCCTTGTGATGAACCAACCTGAACATAGCTTGGCAGATCCTCGGTCAATGTAGACAAAGTTTTTGTTTAATTTGTATTCATGGTCTTTCCCCATTGGGTAATACCTGCCAAAGATTGTGCCCATTGGCATAATCTTTGTGAATCCAGAGTCACCCTCACATTCGGATGAGGCATAAGAGTCAGATTTTAGTGAAAGTTTAATTTAAAGAGAGGGCGGCCATTATCTTGGCTCACTATTGGAGTAACATTCCTAACTATATAACTAATGATCAATCTTTCTTTAAAAAAATTTTATCTTACCTCATTTGAATGTCATAAACATCATGTAGTTATCATGTTACTTATCTGAAACCACCTATTTGTCATCTTCTGTCTGGGAAGTTTTTTTCCACTTCTGTTGTTTTATGCCCTTGTGAAAAGTAACCTGTGTAATTTAGCTTTCATAGGCTTCAATTTCCACGTTTAAAATGAGGGGACGAGACTAGACAGTTTCTATTCTATATTTCTAGGTCTATAATCCTATGATCCTATGACATTAGAACTGAATCTATGTACCTAATATTTCTAGGTAACTTAAAATTCTAACTCCTTTATGATTAACAGTAATGAAATCACAAGTCCAGATTAAAAAAAAAATCCTGTTCTGTAAAATACCAGAAAATATTTCATATTTGTCATCATTTACAAATTAATATATATTTTTCTATTCCACCTTGCACATCATTAATCCAAATATTGTGGTGTCAGCTACCAGAGTGCATGAGTGGGCAGTCTACTGAGCAAATAGAAATGTATATTCTTGACTCTTACCATGAAAATGTTTGTTTCCTCATACTCTAGTTGAATGCTCTAAATGCTACACTATATAAAAGGCCATAAAGCAGTGCAGCAATGAGCTGCTGATGTTGTAAACTCTTTATTAGTGTCATGACCACATTAGAACTCTTTTAAGGCTACAAGTCTGAGCAGTTTTATTATCTTGTCCTGAGACAAAATCCTAAGAGAAGAATATTTTGTGATCAATGAGTAAATTTCCTAAAAAATAAATTTCTAGAAAAAAATAAAACCTAAGACTTGACCTTACCTCATACAATATGCCTCAGCAAAGAAACTGACATTGCACTGACTTTAACTGAGAATGTTGCTTCCAATTTTAATTTTATGGTATTTTCTGGAATTAGTGCTATATTAAGGATTGTTGTACTTATGGTCTACCTTTGATCTCAGCATATATTTGATGCTGTTATGGGATATTTTATTCTGCATCCCCAAAAACACTTAAAATTGTAGGTATGATATCTGAACCTCTGTGATGATTATGTAAACAGAGCTGAGGAAAATTTTTCAGATCAGTATCCTTCATAAACCTCCTATAACCCATAACTCCCAAAACTTCCTGGTGCTATAATCTTTACTCCTGGCACTCTATTAGAAATGTTGTTCCTTTATAAAAACATTGATATGAAGCAGGAAACGAATAGCTCAGGATCACTTTTGGTAAAGCAAATATGACAGCTTCACACTGTGGTACTATATCTAAGCAAAAATTAAGGGGCAAGACAGAAGGAATAGTGGTTTTACAGCTGTATTTAGCTTATGGCAAGTGGCTAATAATAATACTTTCTTCAGTTTTTATTGTAATACTCTCCTAGGTCACAGATAACAATATCTCTCCTTGTTTCCTCAGCCTATGGAATTACTGCTAAACTTTTCAAAGTAATAGCAATCCATAGTCATGTGATTAGCAAAATTGCCCAATCTAAGAACCTCAAAATAAGGAAATGTGTGACAAAACTTTAATATCTAAGACTGAATACATGAGATAAAGAGAAGGAGCATTGCAAAAGGAAAAAAAATGCTCACGGAATAACATTAGATAATTAAATACACAGAATTCCTACTTATAACCTCCTCACATTCAGCCTACTCCCTCAGCCTGGGCATAGCCAATGCAAGTGAACCTACATGCCTGTGCTTCAGGGTCCAGTTAGCTCCCATTGGACGTAACTCAGTCTAAGCCACTCTTCCCCAAAGAGGTGAAAAACATTGATTCTTCCCAAATAAATAAAGGAAAGTGAGTGAAATTATAGGGTAAAAAGGGAGGTTGAAAGAGACAATAGCACAGAAATAGCTTAGATAGAAGGGTCTTTCTCAGACAAGAAAAAAAAAGAATTTGAAACTGATGAGGGTTCAACTCTCTTCCTACAGAATTTATTCTGGTTAGAGGTCCCTATCAAAGTCATAGCCTCCAGCGCAAGGAGGCTGAGAATCTCCAGCCTTTCAGATCTAGACAGAAGAGTTGCAAAGTAGAAAGGGGACAAAGGATGAAGACAGGAGTCATAGAAAAGTACTAGCAATGTAAGAAAAAAATCTAAAAGGCAAAAATTCTGAGGGGGGGATAAATATGAGCCTGGTAACCAAAGAGACACAAACCAGCCATTAGATTCAAAAAGACAGAAGAAAAGAAAAAGAGTACAAATTCAAAGGGAACAATACATGCATTAATTACTATACCCTAGAAAATGAACTCACAATGAAAACTCACAATTAAAAAAGGTAATTTTTTCAGGTTCTCTAGACATCATGGGAAAAAAAAGTAGGAATTTCCAGAATGGTTGGAAAAAACAATTAACCTTTAAATATAAGATATTAGGATAGAAATTAGCTTGAAAATCAGAGCTCACAAAGCAGAATCAATGAAGACTAATATCAGAGTAGAGAAAACATACAGTACATGATGGAGGATTTCTCCAAAATTGTAGAGTCTATGGAAAAGAAATGATTATTAGATTTGGGACTCAAAAATACACAAGTAAAAAGAAAATGTAGGGGGGAAAAATGAAAGACAGTAGATTTGAAGGAATGAATGAATTCCCTACAAGCCCAAACCAATGAACTTGAAGATAGGATACACAACAGATAATTTTGAGAATATTTCAGCAAAATATGATAAATTTTTAAAATTGTATACAACTAGTAATGGTACAAGGGAACTCCCAAGAATATGTGAATACAAACAAAAAAATATTGATCAAATTCAGAGTTCTCGACTAGAAAAAGAAAATACTTCCACACTAAAAACTCAAAGACATTTTTTTACTTATGCTTTATAATTTTACTATCATATGATGTCTTTTCAAGAAGTTAGAAGAAAGGAACTTATATTTGAATAACATAGGATTACTCCATAACTACTCAAAAAAATTAAATAAGATAAAGGACTAGGTTACTCCAAAAGCAAAAGAATTTAGGTAACAGAATCAATGAAAAAGAGTGTTTAATAAGACCGAGGCCTTTAAAGTATTTCTGTTAGAATAAAAACAAAAGTTAAGTAGATATAACTAACAAAAACTACAAAAGAGGGGGGAGGAACAGGAAAAAAATAACCAAAATTACCAAGAATAAACAATTTAAAAATTGATCTTATGTTTCTAGGACAGGTTGGTGTTGCTTTGTTTTTTAATTTGTGTTGAGAGTAAGAAAAAGAGCAAAGTAGAATATCTAAGACAAAAAAAGGCTCTAAGAAGATAGAGATTTAAAGAACTAGAAGAGAGGAAGCAGCAGCTAAATTACTATTCAATCAATATCTTTTCGCAATAGATACAACACTTTGGAGAGCTCCTTTAGTGGAGAGAGTAAAGGGAAAAGAGAGATGGAAGATGGAGATATGCTACCGCTCAGGCTGGAAATCACTCAGTTAGTCAATGAATATTGAAGTGCTTATAATGTGCCTGAGGTCTCTCTAAATGATGGGAGTACAAAGAGAGGCAATACATATACCCTGCCTTCAAATAACTCATTTTCTAATGGAGAACACAAAAAACTGGATTCAGTTCCTGGCTTTGACACTAGCTGTGTGATACTTGGAGTTGTTTATCTACTCTGGTTCTCAGTTCTCTTAATTTGAGAGAGTTCAACTCAATGACTTCTAAGACACTCCTTCCAGTTCTAAATTTATGATTCTATCAAAAATAAAAATAAAACTGAACTGCGTAATTATAATAAACAATCTTGGTCCTCAAGTAAAATTGAGAAACGTACTGCCCTCCTTTTGTTAGAAAGGTGAGGGAAAATGAGTTCCAAATGTCACTTGTTATCAGATTCAAGTAATGCATGAGATGATTTTTTTCTGCTAGGAGAAAAAAGTTCATTGAATAGGGAAGGGAAAAGATATAAAATCAAACCAATGGGAAAAAATCACATCCATTTTAAAAAATTGTTTTTAATACACTCTGGGTATTATCTAACCTAAGCTGTTGCAAGCATGGTAGTATTAAGCATTTCTGAAGCATACAATAAAGGAAACAATAGACCTAACAACACATTATATGACTAGTTTCCTCCCTCTTAGTCCTTGTACCAGGGAAGAGACAGAGCTATTGTATTGGAGAAACCTAAACAATGTGACCATGTGCTTTCAAAGTCACAATGATTCACCAGGAAGATACAGGTTTGGAGTCTCAGGGTCAAGCTTTGAATGCTGGCTCTGCTATTTATTAGTTGTGTGAGTCTGATGATGCTATTTAACCTCACTGTACCAGTATCTTCTATACAATCTAAGGGTGAAGGGGTTGGGTTGGGGAAAATTGAATTAGATTATCTCTAAATTCCATTCCATCTATATCTAGGATCTATGATTGTCATTCTGCAAACAACTGAAGTGGAAATGTGATTTTGTCCAACTCAGGTCTTCACCAGAAATCAATAATTAGATTTTTTAAATCTTAAATAACTACCAGCTCACCCCTATTTTAACAAATATATCTAGAATGCTCACACAATGACTTGCAATGTATATTTCACCCATTTCTGGTCTTTTCAAAGGTCTTCTGTAATTATGGCACCAGCAGTTAGCAAAGTATATTGGAGTCATAGTGTAGATGCCATTAAATATAAGGAGAAATTTATATTTTATTCTGAATTCAAAGAAGCAATGAAGATTTTTTAAAAATAGAGTGATATGATTTGTACATTAGGAAGATTCTATGGGCAGGGCCAAGAATTAGGAAGCTGTGAATTCAAGGACTGATCTTTAAGATGTCATTTAATCACTCAGTACAAGTAGGCAACTCTCTAAGATTATAAATTGCAGAAATATCATTGATGTGCAGAGGTAGAGGACATTTGCTAATTTACTTTTACTAAAATGAAATCCCTAGTCCAGGTCCCTGGTGCTGAAGATGGATCAAAATAAGGAAAGACTAGAAGTGTGAATACTTTACAGCCAAGAGGCAGGAGACAACTACAGTAATCCAGGTGAATTGTAATATACATCTAAATTAGTGTAGGCATAATGGGAAAAACAGGATAAAATAAAGAAGCATTTCAAAGGTAGAATCTTCAAGACTTCATAAGCAACTGAATGAGTGAGGTAAGGAAGATGATAGAGATCAAAGTGAGATGGTGTTTTTTGCAAAGATTAAGTCCAAGAGAAGGGGAGATTTGGCTGAGAAAGATGATTAATTGAGTTTTTCACACATTGAGTTTAGTGGGCTTGCAGAAAACACCAGAGAGTTGAAAATATAAGCTAATTATTGACTTTTCAAAAAGAGTAAAATGGTCACAAAATACTAAAACAATACATTTTATGTTTGTTAATTATCAAAAAACTTACCAAAAATATTCATAGAATTACCCACATTTTATCCCAATGCACTATCAGTACTTGCTCCATTTTTGCGTTTCTTTATGGGCACCCTTCATTTTCTCTATAAACTACATGGTTTCTCAAATTTCTAACAAGACTAATCTCAAGAGTGCCAATATTTTCTCAGTATCAGCTATAGTGCGCTTTTCTAGGTTTCATCCACAGTTATAACATACCAATTCTTCCTTGAAAAGGGGAGGTAAATTTATGAAATTCAGAAAATTAACAATCCACATATTACTTTGGGAAAAATTTTAGGTTTAAAAAATATATGTCAAGGAGTCATTTGACTTCTTTACATGTGAATCATCATACCAATAATAGAAAAAAAAGTTATAATCATCTACTCATACACCAATTATGTATTCAAAAAGGAGAATAGGAGTATGTTTTGTCTCTGTATCAAAGGACTATCTGAACTACTCCTTAGAGTAATAGCAAATAACTTAATTTATTTAGTGGCTGCTTTGTGTCAGGAACTGTGCTAAGTATCTTTTATAAATGTTATCTTAATTGATCCCTGCAACAACCTTGAGAACTAGGTATTATTACAATCCCTATTTGACAGCTGAGGAAACTGAGGCAAAGAAGTCAAGCAACTAACCCAGGGGCATGCAATTAATAAGTGTCTGAGGCTAGATTTAAATTGATGGCTTCCTAACTACAATTCCAGTGCCTTATAATGGATAGCATTATGCCAGCTAGCTGCCTCTGAAGAGAAAAGAGAAAGTCTTAGTTATGAAGTCTTGGTAACAAAAAAAGAAAACTCTTAAGGAATTTTCCCTGGCAATTTTGGCAAAGCTATTATTACCAAAAAGATGTTACCAGAAAAAGCAAATAGCAAATGTCTCTATTCTTCTTCTTTCTCATCTTTCTTATATGTCTCTCTTTTTTTTTTTACAAAGGCAATGTCTTCATTAAACTACCCTTCTACTTCCTTACCCCAGACCACCACCAGCTTCTGATCTAGAGGTTCTTTTTCACCAAAGACTATAACTCTTCCAGTTAAAAAGTCCACTCTTTTTCTCCATATTTTGAGAATATCCCTCACCTATAGAAGAGAGTTGCAAGATTCTCTTTCTCTTATTACTAGATCTCCCCTTTCTTAAAGCCTTTTCTTTCCTTCCACCTTCCCCTACTGGTTCAGAAATGAGACTGTACTTACCTCTTTGCATGACAGGTATATGGTTACTTTGGAAACCCACTCTGTAACTCACCCTAGGAAGTCAAGTGGAAATCAAGAAAAACCTGGACTTCTATAAAAATAAAATTGTTTCTCCAAACTAGTGGTACTACCTAAGTAGTCCCATTATATGAACTAATTCATCCCAGTCAATAAATTAACAGCATCTATTAAACACTTATTATGTGCTACTCACCATACAAAGTACTAGGAATGCAATGCCAAGCATGAAATAATCCATATCCTCAAATAATTTACATTCTATGGAATGTAATTATTCAAGCAGAGCTTGGATGACTCTATACCAGAGATACTTCAGGGTATTCCCTACCAAAGGCATGCCAGTATGCAGTTTGGATGCTACAAGGAATTCATTCATTTCTGATCATAAATGGTTATTTGGTAGGTACACTAAAAACAGAAAGCTCATTCCTCTTTCAGTAGGAACCAAAGGGGACTACTCAAGCTGTTCAAATTAAGTTTTAATCCAAATCACTCCTAACAAAGTTTTCAGGGTATTAGTAGGCTCCAGGCAGTGAGGCCCTCTTCTTCTCAATGTAATTCTAAAAACCCTTTCTCTGGGTACAAGATATTTCAAGACCTATTGGTCAGATACAAGGAATGTTGATCCTGAAAGTTTGGAGGCAACCATATGTGCTACATGAACCTGACCACTTCTACTAAAACTTTCTTTATTCTTTAGAGATAGGTAAATAGTGTTGAGTTGGGTCTGGAGTTAGGAAGATCTAAATTTAAACCCAGCCTCCGACACTTACTAGTTGTATGAACCTGGGCAAGTCACTTAAGCTTTGTTTGCCTCAGTTCCTTCATCATTAGAATAGTTCCAGGTGAAGGGGCATAGGTGGTGCAGTGGATAGAGCACCAGTGCAGGAGTCAGGAGAATCTGAGTTCAAATCTCACCTGAGACACTTAACACTCACTAGCTGTGTGACCTTGGGCAAGTCACTTAACCCCAATTGCCTCATCCTGGGTCATCTCCAATCATCTTGATGAATATCTGGTCACTGGATTCAGATGGCTCTGGAGGAGAAGTGAGGCTGGTGACCTGCACAGCCCTCCCTCACTCAAAACAAAGTCAAGTGCAAGTCATGTCATCATTTCTCTGATGACATGGTCTTCTTCGTCAACAAAGGACAAACACACACAGTTCCAGGTGTTTATCATTCACTCAGGTGGCTAGCGTTTACAGCCTGCAGTGCCTGGGCTGTTTCAGAGAAATATGGCACAGTGATTTGAATAATCACTTGAAAAGTAGTTATTGATTTACTTACTTGCCTAAATCGCATTTTTAATCAATTGATCCTCTGTGGCTCAGGAGACATAGTAAGCAGCAACTCTGTTCCTATTTGCTCGGTTTACAAAGGTTCATATGGAAGCTTGCTGAAATTTGGCACAAAATCTTAGAAAATTATTTCACTTATTTTTTTTCTGTCATGCTAAATGACCATGTATTATAGTAGTGACTGACATATTTCACATCCCACATGCTGTTCTATTCCTAATTCAAATGGAGACTACCATGAGGAATATTTTACCCTTGCCCTTTCCTTCTTGCATCTGTCACTCCTTGTAAAAGATTAATTTGAGAGATAAATATATTCTAATTAATTATATTAGAAATTTGGATTTCTCATGCCAAGTTCTGAAAATTAGAGTTATATTTACCTTGACTTTCCCTAAGACATATCTCTAATTTCTTAACTCTCTGGGGTGACTTAGCAACCACAGAAATTACAATTATAGACATCTTCAGCACCAGGAAAATTCTTAGCTATAGAATATGAAGATAACATTTGTGACATCAGGAACTCACCTTTGCAAGGCACTTTTACATTCATAATTTCATAATATCTTTACAACAGCTCTATGAAGTAGATAAGTATCATCACTATTTTGCAGATTAGGAAACTGAGGCTTTGATAAGTTAAGTAATTAGCAAAGAAAAGTATTATTTGTCATGGAAAAGCAGACTACTCAAAGAGACTTTCAGAAATAATAGAAGTCACAACTAATCCATGTAAGAAGTAGATATAGGAACATTACTGAGTTTATCAGCTCCTACCTAATCAGCCCAGTGCTTTGCATCATCATACAATATTGTGCCTGATACAAGTAGGATAATTTATTATTACATACCTCACAACGTTGTAGCAAAGATCAACTGAGGCAATACATTTAAAGTACTTTGCAAACTTTAAAGCACTTTTAGCTATTATTATATAATTAGCAACTAACTCTGAAATAAAATAGTAACTTCTAGCCATAGTTCCTCCAACATGCTATATATACAATTTATTTAGTAAATGTCTAGTCATCATTTATGTATCATACCTTTCATAGAGTCTGAGTGCTAGCAGGGATCATAGTCATATCATGTAAAATAAGATGCCTTTGCAGGTAGTGATTTCTTATTTCTGGGGTTCTTCATGTAGAAGCTGGTGGACTACCTTTCATGAATGGTAAATATGACTGTTGATATTCTACAAATCTACTCCAAATACCTTATTCTACTCTCAGAAACTGAAGCCCTGACTGATTTGTTCAAGATCCCATTGCTTATTAGTGGCAGAACAAAACCTTGAATTCTTGCTTTGAGGAGAGATTGTAACGAATTTCTTCCTTATTTTCCCCTCTCAGAATACTTTGTCTCAAAAATTGACTTAAGCACCATCTTCTATCAGAAGGTTATCCTACTGCTAGTGTATTCCCTTGCCCTCATCACCTGTATCTATTGTGTATATATTTAATTGTAGCAAGAGTCTGGACTCACTCTTATAAAGTAAGACAAAATGCACCCTCAATTGTTCTAGGGCTATGTCTGAGGGATCAGGATCTTTCACTGATGTTGTGTAAAATCCCCATTCTTGTGTATTGCTCCCAGGATTAGATGGCTGGTGATTTCCTGAAGTTTGTGTGTCGGTGTGTATGTGTGTGTGTGTGTTATTCTTTGTCATAAGAAATTACTCTGTGGTAGGGGGCAGGAAGTTGGAAAATATCACTGATATAACAACAAAAGTTGTAAATTTATTTCAAATATGAAAAATTTTAAATACATATTTTTAAAAGCTATGAAAAAGCGATCCCTGATTCTCAATGCCAGATAAGTAATAATCTACCAATCTACTGGGATTACTAAAGAGTTAGTGTAAGACAATGGGGACTTTTCTTTCAGGAAGCATTGTATGTGTTACTGGATCAGGATCATACTTCTTAGTGGAAAAGTTATAAATGGTCTTAGTAGGTGACTCAGTATGTCTAAATAGAGGAACAATAGTCCTGCTTGAATTGCTGCATACTTACTGTTTTTGCTTTGAAAAGAGCTATTAGCACTCCTAGATCTGACATTCTATATAATATCACTGCAAAAGAGACTCTACATTAATGGCCAGTTCTCTAATTGTTGCCTTAAACAAGAACATTGTATGTCTACTAGGAATCCAGAAAGATCGGATTTACATGGCAAAATTCTGATGGATTTTGTAGCTCCTGGATTTCCCAGGAAATTGCAAACACTTCAAGATAGCACCAAAAAAGCCTTGACATTAATTTATAGATGGAATTTGGTGTATTGACAGATGATGTATGACTGGCTGGGCTTACTGGACCTTCAGTGAATAACATGGTAATTTACTGAACCTAAACTGGACACTAGCTCTATTTTTCATTCTCTCTCACTATTCAGTCTCAATTGCATCTGGCCACATTTGTCATGTGCAGTACAAGGTACTGTAAATAGATTAAGCACTTCAAGCCATTTCTGCCAGACGTTATCCATCTTTAAACAATGGAGTACTAATTCGAAGCCCAACAATATGTTAGATTCTTCAAGAAAATGTTTAGTTTTATGAATTCTCCTTAACTTTATAAGATGCACATGGACACAGCTTCGTGAGGTTACCAAAAAGAATAACTATACTTTGGGTTGTTTCGATCAAGTAGAAAATACAGTTCTATTAAATTTTCTCTACTTATTAGACTATTATCACAGTTTGAAATATGCAGAACAATACAGCCATAGAGTACAAGAGAAATAGATGCCACCTTGCTTCATCACTGAATTGTTCATTTAACTCATCTGTCTCTATTTTTTTCCCCATGGATTTTTACCTCTAGTATTCCTTCCCTTTGAGAAATTGCATTCTGATTACAGCTTCTTTGATTTGGTCATCTTGAACATTGATTCAGTGTGCTCTTTAGGCCAAATCTGTACAAGAGCTGTTGATTTTTAAAATTATTCTGAATCATTTAGCTTTTTAAAATCTTTTTTCCCTTTGGATTATTTTTACAGCATGGGTGGGGTAGTGAAATCACTTTGATAGAAAGACAAAAAATAACAACATATTAAAAACAAAATTACATTTTTTTCTTCAGTAACATGCAGATATGATTGTTTTCAATCTCACATGTATTTGTGCTTAGAGTTCAGGAAAATCTCTGTATTTCTTTGAAAATTAATTAAAATTTGTTTATAAGTCCCTTGAAATCATGCAATAAACAGTTGGTTGACACAATCAATTTTTTAAAAATGATTTAGTTAATTTGTCCTAAGACACTTATTAGCTTGTTTAATAGATGATAATTCTAGGAGTAAAACCACTTATAGTGAGAGATCGAGTATAATAGTCAACATAATCAGTACTTAAAGTGTTTTTTTTCCTTTTGGCATGAACTATATATAGCATTTGAGAATACTTGCATGCTTCTCTGATTTCGTTAAGTCAAAATCTTTATTTTTTATGTCTTTTTTGATGTATAGTATTTTATTTTTTTCTAATTATTTGTAAAGATCATTTTCAACATTCATTTTTTATAAGATTTTAGGTTCAAATTTTTTCTCCCTTCCTCACTCCCCAAGAGAACAAGCAATCTGATATAGGTTATACATGTCTAATCATGTTAAACTTATCTCCACATTAATCATGTGGTATAAGAGTAACAGAACAAAAGGGGAAAACCACAAGAAAAAATAGAAAAAGTGAAAATGATGTGTTTCTATCTGCATTCAGACTCCATAGTTCTCTCTCTGGATAAGGACAGCATTTTCCATCATGAGTCTTTTGAAATTGTCTTAGATTACTGCATTATTGAGAGGAGCTCAATCTATCGTGGTTGTTCATTACACAATGTTGCTGTAACTATGTACAAGGTTTTCCTGGTTCTGTTCACTTTACTCAGCATCAATTCTTATCACACCATAGTATTCCATTACTCTCATATACCAAATTTGGTCAGCCATTCCCCAAGTGATGGGCATCCCTTTAATTTCCAATTCTTTGCCATCACAAAAAGAGTTGCTATAAGTATTTTGTACATGTGGATCTTTTTATTTTTTATGATCTTTTTGGGACACAGACCTAGTAGTGCTATTATTGGGTCAAAGAGTATGCACAGTTTGATTGTCCTTTGGACATAGTTCCAAACTGCTCTCTGGAATGCTTGGTTCAGTTCTCAACTCAAACAACAATGCATTAGTGTACCAGTTTTCCCACATCTTCTCCTATATTTGTCATTTTTCTTTTCTGCTGTATCAATTAAACTTATAGGTGTGAAGTGGTATCTCAGAGTTGTTCTAATTTGCATTTATGTAATCAATAGTGATTTAGAAGATTTTTTCATATCACTATAGAAAGCTTTAATTTCATCTGAAAACTGCCCATTCCTATCCTTTGACCATTTCTCAACTGAGTAAAGTAAGACTCTTTAGAGAATTCTTTTCTGATTTTATATTCTATCATTTGCAGTTAAGAGCACCTACTATATACAAAAAATTTTGTTAGGGAGTAAAGTAGCTATTTTATTGAGCACCTACTATATACAAAAAATTTTGTTAGGGAGTAAAGTAGCTATTTTAACATCTGCAAAGATCTCTTACCGTACTCATTTTAAGTTATTCCAAAAAGCTGTCTCCCCATAAATGTTGTATTGAACTTTATAATAAGTCAAGGATATCTAGATAAATATGTCAGAAGTCCTTCATTATGTTTGTATTCTTCCCAAGATTCTTTATTTTTGTATACTAAGATGGGTTATTTTGCTGACTTTTACATAAATATGTTATATTGTTGTATAGATGAGGAAAGACCAACATCTTATAATTAATTCTAGTCCTCTCCATTCTCTGATGGGGAAAAAAGCTTTTTGTGTATAGTGGGGACTGAAAAAATATGAATGCCAGATGATTCTGGGCAGTCTCTAAATAAGCATAGGCTATAAGTAGTGGTACAAAAAGGGTTGATGGATGGAGATCAAAAAGTTGATTTTCATCTCGATGCATTCTCTTCCTCAGTATCATATTTCTATAACTTTAAAATAACTTGCTTTCAGTTATTTAATTGAGTTTGCAGACTGTACTGAAATGAAGAAAGTGTTGTTGATAAAATGAGACTTGTTTTCAACCTGGAAAAAAGCAGGAAGTCTCTTGTAGATTTGTATATTAATGGGAAAAATCCAACTTTCAACAGACTGATTCACATCACTTGCTATTAAAATTCTCCTAATTTTGTCATTAAGTTTGGAAGAGAAAAAAATAAATTGAAAGACTCTAATCAAACTACCTTATTTTCATTTTGTCTTAGTTATGCCTACTGGTTTGTTTTTGTTTTTTGGAGGGTAAGGAGAGAGAGATGGGAGTTAAAGAGTTTAAGTTACTATAAACTGTTATTCTTTGTAACTTTGAAAGATTTCATCAGGGAAATATATCCTAGAAAGAGATGATACATTTCCACATGAAGGAGAAAAAAGTACTCTATCAAGAGTTCATGCTAATGAAAGACAGAATATTAAAAATTCTATTATAGTCCCTTTCAGGGCTTGTGATTCCATGAAGAATTATCCTTCAGGGCATTTTTTTTTTTTTTTGGTAATTAGTCTAACTCAACACTGGGCATTTTTAGAAAGCTTCAGAAAAAAATTGTTCAACTGCTTTCAAGACTGACATGAATCTTCTTACTTATGTTTTAGTCACTGAAAATAATTTTAAAAAGTCAAGGTTCACAGTTTGTAATTTTCTGATGAACATGTTTGATGAAGGAACATTATTTTCTAATTATTGAAAAATGTCTCAAAATAAATATCATTAAGACTATTTAAAGCCTAGAATCCCAAGGTAAGGTCAGAAAATTGACATGTTATGGAGAAATACTGGAAAAATTCTCATAAATATTTTGAGCATAAGTATATGTGTATAAAAGTGATACATTTCACATCGATGGAGAGGTTATTAAATCAAAATTTGTAGCTTAAAATGGTAAATAAAAGCATATCATATGGAATTTCATATTATATACTTTTGTGTACAATATGTTGATCTATATATAAATAATAAACACATAAACCTGTTATTCAGAAAACAGCAATGAGTTTGTCTTCTGTGGAGGTTGTACTGGTTATAAAATGAGCTGTCAGTATTTTTATTTAAAAGAATATTTTAATGTACCCTGGTCCACTGAGCAATTTTTTTTTGGTTCATTTTTCTTCTTTGTTGTTTTAAGGCTACAAGATTAGTGTTGACAAAATACTTTTTGACTCATGAAACATTTATATGAGATTTTTAAGATCAATATTTAAAGACTCCAAAAATGTTCAGTTAGTATATATCTAACCATCATGTACCTTTTCAAAAAGGAGTATTATTCCTAATGTCAGTCTTAATCTTCAGAAGGAACAAGATGGAATGACGTCACATTGCAGGGGAGAAGTACTAGTTCTAGTTCCAGCCATACTACCAGCTAGCTAGATGTTGCAGTGGTTAAGGAATAATGAGTCTAAAGTAAGGAAGATACGAATTCAAATTTGGCCTGACTTACAAACTGTGTAAACCTGGACAATTCATTTAACTTCTATTTGCCTCGGTTTCCCTAGTTGTAAAAAGGGGATAATAGTGGTACCTATCTCACATGGTTGCTGCATAGCCCACCTCCTGACAGCATATAGATGCTAGTTATCATTATTATCATTTTATTACCAATTATCTGTGTGTCCTTGGGCTGACTCAACCTCTCAGAATGTCTTTCCTCATCTTAAAAAGGATTAAGAAATCTCATATAATCTATATCTTCAGATTTAGACTTGGATCTTTAGAGCTCTAGCTTTAGAGCTTCTAGTTCTAACACTTATTCTTAGTATCTACTCTTTGGAAGAAGTAGGAAGATGCTGCATAAACTATTAATGTTGCTGATGATATGGTTACTTAGCATTTTCTAAACACAGGCAGCTCCCTAAGCCTTGAACTACCTTTTTATAGCTTGGACTTTGATGTTTCAAGGCTCATTTCTTCAAAGGAATTGAGTCAATAGAGGAATTTATTCACTTCATTTCTCTTGCATTGCTTCTTTTTCTAAATACCTACTTATAATGGCATAGCTCATTAGCTAATATCTCTCATCAATATAACTGTGCCCATACTTTATTTAAAACACATGATGGGGTTTTTTTGTTGTGTTTTTAAAAAGTTGGATCATTTTGGTGTCATTTTTTCATTGATCTCTGGAGGTACATCCTGGAGAATGCTTAAATGCATTTTTTTTTTTATGTTTTATACTTTCTAGTGAAACTGATACACAAACGAACCTAGAGAACAATGTAGTGAGCCATTTAATTTCATTATCTTGATTTTTGTTTATATTTCACACCGCATATATGAGCAATCACTACTCTGTAACAAAGGATCCATAATCTCATCCACATAGATGCTTCCTCTATTAATTAGCATATCTGCCCACTGACATCTCATCTTGTGTGATTGTTGTTTATATTCTTTCATGAACCTTCTGTAGGTCATCAGTCAGTATAGGACATCTTCTATGTCTTTTAACATGGAAAGGCACCAGTCCAAAAATCCAGCTACCCTTATGTCACCTTTTGTTCTTTTTTATGACAAGCCACAACTCCTATTCTAATCATGCATCTGCTAGACAGCATCTTTTATGTCACATCTTGCCTATGAGCCTATATTGGTATTAACTTGCAAATGACTTATACTCACCATGCATCTCTCCATTGTCTTATGGGCGCCTGAACTTCTGATTACTGGGAGACTGCAATTTTCCATGATTCATAACCCTATGTTATTTTCAAAAGAAGACTCCTATTAAAAGATAGCTATTTGTGTTTTTTAGGGAAGAGCTGGGAATTATTGAAAGTTCTTTTCAGTTTCCAAAATACAATGCAATTTATCATCTTCTGATTTGTGTATCTGAAGTTTCTGTCTGAGATATATAATAAAAATGAAAAGAGTGAACATTTATATAGCACTTTAAAATTCATAAAGTGCCTTACAAAAAAACGTCGTTTGATTTTATAATCATGACCACTCTGGGAGATGGGTATAATTATCACTCACATTTTTCAGATGAAGAAACTGAGGCCAACAGGACTCAATGGACTTGCCCAGGGTCACACAACTAGTAAGTATCTGAGATCATATTTGAACTCAGATCTTCCTGGCTCCAGATTCACAACACCATATACTAATAGATTAACTTGATATGCTGTTCATTCATTAAAATGCCCAAAGCCTATCAATGGAGTGTTTCCTTCATGAGATAGCCAGGAAGCTAGTGTCACTGGATCAAAAAGTATGTGTTGAAGGGCAAAGTGTAAGAAGACTGAGGTGTAGGAAGAGGCTGGGTCAGGAAGGATTTTAAATGTCAAGCATGGTTTTTCTTTGATCCTGGAAATTATAGGGAGCCATTGGAGTTTATTGAGTACAGAGGTGAAATGACTGAACCTGAAATTTAAGGAAATCACTTTTGTGGCTGAATGGAGGATGGATTGCAATGAAGAGAGATTTGAGACAGGCAGACCCACCAGAAGGCAATTACAATAATTCAGATATAAGGTGATGAGGGTGTACACTAGAATGGGCTCAATGTCATGGGGGAAAAAGGGACATATTTGAGAGAGGTTGCAAAGGTGAAAATAGCAGGCTTTGATAATGCATTTGATATGGGCAGGTAGGGGAAGAAATAATGAGGAGTCCAAGGTAACACTTAGCTGTCTGAGGAACCAGAAAAATGGTGTTCTCTAGAGCAGGAGGGAAGGTAGGTTGAGATAAGTAATTTCACCTTTCTGGGCTTTAGCTTTCTTATTTCTATGGAAAAGGAAAAATGGACTAAATGATAAGCTACCACTTTGGGAAAGAGGGAGAGTATATGCTGCTGTTATCCTTTGGTTTGGTGGGCAAGAGGTATGTAGGGTTGGGGAGAACCAAGAACATGAGAAAGCGAAGGAAGAAGGCTACCACAGCCTGATATTCCATTACATTAGGGGACCATAGATTCTCAAACTCCAAGAAACTTTGCATTAAAGTATCATTTTATTGTGAAAGCAGTACTAAGGATTTCCTTGATGATGCATTATAATAATAGTTAGCATTTGTGTAGTGCTTTAAGAGCTGCAAATTGTAAGGTTACATATATTATCTCATATGATCCTCAAAATAACCATGAGGCAAGTGTTTTATCCTCCTCATTTTACAGATGAATTTGAGTTATTGAGTGATATGTCCATTGTCATATCTAACAAGTGTAGGAGATTGGATTTAAACTCAGGTCTTCTTAACTCTGTGCCAAAGTTAAAGACACAAACATTAGATGACCTGTCATTTATTAAAAGAGATGTATCATAGGTGGAAGAGCATGGGATTTAGAGAACATAGATTTGAACCTTGACACTTATCTGCTGTCATTTAACTTCTTGGGGCCTCCGTTTCTTCATATATATAATGAGAGGATTGCCTCAATTGATCTCAAAGTTCCTATTTAGCTTTCTCTCTTATGTGTCTATAATCCTAATTCTGGAAGATGTGGTACATTATTGGGAGAGGGGAATAATTGAGGTGAATGAATTCTTCCTAACAATTGCCGCTTGACCTATTTTTTCTTTATATTTTTTCTCATCCCATTATAATAATTGGTATAATCGGATACTTATTTCCCACAAAATTTGCCTTTGCACTTTTATTCTTAAAGAATTGCCCTAAAAAAGGAACTACAGTCAATACTCATGTCAGAATTACTATGAAATAATATTAATGTGGATCTGAAAGAAACTAAACTCCATAACTGGATGGTCATATTATGAAAATTACTTTTATACAATTTAACTGTAAGTCTACTGCTTAATCAAATAAGTAAGAGAACATAGTGATATTTTCTCTGATATTTTATGAGATAGCATAAGACCCCTGATCAAGGGAGAAATTCGTGTGTGTTGTCAATCTATCATGTGATAAATCTATTAGATATATCTGCTTTTGAAGGTATCATTAATATGGCTCATTACTGTGATTTTGGCCAAGATCACTGAGAATCCTATCAACCTTTCTTGTGCTGATTGTATTTGTGGAAAATCTGCTCACAAGGTGATGACTAATGGATATTATTTTATGACCCATCTCTATAGCCCTTTCTCTCTCTTACATATCTTGTGCATATATATGGAATAAGAATTGGGGGTTTGATCCTCAACTCCAATTAATAAAAACACAGAAGGCCCCACTTCTTTTTAAATTTATAAATCATTCAAAGGAATAAATCAGGTGTGACAGATATATAATCAACTTGGGAAGAAAAATATGTTTGTCATTGTATGAAGGCAGATAACATCACAGAGAAATTGAAAGAATTAGCCATACAACGTCCAGTGGCAAAACAGGCAAGCTTTAAGAGCTTCTAGTCTCACACGTACATGCAGGAGGCAAGCCTTTGCATTTTGTATAAACATGTAGGTATGGGAGAAGGAAGGGGACACGAACCCAGAAGGAGTAACTCCTACCCCAGCCACTACTGACCATGTAATCAGAAGCAGAACTAATAAGAGACACAGCAATGCATATAAATGAAAACTCAGGGCAAACTATGTATTAAGGAGAGGCAGCTTTAGGACTCTACATGAATGCTAACCTTTATAGTCCAGAAGAAAGATACACCTAAGGAGAACTTCATGAGGACTACAGAAATGGAGAAAAGACTTGCACTAATTATGATTTGGTGAATTACAAACCCTTGGTAACATGTGTGCTTTAGTACTATTGTATATTAAGTTTGAGTCTATTTTTGCCTGTGGATCTGTGTGTACTTGCAGGAAAATGCATCCAGGTTGCGAGAGGGGAGGAAATGTTTTTTATGACTTTTTTTAGAGTATACTACATTGGTAGATACCTTTTCTAAAAGCTAATTAAGTCTGGCTGATAATCAGTGGCAATTATATCTTTTGGAGGTTATGCAGCAATAGTTTTAGAACCCACAGCTGATCAGGGTTACCCCTAGAATCCCAAAGGGAGCAATAGTCATCAACCCCCAGGGTTCCAACATGTCCTTTTAAATGGAGGTTGGAAGAGTAATCCTAAAAAGAGTGCTACGCTTAAATCTTAAACTAGCTTCTTGAACTCATGGCTTGTGACAGCTATTTTGTAGGCTCCATAGCACCGAGCACAAGCACAGCAAGCAATAAATACACAGTGAGCACCTGTTTTAAGAGTATTTTACCTCTGTTACCTCGGCTAGGATTGGAGTAATAGTGGTTCCTTCCTTAAAGATTTTGCCAGTGCAGTTCAAGGTCTTGAAGGTCTGGTCAAACTGGAGAGACATACATCATGTCTGGTGATTAGCCAGGCTTAATTGCAAAGAGAACTATCCCCCAAGCTCACATAGTGATGATTTTTTTTTTTGCCCATAGCAACTCAAGAAGATCAGGTAAAAAGCTATACAGAAATGATCTTTTTCTTTGGTGCCTTGGTGAAGCCTGCCACTCATGCTATAATTCACTCCTTTTTCACCCCCTTTTCTTAGAATATCAGCTTTCCTTTAAACCTCAGTTCAACATTCAGGACTTTTTCTTTCCTCTGTGATTACCTTCCTCCAAAGAAATTATCATCTATTTTACAGATATAAATATACAGATGTGTAAATGTTGTGAACTACTCCCCCAATGAATGCTAGTCCACTGACGAGAGGAACGGTTTCTTTTTTTTTTTTTATATCTCCAGCATTTAGAAAAATATCGTGCAAATATTGGGTGAATAGCAAATATTTATTGATTGATTTATTAGCATAGAGAGTGCCACAGCAATAAAACTAAAAATCATTTCACATATTGGAGGTACACCTCAGATAATATATGGTTGATATTCAAGAGATAAAATCAAAAATTATATTTAGATTAGGGACATCATGTCTTGCAGTACTTTTAACCCTACAGCAGTAAGTAAAATGAGCAGTACTTAGGTAAAAATAAATAGAATTATACCAGTTATCTTGGATTCTACCCTCTGTCCTCCAGAAAACTTGCTGATATCCCAGAATCTCTTCCACTAGATGGTCTTGAATCCAGCGTTCTGAATATTTGCCCACACATCTCTCACAATTCCAAACTGAATTCCAGTGTTTTGATGCTTTTTCCATGATCAGAACTACTAAGTTAAGGCTATGAGTGACTATGCTATATACTCACATCAAATTTGGCTCCCCTGTGTTCTTCAAGCATTTCTTGTTCATCAGTTGACAAATATTTATTGAAAACCACTATATACAAGGAGTTATATTAAAGACCATGGGAATGCTGAATAAAGATGCAGGATAGTGCTTGACAGAAAGGAATTAATAATCATATTGTTTGGGAATGGTTGTCAGTTTTATCAGTACTTAGTGTGGTCAAAAAATAAACCATTCCAGCATTTTCATGGACCGACCATTAGCTAGGTACAGGATCTAATCTAAGAAATGTCTTCAGTGACCATCCCACAGAGGTTTTCAATGAAAATGACATATAAATTCTTTATCACTTCACTAATCACCTACTTCCAGGGTGTTCCTCCAAACCAAAGTGGATCATAAGTGTGATGAAGAAAGCATAAAATTTAAGAGATTATAAGGTTTATGTCCTCAACACAGCCCTCCAACCCCACCCTTACCAACTAAACTTTATTTTTGTAGAGGGATGAGTAGAGAGTAATAACTTCATACATTAGAAAAGAGAAAACATTTAGAAATAATATTATAGGTGATGATTTGGAGTGCCCTTGGGAGTAAACCATCTATTATCCACCCCCTAGATCTAGAGAGTAAGCCTTGAGTTGGCTTATAGTTTTGTTGGGTTTTTTTTTATTGTACATATACCTCTGTTTTCAAGGAGAAATATGCACGTATGATTTAAAGAGTATAGTGTGCTGAGACACATCATTGTGAATGTCAACAGTACCCAGGTAAAATGGGGCAAAATTTAGATTATCAGACTCTTAAAAAGGATATACGGCTTTCATTTATATGATGCTGTAGAGAAAACATTTATTTTAAAGACTCCAGCATTAGAAGTTGAAAGACTTGCCATATAGACTTTGTTACACTATTAGTGTGAACTTGAAAAAGTTGCTTAACCCTATAGTGTGCCTCACTTTTCTCACCTAAATGAGGGGATAATAATTCCTTCCCTAACTGCCTTATAAAAACATACTTTGGAAATGTGTGGTATTGGTAATGTTTTTCCTTTTTTTTTTTAATATTACTGAAGCATTATGGCTTATGCTCTAGTTCCTTACTACTATTTATTGTGTCTCTGTTTCAAGTGTGTTTCTTTTAAATAACATATTGTAGGATTCAGTTTCTATTAATCTATTCTTCTATTTGTTTCCATTTTATAGGTGAATTCATGCCATCCACATTCACATGTATGATTATGAACTGTGTATTTCCCTCCATCCTACTTCCCCCCCATTTATCCTTTTCTCTCTCTTCTTTTGTTCCTTGATTCTGACTACTTCCTCCCCCTGTTCTACGTCATTTCTGTCACACACTCCCTTTACCATTCTGTCCCATCCCTCCTACTTCTCTGTGGGATTAAATTAGGTTTCTATACCAAACTGTGTGTTATTTTCTCTGTGAGTCAATTCTAATGAAATTAAGATGTGTTACCCACCCCTTCCCATATCTTCTTCCAATATAAAAATTCTTTCACACCTCTTACATGTGAGATAGTTTACCCCATTATATCTCTCCCTTCCCCCTTCCCATTACATTCTTCTTTCTCACCCCTTAATTTTACTTATTTTTTTGGATATCATCGCATTGTAGTCAACTCACATTGCATGCTCTATCTATACTCTTTCTAACTTCACTAATAATGATTAAGTTCTTAGAAGTTACAAATATCATCTTCACATGTAGGCATGTAAACAGTATAGCCTTATTGAATCACTTATGATCTCTATTTCATATTTATCTTTTTATGTTTCTCTTGAGTTTTGTATTTGAAAGGTAGATTTCCTATTCCAGTTCTATTTTTTTTATCAGGAATGCTTGATAGTATTCTTTGCATACTCATGCTTCTATGATTATCCTTAAGTTTGGGTTTGACCAATCACATTTTCCTACTCAGTTAATTATGTGGCTCTCTTTTGCCTATAGGGCATAATATGAACTCTTCTGTTTAGCTTTTAAAATCCTTCACAACCAAATCCCACCAACCTTTCTGTTCTTTCTCATTATATGTTATACCCTTTCCAAATATATGACTATTTAGGAAAACTGGATTTCTTTATTTTCCTCATGCATCTCCTTCCATCTCCTGTTTTACCTTTTCATTGGTCATCCTTCATGTGAGGTAAACTCTTTCATTTCATCTCTACCTTTTAAACTTAACTTATTTCCTCCAAGCCTCAACTCAAATATTACCTTCTATATAAAGACTTTCTGATGTCCCGAACTGCTACGACCCTCTATTCTTAAAAAAACTAGTATCTATTTTATACACATACGCATATATAACATATATGCGTACGTGTATACGTGTGTGTATATATATGTGTATATATACATATACATACACATGTACGTCTTCTCCAATAGAAGAGAAATTCTTTGAGAGAAAAAGAACTATTTGTCTTTGTATTTCATTTTTTTCTCTTCATACCTAGAATAGTGTCTAATATATAGTAGGCATTCAATAAATGCTTGTTGATTGATTTGCACAGCATTATATTGAAACAAATAGTCACTGAGAACCATTTTACTTGGCTTCTTTAATTATATGTTTGAGAGAAATTATTATTAGTAGCCAATTAATATCAGGAGATCCAGGTTTTTTTTCTCTATGTCCTCATTCAAAACAGCTTCTGAAGGACAAGCTTAATAATGAGATTGGGTTAACCTTAGTCTTCCGCAGGACACCACCCAACTGGAAAAGTTAAATTCCAACTAAAGGGTAAAGACCATCTTATCTAGGTGAATTCCCACCCACTGTTCAAATATATAAGTGGTGTGGGTGGAGGATAGATCTCTTATATAGATTGGTAAAGGCAGAATGATCTAGGTGTGAAGATGAGCTTCTTTGTACAAGAGTGACATGATCAGAGTCCCTCATTAGAATAAATACATGTCTCATTATAATATTCATCCATTCATTGTTAACCAATCAGAGTTTACTTCTGCCTATCTGGAATATCCACTCTTCCAAGAGTATTTTAACATTCAGCAGCCGCAAAGGTTCTTCTTTGGCTTACAAGAGAAAGTCATTGACCTCAATCTATTGATTATTTGCTAGCCATAACTGATAAATTGATTATTTATTACCCAGAAACTATGTCTCACAGGCTTTTCATTCATCATATATATATAGAGAGAGAGATATAGATATAGATATATATATTTCTTTTCCTCTTTTAAAATTTGCTTTTAAAATCAATCTTTGATTCAATTCAAAGAAATGATAATTTCTTGCTGGTCCATTTCTTTTTACTGTACTATGTAATTTTTCCAAAATTAGTCATAATTATAGTTGCTCTGTGTACTTCTAAAATTAATCTATAGATATCATTTTACTTCATATCAAGTACATGTAGATGCATACATACAGTCAGAATTATGGTTTCTTTCCAACAAATAAGTAGCTTTGCTTCCTCTAGCTTTCCCAGATATAGAAAGAAGTTACTTGTAATCTATGCCCCATTCTCATCACCATTATCTTCAACTTAATGAAAACGCAAAGGTTCCAAAGTACACAAATTTGGTGTTCATGTACATCAAGGGACAAACTCAAATAACTTCCTGCACAGCCTCAGGTTTTAGAGTACCTGTATTATCGGGTTTTCCTTGATTTTGTTGTCAACACAAGATCTACTTGAGCCCACAGTTTGTAGAAGATTATCAGAACAACCCCATATTCCCATCAGAAATATAAGAGCTGCTCAGGCAATTGGAAAAAGTAGTAAAATCATTTTTTTCCTGATCCCTGTGCAGAAAGTCATTTTCCTGGATATTTCATACCTACATTATCCATGAGTAAAACCTATAAATTAGGAGCAAGAACATGTACTGAATATTCAAACAAAAAGAGAGATATGGGTTATACTATTAAAGTACATAATCCTAATAGATCTGGAACTATTAGAGCAAAGCATTCAGGTGGCAAGTTCCCATGGTTAAAGACCTTTGCTAAAAACTAACTTTTCCACAAGTTCCTTACTCTTCTGTAGCTTCCTTTCTTTTCCATTGCTCTTATACCATCACTCTTTTAATATCATGTGCGTAGTTCCATCTATGAGAAGTATGAAAATCAGAAAAAGAGAGATCTGATTTTGATATGTGACAGTCTATTTGGACATGAATAAGTCCAACTCTTCCATGGAGAAATCAATAGGCCTTTATTTGACATGCATGCAAGAGAATGCTATGTGGTCTAACAGGAGACATCCAAATCTGGCATCATAGTGGAGTATGCTAAGGCAGCAAGAAAAGAACCTTGGTGCAATATTCGTTCCCCAAATTGTAGCCATAGTTCATAGAGATAAAACAGGAGAATGAATGATGGGGGAGGAAAAAATTAAAGATATTGACCAAGCATTTCCTACAATGATCTTCAAGCCATGGAGAGAAGGGGAGGAAGCTTAATTTAGCCCTATAAGAGACTATTCTAAGGACTTAACAACTAGCTACACCAAACTACTACCAATCATTCCGATAGAATTTGGAATTCCTAGATTTGTCATCCATCCATGCATTCAGGAATCTTAAGGAGGGTTGACGACTCTAAATTTTATAGGGAATGTTGGTGTCTAGTAGGTTCATTACATTGGCTTCCCATTTCAGTTGTTATAGACAGGAAACTACCAAGGAAGCACATTGTTTCCAGCAAGAAAGATTCTATAATTGGTATAGAGTGGAAAGCAGGTGGAGGGGTGGGGAGGATGCCTGTAGTAAATGACTATACTCAAGAGACAGACTATGTCCTGAGAGCTAGAGTGATTTTCTAGACTATCATGGGATACAAACAAGCATTTGCTGAGGGCATAGGTTCAAGTCCATCCATTTCCATCAGTGATCCAGATTAGTTTCCCTAACTATAGAAAATATACAATAGAAAGCATGATTTAGTACAAAGCATAGGAAATTTGAAGTAAAACAATTTGCGTTCAAGACCACAGTTCGGCAGTACCTACTTATTAACTCAGTTTTCAACATCTCAATTTCTCTTAGTTTTGCTATGTTTGTCTTTTTCTATGTGAAACTAAGACAGTAATGTTTACATTACATAAGACAAAAGGCTGCTATGAATAAGGTTTTTTGAAAACTGTAAACATTTAATAAATATAAGCTGTTACAAAAATAACAGAATAGCATAGAACAATAGTAATTATCTTGTCCTAAACTCTCGTTTGGCAGATTAATAATCTGAGTACATGTGAGGATAGAAGAATTGTCTAAGGTAACACAGGTAACAAATATCAGAGCAGTAACTCAAAGACCAACCTTCTTATTCCACATCTTGTGTGCACTTCTAGACATTATTCCTTTCTTTTTGAATAGAAATATTTACAAACAGTTTAGAAAATCAAGAGTTCTCAGGTGAGCTCACTATTTTATATAGGGATTTCACAATCTTCTAGAAAATGACATTTAAAGATAACATTCTGGAATAGTTCAGTGGAAAAAGCACTAGATTCAATTCCTAGCTCATATACTTAATTAACTCCATGCTATTGTGCAAGTCCTTTAACCTCTCTGCTCCTCTATCTCTTCATCTCTAAGTTGAAGGGATTGGATGAGATGACCTTTTTAGTCCTGTCTTTATCTAAGTCTATGAGCTTATGATCCTATATCCTGACTTAAATGATACTCCTAGATTTCATAATAATAAATTGGTGAAGTACATTCTCTTTAGGTCCCAGAATTAATTGGGTCCTACATGCATGATCTAATCTTTGGTTTTTCAGATTTAGAAACACAATTTTTCCACTCCAGCTGAGAAGATCAAGGCCTGCTGAATCAATTCACATTATGCGGAGACTATTTTCTATAATGATCTTAAAAACCTATTTGCTACATTTTGTTAGGTTCTGAATATTTAAGACAAGATGCTTAAAAGCATTAAGAAAAAAGTAAAAAGTGTTGGTTCCTTTAAGAAATCCCAGTAGGAACCCAATTAAGAACTAGGAGGTTAGTTACAAAATGTAAGCTAAACAATCTCCAGAAGAGGTGAGAAAGAAGGCACCCTGCAAATAGGAGCTAGAATTCTTGATAGGGATACAGTCACTGAAAAGAGTCACACTACTCTCTTCTGGTCTTTGAGTTTTCCATTTCATTGATCCAGATGGAAGTAGAGAAGGACCTTGATGCAGCTATTTTATCAGAGCAAAGAGTTGTTAGGAAAAGAAAGGCAACAATGATAGTTTCTGAAGAATGACAACTGCCTCTGAAGAATTAAAAAATACCACACAGAGGGCAGTGGAAAAGGCATATGTGGTGGGCACGAGCAGAGTGTAACATATAATAAAATAACGACTTCAAGAAGCATAGGCTAAAAACATACTATAAAGAAAATGTATGTAGGAAGAGAGGCACAGTTAGCTGGCACAATAGAGTGCCAGGTTTGGAGTCAGGAAGATTAATATTCCTGAATTCAAATCTGGTCTCACACATCTACTAGTAACCCTGTAACACTGTAACCCTGAGAAGTTACTTAACCCTGTTTGTCTCACTTTCCTCATATGCAAAAATGAACTGGAAAAGGAAATGGCAAATTATTCCAGTATCTTTGTGCCCCTCCCAAAAAAATAGGGTTGCAAAGAGCTGGTCATGATTAAAATAGCTCAACAACAAAATGTAGGGAAAGAAGATGCAACAGTAAGGGAGGACAAGTGGACAGCCAGAATGCTCATCTATGTCAGAGGAAAGCAAAGAAGGACAAATGGGGAATTTTGGAGGAGGAATGGATTGGGGCAGGGGGGAGTGGGAGGGAATAGAGATAATGAGGCTTACTTTTTGACATGTTGAATTTGAGATGCCATGGGAAATCTAGTAGGCAGATGGTAATGCAGAACTGGAAGACAAGAGAAAAATGAAATATAAGCATTCTGATTAGTGTATCAAATATGTGAAAAGATTTAATATTAGTCTGTCACAGATGCCTTTCAAGGACATTGAATTTTCTCCATATTTACTGAATAATATAATAATGAAGATTTCTGCTTTTAAGGTAACTTAACCCTAAGCAAGAGGTGCCCTGAGAAGTATTATTCTAACCCAACCTTAATAAATATCTTTCTCTGTTGTTGTTGTCACTGAAAAAATAAAGAAGCTAACACCTGGCATCTAATCTTATATTCATAATTCTTTCCAAACTTAACTAGGCTGGTCCTCAGTCAACAGACATATGGACAGAACTATTCAGCTGTAAGAATTCACACTTCATTATTTAGCCTTCCATGTCAACTGGGGATAAGGTCTTCAATGGAATATAGAAGAGATCTCTCATTAATTCTCTCCATTCCATCCAATATTTTATCCGTGTCTTGGATGAAGACATAGATGATCTGATTACTGAATTTTCATTTCACGCAAAACTTCGGAGGGATTACTAAATTAAATAACTAGATGATAGAATTGACATCCAAAAAACCTCTCAACAGGCTCGAAGAATGAGCCAAAGCAAATAAGATGATATTTATTGAGAATAAAGGTAGACTCCTATATTGATCAATTCATCCCCTAGATTGACTAACTCATGGTACCAGTGGGTCTAGATCTCCAGGATCAGGAGATATCCTTTACCCTTTTAGAGATGCCAGTGGCAATATTCCCACCTTTCTCCCTCCCAGCAGGAACCATGCTCCCTTGTACCCTGATCAAAATGATTGTATAAATTTCCTCAACAATGTGATAGATATAAAGATAGATAGACAGACAAATAGATAGATTAGATGGTAGATAGATAGACAGATAGATAGATGATACAGATAATTTATTCAGCATTCACTATACACCTAGAACTGTGCTTAGCACTGGAAACACTAACACAAGCGAAAGATAGACATTCCCTTATCTTAATGATTCTTGGAGTGGGGGACCCACAGGGCAAGATAGAGAAATAAAAATAGTCTGAGGAGTCATGGGTTGGTTTAGGTTTCAATGGAATGTGGTCTGAATACTTCCTCAAATGGAGGCTTCAGGAAGGAACTTATTAAATAGAGGGAGAGGCTGTAGAGGTAGAAGCAAAGTATGAGAAGGTTAAGGCTTTCTGGAGCAGAGGTAGAGTGGTCGTCAGGTTGATATAATACTTCAAAGTTTATGAAGCATTTTACATATATTGTCTTTTCAGAACCCCTTGAGATGAGTATGATGTTATACTTAAAATGAGTATAATTTTCACCATTTTACAAATGAAATTGCTCAGTGAAGTTACATAATTTGGCCTTGTATTAAAGACTAGATTTGAACCTGGGTCTTCCTGATGATAGGTCCAAAACTTTATCACATGATGCTTCCCTCCTACTCATGTTGAAAAGTAATACACAGAACAATTCAGGCAAGTTTGCCAAGAAAATTATAAGCTATAGAGTGTTTTTTCCACACTCTCCACCAGTGGCAGAGTTTTACATAATTAGATCTCTCTGGACTCTCTTCTGAACTCCTAAAACTCAAGAATTACATAGAATTCTATCATCAAGAACTATATGTAGTCACAGCTTCTTGAAAACTTAAATTACTGGGGCAGTTTATACTCCTTCTGCCCTCTTCAACCTGTGCTGATGAAAGACACAGTAGTTTGGCCTTTCCTATCAAATAAATTTGTGGAAAGGGCAATATTTGCATCTACTCTCTGACTACAGAAGAATGGAAAGACAAAGCATGAGAAAAATAGTATTCGATGTAAAGTAACTCTAAATAGAAACATTAAATGATTCAAAAACTTTAGAAGAATGTATGTGCTAGTGTTTTCAAAATTTATCCAAATAATCACATAATTTAAAAATCATATTTATGTGTTCAGAGTATTATATTGATTTGCTTCTTTAAGGATTAACTTCCCAAGAAATTGGTCATTGCTGGCAATTATAAACTAGTCCTTGTTTAATTAACCCCTGAGATGAAGTAAAAGGAACTAAGGATTCCTAGGAACAGATCTTTTAGTATGGTAACAAGGATGAGGGAATTATTTCAACCACAAGCCTTATTTATTCTTTTGTTAATGAGAGAAGTTCAGAAGTTTCCAAAAAAAAAAAAAAAGAAAATGGAATTGGATCTAAATAAGAGCTTACTCTCATGTGAGGCAGTATGCCTTCTGAACATAGAGAAATTACTGGATTTAAAATATCTTTGCAATTAGAATTCATAAATCTTGTTTGATCATAAACAGCGAAAGATCAAGCTGTCTTCACCATAAATGTAGATAATTTAGGGAGTGTCATAGATTTATACCAGATAAAGTATGTCTGTTTCACTTTAAGTTCATCATCAGTATAACCTCAAAAAGCTGTGATATATTTCAGGGAGAAGAACTCGTTTCATTTGTACCTTTTAAGAAGTCATTTTTGTTTAATTCTATTTTTCTTTGCATCCTATAACTTACAGATTCACATGACTACACTGAGCAGCTTGTAAAGCAGACACTTTTCACACAGTTCTACTTCGGTCAGAATGTAGAGTCAACATATAGTACAAAATAATTTGCTGATTTTAACTTTACATTTAGGCAGAGAGCTGTACAAAGGACAACTTCTGCCTGTGACATTTGCTGACACTGAATGGACTTGCATCTGAAACACATACCGTTAACAGTCAGTGCTGTGTAGACTCTGTAATGCAAATGGCTATTGTAGGTGGACAAAATGATGTCAGACTTCATGGTCAGGTTATTTACAGGAGGAGTTAATGTTAAATTGAACTGAATTAATGTAGAGATATATCTTAAAATAATAATTTATTGGGAAGAAGACAACAGGATCTTCAAGACTATCTCCATGTACATAGGTAATCTGTTTGAGACTACAAAGGAGATAGGTTACAACAGATTTTTATAGAGTTATTTATACCAAATTAAAAATAAATCATACAGAGCAACAAAACTTTCAGTATCAGAGGAACTCATGCACAACACCATTTGTAGCATACAGAAAAATAGAAACTTCTATGCAATGCTACTTCCAGCAAACAGAATACTAGCACCACCACCTGCATCATGCAGAACAGTGAAAACTTGTATATCAACTACAGAATAAAAGAAATTTTTATGTAATGTCCTTCCAAAAATGTACTTAGTTTTTCCAAAATGTTTTTCAATATGTTTCTTTAAGCATATAATTACTTTTAGTCATTTTTCATGGCTCTTTCACAATTCTCCCTTTGGAAACCAATTTTTAGGATCCCTTTAAAAATTTGAACTTTTTCAAAGGCAACATCAAACGTGGATTGTAGAGTCCTAAGACATTGGTATAACCAATTCAAAACAATAACAAAATTATGTAAATATATCATAATATAAACAAATTATATGTGTATATACAAATTCATAGAAAGGTATATAATTTGTGTGGAAAAATTGTATCTAAACACCAAAATTACATTATGACAATACAGCAAATTAGAAAATTCAAGAAAATCTTCATATTAGCAGAAAAGCACTTAAAGATCCCATACTAGTGTTACACAGTGAGGGCAGATTCTTGTTCTACTTTTCTTAGAAACTCTTGATCATCATCTAATCAAGTAGATATTTGCATCCTGTTAGGAGTATTAGCAAATTGAGAGATTTTAGTGGGTTAATTTCCTTATTTGGGCCAATAGAGACCTATGCTATAAGATACATTTTTGCTGTGGAGAAATATCCCTTAAAAATATACCTTTCCCTAATGGCCCAGTGCAATTCAGTTGCTGGGAAAATTCATGTGTGAAGCACTCAATTAATGACTATTTAAACAGCAGCTTTCTTACTCTGTTATTTTGGGATTAGCTATCTACTTCAGGAAGAAATCTGCTTCTGGGAAACATTTTCCCACAGAAATTCTATGTCAAAGAGGTCTGTCCTTGAGCATTGTCTACAAATTGTCCAGTCTGAGCCATTTGAACTCAGGAACTAATTGAATCAGCATCTCAGTTTGTTTAGCTGGGTTGTGAGTTGTTAATAATACCTGGAATAGCACTGAGTCTTCACACTTTGTTTCCAGGTCAAGTTTGCAGAGATACTTCTTTAACTACTTCTAGAATCCGGGTTACTGGTGAAGATTCTCTGGCTATGTTATCTTTAGCCTGTGAGTAATAAGGTTTAATATAATATAGTAGTACTTTACAAAACCTTAATTGCATTGACCATTCAGTAATGAGAGAATTTGGTAAGAGCCAGTGCAAGTCTTACTGAGTTAACCTATATCAGTAATACAAGAAGGACATTAGATTACATAATCTGTAACTCATCTGAAAATTTAGAGTTTTTATCATTTGATTAATCATAATGTAGGGCAGGGTAGATTTGTTTTTGTTATTGTTTCAATAACATTCAATTCAATTGAATTTCATTCAATTAAAATCAAACAATGATTTATAAACACATTTATCTTTAGCACTCATCAAATGCAGAGGGAGAAAAAAGGTATCCCTAAAAAGAAAAAAAAACCTTTCATTCACACACATACATGCATCCATACACATATATATCTGTGGATATCTGAATATATATCTTTACATAATAATCAATAGCAAAGAATAGGATAATAGTCACATTATGGGGTTTTGAATGAAAGCAAATGTGTGATGGTTCATTCAAAATTCAGAAATACAGTAAAAACGTCAAGGTATCATATATTCACTTCTAAATTAAAAAGAATAATATTTTAAATTCAAATGCAACACATATTCTTCCAGGTGTAATTTTATGTAGTTTGAGTTTCATAAATTTTATAATTAGTAATCCAATTTACAATCAGAATTTACAAGGCTCTCATTAGTCACATGCATTTTTACAGTTCCTTCTTCCACAAAGCTAATAAGATTTTATTACCTTGCCTCAGTAGGAGATCCCAAGGACCAGGTAAGTCTCCAAAGAACTTCATAGATGATGAGAATTTGCAGTCTTTTGGACCTCTAAAAACATTAAGCAATTATCATTATTATTCATTAAGTAAATACTTAATACTTATGACTGTTAACCATAATGACATATCTGTAAAGGTGATAGAGTAAATCTATAATTTCACAGTATTTACATGAAAAGTTAATCTCCTAATAATATAAATTAATTATCCTCTAAGCATAACTTTTCAAATTATTAGCATTTCCTCTAGAGTGGTTTCTCAAAATCACAATAAAAATCTTACGAGCACAATAACAGCATATTAGAATATTATAGATTCAAAATATGAAATGTGAAATAAAATTTATTACAGTCAAATGACATCAGTTCAGTTGATGGCATATACAATTTACCTTACATAGAAAATTATTCTGTGTTTATAAGTTTTGTCATTTTATAAAACCTGTATCCAGAGACCATATAGAGAAATTAAACATCAAATTGTTCATATATTTTTAAAGATGGTATCAAAAGTTACCATTCAGAACGCAGATCATTCATGCTGTAAATAGTAATTTTTCATAATTAATTTGTCAAAAAAACATCAAAATGTAAACCTTAAATTTCCCAATTTTAAATATTGCTTTATAATTCCAGATATTTTTCTACATTAAAAAATTTTAAAATGAGTTAGAACAAAACATGGAAGTTATGAGAAATTTCAAAATTAACTTAATATGAGAAACTAGTACTTATCCAAATAGCAATTTCACAGGCAGAGAAATGTTTCCATTTTTCTGTTATCTAAATTTAATTCAATAAGCATGTATTAAGCATTTACTATATCCCAGGAACTGTGCTAAGCACTTGGGATCCAAAAAGAGGCAAAAAATAGTCTCTGCTCTAAAAATAGCTTACAGTTGAATGGGAGAAACAATATGCAAATAAATATATACAAAGCAAGCTATATACAGGACAAATAGGAAAAAAATAAAAGAGGGAAAGCAGTGAAATTAAAATGACTTAGGCAAGGCTTCCTATTATAAAAGGTGGGATTTTAATTGAGATCTAAAGTATAGCCAGGGTGGTCAGTAGTCAGAGCGGTGGAGAGAGAGTGTTCCAGGCACAAGGAACAGACAGGAAAAAAATGAGAAGGGGGAAGAGAGAGAGAGAGAGAGAGAGAGAGAGAGAGGGAAGGAGGGAGGGAGGGAGAGAGGGGTGGGGGGAGAGTGAGAGAGAGAGAGAGAGCAAGCTGCCAGCAACATAACAGACTCTCACATTTTTCTCCACTATTTTAGCCAATGAATATCTACGTGGAATGTCTTTAGATCCTACGCTGCCCATCTTCCAATTTACAATGCCTTGTCTCCAATTTCTTCACGGGTCTTTATTTCTTGAGGTACCAATCAATGAGTAGACTATCAACAGGGAGACTTTTAAAAAGTCGGGGTCTCTTACCTGATAAAATAAAAGTGACCCTGAATGCCCACAGGGAATTCACTCACTGCTGTTTTCTGTATCTTAGAATCCTACAACTCTGCCAAATTGTTAGATGGAAATAAACCTATTTAGAGATAATCCTTAAAATAATGCAGAAGTTATTAAAAAGATGAAAATAAGAGCTTACAGAATATATATATATATGTGTGTACATATATTATATACATATGTATACAAATATATACATACATATATACATACAAATACATGTACATATTATATTTTATATATATATATATGTTACATATATATGTATAATACATCTGGGACTACAAAGGAGAGACAGCTACAACAGATTTTTGTACAGTCAACACTACTCAATTATCTCTTACCATTCTAAAAATAAAACATATAAAAAAACAAAAGTTGCAGAATAAGAGAAACTTCTACGCAATACCATTTGCAGCATATGGAATAACAGGGAGTTATATGCAATGCCATCTGCACCATACAGAATAGTAATAACTTACAAATCACCTAGAGAACAACAGGAGTTTGACCACAATACCCTTTGAAAAATATACTTACTTCCCCCCAAAAAAATGTTTTCCAGTATGTTTCCAGAAGTACATGATGACTATTAACCCTTTATCAGGACTTTCTCACACTAATAAGAATACCATTGCAGACAATGATGCTTTTTCTAAGAGATTAAACACTTGAATGAAATAGCATATTGTCACCTTAATAAAACCCTGGTCATAGGATCAGAATATCTGAGCTTAAAAGATCTGATATTTAGCTGTGTAACCAGAGCAAACCAGTTAATTTCTCTGAGCCTTGCTCTCCATATATTTAAAATGGGATAATAATTCAAATACAACCTACCCCAAGCTATTGTTATGGTGTCATCCCTATTACTTAACTATACAAATGAGGGATTATTATTACATGCATTATCTACGTTCTGTTCAATGAATGAATGCAAAAAAAAATGCAACTATTATTTTCCTAATTCCCCTTATGAGGAAACATAAACTCAAAGAATTTAAGGACTTGTCCATGGGTTACAGAGCTAGTAAATATTCAAATAAAACCAGGAATTCACCCTAGGTCTTCTTATTCATAATGTAATGCTCTTTTCACCATCCCACTCTATGATCAGGTCTGGAGTAGGCATTTGTAAAGACTTATTCATGATTATTTACTAGACATGGTTCCTCTGCATAACTGAGGTAGTTCTGGATACTTCCCTTGGATGAGTGACAGATTCAGATTTATGTTTTGGTCTCATATGCTGAAGATCCTCTAAAAGGTACCATGCTTACTCAAAATGTCTAACCAGTGGAGCCATTCTGACTCATGAATAACTTGGTCTGTGGTCAGTGGCACAAACCCTGGAAGATTCTTCAGCCTATGGAGGTTGGGGACTTGTTTTCATACGGTAGTATGGTTTCCAATGAGATAAAATTAAATGGTACATGTTCCAATTTGCTCAGCCCTCATTTGTTTGTTTGGCCACATTGTGCTGTTTAATGGAGCAATGCTTATTGGAGAAATGAAACCATTATTTTTCACTTGGTAATTTTGGAGATATGTAGATATAGGAAGAACAGGGCAACTTTGCAACTGTTTTTCTTGGCGGAAGAACAGTGTTTTGCTATGATTGCAACGATGTTTTTAATGCAGTCATATGGTACAGAATAGGCAATAAAATTTACTTTACTGTGTTATTGGTTTTTTTTTCCAGAGGCTGAAAAATGAACATGCTATAATTGGAAAAAATTACTTTATTAGACATTAACTAAGATTAAAATACTTAAAATAGGAAAATGTAAAACGGAATAAAGGTGTGTAAACAATTCTAGTTATTTTTTACTTTTACATATTATGTTCTTGTGAGTGGCAGTCTGATGAAGGAAAGAATGTCGCAACGGGAGATAAAAAAGCTGAGTTCTGAAAGGACCTCCACATTTACTAGCTGTGTGACCTTGAAAATGACATAACCTCTCTGGGCCTAAACTATTTTCTCAGTAAAAAGGAGTAAATACCTAGAGGCAGAGGGCTTGGTCCTTCTATCTCTAGGATCTAGGGTTCTAACCCATTATAATCAAAAATACATCCTACACTTTAAATTATGTAACTGGCTGCCTTTTCATTCCAATTAAATAAACAGCAAAACCCTCTAATGAAGACATGTAGCAATATAACAAAAGGAAGTCAGTGATATCATGAAGAGTTCACAAGTGTTCCACCATAAACTTCAGCAGTTTCAGTTTTCTTTCCACTGAAAACAATCTGATTAAACAGTCAATCTTTTAAAACCTAGCTACTCATACACAACAACTCAATCAGAAAACTGTAATGAAAAATTATGAGCAAAATAGAAATGAAAAGGTAGGTGGTATAGTGAATGGAGTCCTAGACTGGAAGCCATAATAAAACTGAAGTCTGGAGACTTACTAGGTCTGTGACTCTGACCCAGTACTCTAAGTTCTCCCAGCCTCCTTTTTTCATCTTTGAAAATGAGATAACATAAAGTTCTCCACATACCTTAAATTGCCATTCAAATATTATTTTTATTTGGTTTTCATGATTATGGTAACTCTAAGCATTGAGAAAAACATTTAGAAAGTGTAATTCCTCCTTTATGTTACTTCCGTCCTTCTGAATTCCTCATTGACTATATAAAAACATAAATGTTTGTACATATGTGTTATTCTGCACCTCTCTGTTAATCTATATCTCTCTATAAAGAGGTAGATAGTATGTTTCATCACCAATCCTCTGACATCATGGATGGACATTGTATTGATCATATTTCTTACAGCTTTCCAAGTTGTTTACCTTTGCTGGGTTGTTATTGTATATTCTAATGGATCTACTCATATTCTTAATCAGTTTATCAGTCTTCAAAATTGTTCATTTTTTAAGATATAGATGTTATAAATTATTCTTTTGGTACTTCATTCTGCATTAAGACATATATCTTTGCATGTCTTTTTAAAATCTATTTCTTCATTTCTTTCAATACAATAGTATTCCATAACCATATATCATCTTCAGTTACAAAAAAAAGAAAGAGAAAAAAACCCTTCACTAAAATTCTCAAGGCATTTTTGTACATCAGTTCTTAAGGGTAAGTGAGGAGGAAATGATTCAATACATTTTTTTTTAAAAAACACTTCTCATTGAATAAAAGTCCCCAGAAGAAGAAATGATGTTTCAGTGACAGAAAGAGCAGACTGTCTGCGTAGAGAAGCTTCTCGTTGAAATGTTGACCGTTGGAACACTAACTCTTAAATTTAACCTTTTTTTGGCCTTAGACAATGAGAACAAAACAGGTTAAAACTGAAAATGATCTTTGAGGTCATCTGATCCAACATCCTTGTAACATGGTTGAGAAAACTGGGACCTGGTGAAATAAAATGACTTTTAAGAGGTTAAACAGATAATATGAGAGGGTTAAGATTTGAATAAAGGTCTTCTTTCTCTAAAAACACATTTCTATTGCCAAATTATTTCCACTATGCTAAAATCTCTGAGGCCCTTTACATCGCTGAATACTATGATTTCTATTAACAGCTCAGAAATCTCCACATGTAAAGAAAATATAGACACTGACCTTTGCTATCTAAATTGAATCAGTAGCAATAATTGTACATGATATACACACAGGTAAAACATTTTGAATAATCCTAATAATGATAATGATAAGATTTCTACAATTTTCAACTGAGGCAGTGCTGGGTGGAAAAAGGAGTCCTGTATGTGGCACCATAGGTGGCACAGTGGATAAAGTGCCAGCCACGGAATTAGGAGATCCCATCTTTTCAAGTTCAAATGCAGCCTCAGACATTAGCTGTGTAACCCTGGGCAAGTCACTTAACCCTGTTTGTCATGGTTTCCTCTCTGTAAAATGAGCAAGAAAAGGAAATGGCAAAGCAACTCAAGTATCTTTGCCAAGAAAATACCAAATAGGATGAAGAAGAGTCAGACACAACTGAACCAAAACTAGGAGAGACCTGCATTCTAGCATCATCTCTGCCATATAAAACTTTGGGCCACTTGGGTTTTGTGCATGAAATAAAAGTTTTGCATATCTCTCCTAGCACTAAAATTCTGATTCTAAGGCTTCAGAGAAGTCAGCCTATTCTTATTTTCCCAGATCACAGGAGGCATTCAGTAAACATCACCCTTTGACAGATATTCCTGGGTTTCAAACCTGACTCCCTGATACTTGTTAGCTATGTGTCCAGGAGAAAATCACAAGCTCTCAACTCCTCAACTTCTTCATCTTTAAATGGGAATAACTACTATTTGCATTACCCTACCTCATAGGGTTATTGGAAGAAAAATGTTTCACAAATCTTAAAGCAATACATATACATACATGTATATTTTATACTTCTTTGCCCACTAATACGTGTGGAAATATATATATGTATATATAATGTGAATATATAAATGAACATACAATCATTATGTGTGATTTACTGTGGTTATTATTATAATTTAGCCAATTCCCTGTCCAAATATTTTGCTCCAGTGAGAAATTTGAGCTTTCAACAGAAAGATTGGGGATACTATAGAATAATGGATAGTATCCCAACATGGAAAGGGATTCCCACTCTGAAGAATCCTACTAAGTTTTTTCACTTGGTTGACCACCAAATAAGTGCAGAAATGTTCTCTTTGACCCATATAATTGCAAAATTAAACTCCTTCTTATAGTATTTTTTATCCACCAACTTGTGCATGAATATGCACATATTTTTTTTCTCTGTCCATGTTCATTTGCTTACATTTCTTTCTGTCCAGTTTGTTTGGTCTCTGTATCATTCATTACACATCAGCAAATTTTGCAAATGAATATATTATCGGGATCAGCAGACACATGTTTAGTTATTCTGGCCACAGATACTGCATGATAGCTTTCCTACATTGGAGTGAAGGAACTTTAAAAAAAAAAAAAAAACCTAATCTCTGTGCTCAGGGCTTCATTTTCTGGCCTTATAAATTTCTATCTTTAAAGTGAAGCTTTCTCAAAAACATGGTACCTCAGGTGATTGTCCGGTTTGCCATGGCCTTGAACTGGCTGAATAGTTCTATTTCCTCCTATGGGATAGGAGTGAATCAGAGAGATTGGGAGGGACAGAGGAGGGTAGATGTAAGAAATATGACATCTGTCCAACAGGATTAAAATAAATAATGTAACTGACAGTTAAAAGCAAGTGAAAAAGAAATGTGTCTTATTTATTTGAAATGTTTTCTGCTATCGATGGAAATAAGAACAGACTAAAGGTCAGTGTAGTTTATTGGAAAGAACATTTTTCATGGAATGAGAAAGCTAGGTTCAATTCAACAAGTATTTGTTACAGACCTAGTTCATATAAAATAGTATGTTCTAGTCTGGGTTCCCTCCTTCAGGGAATGTTCAGTACCTCACTACTCAAGAGATGTTACAAGTATCTACTATAGTAACTAAGTCCTCAATATTTGTATCTCATCCAATGTCTGGTGCAAATTGACTCCATTTTTGAGATTCAATGCCTCAGTTGCCTCTCCCCTCTGATTGAAAGGCTGCAGAATGGAGTAGTTAACTCTTCACAAAACCTTCCTTTATAGAGGCCTAGAACTTCCATATATTCCCAGGTAACTCTCCATTTTCTTCAGTATCTCAGTTTCATTTTGTCCAATTTCAAAGTAGATACTCCTTTGTTTTTCAGTTTTGTTTTGTTCATTGTCTTTCCCCATTATGCTGTATGTTCTTTGAGGGAAGGGATTGTCTTTCTCTTATTTGTGTCCCCAGCACTTAGCACAGTGCCTGGCACATAATAGGTGCTTAATGCATATTTATTGAATTGAAATAAAACTAAATCAAATAGTGCCTCAATTCCATTTAACCATTCAACGTCAATTAGCTTTTCCAAAAGGATATTTACTTCAAAGACATAGCAAGAACAAAAGTAAAAGAGTTACCTCCAGTAGTGAGGGGCATATGTTCTCATACCATATTGGGAGGGGGAAAGGCAGAGGACTGGGGTGCTCAGGCTTCTACATAACATTGATCCCACCAAGTTCACATTAAAAATGTCAAAGTGGTTGGTTTGGGTCCCAAAGGTCATTCCTTGCTCCCTGGCCATCAGGCTTTAGTCCTGGTTACAAAATGAGTCATGAAATAAAATTCACAGAATCCTGGAGGCTTGCTCTCCTTACCTTTCAAACTTAACAAGGTTGGAAATTTTCCATTAATCTTCTTCATCTAAAATAAACAAAGAAAAAAATGATGAGGCATAGAAACAAGACCCATTTTCACAGGGCCACAAGTTATCCTCAGAGGGAGAAGATCTAAAACCTCCCTCCTCACAGCATTCTGGGTTTTTTTTCTTTTTCTTTCTATTTTTAAAAATTTTCTGAATTTGTACATTTTATTTTCCCCAATTAAATGTAAAAACAATTTTAACATCTATTTTCAAAACTTTGAGTTTTGGATTGTCCCCCTTCCTCCCTATCTACCCACCCCCTTGTTGAGAAAGTGAGCAATTCAATATAGACTATACTTGTGCAGTCATACAAAGTATATTTCCCTATTAGTCATGTTATGAAAGAAAATATAGAACAAAAAGAAAAAAACTCAAGAAAAATAAATTTTAAAAAGTATGCTTCAATCTGTATTCAGACACCATCAGTTCTTTCCCTGGAAATGGATAGCATTTTTCATCATATGCACTCCAGAGTTGTCTTGAATTATTGTATTGCTGAGAATAGCGAAGTCATTCACAGCTGAGCATCTTAACAATATTGCTATTACTTTGTACACAGTACATTTCACTTTGCATCAGCTCATGTAAGTCTTTCCAGGTTTTTCTGAGCACATCCTTCTCAACATTTCTTATAGCACAATAGTATTCCATAACAATGATGTGAATCATGTGGCACAATTTGTTCACCCACTCCCCAGTTGGTGGTGATTCCCCCAGTTTCCAACTCCCTACAACCAGAAAAGAGCTGCTGTCAATATTTCTAAATATATACATCCTTTTCCCCTTTGTTTTTTATCTCTTTTTTGATACAGACCTAATACTAACACTAAGTCAAAAATTATATATGGTTCTACAGTCTTTGGGGCATAGCTATAAATTGTAGTGAAGACTGATTGAATGAGTTTACAACTCCACCAACAGAACATTAATGTTTTATCTTCCCTACCTTTTCCATACATTCTCCTTTTCAGTCCTATAAGCCAATCTAATAGGTATGAGATAGAACCTCAGAATTATTTCAATTTGCATTCCTCCAGTCAATAGTAATTTAGAGCACCTTCTCATTTGACTATAGATAATTTTGATGATTTCATGTTAAAACCATTCATGTCCCTTAATCATTCATCAATTAGGGAATGGCTCTTATAAAAATAAAATTGACTCAGTTCTCTGTGTATTTGAAAAATTAGACCTTTATTGGAGAAACTTGCTTCAAATTTTCTTTCACAGTTATGACTTCTAACTGCATTTCCCTCCATCCTACTTTGACACATACCCCATTGATTCTGCTCTATCTCTCCTTTCACTCTCTTACTCTTTAATAGTGCTTTGCTTCTGACTCCCACCTACCCAATCGGACCTTCCTTCTACCCCCTTCTCTTATCCTCTTCCCCTCTTAGTCTCCAGTAGGGTAAGATAGATTTTATACCCAATTAAGTTTGTCTGTTATTCCTTTTTGAGCCAGTTCTGATGAGAGTAAGATTCACTCACATCCTACCTTCAACTCCCCTATCTACCCCTCCACTAAAAAGTCTTTTCCCTGCCTCTTTTATGTGAGATAATGTGCCCCATTCTATGCTTCCTTTTCCCTTTCTCCTAGTGCATTCCTCTTTCTTACAACTTAATTTTATTTTTTTAGATATTATCCTTTCATATTCAACTCACACCTGCTTCCTCTGTCTATATATACTTCTAACTACCCTAATAATAAGAAAGTTTTTATGAATTGCAAGTATCATCTTCCCATATAGGAATGTCAACAGTTGAACCTTAATAAGTCCCTTATGATTTCGCTTTTCTGTTTACCTTTTTATGCTTCTCTTGAGTCTTGTATTTGAAAGTCAAATTTTCTATTCAGCTCTGGTTTTTTCATCAAAAATACTTGACTTCTATTTCATTGGACATCCATTTTTCCTCTGAAGAATCATACTCAGTTTTGCTGGGTAGGTGATTAATCCTAGCTCCTTTAACCTTCAGAATATCCTATTCCAAATCCTCTGGCCCTCTAATGTAGAAGCTGCTAAATCTTGTGTTATCCTTACTGAGGCTTCATGATATTTGAATTATTTCTTTGTGGTTGATTGTAATTCTTTTTCCTTGACCTGGGAGCTCTAGAAATTGAATGTACTATTCCTGGGAGTTTTCATTTTGGAATCTCTTTCAGGAAGAAGTTGGTGGATTCTTTCAATTTCTATTTTATTCTCTCATTCTAGAATGTCAGGGAAGTTTTCCTTTTTAGTTTCTTGAAAAATGCTATTCAGATCCTCCCATTGATTACGGCTTTCAAGTTGTTCAGTAATTCTGACACTGTGTCTCCTGCATCTATTTTCCAGATAAGTTATTTTTCTAATAAGGTGATTTTACATTTTCTTCTATTTTTCATTCTTTTAAATTGTTGTCC
Source organism: Bettongia penicillata ogilbyi (assembly GCA_023548195.1). NCBI lineage: Eukaryota > Metazoa > Chordata > Mammalia > Diprotodontia > Potoroidae > Bettongia > Bettongia penicillata. The sequence continues at coordinate 414,179 of JAJHZJ010000183.1, forward strand.
TTTTTGTACTTTCTTTTCCATTTGGCCAATTTTACTTTTTAATGAGTAGTTTTCTTAAGTGGATTTTTGTATCACCCTTTCCATTGGTCAATTCAGATTTTTAAGTAGCTGCTCTGCTTTTCCAAGCTGTTGAATCTTTTTTTTCTCACAATTCTCTTGCACAACTCTCAATTATTTTCCCAATTTTCTTTCTACGTCTCTCATATGATTTTTAAGATGCTTTTTGAACCCTTCCATGAGTTCTTGCTGGGCTTGAGATGACTTCCCCTTTTTCTTTGGTGTTTGGTCCATAGGTTTTTTGACATTGTTGTCTTCTGAGTTTGTGTCTTGATTGTCCTCTCGCCATAGTAACTTTCTATGGTCAGATTCTTTTTTTTGTTGTTTTTGTTCATCTTGTTGGCCTTTTTTTCCTTTCTTTTAGATTTAAGCTCTGTTCATGGGGTGGAAGAAATACTGTTTCAGGCTTTTCATGCCAGGAACTGCAGGCCTTGGTGGTTTATCTGGTGCTACAATGATGTTTCCCTAAGGTCCATGAGGGACCCTTATGTATGATGCTGTGCTGAGGGCATGGGATAGGTAGTGGCTGGCACTACTGGAGACTTTAGGGGGTCTTGCAGATTACTTGAAACTGAGCCAGGGTACTAGTTATGATGTCTGGCATATACTGAGGCCAGTGGGATGTTTCTGTTTCCCCTGGGCTATATTGAAGAACATGGTGGCCTAGCTGCTGGAGGTTACCTGTGGAGGTTTGGCCACTGGAGGCTGCCTGTTTACCCAGGGTTATGCTGAAACATATGACCAGTTCTCAGAACTGGATTCTATCCATTCCCCTTGATATGCTGAGGCATGTGAGGGATCCTGGTGTTGGGTTTGCCTCCTCCACCACACTATGGCTCAGGATCTCCCTGTGGCTTGCTGAGGTGGGACTTGCTGCTGGCTTGCTGGGATGCTTCCTGTCCTGGATTGTGCTCTACTTTTAACTAAGTGACTCAGACTTTTCTTGCCCATCTTTCAAATTTCTTGGGCCAAAAGATTGTTTCACCCTAACTTTTTCTGGTTATGCTGTTCCAAGATTTGTTTCGGGGCCACTGTGTTATGGTTGTTTGGAGGTGAATATGGGAGAGTTAAAGCAATTTACTTCTGACTCCTCCATCCTGGCTACACTTCATTGACTTTTTGCACCTCTTTTACCATTTGGCCTACTCTGTTTTTAAGGTATTATTTTCTTCAGTATTTTTGTGACTCCTTTACTAAGTTGTTGAACAGGGGTTTTTTTGGCTTTTTTCATGATTTTCTTGCATCACTTTAATTTTTGTTCCCAATTTTTCTTCTACCTTCTTGGGAGATTTTCAAAATCCTTTTTGAGCTCTTCTATGACCTGAGATCAATTCACATTTTTCTTGGAGTTTCAAATGTTGGAACTTTTATTTTGCTATCTTCTTCTGAGTGTGTGTTTTGATCTTTCTTGTCACCATAATTACTTTCTATGGTCATTTTTTTCTGTTGTTTGCTCATTTTCCCAGTCAACTACTTGACTTTTAACTCTCTGTTAAAGTGGGGCTCTCCTTCTAGGGTGAAGGTGGGGGAATTTTGTGCAGCTGTTTTCAGAGATTTTTCTAAGGACTTGTAAGTTTTCAGTTCTTCCAAGTTGATATGATCTAAGTAGAGGAGCATTTACTACTATTCTGTTCTGGCCTCTTGTCTGTGAATAATAACTGAAGCATCAAACTCTGTTGTGCTCCTCACCCTGGGATTGCCACACAGAACTAGGACTCAGGCCTGAATTTGGGCAAAACAATAGAGTTTTGCCTCCAGTGTCAGCAGAACTAATCCCTGATCAGTTGTTTAACCCCCTTACCATCTTTGAGCTAAGAGCTCTAGAAGCAGATGCTGCTACTCCTGATTCAGTGTCTTCCAGGGCTGCCCGTGGTTTATTAGGGCTCAGTCTGCACAGGTGTGACAGACCTTTCCTTCAGACCTTCGAAATTGTCTTTGGCTGGAAAATTATTTCACCTTGTCCTGTGGTGGGTTCAGCCACTCAAGGAATGGTTTTATCACATTATTTAAAGGTTTTCTGAAGTGTTTGGGAGAGAACTCAGGTGAATAGCTGCCTTTTCTCTGTCATTTTAGTTCCACTTCCACAATATTATCTTTAATTGGGCTATATCTGAGAAGGGGATAAGCCAAAAACAGAGATCCACCAACAGGGAGAAACCTGAGTGTGTCCCAAACCAGAATAAAACTTTTGTTTAACAAAACTAATAAAAATACAATAAGGCTTTAATAATATTAATATATGATTTTCTAAGAGAATGTGTGTCCACAGGGATCCTTACATATGATTTAGTGACTCGTTGTTTGTATTTGAGTTTGACACCATTCATCTAGTGTCTCTTGAATGCACTCTCAGCTCTTACTATCTATCTAATCAAAGAGGCTTCTCCAAATCATGTAGAAAGCACACCAGAACAAATTATAGAATTTATCTGCATGTGCTAAAGTCTCATTGAGGTACTTCCATTATACTCTCGGAATCACGATGCTCAGCTTCCTTCATGGGAGGAGATACTGTCAGAGGCAATCTAAACATGTCCTAGTCCTTATCACATGTTCTAAGAAGACAAAAATGCAATAGTCCCTAGCCTAAAAGAGTTTATATACTACCTAGATCTATATGTGGCAATTACTCATTCTGTACACATAGGCAAATTCTTTAATGTTTCGGAACCTTAATTTCTTCCTTTACCAAATGTGATCAATAATACACTATCTAGCTCAGGAAGGTATCATAAAATGCAAAGCATTTTATAAACATGTTATTATCATTTGAGAAAATGCTTTAAAAAAATCTCTCATTTTAGTACCAATTCCAAAAAAAGTGGAGTTAAAACTAAGATAGCTTCATATAATAAATCAAGAAGAATGTTTACAATGACATTTCTGAAGGGTGGAAGAGTCCCAGATTTAAAACAGGTTCTTTCTCTTCCTGTTATAAATTAAAACACACAGAAAAAAATGTGCTTAGAAACTTGAGCGGTAGTGAAAGACACAATCCCCTTTTAATTATCTACAGTAATGGAGATGAGCCGAAGTTAAGAAAATCCAAGAAAGATAATCCCCAAATAATTTACATTTGGTAAGGGGATATGCTTTTACATTTCTGAACATTTTTAATATTCTTGGAATCACTTCAAACAAAATGTAGCACAATGAGATCTAAGGAGGAACAAAAAATTCGCTAGTTTTTTTTTTCAATCCTGATCCCTGCTCAATCTCATCCTACAATCCCTTCCTTAATGGAAGTAGCTTTCTGTAAATAGCTCTCAGCCCAAACATAGTTGCCTGTATTTATCTTCTCTGAAGCAGAAATAGGATAAGTACTTACTTTTCTGAAGTCTAAGCAAGAATAAATATAACACTTTTAAGTGGAATAGATATCATTTACCAAAAGCATCACTACTCTAGTGCTTTACTTTTGCATAGCACATTAACAACAACCCTCCCCCCCAAAATAAAAAACTTAAATAGACAAGATGCCTATCCATTTCAGGCACCCTATAAGGAAAGAGCTATTTACCTTCATCTTAAAAGAGCAAATAATTAAGCAGATTTCCACAGATGATAATTTTCAAAGAACTTCAAAATAAGATTACCTTCCCCCACTCTGTTATGGGGTGGTTCCATCCAATCAAGAACCAGTTACCAGAAATATAGATTCTATTCATTAAAGTGTATGGGTTGCATGGTGTGAAATATCCTATAAAGGATGACCTGTCATAGATAAAAGTTTGAGAGGATTAGATTAAGCATTTTGGTTTCCACTCAGACTGAATTCAATGAAGTTATTTTATATTTTAAAAAAAACTTTACTTATATTTTAGTTTTATATATATGATGTATTCTGAATATATGATAGTCCTTTCCAGTCTGTATTCAAACAACACACATTTGGAATCACTTAACTTTTATGAACTTTATCCTAAAGCATGAGTATACTAAAATCACAAATGCCACATTTATTCTTACTATCCAAGTCCTTTTTTTCCTATGTTTCTACATATGGAAATTCCTCTCAATAACACTTGTCATTTAATTAAAAGTAAGCTATTACTTTTCCTCATGTAAAAATTCTCTTAATTAAAGACAGGGATATGCTAGGGCCAATTCTAACTGATTTGGCAAATTGTTAAATTTTCAATGTGAGCATTTACATCTAAGAAATAAGTAACAAATCAGGGTTTAACTCATCATTTTGTTGATTGCTTACACAAATAAAATGTTAATAATTCAAATGAATCTTAAAAGTGTGTGCATACATCTTTTTTTCCAAAGAACCTGTTATAGAACATTTACCAGAACACCCCTAACATAAAGAGTTCTGACAGATTACCCAATTTTATAATGAAGGTGTTGAGGTTCAGAGAAGTCAAGGAATTTGTTGTAATCACAAAACTAGTTAGTAACAGAACTGAATCTCAGGCTAAGGTTCCCTTACTCCTCAACCTCTTCTCTTTCTATTCTACATATTTTCCATGCTCAAATTGCCATCTCTTCCTCAATCAACAGGCCCTTATAATCCTCCTTTATTATCCCCAAAGAAAGAGAAACGCAAAGCTAACTATATACCTATACTCTTGATCCTATCTCTTCCTTTCTTTTCCATGAATTTGGTCTATCAGTCATCTCTTTTCACTCTCTTCTCTACTTTCACTTTCTCCTTCTGTGGAGAATTCTTCCCCTCGGTGCCTAGAACATAATAGATACTTAACAAATGTTTATTGGATTGGATTTATTGAAGTGAATATTTTCTATGCTAGAAAGAACCTTCTCTTGACACTATCAACCTATCATATTGTTCTTTCTTCTATCCTCCACTGTTAAACAACTGAAGAGAATTAGGCCATAGGAGCTTCCTCTACTTTCTCAACATGTTTTTCTTCTTTCGGTCTTTCTAATATTACTTCAGTCTTCCCCCCTCTATTCAAACAGTTCCTTCTAAGATCACTGGTGAACACCTCATCAAAAATTTCAGCGGCCTCTTTACTATCCCAATGTCCCTTTCTATCTCTGAATTACACAATATCAGGTACCATTTCTTTCTACTATTTACTCTTTCTACTTCTATTTTTATAACATTTCAATATGGCATCCTTCTTCCTAGCTTCATCAATATTATTTTATTCTGTGTCCTTTGCTGGTGTTTCATCCTCTTCTACTGCTCTAAATATAGGTATTATTCAAGATTCTGTCTTGATCCTTCTCCTCTTTCTATGTTCTCTCCCTTGGTGATTTTACCTATGGTTTTACTCATCAACAGAATGCAGTTGATTTCCAAATCCACAACTCTTCTTTCTCCAGCTCTCTTTTAGAATTTTGTTGGTGTTAAAGGGAAGCACTGGAATTGGAGCCAGAAAACATGAGTTCACATACTACCTCAGAAACTTTCTAGCTATGTTTTTCTAGTCAAGCCACTTAGCCTCATCTAGCCTCAGTTCCCTCATCTTTAAAATGGAGATAAGAATAACCCCCTATTTCATAGGTTGTCATGAGGATCAAATGACATTAACATGTAAGTTGCTATTTAACATGTAAAGTGCTGTTTTTAAAAAATGAAGTGATATAATTATTGCTCTATTTTCAATACCTGAAGCCAGGACCTTAAACTCAACATCTTTAAAACAGAATTCATCATCACTCTTCTCTACCCCAAAACTCTTCCCTATAATTTGTAAATTTTTTATAATAGCATAGATACTTTCCCACTCATCCAAGATCAGAGTTATGGAATAACACTTGGAGTTCTATTTGACTTTGCTTAACCTCATCTCACATATCAATTCAGTTGATAATTCCTATCATTTTTATTTCTATACTATCTGTCACAAATCCCTCTTTTCCATTCCCACTGCAATCACCCTAGTTCCTGGTGTCATCTCTTCTTAGTCAGACTACAAAGCTATTGTATAGCTTCCTTACTCATGTCTCTGCCTCTGTTCTATAATCTATGCCTTGCCTCATTGCTTAAATAAACTTTTTAATACCACTATGTCACTCATTTACTTGGGGGGAAAAAAAACCTTCTCAATCCTTATTGTATGTAGTATTAACTCCTGACACTGGCTATCAAAACCCTTCAAAATCTATTTGTAACTAATCCATTTGGCCTTCTTTCATACAATAACCCTTCATATTTTCTGAATTCCAGACAAACTGGATTATTCTCAGCACTTCTAGGTTACTTTGTGCCCTGCATTGTCTTGCCTTTTGCCATCTTTCTTGCTAATGCCATTTCCCTAGGACTAAAATGGACTCTCAGCCTACTTATCTAAGAGTTTTTTTTTAAGTTTCTTCCTTCTTTAAGGTCCAGTTTAGATGCAATATATTCCATGCCTTCCCTGATACATCCCCCCAACCCAGATGAAAATCATCACTTATATTTCAAATTTCTCTATTTCCACCATCTCCCAAAGTCTATCCAAACTCATGTCACTGATGCCATGACACTATCAATCCACCTCATATTCAGCCATCTCCATCTCCTTCTGCCTTCAATTTTTCTCAACATCAGCATATTTTCCAACGAGTCCTGTCTTCTCATTATCTGGACAAAGTATTTAAACTTCAGCTTCAGTATTTGTCCTTTCAAAGAATAGTCGGAATTAATTTCTTTAAGCATCGATTTGATCTCCTTGCTGTTCAGGGGACTCTTAATAGTTTTCTTCAGCACAACAATTCAAAAGCATCAGTTTTACAGTGCTCAGCTTTCCTTATAGTCCACCTCTCAGAGCCATACATTACTGCTAGAAAAATGATGCCTTTAACTAAAGAGAACTTTGTCTGTAAAGTGATGTCTCTGCTTTTTGGGTATGCTGTCCATATTTGTCAAAACTTTCCTCCAAGGAGCAAGCATCTTTTAATTTCATGGCTGCAGCCACTGCCAGCAGTGATCTTTGAGCACAAAAACATAACATCACACACTGCTTCCATTTCTTCTCCCTCTATGTTCCAGGTGATGATGAGACCATTTGCCATAATATTAGTTGGGGTTTTTTTAATGTTAAGCTTCAAGCCAGCTTTTACACTTTAATTCACCCTCATCAAGACACTTCTTAATTCTTTACTTTCTGCCACCAGAGTAGAATCATCTGCATTCTGAGATTGTTGATATTTCTCCTAGGAATCTGAATTCTAATTCTTGAGTCATCCATCGTGGCATTTCACATGATGCACTAGTTGACAATATATAGCCTTGTTTTACCCCTCTCCCATTCTTAATTTAATTAATTATTCCATGTTTAGTTCTAACTATTGCTTCCTGACTGACATTCACATCTCTCAAGAGACAAGTAAGATGATCTGGTACTGCCATCTCTTTGAGGATTTGATCCATTTTGTTGTGATCCACGTGGTCAAAGGCTTTAGTGTAATCAATGAAATGGAAGCAGTTGCTTTTTTCTGGAACTCCCTTTCTTTTTCCATGATCCAGCAAATGTTGGAAGTTTTGTTCCTAGGTCCTCTGCATCTTCAAAAACTAATCTGCACTTCTGTACTATCTCGGTTCACATACTGCTGAAGCCTAGCTTGCAGAATATTAAACATAACCTTGTTAGTGTGTGAAATGAGCACAATTGTTTGGAAATTTGAACCTTCTTTGGCCCTTCCTCAGTATTTAGATCTTTTCCAACCAAGAGGCCACTGCTGAGTTTTCCAAATTTGCTGCCACATTGAGTGCAACACTTTTAACAACACTATCTTTTAGGATTTCAAATAGCTTAGCTGGAATTTCATCACCTCCACTAGCTTTATTGTTAGCAGTGCTTCCTGAAGCCCACTTGACTTCTAACACTCATTTGTATTCATGTAACAACACTATCCTATTTTCCTCTGTTTATCCTTCTTTCTTTTTATGCTACCCTCCTCAAAAGGCTGCTTTGCTTCTGACCACTACTTCCCTTAATCTACTCACCCTTTTATCACATTCACCATTTTTCCTCTTCCCCATCTACTTCCTGTTGGGCAAAATAGACAACTGAATGTGTGTGCATGTGGGGGCTGGGGGTGGGATGGGGGGGCTGTATTCTTTTTTTGAACCAATTCAGGTGAAAGTGAGGTTCAAGTATTGCCAGCTCTGCCACCCCCATTTTCCCCTCCACGGTAAAAATCCTTCCTTGAATGCCAATTTTATGTAAGATAATGTTCTTTCTTTCTCTTTCCTTTTCTCTTAATACATCTTTCTCACTTCTCCATTTTTTGAGATCACCCCAACATAATCAACTCACAGCTACACCTTCAGTCCGTGTTGACTCCTTCTAATTGCTTAACTGCCAAAATAATGATAAAATTTTTAGGAGTTACTTGTATCATCCTCATTTATAGGAGCATAAATATTTTAATCTAATTGAGTCCTTTACGATTTCACTTTCATGTTTACATTTTATACTAATCTTGAGTCTTGTATTTGAAGGTAAAATTTTTATTCATTTTTGTCCGTTTTCCCTCTGAAGTATTGTATTCAGTTTTGCTAAACAAATTAATCTTAGCTAGCTTCCTTTCCTCCCAAATTATCATATTCTAAGCCATCCATTCTTTTAAGGTGATAGTACTAAATTTTGTGTGATTCTGACTATAACTTCATGATATTTGAATGATTTCTTTCCACCTGCTTGTAATATTTTCTCTTTACCCTGGGAGCTCTGGAATTTGGCTACAATATTCCTGGGAGTTTTCATTTTAGGATCTCTTTCAAAAGGAGATCAATAGTTTCCTTCAATTTCTATTTTACATTCTGATTCTAGGATATCGGGGCAGTTTTCTGTCACAGTTTCCTGAGATATGATATCTAGCCTCTTTCTTTGATCATGATTTTCAAGCAGTTCAATAATTCTTAAAAGTTATTTCTCAATCTATTTTCCAAATCATTATTTTTCCAATGAGATATTTCATAATGTTCAGATGTTTTGTTGGTTAATCTTCTATATCCTGAACTTGTTGAACTTATTTATTCTCTCCATTAATTTTTTGGCTGTCTCACTTGGATTTTAATATGCATTGTTATATGCCACCTGCAAATAATGACATTTTGATCTCATCATTTTTAATGTTAATAGAAATTTCAAAAATATGTCATATGAAATGGTGAAGGTAGGCATCCATCTTTTGCACATATGCTTGATGGAAGTGTTTCTAATTATTTTTCCTTTACAGATTTTTTGCCCTTGATTTTCCCTGCTACTTATTCTATTTTTGTTCATTCTCTCTTATTCTTGTCCCTTTACCACAATCACTTTTAATTACCTTTCATTATTCACTAGATATTTTTTCAGTTTATTTACCTGATTCTTTTTCTCCTAATTACACGTCCATTGTGTTTTCTATAACAAAGAATGGTATATATTTTTACCTAAAACTTTTAGGCTTAAATGAAAGCTATAATCCATAGGAAGTGATTATTGGAAATTATTATTGATTATTGGAAATGTGTGTCTCTTATGGAAAGACACCCATACTAAATTTAATTAGAACACCATCATAGCTTTGTTATACAAGAAGATAATGAATAATTGAGCATTTGAAGAATAAGATAGAAATTGTGTGGGAAAGTGAGAGGTAAGATATTTAATCATGAATCTAAAGAAAATTGTATTCATTTCTGATCTACTTCATTGTGGAAAAATATGGAAAGTGTGAAAATGAGTCACAGAAAAACAAGACAAAAAACCAAAGGAACAAATTAAGTAATCGATGGGAGGAAAGTGTTTTAAAAAATTAAATATGTATAGCTTGTCTAAACAGGAAGTAAGGAAGGATATCAATTTCTATACTTTTTTAAAAGAATGAATGAAAAGCAAAGGCAATAATTTTGGGTGGCATAGATTAGAATGAAACTAGGAAAAATCCTTTTTTCAATTGTATATTAAATGAATGTTCTTTAAGGTAAGATTTGTTCAAATAAAGCATGATAAAAAAACTAAAACATTAAGCCAGAGAAGATCCATAATATAATTATATTCTTCAACATCATGAAAAAATTGGAGAGAGTAATAATGGACGGGTTCACTAAATCTTGGTGTTGACAGACTGGGAAATAGCAAATAAAACTGAAAAAGAAGATTCTAGAAGAAATAAAATAGAAATTTTGCTTTATCTATCTGAAACTTGAGACCTAGATTCAAGTCCTGCATCTGGCATATAATGGCTATAAAACCATGGTCTAATCCAGGGGTGGGAAAACTATACCCTCAAGGCCACATGTGGCCTTATAGGTATTTGGATGTAGCCTTTTGACTGAGTCCAAGTTTTACAGAGCAAATCCTTTTATTAGGGGGGTTTGTTCTGTGAAATTTAGATTCAGTCAAAGGGATGCAATTGAAGATCTAGAAGATCTTGCATGTGGCCTCAAGGCCACAGATTCCCCATCCCTGGATTCTAATCACCTAACTTCTCAGTGACCCCAGGTGAACCTTCCAAAAACATAGTAAGTTGTGGTAGAGTTGACAACTATTTCAATGTATCATTATATATAAGTTGTTATACTGGAAGTTTCTCCCACATATAAAATCAAAAGTTTGTAATCCTCCCTCTAAAAAAGAGTGCCAGAACTCATTCATTATAGTCAGCGTTAATACAAGATGGAAATTTATGCATATGTATGTATATAAGTACGTGTGATTATTCACACATATGTATATATGTGTGTGTTTATGTGTATATACATGTATATGCACATGCATGCATATGTATACATATGTGTGTATGGGAAGGGAAGGCAAAGGCAAACTATTCCATTAACTTTACCAAGAAAACCTCAAATGTGGTATAGAAATGACAAGAGTGACTATGTGGCTAAAAGTGATTGTTTTCTCCTTTGCCGAGAATGAAAAACCAAACAGTATTATCCCCATCTCGTTAATATAATATATTTCAACCACAAACTAGGTTTACAGAAGCACCTTTATCTGAGTGTTAGGTTAATCAAGAAATGACTTTTTAAATACACATATCTAGAGCCTTTGAGAAAGCTACAGCTGATGAGGTGGTTGGGCTATCTTGATGAGAGTCAGAAATTTTAAAAGGCAGAGTGTTAAAAGGAAAGCTTTCCAGAAAGGGTGAGCAGCAAGAATAGTATAAATGCAGGGGATGGAATATATAAAAGAAACTTCAAGAAAAGTCTGAGTGGTTAAATTAGAGGTTTTATGTAGAAGAATAATATAAAAGAAGATTGGAGAGATAGACAGATACCAGGTTGTGAAGATCTTTAAATGTCAAATGGTGGCATTTATATTTTGTTCTAGAGATAATAGGGAGACATTGGGGTTTATAGAGCAAAAAGGGCTATGTGGTCAATGATTTACTTTAGGTTACTTTGGTGGCTATGTGGAGAATGAACTGGATTAGAGACAAAGGTAGCAAGGTGATGAATTAGGTTACTCCATTATCTCAAGAGAAAGAGGGAGTGGTAGGTATGTGAGTAAAAAGCTGAGATTGCATTTGATAAACATTGTGAGATTCATATAAAAATGCTTGAGATTCCCAAAATGTCCCCAAAATTTCTATTAGCTTTCTTACATTAATGTCATCTGTTCTGATTACTATTCATTTTATTTCTTTATTTGCTCTATTTTCTATCCACTCATATATACATCAACTTATAAAAACCTGGTTTATCAATATCTATAAATGTGAATTATTAACCCAGGCCATGGCATATATGAAACGCATTCCTCCTGACCTCCAAGAAAGAAAATATTCATTTCATTGATTCTATCTCTTCAGGCTATCCACCAAATAATCAGTTATCAATGCCTAAAATGTGAGCTATCTGGACCTTTTTTCAGTCTTTCTGTATCCCTTCTTACTAAAAACAGAATATTCAGAGTCAACCAAAGCTTCAGTAAGGGATACAAGCATTCTGCAGGCCCCTTATCCCTCTCTCAAGACATTCCACACAATGCATTTTCCCATAAAAAAAACAATTGACAGCAATTGGCTTTGTTCTAAGACTACACACAAAAATTGGAAGAAGCTGAGGCAAAGAGGAAAATAGTCAATAAATTGTAGAAGTAGGAGGAGATCAACTCAAAGACAAAAAATATAAATTGATTTCAGTTGTCTTATTGAATAGGTTGACAATTGTGGCCTATTTGTGAACCTACCATTTTCTTTTAAAAACTGTTTCACTATCTCTCCCCCTCTCTTCCTCCCTCTCCATACATACGTGTGTGTATACATTCCCCACAAACTTTATGAAGAGCATCTGTATTAGAAAGATTTAAGTATAATTTTACTTGAGTAAACACGTTAAATGACATTTTAACTTGAGTTCAACACATTAAAGAAGTGCAATGAAAAACTAACTTCATAAAGTCCTTACCAGGAAAATATTTCTGTATATGTAGGATTTAAATATTCCTGTTCCTTAATTTTTCTTTCTATTAAGGACATTACTTTGGTCTCTATGCAGAGTGAGAAAAGCTTTTATGACTCTATATACTGATTAGAAGACAGTTACATATCTTGTTATATCATATTGTATTTTTGTTAAACCTTTGCTGTAGAGTTTGTCTCTGTAAGCCTGACATGTCCGCAGTAGGAGAACCAGATGGTTCCCTTAGGGCAGCAATGAGACATGTGGAATTGGATAGTTATTGCACGAGTGCCCATGTGGCTGGAAATGATTGTTTTCTACTTTGTCGAGATGGAAAACCCAAACAGACTTTACCGCTATCTCTGACTCCCAGTGTGTTTGAATCACAAACTTGTATTAACAGAGGCACGTATATTCGAGACTCAGGTTAATAGTGAGATAGCTCCTTTAATTACACATATCTAAATCCTTTGAGAAAAGTACCATTGCTGCTCAGAATCATACAAAATTGTTATATGTACCTCTTCCATGAGGTAGTTCATGAGTTCAGAAAATATGCATCCCAGTCTTAAAATAAAGTATATTTTAACACAGTTTTTCTAATATCCTTTGTCAAACTATAGATCTTGCTTGTTAGTTCAGAAAGCATGGTCTCTGGGTTTATGGATTTCTACTATTAGATTCCCCCTGCCTTTTTTCTAAAAGTAGTTCATGTCTTTGACAAAAATGAAAAATCAGTGACACCTATGTGTTGCCTTCTTACTGATCAAGCCCATTTCTGATGTCAAGGCAGCATGTCTACTTATAGGAAGAAATGAACATAGAGGTTTGATGTGGATTGATCATTTAGAAAGTCTGTATTCCTCAATTCAAAAGAACATTTCAAAAACCTTTCACATGGATTTTAAAAGGCCAAGACAAAAGTTGAAATTATCTCCTTTGAAGAGCTACACAAGGTGAAAAAATAATTTGTCATATAGTCCAAGTCTGGAACCATGATAAGTAGAAAAAACAAAAAATTATCCATGGGTGTACAGAAAGAGTAGTTGTCCTTTTATTTTCTGGGCAGTGAGTCCTTAGATAAACTGCTTCACATGGTGGCCTAAACTCACTGAGGTATCCTGTGGAAGAAAAAGTTTCTTGTTACCTGCCAGCTGATCAATCAATAATTTCAGTTCTTTTAGCCAAAAAGATGTTCAAGTATGGCCAAACCAGTGGTACCTAATGAGTCAAATATATTTGCTGCCAGGCCCACAAGTTCCAATGTCCATCTATAGCACATCTGCTACCTTTAAACTTATTTCTCTGTTGACTTATGTTGTATTGTGAGACTCACCTTTCAGAAAGAATTAAAAGCAGCACACATAGTTTAAAACATACACATCTTAAAATATTAAAATATATACATGTTAAAATATACACATGTAAAGGTAAATAAGTTCAGTCAGTAAGCATTTATTAAACATCTACTATGTGCTAGGCATTGTGCCAACCTCTTAAATGTTTATGTGCCAAGCACTTTGCCAAGCGCTGGAAATACAAATGCAAACAAAAAAACAGCAATCTCTCTCCCCCGGTGATCTTACATTGGAATAGCAGAGGAAGCAAAGGATTGGGCAGGGTGAGAAGTACTGTACTGAGTCAGGTACTGAGCTAACTTTGAAGTGACTATATTTGTTATGGGTACTTCCTCAAATGGAGATTCTGGGAGAGGAACTCAGTAATTATAGGAGAAGAATGTAAAGGTAAAGATATTGTCAATTAGAGGTCACTTGGACAAGAGTGGAGAACTAGTCTAGGGAGTCATGGATTTAGTTGGATTTGAATAGCACTGAAATTGAAATCATGTTAGTCAGCAAAACATTTATTAAGCACTTATTTGGGGCCAAGATGGCACTAAACTCTCTGCACGCAAAGAAAATAAAACCATGATCTCTCCCTTCAAGGAACTCACATTCTAACAAAGGAGACAACATGCAAAAAACTATGTATGTACTACATGTGTAGTATAAGGATAAACTTTCAAAAGGCATTGCCCATCACCCGCCATATATCAGGGAAAGGCTTCTTGAAGAAGATGAGATTTAGTTTAGACTTGAAGGAAACCAGATATGCCAGGAGACAGGGGCAAAGAGCAAGAGCATTCCAGATATCCAGTGAAAATCACAGAGTTGAGAAATAAAATGTCTTCTGGGAAGAATGTCAAGAAAATCAGTGTCACTGGATCATAAGGGTACATGGGAGTGAGTATAGTATAAGATTAGAAAGGTGGTGGGTGGGCAAGTTATAAAGGATAGAGGATTTTATATTTGATCTCAGAGGTAATAAAGATCTGCTTTGTTGAGTTGGGGATGGGGCAGATATTGTCAGACTTGTGGAAGGTCACTTTGGTATAAGGATGGAATGAAGTAGGGAGAGACTTGAGGCAGGCAGGCTATTGTAAAATAGTCCTGTAATGACATGATAATGAGGTATAACATGTGCCTAGTAGTAGAAGCATCAAAGCAGAGAAAGGAACATATACAAGAGAAGTTATGATAAGATTAGTAGGATCTGAATTTAAATTCTGGCGTACCACTTATTACCTGTGTAACATTCTGCTCATTGCTTCATTCTCTGAGCCTAATTTGCCTTTATGTGAAATGAGGGGGTTAGACTAATTGACTTCTAACTTCTACAGCTTTGGTGTTGTGAGCCCACGTTTACTCTGTCCTGGATAACACCATCTGAAGGCAATGAGTCAGTGTGATGAGGGGAAAAATGGTAGTCTTTGTAAAGCTAAAATACACACACACACCCCAAAATAAAAAAAATAATGTATGTTTCTGTACTATAAAGTGCTTAAGAGCTCTTTGGGATAACAACAGAACTGTTCTTGAGGTATGTCTGGGGACACAAAAAGCTTCATTGCTAGTACACCTCTTTTATATTACTAGTACACCACTTTTCTCCCTTTCCTCCCACTTTTTTTTTTAACTGGTTTAATAGGCATTCCCCTAGAAGAGAAAACTGAGTGAGTTTGCTGTACTCTTTGAGGAGTTAGAGGAGAATTCATTGACAGAAATAAGGATAAATTGCTAAATATTCATAAGGCCAACAGAGGTTATTTGGCCTGATATTTTAGAAAAGATCTGGGACATTTCATCTCTGGTTTCATTTTCAACATCTGTAAAAAAATAAGCAGGATAAAGTAGATATTCCATAATAAGTTCTTGATAAATACTTCTTGACTGCTTAAGACACTTTCCATCTTCAACGTTGCACAATTCTAGCATTGAATCATATTCCATGAATGATTTACCAGTTGATGCCAATTCTGAATCTCTTGATTTAAAAAAGTGAGGTTGATTTATCCAGTCAAACCTTACCCATACTCAATTCACCCCCTGCCTAAATTGAAACCTATATAAATTGTGTTATTTTGTTCTCTGGGGAGTCTTTTGGGAGTCACACTTCCTATTTTGATGGGGATCATTGCTGGTGAACTTACTAAGCCCTCATTACTTCTTAAATTTACGGTGTTGAGTTTGGGTTTCGGTTTTAGTACTGGTTTATTGAAGCACCCAACTTCTACATTTGTCTTTAATTTTATTCTTCTCCAAATTCCTTAAATGTTGCTTTGATTGCTTGTTTGCTAATAGATATTTTGTTATAGTGTCTAAACATCTCTGATCTTTGGCTAGTTATAGAAAACAATGTTCAGACTATAATCTAAGGGCTACATCATTGATGAAATCATAAATTTGAGTATATAAAGTAGCTCAGAAGTCATTTAATTACAACTCCTTTCACTTACAGAGGAAGAAATTGAGCTCAAGACTAGTTAAAAGACTCCCCCATAGTTACACAAATACAAATTCAAACCCAAGTTCTCTAACTCCAGATGCAGAGCTCTTTCCTTTGCCCTGCACTAACCTTGTATTAGGGACTGCTATTAGATATGAGAAGCAGGATGAGTAATCTTTGATTGCATTGTTGAATTTCAGGAAATTTAAGGAAAATTTAGGATTTCATAGATCTCAGATTTTATAATACCTGTCTCTGAAGCTTTCTTCACTGAGGTAGTCCACTCTCCAAAGCACCTTGATTTAAAATTTTCTAGGGAATGGATTTTGTTCCTCCTTCTTTCTTCAAAGAAATATTTTTAAAAAGCAGTCTCTGTGCCTGGTTTTATAGTTTAAAAGGAAACAGGGAAAGACCTTCTATGGTATAATTCAGAACTCCAAACTGATAACCATAGCCACTAAAGGTCTGAAAAAATAAGTAATATGTGAGCTCCAGGGGGAAAGTTGGCAATTAACAAGTGGTCTTTTTAGAATCTTCGTAAATTCATATATACATATATACATGAATACATACATACTTGCATATATAAATCTTAAGAGCTTTGGTATGGTAAGCACATGAATAGTAATTTTTATTAACTGGTTACATAAGGCTAATTTTTTTAACAGAAAAGTATTTTATATCCTATCCAGAATTTAGTAGAATTCCCCTGTTATTGATGAATTCATTAGGACATCTGTAGTGATACATTGATTTCTCAGAGATATAAATAATTTTAAGGTTTTCACATTTAACAGGAAAGGGTGATCTCTATAATTTCCAACATGAAAACTTGTTCTTCATATCAGTTACCTCATCTATAACATGTATAATTTTTTTAAGATGTATCATGTACTTATTTTAAATGTTCTTTTACAAACTGGAATTCTGAATTTTCTCTTTCCCTTCCATCATTCACCCAGCCATTGAGAAGGCAAGTAATATAACATCAATTATAAGTGAAATTGTGTAAACTAATCATGATTTTAAAAAGTGAAAAAAATGTACTTAAATCTGTACTCAGAGTTCATCAGTTCTCTCTCGGGAGGTAGATAAAATTTTTTACCATTGTCTTTCAGAATTGGATCATTATATTGATCAAAGTGTTTGAGTATTTTATGGAACAGAGTCTTTCATAGTTAATCATCATTACAATATTGCTCTTACTCTATAAAATATTCTCCTGGTTCTGTTCACTTCACTTTACATCAGTTCGTTTAAGTCTTCTTAAGCTTTTCTGAAACGATCCTACTTGTCATTTATTATAGCATAATAACATTCCATCAAAATCGAATAGCACAACTTGTTCAGCCATTCCCCAATTGGAATGGATATCTTCTCGATCCCTAGCTCTTTGCCATCACAAGAAGTTTCCTACAAGTACTTTTCTATAAATAGGTCATTTTCCTTTTTCTTTGATCTCTTTGGAATAGAGGTCAAGCAGCAGTATTGCTGGAGAAAGAGGTACATGCAGTTTTATACTCTTTGAGCACAATTCCACGTTGTTCTCCAGAATGGTTGGTCCAATTCACAACCCCACCAACAATGCACTAGTGTCCCTGTTTTTGTACATCCTTCCTCCCACAGCATTTGTCAGTTTTCTTTTCTATCATAATAGTTGACTTGATAAGGAAGGTAGTACCTCAGAGTTGTTTGAATTTTGATTTCCCATTAATAATGATCTAGACCACTTTTTACGTAACTACAGATAGTTGTGATTTCTTCTTCTGAAAACCTCCTGCTCATAATTTTTGACTATTTATCAATTGTGCAATGCCTCTTATTTTTATAAATTTTACTCAGCTCCCTACATATTTAAAAAAGGGGCATGAGTGTCTCTCTGTGTGTATGTGTATGTATGTATACATATACACATAGATTATAAATATACATTTTATATATATAATATATACATATTATTTATAATATATACATATTATATACAATATATACATATTATATATATATATATATATCACTCCTTGTTTGAACCAATTCCAGTAAGATTGAGGTTCAAGCTTTGCCTGTCATTCCCCCATCTAAACCTTTACCTTAAGTGATCTTCCTTGCATGCCTCTATTATGGGAGAGAATGTTTCCAATGCATCCTTTCCCTTTCCCCATCTCCCAGTGCATCCCTCTTTCTTGATCCTTCACATTCTTTTGAGATTTTCCCAACATAATTGACTCATATCCATGCCCTCTGTCTATATGTACTCCTTTTAACTGCCCTAATAATGCTAAAGTTCTTAGGAGTTGCATGTATCATCTCCCATATAGGAATATAAGCAGTTTAAACTTGAGTCCCTTGTGATTACTTTTTATGTTTACATGTTTATGCTGCTCTTGAGTGTTTTTATTTGAATGTCAGATTTTTCATTCATCTCTGGTCTTTTCATTAGGAATGTTTGAATGTCCTCCATTTCATTAAATATATCTTTTCCCCTGAAATATTTTACTCAGTTTTGTTGGGCATGTCATTCTGGGTTGTAATCCTAGCCCTATTGTCTTCCAGAGTTATCATATTCTAAGTTTTCCACTCATTTAACATGGTAGCTGTTAAATCTTTTGTCATCTTGATTGTGGCTTTGCGGTATCTGAATGGTTTCTTTCTGGTTTCTTGCAATATATTTTCTTGACCTGGCAGTTCTGGAATTTGACTATAAAATTTCAGGGAGTTTTCATTTTTTTTTTTAATTTCAGGAGGTGGTTAGTGGATATGTTTGCTTTCTATTTTATCCTCTGTTTCTAAGATATGGCAGTTTTCCTTTAAAATTTCTTGAAATTTAATGTGTAGGCTCCTTTTTTATCATGACTTTCAGGTAGTCTAATAATTTTTAAAACATCTCCCAATCTTGTATACTCTTTGATCCAGCCATACCACTACTAGAGTTGTATCACAAAGAGATCAAAAAAGAGGGGAAAGGACTCACATGTACAAAAATATTTATAGAAAATATTTTTATGAAAAATTCCCTAACTCACTATTTATTGGAGAGCAACCTGAAGTACCTCATCACACCTATAAGACTGGCTAACATGACAAAACAGAAAGATGATAAATATTGGGAAAGATGCGGGAGAGCTGGAGCACTAATTCATTGTTGATGGAGCTGTGAGCTCATCCAACCATTCTGGAGAGCAATTTAGAACTATGGTCAAAGTGCTAAAAAAAATGTGCATACCCTTTGACCCAGCAGTATCATTTCTAGGACTGTATCCCGAAGAGATCATAAAAATGGGAAAGGGTCCCACATGTACAAAAATATTTATAGCAGCTCTCTTTGTAGTGACCAAAAACTGGAAATTAAGGGGATGCTCATCAGGGAATGGCTGAACAAGTTGTGGTATAAGAATGTAAGGAATACTATTGTACTATAAAAAATGGACAGGAGGACTTCAGAGAGGCCTGGAAATATTTATATGAACTGATGCTTAGTGAAAGGAACCAAATCAGGAGACAATTGCACACGGTAACAACCACAGTGTGCAAGGAATTTTTCTGGTAGACTTTGTCCTTCACAGTAATTCCCAAAGGACTTTTGAGGCAAAATGCCATCCATATCCAGAGAAAGAACAATGGAATTGGAATGCAGAATGAAGCAGAATATTTTCTCTTGTCTTATGTTTTATTTTGGTTTAGTTTTCTTTATGGTTTCTTCTGTTCATTTTAATTCATCTATGAAACATGACTATTGTGACAATGTGTTTAATAAGAATGTATCAGTAGAACCCATATAAAATTGCATGCCCTCTCAGGGAGGAAGGGGGAAGGGAGAGGAAGAAAATCTAAGACTTATGGAAGTGATTGTAGAAAACTCAAAACAAATAAATTAATAATAAAAACAAAACCAAAAATAAAGAAAATCTTTTTTTGGTGGCAAAGAATTGGAAATGTCCATCAATTGGTGAATGGCTGAACAAGTTTTGGTGCATCAATGTAATGGAATACTATTGTGTTATAAGAAATAATGAGCAGATGAATTTCAGAAAAACCTGGAAAGACTTACATGAACTGATGCTGAGTGAAGTGAGCAACACCAGTAGAACATTGTACATAGTAGTAGCAACATTGTGTGATGATTAACTTGACTCTTCTCAGCAATACAATAACATTGTATACAAAGACAATTCCAAAAAACTCATGATCGAAATGCTATACACATTCAGAAAAAGAACAATGGAATCTGAAAGCAAATAAAAGCATTCTATTTTCACCTTTTTTGTTTTTTCCTTTCTGATGTTTTTCCCTTTTCTTCTGATTCTTCTTTCATAATGTTACTAATGTGGAAATGTGCTTAATAAGATTGAATGTGTATAACCTATATCAGATTTTTTTGTCACCTTGGGGAGGGGATGGGGAAAGATGGAAGGAGGAAAAAAATTGGATTTCAAAATCTTATAAAAGTGAATGTTGAAAATTATCTTTAGATGTTATTGGAAAAAATAAAATACTATTAAGTGCAAAAAAAAAATCTCTCAATCTGTTATCCAAGTAAGTTCTTTTTCACAAATACTTCAAATTTTCTTCTACTTCTTCATTCTTTTTACTTGGTTTTACTATTTATTGATGTCCTATGGAGTCATTAATGATGTCCTATGGAGCCCACCTCTGCTTTTTAAGGAATTATATTGTTTAATAAGCTTTGAGCCTTTTTTTTTCCATTTGACAGTTCTGATTTTTAAGGGGTTCTTTTCTTCAGTGAATCTGTTTGTCTTTTTTTTTTCCTTTTTGGTCTATTAAGTTGTTATTTTCTTCAATATTTTTTGTGTCTCTTTTACCAAGCTGTTAATTCTCTTTTCAAAATTTTCTTGCATCACTCTCAGAATTCTTGATGGATTTGTGTCCAATTTTAATTTTTCCTTGGGGTTTTGCTTATAGCTGTGGTCACATTGTTGTCTTCTTCTGAGTTTATGTCACTATAGTAACTTTATATGGTCAAGATTTTTTGTTGTATTTTGATTATTTTCAGACTGTTTCTTGACTTTTAACTTTATGTTAGTGCTGCTCTCTATTCCTGGAGTAGGGTATAGGAGGCACTGTTCCAAGTTTTAGACTTTTTCATTCTGTTGTTTTCAGAGTTAATTCTAGGAGTTAATAAGTTTTCAGTGCTTCCAGAAGCACACGAAAGCTGGTCTGAGAGCCCCTGTAACTTCTGCTACTACTGTCTCTGCTCACCCCTAAAGCTCACTTCTTATGCTCTTACTGTGTGTGAATTTGACATGTTTGACATAAGCTTTTTCTTTTCCATTTTGAAAATGAGGCTTATTGATTAGTCCAAGGCCATGAAGCTAATCACTGGAAGAACTAGTTATGTTCTTATAAGCCTAAATAAACTGGTATTTTTTTTCAAATACTAGAAGAATAGAGAGAAGATTTAATTCATTACTCCTCTGACCCATTTCTGCTTCTTTGAGATAGAGAGAAGTTGAGAATAACCACTCCTATAGAAAAAGAAAATATGAGTGAGCCAAATGTCATAAGTAAGCTTAAATTCATTGTGATTGTCCTCATCAAAATTTGTATTTCTATAGGAACTTAAAGACTCTTCAAAATATCTCATCATATTCATGCTCAGGAAAAGTGTATGAGATAAGTATATATTAATGGGAAAAATCTCAAAAATATATAAAATTAATAAACTTGAAGTCATTGGATCATTCACTGCTATTTTGTAATTGTAATTGTAAGAATGTTTAAGTTTCATTCTGTTACAATATGTTGACTTTTATAATCTATTTATCTCCAGAATGAGACCTGCCTGAAGTTTCCCTGGTACAAAACATTAAGCATCATTATATGTCAGAGACAGTTATTTTTAAATTGTCTCAACAATAACTTAGAAGGTAGACATTGGTTAGTAATTGTGTTTTTAATTTGTTTTTTTGTTTGGTTTGTTGTCCTGCTGTAAATAGAGGTACGGAATTCAGATTCATCAACAGAACTTATAACAAGAACAGTAGCTAGCATTTATAAATCCCTTTAAGGTCTGTAAAACATTTTACATATATTATCTCACCTGATCCTTACAACAACCTAGTCAGGTAGGAGCTATGACTTTCGTTATTTTTATAGGATTTGAACTCAGGTCTTCCCGAATGTAGGGCCAGTGCTTTGTCAGTGATTGTTCCTTAATTCCTTTGAACAAAGCTGTGTATCATGGTTATTACTTATTATTTGCAGAGTTGGAGGCTGAGGAGTGGTGCAAACATCTTTGCATGGAGTGTCTAGGAACCAGACTGAATGACATAAGCCTTGGGGAACCTGATCTTCTGGCTGCAGGAGTACAGAGGGAGCAAAATGGTATGTGTCACATCTCTGATGTCATTATACTAAGCCATCATGGTAGAAGTTTGGACCTGGAGGTATCTGAGCAATCATCTAGTGAGATATGGGATTAATATAAGGATTTTTAATCTGGGATCTTTAAACTTATTCTTTAAAAATATTTTAAAATATTCTGTTAATAATATATACAAAGGAACACAACTTTATTATTTTAGATGAATAAAAGGTATTTACATCCTCACACTAATATAAATACATTTATATTGTTACATAAAATAACATTTATATTATTATATAATTGATATCATTTTATGCATTTAAAAATATTATTCTGAAAAAGAGTCTATGAGCTTTATCAGACTACCAAAGGGGTCAATTTATTTAAAAGGGTTAAGAATTTCTTATCTAAGCCAATCCTCTCATTTTACTGGAAATTTAGATCAGAAAGGCTAAGTGATATACTACAAAGTAACATAGCTAGTAAGCATAGCAGAATCAGAATTCCAACCCAAATTCTTTGACTCTAAACTCAATAAGAGTTTGTCCATCAGTTCATTTTGTACATGAACAAATTAAGAATTTCTATCAGTTTACATGAATTGCCCAAAGTCACATGGTTAACTAGATACTAAGTCAAGATTAGAACCCAGATCTCCAGACCCAACCCAATACTCTTATAAGACTGAGCAAAAGAACGCAATCATCAGAAGCAGTGCGATTTAGTGAAGTGCCACAGTTAACTCCTGGCTCTGCCAATTACCACCTGTGTGATCTTGGACAAGTAACTTCATCTTTCTGTAACTTTCTATAACTTTTTTAACTGGACCTATAATTTAATCTGTACAAGCACTTTGTAAGAAAATTCCTTCTTAACATAGATCCATACCTCCTCTGTAATTTATATTCTTAGTATTCCCTGGGGCACTGGGAGGCTAAGGGTCACATAGGTAGCATATGTCTGAAGTAGGAAATGAACCCAGAAACTTTGATTCTGAGTCCAGTTGTCTATTTCTCATACCATGATTCTTCTCCTCTAAAATGAAGGAATTAAATTACATGACCTATAAGGTCCCTTCCAGACCCAAATTTTTGATTCCCTAAGTTTATTCAGAAAATGATTGATATAATTGTAATTTCAATTCATCAGTTCAACACTCAGCATGACCTAAAGTTTATATTAAGTAGCAAATATTCAATCCAATCCTGTATTTACTAAGGGCTTCCTGCATTTATTATACATATCATTGATCTACAGCTTAATGGGATCTCAGAGGTCTAGTCTGATTCTCTCATTTTGCTGATGAGAAACCAGTTTCCAGGCAGGTTAAGTTCCAAAGTTCTTCAGGTAGTATATATCAAAAGCAAAATTTGAACCCTGTTTTTCTGAGAGCTGAGATAATGTTCTTGCCATTAAACCGTGCATATGTCACTATGCTGTTTTGAAAATACAAAAAGAAAAATATATGTATATAAAAAATAACTGCCTTCAAGGAGCTTACTACATTCAACTAGAAAAATATAATATATAAATAGATAAGAGTATATATGTGATCATTTGAGGACAAAAAGAGCATTGACAAATAAGGGAACTAGGAATAGCTTCCCACTGGAGATGGAGAATGGACTTATCATTGAAAAAAAAACAGGATTGCCAAAAGCAGTGGTAGAATGGAGCTCATTGTGGACAATAAGGTCAGCCTATGCAAGAGCACAGAGGTCAGAGATGAAGTACGGGCAGTATGATGTCAGCCTGATCAGAATACAGTGTTTAACAACAGTTGAAGAGAACTCTTCTTGCAAATAATAATAGTGGAGAGGACACACTGCAGGTAGAGATTAGGGACACAGTGAAACAAGGTAATGCTGGAGAATGACCAAACAAGTCAGTAAATTGAAAAGGACCAGAGGAGGTAGGTATGGTTAGATGTTGAAAAGGGTGGAAACCAGAATCTACAAGATCTCAGAGAAGGATAAGTGGGACACAAAGTTCTTTACACTATCTTCCTTGGTGATCTCATCAGCCCTTATGGGCTCAATTATCAACTCTTTTCAGGTTAGTCTCAGATCTATCTTAACCTTTCTCCTGAACTAGTCTCATATCACCAACTTGGAGATTTTGTCTCTTGGAAATTTCTAATTCAGTGTACCACTACAAGCATCTCAAAGTCAACATCTCTAAAGGAGAACTTATTATCTTCTCCTCTGTGTTCACCTAAGTCCTTCTTTTTTCTCCCAAATTCCCTATTACTGTTGGAAGCATCACCAATTCAAATGCATTCATCCAGGCCCAGAACCTCAGGCTCATTCTCAACTCCTCTTTCACATTCATTCCATATATCCATATATATCTTATTTCTACTGATACAATATCTATCGTGCATATCTCTTTCTGTCCACTCAAACAGCCACCACCTTGTGGCAGACTCTCGTTTCCTCAAGCATAAATTACAACAGTAACCTTTATAATTGGTCTTCCTTTAATTTCTCCCTGCTCTGGTTCATCTTCAATTTATTTGACATACTTATCTTCCTATAGTATAGATCTAATCATGTCCACCCCACATTCAAAAAACTCCATTGACTATTACCTATAGGATCAACTATTATATCCTCTGTTTGATTTTTAAAACCCTTTAAATCCTACTTCCTTTCTACCTTCTAATAGTCTTGCATTTTATTCTCCCTCACATGTTCTACAATCCAGTCACTGGCTTTCTTGACATTTTTTTTCACATGATACTCCATCTCTGAATTACATGCCTTTTCATTGACTATCCTATGCTCCTAGAAAGCTCTCCATTATCATCTCTGCCTCCTAATTTCCATCAGTGCTCAGCTCAAAGTCCACTTACTGCAAAAAAAATTTTGTTTTCCCCCTTAATATCAGTCTATCTGGGATTACCTCTAACCGGTTTGTATATACATACACACAAACATTTATGTGTGTGTATATGTAGGTGCATATGTGTATATATGTGTGTATATATATATATATATACACATATATATAAATCCAGAAAATAGATTTATATATTCTGTCTACTACATAGAAGTATTTGTATGTCATGCAAATATTTATAATACATTTGTTTTAAATGCTTTACGTTGATAAGTGTGAAAACATATATAACAGAAAACATTCAAAAGAAATATGATGGCATAGTAGTAATCACCTTCACCATCATTCACAACCTGCTTGTCCCATAGTAACATAGAAAAAAGTTGGTGTTATGTTGATGATATGACTAAGTACTAGTTTTTATGCTAATTTATAGTAAGAGTAAATGTAAGTAAAATACATTCTCTGCCCTTAATGGCTCCAGCAGCATGTGAACATATTCTCATAATTTTAACATTTACGTAACTGTTTACATTCTAACTCCAAAAGGGCATCCTCTCATCGAAGTTTCTGAGAGCAACCACAGGTTTGGAAGGCACATTGCCACATTACTTCAAGTGTCTTTTCCTGTTCAGGATTTTTATAAAGGAAAAAAAAACTTGCAGATAAGCATCTGTCAAACACTGTGTGAAGGAAACAAAGAAAGCTAAAAATGTAAGTTTGTGGGTAGAAAAATAGCACAGCTGTCTCCATGTGGCTCTTTGAAAGGTGTGGTATTTGTTAGAATTGCATATAGTCAGGTTCGCAAGGAATTTCTCTATGGTGAGAAAATAGCTTGTTCCCTTTATTTTCTTTCATGGTATGAACAGCAAAGAGACCAGTCTAGAATACAAAGAGAAACTCTGAAGAATTTCTTGAGAAAAGAATAAAAAAGATTTAAGTATTAGAACTACAAAGTCGGGCACCACATACACAAAAATTTACTTCCCTGTATTGTCTACTTGTCACAATTGTGATTACCATCTTCCCAATGATTGCAAATGATGTGTGTTTTTAAACTTGCTTGTTCAACAATGTGTATGCATTAAAGGAAACACACACACACACACTATAATTAATGAATACATGAATAATGCTTCTATTTATCCTTCAGGAATGAAAGGTAGAAAAAGCATATCTGATGATAGCATCCTCCTTCTGGGATCTGAGTAATCTGATTCTTACTTTTTCCTTACATCATTCCTCTATCTAGCAGTCTCAAATCCTGTGGGGTTTTCTTTTACAATGTCTATCACAGGTACTTAGGATTTAGGACTAGAAAGGACTGCCAAAGTCATCAATTCCAATGCTATATCATTTTACAGATGAATGATAGAAGATCCAAAGAAGTTGATTATCTTGCACAAATTACAGAGAATAAGTGGCAGACCCAGGAGTAAAACCTAGAATTTCTAGCTTCAAATACAATGTTGTTTCTAGTATACTGAACCAACTTACATCTGTTTTTTCATTTATATTTCCAATATTCTAGATGAGGTTTTAATCTGTGTATGCCTAGACCAATGCAATTAAATATAGCTGTCATGTGATGCAATTGAATTAGAAGATGTGGTTTCTAGACCTGGCTATGTCAGTAAATAGCTGTGTAACCATCTGCAAATAATTTACCTGTTCTAAACCTCATATTATCA
This sequence comes from Bettongia penicillata ogilbyi, assembly GCA_023548195.1. Taxonomy (NCBI): domain Eukaryota; kingdom Metazoa; phylum Chordata; class Mammalia; order Diprotodontia; family Potoroidae; genus Bettongia; species Bettongia penicillata. Next base: position 441,186 of record JAJHZJ010000183.1, read on the forward strand.
TTGTATCATAGATTTAGGGCTGGAAGAGTCCTTAGAAATTATTTAGTCCAATGCCCTCATTGTATAAATTAGGAAACTGAGACCTAGAAATTTGAACTGTTACAATAGAAAATGGTAGAGCCAGAAATTTAATCCAGACCTCATTCTAAACTCTTTCCACTGTACTACTTGTATCTCAAAATGATTGGATTTTACTAAGTGGTCCTAACACTCTTTTCCATCTCTAAAAAATCTATGATTCTATAATATTTAATGGCCCATGAATATGCCTTGTGTTTTTTCATGTCTATCTTACTATTTTCACCCATTTGTAATAGTCTTCCCCCTCCTCTGCCTTTCCAAATATTATCCATCCTTCAAAAATCGGCTTTAATCCTGCCTCTTCTTTCCACTAAACTCTAAACTCTTAAAGCAATTATTATGTCCATTTAATTTAGCAATTAATTATATTTCATCATGTCTTCTCTTATTGTTGTACTTTACTTTGAATCTTTAGACTATTTCATTTTTCATAATTTAAACTCCAAGTAGATTGTAAATTCATTGAAAGTAAGAACTGTTTATTAAGCTGTTTTATGTCTCCCTCAGTGTCTTGTAGATTATAAGACCAGATAAACATCTATTCATTAAAAACTATTCAAAAACCATTCAAAAATCCAAAACTATTTGTCAAACCTATGCCTAGAATGCACCCCTTCCTCACCTTTGCTTCTAAGAATTTTTATGTTCCTTCCGACATTAGATCAGAATTTTTTTTTTGTATTTATATACCCATCATCAAACACAGTACCTTTTAATGTGTATTTGTACATAAATATTTATTAAATTTAACTGAATTTGATCACACATCTGAAAACATTTGACTGACCTTAATTTCCTGGTGTAAAATTCAAATTTTATAAATTTCAAGTATTCAAAGATATTTGTAGAAATTGAATGAACAGTTGTTCATTTGTTACTGGTGATGTTTTTAAAGTCAAAAAAGTCCTTTCCTTTTATTAGTTCCAAAAATAGTATGAGTAGAACCACAGTTCCAGAGCAAGTTCCGTTTTCTTCCTTTCTGGGGTATTAGAATGAGTGAAAGCTACCCAAATCTACTTTTCTAATCTTGCAGATTCCTTGTAACTACTAAATGGTGTTGCACCTCACTTTACATAGCCATTCATTTTCCACATCCGGGGTTTGTAGTCACTTGTCTAAATTATGGATTGCCAAAAGCTAGAGCCTGACCTACCTATTGGAGTGACAGACATATAGTAGTGTCCTAGATAACGAAGAAGAATGGGTGAGATGAGGGGAAGGGCAAGGATATTCAGATGGGGAAATAAGAACAGACTACTAATGTACATCAAGAGCTTATATGCAACTGGATTTAGCAGCAACTGATCAAGAGTAATTCAAACTCGAGAATGAAACCATATTTGATGTTATGGAAAGATAGGATCTCATCCTATGGAAAGATATGGGTTATCAGTATACCTTTTGCAACTGTAAAACTCCAGTTATCTAAGTAGGGTGCAGGATATGATCCAGTTCCTTTCCTTGATTGATAATACATTTTTTTATTGTTTTCTTCATGTTCCCCACTTGCCAAGGCTTAATTTTCAGTTTTTCAGAAATTCCTAGCAGTTTCTCTAACTTATTCATAAAATTTTTCCTGTCTATGTAATTGCTTTTTGAACTGTCCTTCAACTAGATCTCAAGGACAGCCATTTAAAGCAAACAACCCTCTATATTAAAAAAAAATGAAGTTCATAAAACATATTTTAAGGCCTTCATACACATAAATTGACTATATGGTCAGAGTATTTTTTTTTCTTTTTAGTCAGTTAATAGCTTCATAACCAAGTTTTTTTTTAAAAAAACTTGGTACTGAATTCCATGATTTATCCACATATATGTATTTTCTGGCCTTAGACTTTAGTCAGAAGTCACAAATGCAATTATTCAAAAATTACATAAATTTTAAACTATTTATATTATGTGAGCTCAGGGCATTCCAAGTATGTCATTATGTTTTTAAAAAATAAAATTTCATGGATATCCTTTATTCATATACCTATATATTCTAGTATTCTTCACTTTCCCATTTCCAAAAAAAACACTTTTTATCATGAAAAATTTTTTCAAAGGGAAAAACACTAATCAATATGTCAAAAAATATATCATATGTAATATTCCATAGTCCCCTCAAAAACCTCACCATATCTTACGAATAAGACAGAGGAGAAACTTACTCATATTTCTTTTTCTAGGAGACATCTCAAATTTAAACCATCACAAAGTGGACTCATTATCTTTCACTTCTCTCCTTCACCGTTTCTGTCAATGTCATCACCATGCTTCTAATTTCCCAAGTTCAAAACCTAAATGTTAGCCTGACTTTTCACTCTCCTTTACCTCACTGATCCAATCACTTGACAAATCTTGCTGTCTCTACCCTCATAATATTTCTACATCTGATATCTTTTCTCCACTCACACAGCTACCACCTTTGGACCTTACCTCACTCCTCGGATATTCCAACAGCTTAATAATTATTTCTCCTACCTCAAAGATTTCCCTCCTCCAGTCCATTTAATACTGCTGTCAGTGGCATTTTCCTTAGCTGCAGCTCTAATGTTTTAATCCTGCTACCATACCTGTATTCTATTCCTATTGTCTCTAGGCTCTGGAGTTATTTCCTCAAAGACTGCTCCCACTAGCATACTAGGAATCCAGGTCTAGGCTGACTCTTCTCTCCTATGAGTTCTAGAGGAAAACTTGAGGGGCTAAGTGTATGTATGGGGGAGTTTTTCTAATGCTTTAACTTAAAATTCCCTACTGCTGTTTTCCCACATAATTATTAGGTGGTAGTAATTAGTCAGTAGTTTAATTAGATGTCATTAAATTCTCAAAGTCCTTTAGTCTAAGTCTCTAAGACATAGGTTGTTTACCTTTTATGTGTGTCAGTATGGTGGAGTCTGTGTTTTTAATTTATGACACTAAATATGTGGAAGTTATATCGAAAAGGAGAGAGGCTGGAGGCAGGGAGACCACTTTGGAGGCTACTGGAATAACCCAACTGATAGCAGTAAAGTAATGTAGTGGCTGGTGTGAGTACAGCAAAAAGAGAAGGAGACAGAAGTGAGAGGGGAAGGATGTGAGACTGAAAGATGTCAAACCAGCAAGGCATGGCAACTGATTGATTATGGAAGGTAAAGGAAAGAGCAAAGTAAGAGATGAACAAGCCTGTGATCCTGGATAACTAAAAGAAGGCTGCAGAGGGGAGGGGGGAAGGTGGGAGGTAGTAGTAAGGCAGTTTTTTACTGAACTAATAACAATGATTGAAAGACACTGATTTCCTAGGGAGTTTATTTGAGACATAACAGAAAAGCCCCTAAGAGTCACAATGGAGGGCTACAACCTACTTCCAGTGATTCCAATGGGGTACAAATAATACTGGAACGATGATCTGTGAAGTATTTCTGACAATTACCAAGTCTTGGTCCAGCAAATGAAGAAACTAGGATCCTAGGTATTACTTTCATCACAATTGCTTCATTAAAAGCAGAAATTGCAGAGGAGAAAATCTAATTCTGGAAATGCAGAAGATGGTGTCGCAGAAAGTATTTGGATTTCTGGACAACCTAAAATTAAGATGTCATTAGGAATGTCAGACAGACTCTTGGCCAGGGATAGAGTGTTTACAAATCTAATCAAAAATCCTTAAAGTGAAAAAAATGAAAGGACAGAGGAAAGAGAAAACAATTATTCTTATCTATCATCATCTTTCTCCTTCTTTCTGTTGATTTCAAATTTATCATGTCTGCAGCTTGTATGTCTGCAGTTGTTTGCATGAGGCCTCCTCCCATTCAACTGCAATCTTTTTGAGTACAAGGAATTTATCATTCTTTGCATCCCCAGCACTTAACCCAGTACTTGGCACATGGTAGGTATTTGATAAATATTTATGCCCACGGGAACTTGATAAATGTTAATTGACTGCCCAACTATATACACACAGATAGATTTATATTCTCATACATGTATATCTTTATGCAGTACATACCATGTGCAAACAGTATATATATATATATATAATATATGTATATATATACATAAATACATATAGGTAGAGTATTACTTGCATATATATCTATATAGTTTATACATGCATACAAATACATATGTGCATATGACCAGTTGTGCACATGTGCATGTATACTATATCATGATCCTATATACATACTGTATAGATATGTAGTAAAGGGTATATGGATGGAGATATAAAGACATATGCACAGAGTTAACATAGAGAATAGCTACTATATGAAGAACAATAGATGAAATAATCAAGCATTCAGCAGAGAAAAATTCCAAGAAAGAATATAGTAACAAAACCCAAGGTCTCCAGTAGTGATACAGATACGCAGAGTGGAGACAATAGGTAAGATAACTCTACCAGCAAGCATTTTAGCATACACAGGAGGGCCTGCTACACAGGTTCTTAGATCTGCTTTTCTAAGAAAAGCAACCTTAAAAGTGTTAAGCAATCTTACTTTGATCTATCTAATGCATATATCATTCACTTAGGTCAGGGGAAAAAAATCACAATCAGAAATTACAAACAGAAAGACCAACAGACAGGGCTTACAGCTGTCTGATCATAGACAATACATGTGTCATTACCAGAGAGGGAAGCACAACATTTGGGTTTTCAAAGCCCTGCTCCCTTAACAGCTCCCCCAGAGTCTCCTTTGGCCTAATCACACAAACACTCTTCCAATGATTTGAGCCCCAAAGCAAAACCTCACCTCAGAGTATATATATACACTTTTCAGAGCTGGAGGGCAAGACCCTGGAGACCCAGTGCCTCATTAGCAATTAAAGATGTGGGCCTTCATACAAAATAAGCCTCCTCTAATCAAGCTTCCTTTTAATAGTCCCACAGGGGGCCTATTAATGGGTGGTTAAGATTTTTTACTCCCATTATGAGTACTAAAGCAAGGAAGCTAATTTGACCTCAAAAGTAATACTGAGACTTGGTAGCATAAGACCTGTGGTTGGAATAGGGCTATATATAGTTATACCTTATTTAGAAGAGGAGACTTAATGAAGGGTGTTGGAGTAGCATTTTTATTAAGAAAAAAACAGAGGAGAATCATATTGGAGTACATTTTGGTAAGAGAGAGATAAGAAAGGAAAAGAAAGGAGGAAAAGAAATAGAGGGTTTTTTGGGGTTTGGTTTTTGTTTTGTTTTGTTTTTTTTGTATTTTTATCAGAGAATGGTGTAGACTTCCTGGACAGATACAGGAAATAGGGGAGGATTTCAGGAAATAGATATGTCATTACTAAAAAAAGAAGAAAAAAAGAAATTTGATGTAGTAGTTATAGAAGGTTTTAGTTATCTAGATTATTAGCTGGAGCTCTCTTGCTGACAAAATAAGGAAGCTATTACTTCTTAAATCACCTTGTTTATTTTTTTCTTCAAAAGATGAAAGAATAAATAAGAGGAAGTTATATTCTGGACATGATTAAAATGACCCCAAACTAAAAACTCTCATCTAGGCAAAATAGCTTTCCATAGCTTTTTTTTTTTCAGTTAATTATCTGCAATGAACTTTTCTGGATGCTGGGACAAAAAGATAGAAACAAAATATTTTGCTACTACGCATTTAATTTTACAAAGCAGAGAGATCTAAGCTCAATGAGGTCTATATGTTCTCTAAAGAATTTTCTGTTATTCCAGGATTCTTACTGTGCCTCAAATACTCACATAATCAGGAAAGGTCTTTGTGGTGGGTACTACTAGGAAGCCTGGGTAGTTGAATTTAGTAGCAAGCAATTAATTCAGTCACACGTGAGTGTCATTTGGGAGGCCCAATAGTTGACAGGAGGTGGGTATCCTTAGCACTATGTCAGATTGAAAACAGTACAAGTAGACAGGTATTTATTGCCAGGGCAGTCTGGCAGCAGATAAAAGGAACTCAAATACAGTATTTATTGTTGAGAGTGAGATTCTAATCTTTGGTAGAATTAGGGCAAGGCCCCAGTTCCAGCCAAGTGATGTACACCATTATTTGTTGCATGTAACCATTTACAACCCTTAATGGATTTATTTATATTTGCAATTTTTGCCTAACATTGTGTTTAATGAGTGACATAATGTGTTTTTGTAATCAACTTTTAAATCATTCTTTTAATATTTAATATTTTTATTTATTAATATCATGATATTTTTGAGGTAGCATTCTAGACTTGAAGGCAGTATAGCTCTGGGCCCTATCTCTGCCTTATACAATTAATTACTAGCATGTTAAAAACTAGGTATGTTTCTTAAACTCACTGAATCTCAGACATGAACGGGGATAATAATATGAGTAGAGTTTACCTCACTGTACTCCCATAAAGGTTAAATGAAATCATGCATAGAAATGAAATCATGCATAAAAATTATGCACTAGCTAAATATCAGCAATTACTACTTACAAAGTTTTCAAAAATCTGAGGTGACAAGTTTTTTAAAGTGATTTTTAAATTTTAGATTTCAGACATCAAGAATCTTTACAACTAATATGGGAATACTTACATGATATTAGTGTCCTTCCACTCATGAAGCCTAGTTTTTAATGTTACTTTTATAATTGCAAGTGTAATGTGAGCGAAATCAGTTCCTCCTTAAACTCAAGTTTTCTGCTTCATGTTTTCCATTTATCTTTAATATTTTAGATCATGTAAGTGGTTTCATCTCTAAACTTAATTATATTTTAATGTCACTTTGTTCTCCCTCATCATTTCATTTCACTCATTTTTACTTATCATTCGTTGCTTATTATTTAACTGTCTTGCTTCTTGCAATTTCTGGCATCAAAATAAATTAAATACATACCTTAAATCTGAGTTTTAGATTTTGCTTTGGAAATCAGATTTCAGAAGGTCTATTAAAGTCATTCACAACAATATATTGATCTTTCCATGGAATCATCTTTGATCCCTTATGTATGCTTTAGCAACACATACATCATGCCACACATGACATAGAACTTAAAAATAACAAAAGTATAGAAAATGGCCAAACTGTCATCACCTTCCTGGAATCCCACAAAGTCTAATTTACCAGTTGATACCGCCTATTACTCTCATTTGTCTATGCCTAGTTTCCTAGGATATATTTATTGGTCCATTTTATTAAATTAATTTCAAGTACTTTGAAATTAGCTATTAGAAAATGACAAATTTTTAAATATTAACAATGAACATCCTTAGGGAAATGTTCTTCCCTCATTTGAGCAAATGAGGGTTGAAAATATGGAAATGCACCATAATAAGAACCTCTCAGTGGGGTCAACCTGAGGATGAGTGAAACCTGGAGGAAACATCAGGGGAGAAGTAAATAAGTTCCAAAATGAAATTTACTTTTACTTCACAATTTTGCTTAGGGCTTACCTAAGGAAGTGATATCTGCTCACTTTCCATTTGTATTTAAATGTAAATCATTTTGATATTTAGAACTCTATAGATTCTGATTCTTAATTATCTTTAATCATCATCCAAAAAAGAAAAAAAAGTCACAATATTTCACTATGTACAGGGTTTCTTTTTGTAGTCCCTCAAGTTAAACTTTTAAAACTGAGTGCAGATTTTTGAGTGACATATTGCAGCTCTGAATCCTTTGTACCCTGTCCATATGTTGATTTTACTGAGGCATGGTATAGTAGTAGTGGATTGAATATGAGACTTGTAATTGGGATGACGTGTTGAAATCCTGCCTCAGTCTCTTATCATCTGTGTGACTAGAAATCACTTAACCTCTCTGTGCCTCTCTTTCTTCAGTTGTAAAAGAATGGAGTTGGACATGTCTGTAAGACCCCAGCTCAGCACTGATGCTCCTATGAATTTATCAGGAGAGATCTCATGTTCTCGTTAGGCCTATACAAGTATCTCAAAACAAAAAAGCTAAGTCAAAGTTGTCACTTGGACCTCTTCCATGACTGATTGCAATTTGCCCCTCTCCCTTTAAAAAAGGAGGTTTTCTTTCCTAGATTGCCTTTCTATTGAGGTAGAGAACTAAAACTCTCTATAAATGTCAGGAATTTACCTAAATAGGAATTCAGAGATATTGTTATTATATTAATAAAGTTTTGTCTGATGTAAACTATGGAAAATAGAGAAAAGTAACATGTGGAAAGAAATGAAGTTGGCCATTATGTATCCCCTACACTTAAAAGAAAGCCAACTTAAAATGTAGCTAATTAAATCATGTTAAGATCTATTACATTTAATTCATTGTCCTGTCACTTAGTTCCATGTCCTTAGGACATTGTCCTGTCCTAGTTCATTGTCCTCCTATCTATATTCATACATCTTATTTTATTTTTCTATTTATTTATCTCCTATTTATTCTTTATTTTTTGTCATTCTCTATCTTTACCTCATCATTGCAATATGATTTTAAAAGCCAACATTTCATACAAATATTGCATTTTCAAAGTTTTTTTAAAACCTTGCCTTGTATTAACATGCTTGGGAAGTAGGTTATATACATATAATTATCCTGATTACAGAGAAAAGAAAGCTGAGGCTCAGAAAGTTTCAGAAAGTAAGCCCCATCATTTGCAAATAACATAAGGAAAACTGAATCCAAGTAAGTGAACTCCTGTTTCAATATAACATGCTAACTGAATTTTAACTTAAATACCCTGTGTTTTATTTTCATAAAGTTATGTATGCTGTCAGTCAAACTTTCTGTAAACAGAGAGAACAATACACTTGAGGTTTTGATCTTAAAATATCACTTAAATGGCAGTCTCCTATTAAGAGAATTAATAAGAAATAGCACCAAGAGAAGAAAGTGAGTGGCCATAAGATAATTTAATTCATCTATGAAAGCATAAATGGAAGAATAAGACATCAACTGAATCAAGGCAGAGCTATGATTATAAAATAGAGGAGGAAATGGTGATGTGTATATTTCCTTCCTTTTCCATCTTACTGTTTGTTATGAAAATTCATTCAACTTAAAAAATCTCCCAAATACATTTCTCTCTTACTGACATTATGTTTTTAATTTTTTTTTTTTTGGCACAACCTCAGTTTTCATTGATTTGCAAAATAATGTTTGGATGCATTTTTTTTAGGCAAACTGAAATACACTTTTGACTACATTGCTTATATTAACAATTTTTTAAAAAAAATTGCATCTTATATTAATCTACATGAAATATTTTAAAATATATTTTATCAAAGTTTTTCTTCTTTGTAGTAAAGTCATTTCTGGAAATTCCTTCCCAGCTGAACTCTCCCTAATGACAAAGAAATGCTGTAAAGTGAAGAGATTGGACTTGATATCTAAAATCCTTTTTATCCCTAAAGAGATTATCCTGCAATCTAAGAAATACACGTGCAATGAATCAAATACTTCCAATATAGTAGCTGCATCTGATGATGTAAAAAGCATTCCTTCTTTGGTGGGAGCCATGTCTTAACCATCATGAAAATCAAACTAATTTTTTCCCAAAAAGAAAGGTGTTGACATCATCCTTGAACGCTGATTGACTCTGAGAGTAGAAACTATAGACATGCTGGTCATTCAAATACAAAATAACTACGAGGGACTGCAGGTACTTCCTCATAATTGATTGGTAAACCATAGGGGGTAACTCAGGTAGGGCAGCTTCACTAGTCTAAATCTACTTAGGGTATCCTCTATATCTATCCTTACTGAATATCCCTCTCATACTATGGCTAAGTAAATATGATTTTGTAAAATGTTGAATCACTTACTGTTTTCTCATTTATTCAAATATGAAATGTAAGCTATCAAGGAAGAGACCTGAAATAAAGTCTAGTCCATAACACTTCCCTAGTAGACCCAGTAAACCCCCATCCTCCCTATTTTGAGGAGGAAGGTTTGTTTCATACTCTATTCTCCAGAACGTTCACTTTTATTCAATTGCCCAAGTTCAATATAAATAGCTTTTCAGTATTTTTTCATATCTCTTCAAACATACCTTGTGCAACCAATAAAAAAAATCTATCCATTTTCTTACTGAATTTCATGAAATCAGAATAATTTAATGTCAAAGTAGACTCTTCTCTTTTTTGCTGCTAGAGAAATAATTCTTATCCTTTATATTTTAGATATGTAACCTAAGAATATATTTGAGTCTCATAAATCTAAAGTGAAATTAGAAATAAATTTTAGAAACTTTAAAAATTATTAATTTGAAGGAATTTGGCTATGAAAGTTGAAGCTTGGAGTAGAGTAAAAAGCTTTAAGAATTGAGATCTGTGTTCAAGTGTGAACTGCCTCCCTCTACATGAAGCAGACCTTAAACAAGTACTTAAATTTCTCTAGGTCAGACTAGAACAGGGTTTCTTAAACTTTTTCCCCTCATGACCCATTTTCTCATTTCAACAGCTTTCACTCATATTGTGTGCCCTAAGGGCATGTTCTTTTATAAGGCAAATAAAATTTTCTCCTGCCTCAGAAATTAAAGAATTATTTTCTCTGATTTACATATACTACTTCACAGCCAAACCATTTCAAGTGTGCCTCCTTTTATAAAATTAATGCTTTCTGTTGTAATTTTCCATGTTCTTAATAACTTGTTAACTTTAATTTTAAACTTTTATTGTATTATTTGCTTCTATATCACCTTCATCTCTCAATATATTCCATTTTATAAAAATTGTATTTGAACATGATAAGGATTGCTGTAGCCTTAAAGTCTTCAAAAAAATGTGCTGATTCTTCATCTGTTTAAGTCATTTATAGGGATTACATTTGTTCTTCTATGCTATAGAAGATAGAACAAGGACTCATGAGTACAAGCTTCAGAGAGCTGATTTAAGCTCACAATGTGCTGCTTTGGTATGCAGTGGGTTCACATTCAGCCGATGTCCTTTAGCCACGGCTGGAAGACTACTTCTCAGGGATGTTGTATTAGGGAACTGGAGTTCATATGCAGGTCCCACTCGATGACCTTTGAGGTCCCATCCACTTAAGATTCTCTGATTCTGTGGATTTGACAAGTATTTGTTCAGTCCCACTATTTTCAAGGGACGACATATCTAGGATACTGTGATAAAATAAGACATGGTTCCTGTTCCTGAGGATCTCACAAGCTAGTTTAAATGTTCTGTAGGGCCTCTTTCCTCTCTGTCAATCACAACTCTGTACATATAACTAATGTAAGTAAAATGCAATACAAGATAAAAGAGAAATTCAAACCAAGTGCTTTGAGAACACCTTCAAATTGTGGGCTGTGAAGCTGGTCTATTGCTTCTGGCTATGATGGGAAAAGTCAAATCAACAAGCATTTATTAAGTGCCTGCTTGGTGACAGATACTCTTCTAAGTACCAGGAATACAACAGAAGATAAAGTATATTCCTGACCCTCAAGGAGCCCACAATCCAGTTTTGGGGATGTGTGGGGGAAATCACATGAATTGAAAGACAAAAGGGAGAGTAGATGAAATTGTGAAGGCAGTTCCAAGGACTTGGGAATGATGAGAACTGGAAAAGGGGTGTGAGATCCCCACAAAGATCAGAGTACCAGGGGCAGGTCGTCTGCAGAAGAATTCATGAACTCAAGTATTGTTGAAGTCAAGGTAAAGATTTATTACACTTTTCAGTTCGTAGGGAACCTGCAATCTTACAGGGGTACAGGGAAAGTTTATATAGAATATTCTATAGTATCACTTGTGCCAAATATGCTAACTAGGTGTTTGAAGGTAGGATTAGAGTGGTTAAGGAGTGGTCAGTTCTTAAAGGAACATGAACTTTTGGTATCTACTGCACAGGTATTTTACCCAAAATTCATCAGGAAATAGCCCAAGGGAGGGCTACCTGGAGGTGTGGTTTTATGCCTGAAACATCACTAAGTCAACCAATGGTCAGTGCTGACCAGGAAAAACCAGGCTTCTCTCTTCAATGTCTTGTTCGACAAGACTAATGTAAGGGAATGTAGGTATGTCTAAGTCTAGAATACAGATGACTGGTCAGTGAGTAGTAAATGTTGTTATGACCCAGTACACAGCCACTTCGATACACAACTGGTTCAAACTAATGAGTTCTATAGGTGCAACTGGCTACTATATCAGAAAGGGAGATAAAGGTTGTTGCTAGGGCAGGCTGTGTCCTTGGGCTGGAGAGAAACTACTTGAAATAGTATTTTGAGACTAGAGAGAAATGTGATTTTTAAAGAGAAATGTGACTTAGAATTGGGGCCCAAGTACATGCAGCCAAGCACCCCACCAGGAATAAGATGATAGGGAGAGTTTTTGACACAAAATAGGGGCAGCAGGAGAGGGCAAAGGCAAGGAGAGAGCAATACTAGAAGACTGAAAGAGCGCAATGAGTTTACCATGTGGCATGGCAATCAGAAAAGCAAATGTGACCTTGAGTTACATTAAAAAATATATTTTCCAGAAATAAGGAAGTAATCATTCCACCATAATTTCTCTTCATCAGACTACTTTTGGAAATACGAGAACTACATATCTCAAAAGACTAATCTGTGCTGGTCAATATATAGGGTGACCCAAAAAGTCTTCCTGCAATTTCAAGCTTTAGTCAGTTAAAACTGAATTAAAATTTTTGAGAAACCCTGTATAAGTAGCATAAAGGCAGAAATGTTTTAGTTTAGGGGACCTCTGGGCTTATCTGTGTCTTTCCCCTTGAAGGATCTTATATAGACCCATAAAATACATTGAACTTGGAACAATATTGCATGAAGTACCTGGGAGAATTCCCATCCCTATCAACTTGCAGATATAAAAGATTCTAAAAATGGAGAGGGTTCCCCAGGAGTACATGAAATATTGTCTTCAGTCCTGGATGTCACAATGTGAAAAGGATATTGATAAGGATATTGGAAAAACAACCAGAGCAAGTAGCATTGGGAGATGCTTCCAGCTTACCTGATATGAGAATCAGGTAAAATTTTAAAAAAGGGAAAACTTATTGCAGGTATGATACCTATCTTTGGGTACTGAAGGGCTATTATGTAGAATCAATTAATTTTCAAGTAGTTATTAAACACCTCGTATGTGCCTAGCAGTGTGCTAGTTTCTGGGGATACCAAAATTTAAAAAAAAAAAGAAAAAAAAAGGATCCTTCCTTGAATAGGGATATTTACAGTCTACCAGGGAGATAATATGTTCACATAGAAGCAGAAAAGCCATGTGGCGGGCTGGTCAAACTATCACCACCATCTTGGCCACCATCAGGTCCCAATGAAGAAAGCCCAGGACCCAAGAGATCTGGAAATAGCAGTGTTCCCTAGGCCATAATAACCATTTCTAGTCTAACCCACAAAGCTATCGTTGAAGGGAAAAATCACTGTGGAGAAAGGGCCTACCTTCCTCATCACTACAACTGGTGATCGACTGTCATCTACAAGTTTATAAGCCTTTGAAGGATGACATTCCTTAGACCACTGTAATGGCAATCAAATTAGTATCTTTTGCTGTTTTTGTTTTACTAAAAGTGCCTCTGATTGAATAATATGATTGGGGAGGATCTTTCTCACCCACTGATGGGTCTGCCTATTGTGAGAAGCTTGATTAGTGGAGTTCTTTTGTAGAAGGGTCCCAAGTACCTTTTGTTTTTTCTATTGAGGCACTGATCAGAAGGTTATGCCCTCTGGCTCTAAAAAGTGTATAAATACTCTGAGGATGAGGTTTTTCTTTAGGCTTACTGACTATAAGTGTTTTTATGGCCAGTTGAGGACTCTGGGAAACCACTTTAAGGAAACTCCCTCCCCTCCTTTGAGAAACCAGATGTCATGCTTCCCTCTCTGGTAATTATGGTCAGACATTTTGGAAGCATGTCTGTTGACTTTTAATTTCTTTGAAGTTCAGGGTGCTGACTCCCCTGAACCAGGTAATTATATATGTGCTTGATTAAAGTGATTGTTAACCCCTCAAAAGTTACCTTTCCTTTTATGAATTCAAATCTAAGAACCTGTGATAGGAGGGCCCACTGTGTATGCTGGTGTGCTTACTGATACAATCACCTGCCCTGAATGTAACCCAGATCTCACAGCCATCTTCTGGGGAATCAACTCCTGCGGAGAGGATCCAGCTATCCACACCAATTGCCAGCAAAATGCCACCACAAGGCAGGCAAGCTGGCCTAGATGAATCTAGGTACCCTGAGAGAGAAAGAGAGGAAGAGGAGGAAACATGGACCGTATGAATGAAACTAACACTGCTACCTTGATGACTTTGTCCCCTCAGATCCTGATAAAAGCAACCACAAGATTCTAAACCCTGGGACTTTTCCATCTGACTTGCATCTGACTTTCATACATAGAGAAGAAAACTTTCATACATATTGTCTTCCCCATTAAAATGTGAACTGCTTGAGAATAAGGACTCTTTCTTTTCTGTTTGTCTCTCTAATGCTTTATAAGTGCTTAATAAGTGCTTTGTTTATTTATTCATACATTCTTTAAAATATGATGTGATTCTACACAAGAGGTCTGCTCCAGTTGACTGGGGGATTGCATTACAAATCATAAAATTAGTCTGAGAGGGCTATTCCACAAGTTGAAATACATGTGAATAGCTGGTGGAAAATATGAGAATAGAAGAGGATTCTGGAAAGATCACAGAGTAAATGAGAAAATTTCAAGCTCTCAAGATTTTCCCCAGCAAAAGAGATGAAATAGCACCTCAAGGTGAACATAGAGAGGCAAAAATTAATAGGAGTAGAGACAGAACAGGGGTCCTTCTGGGATAGAGAAGATCTGATGAAAATTCCTCAAAGTTTGGTCCCTGTGAAGAGTAAATACCTCCAGGCTAAGTCCTAGATTCACTTAAAAGGGGAAAGCCCTGGGATTAGCTGGATTGGATGACTGTCTCAGTCCTAGCTACAGGAATTTTACCTCTGGGACAGTGAAAGGTGTTGGGAAATTGAGCCAAGGTAGATCATGGGAACCTCTACTGACAAGGAACGTCAGACCCAGCTGTGTTGTGGAGACATGGCAGGGGCAAGAAGAAACCAGCTCACACCTGATCAGTACAAAAGCACTGAGACAGGGACCCTGTTCTCTGTGGGCTTTTACAGGAGGCTAGAAATCTTGGTTTCAGTTCCAGAACAAAGGGGAGAACTGAAGGAGGATCTGAGGACAGAGGCACCATCCCTGGTACCCCAAGACTAGAGGTGATTATAATAAACTAAACTACTACCAAAAAATAAATGCACAGGGTAAGGAAAAAGAATACAATCAAAGAGAGTTACTATGGGAATGAGGTTCATCTTCAGAAGAAGATACTGAAGCAAAGAATATATCCTCTTCTACCCCAAAGAGTAATGTCAAATGTCATGGGCTCAAAAAGAATTCATAGAAGAACTTTAAAAAGACTTCAAAAATAAGATGAGAGAGATTAAGGAGAAGCTAAAATGAAAAAAAGAACAATCCAAGGAGAACAAGAATATTGTGAAAAGAATGTCGGCCAATTAGAAGAGGAAATCAAGAATCTTAAGGAAGAAAATAATTCCTTTAAAATCATACTTGGCCAACTTATAAGAGATCAAGAAATAATCCAACAAAATAAAAAGAATGAAAAAAAGAAGAGAGTATGAAATGTCTCATAAAAAATCAACTAATCTGGAGAACAAATCAAAAAGAGAAAATATAAGAATAATCAACTACCTAAAAGCTATCATCAGAAAAAGAATCTTGACAGAATAATACAAGAAATAGTTAAATAAAATTGTCCTGAACCATTAGAATAAGATGGGAAAGAAGAAACAGAAAAAATCCACCAATTATCACCTATAAGAGTTCCTACAAGGAAAACCCACAGGCATATCATAGTCAGATTCCACAACCCCCGGCTCAAGGATAAAATATTACAAACAACAAGAAAATAAAACAATATAAATATGACAATACCACAATTAGAATCACACAAGACCTAGCAGTGATGACACTAAAAGATCACAGGTCTTGGAACACTATATATTGAAAAGCAAAAGAGCTTGGGTTTCAGTTGAAAATATCTAACCTAGTAAAGCTAAGCGTAATCCTGAAAGGAAAAAAGTGGATATTTAATGAACTGTCAGACTTTCAGGATTTTGTTTTAAAAAACTGAACTTACTAGAAGATTTGGCATAATAAGAGCCAAGAGAAATATAAGGTATGTACTAAATACTAATTACAAGGGAATCAATAAGGATAGATTAATTACTTTTCATGTATGTAACATGTATGTATGTCTAGGATTGCTATTCATAATTAGGTTGTCCATAAAAAAGATTGGAGTAGACCTGAGTATGATATGACTTTAAAAAGCAAAACTATTTAGGAACAGCTAAAAAGAGTGATTATTTTATACAAATGAGGTGCAAGGGCAAGAACCAACACAGAGGAATTAGATGGAGGAGGGGGGCTATTCATTCTGGCAACTTACTTTCATCAGGAATGGGCTCAAGAGAGAACAATACATAAAAATCTAGAAGAGCACAAAAGTTTTCTAAATTCAGAAAGAAATGAAACACTAAGGGGGTAGGGAAGAAGGAGAAGATAAGGGAGGAATCTTTAGAGGGGAGGACGAGAGAATAGGTTAAAGGAGAGAGTATAAAAGGTGTTTAGATTAATTGGAATGGGAGAACAAGAGAGGGATCCTTGGAGGGGGATAGGTTAAGTAACAGAAGGGCAAGGTAGAGGGTAGAAGTAAAGTAGAGGTATTAAGAGAGATAGGAAATTAAAGATATGAACAAACATCAGAAGTAGAATTTGTTAGGCACAGTATATATCTTTATATGTATGTATGTGTATATGCGTATTTCTGTATAAGTATATCCTCAATTGTAGCCTTTGGAGGAGGGGAGGAGGGAAAGAACAAAATCAAAAGTACACAGCAGAGAACAAAAGAAAACTAACAAGGAAGCAAAGAAAAGATGGACAGCTCTCAACACAATGTATAGTATCTATCATATAGTCTTTCTTGAAATGGAAATATATTGCTATTTTTTTAATCCTTTCAGCTTCTTCTGTGAACATAATACACTTTTTTCTTATTTTGTATATGTTTCAACATTTAAGTTTATAATGTGTTTTTTTTCTCATCATGTAGTTAACTTTCAGTAATAATAAAAAAAAGAAAAATTTGAGGATAGATTATGGATTTTTGGACCACACCTTAAAATACAGGATTGGCAGATACCTGGATAAGGATAGAGTTAATTTAAAAATGATTGTATTTGCTGTGGTCTAATCAAAACATTCTGAACCTGAAAAGGAAGATACACAGAGAAAAATGTCTAAGTAAATTCAACAAAGTAGATAACATAGAGGGTACCTATAATCTAAGAAGACGAATAGCGGAAGAAACATCCAGAAATTAAGAGATCTATGAAAGGAAGGAACCTATGTTGCCAGATAAACTTACACAAATACACAAAAATATGTAACCAATAAGGCACACTACAGAGCCTAACAAAAAGGTAAATTTAATCACTTAGCCAGTAACCATCTACTAAGTGACTATTGTGTTCCCCTTTCTAAGGGGATACAAAGAAAGAAAAAAATGATCCCTGATTTTGAGAAGTTCACAGTCTAAGAGGGCAGACAATAAGCAAACGACTACATCCGAATCAGCTGTGTACAGGATAAACAGGAAATGATTAACTAAAAGGAGACACTAGGATTAAGAGATATTAGGAAAAGCTTCCTGTAGAATGTAAATTTTAAGGTGGGTCTTGAAGGAAGCTAGTGAAATCAAGAGGCAGAGACTAAAAGAGAAAGAATACCAGACAACCAGGGAAAATGCCTAGAGTCCCAGAATTTTTTATGCAACGAAGCTGGTGTCACTGGATCAAAGAGTACATGAGGGAAGTTTAAGGTGTAAGAATGCTGAAAACATAAGGGACAACTAGGTTGTGAAGTAATTTGAAAGTCAAAGAGATTTTTTTTTTTTAATTTGATAATAGACGCAGTAGAGAGGCTCTAGAGTTTATTTAGTGTGTTTGAGGGGAGCAGTGGGGAATGATATGATCAGACCTGGGCTTTAGAAAAATTGCTTTGGTGGCTAAGTGGAGGATGAACAAGAGTGCAGAGAGCCTTGTGGCGGGCAGACCAGCCAACAAGTCATGGTAATAATCTAGATGTGAGGATCTGAGCGATTCTACCAGGATAGTGGCCATAGGAGTTGGTGTCATGAAACCCATTCCCGAAACGTCTCCGAAAAGCTACAATAGTCATGCATAGCTAACAGACTTCTCTCCTTAACCTAAGAAAAATACATGTGTATTATTTGCATGTGAACATATATGTATGTGCATGTACATATGTACATTTATGTAACATAAAATCCATGAATTACTGGTAGTCATAACTTTCAAAAGATAGAAACACCAGTGAAGATTCTACTCAAAATCTGATTCTCATCAAGGAGTAACTGGTTACTGCAGTGGAAATTATGGGTACCTAGCCAGTGGGAGAAGGCGGAACTGCTCCATTTTTAGAATTTAGAATAGGGGAGAAGGAAACTGTGTGTGGTTTTGCAGTAAGTACATGATTTTGAAAAGTAGATTTCAGAGGGTTCAGAGAATCGTTGCTATCGCACGAGCTAAAATTATGTATATAACATTACTCCCAGGAGGGATGGAAAGTTCTCAAGAATGAAATTCTGAAGATAGAAGCAGTTCTGATGAATAGGAAAAGTATATGTTGTTTGTACAGAGTCCAACAAAATGTACAGGGAATTCACTAACCAATTTAAATTTTTTAAAGATATTGTAGAATATAAAAGGATGAGTAAATACAGAAGTGTGTCATAATTCTATGAGAACAGTATCAGGCATTGCTAAGGATAACAAAATGGGGGGCAAGTTTCTTTGAGGAAAAGAGGTTAAAAAAAGCTAGCACTTCTGCTAAAGGAGTGGAAGAGGATAAGATAATGATAATGGATGACAGAGGAAAGGAGGAAAGCTTAAACTGTTCTCTTTGAGTTCTCTTTGACGAGGAGAATGATCCTTGAACTGAATAAAAATAAAATTGTTTGTAGAAAAGTGATATCTAAGATAGGCCATTTAAAAAAATTCAGAAAGATGTTGATGGGTTAGATTAACATTGGACAGAAACTTGGAAGATGAAATTTAATAAGGACCTGTCAATTTACAGCTAGATTTTTTAAAAAACAACTTCCCAAGTATAAGATGAAGGAGGTATTTATTGCCGGATGTTTTCCCTTAAAAAAATTCTGAAGATTATAGTGCACCACAAGATCAATAAGAACCAACAGTGTGGTATGGTGACTTTAAAGGTTAATGTGACACAGACTGTACTAGGAGCAGGATAGTGTTCAGGACAAGGTAGATGATAGTCATGTCATACTGTATCCCAGTTAGAACACAGGTAAACTACCATGTCTTGTATTGGACCCCACATTTTTGGAAAAGAGATTTACATGCTGGAGAGTACTCCAAAAGTGCAAACAGGATAATGAAGGGATTCCATTTTATGTCATTGAAGGACCTAGTGGAGGAAAAAAAAGAAAAAAATGTGAGAAGAAGCTTATGTTAGCTGAATTCAAGCATTTGCAGGACTGTCAAACCATGAGTGAATAATTTGCTCTGTTTAGCCCCAGAGGCAAAATGAGAAGCAATTGGTGGAAGTTACAAGGGAAGGAATTTAGGTTTGATGTTAGGGAAAACAACTTCCTAACAGAATTTTCCAACAATCAGAAGTACAGGAGAGATTTGGAAAAAGACTGGAAGATCATTTGTTAGGTATATTATAGAGGGGACACTTGTTCACCTACTCATTGCACTAGATGACCTCTGAGGTTGCTTTCAATTAGGAAATTCTGTGATTCAGGTGAAGTCCTAGTGTTTCTTTGTTCTTTGGCACAGATTCTCTGATGAAAATATTTACATTCTGGAACTGGCAGAGAGTATTTGGAGCCTCTGGTTGCTTGTTTTCCTTTTGTGGATATGACCACCATATTATCAACAATAAAGGACCTAAGATATCTAGAGATGTTAGTATCTCTGAAGATAAATCGCACTAAAATATTAATACTATTATGCTGCATAATATTATATGATAAAATACAATATTTTATGTTACATTATTATATTAATATCTCTAGATATTTTTGGTCATCTATTGTAAACAGTATAATTAATGCTGAAAAGCATAGATATCCTCAAAGGTAAACTGAGAAAAGGAAGAAAATTTGTGATTCAGATTTTGTATATTTTCTTGATTCAACTTTTTGGAGCCCCAGTATACTCAAATACCTGTGATATGAAGCCAATTCTTTTGACTTTATTGTCTATGATTTCATTGACATTTTAGTTGTAGAGATGGGGTGTTGAATGTCTTTATTACTTATTTCTTAAATCTGCTAGATGAAGAATATGAGGGTTTTTTTAGGATTTTTTGAAATGCTTCATGTAATCATCCCTCATTCTAACTATGTATCTTAAAAGGAATGAATCTAAATGCAAAATGCCATTTTAGAGTCAATGGGTTCTATATATGTTTTATGAAACAATATATTTAATAAAGTCTGAGTTGTTTGAGTTTCATTTGGTGAAATAAGTTCCAAGATTAGAACATAAAAGTAATAGCTCCATAGTCCCTGGACTTCATGTTCATCCTTATGTTAAACTTGGTTGTATCTAAGCATTGTCATTTGCTAGTCTTTACTTCATAAAAAATCCTTATTAAAAATGTCTTTATTATCCCATTCAGTCAGATATAGTCTAAGACTGGCAAACACTAGTCTTAAGAAAAAAAGACAAATCCTTATTGAGAATAAGCATTATTTTCCTAGAAAAGCCATTTCTCTTCCATCTGTTTGTGTACATCTCAGAATAATTAATCTTATAATTCTGCCCCTAAAACATTACTTTCAGTTAATAATGTCTTCAAATATCTGCTGGTAATTCTAAACTGTTTTTTTAGGTTGTAACAACTTATCATTTGATTTTGCAATATTCCACCATTTCCTTTCCCTTTACTTAAGAAAGAAAGTACTCAACGACCTATATTTATTTCTTAAGTGAAATTGAATTAAAATTCATTGAGTTTTGTTAAGGTAATATGTACACATCTCTTGAGATATCCTAGAATATTACAAAGCTGTGATTCTGATTCATTTTTAAAATTAGTTCTCCTCTCAGATTGTCATGCATGGAAAATCCTAGAAAGCAGCAATTAGAGTTTTTCTCCTTTCTGTTTACTTAATAAAAATGTCTCTAGATGGAAAATATGGAAAACAATAAGTGGATTCAAATGCTTAAAATTCAACATGTACATTGTTCACATAGAACAAAATATTTTCATTTTTTTCCAGATGACTACCTGTGAGTCACCTCGGATATCTTGTTAAATATCTTTTTGTGGCACAAAAGTGGTACATTTCACCTCAAGTTTATGATGTAGTCTGTGTAAAATTTTATTTTAAAAAATAATTATAGAAATCACCTAAAATAAAGTAAATGTCAGGGAGATATATCTTAAAGAATATACTTAAGAAGAGGCATGGTCATGGTCTAGTTAAGATCTGGGTTCAGGTTTTGCGTATAACACATACTAATAGTGTGACCACGATTAAGTGAACAGGTCACTTAATAGCTTCTCAGTGCCCCCAGAATATTGTCTGAGTAGATAATGTAGATGAGTTGATAATCAAATTGGTGGAATGAGTTTTCATCCTGGGATTTTTTCTCAGTGAAATCACAGATATAGATATGTATGTGTACATACATGTACACACACACACATATATATATATATATATATATACACACACACTCATACAGGTTTGTGTGTATATACATGTGAATATAGACATTTATTTAAATTTATCAAATGGTGTTCAGTTTCAGTCATGCCCAACTATTCATGACCTCATTTGGGGGTTTTCTTGGCAAAGATACTTTGTTTTCCATTTCCTTCTCCATTCTTCATCTGTAAAATAAGGAAACTGAGGCAAACAGGGTTAAGTGACTTTCCTGAGGTCACAGATCTAGTAAATGTCTCATGTCAGATTTGAACAGGAAACTGAGTCCTCCTGACTTCAGGCCCAGCGCTTTATCCACTGCACTACCTAGTGTCTCCATAAAACAAAGTTATGTTTTGAAAACTATTGCATAAATGTCACTGTGCTAAGCCCTGGAAAATAAAACCATTTAAATAGGAACCTTTTTCTGGGCTCCCAAATTTTATCATCTTATGGAGGTGGAGTAATGAGGGTGGTATATCACACAACAAAAGTTATCATCTAAAATGATACATGATAGATACTTATGAAAGACAGAATTACTTTAAAAATCTGTTCAATAATAAACACCGGTACCATGAAAAAAAAGTATAGTATGAGTAGAAATGAATGATTTCTGAACATCCTGCTGTGTTTAGGTGAAAGCACTGAAATCAGAGATTAATTACTTTTTTCTTCTTACCTCCATTATCTTTTCTTTTCTCTTTCCAGAACGATTCAATGTATATCTTATGCCTACACCAAATCTAGATATTTATGGGGAATGCACAATGCAGATTACACATGAAAACATCTATCTCTGGGATATTCACAACGCCAAGGTCAAGCTGGTGATGTGGCCTCTTAGTTCATTGAGGAGATATGGTCGTGACTCAACTTGGTTCACATTCGAGTCAGGAAGGTAAGTTCCACTTGTCAATGTCAAATAGGGCAAAAAATGTGCAGCAGGTGGACCTTTTAAGGAAAGGTTACACTCATCATAGGCCTGGATGAACAAGGTCCTACCAAAAACTAAAAAGACAAAAGAAAAATAGAGGCTATGACATGGCCAATAATTTGTTTTGCTTTGTTTTCTGTTTTGGTTTTTTTTTGTTCTTGAGCTAATTAACTAAGTAATGTCCAGCAGAATAATTTTATTGATCACACTGGTATCTAGCTTTGTACATGATGATTTTAATATTTTTCAACACCAGAGGCTCCTAATAATGCAATGTTTCAGATCCATTATGCAATATGTCTTGCTGCAATGAGGATCAACTCTCCCAAAGTGCATATGTCCTTGTGTTGTATTAGTAATGTGTTCTTCATAGAGAGGTAATTTTACATAAAATATCTTAGAGTATTGCTTTTTTAAGTTTGAGGTAATTTAATATAGTGTTCATTTATCCAAATTACTTGACAAATCACGTTATTTAAATGTAAATACTTCTTCCAAATAAGAAGAGATGTGGGGAGTGTATTTACCTCCAAAATAAACAGCTCTGGTATTATTGCTTACTGGGTTCATTATCATCATTTTATCACTATCTTAACAAAGTATTGTGGATCAATCATATGTTTGTGTGCTTCATAAGCAATACCTATCTTTTTTGATACATAAGGTATGCATATCCAGCTCAAATTGTATTTGGCATGAATGTTATTGTTACCTACCAATAATAATAACCTTTTTACTTCTATCCATCGAGATATTGCTAGCAACATTCTATAGCAAAGAAGGCATGATTTAACCTATAATTGAATACATAATAAGATAAAGTGCTTGCTATTAGGTTTTACCCCTTTTGACATAGATAATTTACATTTATAGTTCCTAGGATTCATACTTAGAAGGAATATTAGTAAGCATCTAATCCAATGTTCTCATTTTACTTTTAAGGTAAGTGAGCCTGAGAAGTTAAAAGATTTACTTATAATGGCATGGTTCATAAATGTCAGAGGTAGGATTTGAACTAAGATCTTCCAGATTTTCAATCCAAAATTCTTTTGTCTATGGCAGAGCAGCCTGTAGGCATACATGACCTGGAAAACTTTCTAGTATTGCCTAAACCAAATCAAAATGGAGTTCCTATCTGATTTTAATGTATTAAAGTACTAATAAATAAACATGTGGTTTTCTAAGTTAATATGCAGCCCACAGGGACAGTTTTGTATGTATGTAGTAACCCTCATTTCTACTTGAGTTGGTTACTACTATTCTATAGCATGACTAATATCATCCTTGTTACCTCCTAATACAAATTCCCTCAGTTCTGGAAATGTTAATAGAAGAGGTTTATATGTAGGTTTTTTCCCCTAACATTAAGTCTAAATTTATCTGTTTGCAATTTTCACTGATCATTTCCTGTTCTGTCCTCTAGTATCCCAGAAAATATGTCCAATTCCTCTTCCATGTGACAGTCATAAGACAGATAGAAATTGTGTCTTCTTCTCTAGCTTAAACATACCATTCCTTCATCTAAGTCACATATGGAATCTTTAAGGGCCTTCTTCATCCTTGTGACCTTCCTTGGAATACTCCCATTTATCAATGCCCCTTCTAAAAAGGTATCATCCAGAAATGAATATATTCCAGATGTGAAATGACTTGGGTAGGGGTCCTATTATGTGGGCTCACAATATAGTAATTTACAGAGCTAAAATTTAAGTCCCAATTATCTGATTCTAATTCTAGTGTTCTTGCTATGGTGTTGTATCTTGTTGACATCTTGTATCATGTCAAGGAGCACTGGAATTACAATGTGCAAGCCTGGGTTCAAACTCTGACATTTCATTGACTCACTTATGCAGTCATATAACAATCATTTATTAAATACCTCCCATGGATAATCTGCTGCGACAGATACAGTGGGAAAAAACAAACACATTCAAGATGCAGTCATTTTGTTCACTGAACTTACATCTTAGGATAGTAACACATTAAAAAAAGCAAATTTGTATCTCAAATACTATGCACTTACTACAAAATAAATTAGAATATCACAACAGCGCATCTGAGGTAGAAATTATTCTGTACATTTTAAAGAAAGAAAGATTATTTCACATTAGAAGTAACAGTGAAATAGTGTGGAAAAATAGCATCCAGGTGATGTCAGTAGTTATATGACCTTGGGTCTCCCCTCTAAGGCTGAATTTCCTCATCAATAAACTCTGAGTAATAGTGCTTGCATTGTCTACTTTACTACAGAGTTTTTTGAGGATCAATTGTACTTGAAATACTTTTGAAATTCTAAAATGCTGCAAAAAGTTATTTAATTTATCGTATATTCTTTTCTACAAAACTGCTTTGCCTTCATTCTCTGGTTCTCTTACCATGTATGCTTCAGATATGGATATATATGTATGTATGTGTATATTAATATGAATGTTAATATACATGTGCATATACGCACACATACATGTGAGTGTGTGTATACACACATATACATTGTGTATTGTGTATCTTTGTGTTCGTGTGTGTAATTATTACTCCAGTTTTGAAGGTAAGGAAATGGAAAAAGAATTTAGTTGCCTGCTAAGTCACATCAGCTGTATAGCCAATTAGTAGCTAAGAAAAAAAGAAAAATTCAGTACCTGCTAGTAGCCTTGTAAGTGTGTACTGGCTGGCTGAAGTGACAACCAGCTTCAGTGAATGAACAATCAACTGCTTTATCATCTAGGCATAGCTATTAAAAATGAAAATTGAGTGGAGACTTAATGACTTCTTTGAACATATTTACTATTTTTTTTAAAGTGTATAGTTATGAAAGAAAGAAAGATGTTACAGCACGATGAACAGAGGGCAGCTTCAGGGAGAACTGACACTATTTCTGACATTTACTAGCTTTGCAAGCACAGGCAAGTCACTGGACCTCTCCGTTCTTTAGGGAAATATTGAAGATTGTAATAAGTTAAAGATAATTTTCTGAACTGCATCAGGAAATTCCCACACTAGAAGTTCCTGTTCTGATGAAATCACAGGTTTCTACAGGAAAATAATTATGAAAAATGAGATATTAAATTGCAAATAGATTCATCCAACCTCAGCGACCTGAATCTTTGCTATTATTTTACATAAATATATGCATAAATAAAATGGGAAATCCAAGAATTATTTTCTTTACCCTTGACATACCTGACCTAGGGGACCATATTTCTCGGGAGGTAAAGCATTTTAATAATTTAATTCTAAATCTCTTAAAAGAAATAGTGTTTAAGGCAAGCATTCTTAACCATGCTATTCATTGGCACTTTTAGATATTCTGAAACTCCCCTCAATTTTATTTCCATAATCAATAGTGGTATGCCAAATCCCCCTGGCATTTGATTTCTTTATATTTTCAAAGTTTGATTTTTTTCTAAAGGGAGAGAGAATGAAAAATAATCAAACTATTTCCTAGATATATGACCTTTTATAATATGCAAATGTAGGCAATAGAAGAAAAGAAAAGGGATTTAGGAGGGAAGTTGATATGAGCTATGCCTATCCATTAACCAGTGTCTTCAAAACTAAGGCTAAATGAACTCCTGTCAAATATAATAGGGTAGGAGTGTAGTCGGGACTAGATGACTGCTGAGATCTCATCCTACTTTGAAATTTTATCTAGGAACAATGTTTTTTAGATGTAAGCAATGATTTCCGAGGAGCATTATCTTGGACTGTGAGTTTTAAAGGGGAGCCAAATAACTTGAATATGAAAAGGAAGTCATCTTCCTGATACTTATTTTAAATAAGGACAGATCCTCATCAACAGAATGTTGGCTAGGTTGGAAATGCATTCAATCTTGGCAAAATGATTTTTTAATGTTTTTTAAATCGTCCCTTTGGCAAGTAGGAAAAGCAATGGAAACCTTCTCAGAAAGAAATAGTGTGGGACGGACATCATGATTCATTGATATATTCATGCAGAATATTGCTGTAGGCACCCAACAGAAGAAATACCAATGATAATATTACTCTACATTGTAATTCAATTTTTTTTAAAAAACTACTAGCAAAAGAATATCATATGGCAAAAAAATTGTAGTTCAAATTCTTGTTAAGAAACAGTGAGTAAAAGACAGAGTAAAAAAAGTCTGGATTGAAATCCTTTTCTCATACTGGAGAGCTTTATAATAACAAATAAATCATAATCTGTCTGAGCCTCAGTTTCATGATTTACAAAATTAAGATAATAATAACTGACAATCACATCAGATAAAGTGTTTTGCAAACTTTAAAGTGATATTTACATGTCAACTATTAATAGTGCTAAGGTTTGCAATTTTAATTTATAAAGGTAAATTTCAAGAAATAGACAGCAAAGTATTTTTAAAAGCAAGATGATATGTGTTGTGGTTATTTAGCTCTTTTTCAGTCATGTCATGTCCTACACTTCATGATCCCATCTGGGGTTTTCTTGGCATATACACTAGGGTGGTTTCCCATTTTCTTCTCTAGCTCATTTACATATAAGGAAACTGAGGCAAACAGGGGTAAAGGTCACACAGAATGTGTCTGAGATCAGATTTAAATTCATGAAGATAAGCTTCTTAAGACTCCAAGTCCTCAACACTATCCACTGCATCACCTAGCTGCCCAGATAACATATACTTCAATCTGTTTTCACACAATTCTGATTTCTTCTGCTAGGTCAACATATTTTGAAATCTTTTCCTTCCACATAGCTCAGTCATATATCTTATGACAATATTTATTAATAATATTTAAACGTCCAATGACATGTTTCAATGATTGCGTGTAGTGATCAGTGGTAATGCTCTAGTTATAGCATAGCTTATTTTTTTAATTATCCAAGATATTTTGAGATCTCTATATTTGTAATACTAGGATTTATACCCCAAAACCTTCTTACTTTCATTTTCCTCATATAATTGAAATTATATTCTCCTATCTTGCTTCCTCCCTAACAACTTTTCCCCACAAATGTAGAACGTAGCTGGATGTTAATGGAATGCATTCTTTTGAAAATCATTTCAATGTTTGTACAATTATCTATAATAGAATATAAATTCATCTCTATGAAGGTGATGAACAATTAAAAGCAATATCATCTTGTAAAGCAATGGAGGGTAAAATAGGAATAATGAATGCATGACAAGATATTCCACTAAAAGAAATTATCTAAGAATATTCAAGGATAAATTTAGAAAGAGCCTCCGAAATGGAAGGAAAAATCTAAAGGATTTGCAAAAATTATTGCAATAATTTCATCTATCAAGGATAGTGGAACTGCCTCAACCAACTACACCCTAACATCACAGTCCCTAAGCTGCTTATAAAGGAAGTAGAAATAACACTAAAGGGAATTAAATGAAACAAACATCTAGCAATCAATCAACTATATAGAAGAGATATAAAATAAAAATTATATAATTCTAAAAACAAGGGAAGGATACCAAAGATGTGTAAAAAAACAGTTCAGACATTTTTGATTCTTTTATGAAAAATAACTTAGAAAACATTAACAACTACTGATCTACGTCCCAACTCCTGCATCTATACGTTATCATTACGAGAGTTATCTATGCACAGGTTGTTCACATCCTTGATGAAGGTTTTACTGGACAATAAGCAAACTTTCACAAATGACTTTCAACAATTGATGACATCTTTACTGTATCACATTTAAAATAAAAGGAATATAATACCTCATTATATTATTTGTTGACTATGAAAAATATGTATTACTCAAAATGCCACCTTACACATTCTTTTACAAAAAGTTGTCTCCTGTTTATCAAAATTTTTTAAGATTCCTTGGAAAATGTAATAATAACAATAACAAAAGTGTTCAATGACCTTCTCCTAGTACACTTAAAGCAAGTATGAAAAGGGATTTTGTCTGCTGTATTCACTACTGTGACAGAGGCAATCCAGCTCAGACTCTACATCAAGCAAGTATTTCCTGAGGAATATGAAACTCTTCAGAAGCTCCTGTTTGTAGATGACATTGTGTCAAATGTGTCAAATGCCAGGACATTGCAGAATCTTCTGAAAGAAGAATTACTCAAAGGAAATGTGCCTTGCCCACCTATACAGGAAAGAACAAATGAATAATGTCCAGATTTCAGCTGAATGGACACCCTGTAAGACTTGTCCACCAGTAAATCTGGGGCAGCTAATACAGATGAACAAGGAGCTGGACCCACATTTGAAAAGGAAAAGGAGAGCAGGCTGGATTGCTTTTGGGAAAATGCAAAGTACTTTATTGATGACAAGCTTCTGATAATAGCAAAGGACCCTCTTTTCCTGGTGTTGCTTTATAAAAGTGAGATCTGGAAAAGAACTAAGAACTAAAAAGGATAGAGGTCAATGGAAAGACATATGCTGCATATGAGCAGACCACCACATATGATCAAGCATAAGCCTCCAATTTAAAAAAGAAACAGAATTGAAAGATGTTATTAAAGAATTGTAAGAAAGAAAGATTTTTGCATAAGCATTTTTCGAATATTATATAATCAAGCCCATTTTGTCTTCTGTAATATCTATTATTGTTTATTAAGTATCCTTACCTCCACTGTGTGTTTAAAAAAAACATATTTAGTCAGAAAAATTGGAAAATTTTAGATTTCAGAACGATTCTTTACCTTTACTTATTAGATTCCTATAAATTAGCACATGATCAATTTTAAAGTAATATTTATATTGGAAAAAAGTATGATTTAAGATTTCTATTAGTTATCAAAGCATTTACATATATGTATGTATATATATATATATATTCATCATTCAGTCTAGTTCCATAATTTATTTCCTATTTATCTTTCTTATAGATATGTCTAATTATGACCAGGGAATACCGAAGTTACATATAATTATTATCCTTATCTAGATGTTAACTTAATTTCTCTGCAATTCAGTTGACATTTCTTTTAATTATTTAGTTATTATGCCATTTAACAAATATTATATTTAAAACTAATATTAATGACACATTTGCCTACAATCTAGCATTGTTATCTTTGTTACTTTTTGTAATTGTTGCTTTTTTAAAAAATCACGATTGTTATTTTTCTTTCCATTTTTTAACTGAGCTATAATAAATTTTAATTTATCCCTTCTCACTCTCTACGGACATATATATGTGTATATATATACATATATGTTTGTGTGTATATATATACCTATATATGCACATGTGCGCGTGTCTTTCCTGGAACAATTTGATAATTTTTGTTTTCTAATGTTTTCTGTTATGCTATTCTGTTTAATTAGGAAAACTTAAAACCACTGGCAATCAAGGATGTAATTGTGAATTCGATTTTTTTTCTTCTTTCTATCCAGTACTGTCACACTCTCTATTTTTAATTAAAATAGGTTTGGGTTTTTTTTTGCTTGAAATAACCTTCTCACTAAAAGCACCATGCCTCTTCCCAAGTCCAGAATCAAAATCAGTGGATTTTATCTTTTCTATAAACAGCCCTAAGTTGTTGCTTTTAATTTTACATGGGACAATTGCTTCCCTGATTTCATCCTCTGATTTAGGCACTCTTTCTCCCAATCCCATGTCATGCCTAATGCCTTCATATGAATATATGTGAATACATTTGTGTGTGTGTGTGTACAGTTCTCTTAAGAATTATTCCTTTGCATGGCTCACATAAAAGCTTGACTTATGAGTTTCTATTCCCTTTATCCTAAATTTTTAATTTTTTTTTTTCTGAATGGTGTTTATCAATGATGATTTCAAGTACTGAGGTATTGTTTTTCCCTCTTTTCACCTTTTCCTTGGTATTTTTTTTACCACTATATATTTATAGTTGATCTTCCTTTGATCCCTCAATGACATAATTAGAACTTCCAAGAAGCAATATGCTTATCCCCCTCTTGAAGTTTGTGAATCCAAGCTAATTTTACTCATTTATTTTCTTAAATTTCTTTGCCCTGCTGCTTTTTTGCATTATAAGAACTCTACTTGATTCTTATATCCTCAGAAGAAAAATCTAGAAGCATTAATTTTGTTAATAATGCATTTTAACTTTCTAGGATTTTATTTGGACAAAAAATATTTCCTTTTGCTTTTCAGTATATAATTAATAATTTAATTTCTTATCATTCATTATTCTCATCACTGACTCAGGAAGGTCAAACTGGTATTCCTTGAAAACTGAACAATCTCCTCCTAACCATCTGCAATATTTCTGTATGGATGTAGAAAGGTTCTGTAACTGTGAAAATATATGTGTGAATTAAATGAGTTCTTCTTTGCTGATGTACTGTGGGTATTAATGACCAATAATAAATATGAGATATACAATAACAATGATAACTGAATTTTTTAAAGTTTGTAAGGCATTTTACATAGTTATCTCATGAAAGAATTTTATAGCCTAGCTCCAATATTTCTGGCCAGTTTTGTTATATGATTTTCTATAATGCATTCAGACTTCATGTTTGATCATCTTCCTAAGAAGGCCAACTCTGTTCTCAGATTTAGCAAGCTACTGTCTTTGGGGGCAATTGCTTTCCTATGTAGACGATTCATTGCAATTAATTTAATTAATTAAATTACAAAAAATTTTGCCACTCTATAACATTATTTGCATCTCTTATCTATTAATCCTCTTCAATGATATTTTTAGTGTCTGCTCCTTTAATAGTTGCAGCTTCAGTTTCAAATCACCAGTTCTGTTTTTTAATTTTTTTCTTTAAAATCTGTATTTTCCTCATTATTACTTGTTTTGATTCTTTTAAGATTTACAGTTATGCCAGGAATTGCTGTGATTTTTATAATCTTCTTTGAACTATTGGGGAGTTTTGCAGCATTTTTCCTTTCTTCATCCTATCATTCTTTTACCACATAGTATCTTTCTTCAATTTGAAAAACTACAAGCCAAGATCAAAGTGGAAGGAGGGTTGGTGCATGATTTTCTGTTTGCAGATGGTTGTGCACTCAATGCAGCCTCTGAAGCTGAGATGCAACAAAGTATGGATAAATTCTCTGCTACTTTTGCTAATTTTGGCCTAACAATTAACACCAAGAAAACAAAGGTGCTCCATCAGCCACCACCACACCATCCGTACATGGAACCATTGGTTACAGCAAATGGAGAAGTTTTGAATGCTGTGGATAAGTTTATTTACCTTGGTAGTATACTTTCCAGGGATGTACACATTGATCATGAGGAGGATGCATACATTGTCAGAATTAGCTCAGTGTCTGGGAGGCTCCGAAGAAAAGTAAGGGAGAGGCGGTATTAGACTGACTACCAAACTGAAGGTGTACAGAGCCGTTGTGCTGACCTCATTGTTCTATGCCTGTGAAACATGGACAGTCTACCAGCTCCATACCAGGAAATTGAATTGCTTCCATCTGAAGAAGATTCTGAAGGTCACCTGGCAGGATAAAGTGCCAGACACTGAGATCCTTACTTGAACTAAACTATCAAGCCTTCTAACTATGCATCAGAGAGCACAAGTCTGATGGGCTGGTCACATTTTTCAAATGCAAAACATATGCTTACCAAAAAGACTATTTTATAGAGAACTTGCATGGGGCAAGTGATCACATGGTGGCCAGAAGAAGTGATACACAAACACTCTCAAGTTCTCTCTCAAGAACGTTGGAATTGATTGTGTGATATGGAAGACACTGGCACAGGACTGCTCAACTGCCCACATCAGAAAGGGTGCTGTTCTCAATGAGCCAAGCAGAATTGAAACAGCTCAAAGGATCAAAGGAAATGAAGGATGTACAAATTTGGAGTATCTACCCCAAGTGTTCACATGGATCGGCTATGCCCAGTCTGTGGTAGATGACACAGAGTTTGTATTGGTCTGATCAGCCACAGTCAGATAAATTGAAACTTGACTTTATCATAGTGATATCATTTTGGTCCTCTTCAAGAACAAAGGAAAACAACCATCTTTTTTCATCATATTGGAACTCTTTTTTGCTTAATTCTATTAAAAATCTATTTTAACTTAATGAATTTTTGCATAATCATGTCTTACATTTCTCCCATAGGTCCCCCCCATCTCCCCAGAATTTAACTTCTGATTTTTTTTCCCTTATTTCTCTCTTTTTAATGCTGTTTTTGGAATATTTCTTACCCTTTTTTTGAGATGATGAATGGGAGCTTTATTTTGATATAATCTCTCATTTAGCCTTCTTACCAGGGCTCCATAAATCACATTTACATAGCACTTTAAGATTTACAAAGCACTTTCCCCATAGCCACTCCATAAGGGAGGTGTTGCAAGTAGCCCTATCCCCATTTCATAAATGGAAACTGAGTCATGAAAAGTCTACACAATTTGCCCATGATTTCTCAGTTGGAATCAAAGATATGACTCAAAATCAGATACTCTTGAATTTGCAGCATTCTTTCCACCATATAAATCTCATAATGAGAAACCCAAGATAGAGAGAGATGAATTTATTTAATCAAAGTCATATATGTATTAATTAATGTAGCTGGGATTTGAATCCAATTTCTCTAAACACAAATTCAATTTCTTTTTTCATGTATTGAGCTACATCTATTATTTTTAAGTATATAGGATATACATGATTTTCTTAATCTCAAAAGCCCCAAAGGCCTTTTAAACTCCATTAGTGAGGTATGTAGGCATATTCTAGGTGATATTTTTCTCACATCTGATACCATATTATATATTATTATACCTATGACATCCTTAAAATGTACACATTTAAAATATAGATTTTTATTACACAACCTTCATGCCTCTGTTGTTGCTTTCTCCTCTATAGGATAGTCATTAAGAGAGTCTAGAGAATTGATTAACTAACAGTTATTTTTGTAAAACTGCAAATAGCCCAGCAGCAACATGGGAGAACAAAGTGGCCAAGTTAACGTCTGCCATAAAGGCATTTCAGATAATCAAGCTCGAAAACTGTAGGGCAGCTCTTAGGTTCCCATGGTAACATTAAATCACTTGACAAGGCACCTGTAATATTTTCAGTTATTCTTTTTTATGGTCTATCAATGCTTATAATATTCAGCGGGTGAGCTTATACCTTTGTGAAGATTTTTATATGCATATATACCTATATATGTCTATCTGTATATTTGTGTTTGTCTACATTTATATCTACATGTAAAAGAAACTATTCAAGAAGAAATCTGAATTCTTGATTTTTCAAAATTTACTAAAGATAACAGTAAAAAAAAGTTGTTTGTAAAAAGAAATGTGCTAGATGGAATATGAAGATAATATTCTTTAGTATATTGTAACAGAAAAATTGCATAAGTATACAAAGACATTATATTTATATATATGATTTATAATTCATAACAATTTGTACTGCATTTAGTACTTAAAACCCTGTAAAATACTTTATCAGTATCAGTTTCATGTAAAGTGTGCACTATAAGTGATTTTCATTTGTTAAGCAGGTGAGGCAGAATTTCTACCTAGAGAAATTATGTTAGCCATTAGTTCATATTACTGTGGTATTCAGTTAGCAACCATTTAGTAAAATACCTCTCTTACTCAAAGCACTATGCATGTTATGTACACAGGGTACTAGCAAAGATAAGTAGTAAAAAAAAATCTGTTCCTTTAGGGACTTTATGTACTAGATGGAGTGTAATTCAGACATAAATATTAGAAGAAAAAATTATAAAGGAGAAAATCATTTCAGTAGAGCATAATAAAAATGTGAAGTATTGTTGGAAGAGAAAAAAAACAAGGAGGAAAAGAAGGAAGGAAAGAAGGAAGGTAAAAACAAATGAAGTGAGGGAGGGAGGTGAAAAGGAGGGATAGATGGAGGAAAACAGAGAATCATTTCTTAAAGAAAAGACAGGGAAAACTTCATGGAGAGAGTAGCATTTAAGCTGGATGGAGTTGGGGAGAAAGGGACATTCTAGGCATAGAAAATGTTATGAGAAAATGTATAGCATAAGCAAAGGTTATGTATGAGCAACAGTAAGTATCCTGTTCCCCCACCCCAGAGCACATCATAAATAAAAAAAATATTAAGTTGTAGTGGTAAATAGACCAAGAGTTTTCTGAATCTTCCTGTGGTAGCTCTAAAATTCTAAAGTTGGTCTATATTCATTAGGAAATAAGGAGTCATTAAAAAAATTGGATTACAGGAGTGATATGATCAAATAAGGAAGTTTACCTTGTCAACAATGACTAAAATGAGTGGGAGAAGGTAAGCAACCAGAGATGCAGAGATCAGAAGACCTGTTCAATTGGATGAAGAGCCTGATTGAAAAGTCAAAGACAGTCCAAAGGTTCCAAGAATAGGGAGCTGAAGGAATAGTAAGGACATTCATAGAAATAGGGGAGTTAGAAGGAGGAGTCAATTGGAGACTAATTGCAGATTCTCATTCTCTTGGAATTTCTAGAGAATTTTAGAGCCATCCTTCCTGCCCTAACATCTTCAACAAGTGATCCTTAAATCTTCCTTTAAAAACCTTCCAAGAGAACCCCCTACATCCTATGGTAGCACATCACCTTTGGATTACTCAAATTGTTAGAAGTTTTACCACATATTGTCTAAATCTACCTCTAAAACACCCTAAATATCTAAACCATTACTCCTAACTTTGCTGTCTAAGAACAAGCAAAATAAATCTAGTGCCTCTGACACTTTACAATCTTTCAAGTGCTTCAAGACATTACGATGTCCCACTTAAGGCTTTTTTTCTATATGCAAAACATCCATTTTCAGTGTGAGGATTTATGCATCACAGATCAGCAAATACTACAAATCAGGGCTTGATTTATTCATTTTATTGTCAACACATAACAGAGTTATGGGGAAAATGTTACTAATGCAGATTAAAAGTATTTCATGCATATCTTTTTCTTCTGGAGTATTGGTTATTAAACATTTGCTACCACAATCCTATATGTAGCATTTAATTCCTATATGCAGCATTTAATTCCTATATGTGTAGTGTTTAATTCCATCAAAAACAAAGTACAAACAAAGTTTAGAGAGATGCAGGATTCCTGGCTCAGTAAGAAGGCAGAGGAAATGCAGTTTTATGTTGATAGTAACAATCCAAATCACATTTTTGTTTCTCTGAAAGCTCTTTATGGACCAAAAACCTATGGTGCATCACAACTATTCAGTGCTGGTGGAGCCACATTGATTAGTGATAAGGACATGATCCTAGAGAGATAGGCTGAACACTTTCACAGTGTTCTCAACAGATCATCATCAACTAACGCTGAGGTCATTCAACCTCAGCTGAATGAGGCTGAACTTCCAACTGAAGAAGAGGTTTTGAGGGCCAATGGGCTCCTTTCATGTGACAAAGCACCTGGTGCTGATTCTATTCCAGCTGAAATTTACAAAGTAGGGGAACCATTGCTCATACAAAAGCTGACTGAAATTTTTCAGGTTATGTGGCAGAAAGAAGTTATCCCCTAGGAGTTCAAGAATGCCCCCATTGTCCATCTCTATAAAGGTCAAGGGAATAGATTGCCCTGTGACAATCACAGGGGGATCTCTCTCTTAGTCATTGCTGGCAAAATTCTTGCTAGAGTCCTCCTTATTAGGCTGATCCTTCACCTGGAGGATGGTCATATACCTGAGAGCCAGTATGATTTCAGAAAAGGCCAAGGAACAGTCAATATGGTATTTACTACCCAACAACTCCAAGAGAAATGCCAAGAGCAGAACAGAAGTCTGTACACAACGTTTGTAGATCTGATCAAGGCCTTTGACACTGTTAGTCATGAGGGCTTACAGAAAATTATGTCAAAGTTTGACTTCCTGGAGAAGTTCATCAGTACTATAAATCAATTTCATGACAGCATGTTTGTCCAGATTTTGGATAGTAGACAATGCTCTTGTGCCTTCCCAGTCACTAATGAAGTGAAACAGGGTTGTGTGCTTGCTCGCATGCTTTTTAGCACCATGTTTTCAGCCATGTAGCTTTCAATAAGGATGAACATGGCATCAAGGTCAACTACTGTACTGATGGTAAGTTCTTCATTTTGAAAAATCTATCACCCAAGACCAAAGTAGAGGGAATGCTGGCACATGATTTTCTGTTTGCAGTTGATTGTCCACTCAGTGCAGCCTCTGAAGCTGAGATGCAATGAAGTATGGATCAATTCTCTGCTGCCTGTGCTAATTTTGGCCTGATAATTATCACCAAGAAAACACAAGTGCTCCATCAGCCAACACCACACCATCCATATATGGAACCATCAAGAATTGTTTTGAGAAGTTTTGAATGCTGTGGATAAGTTCACTTACCTTGGTAATGTACTTTCCAGGGATGTACACATTGACAACGAGGTTGATGCACACATTGCTAGAGCTAGCTCAGTGTTTGGGAGGCTCTGAAGAAAAGTTTGGGAGAGAGGAAATATTAGACTGACTACCAACTGAAGGTCTACACAGCCATTGAGTTGACCTCATTGTTGTATGCCTGTGAAACATGGACAGTCTACCAGTGTCATGCCAGAAACTGAATCACTTCCATTTGAACTGTCTTAGGAAGATTCTGAGGATCACCTGGCAGCATAAAGACACTGAAGTCCTTGCTCGAGCTGAACTTCCAAGCATTCAAACTGTGCTGCAGAGAGTGCAACTCCTATGGGCTGGCCATGTTGTTCGAATGCAAAATATACGCTTGCCAAAAAGACTATTTTATGGATAACTCGCATGGGGCAGGCGATCACATGGTGGTCAGAAGAAGTGATACAAGGACACTCTCACGATCTCTCTCAAGAACTTTGGATTTGACTATACAGCATG
The DNA here is from genome assembly GCA_023548195.1 of Bettongia penicillata ogilbyi. Classification (NCBI taxonomy): domain Eukaryota; kingdom Metazoa; phylum Chordata; class Mammalia; order Diprotodontia; family Potoroidae; genus Bettongia; species Bettongia penicillata. Next base: position 478,595 of record JAJHZJ010000183.1, read on the forward strand.
GGAGACACTGGCACAGGACTGCTCAAAACATGGCATGCCCACATCAGAAAGGGTGCTGTGCTCTATGAGCAAAGCAAAATTGAGACAGCACAAAGTAAACATAGGATTCCCAAATTTGGAGTATCCACCCCAAAAATTCATATGGACTATCTTTGCCCAACCTGTGACAGAGCATTCCAAGCTCGATCAGCCACAGTTAGACACACTGAAATTTCATTTGCAATGGTGATATCATTTCGGTCCTTTTCAAAAACAAAGGACAACAATGAAGCACAATCCTATAAATACCCTATTAGTCTTTTCTTCTCCAGGGTAAACATCTACAGTTCCTTGAAGTTCCCTTAAGTAATTCTCATATGACATTGACTTAGGACCATTCACAATCCTGGTTGTCCTCCTCTGGACACTCTCTAACTTATCAACATCCTTCTTAAACAGTGAACACAGTGCTCCCGATGATATTTGACAGAGGTAGAATACAGTAGAATTTTCACCACCATCATCACCACTCCCGTTCCCAGAAGTATAGCCATCTTATTGTACCCCAAGATCACATTTTTTTTAAATTGTTTCACCACACTGCTGATTCATATTGAGCTTGCAGTTTCCCCATCAACATCTAACAATGCCTCCCTAATCATATACATGTGAAATTTATTTCTGTCCCCAAATACCATACTTTTCATTTCTCTCTATTGAAAGAAGTGGTCAGATGGGATGGAGTAAAAGCAAGAAAGCGCATAATTATAGGCAGCAGAAAAAATCATAATCTATAAGGAACTGACACATAAGATTAATAATATATGTATGCATACAATCTAGTAGAATAAAAAAGAAAAAGTTAATAATTTCTAAAGAAAGAAATATTCAGCATTTTTGTTAAAAGATCCTCAAAATCCCTCATAATCAGAGAAATATAATGAAAATAATGTTACCACCTCATATATCCTAGAAGGAAAAAATATATCAAAATGTGATATAACGTCTATTGTTAATATAACGTCAGGGACACTGGGAAGCTATTATGTTGTTGGTGACACTATAATTTGGTTTAAAAAAAATTTGGAAAGTATGTATAATGAATGAGTCACAAAGCAGACCATACTTTTTGCTCCAGTGATTTCATTGTTGATCTTATTCCCCCAAAATCATAAAAATGAAAATGACCTATCTGCACAAAAATAATTATAACTATTCTATTTGTAATAGTTCTTTAAAAAAGAAACAACAGTGTTCAATAATTTCATAGAGTGAATAAACTAAATTATAGTATTGTAATTCATATAGTATGGTTTCATAAAAATGACAATTATGAAACATACAAAGTAATCTATAAAAACATGTATGAAAAAAAGGATCAAATCAACAGAATCCAAACAAATAAGAAAACACACATACTCTCACCCACATACAAACACACACACACACGCGTAAAAAAAAGAAAAAGAGGGATAGAAAATGGTCAAATATATCAGAAATTCAGATAAGTCTTAAAAAAGACACAAAACCAAGCTATCTCATTTGATTGTGTTTCTTTTATTCTGATTTGCTAAAGACTAGGGAGTTTGGATAATATTTTCTCCATTACTTTATATGTTTATTATATATTTTATATTATATATATATATACACATTTAAAGTTTATAACATTTTTTTCAAATATGGCACTCACAACTAAAAACAACATTCCAGAATTTATCTGACTAGGCAGCAGTAAAGATCTAAATGATGTTACACCACATACAAATGGGTAGTAAATAACAGATGATAGTACTTCCTCAGAATTGTGTAAAATCAGAGAAAGAATGTAAAAAGTCAAAAGTATTTTAGAGTGATGGTGACTGAATCACTTAAGTAACTAATTATGGGATCAAAGAAGCAAGTGGAATCAAGTAAATCGACAATAAAGGGCAGGTTAGAGGGACTAGCAGTCACAGTGAGACAATGAATGGATAGAGAGATGGATGCATATAGAGGGAGAGACAAAGTCTTAGAAGTTCGAGGATGTGAGATTATAAGAGAGGTTGAGATTTGGAAGGTGGAAAGTTCCTGGTTATGGTGAATGTCTAGTATGTGTCTTGTTAGTATCTAACTTATAACAGTTGAGAAGACTGAGAATTTACGAGACATGTATGTTAGACAACATAAAGATATAAATACTGAAGTCTCTGAGAATGATGGCTGGGGAAAGAGTTGAGACATAGACTGAGGTGGTGAAAAGCAGGAAAAGAGGGAGAGTGACCTGAAGTCACTTAATTCATATCAAAGTCACCAGCCTCACTTTCTCCTTCAAAGCCATCTGGGTCCAGTAGCCAGATATCAATCAGATAACCCAAGATGTAGTGGGAGACCTTGACCCTTTTAAGCTAAAATCTTTTCAGGTTCTCACTTTGAAAGAGACAATGCCCATTCATTGAATAGGCCTCTTTAAAAAGTGGGTCAAGGGATGGCGCTTTTAATAAAAAAATATCAAACTGGGAAGGGGAGACCTCTCTTGTCCTTAAAGAAAGACCAAGTTTCTATGCTACCAGGAAATAGAAGAAAAGTTCAATGATGAAGGAATGTTTGTTTAGGCTAGAAGAGGGGGGCCAGCAGTAGATATGGAGGGCAGGAGATAGAAAGGTTGCACATAGTGACTAAAATAATCCTGAGAAGGAACATAGTTCTTCACTGAAGTGAGATTCAGGAAGAGGTAGTAAGAACAGGTAACCCATTTAGGATAGTAATGCTATACGATAGTCTTGAGGAAGAGCTTAAAGCTGACACAATTACATTTCTTTACAAACACTCTGATTTAAATTTTTCACTCATTTGCAATGACTTCTGAAGTATTCTTAGGCAATGTAGTTTTTCTGTCTAGAGAGAAAAAAATACAAAATTATACATTACAGAGTGTAAATAGAGAATTCTTTCTGGAAAATATATGGATTACCATTGTCAATAATAGTAAATGTTTTGGAGAATCAAGTATGTGTGAAGTGCTTGCTGCTAGTACTAGGTGATATCAAGGTACAGAAAGTTTTAAGTAACTGCATTTCACTGGGGTAAATGGATCTTGAAACATAAATTAACTTACAATGGATATAGCTGTACTTTACCTAGAAATGGTTTCATGCCAAAAAAACTGCATTTTCTATTTCACTATAATGGCCTTAACTTTGCACCTGAGTGAGAGAGTAACCAATTTCTTCTTGATTAAATACAAGCTTATTTTCTGCAAAAAGTTACGAAAGACATCCAGACCTGTAGACAAGCCCAAGTCACAGGATTCATGATTATTTACCTCTGCAATTTTCTCCTGGGTAAGACAAAACTATGCTTTTTAAAAACTGCTGATATTGCATTCTCACTTCTTAGAACCTCATAAATATTGCAGGTGTAATCAAGATGAGTTCAAATGTCCACATGAAAAAAGTAATGTGATTTCAAATGCCCTGTTGCAAAACTATAAGCAAAGTCAGTGCTTTTCAGTATTCAGCCAAGTATTCAATGCACAGCTTTGGTGCTTAAAATAAATTTGTATAGCTTACTAAAATTGGATCTTTCCTGTAACCTGATATTTCAAAAGCCTAGATAAACTACTGTTAGAATATGGATAACATTGCTTATAAAATTATTGGAAACCCAAAAAACATAGAAATCATTTATGCAAATGTATACTATAGTTCCAATGTGCAAATTCTGTGTTTAAATAAATTTAGCTAGGACTGTGAAACTTACTGTGCAGATGTGCTCAGTAGGTCTAAATATGGCAAATCAGACCCTTCATTGCAACGGATTTGGCATGTCAGTAGATAGCCGATTTTCTTGGCAAAGATGCGGAAGTAATTTGTCATTTCCTTCACCCGCTCATTTTACAGACTAGGAACTGAGGCAAGCAGGGCTAAGTGGCTGAGCCAGAGTCACATAGCTAGCAAGTGTCTGAGGTCAAATTTGAACTCAGGTCTTCTTTACTTCAAGCCCATAATTCTACCCACTGCTCCACCTAGCCCATAGGAAATGCTGAAGAAACTCCTCTTGGATTAAACTGAATTGAATTAATAAAAGGAAAGGGAAAGTTTCTGAATATTTTGCTGGGGAGTCCTGAATCCAAAATTAAAGTAATGGCACCAGTGGTTAAAATCTTAGCATTCATTCATTCAACAGATATTTATTTACTGTTATCTTTACTGTTCTAAGTTATAGAAAGGAAATGAAGAATGAACAAAGCTACTCCCACCTCCCAAGATACTTACACCTTAGCATTCCAATCAATGTCAAAAAACCTTATAGTATTTTGACTTTAACAGACCTGATTTTCAAAATGTTCCCATTTAATTGAAATGAAATTACTTCTGGATGGCAACCAGAGAAGAAGAGTCATGAGGTCATAGAACAAATCAGCATGAAGACACACCAAAAATTGAGCTATCTTGAATGGGAAAAAATTTTCAAATTATCATCTTCTACACCGTCTTCAAGGTACCTATAAAAATATAGGCACATCTCACTATATAAAACATAATTAACAAATGATCACATTGGGAATATATTTCCTACTCTATTTTATTATCACTTAGGGGAGAGTAAGAGTAGTCTTTCAGCTTTATTTTTTTCTGTCCTGTAGGGATTAAAGCATTTTTAAATTTAATAACCAGAGGCACATAGAGAAGAGAAATTAACAAATTACTACTTTCCCATTTGTTTGGATCCTTTTTATGTGAAATAATGTAGTGTTTATTATAAAAATTTAATTTTAATATAACTTTAAATTTTATTAATCTTTGACCAAATGAATATTTGACAGCTGAAAATAGCCATCTGAGATTTATATGTTTGCTTTTTTAACTTTTTTATGCCTCACAAAACTAGCAGGGTTAGTCTGTTTCATCGTGTTCCACAATAGAACAGACGGGCATGAACACCCACCCACCCTTCTACCCTCATGGGCCCATGGCAGCAATGAATAGCTTAGAGCCTGAGTTACATGTACAGTTTCCCTTTGTCCTCTACGAACTCTATCCTAATCAAAGTGCAACGTTCGGCCTACATGACACCATTATACCTCTGACACAAAGAGGAGGCTAGGACATGGCCTTGGTGATTCTACACTTCATTCACTATTACCTTTTTCTAAGCATTCTGGTTTTGTTAGAGGATTTCAAAAATGAAAATATAGGAATTGAGTAATAAAAAGCACTAAGTGCTGTGTCCATTTTGGAAGAGGCAAGGGAAAAAATTATAATTCAGTATAAGATGTGAACAGAATACAGAATATGACATGAGCTAGAAGGTGAGAAACAATAGACTCCTGACTTTTAATATGAAATTTCAATAGGATTTAAACCAAGGAGTTCTGATCAAGGGATCTGAAGAGGAAACAGACATATGAAGAGGAAAGATGTGGTCTTATTGGCAAGAAATAAAAATTAATTGAATAGTTATATTCTGAGCATATTAGAAGTCTGAGGGGACAGAAGCAAGAGAGCATATCTTTTTGAAGGGTTGAAGGATGAATTTTATGTTTTCCTTTAAGCCAATCCTTGATGCAACTATCAGAAACAAAATAAATGGCTGAAGAAGCCAGTGTTTATCTTCTTCCAATCCAGCATCATGCACTGAGAATTAGAAGAGATTTTATTTTAAGAGGTATTTAATAAAGCTTTCCTCTCTAATCCTCTTATTAGACAACCTCAGAATATAAATTGCAGAAGTGCCAATCTGCATTGAGTGAGGGAGTTCCCACTTCTGTAAATTCCACATGCCAGTGAAATCACTGATCCAGTCCCTACACTATCATTTATCCTCTTATTAATATAGCTTGACAAATTTGTGTTTTAATATTATTTCAATCATTAATGAATAAGAAAGAAATGTGAAAAGTGGCAGGTATTTCTATTTTAAAATGTATCTTCTTATGAATCAATCTACAATGCATTAATAGTAATAATAGCTAAAATGCATATACTGCTTTAAGATTGGCAAAGTGCTTTAAAAATATTGCCTCACTTTATTTTTATAACCATGCAGGGAGGGAGGTTATAGCATTATCATCATTTTACATTTGAGGAAACTGAGACAGAGATTTGTCTTATCTGGTATCAAGCAGCTTCTAAGTGTCTGAGACCAAATCTGAACTCAGCTATTCCTGACTCTGGCATTCTACTGTGCCATCTAGCTGCCTCTATATTAATTAAACATGCTACTTTGATACTACATTAAACACCTGCTACTATGCTAGCACTGGAAATAGTGAGACAAAAAAAGCATGTGTGTGCATGTATGTATGTGTTCAAGTGTGTGTGTGTGCGTTGTGTGTGTGTAATAGAAACAAAACAAATACAAGATAATTTGGAAAGGGGAGTCACTCACTAGTGGGGAGATCAGCAAAGGCCTCATACAGGCATTGGCACCTGAAGGATTTTGGAGGAAATTAGGTATTCTAAAAAACAGGGATGAAGGATGAAATAGTTTTTTTTAAACAGAATATAATGTAAATGCGTATGTCCAGCCAATTAGTTTCAAAGCAGACGTAAATATCCTTTACTGAAATCATTACCTTTCAATTGAATATATTGGAATTATATTGGATTGTATTTGCATTATGGAAATACAGTTCTGATTTAAATGCAATTTATACATAGTATGTAAGAACTGGGTTTTTTTCTTTTTTGTCTTTGTATCTCCAATGCCTAGCACTGTGCCTTGCATATAGTAGGGACTGAATAAATGCTTGAATTGTTGCATTGAATATCTGATCTTTTGGGTTGTGCAGCAACAGTAGAAGATATTTATTAAGCACCTAGTATATAGATAACACTGTGCTGGGCATTAGGGAAGATGCAAAGTGTAGAAGTCAATCCCTAACCTCATGTAGCTTATAGTCTAGGAAGGCACAAGTGTAAATCACTATGGAGTAGATAAAATCGTGAGTCATGCGTGCATTCAAGAGTTACAAAACAAACTGCTACGTGAGAGCAAGGAAATAGCTCATTACTTTCCAAAGAAATTGGGGAAGATATTGTGGCATTGAGTTGGACATTGAAAAAATGGGTTGTAATTCAGTAGGAAAAGAGAAAGAAGAAGCTATTTGAAATCATAGAAAAGTGAACACATGTATAAACAGAAATATACTGAATAGGAAAGTTTGCTTAGAGCATAAAGTGTAAGACGGGTGGTTATAAGAGCTAAGACTAGAGAGTTATAGATCATCATAACATCTCCACAAGAAATACATAAAAGATCTATTATTTCATCTGCAGAGGGAACTACCAGAATGAGAACTTTTTTCTTTCCAAAGACATCACAACCTGGCTATAACTTAGAAGATAAGTCCAAATACTAGGAAGTTGCCTGAAACACAGAGAAGTTCAATGAGTTATCAAAGGTCACAGAGTTATGGAGTGAGAAAGAATAGATTTTTAATCTTCATCTTCTTGACACCAATAAAAATATTCCATCCACTATATCATGCCACCTCTACTTGGATTGTGATAGTATCTAATAGGTAAATTGATAAATGAAAGCTGGATAGGATGTGATATGATGATATTATATAATTGATTTGCTATATGGGCTGTGTATATCTCTCCTGTAACCATTAAATATCTATTTAATATACTTATATGTGCATATGTGTGGTTTACATACTTTAATGTGATACTTAGTTAAAAAGTATAGCAATTTGGAATGGCTAGGGGCATGAAAGAGTATGTAAGAAGACATTTTAGGCTACAAGAAAACAAAAGATAGCACGCAAATTTTTTTTTTAAATGAAAACCTGCATTAAAAAAACATAGAACAGCCTACAAAGATGATCAAAACCTCTGCCCAATCCCTGCACACCAATTAGTAGAAAACAATTCACAGAGCAGTATGTAAGTTCACAGAAAATGTTGAACTTTAAAGCTAATGGATGGCAACAGATAGCAGAGCCAGCATTCTTTGATAAGAACTGTAACCCAGAATATTCCATTAATGCCTAATGTTACAGAGCTCTAGTCAAGGAGAAAGCAAGTAAAAAATGTCCTCAGTATTACGATAACCAAAAATGCCCACCAGAGTCACAGTATTTAGATAATACAAATGAATACAAAGCACCTGAGGAGAGAAAGGGAAGTCCTATCTTTGAAGTATAGGTTCATCTTAAATATTGTTAGGATTGGTAGCTTTGTTTCAGATATCTATAGATATGATTAATTTGATAAGGATTTATTAAGTACCAACTCTGGGTCAGACATTGGGTAAGTCACTGGTAAAATAAAGATAAAACTGAAATGTTTCTCCCAGCTCATAGTTTTCATTTTATCTGAATAAATATAAATACATATAAGTAAATACAAAATAATATCAGTGGGTGGCACTAGCATCTGCTGGGGGAGGATGAAGAAATACTAAATAGGAGTAGAAGTCAGTAGGACTAATTTTCATAAGAACTGTATAAGATTTCAAACCCAACCCTGATTTAGAACAGAGACTCTAAAACACAAAATGTGTTCAACTTCAAGATCTCTTAATTCTTCCAACTATGCAAATAAATCTTAAATGGCCAGCGAGCATGTAATCATTTTTGATCTTGCACAGCCCATTGTTCTCTGTTTGCACTAATATAGAGTAAATAGTACAAATCCATAACCACATCACAAGGTGACATAATAGACTAGGTAAAATTGCAAAATTGGAAGTGAGAAGACTAGGTTCTCCTCTGAGATCAAACTCTTGTTATATGACCTGAGGTAAGCGGGATGATGTCTCTGAGCCTTAGTTCTCATTTGCAAAATGGGTATGATAATTTTTGTCAAACCTTGCAGAGTTGTTGTGAGTCTCCGATGAAGCAAAATATATGAAAACCTTATCAATACTATGAGTTCTCTGCAGAGTTGCACTCTCTGAAGCAGAGCTTGAATGCAGTTTAGCTTGAACTTTTCAAGGATGCACAAATTTGGAGAATCCACCCGAAATGTTCACACTGACAATTTGTGCCCAAATAGTAGAGCATTTCAAGCTTGTATTGGTCTGATCAATCACAGTCAGACGCACTGAATCTTGACTCTAGCAAAGTGAAGTTATTTTGGTCATCTTCAAGTATAAAGGACAACCACCACCAATGTGCTGTTCAAATGAAGGTTTTAGTAACTAGGACATTTATCTAATAAGCGTTTACTGTGCACTAATTAAGGATGTAACTACATAGAAGCACTCAAGTATTTTTTGAAGAAAAGGTAGAAACATCCCTGACTTGTTCTTAGTAAAGTTAGGGAGGGGAGTGTCTAGCTAGGAGTAGGGATAATGGGACTCTTGCATTAAAGCACAATAGAATAAAAAAAACAATATATGACCATTGATTGAATAACTTTACATGTAGCTATAAACCAACGAGAAAGTTTTTATTTTTTAACAAATGTGACATATATAGTCTTGTTTATATTCCTTGTATAGCCAAGAAATAATATAAACAGATGCTGTCCTTCCAAACCATCACTTTGAAAGGTATTCTACTGGCTCTGTAATTGATTAAAACTATTGGGACATGGGAGGATACTAGTCAATCCTCTCTGGGAATTCCCTAGTGACATAGTATATGAGCCCATGAGAAAAATTGTGTCATTGCTCTCTAGGCATGACTATACTTTGCAGGTGATAATGGCTCTTGCTGTATAGATAAACATGGAAGTTTAGTTCTTTTATATACTGTGGAGCTTATTGTACTACAAAATGACTAATAAAAGCATGTAATGTAAAGCTATACTATCTTAAATGAAAAGGTCACCATTCTCATTAGCAGGGCAAACCCCTCTACATGGAATGGTCCATTCCATTTGTCTTCTCTAAAATACTGATCCTCTGTTATGCCCACTCGTTTATTTAACTTCAGTCCTTCCCAGTCTATTGGTTACTTTCCTATTGTCTACAAACATGTCCATATCTTCCTTAGCCTTAAAAGAAAACCATTCATTTGATCAAACTATCCCCCCTAGCTACTGGGCTATATTTCTCTTCCCTTTAGTGACTAAGCTCCTTAAGAAGGCTGTCTGTAATTGGTGTCTCCACTTCCTTTCCTCTCAGTGTCTTCTGAATTCTCTAGAGTCCGACTTCATCATTGCTTAGCAGTGATCTCTAAATCGTGTAATCTAATGGTCTTCTTGATAACTCTGCAGTCTTTTACACTGTTGATCACTCTCTTTCCCTTTATCTACCCCTCTAATCATAGGTGTCCCCCAAGGAACTTGTTCTAGGCCCTCTTTTCCATCCATACCCTTTATTTGGAGACCCATTAGCTCCCATGGATTTAGTTCTGTTAGATATCTTAATGTCCAACATGTGCAAAACTGAACTTACTGTGTTTCTCCCCAAATTGTCCCTTCTTTCTAGTTCTCCTAGGATATTATGAAGGATATCCTCTCAGGTACCCAGGCTCACAACTTAGATGACATTATAATTTATTCAATTTCTCCCTCCTTAGTCCTTGATGTCAAATAAATCATAAATAATAATATTTTTGATACTTCAAATAATTTAGTGTGTTAGGTATAAGTTTGCCAGATTTTTACCTGCAACCATTTCCTATCTGTTGGCTTAGAAGAAAACTGACTGGATACAAGTGTGGCATGGCCCAGCAAATAGAGAAAAAACTGGTCTTAGAATGAGGTCCCATCTCTAATACATCTTCATTGTGTGACCTTACAGAAAAGATTTTGATCTGCATTGGCATATGGAATTTCTTCACTGGAAGTTCCCTGTATGAATAAAGTTACAGAGCCTACCCACTACCACCTCAAAAAACAGTATTGTGTGGGGTATAAGACCCTCACCCAAAATCTAAAAAAAAAAAAAAAATGAAGCATCTCAAGGAACAGAAAGTGTTTTATTCAATTCTCATGAGGAAAGCCCATCTCTTCCACTAGGGCAGACTAGTGGAAGGAGGCAGCTTACAGAGATCAAAGCACAATCATATACCCTAATGCAGAGAATCCCCACCGGCCCTCCATCCCACCTCTCCATTGACTGGGAGGCAGGCTTACAATCTAAGTGAGAAAAACTAGACAAGACCCGGGAAATATTCATCTATCCCAACACACTTCCTTATTTAATACCTAACTAACTGCTGGGAATTCCCTAGTGAGATAGTATAACTAACTGCTGATGTGGCTATTCTATAACTAAATTAAAAAGGAAAGAAGGAAGAGGAGAGGGAGCTTAGCTGATGTGACCATAGTATCAAACAAAGAGAGATTTGATTAACTTCCAAGTTTTGGCTACAATCCATTATGTCCTTATTTGGTAAAAATACCAGTGCTCAGGTAGCACTCTCACAGAGAGAAGGGAGGGGTGGGGCCCTGCCCACAAGCCATGGATTCCTAGAAATCAAGGTTCCAGAAAGGCAGGCCTTATGGAAAAGAAATTTTATTTAGAAAATACAATATTCCCTGTATTTTGAGAAGTCTTCACAATATCCTCATTTCACTCAGCATCAATATATTGTGCTTGAAATACATCATGAAAAGCTTCATGGCTCCTATTCTGAAAGAACTAACAATCTATTAGCAGGATAAGACAGAGACAAAAATACAGAGTATAATTTAAAATGTGATAAATTGACTGGTAAAATGGAGAGGTATAAGAAGCTGGATGGAAAAAGGATTACTCCTATTTTGAAAGGGATCACATATGACTCTCTGGAGGACATAGCATCTAAAAAGGATCTTAAAGGAAGAGAAGAATTTTGAAAAATCAAGGTAGTGAATATTAAACATGGAAAGGTATGGGTGCAGGTGAGCATTGCTGGGGTTGGCAGGGGTGTCAGTGGGTATTTTGGGGGGAGATGCTGATATATCAATCCACAGAGGCAAGAGAAGACAGGACAGAATTGAAGACAATTTAGTAATACAGTTAAGCTAAAGTACATAAAGGTTTCTGATGTGAGATAAGGGTAGAAAGGTGTGTTGTAGCCAGGTCAAAGAGGTTGTTATAAGCAAAGCGAGAGCTGTAATTCTTCTTGAATGTAACGTGCATCCACTTCTGAATAGGGCAATGATTAGATCTCTACATTAGGAAATGCACTTTGGCAGAAATATGAAGAGTGGAATGTATCCTGTTGTGCCTTTTATCTTAGTATGTGATTTCTAGAGGTTGGTACAAAGTAAAGAAACCTGATGGGAAAGGATCAACAAAAACCTAACACCTCACATTCTCAGAGTTCTTCAGGCTTACAACGGAATTTCATAGCATTGCTGTCATGGTTCCCATTTATAAGTCCCTTACTATTAACAAATGATTTTGTTCCCTACAACACTGAGATAGGTTGGACAAATAATTGAGCAAATTAAGGATCAAAGAGGTTAACTGGATATCCTGAGGTTCCTCAGCTAAGAAGTGGTGTTGAATCCAGGTTTTTGTATCCCAAGTTTAGTATATGTGTTCTATTATACCACAATTCCTGTATTTTTGTGAGAATGGGAGATCTGTATTAGCCACATTCATATCATACTGATAAGAAGGCTAGGTTTTAGTTAGGGTGGGGGACTTGCACCAGGTCACAGTGAAATTTAGTGTAGGATCCAGCTTAAAAGTCTGGCTGGGATACAGTCTTTCCATGATAGTACATTGCTTCTCTTTGCCTACAGTGTCCTGCCTTGATTTCCACAGATAGACTATAGCATTATAGGATCATAATTATGTAGCTGGAAGGGATGAAAGTAGCCGTATAATCAAGCCTCCCTCATTTTACAAATGAGAAAACTAAGTCTAAGGGAGGTTAAATGACTTGCCTAAGGTCATACAGATAATAACAGAAATGGAACTGAAATTCTGATTCCAGAGCCTATGTTCTTTCACTATCGCATAATACCTCTTTGTTTTTTCTCTTCTCTGAATTCTCAGAGTACTTTAATTTCACCTTTCATTCACTTATCATGTCTGTCATACTGTGTATGTCTATTTCAGCATATGTTTGTTATTTTGCATATATTTTAACAAGATTAAAACTCTTTGAGAGTACAGACCATGCCATATTAATTTGTGTACCATTCTTAGCATCTCCCAAAGAGAGCACATGTGACAGATGTTTAATAAATGTTTTTGAATTGACTGAAGTTAGGTGAGAAGGCAATAAAGCCTAACTGCTTTAAATGAGTTCAGTTGTCAAGGCTCTGACAAATGATATCCTTCATGCTGAAAGAACATACAGAAGTGATTGCAGATTTGCTGCTCATAATGCTTTAGCATTGGTGAAGTATGGAAGAGGTCCCAAAAGATTGAAGGTGGAAAAATGTTCAATATTGTTAAAAGAGGAGAGGAAGATTTTAGAATTTGCTACCTATTGAACTTGCCTATGTATCCCAAACAAAACTATAGAAAGATTTATTAATTAGATCGGATCAACTTTTACTACACCTCTACCATGTGCAGGGCACTGAGAATATAAGGTGAAAGGCTCTTTTTTTTTTTTAATTTCCTATTAAGATGAAATAAAACAAAGAATTGGAAAGGACAGAATAACTTTTTTTGAGGTATCAAAAGGTTCTGTTATATGAAAGAATTAGACTACTTCTACTTTGCTCTCTAGGAGAGAACTAGGAGCAATAGGTCATGTTGCAGAGTGATTAACGTAGGCATGATACAAAGAAAAACTTCCCAAATGTTAGATCAAATCCAAGTAGAATATACTATATGGGGCAGCTAGGTGGTACAGTGGATAGAGCACCATCCCCGAAGTCAGGAAAATCTGAGTTCAAATTCAGCCTCAGACACTTAGCTGTATGACCCTGGGCAAGTCACTTAACCCCAATTGCCTCAAAAAAAAGTAGAAAAAAAGAATGAGCTGTTTTAGGAGTCAGGGAGTCAGAGGACATTAGGTCATAGGGCAATTGGATCATAGATTTAGAGATTAAGGAACCTTAGACACTATCCAGTCAGTCCTTACAATTTATAAATGAAGAAACAAAATGATCTATCCAGTCATACAGATGGGACTTCTGAGTTTCAAGAGCCACAAGAAGGTGGACCAGACATTTTCTGGGACCTCCAGTACCTCTGAAACAAACCTAAAACAGAAATTATGCACTGAACATAAGGCAACTTCAACTATTTCCATGGTCTAGGATACCTAGAATCCATAAGGAGGTTAAAAAAAAGTCAACATAGCACCAATCCCCCATCTTCCATTCTACCGACAAGGTAGCACTAGCAGACCCAAGGACATGACACAGATTTACATCAAAACTCACTTCTACAACCTGGTCCCCACTTTTCTTCTACCTGCTGGTGCCTGAGAAAACAGACTCTGAACTACTGTTGCCAGACCAGAGATCTGAGGAAAACCAGAGTGCAGCAGGTCACCAAGATAGGACACTATACATATGGGAAACTGTGTAGCGCTCCACCGATCCTGAAGGAAAGAGCACAGAATACAGTTGGACTCACTTTTGACCACCAAAAGTCAGTTGGGGCAAAGATGGGTTAACTTTGAATTCCTCACAGTGGGAGGAGTCTGAGAAATTTTAAGATCCAGTCCCCACTCCTGCCCCCCACCCCAAGGAAACCACAATTGCTTGCTATTTGGTGAAACACTGTAGGCTCCTCTGTTCAATGGCAATTATTGATGACTGATTATTGGATGACTTCCTGGATGTTGTCCCAAGCATCTGTTGGGGTGGAAATTGAAAATCCATACTCTATTAATTGTAGCATCTGTCTTGTTTTTTAAACTTGAGAAATACTGGAGCTGTGTTTGAAGTCTCCCAACATAGCCAAGTGTGTCTTTCAACATCAACCTAGCTACACACAAAAATAGACGTTGTTTTCCTCTTTTCTCCTCAAGTTCTTTTATTCTGAAGTAAAACTATAATTAAATGCATTTTTATATAGCATTCTTTCTACCCAGAATCCATTTCTATGGATGAGAAAACATCAAGTTCAAGGGTTACTGAACCATAAAGATTGCTGACTTTTGATTAAATGCTTAGCTTCGTTTCTTTGATTGTTTTTATCTCCTTTTACTTGACCCAGGGTTGATGTATCAATTTTCTCAATAGAAGATGCACAGATGCTAGGGTTATGGGAAGCACAAAGTTCAGTGTTTGCTGTAGGCACTGCATCTGACAGCTATCTTTTGTGTGCCTGGCTTTCCTCTTCAGGCTAGTTCCCCAGTTAGAGTAGAATGTTACAGTCAATTAACCCTTCAAATGAGGGTAAGAAAAACTCCAAAAAATCGTTTTCTGTATCTAGTGCTTGAAAGGTAGCTTTTTCAGACATTTCAAATGAATATCATTTGACAAACAAAGAGGTTTCTGTCTGCACACAGAGGTCCAAGACATCACCATCTGATTCAGTCTTACTCTTGAATAAAAACTTATCAGTTTAAGAGAAGAATTTTTTTTCAAACTTTCACCTAAACAGACTAATATTATGGGAAATATTGGGAAATAATTCTGAATTACTTGAATAATTCAGAATTATTTCTGATTAGAGTGGTGTCAGTCCTGGGATAATTTGAAATGTAAAATGCAAACTCTAACATTTGGTATTTAAAGCCCATTACAATCTCTTTCGCAACTGACTCTCGTCCCTCTCATATACTCTAGGTTCCAGACAAACTGGCCTATTTACTGTTCCCTTGGCGTGACTCACGTTGTATCTTGCACCTTGACGCCTTCACACAGGCTACACCTCCAGACATAGAATTCTCTCTCTCTTTATTTCCAATTGGGAGACTAATTCACATCAAGAAAAACAGCTTGTGTCCTTCCTACACAAGCACTTTCAGGAGCTATTAGTGCCCCATCCTCAAAAAATATCTTTTTTGTATATGTATTTTATACTGATTTATCTGTGTACATGTTGCCTTCAACTAGAAGAATTAACCTCCTTACGAACATGAACTGTTCTGTTTTCATCTCTGAATTAATGTTATAATGCACACAGTGTAAGGCACATAGTAAGTACTTTAAATTTCTTTTTTTTTAAGGTTAATGTAATTTTACAGGAGGAAAACTGCCTTCACATTTGTGAGAAGAACCTCCATAAGTTTTACTTAGTTATATAATTCAATTCATAGGTAGGTAATTAAATTACATAGGTCAGCTAGGTAGCACAGTGGATATAGCACTGGTCCTGAACTCAGAAAGACCTGAATTCAAATCCAGTCTCAAACACTATCTGTGTGACCCTGGACAAGTCACTTAATCCTGTTTGCCTCAGTTTCCTCATCTGTAAAATGAGTTGTACAAGGAAATGGGCAAGCCATTCCAGTATCTTTACCAAGAAAACCCCAAATGGATTCATGAAGAGTCAGACACAAGTGAAACGACTGAACAAGAATAAGAAATTAAATTACTTAAAATACTATAGCTATTAGTAACTATATTTATTACAAGTAGATCATAATGCCTGTTGAGATATTGCTTCTGTTGTTACTGAAATATGAGGAAACAATTCATAACAGGATATTGCCATGTGTCTACATCAAGACATTTGTTGCTTTCTACCCTGAAACAATTCATTTGTCATCTCCTCTCCAGAACATCCAAACTGATATTTCACTTGTTTGCTTTAGTGCCCATGTGTTGCTATCCTCTGATTGTACATAAGGACTATTGACAAATGATTCCATTATTCTATTTTGTCTGGCTTCAAGGAAAGTCATGTACAGAAATCAATAACACACAGATCACGTCAAGTCAGAAGAACTGGACAAAAATTTCCCATTATTTGGGGACCTCTTCAAGATATGTTGGACGAAAGGAAATATTTTAAAAATCAGCAACACCATGTTTGATTTATGTTTCACCATCCTCTTAATATTCTAGCTACCCGTGAAGGCCCTACATGACTAAAAGCTTCGTGAGTTATCATTGTTTGGAATTAATACTTCTAAAAGAAATTTGTCAACTTTTTTGATTCATGCTTGTTTAAAAAGCAATAGAGTAAAAGGAACATTTTCCACTCAGTGATGAAAGTAATT
Organism: Bettongia penicillata ogilbyi; assembly: GCA_023548195.1. Lineage (NCBI taxonomy): Eukaryota > Metazoa > Chordata > Mammalia > Diprotodontia > Potoroidae > Bettongia > Bettongia penicillata. Next base: position 495,534 of record JAJHZJ010000183.1, read on the forward strand.
CTTTTTTAAGGAGTTCAGAGTTGAACCTCTGAACAACCAAACAATAGGAAGCTAATCAGTTCTATAAATGGCACATTCAGAAAACAGCATATGAGGTAGGTGGAAGATTTAATTTTTGGTCTCCATATGACTAGAAGAGAATTGCAATGTATTCAAGAGGTGTTGGGGGCGGCGAGGGCGGGGGGAGATTGTGTGTGTGTGTGTATATATATATATATATATATTATATATATATATATTTCATAATGAATGTGCATCTGAATCCCGTATCTCCTGGAATTCTCCAGCAACTCAGTTACATAGAAGATAAAATTTAAAGTTTATCTCACTTAAGTCACATGAAAGTAAAGGAGATCATTTTAAACAAATGTATTCTAATAGCAAATCAGATTCATACTCAAATGTGAGCCTCATTATATGCTCAGCCCCAGGTTCATCTTGAAATGAGACCCATTTCCTATTGTACTTTCTGCCTGGTAATCCAGAATAAACTCTATCAACCAATGATCAAAAATAAAGTATTGACAGGAACATTGTATTAATGACCTTTTATTACTTCAAAACTGTTTATTGTGTCTTGTAGAATGAAAAAGATGAATAAAAAATTAATATACTATTTGTATATTAATATCATATTGAGTATTATCTGCTCAGATTTAAATTTTCATAGTTGTTTTGGGCATTGTGGGATTTTTTGTATTTTGTTAGGTTTTTTGCAGGAGTTTTGGAACAAATGGAGAAAGAATTTGGAAGTAACAGCGCATAAGGAAGGGGGAATCCAGTGTTTATTATTTTATTACTGTAACAAATATAACACTAATCCTATTCATGCATGTTATTATTTTTCTATGCCCTACATTTTTGGGTATTTTCATTTGTACTTGTCTGGTGATAGTAATTTTTATCTAGTTCAAGGTTCACCCTCCAATTAAGGTCATGCCTTTTTATTTCATTTACAATTCTTCACAGTAATTCATAATGGTAAAAATGTTCTCATTATGAATCTATCAATAAACATTTACTAAGCACTTATGTGCCAGAAACTGTGCTAAACATTGGTTACATGTTATATATCTAATCTATGGTTAATATATGACAATTCTGTATGGACTAAACCTTATATAGAGACATATAATGGTATCTACTTACTAGTGTAGAATATGTACTTTGAATGGTTTTTTCCACCAATTCATCCATACTGTCATATAATTTCCCAAAGCCAAAGACAGCTGGCCAAGCTTGGTGTCACACTGTAACTATGGAAACAACATTGGATTTCAATACTATTGATTCCAAATTTTAACCAGCTAAGTTGTCATAGACTCCAGAGTGCTTTTAAGAGTAGATTTGAAAAACTTATTAACTGGTTATGAATAATTAGTTATTCAAGTAATTGCTAGGACAGAACAGTTTTGTGAATAGCCATCATATATCATATATGATTAATTTGGGAGGTCTTTGGAAGTACATGTGCATCAGGAAATAGCAAAACAAAAATGGGAATAGCAACAATTCACATTTATTTCATGCCATATGGCTATAAAGTGTTTTGGCATATTATCTTAGCTTGAAATATTTAAGAATATTTAATTTGCTTTATTGGAAGAGAAAGAATTCATCTGGAAATTTTAAATAGATCATTTTAAAGTTTGGTTTCGCCTTCACTGCCACATTGTCAACTTTATAAATGTTTAATTTTATAAAAGTACTGGCAGTCACAGCATAAACAGCTGAAGTTCAGCATGAGGTAATGGAAAAATGACTGAAAGTTTGGGTTCAGTTTCAGGCTCTGACTCTTAGTTGTGGCGTAACCCTGGGGAAATCACAACCTTTCTGAAGGTTCAAAGTCCTCATCTTCAAAATCAGGAATAATAATATTCACATAACTCCATGGGGTTCAACTGAGAATGGTAAAAACACTATTTAAACATGAGGCAAGATGAAACCATAACCTTTCCAAGATGTGCTTATTTTAACTGACACAAGGCATTGTAGAATACACAATTTTGGAATAAGTTGGAACAGAGTGAATGTTAAAGTGTGCCATGGACTTTTTTCTCTTTTGTTGTTTATGGAAACTGTTTCCGTTTCTTATAAAAATAATTTTGAAAACCTATTACATAAAGCAAAAGCAAAAGTGAAAAGTAAGTCTTCTGAAAATGATCTGATGTATCCCTCCCAACTGTATGTGGGTTTGTGTGTGTATATTTGTTTATATACATAAACATATATGTACATATATTTCTTGCTCTTCTATTCATCTCCCTTCATAATAATTTGCCATGAGCATATTAGTGTTTAACTCTTCATTTTAAAAAATCAAGTCAAAATTTGGACATGAGCACAGCAGATTTTTACTGTTTTAAAATAGAAATTAGAAATAAGGCTCTGCTTCTAATGCCACATATGAGTTCCATGGAGAGACATATGGCCTGACAGCATTTCAGATTTAAGAAGCATCAGTTCCCTTTCTCCCGCCTCCCCACATTCTGTGTGGCAGGGCTGTCAATCAAACACCCTGTTAACTATAGGTCTGATGAGGTGTGTGTAACATATCCTTTTTACTCATGGCTTTGCAGATGAATGAATGCTTCCATCCCTACATTTTTTGAAGGGAGAATAGAAAGCTCTCTCTTTCACACAAGCCAGAATTGATTGACTCATGCTCCATAGCTTTGTAAGGGAACTGTCTTTGGCTGCTGTAGGCAGTGCAATCTCTCTGCACGGTGACATCTCACTTTCCTTCTGATTCCCACTCTCAAACACATCCCTGTGGTCTCCTCAATCTCCAGATCTCTAAGAGCATGGGGTGATTTTTAATGCTATTTAATGAGAAAATTCCACAAAGCATAAATTAAAATGAGATGTTGGATCTCTTAGCCCATAGCTGTCAGATAAGATTATAATCTCTTCTTCCTACAATGAGAATATTGTTTATGATTCCTACTCTTAAATATCTCTGGATTTACAGGAATGAACTCATAATAGTAATATTCAATCACTTTGTAAATTAAAGTCCATATAAATAAATGAGAAGCAGGATGCCTTGATAGGCAGGGTCCCTCTCCCGATGTAAGGATGACCCAGGTTCAGGGCTTACCTCTGACAAATACTAGCAGTGACCATGATCACAGCACTTACTTATCAACATCCCAGGCAAGTCTCTTTAAGCTGGGTACTGAAACTGAAACTGTTATATAACAGGTTATATGACAGGTCACACAGCTGGTAAGCAAGAGGACTAGAATTCATGTCTTCCTCACTCAAAATCCAGTCAGTCCCCTGGCCACTCCACCACCAATTACATGTGTATAAGGCTTGTAGGAGTGTTCTGACAACATCTCCATGAGTCTCATTCTCAACTTGATTCATCTATATTTTCTTCTAGATATTCATTTTGCTGGGTTATATGATTTAGGATACTTAAGGGAATGCCACCTGTGTATATAGTGATAAACAATCTTTTCTGTGCTTCTCCTGACTATCTGGAGTGTTCTGGTTATGACAATGTGCAAGTACTCATCCTCTGCACACTTGAAATCATAATTATTCCCCATAAATTCCTGGAAGCAAATGAATCTACCTTTCCTGGACTGTAATTTCTCTACAATTTAAGGTTTGGGGCAAATGATAAATACTTCCTAAGAAATTTACATATGTGGGTGTGGGCTATTAAAAGAGATTCCTGAGATTTTGTAACTTGAAGACCAACCTTTTTTTCATTGTATTTGTTCACAAACTAAAAGTCAAATTTCAAAACAGATTTTTTATTAGGAGAAAGGAGGAAGACTAGCTTCTAGAATCCATATATAGCAAAAGTATTGAGTGTACATGACTGAGAGAGTAAAATTGAAGATAAAATTCATATAGATGTATTTTGTAGATGCTTATCAACAAGGAAGTTGTCAGGATTAGGTGATCAGTCACTCAAGTATGTCTTTGTCAAGAAATTCACTTCTTTCAAAACACATTTCAAAGAGGAAATGATCAATTTATTATGTAATCACTATTCATGGTCTAGCGTCTCCTTTGGAACTAGGACCTACTACTTTCTGAATGGAAGAAAAATGGAGGAACAACTCTGTAAGCAAGCTTGGATGCCCACATCAGGTGTTCAAGATACTACTGAGTTAATCCTACTCTCTTTTCATTCAAAGATCCCATGAAAATCCATGAGACTTTCAACAAATATTTATTAAGCTCCTACTTTATGTAACATTTGAACTAATCCCTTGAAAGAAGCTAATGATTCTATGTGATAGAGTTAAGGAAGAAACAAATTTCAGGAATAGCATACAATGGCACTAACATCTGGGATGAAATCAAATATGTAAGAACTAATCAATCGATTAATCAGTCAAAAAAAGTCTAATTTGAACAGAAGACAGTATGAGAACATAAAAGGAAATAATGTGTCATTAAGCAGGGAAGGTAAATGGGAAACAAATTATTAAGGGCTTTAAATGCAAAACAGAGCAGTGTATATATTTACTATTGGGATTATTACAAAGCACTGGAACTTCTTGAAAAAGGGAGTAATATGGCCATGCTTGCATTTCAAGAATACCTATTTGACAGCAATGTGGAAGACAAATGGGAGAAGGCAGAGACTAAATATAGTTTGCATCCATAAACCAAGGAAACATCTCCACAGAAATGATAATTAGATCTATTTGAACTGATGAGCTCACTTAAAGAGACAGTGTTATAAAGAAGATAACCTGGATCAGGACTTTTGAGAACTCCCACAGTTTGATCTAGCAAAGGAGTTCAAGAATTATTAACCAAACAGGATGTAAAGGAACCAGGAAAGAACAAAGTGATAAAAGCCTAAGGCAATATCATTATCTAGGAGAAAGAATGTAATCGGCTGTGTCAAATGCAACGGAGAAATCAAGAATGTGTATTGAGAAGATACCTTTAGACTTGGAAATCATAAGATTATTATAATTTTAGAGAGTTTCAGTGGAGTGATGATATAAACTGCAAAAAAGTGAGAAATGAATGACAGGAGATGAAGAAGTGATGGATGGGAAAAAAAGGAGGGTTTGTTGTTTTTCGGGTGGAAGGGTTGTTTTTTGTTTTCCTAAGAATTTAGTTGGTAAAAAGAGGAGAACTTGGGGAAATATTTGTAAGCAACAGAAAAGGAATCAATAAATAGGGAAAGATTGCAATGTAGAAATGAGTAAAGGGGATGATTATTGCAAGGGCAAGGTTCTAGAAGAGATAGAGGACGAAATCTAGGGTAAGAGTAGAGACATTGGCCTATTTGTCAGAGGCCTGAACAGAGAAGAAAAGGATGGAGACTGTATTAAGGAGCTTTTTTAAAAATAGATTTGGAAAGAGGAAGGAACTTACAGTGAATATCCTCTAGTTTCTCAGTGAGTTTTGAGGCCTGGTCTTTTGAGAGAGAAAGAGTTGTATGGGAAGCTTAAGGAAAAAAGTAAAGTTTGGAATAACTACTGTGGAGAATAAGAGTAAAATGTTTGCTTTGCTATGGCAAGGGCCCAGCTGAAATTAGATAACAAATACTTAATAGACACAGTCTTATAGTTGTGAGACCTTCTTCAGTATCATTCAGTAAGAAATGAGAGCAGAGAAAGTGAATGGTAAGGGTAAAATAGAGCTGAAAATTGGAAAGGCATATGTACTGATAGGACAAAATTTAGAGGACTAAAGAGTTGAATGGGTTGACAATAGGTTCAGGATTGGAAAAAGAAGAAAGTATAGCTGGAACTGAAGGGATATCCTGAGAGAATTAAAGAGCTGAGGAAGTAGATCTCATGCTAAGAATGAAGAATAGGAAGAAGAACAAGGCACAGAAGAGATGGAAAAATATGAGGTTATGGTCGGACATATAGTAGTCCCCTGTTCAAATTTTCTGGAAGCATTGGTTGGTTGGTTGGTTGGTTCTTATTCATTCCTGAAGAGGACCAAAATGACATCACCATGTTAGAGTCAAGTTAAGTATGTCCAACTGCTGCTGATCAGACCAACATGAGCTCAGAATGACCTACCAGTTGGGCACATATAGTCCATGTGAATCTTTGAAGTGGATTCTCTAAATTTGTATACTTTGTGTTTCTTTTGATCTACTTCAATTCACTTTGCTCATATAGCATAGCATCTTCTCTGATGAGGGCCTGCCATACCAGGCAACCCTGTGCCAATGTCTTCTATGTCACACAACCAATTCCAAAGTTCTTAAGAGAGACCTTAAGAATGTCCTTGTATCGCTTCTTCTGACCAGCAGGTGAGCTCTTGTCTTGTATGAGTTGTCCATAAAATAGTCTTTTTGACAAGTGGACATTTGGCATTCAAACAGCCCATCTGAGTTGCCCTCTTTACAGTAGATTTTGAATGTTTGGCAGTTTAGTTTGAGAAATGACATCAGTGTCTAGTATCTTATTCTGCTAGGTGATTTTCAGAAATATCCTAAGACAATTCAAATGGAATTGATTGCATTTCCTGTCATGACACGATGTACTGTCCAGGTTTCACAGGCATACAACAATGAGGTCAGCAAAATAGCTCTGCTGACCTTCAGTTTGATAGTCAGTCTAATACCCTTTCTCTTCCACACTTTCCTTTGGAGTATCCTATACAGTGAGGTAGCTCTGGCAATGCATGTGTCAACCTCATTATGAATGTGTACATTCCTGGAAAGTATATTGCCAAAGTGAATGTATCCTCAGCTTCAAAATGTCTCCATTTGTTGTAACCGATGGTTCCATGTATGGATGGCATGGTGGTGGGTGTTTCCTTGGTATTAAGTGTTAGGTCAAAATTAAGACAAGCAGCAGAGAATTGATCCATACTTTGCTGCATCTCAGCTTCAGAGGCTGCATTGAGGGTACAATCATTTGCAAACAAAAAATCATGCACCAACACTCCCTCTACTTTAATCCTGGCTTGCTGCCTTTTCAAGTTGAAGAACTTACCATCAGTATGATAGCTGACCTTGATGCCATGTTCATCCTGATAGAAGGTGCTTGATATCATGACTGAAAATATCATGCTAAAAAGCACGAGAACCAGCACACAAATCCGTTTCACTTCATTTATGAAAGGGAAAGCACAAGAGGATCGTCCATTATCCAGAACCCAGGCAATCACACCATACTGAAATCGACTGAAATCATACTAAGGAACTTCTCCAGGCAACCAAATTTTAATATAATTTTCCATAAGCAATTGATATTGACACCACCAAAGGCATTGGTCAAATGTGTATAGACCTTTGTTCTGGAAGCATATAAAAATGTTAAAGAATACAAATCATGATTTTTTTAAAAAGCAAAGTCAAATGTAGCAGATGGTTGGAATTAAGAGTACTGTTAGATAGTGGGAGAAATAATACAGTCAGAGAGTTGAAGAAATTAAATTATGTTTCTTTGGCAGTTGTGATGAAACAGCAACTTTGGTTTAAAAAAAAGTATATTTTATACTATCCCTATCACTGAGTGTGGAACGATTGGCCTCCTAACATTTTAACAAGCTCACCTGTCATAAACAGAACCTTTGTTGTCTAATGCTTTTTTTGACACTAATCATGATTTCCTTCACTCAAAAAGGCTCAAGTGTAATAAATGTCTGTACCTGTTTCAACTCTCTTCCAGTTTTGCTTATATTTTTATTCCCACTCCTGAAAAGGAACAAGGATTACTTTGTCCTGAATGAAGAAGATAGGGAAAATGAAAATGATTCTTTTGCTTGACCAAAAGTCATTATGATGATTATATATGAATTCAGTGAATTTTTACCAGGAGTAAAATAAGGTTTCTGCTTACAATCTAAATAAAAAAACAAAACATGAGTAACAAAAGATAGCCAGTTAACATAGTCCAATCTATATTCTCCATCACTGAAGAAAAATAGATAAAACAGACAACCCAAGGGGAAAACTCATCCCTTATGTAAGAAGACTCTGCCACATCTAGTTGGTTTTTGACTTACAGTGGCATTCAATCTCACTAACAAGATGTTTTAGCAGGAAAAAATTGAATTTCCTTAATTGAATTAGCCCAGAGTTCTATTGATTCTTCCTTTGTACACTTGGTTACTTGCTTTGAATACCTAAACACTAAGATGGCTGTTTGCTTCCCAAGGGATCTTACCATCAAAATCTTTTCAAGTTGGCCTTAACTGTCAGTAAACTTCAGTCTCATTTGTCAGTTTTAAAATGATGTCTCATCTTAGTTTTTGATCAGTCTCCTGTCACTGAGTGAGTCACTTTAAGGAAGAGCATTCTGGGGACATCTTGATAGCTCATAAGAATTCTGGAAACAAAACTGTAAATGCTGCATACAACTAACTGGTTCACATAACAATAGACTTGCACATATTTATTAGGCACTTTGCTATTGATTGCTATATTCAAGTCGTGTACTAGGTACTATGTGCTATTTGTTGTGCTAAGCTGAGGGGATGACAAAAACAAAATAGTCTCAATAACTACCCAAGTAATAATATCATTGACTTAGAGCTGAAAAGTACCTCCGTGGTCATTCAGTCCAACACAGTGGCAGTAGTAGACCTATAAACAGATAAATAAATGCAAAATATATGCAAAGAAAATAACATGTAGTTTCATCAGATGTGGAGCGAGAACCAAGTGGGGTGATCGACAAAGGCCTTCTCCAGGATGAATTGAACCTTGATAAAAGCTAGGGATTCCAAGAGGCAGAGGTGAAGAGGGAGAAAAAATTCTATACATTGACAACTACCTGTCCATGGTCACAGAAGCAAAAAATGGAATATTGTGTATAGGAAATAGCATCGAGTCATTGTGAAGGAAATATAAAAATGCAAAAGGGAAGGGAATGTATAATAATTCTGGAAATGTAGGTTGCAGCCAGATTGCAAAGACATTTAAATGTTGAAAAAAGAATTTTGTATTTTATCCTAGAGAGTCACAGAAATGTCTTGAGCAGGAATGACAGTGGAAAGGTACAGGGAAGAGGAATCATCAGACCCATGCTTTAAGAATACTGATTTATCAGCTGTGTGGAGAATAAATTAAAAAGAAAAGATACTGGAGGCAGGGAAATGAATTAAAGACCTATTAGAATCATCTAAGCTTTCTCTATTGTATTTTATTTCAAAATTAAGATGAATATTTTCTTATTTAAATTGTGATGACTCTCGGTATGTTTTAGACAATTTCTTAGCTCCTAGACAGAAATATGAGGCAGAGTACATATTAGTGCATATTTCATAGATTCATAGAATTTTAAATTTAGAAAGTACTGTCAAGGTTGTTTAGAACAAGCACTTGCCCAATGGGTGAATCACCACTTCAAAATGCTTTTTGAAAATGATATATGTTTGTATCTCAGCAAAATAGGGATAATATCACCTTCTTTCCTTTCTCTGGGTTGTTTGCTGTAATAGCCTACACAATAAATTTGCAGTATTCGTAGATTAAAATTGTACAGTAATAAAAATGGAAAATATTAGACCCTGAAACACTGGAAATGGCACGGGAGGAACAACCTGAGGCAGTCATACTGAGTGCAATGTAATGGAAAAGACAGTGGACTTAACCCTAAAATCCTGCTTCTAACATTTACTATGAATTTATGTGTGCAGGTCACTGAGCCTCAGTTTTTCAACTTTAAAACAGGGTTAATAATCTTTGCTACTACCAATGTTGGAGGATTATTGTGAATAATGAGGATTGTAAACTATAATGTACTACGCAGATCAGATATTATTAAACTGGAACATGAATCCTTCATAACTTAGCCCTCTCCTATCTCTCCAGTCTTCTTACACTTTATTCCTGGACAATACACTTCAGTTCAATGACACTGGCCTCCTGGCTATTTCACAGACAAGACACCCTATCTCTCTAATCAGGACATTTTCTGTGGCGTTCTTCCTCAACTCTTACCCCCTGACCTGGTTTCCTTTAAGCCCTAACTAAAATCCTACCTCCCACAGGAAGCCTTTTCCAATCTCTCTTAATTCCAGTGCTTTCCCTCTTTAATTATTCTCCTATTGATCTTTCATATAACTTGCTTTGTGTATATTTGTTCACAATGTTGTCTCCCGATTAGACTGCAAATTCCTTGAGATCAGGAACTGTCTTTTGCCTCTCTTTGTATCCACAGAGCTTAGCAAAGTGCCTGGCACATAGTAGTCACTTAAGGATGCATATTAAATAAATGAATGACACTCTTTGTTTCAGTAGGCTACCCAGAAAAAGTTCTCTTCTGAATCCTTAAAATGCTGGCATAACCCTAATGATAAAATTAATAGTTTTTTCCCTAATAGTCTGCTATCCCAGCAGTTAATTTAAATATCTTAACTATTTATAAAGATCCTGCTCTACTATCTTTCTAGAAATCATCTATATTATAAAGCATAATGTTTATCCTCCTGAGATTTTGGAAGTTATTGCATCTTTTTTAAAGCTAAAAATGAACCTTTGGTGCTATAACTTGCTGAAATATTTTTCATCAGCTTAATTATTGTATCAGTAATTCTAAATTTAAATGTCAGATTATGTGGGACACAACACACTATAACTATTAAAATGTAATTAATTTGGGCGTTGCCACATTGAAATGTTGACTTGCCTTTCTTTTTTGGATACTATATGAAATTGACCAAATAGCATCCATTTTTAGTGAGCAATAAATAAACCTTGAAATATTTGTTCAAAGTGACAGTAGCTATAGTCAAATGACAGGAAATATCTTTTCATCATGGTTGGAGCACAAAGAGGATTGAATGTTCATATCAAACATGAATGTAGAATACTTTATTTCCAAAAAAACAAAATGAACTCTGAAAATTCAATATTGATCAATGCCGAGTCCCTTGCAGTGTAATGTTATTATTATTCAACACATTCAGGAGTATTTTTATAAAAGTTATGTTGAGTTGGCAGAACTTTCTGACACTTTGAAATAAAAACACTACAAAAGACAGGACCTGTTTAATAAAGAGATTTTCCACAGTAAAGTTTTATATTTCCTTCTGATTCTGATCTCTATAAAGGCTCCAATTCCCTGCTGTCATCTTAAAGGAAGTGAATTTGCTCTTTCTAGTTTTAAATGGTAGACAGAAATAGTTTTTAATTTTTTAATTAGATTAAATTTTTAGTTTTTAAAATTAAGATAATCATATAATTGCAAAACAACACTTCCCCTCATGTTTTCCTATGTGATGCAGATATTTTGACTCACATAAAGACATTTTAATGGACAAAAAGAAAAGCCTCACCCCAGGAAAAAAATGCTATATATATATATATATATTCTCTATTTTCTCTTTTTATATGGTCTAGCCTTTTTTGCTTGATTCCTTCCAATAATTTTGAGGGAAAAATGGTGAACTTTTCCCTGCATTATAGTACCTTTCCCTTCCTCCTCCTTGAGTGTAATTGTCAATTAACATCATGAGCTGTTTAAAGAAAATTTCTTGAGAAATGCTGAAGAGATGTGGACATTTTTGAGTAAATTCTTTCGGCTGAAAGTAAACGTAAGTGTTAACTGTTGCTCCTTTAAAAATTTCTGAGGTTAGTCTATAAGGTAACCTAGGTGTGGGGATAGTGATTAAGCTTGGGGCTTCAGAGTTGCCAGGATTCAACTAAAGGGAAATGTAACCAATCAATTTTCATCTCCCATTTAGTGATAAAATACACGTAGGAGAAAAAGGGGGGGAATTATTTCACTAAGTGGAATATATTGGAAAAAAAATTGCTGATTGAAAGGTCGGTTTCACTAATTTCATTATTGATGTTTTGGTATTGCTTTAAACATTTTTTCTAACTCTTGTAATCCAATTTAAATTCAGTATTGTTGTCAACAATGATCATTCTTTTGTTAGGAAGCTATCCAGACTGATGTGCTAAATGTAGGGGACATGTGAGTATTAAATAAAAATGGTCTCTACTCTCCTGGAGCTTTCCATTTAGTAGGCAGATAAGACACCAATACAATTAGTTATAATATACTGAATATAAAAGGGTGTGAGAAATAATGAAATGGGGGTTATTTAAGGTGTGGAGGAAAAGGAGATTCCTAGGAAAAGATTCCCTTAAGTTCTATCTCACCTTCATCTGATACAGAATTGTTATAGAACAATACTCCTACTGATGTTGGCTTTTGAAAATGAAAATCCCTTCAGGAAGTCTGGGAACATAGTCTTCTGGGAATATAGGAGTGGACCTTAGCGATTATATAGCATAAGAAACTGAGGTCAGAGAGGTTGAATGATGTGCCCAAGATTATACAAGCAAAATGTAACAGAGCTAGGATGATGGAATTATCAAAACATAAATATTTAAAGTACGTAAGTACATCAATCAGTCAAAAACTATGAACATTTACTGTGTGCCAAGTATTGTGCTAAGTTCTGGGGATATAGAGAAACAAAAATTGCCCCTACCCTTAAGGAGTATACATTCTAATGAAGAAGACGAGAAATAAATAACTAGATATATAGAACATCTATACATCATAAACACTTTTAAAAGAATCCTGTACTTAGTAAGAAAGAGCAAATTCAGTTGTGTGATAAGGTCAGAAGGCTGATTAGAAACAACTGAGGAGCAAGAGAAGAAGAGGTAATGAGTGTAGAAAGCTTTTTTTTTAAGTAAGCGTGTGAATGAGGAAGAAGAGATTTAGGACAGCAAATTGAAAAGGTGCTGGATTCTAAAAAGATCTTTTTTTTAATGATGGGGAAGACTTGTACAAATATATAGGCAGTAGAGGAAGACCAGATGGATCTGAAAAGGGATGGAAATATGAATAAATGTAGAGGAGGAGCTGCCGATGGCAAGGTAAGGAGCTACCTCATTGTCAAAAGTTAGAGTAAAGGAGAGAGAATGAGATGTAAAGAAATTCTAAGATTTCTAGAGAGTGGTCTTGATTTTCTCAGTGTAGTGTGAAGAAAATACTTTAAATTTTTTTTCTTGACACAATGATAAGTTTGTCATAGATATTATTAGGGCAACAAATGAAAGTTTTGAACTGAAAGTGCAAATCAGCTTAACACTGCCTTGGGATACAGATATTATCTGCACAAAATGTGGCAGTTTATTGATTTCCTGAAGCCTACTACTGCACAGTTCCATAGAGAAAATCTAATTAATCATAATTAATCAATACATTTACCTCTTCTTCTATTCATTGAATTTCATATATCCTGATTTAGCAGCTATAGTTAGAATAGTGATCAAATGTTCATAACTGCTCAAAGAAGACTTTCTTTAAATCCGAATCAATGTTTAAAATATTTGCTCTTCCAAAGAAGAGTTCAAAAGCAACAATTCAAATCTAATTTTCAGAATGTGACTGCACCATTTGACCTATAGAAATCTAGAAACCTAAATGAATACAAAAATAAAGACAAATGCATCTGTTCCTTCTTGGAAAAACCTAGTATACAGAGAACAAAGAGTATTTAAGTTTAGCTTCGTATTTCTTAATGTTTTCTTCATCAACAAGACTTCTATTTAATAATGAAATGATTATAGACCTAGAGTGAAAAAGACAGACCCAAGAGAACAGTGTGTGCAATAATTTAAAACTCAAATTTTTTGCAATGGGCAAATTCTAAGCATCAGTGATTAAATATATTTCCTCCTCCCAGAAGAAAGGTAAGGGATATCAGGAACAGAAGGCTGCATCATCTTTCAGATAGTCATTTTAATATGGCATTTAAGTGGGTAGAGCACTCAGAAGTCAGAAAGACAAAACTTCAAATCTAGCCTCAAACACTTATTACCTATGTAATCCTGAGCAAGTCGGTTTCTCAATGCAATGTAATTAATATACAATAAGTTCAGGTGTATCCTCTCCAATAAGCATTCTCATCTCCTGTATTTTGACACTAGTCATTGATCAAAAAAAAAAATGTTAAATTATATTACTTTCTTCCCTAGCTGTCTGCTTAAAAAGATTTTTTTTCAGTGCAAGCATTACTATGATTTTATTTAAAGGATAAATTATTGATAGCAGTATGGAAATAATAGGAGGGTGGCAGGGGAGGAGGGTTCAAATGCCTACAGAAAATTTAGTCGTTATCATTGAAAAGGTCATACAAAGGACAGTCAAACTGGCACCCTACATTTAAGCCCTCAATACATTGGAAGTGGGAGTGCAGACAGGAATTTAGCTTTTTATTTGAATACTAAATGTAACTACAACAAATTTACATTGCAAACTCCAACTTAGATTTCTTGTATAATTACAACCCAATCAAGTCTCCAAACTTTGGGGGGGTGGGGGGAGGGTGATGTATAATAAATTATTTTCTAGATAGTAAAATGTCAACTCAGGATAAGCAATGACTCTGGACTTTGACCTTCTGTAACAGTAAATGCCCCAACATACATAGGGTGTGTCTGCTATCAGGTTTTTTGATCTGCTTTTCTAAAAGGAGACCACTTTTGAGGAGTCAACAATCACTTTAATCAAGCACATCTATCATTCACTTAGTTCAGGGAGAAAAGTCAGCACCCTGAACTTCAGAGAAAAAACAAAGAATTCTAAATCAACACACAGCACTTCCAAACTATAAGACAGTAAGCAATTCATACATCACAAAACAAGAGACAGATGTAGCTACCTAACCATACATATTTAGTTACCAGAGAGAGAAGCACTGACATCTGGGTTTTCAAAGCCAGCAGGCTCTTTAGCAACTTCCCAGAGACTCATCTGACCAAACAAACACTTCCAAAGAGTAAGCCCCAAAGTAAAACCTCACCCTCAGAGTATTTATATATTTTTAGAGCCAGAGGGAATCACAACCCTTGAGAACCAGTACCTCATTAGAAACTTAAAAGGTGTGGACCTTCCTACAAATCTTCCCAGGCCCATTAATGGGTGGGGAAGATCTTTATTCACATTAAAATAATTAACAAGACAAACATATTGTTCTAGTTAAAGTTTCTGTACTTTACTAGTACTAGTACTTCTGTACTTCACTACTACTTCTGTACTTTATTAGTAGTAAAGACTTTGGTTGATAAAGGCAAGATTCAGAGACACTTGATTATGCTAAAACAAAAACAGCAAAAGATTTACTTTTCTTGCCATCACACTTTCCCAAACAGTCAACTATTTCCTAACACCTTATCACTCATATAAGATAAGTGCTTTGTGACCTCTATCCAATGGAAACTATTACTGCATTGTATATTAGGTGAATCAGCTGTACAAAAAAGTGATAAAATGATAAAGTGATAGTCACTTTAATAATAAATAATATAAATATAAATATATAAATATAAATATAAAAAATAATAAATCACATATTTCTTCCTTTTTTTACTCGTTTATTTTCTCCATTTACATATAAAAATAATTTTAAACATTCATTTTTTAATGTTAGCCAATACATTTTCTCCTTAACTCCCACTCTTCTCCCTTCATTGAAAAGGCAATAAATTTGATATAGGTTATACATGTGGAGTCATAAAAAATATATATTCTAATTAGTCATGTTATGGAAGAAAACACAGAAATCCCTCCAAAAAAAAAAGACGTAAACAAAATGTTTACTTTGATCTTCATTGAGATTCTCTCAATTCTTTCTCTGGAGACTGAAAGACATTTTCATTGTAAATCCTTCAGAGCTGTCTCAGAATGACCATTGTATTGCTAAGAACAGCAAAGTCATTCAGAGCTGATCATCATACAGTATTACTATTATTCCATACTGGTCTTCTTGTTCTGCTCACTTAACTTTGCATCAGTTCATGTAAGTCTTTTCAGATTTTTCTGAAACCTTCTCCTTTGTCATTTCTTATAATACAATAGTATTCCATCCCAATCACACATACAACATACCACATATCACAATTTGGTCAACCATTCCCCAATTGTTGGGTATCACCTCAATTTCCAATTCTTTGCCACCATTACAAAAAAAGAACTGCAATAAATATTTTTTGTGCATATAGAACCTTCTTTTTAAAAATCCTTTGGCTAAACATAGTAGTGCGATTGCTAGGTCAAAGGTATGCATCATTTTCTAGCCCTTTGGGCATAATTCTCAATTGCTCTCCAGAATGACTGAATCTGTTCACAACTCCACCAATATTGCATTAGTGCCCCAGTTCCTCATATACCCTCCAAGATTTGCTAGGTTTCCTTTTCTGTCATATTAGCCAATTTGATAAATATAAGGAGTTGTTTTAATTTGCATTTCTCTAATTAATAGTGATTTAGAACATTTTTTTTCCATAGGAGTAGAACTGATTTCTTTGTCTAAAAACCACCTGTTCATATCCTTTCACCATTTATCAATTGGACAATGATTTGTATTCTTATAAATTTGACTCAGTTCCCTATATATTTGAGAAATAAGACCTTTATCAGAGAAACTTGCCGTAATTTTTTCCCACAGTTATGATTACTGTGTATTTCCCTCTAATCTATTTACCCTTTTTTCTCTCTCCTTTCACCCTCTTCCTTGTCAAAAGTGCTTTGCTTCTGACCACCACCTCCCCCAATCATTCCTCCTTTATTTCATATTATTCCCCTTCTATTTCCCTATAGGGTAAAATACATCTTTATACCCAACTGAATATGATTTTTATTCCCTCTTTGAGCCAATTCTGATGAAAGTAAGGTTCAAGAATTGTCTTCTACCTCCTCCCACTGTAAAAGCTCTTTTGTGCCTCTTATGTGTGAGATAATTCTACCTCTACCTTCCTCCATCTCCCAATGGATCCTTTTCTCATCCCTTAATTTTATTTTTTAAAATATTTTACCATCGTAGTCAACTCGCACCCATGCCCCTATCTATGCACATTACTTCTAACTGACATAGTAATGATAAAGTTCTTGGGAGTTATAACCATCATTTTCCCACATAGGATATAAACAGTTTAACCTTATTGAACACTTTAAGATTTCCCTAGCTTGTTGACCTTTTGATTGAGTATGGTACTTGAAAGACATTTTCTTTTCATCAAGAATGCTTGAAAATCTTCTATTTTGTTAGAAAACATAGATGTTTTCTCCCTGAAAAATTATGCTAAGTTTTTTTTTCTCGGTAGGTGATTCTTAATTTTAATCCTAACTCCTTTGTTCTTTGGAATATCATACTCCAAGGCCCCCAATCTTTAATGTAGAAGTTGTTAAATCTTGTGTTATCCTGATTGTGGCTCTACAACATTTGAATTATTTCCTTTCTAACTATTTGCTCTGGAATTTGGTTATAATATTCCTTGAAGTTTCCATTTTGGGATCTCTTTAAGGAAGTGATCAATAAATTCTTTCAATTCCTATTTTGCCCTCTGGTTATAGAATATCAGGGTAGTTTTCCTTGATAATTTTTTGAAAGATGATATCTAGGTTTGTTTGGGTTTTTTTTTTTTTTTAGCATGGATTTCAGATAGTACAAAAATTCTTAAACTATCTCTCCAAGTCAGTTGTTTCTCCAATGAGATATTTCATATTTTTTCCCTAATTTTTTTCATTCCTTTGGATTTTTTTCTTTAAATTTCTTCTGGATGTTTTATGGAGTCATTATCTTCCACTTGCCCAGTTCTTAGTTTTAGGCAATTGTTTTCTTCAGTGATATTTTTGTACATATTTTTAATTTGGTTAATTTTTTTCTTTTTAAAAGATTCTTCTCTTCAGAGGATCTTTGTGCCTTGTTTACCATTTGACTTCTATTTTTTAAGGTGTTATTTTCTTCAGTATTTTTGTGCCTCCTTTGCTAAACTACTAACTTTTTTCATTATTTTCTTTCATCACTCTCATCTCTTTTCCAAATTTTTCCTCTTATATAGTTTTTTTTTTTTGAAAAAAAAAAAAACTCTTCCAGGAATTCTTTTTTTTTTTCACTGAGATCAATTCACATTTTTCTTTGAGACTTTAGGTGTAGCTATTTGACTTTGTTGTCTTCTTCTGAGTTTGTGTTTTGATCTTTCCTGTCACCAAGTAACTTTCAATTAACAAGTTTTTTTTGGTTGTTGTTTTTGCTCATTTTTCCAACCGATTTTTTTACTTTTTTACTTGATGTTAAAGTTGGATTTTGCTCCTCAGGTGGAGGGAACACTGTCCCAAGCCTCAGCTTATTTGTGCATTTGTTTTTAGAGCTAGTTCTGGAGATCTGTAAGTTTTCCTTTTTTCCAAGGTGGTATGATATAAGGAGAGGTGTGGTCACTGATCTGCTGGCCTGTGCTCTGATCTACGAGTGACCAAAAGCACTCTTCTCCACCCTGGAACAATGACCAGGGCCCCTGAACTCCTACAGCCTCTTGTGTTAGTGTGCTAGTTCCCTTCCCTGTCCTGGGACTGTGACTTAGAACTGCTTGTGGGCAATGCAAGAGAGTCTTACACCCGGTGCTATCAAAGTTTCCTTATAATCTCTTTATGACCAGTTCTGTGATCCTTTGACTGTCTATGAGCTAAGAACTCTGGAGGCCTCCACAGTCAGTTCAGTAACCCCCAAGGCCTGTTGCTGGCTTGTTGGGGTGTGGCCTGCACTGGCCCACCCTGCGTTGCTCCAGCTTGCTGGACTATGCTACTCTCACCCCAGTGAGACAAATCTTCTAGCCAACCTTCTAAGTTGTCTTGGGCTGGAAAATTGTTTTGGCTCATCCTTTTATTGGTTACACTGCTCCTGAATTCATTCTGGGGAATTATTTTAAAGATTTTGGAGGGGAATTTGAAAAATTTTAGGCAAACACCTAACTTTACCATCTTGTCTCTGCCCCTACACATATTTCTTTATATACATTATCATACCTACTCCTCATAGTCTTATAAATGGGTATTCCTAACCCAATTTAATAATTAAGAAGAAAAAATAAAGAATTGAGAAGTAGATACAGTAATAATTTAAGTGACTTATACAGGGCCATATAACTAATAAATGGAAAGCCTCAAATTCTAATTTATTTTTCTGTCTTTTTCCATTGCTTCCCATGTTTCACCTACTTGCATCCATGCTTGGTTTATTTTATCATTGTTATTGAAGTAAATTACTATTCATAACATTTCTTGCATTAAGAAAGTGACTTGAACTCTGCTATTCACCTCAGTGCCTTTAAAACATTCATAAAATCACTAATAAAAGAGGAAATTAGCAGGAAAAGCTATGATTCTAACCTTCAAGGGAACACATTCAAATAAAGTAGTAACTTAATTAACAGAGACAGATCTCAGAATTTAGAAGAGAACTTATACTTTCAGATATAACACCTAAAACCTTGATCTGAATGGGTGATAATCAAAGAATTTTAATGGCATATAGCACCAACTTACATTTTTAAAAGTCTTATACTTTAAAAAAAAATCCCTTCACATTTATCAACTCATTTGATCTGGCAACAACTCTTTGAGATAAAAAAGGTCAAACTACAGCATCATTTTATAGATGATGAGGACAGTAATTTAATTTCCTTAAAGTCAGGCATCCAAGGAATGGCAGAGCTTAAGGCCAGAACTAAAACAAGCTTAAATGACTTTCACAAAGTCATGTAAGTGGCAGAATTAATATTTGAACCTAGATTCTTTGTCTTTGAGTCTCTTATTCCTGTAGTGATTTCTGCCAAGAAGGGAATTTTAAAATGCAAATTATCTGAGCTCCAAATGTCTCCTGTTTTTTCCTGTATGCTTCTAGATTTAAATTCAATCATATATATTTCATTATTGATTATACAAACAGTGTCAAAGTATAAGAAAATAACATAACATCCTGAGGCAGCTTACTTTTATTGTTTTATTTACAGTTCAAAAAATTATTTGTTTTGAGTGCTATATTCACACTGATTCCCAAAAGAAATACAAGAAAGTAGTGAAAGAAATTCAGTTTTCCTTTTCTTGCTGTCAAAGTAAACTGTCATGCTTCAAACAGAGCCCTAGAGAAGGCAATTTAAATCACCCCAATCCAAAAATCAAGACCAAGCATCATGTTTCTGCACCATTACTGATCAACAACAAACATTTCCTCCCTACAAATACACAGAAAATTTGCCATGTGTATAGCAATAGATTTTCATTCCTGCATTTCTAGTAACATGATCTACATGCTGCCATACACTAAATATAATGAAGCCTGCTGTGGGGAGAAAGACAGCATGGCCCCAGAGAACAAGAATGAATTTCCAAAAAGGGAGCATTACTAGCAGTGAGCAATCAAAACTTTTCACTGTTAGAGAAATAGGTTGACAAACAACCCTTTCATGACATGAAGAAATAGTAAACTTTCTCTCTGCTCCCCTCTCCAGTATTCATTGCGTTCAGCTGAACTGAAAGGCAGATTTCCCCAGTGGAAACCTGCCACTTTGCTGATAGAAGTAGTTTTTCAGATGCAAACTCTCTGACCAAGACAGTTGCTAGTCTGGCAAAACCCACACAAGGGGGTGATCAGGATTATCTAAAGACATTGTAGGTCACAGTTTAAGAATAGGAAATGCAATTTTCAAGTTGGAAAAATGCTCAGAAATGATGTGGGCCTGTGGGGCTCATGGCATAGTTTATTTGGAGGTACTAAGCATTGTAGAATATTCAGTTTTACAAACATTCCTTAACTTGTGACATATAAAAGTTTGAGGGTTGTAGTTTCTGGGTAATTTAATCATTTTATTAATAAGGCTAGCATGTTGTTAATAAAAGAGGTCAGTGGCACTCTCAAATGCCAAAGACCCTCATGGCAGCAGGTTCATAGCTTATATAGCCTTTGGAAGAAGGGTGTTCCTGAGGGTGGAAATCTATTATGGTTAACAATTGATGAGATAATGAATGTTACAGTGAGGGGCTGGCCCTATTCTAATAAACTTTAATTATGTCATTTATTTTCAAATTGCCCAGCTTTGGGCAATCTATTCAAAAAACTCATCCCCACCCAAGCCTGAGCAAAGCACAATACTCTTCCTCACCTGGGTGGGGTCTGAACAATATTGTTATGAAAGTTAGTCCAATCTCATTTTCAGAGACTGAACTTTGATATGAGGACTTTAGAAAAAGAAGGAACTTTAGATCTCTACAAATCATTAGTTACTAATCATTAATTTTTTCAATATTTACTATGTGCAAAGCACTAGTAGGATCTAGAGAAAATATGAAGTTTAGATAAGGCACCACTCCTATAATCAAAGAGACTAAAATTTAAGAGAGAAATGTGAAATGTACACAGACCTGTAATACAAATTGGTATCTGGTACATTTTATTTAAGAAAGGTACAAAAATTGCTATAAGCTATGAAAGGAGACTGATCATTCCTGAGAGAAGAGGGGAAGAAAAAAGGTTCAAAGTAAGTATCTTTTTATAAAAAAATAATGACAATCAAGGTTAATATATTTTTGTCATTTCTATTTTCTTTTGTCAGGGTGACAAACAGGGTGACCCGTTTGAATAGATCAGGTTGAAATTGATTCAATTGTTGTTTTTAAACTGTGTTCTTATCTTTATTCTTTTTTCTAATATAATGTTTCATTTGATCTCTAACTAGTCAATGATCTATTTATATAAGACCAAGTGCTTCCTGTCTGCTAATATATATCTAGTTTCATTTTTTAAATTTACTGTAGTCACAATACCCAGTACTTTATGATTCTTTTCTAAAAATTCATAATATATAGCCCTAAATCTATAAGTTTTTGTTTCTTACCCCTTAACCATATTTTTCACTGTATTTTTTGTCAACCTCCATTCTGCCCACCTTTGCATTGAAATTGCCATATAGCAAAATAATAATGACTTATTTTAGAGCTTCTTGTCAAAAAAAAAGTTCATAGAATTTATTTTATCTTTTCCAAGAAACATTGACATATCTTCTTGGTCTTTTTTATGCTTATATTTGCAATTAATATTTCAAGATGAAATTCCATGGTTTCATGAAATGATGATTCTTACTGTCTTTGGACACATGATGATACCAACTGGTTCTTCTCTAAGGAAAATCCCATGACCTACCTTTCCTTTATAGCTGCAGCTCCATTTCTCTTCACTCCATTTATCTCAAGAATGTTAATATTGACATTTCTTATTTCTTCCACTATTATGTCAATATATATTTGGTCATTGGGGAGAAAATCACAATTAAATTACAATTAAGTTGTAATTACAATTAAATTACAACAATTAAGTTGATCTTTATAGATTTTCTAAAAACTGCAATGTTTAGCAACCTCTCTACCCCTTTTTTTAGCTATCCCATCACTCACGCTGTAAAAACAGAGCTGAACAGGGGCCACATATTTTTCTTTGTTTCATGAATTGCCATAGCCAAAAACTGATGCCCTGCTGTTATGACAATATTTAACTTCTTTGGTCATTGAACAGCAAATATTAGGTAGTTTCAAAAGAGTCACCTGTTCTTGACTTCTGGAAAGAGGGTAAGAGACAGAACCATAGAACATATGCAAACATAGAACATAGACACTAAATCATATATCTAGAAGAAACCTTGGAAATGTAACCATCCTGCTTTACACATGAAGAAACTGGGACTGAAAGAAGTAAAGCCATTTATTTGCTCAAGGTCATGCAACATAAATCCTATAAACGTATTTGAAAAGAAGCCCTAAAATTTAAAAGTAAAGTTTACATTTGCTACTTTCATAACTATTTCTGTACCATGATTCTTTATAGCCACTATTGTATTATGTAATATTATATCTGTGTGTATGTATATATATGTATGTGTATATGTATGTATGTATGTATATATATGTATTCCTCCTGCCTTTTCTTCAGATATATCAATGGAGCCATAATCAAATCAAATGAATATTTTCTCTAAGGATTCAATTTCCTAACCTAATTGCATAACCTGTTACTCTTATCCATCGCCTTCAATACGAGGTGGAACCAAGTCTGTTTGAAGCCTTCCTCTAACTTTTTTCAAATTATATAGATACACATAGAACATGTGGGCTGTCCCATTCTTCTTCACTATATGAACATTATTATTGTATGATGATGGTGGTGGTGACTGTTTTTTTAGTTCTCCCCTCTGTCAAATGTGAGATGACCTTGTACCTTCCAGCTTTAGATCTATGATCCTATCATGATAGTTCTTTGTACCACTTCTCCTATATAGTTCCTCATTTATAATGTTTTGTAGCACTTTCCATGAATTTCTAACCCCCTTCATTCACACTATATTTCCTTTTTCCATTGTCCTTTGGTGATCCTTTACTTCAATTCTTTGGCTACTGTAATGCTTCATAGCCCACAGCCATAAGTTCTTATCATTGGTTTTATAAAGATTAGCTTTTGCTGTGCGGGGTTATGTTTGGTGATACTAGGGGTTATGTTTGGTGATAACTAAAATAACTGTGCTGCTTTCCAAAGGAAAACTATCCTACTCTCTTTCTACCCAAAGGATACTCTGGCTTATTTTCAATTTGCTTTGTTGATCATATACATATTGATGGACAAATTCTAAAGGTTGCTCATAAAATTAATCTGTTATACTCTAGACAGAAGTCATTTTCATCCACTTGGCTTTTCCTATGTAAATAGCTTTCCCAAAGTCTTTTAAAAAGTGATTATTTATTATTTATGAAGTTCTGCAGTGTTCTAGGGATTGATGCTAAGGAACTTCAGTCGACTGATCCCTCTTCCTCACCTACTGTAATTTCACTATAATCGTGCTACTCTCTGGCCATCCAAATTTCACCAATGAAGCCCAGTCCACCTAATATTCATCCTTTCAGAATACCTCAGTCTCCAATCTTGGAGTCTTTAGCTTCCTTCAGGAGTTAACTCAAGTGGTGGAAATCCTTCTTTACCTATTTTTTCAAATAGTTTATGAAGTATTGGGGTTAATTATTCTTTAAATGTTTGGTAGAATTTATTTGTACATTCATCTGATCCTGGGGATTTTTTGTTTGGGAGCTTATTGATTGTTTCTTTAAAAAAATAGATTTACTTAAGTATTCTATTTCCTCTTCCATTAAACTGGGCAGTCTATATTTTTGTAAATATTCATATATTTCATTTAGTTTTTCTGGTATGTAATTGAGCAAAATAACTCCTTACAATTGCTTTAATTTCTTCTTCATTGATAATATTATTGCTGAGCAAATCCACGACAGAAACCCTCATAACACTTTACCACTTGTCACTGATCATCATTACATCAAGATTCTTGGTCCATTGGATTCTTAGTTAGAAACCAAAACTGTTTGTTTTGTTTCTGTTACAACACCACTGTCACCACTGTCTCCACATGTAGATGTAGCTTTGTGAGAACTCAGCTCTAGGAGCTAGGTCTACAAAGACCCTCAGTCCCTTGCCTGGTACTAGGAGCATCTATCCTTCATTCATTTGCAACAATTTAAAACTAGTTAACTTGCTCTAAACACTGATTTACTGTGAATGTCCTTATTCAGACAACCTTCACATTCATTCTCTTGTATTCTACACCCACTCTTGACATACTCAAAAACTGATTCTATTTTCTATTTCACTTTTTTGATCTATTTCACTCACTTAATAATTGCTTCACTATCTTGACATTCCCTTTACAAACATTGAAGGATCAGATATTTTAGCACTACACAAAACAGTGAACCGCTGTGTTTTTAAAAAAAAAAAAAAATCTGTGTTCTTCTATAGTACATAGGCAACACTTAGCACATCATGCCTAAAATATTAAGCATAGAATTTTAAAAAAAGAACCAGTTATATTGAAATAAAGACATCAAATATTTTTAAAAGTTCACATTTATGGGTCAAATGAAGGAATGAATCATTCAAAGCTAACACATTATACCCTCCCAAATGCCAAGACCCTCAAGGGAAACCATTGAAATAATGGGATCTTATATGATGGGGAAATTTTTATGTTGGAGGGTGTCTTACTGTCTTTTTTTAACTTCAGGTTGTGAGAATACAAAAGATCCAGACAAACTTTAAAAAAGTGAAAGATAAAAAATTTACCAATCTGAAAAACTAACACTTCAGAAGTGAAAAAAGGTAGAGGAGAGAAAATCCTATTGAAAAGAGAAGGGTTTTTTGTGACTGAAACTGAAACTCTCTGTTCCCTACAGTAGTATATTCAGGTTACCCTTTTGGCATGGAAATCTTACAATAGGAACTTGTTCAAATCATACAAATAGATTTTTAAAAAGCTTTTTTTAAAAAAAGACATTTGGATTCCTGCTGTTCTCACTATTTTGGGATGGTTTTTGTTGTACCATTTTCTTGGATGACCTGTTTTGCCTGTGGTAAAAGATTTCAAAGACTAGAAATTGTAATGGATCAGTGATCTGTTATCCAAGAAAACCTCTAGAAAGAACTTAACACAAAAAAGATAACAATTCTGATACCTCTGAATTCCAGGATCTTTCTGCTTACTGTTTTTGTCTAGTAGCCATTTATTTCCATATGAGCTGATGACTTTCATTTTAACACATTTTACTCAGTGATGTGGAGAATGAGAAAAATATGATCTACATATTAATATATATGCAATTGTCCTTAAATACCATCAAAACTACAAGAATGAAGCTATATAATATGTAATTCATGGATACCAAGACATATTTTTTATGTTTTTATATATAACACATAAAA
Organism: Bettongia penicillata ogilbyi; assembly: GCA_023548195.1. Classification (NCBI taxonomy): domain Eukaryota; kingdom Metazoa; phylum Chordata; class Mammalia; order Diprotodontia; family Potoroidae; genus Bettongia; species Bettongia penicillata. The sequence continues at coordinate 521,040 of JAJHZJ010000183.1, forward strand.
AAACCTGGTACATTTCATTTTCATTTGCTATTGAAACTTTATTTTAAATTCCTTTCTCAAAAATGCCAAAGGATTAACATTCACATCAGTAATTGTAATTTTATTTGCAAAACTGTTGAATTCCATTTAATTAAGTAATAATTGTAGTTAATTCCATTTACAGAGAGAAGAAAAAAATTTTTTTATAGTTTTCTCCATAAAATAAAAGCCTGTTCTTTTAAATTTCAACATTCCACTTGTGTTCCTAAGTGGTAACAATTCATAACTTAAAATGAGCATCACATTGAGGAAAATGGAAAGGTGTATGATGGCTATGAACATGCTGCAACATGGAACCAATGAGTAATTTTGAAGAAAGTTTTTGAAGCAAACAGTATTATCATGGAAATAGGTGATAGGAGGAGAGGAGAAATTGATCATTTAGTGAGGAGAAGGAACGGTTCCCCCGGTGCCTTCCTAAGGTCAGGAGGAAGTGAGCAAGGACTCTACGTTGTTGAATCCAGATGCTCTGTGGTATTTTTCTAGGACATGAACCAGACTTGCACAATATTGTCAGGCACGGATGCATTTCAATCTTCTTCATTTGATGAAACTTCCCAATCAATGAGGTCATAGTTCCATTTGAGCATCTGAGTACAGTGTTCTCTAAGTCTCAGCAACAAAAGTCCCTTTGCTAGTTATTCCCTCCAAAATGGTAAGGAGAAATCAAATTCATGTTTTCCAATTCAGTGACTGAAAATTAGTAACATATCTATTAAACTTTGTGAAACTCCCTCAACCATGATTTTACAGGTAAACAGTCTAGGAGAAATATGTCTTTTATAAGTAGAAGCCAACAAGTCCTTACATAATGTAGATCTGGTATTAGTGTTAGAGTTGTATATCTACAGATACTAGAAATTCTGAGTATAAGTTTGCATGTGTGTGTGCGCATGCATGTGTATGCATGCATGTCTGTGTGCATGTGCACATGTATGCGTGTGTGTGTAAAGAAAGAGAGATGCTTGGAAATACCCTCAAAGACTCTGTGTTTCAAATTCAGATGTGTTACTTACAATGTTTGTACTCTTGTGCAAATCATGTCACCTCTCTTAGCCTCACTTTCTTCTTGGCTGAAATGTCAAGTAGTCAAACTATGCTTCAGAGAGTGCAGCTCCTATGGGCTGGCCACGTTGTTTAAATGCAAAATGTATGCTTGCCAAAAAGACTATTTTATGGAGAACTCTCATGGGGCAGTCAATCACATGGTGATCAGAAGAAGTAACACAAGGACACTCTTAAGGTCTCTCTTAAGAACTTTGGAGTTTACTGTGCAACATGGGAGACACTGGCACAGGACTACTCAGCATGACATGCCCACATCAGAAAGGGTGTTGTGCTCTTTGAGCAAAGCAGAATTGAGACAGCACAAAGTAAATGTAGGATGCACAAATTTGGGATATCCACCCCAAATATTCATATGGGCTCTCTCTGCCCAACCTGTGGTAGAGCATCCTGAGCTGGTATTGATCTGATTAGTCACAGTTGGACACACTGAAATTTCACTTTATCACACAGTGCTCTTTGAAGAGGAAGGACAAACAAACAACTAGTATGATGTGGTACCTCCAAAACCTAATGTGATCTTATGACATCTATGTTCTGTCTGGGGAGCTATATTTTTAAGTAGAATATTGACAAATCGAGCCATATCCAGAGGATGACTTAGAGGATGATGAGAGGACTGGAGACTTTGTAGTACAGGGAGTAGGCAAGAAACATAGAGAACAGAAAAGATGGACGTAGGCTTGGTATGGCAGAATTTTCCAAGTATTTAAAAGACTGTCAGATGTGAAAGGAATCAAATTTATTTTGCTTGGTCCAGGAAGACGAAAATAGGAATAATGGGTGAATGTTTCACTGAAGCTAACTGCCGTGCGCTGCTGGGTCGTCTTACCTACTCCAGGTCTTTGGTGGCCAACCAGATAAACGTAATGAGAGAAGAGAACTCCAGAGTCAAACAGAAGTGTAGGCTTTATTCTGGATACCAGCTACATGTCAGCATGCAGGACGAAATCTCCCCTGTGGAGTCCCCTCTTCCTCCCGGAGGAGAGAGGAACCCAACCCCCAGGCTTTCTGGTCCCCATTTAAACTCTCCCAGGGCATAGTTCACTCGTGGACACTGTGCTCTCAGCCCCTTAGCCAATTAACAACAGGTGTGCTTAGACCACGGCCCAGTCTCAAGGGTGGGATGCTCTCCCCAGCAAGTTTCCCTGGGGGGCTTCATGAGAGCTTTGTGATTTAGAAGCCCTCACCTTTACTTAACCCAAGCCTGTTCACGTGAAAACCAAGCTTGCACCCCAACAGATTTCTGCTTAATATAAGAAAGCACCTTCTTACATTTAGAACAATCCTGAAATGGAATGAACTGTCTCTGAAGACACTGCATTAGACATTATGGGAAAAAATTCAGGCAAAGAACAGAGAAGTACTTGCTAAACATACTTTACAGGAAACTCATTACTCAGGTAGGGGTTGGAGTGACTGACATGGAACACTGTGGAGAGTCATGGAATGAACACTGAACAGGAAATCAAAACATCTGGGTAACAAGTATTAACTATACCATATGTTGTCTGTGTGGGTATAGTATGGTTTATGGTTTATGAGCACTTCTAAGAAGGATGTATCTTCACCAAGACTCAGAATAGGTTTAGTAAATTTACATTTGTCTAGATTTTGTTGTGGTGGTGGTTCTGACAGCCATAGTAAGCCAATAGATCAGAGAAATACTATGAATATAGCCAGGAGTACACTGGTAAATGTTTAATTAGGTCTACATTAAAAAGGACACTTGACATACTTTTCAGTTTCATCTGTATTATTAACATTTTTCTGCATCACTTTCTTGTCTAGGCAATCAACAAAACAATGAATCAAACCCTGATTTGTAGCATGTGTGGATTTCTAAAGTGCAACTGCTCACACTAAAAATTTAACATTTGGCTCTAATGAGCCATTTTGAGCTGGCTCCAGCATACCCTGTGTGTATATTTCAGAAAAACTACAATATCATTGTGGGAGAAAAAGGAACTATGGAACTGTATAATAGTGCAGGCTGAAGGACAAACCGAAGTATATTTACAGGAGGATAACGTGGTGCAGGATGCTTAGGGGATACAAAACTGTTATAAAAAGACATATTGAAGGAATCATAGATGTTTGACCTAGAAAAAGAAAAGGCTTATTGGGGATATGGAGGTGTCTTCAAATATCAAAAGGGCTATTACATGCAACAGCAGCTAAACATTTCATGCTTTATCCTAGAGGATAACAAAAGAGCCATTTAATGGAAATTACAGGAACTCAAATTTCAAATTCAACATAGGTAAAATTTTTCTCATAAATGGAGAAAGTGGAATGGATGACTTTAGAGAATAAATGAATTCAAAGTAAGGTTTTCAAATAGAGACCAAATAAGTATTGGTTAGACCTATTGCAAACAGGTTCTATGAGTTTAGAATATGGACTAGATGACCTCCAAGATCCCTAATATACATTCTAATATTATACTTGTGCTACCTTCCTCACAGCATTGTTGCTAGGATTAAATTATGTAATTTATGTAATTTATGCAAAGTGCTTTATGAACTGGAAAGTGTTATACCAAAGTGAACTATTATTATAAAAATATAGTTCAACAATGGAATTCTGTCATTTGAGAGATTTATATTTCTTAAAGGAAAGTTCCTAGCACTAGGACTTTTGCTTGTTGCCTTCCAGAGGTACTAAAAAGCAAAATGCCAAACTTGCTAAATGACAGTAAAGATTAAACTGTTAATAGGAAAAAATGTATACGTTGCTTTTACTATTGTGAAGAAAAGCTGTGCTTTTAAGAATTTCATTACTTTTTATAATTAAACATTAAATTTTAAATACTGTACAGAAGTGTCAGTGTGTCTTTAGGCTAGATCTTATGTTTTATTCCCCTAATTGACATTTAAATTGTTTGTGTGTCTGGAGGTTATCTGTCTGGTTCTTTCAAAATTATGAACAATATACTACATATTAAATTAATGATGGAAGAAATTGACTAAGGTAATTTTATCCATCCCTAGGATGAGGTCACCTATACATGCACATGCACACACATTTTTTTAACCAAGGATGATAATTATCAAGGTATGTTTGGGTCATGCTATCTCTAGGATATTCATCAAGACTCCCTATAATTTCTGATTTTCATATTAATAAAAATTTCATATTTATAAGCCTACATTCCACAAAGAAATATACTTGCATAAGCATATGGAAGGGACTATCACAAAGAATATTTGTGCATATTTTGCTATTAAATTTTGATGGATTTGTAACCTTATAAATGCAAGCAGTTCTTCAAGTGATACACATCCCAAACTTTCTACACTGCCTGATCTTTTCTACTTATTATGCATAACCTGCTGTAACTCCTCCATGGAAGACCTACATGATTACATACTGGAGACATTCCACCTATCCTTTGAACATTTCATAACCAAGAAGAGAGTGCTCAGTTATCTTCTTGATTTGTAACCAGCTTACTTCCTTTTCCTATTATGAATGTTCTTTATGATGCCTTTATATTACTCCATCACATAAATTGTCACTAGATACATGTTGCAGACTACTTGTACATAACCAATCATTACTTTGTGGATTGCTAATAATTTTGATTCTTTGGAGATTCCAGTTTTTGAGGCCTTGAAGGCATATCATATAGCATCAGTGGTAGAATGGTGGTTTCAGAGAGATGTTTACTTATTCATCTGTTTTTTTTCTTCAGAGAATAGTTTGGAATTAGTAAAGCCCTTCATAATTTCCAAAAGTAGTTCAACACACTGTCTATTTTATCCAATTTGGGGCCTTGTTTATTATCTTTTGACAATTTTAAGCAAAGCAAAAATAATATATAATTGCTATAGAATACATTTTATATATATATATATATATATATATATATATATATATATATATATATATATATATATAGTGCATGCATGTAATTGAGACTAAGTAAATGGGAGGCCACTGCATGCATATCATAGATTTCTTTATTCTTTATTCACTGGGTTAGATGAGGTCTTTAAAGTTGATATCCTGATAATAAATCCTGTCACTGATGAGTTGAGCTAAAGAAGTCTGGTGGTTTCAGGTATTAAGGACCTGGCTAATCATGAAAGTAGCATATGTGACACTAAAATTAACTGATATTTCCTTTGGTATTTATTAATGTACCTTTAGTGAAAAATAATATTTGTGGAGATATATTATTCTAGAATAGCACTTTTTCTTACATTGTGTTTTCATTTCTTAGCCTGCTATCCTTGGAGCAAAGTATTCTAAAGGAATCAGATAATTACACTCCTGTATTCTTCGCTGGTCAGGCCATATCTGTAGTATTGTGTTCAGTTCTGGACATTGAGAAGTTGAAGGACTTCAAGAGTATTTTCAACAGAATACTGAAAGGTCTGGAAACCATGCCACAAAAGATCATTGGAAGTTGCTGAGCCTAGGGGAAGAAGGTTGCAATAGAAATCTTCAAAGAAAACATTTCACACAGAAAAGAGGGCTGTAATAGAAACCTTCAAAGAAAATATTTAGTCTAGGGAAGAAGATTGTAATAGAAATCTTCAAATATGTCAAATACTTTATAGGAGAGGTATTAGAACTATTCTGTTTGACCTCAGGGGACCAACTAGTATCAATGTGTGAATTAGAGTTATGGGTAGGAAAATTTGAACTTAATAAACTGAAGAACTTATTAGCAAACTGAGTTGTACAAAATTCAAGTAACTTCCTCAGGATGCAATGAGTTCTACAACCCTATAAAACTTTAAGATATTGAATAAGTGGATGATAAACTTGCCAGGGATATTGTGGAAAGGCTTCCTGTTTCAGGCATAGATTAGGCTATACTGCGTCCTTCCAACTCTCAAATTCTCTGATTAAATACTGGTAAAGTGTAGAGAGAAAAAATCCAAATATCATCTCCCTACTTACTAACAAGTTTTCAGTTGTGGCCCTGTGCTAACCCCTTTCAGTTGGTTGCCAGTTTTGGGTCCTTTGCTCACCATCTCTTCCATATGTGATTGTCCTTCTCACCAGTGAGGTGCCATAAGAAAAATAACTATCATTTTCATTCCTTCCTAATTCTGTTCCCTCTTTCTCAGTAACTGAAAATGTGATACAATAATCTTTGCCTGTAGAACTATAAACTTGTAGTAATAATGTCTTTCCACATGTTATCTTTAGCCCTGCAGCTGGATACAGATATTTTAAAAGTTCATGTGGTTTTGTAAAGCATAAAGTGATTATCCATACCAATATTATCATTTTGTAGAAAAGTATGTTTCATTTTTTCTCAAATGTATGCATTTGTTGTCATTTTGCCAAATAATTATGAAAATCTTTTTTCATATTTGATGGTGTATCTGTTAAAGAAAAAATATTTTCTATTCCAATCACTATTTTATTTCAGTTGTTTTTATGTTCTGGTGTTTATTATTTCTCTTTTCATTCTCCTGTGAATATATCCTTTCTTGGCGTCATAGAGCAAAGAACAGAGCTATTCAAGTTTTTCTTTTCTTGTAGAAAAATAGAGTTTACTTTTTCTTTTTTCAGTAACTAAAAGAAACATTTTTATGAAGACTTTACTACCTGAAAGATTACTTTATCAGGATATGATCTGCCCATAGGTCTTTGCATTTCAATTACTGGGCATGAAATTAGAATTTTTTTTCCTTGATTTTATCTCTTAAGTAACTGACAATCAAGTGTTTGCTTGTTTGTTTTTCAGTGAAACAATTAACAAAACAGAACTCAGTCATTGCTGCCTGTTGTTTTGTTGTTGCAGTGGTTAGACTCTCGCACCCCCTCTGAATCAACAAAAAAAAATCTCATTTTATTTCACTTTGAGAAAACTGTTCATTTTTCCCCTAGACTTTCCATTTCACGCTGCTTGAATTTTATTAAGATCTCTTTCCACAAAAGCTAAGTGCAGGCTATATGGTGCCCTACGGGATCCCAATCGCTGATTCTATAATGTCTAAAATCTCTTGAGACATTTCATTTCTTCTCAACTCCTTTGAGATTCATAGGGAAGCAAGTGAAATCCTTTCTGCAGCACGCAGGAAAAATTGAGCCACAAGGAAATTTTCTCTACATCCTTTGTATAGTCCACCTGAAAACTAAAATATCATCATCAACCCAGTTAGTCATTTTGATGTTTTTAAGTTAAGTATTTTTTTTTTCCAGAAATAGGTCTGTGTATGATGGTCTTTTCCTGAAGTACTTCAATCTTTTCTATTATTGGCTTTCATTCAATAATCATTTCATTTATTAAAAAAACCTATTATGTACAAAGCTCCTCTTGCTCCTCTAGATTATTAGTGAGATACAAAAATAATTAAAAAACTCTTTCATAGAGCTTGTAGTCACATTTTTAAAATTGAATATCCTCTAAGCTATGTTCTAGGTGTTTTTCCATTGCTCAAACTTCCTACCTATAATTTTGTGTCTATTTGTTATTATCTGTTCTAAAGTGATAGGTGATTACCTCCCTTGTCCTCCTTCTTTACTTCCACATATCATTTTGATACCACCTAGAATATGATTATTTTTGGCCATGGCAACTCAAGAAACATTGTAAAGAGAGGTGTGCAGGTTGTGATCCACAATGGTAAATGAAGTGCCCATAATAGCTACCATTTACATAGCACTTAAAGATTTGCAGAGTGCCTTATGTATGTCATCTCACTTGATCCTCAAAACCCCACAAAGTAGGTACTCAGAAAACCAAGGCAGAACAAGGTTAAACGATTACTAATGTTATACAACTAGTAAATGGCTAAGATAGGATTTGAACTCCAATATTCTTGACTTAAATTTCAATTCATTACATCACTTAGGTGACTAGCATCAATGAAATCATACATCTCTACAGGGTAGAGGTATTAATTAAAATCTATAATCTTTTTTCTTTTTCCCCAGACATCATAAATCGATAGTTTTCTAACATGAGTAAAATGTTTCAATAAAAACAATACAATATCAGAATTAAGGTCCCTATGGACAATGGACATATTTAAAGAAAATAAGTAATTAATTTATTCTTTAGCCCATGACATAAATGCCCTATGTCAACATGAATATTCTTGAGAATTTTCATTGGTTCAGATTAATGCTAATTAAGAATCTCATTCCCTTAAATCTGCTCTCTTTTAGATCACTTGATTTTTGGTTGATATTTATTTGATGGTGGTAGTGGTGGTTGGGTGGTAGTGGTGGTTGGATGGTGGTGGTGGTAGGTTGTTTTTGCTTTATTTTACTTTTTCCATATCTGGGCTGAGGTTGCAAGGGATTAATTAAACCTTTAAAATTTCAAAGAAACTTTAAATAGTAGAGCAAAGATATTCTCTTCATACATTTCCCTTGCTCCATTCTCACAGGATGTGTGACACAGGAGAAGGACTGTTCACGTTTCAAACAAGGGAAGGAGAAATGATCTATCAGAAGGTACACTCTGCAACCTTGGCGATAGCAGAGCAACACGAACGACTAATGCTAGAGATGGAGCAAAAGGCCCGGGTAAGAACCTCTTTCTGTACTTTAAATATTTGTGTGTAATTACTCTGTGTGTAATGTGAGCCAATCTGTGCTTTTAAGAATCAAATTCTTATTTCAGGAGCACGGTAGTTAATGAGTCCAAGGGTATAACACTATCCCCTTACCAGATGTGCAGTAGTTACAGATATTATTAGAAATTAGATTACTAATGTTATACAACTAGTAAATGGCTAATCTACTATACTTCCCTATATAAATGCTCATTCTTGGATCCCTAAAATGGAACACATCCAATGGAACAGATAGTAGGTGGAAGAAGAAATGGGACCCACTACTTGTGACTCAAACTAGATGATTTTATATAAGAATATAAAGCTTCAATTACATATAACAAGCAGCTAGGTGGTACAATGGATGAAGTTCCAGGTTTGGAATCAAGAAGACTGTTCGTTTGACCTCTGACTCTTATTTGCTACATGATGCTGGGCAAGTCACTTAACCCTGCTGGCTTCAGTTTGTTTGCCTCAGTTCATCATCAGCTGGAGAAGGAAATATGAAACATCCCAATATCTTCATCAAGAAATCCCCAAAAGTGGGTCACAAAGAATTGGGCATGACTGAAAATAGCTAAACGACAACACTGTTACCCTTTTCTGATCACCCTTTACGCTCAGGCTATTCTGTTTTCTCAGCTCTGGGGCCAATACTGCCAAGCTTAGAGCTTGTTATATTCAATTTGTAGAGAGAAACACGCACACGCACACACACACACACACACGCATGCATGCACAAACCATAACAGAGTATTGTTTACCCCACCAGGAAGTTGTGCCCTATCTAATTTTAGAAATATACCTTCATTGCAACACTGAATTTTTACCAAAGGGATAACAAGACATGAGAATCACTCCAGTTAATAAGTTACCATTGTAATTATTACTGTAAGAAAATTATTCACAAACTTTCCTCTCAATGATTTTGAAGAAAGGAAAAGGGAATAACGCGTGGTTATAGCTGCAGTTAACAGTCTCTCTCTTTTATTTAGGTCTCAAATATAAATAGTAGGTGAAATGAAAGAGCCAAGGTGACACTATAAGTTATGACTAGTTCCTTGTGAAAGAAAGAAAGAAAGAAAGAAAGAAAGAAAGAAAGAAAGAAAGAAAGAAAGAAAGAAAGAAAGAAAGAAAGAAAGAAAGAAAGAAAGAAAGAAAGAAAGAAAGAAAGAAAGAAAGAAAGAGAGAAAGAGAGAAAGAAAGAAAGAAGAAAGAAAAAAAAGAAAGGAAGGAAGGAAGGAAGGAAGGAGGGAGGGAGGGAGGGAGGGAAGGAAGGAAGGAAGGAGGGAAGGAAGGAAGGAAGGAAGGAAGGAAGGAAGGAAGGAAGGAAGGAAGGAAGGAAGGAAGGAAGGAAGGAAGGAAGGAAGGAAGGAAAGATTATTTCTAGTCCAATTTACTGTGACTAAATTTAAGTCCTAGTTATGTGTTGATTTGATAAAAAAAATTGATTTTCAATTATATAATAGTTTGAAAAAATATGGAAAGTATTTTAAAATTCAAAAATAAGGAAAGGTGTCTTACAAGTGGTCTTCTGATCCTCTGTTCATTTTAATGTTTTAAATTTGTCACCTAAAGCCATTTATTTGAATATTTATGGATTAAGTAAAGACCAGCATATTGCTGAAAATTTTAATCACCTTGAATGCAGAGAGAGAACTAATGTTATTACTGACATTGTGAATAGTTAACTTTTATCATTCATGAAGGAAATTTTCCAATAAACTGCTCCATTCTTTAAGATGTTAACAAGAACATACATAACGATTATTGGAAGAGATGCCTCATGGAAGAGAAAATAGTCTCATCAGATATGTTGTAGAGGTGATTCTCATTTAGATAGAAGTGTAATGAAATGATAAATAAAGTCCCATCCAGTTCTGAAATTCTGTGATTCTTTAATTATGATTTATAAAAAGAATTGGGTTACTTCATAAATTATCCAGAATATGACTTCCTGGATGAAAATATTGTTTGTACTACATTGGAAATTAATTCATACCTTTGTATAATAGCATGTTCAACCTGGATTCATTTGAATTCTCTTGAAAAACTGATTTTTTTGACCCAGCTGAATACATCCTTCTATTATCTGCATAAGTTTCTTCAGCATTTTCTTCAGATCAGTTATAACTCTTCACACAGACAAAACTCATAACTCCAGAACAAACCCATTTAGTTTTGCTCCCATGATAGAAGTTCCTTGAATTATCCAGTTCAATACAATTTAATCATTCAGTATAATTTCATCCCTATTTACTATAGATCCAATCCTGCCAATGGAGTTTAATAATTCCAAAATTTGCAACAATTCTGAAGACAGAATTCAAATGAATTATTCCCAACCTATGGTTTAAAGACTCTTCCTGTAATTGCCATTGATTTGCTGATCTGAAATTCCCCAAACCAATTCCTTTCATTTAAAGAAAAATTAATGTTATTTTCAGCAGAATCAAAAGGAGGTAATTGGCCAATAGTGCCAGACCCGGAGAGAGGAGTTCAGACCCTGACATTACTAGCTATGTTTCTTTGGGAAATTTAAATTCCTGATACTTTATTTTTCTCATTGTAGAATGAGGTGATTAGACTTGGTGTTTTCTAAGGTCACTCCTGGCTCTAAATCTGTGGTCCTTTGATACTCTGGAATGAAATATCTGTATTACCAATGGGGGGGAGGGGCAGAGGAGGAGGAGAAGGTTTCTTTCTAGTATTGCATGAAATCTTTTTAGAAACCTGTGTAGGATGTCAAATGTTAATTTGGGGTATATTAATAATAATATTCATAGTTATAAAGCATTTTAAAGTTTACAAAGCAGAACTCTCATTACAGTAACACTATCAGGTGGATAGTAAAAATATAATAATAATAATAGTATTTTTCAGAAGAAGAATACAAAGTACAAAGGACTTTAAGTGACTTTCCCATGACCACATAGCAAGTAAATATCAGAGGTATTATGCAGATCCAGGTCTTCCCATACTATGTCAAGCACCATTTGCCTTTCTGGAGAAAGTTCATTAATATCATAGGGAAATAGCAGATTTGATATAAAAGGAAATGATAGGGAATGAAAAATGATTTTAAATGAACAGTGTTAAAAAGAAGGAAATCACATCTATTTTTCTTTCTTTGAATTAGATAATAATCACTGTTTAGAAGGATAAAAACATTAGAGATTTTATACTTTAGAATCTTTTTCATATCCATGTATAAGACCAGCTTCTTAATTTGTTACATATTAATCAGTGAGAGATAGTGTGGTGTAATGGAAAGAAAAATTCCTTGAAACAGGAAAGTTTGAATTTAGATCTTGCCTATACCCATACAAGCTTTGTGACCATGGACAAGTCAAAAATTCTTAGCACTATAGCCAAATTTTCTAAGACCATAATTACTTAGACTTGCCATGTGCACTGTTTCAGGGAATTTCTACCTCAAGTGTTCCCTTGAACTCATTAAATCATATCTTGACTAGAAAAGGATATATATAAAACATCCGCTATAGTTCAACTCTGTGAAAGTTACTGTTTAAAATATATATGTATATAGTGCAATATTCAGATGTCCGTCAAATTAATGAGGTTAAATTATGATGATATTGTTAAGGTCTTTAATTATGTGTAAAAGGTTTTTTTATTGCTTCTCATTGCTAGATCTAGTCATCTTCACAAGGACTGATTAAATCTCTGGGCAGTATTTTGTTCACCCAGGATATCATAGAATAGAGCTACTCTTTTGTGCTAGGGGTGTGTGTGTGTGTGTATGTGTGTGTGCGCGTGTGTGTGTGCGCGCATGTGTGAGTGTGTGTGTGCGCATGTGTGTGAGTGTGTGTGTGTGCACTGGCACACACCTATGTATGAAAATGTTCTCTTCTCCCATTACAATGTGAGCTCTTTGAAGACAAAGATTATTTTATCTTCTATTCCATAACCTTAGAACCTAGCACGGTTCCTGACACATAGAAAGTACTTAAAAATGCTTATTGATTGATTATTGAGCCTATAAAATCGTCAAGGAATATTTTCCATGTCAGTTGACAGGGGATTTAGAGAGACATGAGGACAGACCAGAAACAAGAGACCTGAGAGGAGACTTGAATTCTGGGAGAAATGGGTACTGGTAAATGCTGCCCTTCTATGTATTCTCCTCTAGGGACAATATTCTTAGTTTCAGTGTTAGAGAGGCAAGAAAAAATCCTCATGACTTGAGACATGAGAATTGTCCAGTGGGGAATCACATGGGCTAAGTTCCTGGACTCCAAGTTCCTCTATGACAAAACAATGATAGAACCAATGGTGGTAGTCAGGAGCTGTGTAATGGTAAGAGTTCTTGAAGTGCCTTCTAGAAAAGTGTCAGAGTTGAAGAATACCAATCTTCAAGAGGGTTTATGGAAAGAATACCACATGACCAAGTGAGAGGGTACCTGAACCCCAGCCTTCTGAAGGAGGAGTAATAGTCCTGAACTTCAAGATCTGGGGTACAGAGAAAATGGTGGAACATCCCTCTCAGAAATGGCAGTGGCCAGAAGCCTCTACGATTGAATTTATGTCATATAAACTGAGAACTTGAAGGTTCTGGACCATGATTTATATGAGGCAGAAGGTTATGGTAGATAGAGTTTTGGATTTGAAGTCTGGAAGTTCTGAATTCAAATCCTGTCTCTGACACCTCCAAGTAGTAAGAATATGGGAAAAAATGATCTCTTTGAATCTCATTTCCTCTTGTAAGAAGTCATGAGGACATGAACTAGAGTGAAAATAATAGAAGTGAACAGGGAGGACTAGATTTAAGAGATCTGATTGGAATGAAAGAAGTAAAACAGCAAGGGAAAAACTTGAAAGCTTTACCTATATACCGAATGTGTCAGGGCTGCCCACACAATTTAGCACCTGAATGCAAGATGTGACTCTGCACTATCTCCTTGGGTTGGCTTAAGCACCCCAACCTGCCCTCACATTATCAGGTCTGAAGTTCTCAGAGATGGACCACCACAAAGGTAGAACTCAAATTCTCCCAGCATCCTAAGGGTAAATTTATCGTGGAAGAGAATACACTTCTATTATAAAACACTCATGAGCCCCCACAAGTATAATTCTAATACATTCAAATATATTCAATATTGAATATATTCAAAATCACTTGCCACAGTAATGTAACTCTTAAACATGAAACACTTAATAATGAGGCAAAAGAAATAAGTATAACAATATAATCATTCAATAGCAAACAAATGGAGTAATAAGCAATACATTACAGTTCACTTGTAAATCTGGATCACACTCTCCTGCCAGTTCATATGCTATTAATGGTCAAAGTGGACAAACACAGAGAGATAGGTAAAGAAATGAGGGAGGAAAGTCTATGTCTTTGAGGTAATTCAGAACTCTCATCTGTAAGCCCTGATGTCTTTTGTCCCTTCAAGAACAATCTCTACTAGTTGCTTCTCTTCCTAATCTTCACCCACTTCCGGCTAAACAAATCCTCCCTTCTTTTGTTCTTGAGCTGATAAAACAATGCCAAGCTCACTTAATTCATAATTAATTTGCCATTAATTCACCAAAAAATTCACCAATAGAAGGGTGCAGAGAAAGTAATTCATAATTACCAATAAAAGGATGCAGAAGAAATGCTACATTTTTAATAAAAGTAAGTAATTCCCTTAAGCCAGAAAAGTGCAAAACTACTCCTGCTGGCTTTCTAAATGATGCACAAAAATCAGCCAGCTGCTCACTCAACTATATTTTGTGTTATCCAATTAGCATCTGTATCTTGTTATAAAAAAAATGTCCTCAGGTTGGCTTTGTGGGAAATAGAAACAAGCCCAGCCAGATCTTCACTCAACAGAAAGTCATGTCATATCCATGTTTATAAAAAAGCATTTCCTAAGCAAATGTTCCCCCTCTGTTTTTCCCTCTCAAATAAGAGGGGGACATCAGAGAGCAACCAGTCACTTCCGAGAGACATCCCCCCTCTCAAATTATAGATGGGGTTGAGGGATGACAACTCTCAGCGGAATGCACCTCTACAGGCCTTTTCTTCAGCCAATCCAAAAAGGAGCATTTTTCTTCCAATCAACAACTTTCTAAGAAAAGTAAGTGAAGCTATCCTATCACTTCACTCTTCCTGCTAGCATCTTTTCACTCAGCTTCTGCTGTCTTCTTAATTGCTGCTGATATCCTCTTAACTCCCCACCATATGGGTTCTTCACAGCTTCTAATGGCTCAAATTAGAACTGACTGGTGGTCAATGACTCATCTTTCCCTTATCAGATAAACCTCACAAATCCAACTGTCTCTCTTTTATGAAACCAATAATCCTTATTTAATATCCTCCAGTTTCCAAAGAGTTGTTTGATTTACAACACTGTGTGTTTTAACCTCACAAGCTTTAAAAAGTCACATGCAAATGAGCTGAGGGACCACAATACCCTTCAACATCAGTCATTTCTCTGCCTTTAAACAGATCCTCTCAGTGTTCTCTTTAATCTTCATAATCCTCTGTTTCTCCTTAATGGAAAAATTGTGTTTCTTCTCATATGAATTTTAACAGATTTTTTTTAGTACAACATTTCTTTTTCTATGCTTTTCAACAACTAAACTGCATGCATATAAAAAGGTCAATACCTTATTCCTTAGAGATGGAAAGAATAGTTATAGCATCAGCAAAAGTTGGGACGTCAGGAAGAAGGTCATATTTAGGTTGAAGGATTATCAGTTCAATTTGTGTCATGTTGCGTTTGAAGTTTCAAGTGGATCTCCAAGAAAAGATATCTAATAAGCCATCAGAAAGTTAGGTTTAGAGCTCATTTTATAATTATATTTTGGAATTATCTACACAGAGGTCATCATTGAAGCCATGATAGTGAATATGACTGCTGAAAGTGTTCAAGAAAGTTCATCATAGGACCTTGAGCAACATACACATTACAATAGGAGAAGCAAGAATAACCAGGTGTAGAACCAATGCAACATTCACAGCACCTATGGTGACCATGAATATCCTGGCACAATTCTGAGTAATGAAATACCACAGACTCTCCACATGGAAGACAGAACCAAAACATATTCAGACATCAGAAAGCCAAATCCATCATAGTAACAAAAATCTATGCACAATAACAATGCAGAGAACAAAAACCTCATCCCCAAGCCTTCCCCATGCTAGGCTTCTCAGAAACCAGCTCCATTAAAACAAATCACAAGCAGGCTCTCTTAAACAAAATCACAAACAAGCCCTTTTACTCATGCTAACTAGCAGCCTGCATCCTTCCTTGCTGATTGCTCTCTCACGAATTTCATCTCAGCTCTGTTCTAGCTAGACCTCTTCCTAGTCACCCTTCTTGTTCCACCCATTCAACAAATTCCTCCCACCACAGGCTCTGTGTGACTCAGACTCATGTGACTCAGGCTTCCATGTGACCCAAGTAGGCTACATGGGCCTATTAGTAAATATGAAAGCTCTCCCCATTTAAATTACCATTACACTAGGAAAATTAGATTGGTAAAGAATTGTGAACCAGAGAGGAAGGGAGCTAAGAGAGAGTGGACCAAATACTGCACATAAAATTATAGTGCTGAACTTAAAGTCATGGGACCTCAGCTTAAATCCATACTCTGTAACCTTGAGTAAATTATTTAATCTGTTTGTACCTCAGATTCTTCATCTGTCAAATGAAGTACTGTGCAAGATAACCTCTAATTCCTTTACAAATCTGGAGCTATGATCCCATGCTATCACGGAAAACAAGAATGGAAGTAATATTAAAATCACATTAGTTTCCTTTGCTAACTATTTTCGAGTATATAGACTATATCATTGAAGATGGATTAGACTTATTCTTCTTGACTCCACTTGACAGAACTAGGACCAAAAAAATAGGAGTTGCAAAGAGACAAATCTGGACTCAGTAAGGAAAAAAAAAACTTTCTAACTTTTAGTTATTAAAAAATAATAAAGCTCCATCAAGTATAAATGAGTTTCTCCCCACTAGAGGTTTTCTGGAAAATGTCAAATGACCACATCATTTGCATACTGTAGATACTCATTCAGGAATTCCAGGGATAATAAATGGTCTTTGAGGTTCTTTAGCTTCTGTGTTTGGAGCATTTTGTTGAATGTGTTATTTTAATCTCCAATGGCAGCAACTATAGAAGCTTTTGCAGGGAATCTATGGCTTCTGCAACATTCAAACCAACTGAATGCACAGAGGCTGTGCATTATCTTACAGAAATTTAAGAAGTGAAATTCACCAAAAACTAGTCTCTCCAGAACTTTAGTTCACATCACAGAACTGTTCTTACCTTCACTACTGTTCAGTCATTTTCAGTCATGTCCAAATCTGCATGACTCCATTTGGTGTTTTCTCTGCAAGGATACTGGAGTGATTTGCCATATCCTTCTCCAGAGATCTCATTTTACAGTTGAAAAAACTTGGGCAAACCGGGTCACACACTTGCCCAGGGTCACATACCTAGTAAGTGTCTGAGGCTAGATTAGAACTCAGAAAGAGGAGTCTTCCTGACTTTAGGCCTGGTACTCTATCCACTCTACAACCTACCTACCTGGTCTTCACTATTACCAATGTGTAATACATTTTTTTTTTACTTATTTCAAAAATGAGGAAATTGAGCCACAGTTCATTTCATGCATTGCCACATTTACAGGAAGCATTCTGCACAATTTGACTTCCTTGGGAATAGATACTATTCATTATAAATTCCTGTCATAAATTTCCCAATGTGATTTGTATTGGTGATATCTCATATGTCTCAAAAACAAAGCTAAAATAATTGAATTTTGGATTTTCCTTGACATGTTCTGAAACAATGAATATGGAATTAAATAATGAAAGAAACTTTTGTCTTTTTTCTTATCTTCAAAAAAATAATTTAAAGTCTTTAAATACCTACTAGACATTACCCTAAGCAAGACAGTTTTAAATGTCTACAGCTAAGATAGAATATGATTCTGGCAGTGAGATTCACTAGGTAGTGTTAGGACTTGGAGTCAAGAAGGCTAGGATTCCCACTTCAGAAAGTTACTAGCTACATGACCCTTGGCAAATTATTGACCTTTAGTTCAGTTATTGTTCAATCGTGTCCAATTCTTTATGACCCCTTTAGGGCATTTCTTAACAAAAATAGTACAGTGGTTTGCCATTTCCTTCAGGAGCTGAAGCGAACAGCATAAAATGACTTATTCAGGATTACAGAGATACCAAGTATCTAAGACCATATTTGAACTCAGGAAGATAAGTCTTCCTGACTTCAGACCCAGTGCTCTATCCGCTGTACCACCTAGTTGCCCCTCTCTCAATCTTAACATCCTCCACTGGAAGATGGCAGAAATAATAGCATCTGGTTCACAGAGCTGCTCTAGGGATCAAATGAGATAACATACACGTAAAGCACTTTACAAACCTTAAAGTGCTATTTAAATGCTAGCTGCTGTTATCTCAGAAATATAGAGAGCACAGTATAAATGAAAAGATCATAAAAGTAAAACTGTGAGTAACTGAAAAACCAGTAAAAGCCCCAGGGAACAGACAATGAAACTTATCTTTGTCTTATCTCCAGAATGGCAGGGGGCTGCTAGAGAAGAATGATGTATGTATTATCAAAGTGGTCAGTTAATTAGGTATTTTTGCGTAACTGTTTTTTTTGCTATTCATTTAAATGGGACTATTCAAAGTAATATTCAAGTCGGGGCTGGAAAGGCAGAGTATTTCCAGAAATGATAACAAAAAGCATCTTCAAAAAAATGTGTGTGTGAATGCATATATGAATGAGGATAGAAAGTCTTAGAAGTTTTCTTCTGATGTTATCCAAAAAGTAATAACAAAAAGAATAAAACAGGAGTGTCAGTGGTACATTTGAATGAATATTATAGGATTTTGAATAATTTAAGTTGCAGAATTAAAGAGCCAATAATAATATATATTGCATTTTCTATTTGCAAATTTAAAAAGTAACATTTGTCTTGTTTCTGTTCAGGGGAAATCACTGTGCTTCAAGTTGTGAGTAAATTGTCTGTACAAGCCTTAAGGACAAACATCATCTGTATCTCTGAAATACCAGCTGGGTGGCAACCCTATTTCTAACAGCCTGGAAAATACTAAGGGACTTGCCAGTACTGCTGTTGTCAAGAGTTGTCAGTCCAATATCTTTCCAATTCCCAAAGATCTGTTGAGAAAGGGGAAAGAGCTCAGGGAGGGGGGTAGTGGAAAAACTTTCTCTACCCAACATCCTATTCTTTGTGATACTCTCATTTTTTATAATAGCTTTATGTCTATGTAGTCATTTTAAGTTCCAGAGCACTTTGTATTCAAATTTCTCATTTTCACTTCATTGTTAGCTCATATTTCAGAAGATCCCTGCATTAGAAATAAAAATTGGCAAATATAATACGCAAAAGAAATGTGTTACATGCATACATTTAGAAGGGAAGGGAGATGTTATGTGCCAACAGCAACAAATCCTCAGACTGAGAATAAGTTTGTTTCATGTCATAGACAGAATGCAAAATATTTCTTATGAGGGGAAAGTGTCAGGTTGTCTCACTACCAGATTCCCAGATTTTACAGCTAGAAAAGACTTTAGAGATTGAATCAAACTCCTTTCATTTACAGATAATAAAGTTGAGGGCTATAGAAGTTAAATAGTTTGCCCAGGGCAAGATCTTAAACGCTAAAGCCAGGATTCAAACTCAGTTATCTGATTACAAAGATAGTTGTCTAATAGGCATAAACCTGTAAGACAAATTCCAGTAAGGAGGAAAGGATACACGATGCACAAGAGAAAAATGGAAATAGAATTGAGTGTAAGAGGAAATACAGGAGATGAGAGGATGAATCCTAATTTTATATCAAATTAATTTTAAGAAATAATAGAAATAATTAAATGAACCTATCCTTAACCTCTCTCAAATTTTGCCACACCTCACAAATTGTTATATTCTTTTTAATATGTTTAATGTTCATCAAATTCAACATCTCAGAAATGATGTCTTTATTATCTGTTGAGTTACACAAACAAAGAAATATCTGTGGCTGATAGAGTCATAGGTCATATTGCCTACATAATAAAATGTTGGTAGGATACTATATTCTTGTAGCTTCTGCTCTCTGCATATACAGTTCTGTTGAGCTGATAGAATTTTTCCTATCCTCTCCTTTTGTCCCCCCAGCCCACCTGATTGCCCTTTCACAGCTATGAAGGCTAAAAGTAGTTTTTTGTTTAATTTTATAAATTGAATTTTTTCAATCAGGAAAAATCTTCCTTATCTCCTTGGCCTATACCTCCTCATTGAGGTAGAAATGAAGCGGGGAAAGCCTGTTATAATCACGTCAAGGAAAGAGTCAGTCAAATTGAAGACAAGGAAAAGGAATTTCTACATGAGCCATTATATGTGTGTGTGTATGTGTGTTTATGCAGAGATGAGAGGGAAGGAAAGAAAGAGAGAATAGAAAAGTAAAAGTGCTAAAATATAGATAAATGATGTAGGATAATAGAGCATCTTCATATCTTCCTAGATTTCTCTGAAACCATCCTCTTCCTCATTTCTTATTGTACTAGAATAGTATTCTATCACATTCACATACAATGCCTTTTTCAGACATTCCCCAATTTATAGACACCTTCTCAGTTTCTAATTCTTTGCCAATATAAAAAACTATAAATATTTATGCACAATCTTAGTTAAAGTTTTTTTGCTTAGGCTCAATCCCTTCCTTAATCTATGGTTCCTTGACTATATACAGAGGGACAGAGAGAGAGTCTTTTGGAATATTGCATTCTATATTCTGTTTCTTTATAGTTCTGGCTGCTAAATCATGTATGATACTGACAATGAGTCCATGGCTCCTTGGGACTTGAATTCTTCACTTCTGAAGGTTTGGAATAGTTTTCTTTGACCTGGAAACTGTAATTTTTAGCTAAAATATTTCTAGGAATTTTATTTTAGGGTTACTTTCAGAAAGTGACCTGTAGATTTTTTTTTTTTTTACAAGAGGTCTGAGTGGTTTTCTTTTATGATTTCTTGAAATAAGATTTCTATATTCATTTTTTGGCCACAGCTTTCAGGAAGTTCAATGGACAATAAATTTTTCCTCCTCTATCTGTTTGCCAGGTCAGTTATTTTTACTGTTAGATACCTTATACTTTCTTCTCTTTTTTTTAATCCTTAGACTTTGTTTTAGTATTTTAATTGTCCTATAGAGTCATTGGCTTCTATTTGGTCCATTCTAATTTTCAGATATTTTGTTTTTCAAGCAAAGTTTTATATTGTTTGTGCCAAACTGTTAATTCCTCATCCAATTCTTTTTTATATAACTAATTTTCTTTCTAATTTTTTCCCTCTACAACTCACATTTCATTTACTAAAAAAACAAAAAAAAACATTTGAAACACTTTTGAAAAACACTTGCTTCATTTCTTCCAAGAATTCTTGTTGATTTTGGGCCCAAACTGTGTTTTCCTTTGAGGCTTTGCTTGTAGATATTTTAGAATCATTCTCTCCTTCAGAGTTTGTGTCTTAATTAGCTGTCACCATTATATATGGTGGGATTCTTTTTTTTTTTTTTTACTTTTTTATTTGCTCTTTTCTTAAGCCTACTTCCTGACTTTGAACTTTATATTATAGTTAGGTACTTCTGGAGAGGATTTCCAGCTTGGCCCTAATTCTGCTTTCTTGGATATATTGAATATTGTATTATTCTAGGTTCTAACAGGTATTTCAGACTAGTGACTTACAAGCTTTCATGAATCCCAAAGTAGTCTAATCCAAGACAAAGTATGTTCATTGCCTCTCAGGTTTGAGCTTTTCTAGTTCCTGACATGGGTCTGGGTCTGAGCAACAAACAAGCCTGTCACACCTAGCATGAGACACCCTCCTAAGTCATTCTTGGAGCTGTGGCATAGAATTAGGCACTTTCTGTACGCTACACAAGTGTAAGTTACTCTATGCTAGATCTAGGACCTCTTCTTGCTCTAGTATACATCCTTTCCCTGAAGTGGAATGCCCCCATCAGTTCTCTACTTCCTAAATTCTATCTCTAATGTCCACAGATCTCTAGCTCCCTATGTTGACCTATGCCTGAATAAAATGATGCCCTGTGATTTTTTTTTCCCTTGAATTTTCTGATCAGAATGAGATCTAGTACATTCTCTAAATCTATTAGGAGATTTTTTTCTTGGGGAGGGGTGCATCAAGTTCTCTATTCTTCTTCCTGCTACTCATCCATCTTGGCTCTGATTCCTTAAAGTGTCATTTTAGCAATGGAAGTATGAAATGTTTTAATGCATTGGTTATCAATCCCGGACAAATTTTTGCTCTTTTAACAGCCATTCTTTGGTCTCTCCTTAGAGATCAAAGCTAGTCTGTACAAATCATAATCAGTGTGTGTGTGTGTGTGTGTGTGTGTATAAGTGTTGGAAATGACATCCATGAAAGAGAACCAAATGTTAGAAAATTTAAAGATCTAATTTATGATGCTATTATGAAAGATAATAATTTGTTAGCTTAAGTAAGAATCGGTACCTTCCCTACAACTATCATGTGAAAAAAATTGAGGAAAGCCAGAACTACCGCTGGGAAATCTAATTCAAATCTTCATGTAATGCCTTTATTGATACACAGTGATTATAATAAAACAATAGATCAATTCAAACAGGTGATTAGAATTGACACAGGAAGTTGTACCATGATCCTATTTGTTTGCTAATAGTAGTAAGCTATTTTTAATATTAACAAAAAAAATCCAGCATGTATTTGTGTATCCAAATAGTATAAGTATGTAAGCATATATGCCTAAATATAATTATAAACATGAATATATATGTGTGCATAGACATACTTATATGCACACATTTTAACTCCATGCTACCTATCTTTAGACACACATAGACATAGCCAAAAACATACATTACAGAAATAGAAGGAAAAAAATATTGTCCAGTCAACATAATGGCTTTGCTACATAATACAGTAATGAAAATTTCATTTACATTGCTTTCTTCCCATAAAATGTACATTGGATATGCTAGAAGTCATTTCCAAAATGCTTCCTACATATTGCTTAGATCTCATCTACTCAAGTGCATTTCATATTGTGAGGAGAAATGCCAGCCCAATACTAAAGAAATGTGAATTTCCATGGTAACAGATGCAATTTTATTTCTTTTGTTTGTAATGCTGGAACTGAACACCACAAAGGAGACTTCAGAAGGATTGTTTTATTAAATAGTAACAATGGTTTTGAAAAGGCTATTCAAAATTATGTAGCACCCAGGCACTCAAATACAACACATACTCTGTCCAATAACACTATCAACAAATAAATAACAATAAACGAAAAAAAAACCTGCCTCTTTCCTGTAAGGGTGGTATAGTGAAAAAAAAAAACACAAATGTAGGCTAATAGTATGCCAAGCTCCATTAGTATAGTTTATAGGAACTATGTTTGAGACTTATGGGAAGAGGATTAGGGGGTACATCTGATATGTTGCTATAGGCTCAATTGTTAGAAGTTATGAGATTTTTTAAGTGCCTTACACACATTTCATTGTGGTTTTGGAAAGACAATTTACTACCACCCACTGCCACCATATATCATTTCTCTGTTATATCCACAGGCTACTTTCTACAATGATAATACCCATATAATCATCCTTATAAGTAACAAGGGCTGGTCCTCAAGCTTTCCCTTTTGCAAACGTTTGGCATTTATTGTGCAAGCTAATAACTCTTTAGTAGTGTCTGCTCTCCAAGCGCAGAAGGTTCAAATGTTTTCTTAAAGATTCCTTTAAGTCTAATTAATTCAGGAATTCAGGGAAAATATGTGTTACATATACAGAGTAGCCCTTTAAATGTCTCTCCTTAAGCCGAAAATTGCATAAATAGATTGAATAGCAGTATTCAACATGATTTATACATTTCAGATAGCACCAACAAGAATGGTTGCTCCAAGTGTTAATGTAAACATTTATGCTACAATCAGCATTCTCTGATCTCTTTGTGAAATGGAACTTATTTATGCTAGTTTGGCAGCAATTTGGGTTCACATGTGATTTAAAAGATATATTTTTAAATCATTTCCATTTTGCTTAAAGTGTAAAGAAAACATAACTGCAAATTCTAAGTTTAGATGACTTCTAGCAGCTTCTATTATGCAAGTTTGCAAACCAAACAGTGTATATAAGGCTGTTGTAAACTCAGCACACTCAGCAAGGTGTCTCTTTCTTAATTTCTTTCAATTTATCTTGAGTCATGTTCAAGATTAAGTGGGAGTTTCTCCTATCTAAGATTAAGTCAAGCCTGTGAGAAATCAATTGCCTATAAACACTGAAGCAACAAAATGGCCAGTTTAACCAGGCCAAACAATGTGATGCTTGACTGGATCCAACTCTCCAGGCTCCCTATTCCCTTACAATTTCCAGGATGTGTGTGGGCTTTTCTAAGCACCATTAAAGCCTTGCACCCACCCACAAAATGAAATGATACGCAGCATTATGTCATCACCATTGCAAATTACCTTGCACAATACCACAACTTTTTCCCCATTCCCCTCCCTAACCTATGAACTACTTTGCTCCAATTTCCAAGGCACTAAGGAGAATCATTTTTAAGAAGGCAGTATATATACTAGAACCATATCCTAAAAAAAAAATGATAGCCTGGGAGCCAGGAGATAGTGGCTGTAGTCTTGACTCTGCAATAACTAGTATTTGTGTGTGTGCATGTGTGTATGTATGTGTGTACTGCACTTATACGTATATATACATATATATATAGTGTCTGCAGATACTATAAGAATGATTACATATCTATATAAAATACATATAGATAGATATTTATAGGCATATGTTTCTTGTGATACAGTCAAATAATAGTCATATGAATTTCTTATTTGCTTTTCAAAGTTTCAGAAGAAGCCAAACAATTTCCAAAATTTCCTCCTTAGTGAACTGAGTCCACTATGTTACTTGAAAAAGGTATTAATGCCAATAAGAAGTTCTTTTAAAAGTTTATAGAGCCATCAGATATAGAGCTGGAAAGGTCCATTGAAATTCTTTACTTCAACTCCATTTTATAGGAAAGGAAATTTAGACTTAGAGAGGAAAGTAGATTGCTTAGTGTAATACAAGTTGCAAATAGCTAGATTCAAACTGATTATCTCATGACACTCCATAGGAATGCTAAAACCATAAGTTTGACTTTGATTCCCCAAAAAATTTTAGGACAAATAATTACAAAGACCAATAAGAAATATTTTGCAAAGCACAAAGAGGCTGGATAGCTTTATTAAAAAAAGTCACACTACACTAACTTTATTTTTGCTTTTGTACAGAGTTATTGAACTGGTAGATCAAGGCACAGTTTACTCAGATTTTTGCCAAATATTTGACAGTTTTTCCTGTGGTCATCTTGTGTATAAAAGGAAAGAAGCAGGCTAGATAACAGTAGATAGTTAGCTGGATTCAGAACTGTGTGAATGACGAATAAAAGAGTGGTCATAAATGAATCAGTGTCAGTTTTGGAGTTCTCCAAAAGAGTGCCTTAGTGCTTCTCTGTGCTTTGCCTTGTACTATGTTTAAATATTTAACATTTTTTTATCAGTGGCTTGGATAAAGGCATAGATGAGGTGCTAATAAAAATTTAAGATAATACAATCCTGAGAGTGATAGCTATCATGTTGGATAGCAGTCAGAATCAGTGAAGATCTTTACATTTATGATATTGAACCAAATCTAAGAAGAGTGAAATTAGCAAAGATAAATGTAAAGTATTAAGTGTGGGTTCAAAAAGAGGGACCTCCCAAGCACAACACTGGGGAAACTGGAATAGCTAGGACATGATCTGAAAAATACGTGAGGAATATCAACTGTGATAAAGCAGCCCCCAAAGCTAAATCAGTCTTTGATCATATTAAAAGAGAGCTGGTATATAAGCGGTGAAAGTTCCACTATGTTCTTCCCAGAACCCACAATATTGGGAATGGAGTTTTCAGTTCTGGTTACCATTTTAAGGAAACACATGCATAATCTAAATAACATCCAAGACAAGTTGATGAGGCTAACTAAGGGCCTTGAAATTATGCCATTATAAAGATTAGTTGAAGAATCTTGGATTTTTTAGGCCAGAGAAGACAAGACTTAAGGATCCATTAGTCCGGTCCTGATTAGTAGTTTCAGTGATGTTAACAAATTTTATTTGGAATTTTATACATAATTACCAATGTTTCCTTCGTCAAAATTATGTATACCTAAAAAATGATGAAGGTAGCAAAGATAATAATTTGCTACCCTGTGCCTTGTATTTAAATAGTTGATTTTCCAGTGGGCAGACTTGATTGCAAAAGTATCTTAGAATTCAGGAAGCATAATGCCCTCAGGCCATCCTCAAGGAGTCTATGTTTGTATCTTTAACAAGCATTGTAACTATTACAAGTTCATCACCATTTAATAAACTGGGACCTGATTATTCACATCATGTTTGGTATGATCAGATCTCACTGAGTGTATAATTCTTACAGCTGTCCAGCAGTGAAAAATATTGAAGTAATTCACTCACTGCATAAAGGAAACAATGCTCACCAAAGATCCATTTGCCCAGGAGGGCAGTAGTATGTCTTAACACTTCATTTATGGTGTATTCAGGGAGGTAGATAATGAAAAAAAAAAATAACAGTTAAGCCCTGGCCATTAAAGCAGTCTCCCACTGATTACTCATGACTGCTCTATTATTTATTCACAGTACTGTCCACTGGAATTAATGTTCAGCCACTCTAGCATTACAAAGCAGAGTTTGTTCCCATAATTGATAGGATTCTAAATCCATTTAAATAAGCGATTGCCTCTCAATAGATCTGTGCACTGAGTATAACAGCATGGGAAATCAGTAATGTTCAAAGTAGGTCATGACAGTGGAAGATAAAGCTTTTATTTTCAATTTTATTGTGCCTACTTTCATTTTTATCCATGATGTTTAGTCATATACCTTATTTACAGGAGAAACCCTCCTATATTGCTCTTTTCTTTGCCCAGTCTCTTACCTGCAGAAGAAATTAGGATAGGATGTAGAGGGATTAATGATTGAAGTGCTTTAATGAAGAAACTGAGGTCCAGAAAAGTTAAGCAACTTACCCAAGGTTATAGGAGTAATACATAGCAAAAGTTGAAGTTTAAAGCTAGGTTCAGTAACTCCAGATTCAGAATTTTTACCACCATAGTCCACTCCTTCCCTTTCTTTCTTACTTTCCTTTCTTTCTCCTTCTTTCTTTCTTCCTGTTCTTTACGTTGACCTGAATTCATTTTGCTCTCATTAGTAGATGTACTGATATTTAAGTATTTTACCTGAGAATGTCTTCTCTCCTTTTTACATGGTAGGTTCCTGGTGTGCCTTCACCTGAGTCAGATTTAATATAACTTTCTGACCTGTTGCAAGAATTCTGAGATCTGATTTCTCCCTTTCGGAAAATTGTAAGAAGGTCATTGGGAATGAATTCTTTAGTAGTTACTTAGATACATCTTCACTTGACAAGTGAAGATAGTAACTTTACACATCTCAGAACTTTAGATCATTTAACTTTTACAAAATACTAGTAAAACTGGTCACCTTATCAATCTCCACAAGAAAAAAACACAGAAGAAGAAATCCTAGGAGAAAGAACAGCCCCTGTCCAGAGCGTTCCAATAAAATAAAAAGCAAAGTGGTTGACCTGTGAGGACTCCCAACAGCCTTATCAATGGTACCTCCCAAACTCTCCCAAACTGAAGTTGCTTGTAGGGAGCATATAAAAGTAGAGAGAGCCATAGCCTGAAAAGTGATGTTTATTTCACTCGTACTACAGCTGCAAGGCTCATACCAGCAGGAAGGTAGTAAATAACCATCTAAGAAGGTGTTCACACCAACAGAGGACCCTGATTGGAACAGGTATGTAATTCATGGACCACAACTTATAGTGGGTGGCCCTTGCAGGGTTTTCTTCAATAACCATATTTATTTGCCTGTTACAAGATATTAATTAACTCAATAACTACTTATTAAGAGATTATAATCAATAGATTGCTCGAACTTTGTGGTCCTTTAATTTTTGCTAAATATTTTCATCTTAACTGCTGTCTGCACATTACATATAAAGGAAATAATACTTAGAGAGAGCAGCTAGATGGGGCAGCAGATATAATACTGAACCAAAAGTCAGGAAGACTCATCTTCCTGAATTTGAATGTGACCTCAGACACATACTAGCCACAGGCAAATCACTTAACCCTGTTTGCCTCAGTTTCATCATCTATAAAATGAACTGTAGAAGGAAATGGCAAACCACTCCAGTATCTTTGCCAAGAAAACCTCAACTGGAGTCATAAAGAGTTGGATGTGACTAAAATGACTGAACACAGTAACAACTCATTGTCTAGTAAGTTTCAGTTCTGATCCTTTAACCTAGGTCTTCATACTCTGAGTCTACAGATTGGGGGCATTATACATAGAAGCATGTTACTATATATATTTATAGTATAATATTATGTTTATAATATATCTTATACATAATGTATATATAATATGTGTCACATATATTATATATAATGCATTATATGTAAGGTTTCTTAGTGTTTTCCCCCCCTTTTAATGTTTTAAGGTAAGCTTCAATTTGATATATTGTGGTCAGGATGCATAAAGGTGAGAAATTGGTCTTCACATACTGAGACATCCAGCATACTCATTTCCAGAGCCTTCTGGGTAGAATTCAAATAAAGACATGTGCTACCTTTTCATCAGGCATCTCTGATATAAGCATTATTATGAATTTTCATTTCTTAGAGGGCCTATACAATGTTTCTTATATACAACAAGCACTTTTTGAATGAAGTTAGATTTGAATATGCTACAAAATACACAATTATAGCTATTTTTACCTCTTTAAAAATTGTCTGCCTATGTCATGGAAATATTTTCCTCTTTCATTGAAAAATATTGATTAAATAAAACAATCTATATCAAGCTCACCAATATAATGACACTGAACTTCAATACTTACAGTGCTAATGAATCAGAATTCCAAGATACTTTAATAAACAAGTCCTATATCTTTACCCAGAGACTGAGAAAAGACAGAGTAAGTGACCAGTCAAAACCTAGTATGAATAAAGATTAGAACCATCTTGATACTTATTGTTTTATTCAGTTGCTAAATTACCTATCTTCATCACCTACTTATATTAAAATTAGTATATAATATATTTTGGCTCATTTTCCACTTAAATGGGCTATGTTGATCCCAAAGCCAAATAATTTTTTTAGCATAGTTTGCAAACTTGATCTCTAACTGAATTATTCATTGTCATTCTCAATTTATTCATATATTTCATCTAATATTTGGAGATTGAATTGGAAAACTGTTACCAACTAGCAGAATACTTTTATAGTCAAACAAATGCAATGGTCAGTTTCTCTAGTCTTATATTCATAATACAGGTTTTTGGTTACACTGGAACTACCTATCCACATTTTAGTTCATGGAAACGGTAAATTATAAAGTGAGATGTTAGCAGCATGAAACAGTAGCTCTAAAAGCAGACTTCATTAGCTGAACATCATAGGTCCAGAAGGGACCACAAAGGTTATTGAGTCCAACCACCTCATCTTACAGATGAGGAAACTGAGATGCAAATAGCTTAAATGATTTATCCTGGGACAAACAGATAGTGAGTGGCAAAACCAAGAATTGACTTTTAATACTATGGACATTCCAGTGCACCACATTGCCATACATCATTGCAGTCAGAAAATATTTGGATTGTCACTTAAGAGATAAATTAGTCTTATTACACTTGGTTCCAGAGGGTAAAACAAGAATAAATAAATGGACATTATAAGGAGACAGATTTTTGGCTCAATCTGAGTTGTCTGTTCAAAATGGAATGAGCTGCCTCATTGGTACAAATTACTAAAGAAATTCATGACAATGTTGGTTGACAACTAACAGGGAACACGACAAAAAGGATTGATGCTTCAGATAATCATCGAATATGGCTTCTGAGTGTCCTTGCAACTCAGCAAATCTGTTATCCCCACTCATTTATATTGTTTAAAGTATTGCATACAATAATATATTCAATAATGCTTTATGTGATCTGATTTCTATGATGTATTTATTAAATTGCCAAAGGGTAGAATAGTAAAATAGGAACTGGAGGAAAGTATTGGAAGGCAAGAGGAGTCATAAGTATAAAGTAAGTAAAATAGATTTCAGTTACTTGGACATTTTGCCCAGGATTAATAAAGTCTTATTGTGCATGTGTATATGTGTGTGTTTCTGCTGTCATTGCAGAATATGAGAGAAAGTATAGTCATTATCTTTGTCCTAAAAGGGCTCCCAATCTAAAACACATTTACAAATGAAATGAAAAAAATAGGGGAAGGCTTTCAGACTACTTTAAGCCAAAATTTTCAAATGCTGCTTGTTAATCTATAATTTGTTCATCTATAATAGATCTCACATAGTAATCACATTGTCCATACAAAAGTTGTTTCTTTTCTTCTTCCTTCCATACTACGTTGCTCCCTGTGTCCTTTCCTCCTTTTTTCTTCTTTTTTTTCTTTCCAAACTAAATAACCATGCCAGTCTTTGGGAGCTGCAAAGAACAAATATATTATGTTCAGTTTCTTTATTGAAGCCCTTTAAGTCTCAGTTCAGGTTTTTTTTTTTTCCTCTTTTCTTTGGGGTTTCTTTTATAATAAGCCTGAGACTAGAAATAACTTACAGTGAGACAGATACTTGGCTCAGCCCCAAAAGGGCTTTAGGTCCCTACTATATAATGGTACAAATCAAAGCATGCATATCAAAAGATCTGGCATTCAGATGACATACCTCTCATTCAATCAGGCTGAGAGCTATGAGACATGTTGATGGCATTGCCCTAGAAAAGAAAAATTCTTTTCTTTTGTGTGTCATACTTGATGCTATATCTTGATGCAGCCAAGGTTTTCCATTTTCCTTCCTGGAAATAAATAAATACTGGTCCACCCCTTAATCTCCAGGTAAGCTACCATTTTCAAAGAGTGAAGAAAGAGTTCAGCTAAACTATTGTTTCCAAAAACAATATTGTTCACAGAAGATGGTTGTTCACAAAAGATATCTCTGTTATCAAGGATTAAGTTATACCAAAAAGAACCTTCATATATCATGGAAAGATCTTTAATTTGCAAGTCACTTAAATTCTCTGTGCCTCTATTTTCTCAAACTCTTCCCCCAAGAAAAGAGAAAATTGGACTAGATAGCACTTCCAGCTCTAACTCTATGATCATTTTACCTCCTCTATGCTCCTTCGTTAGCTGACTTGTCCCTTAGAGTAACCAGATTTGATAAACCTTTTTCCTTCTCAACTTTCTGAAGGATGAGAAGCAGAATGAGTCAGTGCTTAAGTCCTGATGTAGAGATTACACCTTGGAAAAAGGATTCATAATTTCAAATTCAATTCCATAAACATTTATTAAATGCCTACAACATGCTAGAAATAGTGCTAAGTGCTGGCCAGAAGTCAGGAAGACTTGAGGACGTAGAAGACGCTGATCACTGAAGCAGGCAAACCATAAATGTGCATAAAATGAAGACAAGAATACTTACATTATATACTAGCACTGTGTCTTAAAACTGAAATTAGATCTCACTATATAAGGAAAGGAAAGGGTTTCATTCTACATTTTATCAATAGTATTCTTAGCATATAGTCACATAATCCATTGCCAGTCAATTCAGGGTAACTGGAAAAAAGAACATCATCCCTGAGCTTAAATTAGATAAGAAATAAGAGATGACATTGAGGAGTTATTAAAATTTGAAGGAAAAGTTGAGTCAGGAGGTCATTGAGAATTTTCACATTATATAAAATTAAGAGATGATAATAATGAAATAGATGACAAAAATAGCACCAATATTTCAAATGACTTTGAAAGGGAAATGGGTACACTTAGACTACAATTCTAAAAAGCCCCTTCTGAGTTTGACAGCATACTTCCAAGTAGCAAACCAATTACATAAAACCAAAGAAACTGTAATAAAAAGAGTTCTCTAATGATCATGAAAAAAATGCATCAGTATTTGATTAAAATTTAAAAAAAAAAGCCCACACCTGCATATGGTAGTATATATGACAAATGTTGCTATGCTAAGAAACAGGAAGAAAGATAGTTACTAAACAGTATCTCTCAGGATAGGTGACAAGAGACATTCGAGAACTCTTGAAGAATATAGTATGGTGACACATTGGGAAGATTACATCATTTCCAGCTGGAACATGCAGTATAAAATTAGAATGACATATTGTTCAATTAAAGGCAGCAAAAGAGAAATATGTGGAAAGAAAGGAATTAAAAGCAAACCAGTAATCCTAAATCCCTTTAATCAGTGATTAAAAGGTCAAAGAGTCAATATACAAGGAATAAATAAAGAACAAAAAAAGGATTCATCATACATCAAAAAATATACTATTGAAGCCTTGCTAAGAAATCACAGACACGAAAGAACTTTGAAAGAAGGATGTTATGGAAAACTTCCGGTCAAATGTATGGTTGCAAGAAGCCAATGCAATAAAAATGTGAGTTGGAGCAAATGAGGACAGAAAATGCACAATTAATATAATGAAAAATGTCAAGAGATAAGTTACCTCAAGGGAAGTGAATGAAGCTAAAGTTTCTCCAAAAAAGCTGAAAAGTGGCAGGACCAGATAAGATATGTTTAAAATATTCCTCAGTGAAATATGAATTATTAGCAAAGCACTTGACCAAATTCTTCTCAGATACAATACTTATCCCAATTTTCCTGATAGAAGAATCACTCATATATTACCAAAAGATTAACATCAATGATCCTTTCAAATAAAGGCAAATTTTATGTTTATGAACTTTATAGAAATCATTCACTGCTTATATCACTAAAAATTCTATAGCTGTCTAGAAAAAACCAACAGGTTCACTGAAAAGCAAAAAAGGGTATATCAAGAAGACCCAGAAGTCTAACTTGTTATTTATGCAGTAATTATTGAACAAGCTATTTGAAAGTACTATAATATATAGACAGCCCCTACTGACTACCTCAAAGTATTTAATAAAGTTCTACCAACATGGCTTACCATATACTGAAAATCCATAAAATAGACACAGGTCTTTGACCACATGGAAAACTTATCTTGCAGTTATACAAAACTTATGGAAGGATTAACATCCCCTCACCAAAAAATAGAATACATGATAAATAAGTCCAAAACCTACAAAACTTTTTTGAGCAAAAGAACTTTTCTTCACCAATCATACTGCAGGTTAATAATTGATTCATGCCATTGCATTTGTTCAATGTAACTGAAGATCACATAAATACTGAGAATCCTTATTTCAAGTCTATTCCCACTACAACATCAGATTCCCAGAGGTAGGATTACTATATCACCCCCTAAAGGTTCTAGGGGTACCTCTGATTCCAAGAGTGATTCTCTACAGCAATTCACTCAAAAAAAACAAACAAACCATGCATGTGTTTCTATTCAATATTTTCAAGTGAGAATCAATTTAGTTACCTGAACTCAAGGAGTTTTTTTTAAGAAAGGGGTATTTACTAAGGGTACAGTAAATATGCACATCGCCAAGGCAATGCCCACAGTGGCAACTATGAATATGCTTGCATATTTCAAGGACTGAATCACAAGATATACCAGACTCTCTTTACCGAAGACAAAACCAAGACATTTATTCAAACACCAAAAAGCCAAATCCATCATAGTAACAAAGAAATACATCATAGTAACCAAAATGTCTATACATATTATCAGGGTTTCCCACAAACCAACTCCCTTAAGCAAAAAAAAATCACTCCCTCTCTCACTCACAGATAGCTGCTTGCTTCCTCTCTCTTTCCCAGCTCTACCTGCTCTGTCTGACTTCCTCTCAGCTTTGTTCCACCCTTTCTGCTCCACCCCTTCTTGCTCCATGTGACTGAGACTCATGTGACTCAGGATTCCATATGACTTAAGCGGATCACATGGACCTATTAATGGATGAAAGACCTTCCCCTTCCATTAACAATACATTAACAATACAACATGGTAGCTATAAAACATCCTGAATATGTTTGACATATTCCCTCACCAATATATATGAAGGCCAGAAGGCCAGAATAAAGTGGGTTCAGATACAGAAAGCACATATGGGAAGTGAGTAACTCATATCCTGGTTGCTAGAATGCCTTTCCTTTTATTTCTGAGATTTTCAAGATGATCCTTTTAATCACAATGGGTTTGCATCCAGTCTGCCCTTGGTTCCTGATAGGGAAAACCTTGCTAATAGCTACTCTGGGGATGCCATTTATGACACTAATGTGAAGACAGCAATTCCTCTGGACCCTTGAACATCATAAGGTCCTCTTCTTATCAAAGGGGAAAGGTGTGGGGTGAGGGGAGAAATGGGAGGCCTGGCCAAAACTTAGAATTCTCCTTCCCAGGGTTATGCCAGAAAACCACATACTCTGATTTCTGGAAAAATTTCCCACTCCAGCTATTCTATTTTGTTCATACAAGGCCCAGAAATGCTATAATGAAATTGTACACCTATTGCAATATGTCTCTTTTTAGTGTCATATCAATCAAATGATTCTCAAAGACATTTATAAAATCTTATGATTCATGAAAGATTGAATGATGAGAATATGTTCTCACCTAGTTATGGTTTACAGGCAAAAATGGGACAAGGTAATTTTGTCACTTATATCACCAAAACTGGTTTAGTTCTAAAAAGAATCTGTGAAAATACTCAGCTAAAAATGGATTCAGAATTCCTTCATGATTTACAACAGAAAGGGCCAAGGAACAGTCGATACGGTATTTGCTGCCTGACAACTCCAGGAGAAATGCCAAAAGCAGAACAGAGGTCTGTATACAATGTTTGTAGGTCTGACCAAGGCCTTTGATACTGTTAGTCGTGAGGGCCTATGGAAAATTATGTCAAAATTTGGCTGCCCAGAGAAGTTCATCAATATTGTACATCAGTTTCATGATGGCAGGTTTGCCTGGGTTCTGGATAATGGACAATGCTCTCAAGCCTTTCCAGTCACCAATGGAGTGAAACGGGGCTGTGTACTTGTTCCCACGTTGACAAATGTTTTCAGAGAAGATGAACATGGCATCAAGGTCAACTACCATACTGATGGTAAGTTCTTCAATTAGAAAAGGCTACAAGCCAAGACCAAAGTGGAGGGAGTGTTGGTGCATGATTTTCTGTTTGCAGATGATTGTTCATTCAATGCAGCCTCTGAAGCTGAGATTCAACAAAGTATGGATCAGTTCTCTGCTGCCTGTGCTAATTTTGGCCTAATAATTAACACCAAGAAAACATAGGTGCTCCATCACCCACCACCACACCATCCATACATGGCACCATCAGTTACAACCAATGGAGAGGTTTCAAATATTGTGGATAAGTTCACTTACCTTGGTGGTGTACTTTCCAGGGATGGACACTGACAATGAGGGGGATGCCAGAGATAGCTCAGTGTT
The DNA here is from genome assembly GCA_023548195.1 of Bettongia penicillata ogilbyi. Classification (NCBI taxonomy): domain Eukaryota; kingdom Metazoa; phylum Chordata; class Mammalia; order Diprotodontia; family Potoroidae; genus Bettongia; species Bettongia penicillata. The sequence goes on from JAJHZJ010000183.1 coordinate 556,217, forward strand.
TTAGAGGCTCCAAAGAAAAGCTTGGGAGAGAGGAGGTATTTGACTGAGTATCAAACTGAAGGTCTACAGAGCATTTGTGTTGATCTCATTGTTGTATGCCAGTGAAACATGCACAGTCTACTAGAGCCATGCCAGAAAACTAAATTGCTTCCATTTGAACTGTCTTAGAAAGAATCTGAGGTCCACCTGGCAGGATAAGGTACCAGACACTGAAGTTCTTGCTCAAGCTGAACTGCCAAGCATTCAAACTATGGTTCAGAGAGCACAACTCCACATTGTTCAAAAGAAAAATGTACGCTTGCCAAAAGACTATTTTATGGAAAACTCGCATGGGACAGGTGATCATGGTGGCCAGAAGAAGTGATACAAGGACACTCTCAAGATCTCTCTCAAAAACTTTGGATTTGACTGTGCAACATGGGAGACACTAGCACAGAACCATTCAGCATGGCATGTCCACATCAGAAAGGGTACTGTGCTCTTTGAGCAAAGCAGAATTGAGACAGCACAAAGTAAACACAGGATGCACACATTTGGGATATCTACCCCAAATATTCACACAAACTATTTGTGCCCAACCTGTGGTAGAACATTCTGAACTTGTACTGCTCTGATCAGCCACAGTTAGACACACTGAAATTTCACTTATGGTGATGTCATTTTGGTCCTCTTTGAAGACAATGGATAACAACCAACCACATGTCAACCGAAAAGCATCAGACAAATGACTATAAATTCGTCTGTGGGAAAAGGAGGGTTAAGAACAGGATACTGCCACCAGAAATTATAAAGGGCTTATCTTTAAGGTCCCTAGGCTCAGTAACCAATATAAATATAAGTCAAGGAAACTATGGAAACTAGGCAATACATTGATAGGGGATGAAAATTTTAATACCTACAGAATACAGAACAAGATATGGTCTACTAGGGATAATTATTCATCAAAAGCATGCTATCTTCATAGACTCACTGTCCTCTTACTTACACATACCTCAAGATATCCTGGAGAATTCAACTGATAAACTTGCACTGAAACAAAGTCATCATCACACACTGAACTGTCACGCAAAATTTCTAAGACTTAATATTGATCCATAACAACTTAAGAATAACTTCTGACAGATGTAACCATACCAAATACTCAATCTTCAAATTATATGCAATGAAAAGCTTTCACAATATAGGGACTTAAGAGAGAAAACCAAAATCACATGGAAACATCTTTACTGTTCTTTCTGGTCCTTAAGTTATACCACAGATAGTGGTAAAATGGAGAGAGCCCTGAGCCTGGAGTCAGGAAGACCTGAATTGAAATCCAGCCTCAGATACTTACTACTTGTCTGATGCTGGACAAGTCACCTAACTTGTTTACCTGAATTTCCTCAACTATAAAATAGAAGTAATAAAACCATGGACCTCGCAGGGTTGTTTTGAAGACCAAGTGAGATAATACTTATAAAAATATTATAAAAACACTTATCACAGGGCTTGACACACATTAGACACTTTTACCCCCCTCTCACACAAAGGATGCTTTAAGTAAGCTAACAAGAAAGGGGGCTTTCATCCTCCTTTTATTCAACTACAAAAAGTAGTTATTATATCATTCTATTTACTCATAGAATATTAAAAATAGAGAATAATAAGACAGTGACCATTTTTATCTGAACCTCATTGAAAAACATAAGGACATAATTATAATAGACTTATATATAATCCAATCCAATAAACATTTATTAAGCACCCACTATGTTATTAAGCACCTACTATGTGCAAAGCACTGGGTTAAGTTCTGGAGACACAATGAATAAAAAGAAAGATAGAAATTTACAGTGTAATGGGAAAAGACAATATACAAAAGGAAGCAGGGAAGAAGCAGAAGGGATTGGGGGTAGACTAAGGGGTAGCCAACATGGGAGCATCTTGTTCCATGGAGTTGAAACCAGGCAGATCTGCAAATGCAGAGTGGATCGAACCAAAAAGTCCACTTTCTGTTCTCTAAAAAAGAAGGCACTGGGAAAAGTTTGGTACTCTACCTTCCAGCCTTCTAGTTAGAAGAAAGAGAAGACTGAGGAGGGTGATGTCAGTCAATCATATGTTCACTTGTACACATCTCTGGAGGTAGAAAAGAATGTAGAAGTCATCTCAGTCCACCTCCTTATTTTACAATAAGGAAATAGGGACCAAGGGAGCTTAACTGACTTGTCTGAGGTCACACAGGCAGAATGTCAAAGTAGAATTTGAATTAAGCTTCTATAATGCCCGATTATTCATTATCCCCCTCTTCCATTCTATCTCCTAAATCTACATGAATATAGCACTTTATGTCTTATGAAGCGTAATACAAATAAGTATTGTATTAAATACAACTATTTAATAACTGTTAAAATGTATTAATAGTGATTGATTAACCAATAATCATAACTCTTATAATCCTATGAGGTAGACAGTGAAATTATTATCCCCATTTTACAACTGAGGAAATTAAATCTAAGAGAAGTAGAAAGACTTGCACTGGGTCGTACTGGATGGAAGTGTTGTAGACTGGTCTCAAATTTGGGTCCTCTGACTCTAAGACAAATATTTCCCCAAATTCCTCTTCCTAGAAATGTCCTTGTCTTTGATAAGCTATCATATAGGTACCTTTCCTGTTTCTCTGAATTTGTTTGGAAGTTAAGAGAAAATCAGGAAAAGATGAGAGCATAAAAGGCAGTTTAAGATTTTTAAATGACTAAGGGCTGAAGTTGGAAAAATGAGGAATAAATGGTGAAGGTTTGGAATGGTTTTGCAGGAGAAATAGTCAAAAGTCTCGAAAATTTAAAAAAAAAGCAAATGGTCTTTAGTTCCTGCTTAATTATCCAATAGCAACAACATAAAGGAACCACTGTGTAATTGGGGATTGGGGAGCGGGGGAACATGTAAGTGAAATGGGAAGGACAATATTTCTCAGAGAAAAAAATTGAAAAAATTGGCACAATGAAATGAAGAAGGAATAAAATGAAAGAGAATTGTAGTAAAATGAATGGAGAAATCTTTAGTGTTATCCCATGGGAAAAATTAACAACCACTGATTATGAATTATATAGAGAAGAGATTCTGCTAATTTTAAAAGAGGAAAAAGAATGACATATAGGCAGGATTGTGATTAGCATGGTAAAATAAATAAGTCTGTGGACAAATTAGTGCTAATAATTGGCATTGCTGGCATTAATTATAGATCTGTGTTTATATATTATGTTTGTACCTCCTATTCCACTGGGGATTGTAAAATTGGGAATTTCATAGTTTCTTTATCTGTTATTATAAATAAATATGGTTTTATTTCTTCCTGAGTATAACTTCCCTGCCATTTTTTAAAAATAATGAAGGAAATATTAGGAATATTTATTTGGGATTTTTAAGAAATGTGTAAAATGTCATTTCAGCTGCTTTTGGAGTTGATTTTATCTACATCATTTGTTTTCTTCTGTTTGTTTTTTTTTTTTAAATAAACTTTTAAAAGAGATTATTGAAGCAGGGCCTACCTTCTTATATGATGATAGTGTACAGGGTTTTATTTCGGTGATTCTGAGAAAACCCATTAACTCCTCCTTCCCTAGATCCTTTCACCTCTACATACCACCATTGTTTTTCATCTTTAAGATGCTAATCTGCTTAAGTATATTTTTCATATTTTTTCCTGAAATTAAATATCCATAATTAGGGCGTTGATCCTTGGAAAGAAAGAAAAAGCAATTCACACCATCAAAAAAAAGAAAAACAGGGCCTGAAAACCGTAATAACCAACATTTATAAAGCACCTACTGTATGCTCTGTACAAGTATCTTATTTAATTCTCACAGCAGTACTAGGAGGTAATTTTGTAGATGAGGAAACTGAAACAAATAGAAGTTAAAATAGCTTTTCATGACCCCACACCTAACTAAGCACCTGTGGTCACATTTGAACTCAGTTCTTCCTAACTCCCAACTCCACAGTAAGCAGGTAAGACTCCAAGAAAGCTAGCTCTTAGACACAGAATATTGAGGTAAGCACACTAAAAGTGATAAGGTTTTTAAAGTTTGAAGGAAAGATACGTTTCCAAAGAAAAGATTCTCTTATATCCTATCTTACTTTCACCTCACACAGAAATGTTGTTGGATAACCTACAGGTTATGGCAATGAAAATGAAAATTAATCAGGATGATCGGCTAATTTAAAACATCAAGAGACTTCAGCAATTCTACAATTAAAGAAACAGGTCAGGAAAGTTAAATGATTTGCCTAAAGTTACAGAGGCAGAAAGAAGGGCTAGGTTTTACACCCTGCTTGCTTCATTGTGCTGGAATTTTCAAGACTTAAATACTTAAGTAATTAAAACTAACACATAAGTAAAAAAATATAAAACATTTTTTCTTACAAAGAAATTTTCAACTACATCTATTAGAAGATTATAATTGTATCATGTGAAGATATGTCTATTGCTAACATATACATTTTTGCATTGGGAAGGTAGCTGGTAGCAGACACAATAGATAGCATTCTGTGATCTGAATTCAAATCCAGCCTTCCACCCTTACTAGCTATGTGACCCTGGGCAAGTCATTTCACCTCTGTTTGCCTCAGTCTCCTCATCTGTAAAATGAAGATAATGATAGCACCTACCTTGCAGGGTTGTTGTGAAGATAAATGAGGTAATATTTGGAAAAAAAGTCCTTAGCACAGTGCCTGGCACATAGTAGGTGGTATATCAATGTTTATTCCCTTTCCTTGACAATAGAAAATGTACTTGTCAATAATAAACTTAGCTTTGTCATTGTTTTGTCTTAGGACAACCCTGGCTTCAAGTTCTAAAGGTCAGTTGGCTGTCACTGCTGATGAGTAACAGGATGTCAAGACTATAGTGCCTCTTATATTTAAAACATTTTCCAGACCTGTCAGAGCACCAGGGTCACAGGCACAGAGGTGTTCTGACAGGTCTTAGGGAAGAATAGGAATTCATATCCACCTGAGATTTTAAACCATATCTCATTACATTTTCCTTAGAAAGTTCTACTTTATTTTTTTTAAGTATGTTTTTGCTGCATGATATTCTAGATGCGAAAGTGAAACAGTCAAGTGCAATATGCTTGCTATCCTTTATATGCTATATAAATATATATATAAAGAATATATGTGACATATATAAAGAATATGCTATATTTTTACGACATTATGAGGAGTGATAGTTTTCAGTACTGATTTTTTTTTCTATAGGTTAATGATTTGGTGGAGAGCAAATTAAAGTTTGAATTGGAGAGATATACAATCTTATTCTGCCTAACATCACTGACCAGTTCAGTGAAACACAGTATTAGAAGAAATCACATTATTTCTATAGGTAGGATAATCAAAGGATATGACATTAAATTTTAAAACTTAAAATGAGTTCTAACCATTGTTACTTGGGGCATGTCAATAGTAACTCAAAATTCAAATAAATAAATTTAGACATGGAACCTCAGAGAGGCAAGGTGAATATGTTAGTAATATAATTAGTATATTGGTTAAAATAGTTATAGAAAAATTATTAATTGAAAATAAATGAATACACAATTTTGAAGTACGCGAGCATATGGATTTTGGTAAAAATCAAAAACCAGAAAGAAGGGACAATGCTCATTATTACTTCTTCAATAATAAGTATAGAAGAAAGGGATAAATTTTAATTAGAGGATCTGGGTTCACTAAAATTTAAAACTTCACCATAAAGAAAGGGGTTGAGTTAGAATCATTGTTTCCACATACTCATCAAATCTCTTTCTTTTGAAACAACACAATAAATACACAATATAATTATAAATAGAACATTAATCTGCTAGTTATAAGGAATCAGCAGTGAGATGAGAAATGAAAATACTAATATATGTGTTGAACATACATAACCATTATCACATGTATAACTGCACTTTTGCATATATTCATATATGTGCTTCTTCCCCATGTTAGAATGTAAGCTTCTTGAGATAAGGGTTTTCATTTTTGTATGTTTTCCCAATACCTAACACAGTGCCCGTTATTAGGTAAGAGTGTAATAAATGTTGATTGGTTGATTGCCATTTACTGGAGACTTTGGGCAAGTCATTTCATCTCTGGGGACCATATTTTCCTCACCTATAAAATGGGGGAGGGGTGTTGGACTTCTAAGTTCTCTTCCAGCTCTATATCTATGGTCCTATGTTCAGGAAAATAATATTCACTTTGTTGCTAGTATGTCCACTGAATATTGTCTATGTTCCCATCAGGAAATATCTGTGGCCCAAGTTGTATGCTATATTGTATAATATACATGCTGAAAAATTAAGTTTGTTATCTCTAAAGGAACAGAAAGGAACTTGAGATTTTATTGGTTTATAGAACTTCCAGGTTTGGTAATTTTCTCTGTCAGTGTGTGATGGGACTTTCTCTACAATTCATAATCTTAGAAAACTGGCTGATATAGTGAGAGGTTAAATGATTTGCTCAGGGATACATAGCAAGGATATATCAGCGATAAAACCAATATATGTGTCGTATGTATATAAATACATGATCATATATATGTTCTTGTCCCCCATGTTAGAATGTAAGTTCCAAGAGTGTGCAGGTTACTTCATTGAATTCAGGTCTTCCTGGGTTTAAAGGTTGTCTATTATGTCATTCTGCCTCTGAAGCATATTTTAAATGCCCAGTTTAGGATATCAAAAATTAATGTGAAATTACAAATGGAATTTTTTTTAACTAAATATTTAAGACCCAATGAAAACCGTATCACCTTTGACCAGTCTACTAGCTTGCCAGGGATTCTGTAATTGAGAATTTTTTTTTACTTCAAAATAGACTCCATAAATAGAAAGTAGTTCTTCAAGACATATCTTTAAAAAAATGAGTTAGTGAAAAAGAATCCTTCCAGATTGAAAATATTTCTTGGGGAATAGCCAAATAATATATGTATTTGACTTACCTCCTCCTCTAGAATGTAAGTTCTTTAAGAATTGCATCTCTCTCATCTTTGGATCCCTATCATCATTCATAGTGCCTTAAACCATGACTGATTCATTCCAGTTTAGTCTGGGTGCCACATTTTAGGGAGATCATTAATGAACTGCAGAAGTTCATTGAACTTGGAGAAATTGTGGAGATATGATGATTGCATTCAACGTTTTTAAGGGCTCATCTAGAAGAGAGGTTGGACTTGTCCTGCTTAGCTAATGAGGCCAAATCTAGAAGCAATGAGTTAAAGTACTAAAAAGGCAAATTTAGGCTTGATATAAGACAACTTCCTAAGAATTAATGTTATCCAAAAGTAGAATGGTCTGCTTCGTGATGTAGCAGGCTCCCTCACTACAGTGCAGTGTTCAAGCAAAGACTGGAATACCACTTGTCAAGTTTAATAAGATAAGTACTCTTCTTCAGGTGTGGCTTAAACTAGCTGACCTTTAAGGTGGTTTTGGTCTCAGGGATTCAGTGAGCAAGCCATGGGAGATGCAAAGGCCAGTTGTTACCAGAAGGAAGGATTGCAGAATGTAAGATCTTGTGGAAGGACATTAGAAAATAGGAGAATTGGTTGATGGAAGTGGGAGTACTTTTACTGGACAAGAGAAAAATTGAGCCATGATTGCTGTCATGTGAGTTAGGGTTTCATTTTATCCTGACTTGCCCTAGAGGACAGAGCAAGAATCAAAAAAGTTAGTTACGGGGGGTGGATTTAGATGTGATGTAAGGGAAACTTCTTAAAAATTAGAGCCAGCTAAATATGAAATGCACTACTTTGGGAGATCAATAGTAGCTTTCTCCTCAACAGGTGACTCAGTGGGTAGAGTGTCAGCCCTTGACTCCAAAAGACTCATCTTCCTGAGTTCAAATCTGCCTTCAGACACTTACTAGCTGGGTGATCCTGGGCAAGTGACTTAATCCTGTTTGCCTTTGTTTCCTCACCTGTAAAATAAGCTGAAGAAGGAAATGGTAAACCACTGCAGTGTCTTTGCCAAGAAAATCTCAAGTAGGTTCATGAAGAGTCAGATACAACCAAAATAATTGAAAAACAACTGCTACCTTGTGGGGGAGGGGAGGGAGAATAATAGCTTTCTTCTCATTAGAGTTCTTCAAAGACTGGATGATCAGTTGTCAAATATATTAGAGAGATAATTGTTGGTTAGGAATGATTTGGAGTAGAAGTCCTTTCAACTCTGAGTTCTTGTGATTCTGAAATATTTGAAAAGGGGGAATTTATGTGGGAGAATCAGAGAAAGTTACAGGGAGATAATGATGATACCTGATGTAGGAACTGGAGGAAAAAAAGAATTTCAATAAGCAAAAATGTGGCTGGAGTCTATTCCAGAAACAGGCTATAAAAAGTCTCAGAGGCCAGAGAGATGCCATAAAAATGGCAAGTTGAAATAAGGGAAAGTGAAGAGTCAGACTTGATTGTATCAGAGATTGCACACCAGGAAGCATATGAATAAGACTAAAGAGGCTAGCAAATGGTGGAGGATCAGGCCAAAGAGGTTAGTGGTATTTGGTCAACAATGGGAATCTACCCCAGGTTTTGGATTAGAAGAGGAGAAAACTGGACTTCTGCCCTGTTTACTTTCCAATCATGAATTACTTGGTAAATTACTGAATCTCAATTTCTTCATTTTTTAAAATAATGGGTTAGACTAGATTATTTTCTACATTCCTTCCATTTCTCAATCTTACAAGCAAGGGAGCCTTGCATATTTTTTTAAATCAAACCTGTAATCTCTTTAATATAGGGAGCTCTAGATTTCTATTTCCTTAATCCAAATCCAGCTCTCTGTTTGCTAAACCACATTTGCCTCTTGAGACTGGCATTATAGTAGGCATTTAGTAAACAAATGAAGGAATAAATGAGAAAAAAAACATTATTAATCCCTTGCTATGTGCCAAACATCTGAAGATAAAAACACACAAAGTAAAACAGTCTATACCTTCAAGGAGTTGACATTTTAACGAAGGAAGACAACACATGTGGGAGATTGGTGACTAGGCAGGAGTGTTTTGGTCTGGGAAGTCACATAAATGCTGAGTGCAGTCATAGGGGAATTGACTGACACATTCTCTCCAGGATTGGGAAGGTTGGTTTGATTACTGTTCCCAGAAGTAGAGGGACAAAGAAGAGGAAGAGGAAAAGGAGGAAGAAAGTTTGACGTGATGGACGTGGAGCTGTTTAAAGTTGCACAAATCAGAGACTATAGCCTAGGGCCGGTTGTGCTTATTTACTTAAATAACTGCTTAATTATATTGAATTCAGTTCATAACAGATTCCAGCATCTCCAAATATCAAGAGGAAGATATAACATTTAGAAATTCAAAAATATTTTTAGTTCGCTTTCAGCTATTCATTTGGAAGAAAAAGAAAAAAAAACTTGATAAATCACCATAGCTGATATAAGGCAATTTGAAAACATTTGTTTGGTCATGTGAATGGATGAATGTTTTCTTGATGTGCCTGATTTATTTTTCAGCTTCAAACCAGTTTGACTGAACCAATGACGTTATCCAAGTCCATCTCCCTCCCTCGAAGCGCGTATTGGCACCATATCACGCGGCAGAACAGTGTTGGAGAAATCTACAGTTTACAAGGCAAGTGGCTTTAACAACAAGGTGGCACCTCCATTAGATGCCTTCATGTTGAGCAAAATTCATGAAAATTGCTTTTTTCATTTGCATTCGTTGTTTTCCCTGTATTTCAGTTTATCATCTGCCACCTTCCCCTGGGGGAACCCTGAGTTTTACAGTGGCTTTTTTTAAGCTATCATTTTATGGACTAATGGTAAAAATTACCCCAAATATCATTGTGTAGGCTGAACAGTCAATCTGAACAGAGACTTGAGTAAAACACTATACAATGCAAATGATAAGTAGCTAATATGTAGCCAACAATGAAGTCTATTTCATGCTAGGTTCTGTAAAGTTTCTCTTTCTTGCCATCTCCTCTTAATAGGACTGAATATCTGTTCAGGAGCCTGACTTCAGGCTTGGTAATAAAATCTACATAAAACTCCTTGCATAAGTTGCCACGGTCTGAAATAGAAGCCATTGAGGGTGAATGTTTGCTTCAGTGTAGTCCCTAGAGAGGAGTGGTTAATTAACTAACATGGGAATAACTAATTAGATGAATAAAATGAATAGATAGAAAGTAATTAACCGATGGTAGCAGATTCTGCATACCCTCTGTAGGAAAAAGAGTGCTTTTTTGCAGTCCCCTGCTTTATTCTAAAATGAGAAGAAGCAACATAGGATCAGGAGACCTGGTTCTAATCTTGATTGTGCCACTGCGGTCACTGTTACCTTTTGTGAATTATATAACTTCATTAGTAAGTCAAAGGGTTGGAATAAATGATTTCCAAGATGTCTTCCAGCCCTAATATACACAAAATATATTAATAATGCCCTTCATTCAAATAATATTAATAGTAAAGAAGCTGTCTATGCTGATTAAGGCTGAATAGACCAGGAGACTGAGTAAAATGAAGTTGAAAATGAATCTCCTACTTAATAAATATTTAATAAGAAAAAAGGAAGGAAAGAAAGGATGAGAAAGGAAAAGGGAGGGAAAAAAGAGGGGGAAGAGGAGAGATGATAAATAAAAAGCTAAACTTCAATATATTTGAGGATTCCAAAGTATTTTTCATCCAAATCTTTAATTTTATGTTTATGAGCAGCCTTAAATATATTTTATGCACTATATAGACAGGATTATTTCAGGAGAGACAGTTGAGTTGGGAGAGGGCAAATATAATGTAAAAATGATTAATCATGAGAAATCTTATCTGCTAGAATTTCAAGCCTTGGCTAAGGCACTGCTCAAATATTTTGATGAGATTTAAGGGTGAGCTTATATTCATTCAAAATCAGAATCAGTATATCTCAAAATTGAAAGAGATCTCAGAGACCATCCAGCCCAATACATACTTGAACATGTCTTGCACCATATGCCATTCAAGGGATCACTCTGTTTTGCTTAATGACCTCCAGTGAACAGAGTTCCATTCCATTTTTGGAAATCTCTAATCGCTATGGAGTTTTATTTTACCTCCAGTCTAATTTTTCTTCTTTTCAACTCCTAGTCATTGTTGCTAGTTTTGTCTTCTGGAACACAGTAGAAAAATTTTAATCCTTCTTCGATACATGATAACTCTCCTAATACTTTTATAGCTACCATATCTCCCCTAAGCGCTTTGAGTGAGCTTTGCCTTCAGGATAAATATCCCAGCCTAATCCATGCATCTATTAAATGTCAACTATGGGCAAGAGGTCTGGGATTGTAAAGTCAAAATTAAAATAGTTCTTACCCTCAAAGAGTTTGCATTCTACTGCTATATGAAAAAAGATAAGTATCTGCATGATCATTAAAATAGGAAATTACAAACTAACCATTACGGAAATCAGAAAAGGAAGTGACATTTGAAATGATTCTTGTAGGAAAGTAGTGATTTTAAGAGATGGAAATGGGGAGAGTGTTTCTAATATCTTCCTTCTTGAAATACTTTACATTTACTTATTGGTGCAGATGTTGTTTTCTCTCAATAGAAAATGAGCTCTCTTAGGCCAGTTTCATTTCTCCCTTCATAACCCCAGCACTTATCCCGATGTCTTGCACAGTTCAGGCTTCTAAGTAAATTCTTGCTAAATGAATGGATGAATACTTTCCAGGTAAAAGGTATAATATAGAATACTGAGTTCAAGGAAGAGGAAATAGGTAAATTTAGTTGGAATTTTGTGTGACTCAGCATTCTTGGAATGACAATGGATATAGATAGCACATATGGGAGATAACCTTCAACAAACATCTAGCCCAATCCTGTCAGAGATTTAGGAAGTAAATCAAATAATATATTTATATTCTTCTTAATTATTACACTATTTTTATCCTTTTTGTCCATCCAGTTTCCAAGGCGTGTTATTTTCTCCCACATTTTTGAAAGTAGATAAATGAATTGTCTGACTAAGTCATGTCAAAGCATACTAAATAAATCATCCTTTCTAAATATAACTGAATCTGACTGATAAGAGATGTATCCATGAACCATAAGCAATCATTTATCTTCTAGAAACAATGTCTTTTGATTGTTAAAATTCACTTGCCTTTCTATGTGTCATTTAATTTTGCTTCTCACTAATAGGAGGGATAGGGCATAGCAGTAAATGAATAAGACTTTTGAATAAACCTTGAATATTGGCTGAAAGATTAAATTTTTATCCTGCTTCCCCAAAATATGAGACTGCTATATATTTTCCCTCTATTAGGAGTTTTTTGTCTCCTAAAATAAAATAGATAATTTTTCGAGGACTTCTGCAATCTTGTGTTATTTTACCTTGTCCAGTCCATTCTCATTCTACTTCCTACCATGTACTCCATGCCCTAGCTAAATTTGACTACAGATTATTTCCTGTATTTATCCTGTGCTTTCCTACTGCTGTGTCTTTGCTCATGCTGTCCCCTACTGTAATATGTAAAAAGATGTGTATATGCATGATCATTAAAGAGGAAATGAAAAATGCTAACTCTTAGGGGATTCAAGAAAAGAGGTGGCATTTGAGTTGATCCTTAAAGGAAACTAGTAATTTTAAGAGATAGAAGTGAGGAAAGTGTTGTTAATAATTTTCTTGAATGCCTACAATTTTCTTCCTCTCTTATCCACATTTACTGATATCCTTCCTGACCCTCAAAGCTCTGCTGAAATGTCATTTCCTTCTTGAAGTTGTACATTATCACCTAGTGGGGAAAAAAAATTGATTGTTTCCTCCTCAGACTTTGAAAAATACTTTGTAGTGCATTCATACATTTCTCATGTTCTATTTTATACAACAATTACTATATATATTGAATCCTGTCTAATGTACTACAAAATCCATGAAAGTAGTCTTTAATTTCTGTATAACTTTCAATGCCTCTTCTGGTACTCTGTACACATTAATTACTTACACGTACATTTAATTTGAAGGTGAATTCTTTAACAGTGTAACTTTATTTTAATAGAAATTTTCGTATCAATGGCAGCTTATCAGGAAAAAGTATTATTCCAACCTCTATCTTACTCACTCATTCCTTCTTTCTTTCCCTCCACTCCTTCCTTCCTTCTTTCCTTCCACATTTATCAAGCACCAATTTTGATGAGGCACTAAGTAAACGGGAATGCAAAGATGAATAGTTAAGATATAGTTCCTGCCCCCTTAAGGTTTCCTAGGTTAAATGAATTTCAAGATCAGAGTAGAATAGTTTGGCAGAAGGGAAAGTGAGAGTCTATTCCAAGCACAAGGGGTTGTATGAAAAAAAGACCTAAGGGCAGGAGTGGGAAAATGAAGCAGAACCAAGAGCAAATTAGTTGGATTTAAAACCAAGAAGTAGACAGCGCTGTGGGGGATGAACAGGGACATGATTTGGTTTAAGAAAACATAAAAAGCCTATGTGAATCTTTGAATTTAATGATGGAGAACTCAAGGATGGCTCGGGAGAGCAAGGTGAGGGGGTCACCAGCAAGAGATAAAGATGAGCTTTGGAAGTATGAAGTGCTTTTCTGATGGCAGCTGGCCACCATGGACTTTTTTTTGCTGTTGGTGAAGAGGGACAGGACTCGGGAGGAGGCACTGAGTAGCCTGGCATTGGCTGGGGTGGAGGAGGGGTAATGAAAAACTTAGTTGCTAGTGCTTAGAAGAAAATTGAGCGGATCCTGTGTCTTTAAAGCAGTTGCTATCATTAGCTTCCCCAAAACATGTGATTCTCAGCCTGCAGGAATACCAGGCTATTTGTTCTTCATGCCAGATTCCACAAACCAAGCTGGTGTGTGAAACTATTTTTATCTCCATGCAAAGAATAAAGAATCTTAGTCTTGTAAGAATGAATAAAGGTTTATTTAATTATGTGGGGAAATGTTTTAACTTTATATATATATGTTTGTATGTATGTATATCAATCAGTATTCATTTAGTACTTGCCGCTATTCCAGGCATTTTGCGCCCCATGACATTCTATGTTTATCTATTTAGTTATCTCTATCATCTATCCATTAATAGCAATAATAATAGTTTAAATTCATATAGCACTTACTATGCTAAGCACTTCAAAATTATTAAGTTATTTGATCTTCATCACAACCCTGGAAAGGAAGTGCTATTATTATACACATTTTACAGATAAGAAACTGAGGCAAACAAGGTTGAGTGACTTGCCTAGGGCAGCATACCTAGTAAGTATCTGAGGAAGTATTTAAACACCAGCCTTCCTGACTCCCAGCTTGGCCTTCTATTCACAATGCCACCTATTATCTATCTTTTGTTCTATCTTTATATATGCATATATTCATAGATATACATTGTTAAATAAATGAACAGATCAGATGGGATAGAATAATATCCCTTTCAATAATAGCATATAATACACACACACACACAAAGTAGCACCACCATGTGCACAACACTTGTGCATAATACCTGGAACATAGGAGATATTTAGCCAATACTTATTGATTGATTGCATACACAAATCCATATAAATATGTACAGATATAATTGAAAAAAATTACTTTCCTATTGAGCTGACTGAATTATTATCAGTCTCACAAAAGTAATGTTTTTAGTGGGGTCAATAGACAGTCTCACAAAGTACATGTTTATATATGTACATGTATGTATACATATAGGTACCTGTACATATATATACATATAATATTTTTTATCATGCTTTCAGTTGTGTCTGACTCTTCCTGACCCCATTTAGTGTTTTCTTGGCAAAAAAATACGGGAACATTTCCTTTTCTATGTCATTTTACAGATGAGGAGACAGACGTAAATAGGGTTAAGTGACTTGCCCAGGGTCAAACACCTAGAGTCTCTGGCCAGATTTGAACTCAAGAAAAGGCATCTAGGCCTAGAATTCTATTCACTGCACCACCTAGCTACTCATATATATTTAATAGACATTTCCATTTATATGTGGTGCCGTTTCATATGAGAAGCAAGAAAATGCTGAATTTGGGGAAAAACTAAGTTTCAACCCTGCTTCAGACACTACATATGTGACTATAGACAAGTCACAAACTTTTTTCAGCTTCAATTTCTTCTTTTCCAAAATGAATATAGTAATAACTCCTACCTTACCTAATTGTCATAAGGATCAAATGAGAAAAATGTGTAGAGTGGTTTGCAAATGTTAAAAAATTATGTAAAAGTGAGTTATTAATATTATAATTAATTATAAAGGTTTAGCCAGCCTTGAAATTATGTAGACCTGGGTTCTAGCGCTACCACAGACACATACTACCTTTGTGGTTATGGACAGTATAACTGAAGGGAGTCCCCATCACTGAAGATCTTTAACACTGAGGCTGGATGCCCACATGCTAAATATGCTGTATTAGGGATTCTATCGAGGACATGAGTTGGACTATATATTGCCACTGAAGTCACTCCCAGCTCTGAAATTCCATGATCTTGTGATCTTGTGGGAATAGGTTGAGGACACAGATTTCATTCCTATTGCATGATTGGGGTTTACATTCAAATATTTAAAAATAGAGAGTGAAGTGTAAAATAAAATCTAGAAGCTTTTACAGATGTGTGTTGTAATTCCACCAAACCACACATTAATCTTCTGTTGGACCTCAAAACGCCTTCATTTAGGAAACATTGGGGAGTGATTTTCTTTTTCCCTTTTAAACATCAGACTATCTTATGACTAATGTTGTACTGGATATAGTTATTACTAAATTTATTTTCCCCAATAGTATACTCTCTTGCTTGGACAGGAAATGAACAGTGAAATTTACCAGGCTAATTAAGTTGTCCTGACACAGGGCAGAAACTCATCATCATGGTTTTCTATGACAAGCCATTTATTTAATCATTTTTCACTGAAAATATAAGAATAATTACTAAAGAGTGCCTTAAAAACAGTTAGCTAGTTCCTATCATGGATTAGCAGAGCCTACAAACATTCTAATATTAATAGAACTCATTGTTTGTAACTCAAAAATAGATTTAAATTTTATATTAATGGTAGCTTTTTCTCTGAAGAGCTTCCTTATTTCATCTTCCCCCTTTAATGTCTTTATAGTCAGTCAGTAGGCAATTATTAAGCAGCTACTATAGGCTAGGCCTTCTTCTGTGAGTTGGGGATACAAAGAAAGGCAAAAAACAATCCCTGCTCTCAAGGAGCTCACAATTTAAAGAGCAGTATACCAAACCCATATTTGTCTAATCCTTTGAGAAATTTGAAAATGGCATTCTGTTGATGAACCTGTGTATGGTGAGAGTATATGTGTGTATGTATAAATGTGCCTAAACACACATACACACACACTCACAGAGACAGACAGAACCCTAAGTATTTGTTAAGCACCTACTACGAGTCAGGAACTGGAATTAATTTTCAATAGAAATGTCCAGTGTTCCTTACCATTCAGATATTATTCATTTAGATTAGTAGAAGAGATTGGTAGGAATGAGCAATCTAAGGCTGCCAGTAGGAGAAACGTATATCCAGGCAATCTCCTAAAATAAAGGGTGCCTATGGTGCTAAGTACTTAATGTTGTTCAGTTGTTTTCAGTTGTGTACAAATTTTCATGATCACAGTTGGTCACTTGGTCACTTTGTCACTGACAAAGATACTGAAGTGGTTTTCCATTTCCTTCTCCAGCTCATTTTACAGATGATGAAACTGAGGCAAACAGGGTTCAATGACTTTTCCCAGGATCACTCAGTTAGTAAGTATCTGAGGTCAGATTTGAATTCAGGAAGATGAGTCTTCCTGACTCCAGGCTGGGCATTCTATCCTCTGTGCCACCTAAATCATAGATAAAATTTCAACAACTTTGATAAGTAAATACTTTAGGGGCAGAATGGGCAGATATGGTTTCATCCATTTTAGGATCTTTTGATGTGGAAATTGCCTTCATCAACAGAAATCAGTAACTTGAAAAGAGGAAGAAAACAAATAAGGGTTTCTATAGCACTTACTAAGCACTGTGCTAAGCATTTTTTACAAGGTAGGTGCTATTATTATCTTCATTTTACAAATCAAGAAACTGAGGCAAACAGAACTTAAGTAACTTGCCCAGCTATTGACTAACATAATCCTACCTCTGCAATATCTAGAACAAATGTCATTCTAATGGGTTGAAGATTTTCTCTGTGAAAACAAAATAGTGAATTTCTTCTTGAAATAGTATTCCCTGAAACTTTTAATAATTAAAAACCTCTTGCAGATTTGCTCATAAGAAATTGAATTCCTAAGAAGGATGCAAGAGAGAAATAGAAGTATCAATTTTAGCCTGGAGAAGAGACAGGGGTGAGGACATAATGACTGCCTTCAGTTCACTGAAGGGGTGTCAGGTAGAAGAAGGATTAGATTTATTCTGTTTTATTTTAGAGAAGAGACGAGGAACAACACGGAAGTTAGAGGCAGTTGAATTTTGGTTCATCAATAGGAAGAGCTTTGAGATAAATACAGCTCTCAGAAAAGAGAATGGGCTATTTTCTGAGACAGTTAAGTGCCCATCTCTGAAGCCTTTGGAGGAACATTTGGGTGATCCTTTGTCAGGAATCCTGTCGTAAGGGTATGGCAGAGATTTATACTGTACAACCCCCAAGGTCTCCTTCAATTCAAATTCTGTGATCCCAAGTATGCTGCCGTTGCTAAGGAATTTTGCAATAACCTCTTTCAGCATCTCTTCTTTTGTGGTTCTTTAGCTTTGCAAAATTAATGTATGTAAAATTGAAGAATCACAGGCCCCTCATCATTTTGTCATTTCCATTGTTTGCACCTCACTTACCATGGTTCAGAAGCACAATTCATGCTCCCATCTAATCTTGGTGCCTGAGCAGTGCACATGATGAAAAATGTTACGCTAGCTAAATAAATGTGCCTGCCTCATTTTGTTCACTAAGTGTATGCCAACAGCTGGAGACAGTAATACCCAAACCCTCCTACCCAGCTACAGTCTCTGTTGAATCATAATCACGTCTTACAGATAATGTGTCTCTGAAAACCCAGGAAACAGATCTCCTATAATGTGCTTTAAATGAGGCACTCCAGATGGGAGACCAGCTAAGTAATATATGGAAAATCCACATTATTCAAAGGCAAGTCTAACATAGCATGTGGGCCCTTTTTAAAATTTATATACAACAACTTTGCTCCCTTTATGGAACAATTTGACAAATGCTGTGTATGTAAATTAGCTCGTCACTTAAAGTCATATTGGTTGCAGAGACTTTCCATTATTATTTTCCAAGCTTTTAAACAGGTCTTTGCAGGGCTTTCAAAAAGTGGTCTGCCGAATTTGTAGCTCTCCACCTGGGTCTCTGGGCATATTTAATTTCTTTAGTTCTAAAATCTATTTACCAGAAGCACAAACCCAGTTCTTTCATATTTTTTATCCCTTTATGAATGTGTTCATCCCATTTCTTTTGTCAGTAACACTGACACGCACAGCCGCCCTTACACTATTAAGTGTTGTTACTTTGTATAATTCCCATTTTTAAAAATCTGTTAAGTACCTCCTACTCAAAAATATTTTTTTAAGCAAACTATTTTAATTATTTTCTATCTAACATATTTTCTTTAACTTTAGACGAGTATGATTTCTGAAATTTTATCCCTTTTCTCCCTGACTCTACCACTTCTATAGATCTATAGTCATATTAAAAGAGCCACTTTCTTTGACAAAGCTAATAGCAACCCCTTCATGCCTTCTCATTTTGTATAATACTTGTTCACATCTTTCCATAATCAATAAGCAATTATTAAACGTCTATTGTGTACCAGTTTCTGTGCTAAGCATCAAAGATACAAAGAAAGAAAAATAATGAGCAGTCCCTACTCTCAAGGAGCTCACAGTCTAATGGGAGAGGCAGGAACTAGGTGCACAGTGGATAGAGCACCAGTGGATAGAGTTCGGAAGATATCTTCCCAAGTTCATATCTGATTTCAGATACTTACCAGCTATGTGACCCTGAGCAAGTCACTTCACTCTGTTTCTCTCAGTTCTTCATCTGTAAAATGAGCTGGAGAAGGTGATGGCAAACCATTCCACTATCTTTGCCAAGAATACCCCAAGTGGGGTCACAAAGTGTCAGATACAACTGAAGAACAAAAACAATATATTTATACAGAGGATAAATTGGAGTTAACCAGTAAAGGAAAGGTATTAGAATTAAGGGGAATAAGGCTTTTCTGTAAGATGGCATTTTAGCTGAGACTTGAAATAAGTCATAGGAATAGATCGGCCATAGTATTTGGTGCCCTGCGGTTCATCTGTAACTTATCATCCAATAGTTGGCTGGTTTTCTCAGTAGAAGTTAAGTGATTAACTTATGGTCAGATAACTAATATGTGCCATAAGTAGATTGTAAACTCAGTACTTTCCAACTCAAAGGCCAGCCCTCTGTCCACTATATCTTGATATCTATCAAAAACCAAAGATGTTTTGTGAAATCAGTTTAAATTCCCAAGACAGAGATTCTCTTATCTTACAAAAGTAGAATTTTAGAAAGATTTGTAAGTGTTCTTTTTGTCTTGTTTTAAGAATTGCTGTGTAGAAACTTATAAAATGGCCCTTGGTTAAAAAAATACAATTTAAAGCATTTAGCTTAAAAACAGAATTGCACTGAAAAGTACTATCAAAATGCAATTGGGGACCTTTTATGGAGAAATATAGATACCAGATACAACCATCCAGGGTATTGCAAACAGCCTGTATTATGAAATATAATTTGTTAGATGACAAAGTTCCTGAAAGAATCATTCTCAATAAATGCAATAAGATAAGATGAAATCCATGTAAATGTTATAGCAAGTTCACATTTTCTCCTTCTACTGCCATGCTAACTCCAGGCCACCAGGAAAGAAATAATACAATTTTCTCCTTTGATACTTCAGCAAATGAGCAATTGGCCTATATGGTAATCATTTCCACAGGCAAAAGTTACACATTTTTAAAGACCATAAATGTTACCAAAATACATTGCAGCAAATAAGCTCAAAGCTCTATTTCCTTGTATCCTCATATGTTTCTTGTTGCAGTAATCAAAGTTTTGTTAAGTCTCTCTTTTCCGAGTTTCAACATACCTTCCTCTATGTCCTATCCCTTTGCAATGGGTCAGATATTTCCTAAAAATAATGCCCTAATTTATTAGTATAGGAAAGACCTAACTACTGGTAAGAAATTCCAACAATGCTATGATGACCATTTTGTTAAATTCTCATTATGTGGCCTAATGTTAATGGCAGAGAAAGAAATCATCCTAAGGCATTTCCCTTTGTCATGTAAGATGATAATGAGACTGCATGACAAATGTTAAACATAACACAGGAACTTGAGCAGTTAGTCTGATGGGGCAAGTTTTGTATGTTTTTTTTATCTGGTGGCACATTGTAATTGAATATTCAGCAGATCATCTGTGGCTTTTTCTTTATCAGCTTGAGTTGGAGGTAAATAATAGAGATGAGCATGTAATTTTTACAAGGTCCTTTAAACTTTGCCTCATGCTTCTCTGACTTGTGAATAAGTATTTGACACATTTTTCATGTTTGCAAGAAAAATAACCTGACTCTAAAGGGAGCACAGTATTCAAAGCATTATCCTTTGGCAAAGGAGAATAAGTTATTTAGCCAGAAACGTGTAAATTCAAAGCACCTTAGCCCTAGCCCTTTAACTAGATTCTCATTCCACGGTGAAGGATCCACAAAACTAAGCCCTTTGAAGCCTTGTTAAGAAGCTGGAAGGCTAAGGTTTCATGGTGATTAGTAAGACTTTGTAGGCACAGTCCTTTAGCAAGTAGCAGGTTCTAAACTCCTATAGCAGCATGGGTCCCAGTATTTCACCAGGAATATAATTGGTTCAAAACTAGGAATATAATTGGATCAAAATGATTATATCTTTGGTAAGATTTTAAGGGAAAATTAAGGAAGGGGTGTCACACTACATATTTTAGACTTTCTATGATGGGAAAATTTTAGTTATGTTTGTTACGCATTTATCTTTCAGTAGGTAAAGAAACAAGTAATTATTTATGGTTCTGAGCATAGATGTTCTATAGATAGGGATAGCTAGGTGGCACACAGTGGATAGAGTGCCAAGCCTAAAGTCAGGAAGACTTAGCCTTAATTCAAATCCAGTCTCGGAAATTTACTATCTGTGTACTTTGGGCAAGTAATTTAACTCTTCCTCAGTTTCCTCATCTGTAAAATGAACTTGGAAAGGAAATGGCAAAATACTCTGGTATGTTTGCCAAGAAACCCCAAATGGGATCAGACATGACTTAAACAACACAATAATTGCTATGAATATGTGCAAAGTGACTTCAGAAATCTTTTAATTTGACCAATGAGAGCTCCATGGAACGTGATGTTCATTAAACAACAGGTGGCCATTTTTATGAAGAGTTGTAGGGTAACTTTGTATCATCATAGTTTTCACTACCTGCCTCAGCTCTCAGGTGGGCTGATTCAGGGAGGAGCTTTTGAATTCTATTGTACTCTTGGCTCTTCAGCTTTATTACTGACCAAGAGAGCATACAGTCAGACGATAGGATTTCAGATATTCATTTTTATGGTAGCTTTGTTTTTGTTTTTTTGCTTTTAATTGAAACTCAGGTGAAGTTTTGCTTTTGGAGCTTACTCTTTGGAAGAAGATTCTTGTGCCAGATGAGACTCTGGGTAGCAGTTAAGGAGCTCCCTCATCTCACACACACACCCCCACTTTAAAAACCCGGAGCTACAAAGGAGAGAATGTTCCTCCTAAATGAACAGAATATAAGAAGAATTCTAACGTTTGGAAACTGCTTTTTATGTTTGTTTCCATGTAGATAATTTCCTGGATATCTTGACATAAAACTGGCAATATCTATGGTGTGGATTTCTCTCTGGTCAGAAGATTTATTTGAAAATTGGTATTATTTCCAGCAGGAAGCCTGTCTTTGCTGTTAGTGACAAATATTCATTCTCCATCTGAGTTGGGGAACTTGTCCACAACCACAAAGATATTCTGGTGATTCAATGGTCTATTGTACATGTTCTAGAAATATTAAAACTCTTGTCTATATTTGAAAATAGACATACACACTTATTCACACATACATACATATATGCAATAATTATATCATTAATGAATTAGGATTGATGTGATAGTAATAAGCTTAAAGTAAATTAGAATGTCATAGTATGCCATGATCACCTTTTATCTTATTCTAAAAAAATTATCAGTTTGAAACAGTAATATATATATCATCCTCCCATTCTGCTAGGAGAAGTCT
The DNA here is from genome assembly GCA_023548195.1 of Bettongia penicillata ogilbyi. NCBI lineage: Eukaryota > Metazoa > Chordata > Mammalia > Diprotodontia > Potoroidae > Bettongia > Bettongia penicillata. The sequence continues at coordinate 578,493 of JAJHZJ010000183.1, forward strand.
TCACATACGTGGAGTAGACATAACATACATATATGCTTATATAAATGAGTGAGAGGGAGAGAGGGAAAACATAATTTTGCTTAATTTATAAAATGAAATTATTTGGTTGTTGTTTTCCAAATTTTTGAGATTTCCATTGCATCAAAAAGTAAGAATATTTTCATCAAAATGATTATCTTAAGATGAAATATATTACAATGATCATTTGTCTTGACGTTAAATTGTACCAAAGGCATAATCAGTTAAAATCATGTTTCTCCTCACAGCAAATATTCACGAAAAATCCAGATGTTTTGCCACATTTTGAGTATAGTACCCATATTTTTCAGGTAGCAGTAAATTATTAGAGATAAATACCCAGAAAAAAGGTAGAGTGGTGTAATGTTAATGAGAGTTGTTGTAAGGGAATTGCCAACCCCCAGCCTCTTGGACGGCATTCACTGGTCACGACTCAGGTAAACTGAGGGGAGACTGGTATGGCATGAACAAGATGGCGCTGGGAGGAAGGGTTCCGCCCCTGTTTTGCTCAAGGCTGTTTTCCCAGGCTTTCCAGAGAACAAAGAAGCCCAAAATGTTTTTCTTTCTAGGGGCTACGTGTCTGCCCTGGGCAGTCCTGGCTTAAGGTAAATTACTTCCTAATAAGGGCAAACTAATTGGTAATAGGTCCACTTAGAGCATTGGTGTCAGAGAAGAGATAAAAGCACCGCTCACTGCTTGAATGAACAGAGTTCTTACTATCTTGTCTCCTGCCTCAGTCATTGCTTACAGCTAAACTCCCCCAGGGTCTACAGGCCTCTGCTGGTCAGATAAGCCTGTGGGCCCGAGAGATTGGACTCAGACTCCTGGGGTCCCTAACAAGTTGCCTGACTAAAGGAGGCTTGTTACATAAGAGTGAAAGATCTTCTCCACCCCTTAATGGGCCTCAGGTGAAGCCCATTAAGGGAAGCTTGATTAGGGGAGGCTTGTTTTGTAGGAAGGCCCACACCTTTTGTTAATTGCTAAGGAGGCACTGGGTCATGAGCATCATGATGCCGTCTAGCTTTGAAAAGTGTATATATATACTCTGAGGTGAGCTTTTGCTTTTGGGTCTTACTCTTTGGAAGAAGATTTGTGTGCCAGATGAGACTCTGGGTAACTTTAAGGAGCCCCTTCACCCTCCCCCACACACACCCTGCTTTAAAAACCCAGATATCCGTGCTTTTCTCTCTGATGACAGTTAAATGTTTGTTGACCTGTGATATATGTATTGCTTATGGTCAATTAGGAGCTCTGTCTATTGGTCTTTATTTCTCTGTATGTCTTTTCTCTGTTGGTATATGTGATTAAGGAAGACTGTTGACCCCTCAAAAATTGCTTTCCTTTTGGAAAAACAGATCTAAGAACCTGTGTTAGCAAGCTGTCCTGGATGTGTCAGAGTGCTACAGGTGGCAATTCTATGCTCTCTGTTTAAAAATTCTTTAAATACTTTTAATTGCTATGAAAATTACTAAATTGCTACAAATAAAGAATCTGGTCAAGTAGAAGAACAAAGAAGGAACAGAAATCATGAAGTGTAGGTGTCTCTTTTTCTATTGATGTCTAAAGAGATTAAAATAGTATTTATGTGAAAATTGAATATTTCATGGACATTTGTAGGATATCTCATACTTCCTTGGATGAACTGGTCAGGAATGTAACTCCAGTTATAACCTGGAGGTAACAAATTAGCATTTAACGTAGTATATTTTTTATGCAAAGTGCTTTACATATACTCTCTCATTAATTTTAAAAACAACCCCTTTGAGGTAAGTGCAATTATTATCTATATTTTATTGATGAGGAAACTGGTACTGAGAGAGGTCAAGCAAAACACCTGGGGTTACACAGATAAATAGGCAAAATATGAACTCAGGTCTTCCTAATTCTGATTCCCAAACTATCCATTATACCATCTAACTGCCATATATCAGAGAATTAGCTATATTTTCTAAGATATTTCATTAATTAAGTGATCTAGGATTTTTCCAGTGAGGGTATTCCCCTATTGACACATTATATAAGGTCAAAGGAAAATAGATCTAGAGAAAGAAGTTTTCTTTAAAAAAAAAAAAAAATTAGTCCAACCCCCTCATTTTACAAATAAGGAAAAGTAGAACTGGAGGACTTAAGTGCCAGCCTGGTCTCAGCCACTTAACAGTATATGTGACCCTGGGTAAGTCATTTAAATTCTGTGTGCCTCACTTTCTTCATTTGTAAAATGAGGGTCATAATAGCAACTACCTTCCAAGACTTTTGTAAGGATAATGTGAGATACTGGTAAAGCACTTTGCAGTCCCTAAAGCACCATAGAAATGCTAGCTACTCTTGTCATTAGATATTAAATGATTTGCTCAAAGTAACACTGGAAATTCCAGAATGCAATAGTCCTTTTCCTGTAATAGTTCCCTATAAATTTCCTTTTAAGATCTTCATTTCACAGCCAACTGCACACCTCTGGACTCTTTCATCATGCCCATGGAATTTCTTCATCCTTTAAGATCACATCAGCCCTAAAATTTATGCCTGTCATTACCCTTTGCTCCTGGGGCCCCTCCTTCCCTCTAAATGGAAAGCAGATACCTCTTTTCGAGAGCCTCCATTTAATGGAGCCTAGCGGAGTCATCTCTTCATTTCTCACCTGGCTGCTTTGCTCTCACCTTCTCCATCATGCCTCAGTTCAATATGCCTTCTTGCTCCCATTCTCCTGTTTTTCTTACCCTCCCTTGTCCATGCTTCCTTTTGCAGAGTCTTCACCAATTAGATTACAAGATCCTTGAGGCCAGATTGCTTTTTACCCTTCATTGCATCTTAGGCACTTAGCATAGTGCCTAGCTGTCATGCATGCAACTATGTGATCTTTTAACACTTGTGTGCTCAGAAATGGTATATCACCCCAAAAATGGACATGACTCCCGGATCCCCTTGTGTTTCCCTTTTTGCCTAATCCGTAGCTTTACTGTTACTTCAGCCAAGGAGATACGCACTACTTCCCACTCTACTGCTCTGAGAGTCTGTGATAAGCCTCCCTGGTAGTCAGCAAGGTGAAGGAGCCCCATCTACCTGACAGAAGGTCCACAAAATGGGTATAGAAGAGTGGCCCAGACCTCGAGTCTCCTTAAAGTATGCCTGCCTGACCAACCCAGAAAACAGCCACTAGTAGCCCACAGTCTGCCTAGCCTGTTACCTCTGATAAGGGAAAGGATTATTCCATCCTGCACAACACTTCATCGTGTTCTCTCAGAGATTTTCCATGGTATATCTACCTAATTTTGTGGAAACGCGCTTAGTTTGTTCTTCTATGTGCTGTACTTTTCAAAGTTTTAGAAATCTCAAACTGTATGTCCTATAGACATCTAAATTCAACATGTCCAAACCTGAACCCAGCTTTCCCAAAAATTCTCCCCTCTTCCTAACTTTCCTATCACTATTAAGGGTGTATCACCATCGTCCAAGACAACCAGGTTAAAAAGCTTGTGTCATACTTGATGCTTTACTCTTACCCCACATCCAATCAGTAGTCAAATCCTGCTGCTTCTGCCTTCATAAAGTTTCTCATTAACACCCCCTTCTATGTTCTGATACTGCTGTCACTCAGATGTAGCATGTCATCACATCACACCTGAACTACTAGCCTGCTGGTTGGTCTCCCTGACTCAAGTCTCTCTCCATTCCAATTCATCCTCCATCTAGTTATCAAATTGATCTTCCTAAAATATAGATATGCCTATACTACTTTCCTATTTAATATATTTCAGAAGTTTCCCATTACTTCAGAGATCAAATATTAAATCCTATTTTTGATGTAATGCCTTTTATAACCTGGCTTCTTCCTATGTCTTCCTGGCTTTTTCAGTTTTCTTAACCCCAATTGCCTCATCCTGGGTCATCTCCAGTCATCCTGATGAATATCTGGTCACTGGATTCAGATGGCTCTGGAGGACAAGAGAGGCTGGTGACCTACACAGCCCTCCCTCACTCAAAACAAAGTCAAGTGCAAGTCATGTCATTATTTCTCTGATGGCATGGTCTTCTTTGGCAGTGAAGAATGCAAGCAAACACACACACACACACACCCTTTTTATATATTATTTCCTTCCACATACTCCAGGGACACTGATCTCTGCTGTTCCTCACACACAACACTCCATTTTCTGACTGAGAGTTTCCATAGACTGGACTCCATGTCTGGAATGTTTCCCCTCCTCAATTCTATATTTTGACTTTTTTCAAGTCTCAACTAAAGTCCAAATCCTACAAGAAGTCTTCCCCAGTCCTCCTTAATCTCAGTGCCTTCCCTATGAGACTACCCACAATTTATCCTGAATATACCTTGTTTCTACACACCTGTTTACATTTTCCTTCTCCCATTCGACTATGAGCTCCTTGAAATTAGGAGCTATCATTTTCCTTTCTTTATATGCCCAGAACTTAGCATAGTACCTGGCAAAGAGTAGGCACTTAATAAAGGCTCATTGACTGACAAAGTGCTATATTTGGACCTTCTTAGCATAGCTAACAGTATTTTGCATCCAAAGATCATGAAGCTAACATCAAAGAAGGCATTCTGGCTATGAATACAGTCATATGGATCCATAAACAATGGATCACCTTATTAACTTGATCAATCTTGGTGTAATAATTGATCCAGAAAAAAATGTGAGTATGTATGCCAAGAAGTTCTATGTTCCAAAGTCAGAATTCCATAATTCTGAAATCTGAGACATTTGTTAAAACTTGGAGGGTTTTGCTTCACATATAAGCATTGTTTCTACTTATATGAATATTCTTTTCTTTTTAAATAAATGACAACTAAAACAATAATAATGTTTTATTCAACTACAAAAGTCAATCTTCTGATTTCTTTTCAATATGAATAACATTAAATGTAAAGAAAAAGATAGTCAGAGCTCCATATAAATAGCGTTGAATAAGAGGAATAATAATTAAACCCCTATTTGTTTATCATTTTACTATTTTAAGAATGCTTTGACACAGTATAATCTCATCTGAACCTCAAAAAAGAACACAAAGTAGCAAGGCAGGTATTGCTACCCTCATTTTGCAAATAAGGAAACTGACAGAGGGAGGTACTTGACCAAGGTCATGTGGCTAATTTAAAAGCTAGAACCTGAATCCAGTTTTTCACCCTGCATTCTCAGTGCTCTTTCCCTGAGCCATGAAACCACCACAATGTCAAAGGAACATATTCCATTCCGCTAAATAAAAATGAAATGTGGTGTTACATTTTTATTTTATTATACCAGTAAAATGTTGATAAATTTCTACAAGCTCACCTAAAATTAAATGAAAAATCTATCCATCATCTTCTTATATTGGGTTTCATTTTATGCCCTGTATATGCATACGGTGCCAATGTAATTGGATTGAAGCAATTCATAATTTCTTCCTGAACAGACACACGCTCAAAAGTGCCAACATGGCTTCCCCCACTCCACATATGCCTGTGTTTCTGTAACAAGATAAATGATGCTTACATTTATATATTTTTATGTACCACATAAGGGATGTCTAATGGGAGATTTATCAGATTTATGGTTTCTTCATCACAGACCAATAACAAACTAGGGCAGTAGGTGGAGTGTACCTTTCTGTTTCTACTTACCATTACAAATCTCTGAGTAGGAGAATATTTGTGGGCAGATCATGGCATCCAGAACCTGTTTATGTGAACACTAAAGCATGAACTTTAAACTGAAGAGCGCAATCTCATCTTGCACACTGTATAATTAGAGTTCATTCTATGTCCATTTGATGGGATGGAGAATGACATGCTTTGGCTGTTGTTTCTCCCATTACTGCTGTCATATGGTGTGGCTATGACTCAGTAAGGACTCCAATTTCCCAGGGCTTTTATTTGTGAAATGATAATCCTATCAGCAGTAAAGTTTTGATCTCTTTGCTATATTAAGGGAGATGATGACCTGCATTGTTCTAGGAACTGAAAATACATTTCATCCTATCTTCTTGAGTATCTCGTTCACCAAATCTAGAATTTAGTTCTATGAAGTCGCTTGGCAATTGCATATTATAGTTTAATGGAAGCACTTTTAGATAAATAGGAAGGAAATTTTGGGGCTTATGGGTCTTGTTTTGATCACCCAAATTACCTTCTCTCCTGTCCCCCATCTTCAAGCCTTCTTTCAGGATTGTCTGAAAGAGGTCTCTTTCCTGTGTTTATATCATACATAGGCTAGTGACATAGTCTTAAAGTCTATACCACCAAGACAAATAAAAGGCCTTCCCATAAGCTATTGTGTCTGTTATTTCATAGCATTTAGGCACAGAAATGTCTTATTTTCCTCTCATTGTGCAAACTTTTCTGTAACCTCTTTTCACTGTACATTATCTTCCACATATGGGACAATTTTTGTCACTCTCCTTTGCTATATCACCTTCCAACTCCTTAGTTGTACCCGAGCTCTGTTGCGGGCCATGTTCTCTCTCTTCGCATTTTCTCTTTGACAGCTCATTACCTCCCAGGGGTTCAAGTCTCATTTTTATGCAGATGATTACCAAACCAAAATAGCCATCCCTAAACTCTCTCCTGAATTCTAATCCCACATTGACAATTGCCTGCTGCACATCTCCTTCTTAATATCCTATGGTCGCATCAAACTTAAAATATTCAAATATTGTTTATCTTTATCGCTCACCCTAGCTTTCCTTTATTCTTCCCTACTTCTATTGTGGACGACACTATACTGCTGTTAACTCAGCTTTGCAACTTTGACTCTTTCCTCTTCCTTACACTCTATAGTCAATCAGTTTCCAATTCCCATTGACTCTGTTTCTACATCACTCCTTATATCCATCTCCTTCTCTCAACTCTGATTCAGGCCTTTATTTCCTCTCCTGTGGCTTTAAAAATGTTATCTCTGTTCCCAGGTTCTTTCTTCACACAGTTGCCAAAATAAACTTCCTAAGGCATAGGTCAGACCAAGTCACTCTTTACTAAAGAAAAAAAAAATCTTTAATTCTTCCTTGCTTCCAGGAGAAAATACAGACTTCTTAACCTGATATTAAGGTCTTCTCAATCTGACTATCTTTACATATTCTACATTCCAGATAAATAGGGCTACCAGCTGCTACCTGTACTCAACACTCCGAGTCTCCTTGACTCTTGCCTTGCCACTGGACTCTGGTGTCTCTGGAGGAGAGAGGCTGATGACTTTGCAGAGCTCTGCCTCACTTAAATCCAGTTCACTTGTACATCAAGACATCACCCTCCTGATGTCATTGGTTGTCTTTGAGAATGAAGGATGAACAACAGCACTGAAAACTTCATATCTAAAGGAAGTTAGAGATATCTAACTATGTCACTCTCCTATTCAAAATACCCTAGTGGTTACCTATAGTCTCTAGGATGAGCTGTCATCTCCTTTGTTTAGCTTTGAAAGCCCTTCACAAGCTAGCCACACACCAACTTTAGAATCATATTTTATATTAATCTCTCACTCTCTGCAATTAGTCAAACTGGCCTCCTTCCTCACTCTCTTATTTTTAATCAACAAGCATTTATTTTCTGTTCCCTATATCCCTTAAATTGAAAAAGAAAATGGTTTTTAACAAATATGAATAGTCAAAACAAATTGCTTCATCGGCAATTTCAAAAAAAAGTCGTATTCTTCATCTTGAATCCCTTACCTCACTGTCATAAAATACTCTGACTGCTATCTTTGTGCCTTTGAATTGTCTGTCCTCCTTGCTTGCAAAACATTCCCATCTCACATCTGCTTCTTAGATTTCTCATTTCCTTCAAATACTGCTCAAGTGACAAATTCTGCATGGTCTCTGCTAATACTCTTAACTGCTAGTGCCCTCCATCCCAACATATTTTACCTTGTACTTATTTTATAAAATTGTTCATATATTCTTATCTATGCACGTCTCCCCGGATAGAATAAGCTGTTTTATAAGCTTTTTAAATAAGCTGATATTTTATTTTGTTCTTTATAATCCCAGAACTCAGCAGAGTAAATGACATGTGGACACTAAATTCATGTTAATTGACTCATTGTTTTCCAATTTCTAATTTCCAATTTCTTTGTACATCTTTACAATCTGTCCTCTCCCTTCTCATTATGGAATGTATATATCTCTACATTTCAGTATACTTATTTTCCTTCAAAGCTCAGATCAGATCATCTATGATTTTCTTATTGATTATTGTGTAAAATTACCAGCTAAACTATGTTTACCTTTAGGCCAACATTAGAATTAATTTCTATTCCCTAAACACATACTGATTTGATGGTCTAGCTTAATAGGGAGAGCTGCAAATCCCATATCCTTGGCAGATAATTAAGAATTGACTATTAGAAATACACTAGAGAGAGAACAAATCTATTTTGTAAAGAGAGAAATTATTCTCTTTCCTAAATCTGTCACCCTTTTCAACTCTACATAACTCCTACTATATTCTTGCATTGCTTAAATATTCATGTGTTTGTGTTTCAACAGCATTACAACAATCATGGTAAAATATCTTTGGAGGACTTGGACAGCCAGGGCTTATAAATTGTCTGACTTCCTTGATTCTTCCCTGAATAGCTCTGGTTCTGTATTCCAACCAGCAAAATTACCTACCTCCTATATGCTAGGCACTAGTGATACAAATACGAAGAATTAAATAATTTGTTCTTACAAGGAATATGCTTTCTAATGGGAAAGAAGAGTGTGTGTGTATGTGTGTATATATTTATATATGTATGTGTGTGTTCGTCTATATATACAGCAAATGTAAAATGAATAAATATGTACGAAATAGAAAAATCAGAGACAACATAGGTATAAAGGACTTGACAAACGTTAATTATTCAGTGCAATGTAGTTTTGGAGGGAGGACACTAAAAGTTTCAGGAATCAAGAAAAACTTCATACAGAAGATGGTTCTTGAGCTGCATGCATCTTGAAGGAACAGAAGGATTTTGTGGGGCAGGGGTAAGAAAGGAGTACCTCCCAGGCTCGTAGAATGAGAGTTGTGAAGCATAGACATGGCCAATGGAGTGGTGTGCAGAAGAAATGGCACGGAGGTACAAAGAAAAATTCGTTTAACTGAATCCAAGAGTGCAGAAGAGGAAATAATGTCCCATAAGGCAAGAAAGATAAGTAGGGCACAGGTTTTGTAGGGATTTAAAATGACAAATCACTCCAATATCTTTGCAACAAAACCCCAAATGGGGTCACAAATAGTTGGGACATGACAGAAATGACTCAACAACCTCAAAAAAGCTAAGCAGAGAATTTTCTCTTTCATCCTAGAGACAATAAAAAGCATTGAAGTTAGAGGAGTCAGTGGTCAGATCTACTCTTAAGAAAAATCACTTAGGAGTTTGAAGGATGAACAGGAGAGGTGAAAGACTTTTGGCATGAAGACCAATCAGAAACCTATCACAATAACCTACGCGAGATGTCATAAGAGCTTGAACTAAAATGATAGCTGTGTGGGTGGGAGAGATAGGGTCTAATGTGAAAGGTCTAGTGAAGCTATAAAGAGTAAGACTTGAAAATTTACTGACTGTGTCGGGTGAGTGTTTAAGCAGACTAGGATAATTCCAAAGGTTCAAATCTGGGACAATGGGATGGTAATGCCTTCACCAAAAATAGAGAAGTTTGAAATTTGGGAGGATTTGGCAAGAATGATAGTGAATTCAGTTTTGGATGATATTGAATTTAAGATATCTCTGAGATCCTGTTGGAAATGTCCACTAAGTTACAGATGCACATATGCATGCATATATACACACATACATTCAGATGTGTGTGTGTGTGTATATATATATATATATATATATACACATACGTCTTACATCCATATGCATATGTGTACATATATGTGTGTATATGTAGGTATGTATGTATATCTTCCTCCATACTGGCTCATTACCTACTGCCTGCAAACATATCCATGCCTCCCCTATCCAGAAAAAAAAAACTCTCCCTTAATCCTTCCCTATCTCTACTGTCCTCCTAGTTTTCTTCTGCCCTTTTTAGCTAAACTCCTCAAAAAGGCCATCTACAATAAATGCTCCCACTGTATCTCCTCTTACTCTCTTCTTTACCTATTACAATCTGGCTTCTGACCTTATCATTCCACCAAAACTACTACATCCAAAATTATTCATAATCTCTTAGTTGACAAATCTGGCCTTTTCTCAATCTTCACTCTCCTTGACCTCTCTACAGCATCTGATATTGTTGATCATTCACTCCTCCTTGATTTTCTCTAGGTTTTCAGGATACTACTCTCTTGGTTTTCTTCCTACCAATAGTACTACTCCTCCTCTGTTTCCTTTGCTGGATCCTCATCCAGATCATACCCTGTCACTATAGATGTCCCTCAGGGTTCTGATCTAGGCTCTTTTCTCCCTCTATACCACTTAACTTAAGTGATCTCCTTAGTTCCCATGGCTTTAATGACCATCTCTACACTGATGATTCTCAAATCTCCTTTTCCTGCTCTTTTCTATCTACTGGTCTCTGATCTCTAGCTGCCTTTCAGAACCTCCAATTGCATGTTCCATAGACGTCTTAAACTAAATATGACCAAAACAGAGCAGTATCATTCCCCCTAAATCCTCCCCATTTTCTACCTTCCCTATTACTACAGAGGACACCATACTCCCAATCTCTCAGACTCACAATGTAGGAGTCATCTTAGATTCCTCATAATGTCTCTCTCTCTCTCTCTCTCTCTCTCTCACACACACACACACGCCTACCAATTTCACCTTTGCAACATCTCTCGAATATGTTCCTTTCTCTACTCCAGCCTGGCACAGATCCTCAGCAGCTCATACCTTGATTACTACAATAGCCTGCTGGTTGGTCTGCCTATCTCAAGTCTCTCACAATGCCAATCCATCTCTCATTTAGCCACTAAGGTTATTTTCCTAAACCTTGGGAAACCACTCCCACCCCCAACTCAGTTGACTCCAGTGACTTCTTATGCCTGCAGGAGTAAATATAAAATGTTCTCTTTGGCATTCAAAGCCTTTCACAGCCTAGCCCCTTTTTCCAGTTTCCTCATACCTTACTTCCCACAATATAGTCTTTGATCTAGTGACTGTTCCTGGCTCTTCTACAAACAAGATGCTCTATGTCTCACCTCCAAAGGATTTTCTCTGGCTGTCCTCAGTGCTGACCTCCCTGGTTTCCTTTTAAGTCTCAACTAAAATCCCATCTTCTACAAGAATTCTTCTCTAACCTCTCTTAATTCCAGTGTTTTCTCTCTTGTAATTACTTCCCATTTATCCTGATTGTAGCCTGCTTTTTATATATTTGCTTGCATGTTGTCTCCCCCATTAGACTTAGGTTCCTTGTGCCCAGGGACTATCCTTTACCCCTTTTTTGTATCTTCAGGGCTCAACACACTGTCGAGCACATAATAAGAGTTTAATGAATGTTTATTGAATTAAACTGAATGTTGTCCATCTAGCCACAGTTTAGATATATAGATATACTCATTCATATATATATAATATATATAAAACACACATATGTGTGTATATATATATATATACACACATTTGTGTGTGTGTCTGTGTGTTTTTCTATGTATATGTACATGTACATGTTATGGATACGTATGGTGCATCAAGGTGACTCAGTGGATAGAGCTCCAGGCTTGCAGTCAGGAAGCTCTAGGTTCAAATTTGGCCTCAGATACATGCTAGCTATGTGACCCTGGGCAAATAACTTAACCCTTATTTGCCTCATTTCCTCATCTGTAAAATAGGGACACACCAGAGAAAAGAAATGTCAAACTACTCCAGTATCTTTCCCAAGAAACCCCATGGACTATGTCAGTGGGGTCACGTAGAGTAGGGCATGACTGAATGACTGAAAAACAACAAACTATATATGCACCGAGATAAGTTAAACCTATGGGAGCTGATAAAGTTACCAAGGTCAAGGACATAAAGAATGAAGAGGAAAAGTCCTAGGTCAGAACTTTAGGAAATATCCCTCATTAGGGAATTATACAAATGACGAGCAAGCAAAGATATTGATAACCAGCAATTCGAGAAGAAAGAACAGAATGCAAAGAGACTAGTATCATGAAAACTCAGAGGAATAAGTATCCAAGAGGACAGCGTGAGCAGCAGTGTCATATGCAGGATATAGGTTGGAAAGGATTTGGTTGAAGGAAAGATCATCAGATTTGGCAATTAAGAAAACAATCTAAAAGATATTCTAAATATTCCAAATAGAATGGGACAATTTCACACCTGAGACACTAACAATCAAAAAATCATACAGATCACATATGACATAAAAGCTATCATCTTGAACCAATACACAAACACCAGGAAGAAAATTCCTTTGCTTATTGGCTGTTCTTGTGATCAGAATATCACTTGTTGATTATTGTCTGAAATGATTATATATGAAAGAAAGTGGGAACTGTATTCTAATATTGGAGTTGATTTAAATTATTGATAGATAATTGGTTGATTGGTAGATAATTAGTTCATAAGAAACTAAAGTCATTATGCACAGCATGCCAGGGTCTGACTAATAAGACAAAGGTATTGTGTCACTTGAAGGAGACTAAGAGATCAATTATCTGATTTGAATTTCCGATAAATTGGAGTGAAGTGAGACTTGAGGCAAGCAGACCCACCAATTAGCAAAAAACATAAGTGAGTCAATAAAGTTTCTAGAATCTAGGAACTCTAATAGAAAGACTATATTCTCTTGGAGAATCTAATGAACTAGGTTGAATAGAGTCATTTTTCCTTAATAAACACGATGATTTTAGAAATTTAAAGAACCACTTTTGTAAGAACAGAATGATGGTAACAGTGTAGGAATAGACTAAAGTTTTTTGAATAGGACACAAAAATTTTAACTGACTAGAAGTTTGATATGAACAATTATTTTCCAAAAGGAAAAACTGTGAGGGGGTGGAGGCAAGATGGTAGAGAAAGGACAGCTACTCACCTGAGCTTTCCCCAAAACTTCTTAGAACACCTTTACATAATGTCATAAAAACAATTTCTGGAGCAGCAGATCCTATAAAAAGATAGAGTGAAATAACATTCCTGCCAAAGGCAACTTAGAAGATCAGTAGGAAAGGTCTTTTGCATTTGCTTGAGAGTAGAGCACAATTCAGAGCACAGTCCATGATAGCACAGCCCCAGCAAAGACCAAGAACCAGCAAACCAGGAACAGTCCTTGGGAGCCACTGAGTCACCAGGAGCAGTGTCTGCTTCCAGAGTTCTCAGCCCACAGATGATAAGGGGGTTGAACAATTGATCAGATGAGAATTACAGTGGTCTCTTTGTTAGCACAGAGAGAGGACTCTGTTGTTTCACCCCAACTTGAAACTGGGTCTCAGTACTGTTTGGCAGTCCCAAGGTGAGAAGTACTAGCACACCAGAGCTTGTAGCAGCAGTAAAGAAGGGCCCTTCTTCACAATTCCAGGGCAGAAAAGAGTGCACAAGCCAGGAGAGTGGTAATTATCTCTCTGTAGATCATGCCACCTTGGAAAAACTGAAAACTTACAGGTCTCTATAAGCATCTCTGAAAACATCTGCACAAAAAGCTTGAGACAGTGCTCCTTCCACCTTGGAAACAGAGCCCTATTTTAATACAAAGTTAAAAGTCAAGAAAAAGGCTGGCAAAATGAGCAAACAACAGAAAAAAAATTCTATGAAAAGTTACTATGGTAACAAGGAAGTTCAAAACACAAACTCAGAAGAAGATAACAAAGTCAAAGCTCCTATATTCAAAACCTCCAAGAAAAACATGAATTGTTCTCAGGCCATGAAAGAGCTCAGAAAGGATGTTGAAAATCAAGTAGGAGAAGTGAAAGAAATGATACATGTGATGCAAGAAAATCATGAAAAATGAGTCAATAGCTTGGTAAAGGAGACACAAAAATACTGAAGCAAATAACACCTTAAAAATTAGACTGGGCCAAATTGTAAAAGAGGTACAAAAAGCCAATGAAGAGAAAAATGCCTTAAAAAGCATGAATGATCAAAGGGAAAAAAAGACCAAAAATTCACTGAAGGAAAAAATCTCTTTTAAAAGTAGAATAAGCCAAATGGAAAAGGAAGTCCAAAATCTCAATGAAAAAAATAAAATTTCTTAAAAATTAGAATGACTTTACAAGAAATCAAGAAAGAATAAAACAAAATTCAAAAAAATGAAAAAATAGAACACAATGTAAAATATCTCAGTGGAAAAACAACTGATTTAGAAAATACATCTAGAAGAGATAATTTTAAAATTATTGCACTACTTGAAAGCCATGAGCAAAAAAAGAGCCTAAACATCATCTTTCTAGAAATTATCAAGGAAAACTGCCCTGATAGTCTAGAACCAGAAGTTAAAAAAGAAATTGAAAGAATCCACTGATTGCCTCCTCATAGAGATCCCAAAATGAAAATCCCCCAGGAAGATTATTATAGCCAAATTCCAGAGCTCCCAGGTAGAGGAGAAAATATTGCAAGTAAACAGAAAGAAGTCATTTAAGTATTGTGGAGCCACAGTCAAGATAACATGAGATTTAGCAGCTTCTACATTAAAGAATTGGAGGGCTTGAAATATAAAATTCCAGAGAGTAAAGGAACTAGTATTACAGGCATGAATAACCTACCCAGAAAAACTGAGGACAATTCTTCAGGGGAAAACATGGATATTTAATGAAATCGAGGACTTTCTAGCATTCTTGAGGAAATGATCAGAGTAAATAGAAAATTTGACTTTCAAATACAAGACTCAAGAGAGGCATAAAAAGGCAATCAGGAAAGGGAAGTCATAAGTGACTTAATATAGTTAAACTATTGACTTTCCTACATGGGAAGATGATACTTGGAGCTCATAAGAACTTTCTCATTATTAGGGCAGTCCGATGGAGTATATATAGACATAGGTACAGGTGTGAATTGAATATAAAGGGATGATATCTAAAAACTAAAATTAAGGGGTAAGAGGGGAATTTACTGGGAGAAAGAGAAAGGGAGAGGTAGAATGGGGTAAAATATATGACATTAAAGAGGCAAGAAAAAGCTTTTACCGTCCAGGAAAAGGGAAGGGTCAGCGAGGTGGAATGAGTAAACCTTACTTTTAATCAGAATTGACTCAAAGAGAAAATTACATACACACTCAGTTGTGTATAGAAATTTATCTTACTCTACATAAAAGTAGAAAAGGAAAGAGATACAAGAAGAGGTGATGATAGAAGGGAGGGCAGATTTGTGGAAGGGATAGTCAGAAACAAAGTACTTTTGAGGAGGGACAGGATGAAAGAGAGAGGATGGAATAAATAGGGGGATAAGATGGAGGGAAGTATAGTTAGCAATAGTAACTGTGAAAAATTTTGAAGCAAGTTCCTTTGATAAAGGCCTCATTTCTCAAACATAGAGAACTGATTCAAATTTATACAAATAAGATAAGTCATTCCCCAATTGATAAATTATCAAAAGATATGAACAACTTTCAGATGAAGTAATCAAAGCTATCTATACTTATATGGAAAAATGCTCTAACTCACTATTGAATGGAGAAATGCAAATTAAAACAATTCTCAGGTACTACCTCATACCTATAGATTGTCTAATAGGACAGAAAAGGAAAATGACAAATTTTGGAGAGGATATGGGAAAATGAGAAATTAATACACTGTTGGTGGAACTGATTCAAACATTCTGTAGAGCAATTTGGAACTATGTCTAAAAAGCTATGAAATCATGCATATCCTCTGAGGTAGCAATGCAACTCCTAGTATCCCAAAAGAGATTTTTTAAAAAGGAGAAAGACCTATATACACAAAAGTATTTATAGTAGCTCTTTTCTGCCAATTCTTTTCTTAAAGAATTGGAAACCAAGGAGATACCCATCAATTGGGGAATGGCTGACCAAACTGTGGTATGTGATTATGACAGAATACTATTGTGCTATAAAAAATAGGCATGATGCTTTCAGAAAAATCTGGAGAGACTTATATGAGCTGATGCAAAGTGAAATATACTGTGTACAAAGTAACAACAATATTGTAAGATGATCAGCTGTGAATGACTTAGCTATTCTCAGCAATACAACAATCTAAGACAGCTTTGAAGGGCCTGTGGTGAAAAATGTTATCCATCCCCAGAGAGAGAACTGATGATGTCTGAATACAGACTGAATCACATTTTATTTTTGTTTTCTTTGTTTTTCTTGGGGTTGGTGGATTTTATTTTGGTCTGTTTTCTTTCACAACATGACTAATATGGAAAGGTTTTGTATTTGCATTTGCACATATATAACCTATATCAAATGGCTTGGCTTCTCAATGAAGTGGAGGAGGAAGGGGGGGAGGGAGAGAATTTGGAACTCAAAGTTTTAAAAACTAAAGTTATTTTATGTATAACTGAGGGGAAATAAAATACTAAATAAATTCAAAAAAAGAAAAAATGTATGAAAATTTAAGCTGCATTAATATAGACATAGTATCTAGAACAAGAGAGATGATAGAAGACTTATTTACTCTGGTTCATATCATATCAGGAATACTTCATTTGATTCTATCACATTTTAGCAAGGATATTTCAAATTAAAACTTGTCTGAACATCAATATTTATATAGCATTTACTATGTGCCAGGGACTGTGCTCACTTACAAATACTCTCTCTTTTGATCCTCATGATAAACCTGTGCTATTAATAATAGGTGCTATAATTATC
Source organism: Bettongia penicillata ogilbyi (assembly GCA_023548195.1). Lineage (NCBI taxonomy): Eukaryota > Metazoa > Chordata > Mammalia > Diprotodontia > Potoroidae > Bettongia > Bettongia penicillata. The sequence continues at coordinate 595,209 of JAJHZJ010000183.1, forward strand.
CTCATTTTACAGTTGAAGAAACTGAAGCAAGCAAAGAGTAGATGACTCACCCAAGGTCACTTAGAGTCTGAGGGCAAAATTTACCTTAAATCTTCCTACCTCCAGGTCTAGCCCTCTATCCACTGCACCATCTAACTTGTGAAGGAACTGAGGACAATATTACCTAAGAATCAGCTGAAAGCAAAGAAGTCTGGGGTGGGAAGTAAGAGCTGCTTTCAAGTTTCTAAAGAGCTGTCTTTGGGGAAAAAAAAATGAGATTGCTCTGCTCTCCTAAAGAAGAGACCTAGAAGCAACAGAAGAAAGTTGAAGAGAGGAAAATTGAAGCTCAGTAGAAGTAACAACTACCTCACAATCATAACTATCCAAAATAGAATTGAGCTTCTTAGAGAGTAATTAGCTCGTCATCACTAAAGGGCTTCAAAGGGAAGGCCAAATGATAGCATCTTGGAAAAGGAATTCCTCTTTAGGCCTGGGTTGTGCTGAATGAACTCTTATTCCTCTGCAACTCAGAGACTCTATGATTCTGAAATCATGTGCTGTCCCATTCTGAACAAAGCTGAGTTCTAAATGTCCCTTTATGCCAGCAATTTCTGCCAGTATATATTTTATATTTTGATCAATCCTAACATCTATATTAACATAGTTTTGCTGTACTCAAAAACAGGTGGTCCTGGGTTTGTTGCTGTATGTAATTTATTACTAATAAAGGGCACTCGGAGAGTATATTATTTCTGAGAACATAGTTCAAGAAAGAGCCCCAAGCCTTCAGATGGTAGTGGTTATGACTGTGTCACAGGTATTTAAGAAATCGTTTCTAGAACTTTCCGGGAAATGAAAGAGAGATTAGATTTGTTTTGCTTTGGTCACAGTGGGCAGAACCACAGACATAAGCGGAAGTTAAAGAGGAAGATTACGCCTGATGTGAGGAAGAACTTCCTAACGATTACAGCCATCAAAAATTGATATGAGTAGCCTTAGTGTTTAGTGAATTGCCCCCCAGACCAAAGGTATTTAAGTACAGATTGGATAGCTACTTGCCAGTCATGTTGTAGAATGGTCAATTATGTCATCTCCTATTTATTGATTCTTGGATTCTGAATCACGTAGAACTATAGAGTTACTATAAAACTATGGAAGAACAGATGCCATTTCACTTTCCAATTAAGTGCTTTTTTCCACTTAACATATTTTGACCCAAAGACAATCTTTTGTTCTCAAAGGTTATGCCAAGAAATCAAAAGCTCCACTATATCATTTTTACTAAGATAGAAAGTCTTTAAGAAAATAATTAACTATGCCTTTTATCTGAGGAGCAGCCCAGTTAATTTCAGATACTTCTTACTGGGTTGACTGCAGGATGATGAAATTTGTAGCCACAGCATCTCCCAAAGACCTACTAAATCAATGATGATGAGTTGTCATGTACACTTGTGGAGAGAATAACCACTCAAACAACCTCACAAGTCATTGAGGTGTTATTGAAGCATTAGAATGCAAGATGAGAAGAATGCCATAGCCATGGTATACTCCATTTTCAGCAAAGCATTAGTCAAAGCCTCTCATGCTATTCTTGTGTTCAGAATGCGTAATTTATGTGTTGACATTGGATGGATTTTAAATTGGAATTAAATTACTAGATCCAAAAGGTAATCTTTAATGAGGAAGCATCAGCTTAGTACACCAGAGATTTGTCCTTGCACTTGTGCTATTCAACATTTTATTTTTTTTGCAATTATCTGGATTAAGGCATAGATGATAACTTGTCAGATTTGCAGATGTCACAAACTTAAGAGAAATAACTAAGAAGTTGGATGAGAGTCAGGGTACAAAAAACTCTCAGGGGCATAATGATGGGCTTACTGTAATAAGATGAAATTTAATAGAGATAAATATAACATCTTACAATTATATTAAATTGCCAGGTGCATTGTAGAGGGAATTATTTTTCATCCACAGATTGGACTGTATGGCTCTTGATGTGCTTTCCAATCTTGAAATTCTGTCATTCTATTAATCAACTTCATGAATAAATACATAATAGAAGAAACACAATGAGACAACAGTCTGGGGTCTAAGGCTCTTAATGCACTGAAAGTTCAATATGCATCAATAGTGTACCATAGCAACCCCTAAAACGAACATTGTTTTGGATGCAGTAAGAGACACATAGCATTTAAAATGAAAGATTTCCTGATGTGTCACTCAGATAATATTGTATTCAGTTTGGAGCACAACATACTATAAGGGACATTGACTAGCTGAAATATTTTCAGAAGAGAATAGCCAGGAAGGTGAAGAAATTATATAAAGTGAACTGAGGATCAATGAAAGGAAAGAGATATTTACCCAAAGGAAAGAGGATTGAGAAAGGACAGGTTATCTGTCTCCATGTAGTTGAAGAGCTGTCACATAAAAAACATTAGATTTGTTCTATTTCATTTCCAGAAGGCAAACAAAGAACAATGAGGTGGAAGATAAAATAATATTGATTTCAGCTTAAATTCCCTTATAATGGTAGGTGTCCAAAAATTCAATAGCCTACCTTAGAAATTATTGGATTTCTCTCATTAGAAGTCATCTGGCAGAGACTGCATGGCCATTTAGGTATGTAACAGAGATTATTTCTATTCCATGATGGGTGCTAAGTTCTCTCAGATGTTCCTTCCACTCTGACAGCCTATTACCCTACAACAACCAAGTAATTATATTTACCATAACTATATGAAAACATGCTAATTACTATATACATAGTGTTGAGCTTGAATGTAACATATAAAGTTATATTCAAATGTTAGTTGAACTACCATATTGCCAAAGGAATTCTTTATGCCAGCAATTTCTGCCAGTATATATTTCATATTTTGGTTAATCCTAACATCTATATTAATATAGTTTTGCTGTACTCAAAAACAGGTAGTCCTGGGTTTGTTGCTGTATATAACTTATTACTGATAAAGGGCATTCAGGAGAGTATAGTATTTCTGAGAACATAGTTCGAGAAAAAGCCCCAAGTCTTCAGATGGTAGTGAGGAATCCTTTCTATATTAGCTTTTGTATTTTCATTTTTTAACATTTAATAGATTTTTATTGTTACTATTTGTTTTGACATTGTCTAGATTTCCCACAGTATGACTCTCACTAGAGGGAGCCATGCTGTTGCTGTTGTCCAATCATTTCAGTAGCATCTGACTCTTTGTGACCCCACTTGTGGCTTTTCTTGGCCAACATACTGGAGTAGTTTGCCATTTCCTTCTCCAGCTCATTTTACAGATGAGGAAATTGAAGCAAATGGGTTAAAGTGACTTGCCCATGGTCACATAGCTAGTAAGTGTCTGAGGCTAGATTTAAACTGATGAAGACGAGTCTTCCAGACTTCACACTCTACATAGGGGAAAATATACTAGAGTTGGCTATAGCATTCAAATACCATCTTGGCCACTTGCTACCTGTGTGACTTTGGGGAAGTAACTTAACCTTTGGCCCTCAGTAAATCTGTAAATGAAGGGATTGGGATACATGTCCCTATGATTATCCAAGGTCAGAATCTATGATCCAGTGATCCATTTTAATAACTTTGGGATACCTAATGACAATTTGGCTTTTAAAAACTTGTGTATATGAACTGGACTGGGGCACTGAGAGGAAATGGGAATCTCCTAGTGCCACATGGCTCTCTGTGGAAGAGGTGGAACTTGAAGTCAGGTCTTCCACACTTTGAGGCCAGCCTACTAAGCATCATACTGCCTTACTATTATCTTATTATCATGAGGATCTGCTACATTTGCTATCCCATGAACCTCTAGTAATGTAGTTCTGACCTCTCTGCTTATTTTGACAAGCTGTGGCACTTTCTATCTACAATTAAAATGATTGCAATCTTGTTTCCTAATCTAGATATTCACATTGAAAGCCAATTAAAAGAAGTTGGCACCCTCAGTTTGTTACCACCTGCAATATAAATATGTTTGACAAGATGTTGCCTTAAGTAAATTAATTCAGTAGGGCAGTAATCTGATTTTCATGAACAGGATTTGCTAGAAACATCAAATTAATGAAGACTTAAGTCAGAGTCTGGTAATAGAGATGTTGAGAAATCCACTTTCCAAATGATCTTGAATAGCACTTATGACATCATGAAATACCAATGCTAATCTCTAGAAATCATTTTATTAAGGTATATCCTTATTCTTAGTATTAATAATGGTAATGTCAATAAAGGATAGTATATCTAAGGAACTGAAAATTGATGAGCTAAAAAGTCAAATTAAATTGAGTCTCTAATTCTAAGGAGTAAATAGGTCTCTGTTAAAGAAAAAGCAAAGTAGAAAAGACAAAAATAACCTTAGCAATGAGAATTTTTAAAATAGGAAACACTATGTGAAGTTTGGAAAAATAACATACATTTGAAAGTTGATCATTCTGCATGATATGGTGGTTAAAACAATGGATTTGGAGTTGAACACCCTAACATGTATTATCCTGGGCAAGTTATTAATCTTTCAAAGCTTTGAAGGATTTGTTTTTTGCTTTCTGTAAAATGGAGAAAGAAATGCTTGCTTTGCCTCAAAAGGCTTAGGTGAGAAAATTATTTAAAATGCATAAAATGACACGCAATAGATAGAAATCTGGGACTGCAGTCAGGAAAACCTTGATGTCAAATACAGCCTCAGATACTTACTAACTATATGTCCCTGGGTAAGTCACTTAAACTCTATTTGTCTCAGTTTCCTCAACTGTAAAACTGGGATAATAATAACATCTACCTCCAAGGTTGTTGTGAGTATAAAGTCATATATTTGTAAAATACTTAGCATAGTGCCTGGCCCATAGTACCTGCTATACTATGCTGTTTATTTTCAATATCATCATCATCATCATCATTATTATTATTATATTGAAATGCAGTTATAAAAAAATTAAATGAGTTCATAAACTCACAGACAGGTTAGAAAACCCTGCCTTAAGGTTAGCTCTTTAAGAGCTGTTTAAATTTTAATTACCATTCAGAAGCTGTATCACCAATCACAACAGCACACCTGAGGACTGCTGCTGTGAATGATTTCAATGGCCTAATTGGATACCCTTTCTATTCAGTAACAAACTAAATGTTGTTCAGCTAAGTAAAACATAACTTTCATAGCAACATCCTGAAGTAAAACATCATTTTATATATATATATAGGATAGATAGATGTCATAACAATAGCAACATCCTTAAGGGGCAGCAGAAAATACCCTAGATCACAGTAAGAACATCACACTACACAGCATATATCATTGCATCCTCAAAATCAGGGGTGCCAGTCTAGGTTCTTCCCTGGTACGACACATCCTTAGGGGTAGCAGAAAATACCACACCATCCACCCCTAGGTCAAAGTAAGAATACTCTCCTTAATCATTACCACGTGTCCAAGTAAAGTCCTCTTTCATCTTAACTTGAGGCTGACTTCCAAGTCCCAGGGCTCTTCCACTGGGGGCTGACCACTCCTGGCTCTCACCTACAGGTAGCCCTCTGCTCTTACACCATGTCTCACCTCAGTGGGACTGCTCCACTCCACAGCTTCTACCTCTGGAAAAGCAAAGCTCAACAGACCAACAATACTGAGAAATGCCACCAGGATCTCAATTCACCTCCAACGTCCAGAGGCTCTGTGATAACAGTTCAATTCACTTTAATAGCTTTCAAAATGGGCTTAAACTAAGTCTCCTTCCCATGAGCATGTTTCTGCCCTATCTTTTCTGCCCTATTCACTTTCAAAGTTCAGAGGCTCCTTCAGCAAGTCTCTGCCATCTCTACTCTCAGATGTTTCCCTCCCAGCTCTTAGAGGTCCCTTCTCCTAACTCTCAGAGGTCTCCTCCCAGCTCTCAGGTCTCCCAGCTCTCTTCTCCTCAAAGGCTGGCCCACCCCTTCAACACTGGCTCTCTTCAATGTCTGCTTTCTCAACACCAGCTCTCTTTATATACAGTTCTACTCAGTATCTGATTGGTAAGAACTCATATGCTCGTTTCTGATTGGTTAGAGCCCACTTAACATGTCTGATTGGCTAAAATTCAATCCAGAAAAACTGCAAAGATCCTACTTTGCTTGGTGTTGCAGAAGCATGCATAAATTCATAACTATCAGAGTTGGAAGGAACCACAGAAATGATATACTACAAAATCCTTATTTTACAAACTGAAACACAGAGAAGAAAAGTGGCTTGCCCAAGGTCTAATTAAGAAATAGAGATCCTGCTTTCTTGGATTGAAAGGCTGGTATCCATTTCATGATACCATACCTCTTTGACCATATCCACATTATTAAACAAGCTAAAGATATTAACATCAAGTAGGTTGTTTATTTTTTCCCATCTTTGTGGCTTTTTGCAATTAATTTTTTAAAATATACTCTGGAAGATTCATGAATTGGATGACAACAATAGAAGAAGATTTTGCTGAATAACGTAGTAGATTTTTTCTTCCAAATACTAGAGCTGTTTCTGCCTTTATGTCTTAAGATATGTAGAGAAGTTATAAAAACATACTGTAAAAGTAGAAAAGTTTCCTAGAGCAACTTGGAAAAGCTGATCCTAGAAAGTATCTAAGCGTAATGCTTTTGCATTTTATTACATTAAGATGCCAGAACAAAAGACCTAAAGGATTGTTTTTCCTTTGTTTCACTCATGGAATCAATTTCATATTGAAATTATGTATGCAATGGGAATAAAGAACAGATATACCTTTAAAAAACAGTTGTGATGTACTAAAGAAATGTTCACAACTTCACGCTAGAACACTCCTGAGTTTGATTTACTAAGCAATTAAATAGTCTTCTATTTTACTAGGCTGGGAGTCTCACAAAGCAACCCAAGTGCACAGTAATGCTTCAGACAGATGAATTTATATGTGTTTACAAGCAGTGTTATAAAATGGTGTCCATAATTTCTCTTCAGAACTTTAGATTATTAAAATAAATTTTGTTGACCTTAAAAGCCATGTTGTGATACCTGTATTGTTTTATTTGTGAAGTGATCCAAATTGATAATTTATGAAATTGTGAGATGGGAGCAGGTGCACCACACCCAGTTCTTTGAGTATTCCCCAGGAATTCCCACACTGGGAGTGGGAAGTGGAGCTATAATCACAATATAATTAAACATAGACAGTATGGGAGCAAAAGGCACATAAAGGTACCAACAAGCAGCAAAAAGGGTACAAAGGCAGATGGAGTAAGAATAAGAGATGGAATAGTGAAGGTGGGGGTGGGGAAGAGAGGCATAGATAATCACTCACAATACCATAGATAAGAATTGGGAACACTTGGCAACGTGAACCACCTACAATCCCTGATGAACTTAATGCAGGTGAAAGAGTGCTTGGCAGGCGTTTGAGGAGAGGGAAACCGACTAATTCTGTACTCCGTTGGGTTTAGTTCATTAACATGGCCAAATCATTTCAGAATTGTCAGTAAAACTTTAAAGTTAATATGTCCGCATCATCTCAAAATTATCAGCACTTTTTGGTGTTCTGCATATGTCTAGAACTTATCTGAGATTTACATATCATAGAACCAAGAATACCAACAACAATACCTAGATGGCTTCTGCTGATTCAGCATGTATTGCCAGGATGTGAATTTTGGTCACTGAATGATTCATTTTGTAAACTATGCCCTTTGATCTTTGGGATGGTTTGCATGAACTTCCAGGTTCCCCTTTGCAATCTTATTTCCTTCTATTGCCCTTTTGTACTGGCTACTTACTTACTACACTGACTAGATGGGGCTGGAGGGTACGGGAGGGAGAAAAGAAGAATAGAAAAATATGTAGGTTTAACACAACCCTAAAGCTGCATCCATCATCTCATGAGAATCTTGGCACTTCAGTTGCCACTAAGGAATCTGAAATGCTGAGAAGTCTTTAGGAGGAGTAAAACATAACATCATACCATATTAAACTATTTTTTCTTGGAGAAAACAAAAGAGAATTGGGATATTTAATGGGACCAAAGAAAGAAAGACATCAAGGTCACAGTTTGCCATTCAGGTCTGGCAACCAACTTCTAAAATCCATTTTGGTCATCTGGATGTCTATTTTCTCTTCTAAAACAGTTTCCATTAGTTTTTTCAAATGTTACTAGGTATGTAGCCACCTTTTACTTCTCTTTGATGTATAGTTGGCAGGAGCAGCTAATGATTTGGGGCACTTAGTAACCTACCTACAATACTTCCTACATGCTATAGTCATATTTTCCTAGGTAAATTCAACACATCTATTGTTTTGCCTTTTATATCAGCTCCTTCTGGCATCATAATCCTACTTCATATGCATCCTTCTAGATTCACATCAGGAGAGGGTTGACAAGATGGGGAATGACAACCTTGGCCTTTAGCTAGAAGGTGCCTGATCTCAGTTTAATGCATTAGCTTCTCTCTGAGGACTGTTTGCTTGACCTCATTCTCATTCAGCTTACATTATTTGTCTTTTAAAAATTGATATCAGAAAAAAGGAGATTGAAGTAGATTAGAAATAACTGCAACATTAAATTGTTCGCACTCTGAGAATGTGCTTAATAAACTCGGCAGCAGATGTTATAAATGTGGCGATACCTCAAACAACTAAAACTTGGATTTTTTTTTTGCACATTACTTATATTCAGGGATCATACAAAAATCAGGAAAGTGTTTAAGAAACACTTTCCAATGTTAATCCTGAGGGCAATGGTGATGATGATGATGATGGTGATGATGATGATGATGAAGATGATGATGATGGTGGTGGTGGTGACAGAATCATTTCTCAATTTAGTTCGTTCTGTTAGCTTTTCCCTACAATATGAGCATAGGAGACCAAAATGATATAATGAAAGAGCATTCAAATCTGCACAGTGCATATCTGAGCAAGTACCCAAGACATACAATTAGGTCACCATACCTTTAATTCTGAACTTGTTAACTCTGTTGCATAATAATCCTAATATTATTATCAATGGTATCATCATAAAATACTAAAAAAAAAAAAAGAAGAAAAAGGGCCTAGAAAGTCCCTTCATTATTATATAGTCACATTTTCTCATTCTGTAGCTAAGGAAACTGAAGCTAAAGAGGGGTGGGAGGGTATGTAATTCAGCTAAAAGCCTCATAGCTAATTAATAACAGAGTAGGGACTAGAACTTAGTACTTCTGACTCCAAACCCAGAGTTCTTTTAATGATTCCCTACAAACTCTATCATCTATAGACTTTTAGAAAGTATATTTCATTTTATTACTTTGTGCATCAAAATACCAAACATTAACTTGGGATGATCTAGATACAGGTATGTATAATTACTGTGATGGCTAAAATTCCACACAGTATGCCAGACTCCATCCCTAGTGCTGCCATGGAAGAAGAAGGTTTAGAAGAAGAATGGTTATCTGCAATATAATGCCCAAATACAGACAAGAGAGATTCAGGGAAAGAGGGATCGCTTCTAGCTGAGAGAATCAGGGAAGGATTCATAGAGAAGATGCTACCTGGGCTGAGTTTTGAAGGGAAAGATTTTAACAGGCAGAATTGTTTGGCAAAATTCCTTCCTTGCATAGAGGTTAGTGTTGACAGTTACATTCAGACAGAGTAAAACAAGATGCGATTCAGTTAGGGTAAGTAATATAGTTTAGCTGATAAAGGGAGGGAGGCATGTGAAATAAGTTTGAATATACTACCTCAAAGGTACTGGACTCATGCAATGAAACCCCTTTTGTTGTAAATATCTGTTTGCTGAAAGGTATTTTGGAACTCATTTGTGGAGGGCCTGGAATGTCAAATCAAGGAGCATTCATTTTACAGTCAGTGGAGGCCCTGGAAAGTTTTGAAAAGGAAAGTGACTTGATGAGATGTGCATTAGGAAGACTATTTTAGAAGCAATATGAAGATATTGGAAGAGGAAGAGAGTGGCCAGGTGGGCCAATTACAAATAACTTGTCAGAGAGACAATTACAAATCAATTCAACAATGTAGTAATGTAGTACTGTGGAAAGGAGCACTGAGATTACACCCAAAAGACCTGAAAAGTCCTGCTACTCACAACTAGTATGACCTTTAGATATGTAATTTCATCTCTTTGGTCACAGTTTTCTCATTTTCAAAATGAAGGCATTGGAATGGAAGACTTTCCATTTTCAACTTCTTTGTTTTTTCCAGGCCTTGATCCCTGATGTGCTGATTAGGTGGTATGAATGCTAGCCTTTAAAATGGAGACCCAGAATGGGGAGAGGCTAAAAGCCCCAAGGCAAACTTTGGGAACTCATATAAATCAGTATCAAGAAGAAGGGACAGCTCTTCAGATCTGACCAACCATTTATTCCTATGTGAGCTGTTGTTATTGATTTTAGTGCATCCTCATGAGCAGAGTGTTAGAGTTTCATCTATATGTCTTTGCTTAACATTTGTTTTATTGTTTTCACTTTAAGTGTTTGTTTACATTTGGTGACAGATTTTTTGGTTCTGTTTTCTTTTTCATTTTTCTTATTAGTTCAATCTCTCCAAATCTGGGAGTTGCATTTGAGAACACTCTGCACCAGTCCTAATACACGGTCCTTCTAATTCCATGACTATTATTCAATATTTTTAAGTAGAAAATTACGTACCTAGGATGCCCAATCTAAAAGAAACATTTCCAATATTACATTCACCTAAAAAAGCACTCCTCCAATAAAGTAGAGGTACTGAGTTAACTTACTACCACTTCCAAATTAATATGATTGGCAATTGAAGGACATTGGTCAAATAATGAGGATGTCTACACAGTAGAGAAGTATATATACGCATGTAAACATTATATGCATATATATGTACACATACATATACACATATATAATGCATGTAATCTGTGAATATTCTTAAAAGCAGAGAAGACCAACAGTGCTTTATAAACAATCTAACAGAATTTTCTCAGGAGGTTACATGACCAGTTTTCATCATCTAGGGAAAAAAAGAAGTCTCTAGTATCCTATATTTTATGTTCCTGTCTCAAATGAAAGTTGGAGAATTTTTGCTCTGTCCTGTACAATAGTATTTCACTTTCAAAAAAGCAAGAAATTAAACAACTTATTTTTGACATTTGATCTCTGATGTCAATTAAATAAGGTCACAAATGTTACTTAGCTTTACTATCCAGAGTTGACGGTCTTCATATTAGAAAACTGATAGGGCTGAAGTGAAGAATCTACTGCTACTGTTTCATGAGAGAGAGCGTCGTCTGAAAGGAAAGGCTATATTGTTCTTTAGAATACCTAAGGAACTAAGGTTTGGTGTGTTAAACCAATATTTAAGTGAAGACATTTCTCTAAATATTTGCAATACTTGGTTTATTCCTTATGGTAAAAATGTAAGCACTCTTAAATTGGAATAACCAAAAGGCACTTAATCTGTGTCTATGGTTTTTCATATGACAGCAAGTATACTAGGGATTTCTCTTGGGTTAGGGAAGAGATACAAGTTTATGTCAAAGAGAAAATAAATGAAGTGAATAATTCAGCAATGGTACTTCATCATTCTACTCCCAGAAGCTGGTTGGGTTTCAGGACACCCTCAATAATCCTGATCCAGAGTCTATTGTTAATAGAACTACTCTGGACTGGAGAGATTGCTTCAGATCAGGAAATATTTCTTCTTATTCCTAACCCTTGTCAAATTGAGACACATAGCCTTTGATATGATACAGAAATGGGAAAAGTAACAGTGTTTTGTTTCTCTGGACATTGACCATCTTTCATTCTCCAGTCTGGGTAGCTATACAGCACTTATTTTCAGAATAGCCTTACTATTACAATCATTCATCCAACAACTGTTTATTGAGTTCTTTTTTCTGTGTAAGGCATAGCACTAGGAACTATAAGGAATATTAAGAGGAGTAAGGTATTTCTGCCATTAAGAAGCTCAATATAAATGTCATAAACATGCAAAAAAAAAAGGCAGGAAAAGATAAATGTCATGTATGTGGTACAAAGTGTTATCAGAATCCAAAGAAGGGAATAGTCCTAGTCCATGATTCTGTGCTTCTTGTTTGAGGTGACTATACCCCAAATAAAAGGGATTTTGAACCCCCTTGAATCTGAATTGGGGGCCTGATAATTCTGATGGCCCCTACTTAGAGGTGCCAGCCATAAAGACTCTGGGAGCCAGGAGGAAGCAGCCCCCATCCTGAAGAGAATTCTCTCCTGATCCATGACCTTACCCAAGAGACATAGGAGGAGAGTCATAGAGGACTGGGGTGTTGCAGGGATTGAGTCCCAGCATCCATACCTTCTCATGCCTTTCCAGAGAGGGAGAATAATTTAGGGGAAAAGAAGAAAAATCCTAGACTGGAAGGATTCTAATAAACAAACACTTGTATGACCCCAAAAAAGAGGGATTTTCAATGTATCTATTTAATATTTGCTATAGGTCATCTTTCTGTACCTATAGATATAGGGGCAGCTACGTGACATGGTGCTCAGTGTCTAGAGTCAGGAAGATTCAAATTCAAATGCATTTTCAGACGTGTACTTGCTAACAGACCCTCAGCAAATCACTTGATTGCCTTAGTTTTCCTATCTGTAAAATGGAGATAATAATAGCATCTAGCTCCCAGGATTATTGTAAGGATAAAAGGAGATACTTATGGAGATGGAGACAGAGATAGAGTTAGATACCTGACCCTGTAGGGAACTTGATCATAAAATGATAAAATGAGTTTCATTGTTGTGAATGGAGAGAACGTTATCAGTTTTTAAAGAAGATCGTAGAATCTCCTTTCCCAGAGATCTTTAAAAAGAGGATAGCTTCTCATTTGAGATGGCATTAAGTAACATCTGAAAGCAAGAGAAAAAAATTAAATGATCCCTTGAGAACTTTTTTAACCTTATGTTGTAATGATATCCCCTTCAAGGACAAATTTGTAGAAGCAATGGGAAAAACTAGTCTAGTTCCATTTTAGAGAAGCATAAAAGTAACACAAAGTAGTTTGTACCAGAGAGAGGAGAAAGAATCATGAATCATGAACTGCTTTTTCTGCCCCAAGCAGAGACCACAGGATTTTACCACTCTGAACACCACTCTTTCCATCTGTAAAATTAGTGTTGGATTGATATTTTAAAAAATCTTGTTTATAATTTTCATTCATATTAACAGTAACTATTAAGAGTAAATCAGTGACCTAAAACAAACTGCTGGTTTTTTGTAATTTCTCATGCCTTGACACCAGAAATTTTATCCAGCTATAAATTACAGAGATGAATTATTATTAGAAAAAATTACATATTAAATGAATATCAAATAAGATAATGTTGGCATTGAATGTTTTAAAATATTTTCAGATCATGAGATGGAAAAAAAATGGTTTTGTCACTTACCGGAAATTTTGCTCTCTAGGTCCTATCAAAAAAATGAAGTTTTGTTTTATTCCTTAGCTGAGAATGTCATGAATTATAAATATTAGATAGTTGTGTGAGTCAGCTCCATTACTTAAAAATAAATAACCTTTCATAACCAATCATCTTAGCAGCTGAGACAGTTTCTCTCCCAGGTAGCTAGAAAATTGCTCATCTGGCAGTGGTCTGTATAAATAACACTTTTCTATTTTATCCTTTAATTCTCTTGTGCATAGTAATTTCCCTGAATCTGGGAAGTTACCATTACATTTTGGAGTTTAAAAAAATTCCATAAGAATCCAACCTTGAAATGCTTGCATTTGTGACATAAATGTTCAGCATTTCAGTGAATGAAATGTAATTTCCCTATTCCTGTTTAATCTATTGAAAATTAGTAAGTTATGGCTATGATGAGGTCATAACTAAGTTTTCTTAGGAAAACTAATGTACATTTTCTTATATGAAAGCAAAATAATTTAATTTGAAACTTGAATTGGGCCAGTGCTTTTGAGAATGGCCAGTTTTCTGGGTATTGTTCTCTTAGCTGAAGTCTATTTAAGAAAGGTAGGAATGTGTTCTAGAAGATGTGTTTATTTGTTGCTATTAAGGTAGCAAAAAATGTACAGCAGAGACCTCCAATTAAGGGTCCTTTTTATCTTACCTCCAAGGTGACTTACCTCGAAGGGTATGGGGAAAGTTCTGGCTCAGGCATTATTGTTTTTGGTTTTTATTCTATATTGAGCTAGCCCTGTCACTGAAGGCTCATTAAGATGCTACCATTATCAATAATTCTGTACAGTTCTTTTCTATATAACCTTTGCTAGTATTTGAACATTTGTTAGAACAAAAACATGTTTTTTTCAGAAAAAAACTGAAATAATTGGAAAGGGATGCTGGTGGCACCTTAGAAATTGAACTGTCTGAACACTGACAAAGTAACATTCACTGACTTGCATCTTCAACTTGAATTTTCATTTTTCCTTGTTGATTCCACTTTACTTCCTTGATGAAACATCAATAAAAAGAATAGCATGGTTTTTTATTTCATGTTATGAACATGTCCATCACTCTGAATTTTCTGTCCCCTTTAGTGTCATAAAATCATAGCCCATCAGAGCAATTTTAGACTTGTCCATCATGAAATGAAATGTATAAACTCCTTATTCATATTTTGACTCTAATTTTAAAAAAATCATATTTCTAAGGAAAAGGAAAATTCTCAGTTTAATACAAGGCCTGTGAATTAATTCATCAAACAAATCAATTGTGAACTAAATTATCTGGTATAAAATAGAGACTGGGAGAACCACTCCTTTTCTCTCTTCCTTTGTTTTTTCTCTAATGAGCACCCCATAGGTTTTAGACATTTTGCTCGGTGCTGTTCTTTCCAAACACACCAATGGATCAAAGACCACTTTAGTTGTAGACCATGTTGTTATGCTCTTTGCTAAGTTTGTTTGTCTGCTTGCTTCTATCCTTAGAATACACTTTAAAAGTGGATCAGAACCAGAAGTGTTTCTATTACAGTTCAGTTCCCCTTACATCATTCATTCATTGCACCATTTACTAAGCTCCTCCTACATATGTTGTTCTAAGTGCTCAAGAAGATTCCATGATGAATAAGATAAAATTCCTGCATTCAAGAAACTTACAATCTAAAACAAGTGATAGAGTGTATGCGAAAGCATATTATAACTGCATAATAACTGTGCAATCATTATAAAAAATGACATAGGAACATGTGATTTGCTAGGTCACAGACCAGTGTATGAGAAAAAGCACTGGAGCTAGAATTGGAGAACTGGGGTTAAGTTCCCAGCTCTGCCAGTTACTTCCTACATGATCTTGAGAAAGTCATTTTACAGAATCACAGAATTTCATAAATAAGAGGATCCCCAGTGGGTGTCTAGTCCATATCTTTAAAAGAATTCCCTCTACAACTTGCCCAATAAGTGTTTATGAACCTTTATTTGAAGCTCTCCATGAGGGCTGCATTCATTGCTTAAAACACCATGACCATCAGGTAGCCCATTCCACTTTGGAATGAAGGAGGAGGATGAAGAGAAGGAGTAGGATGGAAAGGAAGAGGAGAAGGACCAGAACAAGAGCAAGAAAGAGGAGAAGAAGATGAGTTTATGTGGAACTTTTAAGACTTACAGAGCAATTTACAAATATGTAATTTTATCCCCATAATAACCCTGGGAGGTAAGTGCTATTATTATCCTCATTTTACAGATGAGTAAAATGAGGCAGGTAAAACATATTTGACTTTCCGAGGGTCATGGTAACTTTCTTTGGAAATATTTGGGGCTAGATTTGAACTCAGTTCTTCCTCACTGATAGTCCAGCATTTTATCCACTGTACCACCTAGTTACACCAACTTAAATTTGCCTCTTTGCCTCCACCTCCATCTGGGGCCAAGCAGAACAAATCTAATTCCTCTTCCACTGGACAACTCTTCAAATATTTAAGACATCTATTATGTCCCTCCCTACGTATTCTGTTTTTTAAGCCTAAATATCATTAGCTCCTTTAAACATTCTCATAGAGAACTCCATTATTCTGAATCATTATTTCCAAATATGTATAATGAAGAGTTTGAGTTAAATGATCTGCAAGTGCCTAGCACATTTTCTGTAACACAATGGGCATTTAATAAATGCTTGTGGAGTGAAGGTCCCTCCCAGTTCTAAATCTTCCTGATCCCATTTAGAAAGTTATTCATTTTCAGTGATTCAACACTGCTTATTAAGACAAACCACAACTCTTTGAATTACAGTAATGCCATCCGGCTTTGAATAATGGATCACCATGATCTCAGGAACAACTTAAAAATAGCAGAACAATGGACTCATGCATGTTTAGTGTGAGCAGGCTGAAGCATGTTATTAATGATGAGGTGGGAAATGTATGAATTATTATTAAGAAATTATATGACCAGAAGAAGAGATATAGCAAGAAAAAAAGACAATAGATAGAAGAAGGGAATGGAATATTGGTGCCACTGAAATAATAAAAGAATGGAAGGAAGCCTCTACTGAGGCTTGGTCATTGTCATACAGTGAGTATCAGAGATGATATTTGAACACAGGTCATACTAACTCCAAGTCTGGAACTCCATATACTATAGATCTTGTATACATAATTTATGGGGGAAAAAATACAGGCAACAACTCCACAGAATAGGAAAGCATAGAGAAGCATAATCAGTATTGGTGGAGGAAATAGCCATAATAATGAAATCATAGACATTGCAAAGGATGTTATTGCTGTTAAGTTGTTACATTCATGTCTGACTGTTACTCCATTTGGGGTTTCCTTGGCAAAAGTAGTGGAGTGGTTTACCATTTCCTTCTCCATTGCAAAGGATACAAGAACCAAAATAACTAAGAAAAACTAGAATAGAGCAAAAAACAATGAGTAATACAAATTGCTGTAAAACATCCAAGGATATATTAAATCCGATGCACACCTAGCAATCACAGTATGTGCCCCATAGCCTCTCACCAGACTGGGGAAGAGCCTTAGTCCATATCTTGAAATCCCAGCATGATGAGAGGCTCCCAAGCCACTCTAAGAATTCAGGTTTCATCTGGGTCAGGTTAGAGGAATACTGTGCTAGTGTGGAAAAATCTGTTTCCCAAGGCAATCTCAATTGTACTTAAAGAAGTGAACAAGTTCTCCAAATCAAACAGCTCTCCTTATAACCATCTTGGAAAATTAGCAAACAACTATCCAGTGTTCTGGGGCAAGTGGAAAGGGGAAGAAGATCAACAGTAATCATTAACCAAGACCTAAAGAAGTTCTCTGGAGTCCCATTAAGAACCTCCCAAGTTCCTCTATAATTGAGGGCCACACAGCTAGCAAGGCCCTGGGTACTCTCCATTCAAAATGGAAATGTCCTGGATTTAAGGGCCATTGCTGAAAAAATGAATATTCCTCAATCCAGCAGCCCGGATGATACCTTCCGTCTGTGGGGAATGCTATAACTTGGAAATTATTTCTCTGATTATAGTCAGAGTATGAAAACACAGCGATTCAGACATTACCTGGGAAGGACAGACAGATCCTCAGATCAGGTGTGTGTGGGGCAATGCAGAGGAGAGCAATGAGGCATAATGATAAAGTGGGAAGAACATTGGCTCTAGAATCAGACAATCTAGGTTTAGCCCCACCTTTAACACTATCTATCATCACCTTCGACGAGCCATTTAGCATCCATGGGCCACAGTTTCTTCAAACTAAATAAAAGGGAATGTGGATTAGATTGACTTTGAGATCCCTTTAAGTTCTATCTAGAGATAGGTCCTTATGCTATAATGAATCTAAGTATGTATGAAATTTTAATGATCTCCCAGCAACAGCCCTTGAACAGGGTCAGATGTTTTCCACGAAAGTATCCAATATTACACAGCAAATAGCAATTAAGGGGTAGGTGGATATTGAAACATCAGAATAATGTTGAGCATATGATCTATTAAAATAATGTGTTTAACAGGCAAGTTAATATGGCTGTCAAAGGGGTCCTAACTGATAATTTGAAACATTGTCAAAAGTGGTTGGCACAGAGACAAGGTACAATTCTGTAATTAAAAGTGTAAATTGTGATCGTAATGGCCCTAAAGGCACCTAAGTCAGTAAGAAAAACACCACCCACTAATGAAAGCAACATTCTTGATCAGAGAATGAACGTATCATTTGCTTCTTTGCTACATGGCATCCCAGTCTTTGAGTGACATTAAGAATGAGTTTACCTGTGCTGTTTGCCTTTTCATACTTTGTTGAGTATTGAAAATATTTTTTCTATAAAGAAACAAAATAGGAAATGGATGCACTTTACAATATTGTTTTGGATTTAAGCTACAATCACAATTCTATATAAAACGCTCCCCCAAAAATAATTTGTTAATAAAGACACAAGTGAGATTAACCAATGATGGTTTGTGAGCTAAAAGTGGACTTAAAAAAGTGGGTAGTCACACAAAGAGAATGAGGATCAACAGGGTAGACCACTACAGCAATAATACATTTAATACCATTGATACATATTAAAAACAATTAACATCAGTTTGGATGGATTCTTTATGGAATATGGACTAGATGTGAATAAGAATGATTCAGGTTGAGCCAGTATATAGGGACTGAGATATGAATCAGTGGAATGAATTATACCACACTAATGATATCACAGATTCGTTAATGTACCACAGGGCACAATATCATATAATCTACAACTGAAATGGATCTCAGAGGTCACATAACATTACTCTTATTTTGTAGAAGAGAAAACTTGGGTCCAGAGAGGTTAATTAAATGACTTTACCCAATGTCATGAAAGTAACAAAACTGAAAAATTCAAGATCTGAATCCAGGTACTTTGAACTCTAAATATGGGCTTTAACTGTATTCTCTCATTTGAATCTCCAAACAACTCTGTGAATATGTCCCATTATTATTCCTATTTTATTGATAAGGAAACTGTGGTGCGAAGACTTTAAGTGACTTACTCAGGTTCACATAGCTTGTACATGTATGAGACAGAATTCAAAGTCAGGTCTTTCAGATTCTAAATCCATCATATCAGCCACTATACTATATAGCTACCAGTTTTATGAAAAAACATTTGCCACTTTGCCACAACCCCATGTGAATCACTTCTTTACTTTGAGGTCTAATTTTACCTCCAAAATTAATAACTGTTATAATGGTCATAGAAGTAGTCATATTCGTAGTCCTAGTAGTTGCAATGGAAGTAGTAGTAGTAGTAGCAACAGCAGTAGCGTAGTAGTAGTAGTAGTAGAAGTAGTAGTAGTAGTAATAGTCATAGTTATAGTAGTAGTAACAACTTACAGTAATATAGCAATTAAAGGTTCACAAAGCATTTTTCTCAAGTAAAGCACTGTACTTATTTAATTGGATTCTTCAAATAGACAATTTAAGAGAAAGAAAAATGGCTTCACTTTTTTGGTTCCTCACAGTAAAATGCCATCTACAGTATTTTAAATAGAATCACCTAATAACATCCTATTATTTGGAGGGTGGAATGGTACTTAAAGTGGTCATCTACTCTACCACCATGATTTTACAAATAAGGAAATTGAGACCTAGAGAGAAAAAATGATCTGCCTAAATTAGTAATTTGAAGAGAGTAAGCTCAAGCCCAGGTCTTCCATTTTAAGAGTGGGATTTTGAAGAAGAAAAGTAGTCAAATTAATGAACATTTATTAAGTGCTTACTATTTGCTAAATATTTTGCCAACATGTTCAATTCCCTGCACTCCTTGAGCTCAGGGACTCTTTCCTTCGTGTTTGTAATTGATACAGTGCTTATCACAGTTCCTGGCAAGTAGTAAGAACTATTTATATGCAGAAGTTCCATTAAGAATTCACTAATGAAAGAGTATCACAGGAGTAGAAGGAGACAGAAACATTTTAGGCCTCTCGGCAAAGTCCAGAGAAAGCAGTTGCTTTGGTAAATAATGTTAATGTGGTCAGTTAAATATTCCAATATATAGTTGAGCCACATTAATTCTAGTCTCTCTTCTGCCCACAAAGGGGCAAAGGAATATGTTATTTCAAAGTCTATGAAATATCTTAAATATAAATTCAGAAATTATTAATGATAGGACTTAATTTTGATTTTATTATAATATACTGCTAAAAACTGAATAGTTGGAGGAAAGAGGGGGCCTCCTTAAAGATTTTCCAAAATTCTTTAAAAATATATGGCTAAAAATGTGCTAGTGGCTGAAATTTAATTAACTGACTACATTCAAATATATTAAAATCTTGAAATTTTAGCTTTTTCCAAAACTAACTACTCCCAACCAAACGTTTTTCAGCTAACAAAGAGTTCAAGTGAATTCTTAAGAAAATATTTTCTGGACAAAAATCTGACCATTTTTGTTTTGAAAAGAAAAGTAGTCTCTCCCACTGTTGGACAGTAAAGCCAATTAGAAGCATATAACATGATATTGGCAAAGCAGCTTTATTAACTTCATAGATCATCAACCGCATTCTTTGGGTTAACTGGGGCTGTGTATTCGTCCTTCATTGCCAAAGAAGACCATGCCGTCAGAGAAATGATGACAAGACTTGCACTTGACTTTGTTTTGAGTGAGGGAGGGCTGTGCAGGTCACCAACCTCACTTCTCCTCCAGAGACATCTGAATCCAGTGACCTGATAGTCCTCAGGATGACTGGAGATGACCCAGGATGAGGCAATTGGGGTTAAGTGACCTGCCCAAGATCACACATCTAGTGAGTGTCAAGTGTCTCAGGTGAGATTTGAACTCAGGTGCTCCTGACTCCTGCACTGGTGCTCTATCCACTGCAGCACCTAGCTGCCCCTGGGGCTGTATTTGCACAACAGAGCAAATCAGAGCTTTTTGCAACTTCCTATTGATTTATCTCAGGTTTGTGGTTATGCTGGGGTGCTAAAACCACTGTATTTGGACTATCCTTATCTGTGATTGTGCTGTTGTTTAACATTACCAGTGGTCTGAGAGATATTCAAGAAACAGAGCTATCCATCTGTCCAAAGTGGCACCAAGCATGAAAGCTTTTTTAGGCTGTTAAAAATGACTGCAAAACAATGGATACTTTATTCACTACAGGATAATATTTAAGTGCTAAAATCCTTCAGTGCCATCGTAAACTAACAGTTTCTCCAAAAAAATCTCCTTTTTCAAAATCAGTTAGCATTCAATCTCTTGCAATTGAAGCTATATGCACTGAGGTTCAGTAGTCCATGCATTTTATCATTTAGGTAAATGAGCTTATGGAAAATAATCTTTAATGATGGAAAATATAGACATCAATTAGACTTGATTTATAGCACAAATCAGTGTGCTCCCTTCCATGGTCAAGTACATTTGGCCATTAAGCTTATTTAATAGGTAAAATCTATATTCAACTTTTATAGTCAGTGGCTTGGAAATCAAAAGAACATGCAGGCAATATATGTACATATTTGTACTAGTTATTGCTATGACAGATTATCCAGTAGACATACTTGGTATTTACCCAGAGCCTTTAAGATTAACCCATACAGATACATTTGAACCCCTAGGAAGAAAAAAAAAGAGGAAGGAAGCCAAAGTGACTTAGAAATCCTTTCATATAGTAAAAACTTTTCATTTTTTTTTCTTATCTGCTATAGCCAACATAGACATCATATTTTGATACAATCCAAAGCAGTTGAGATTCAGCAAAAGGCCAAAGGATAGTGCTATGAGATGGCATCACAAGGGGGGCTATTTTAAGTCAAGGCCAATACAGGCAAGGTCTGAAAGTCAGAAGGAATTCCTAAATGTTGAAGGAGCTCAACCTTAACTCTGTTGACTTATAGAGGAAAATAATGCATGAAAGTTGTCGTTATTTTTACTTAAGGCTATTGACTAAAAGTATTCACTAGAAGACATAGAATACTTGGTTGCATGTAAGTCTGTATTTAAGTACTACAGTAGCAACTATTAACAACTGCGGGGCATTATTTAGAGAAAGCTCTTACCCTAACCCCATTGGAAGATTCTCTATACACTTGGCTTTTGGTCTTTTTATTGGCCTTGAGGAGGCAAGCTTAATGTGAACTTTTGTTAAAGGGATATGGAATATTCTGGAAGTCATGCTAGGCTAGGAGTCAGGGCTCACTTCCCTGATTTGATATCAATTAGCTGTGTAAGCTTAAACAAATTACTTTGCCTCTCTTTACCTATTTCCTCTTCAATAAAAATAAGGGAAAAAACTTCATTTACCAAATCATCACGCTATGAGAAAAGTGCATGGTAAATCTTATTTGTATACAAATACATGCTACTTGTTAATTAACCTTGGTCAGGTATTAGCTTTGTTTCTTATTTCTCCTTTAAAACATTGTTTATACACTGGATACATATTGGCACTTCCTACTAAATGTCTAGAATCTCTTTGAACATTATCATCTTATGAAGGTTTAATCTATGCTTTGGTGACAAATTAGCCAATTATATTTTGAATTCTGTCTATTATATGCTATTATAACAAATTTATTTTGAAATCTATGCTTTTTAAATTCTAATTCTCTCATTTATGTTGTGTTGTCATTTTTTTCATTTTTGTTTTTTATAGGCAGTCAGGATTAAATGATTTGCCTAGGGTCATACAGATAGAAAGTCCTGGGCTGGATTTGAACTCAGATCCTCCTCCTGACTCCAGGATCAGTGCTGTCTGTAGTCACTGCATCACCTAGCTGCCCCGTGTTGTGTTGTTATAGTTAATATACTTTTAAAAATTATTCTCTTTTAAAAATGGCAGCATTTTTTTTTGTTTTATTTACTTTTCTGAATTATTTTTCTTTTATATACATATGTCATTGTTCCATTGAGGAGCAAGGTAGAAGAGTGGGTTGATAGCTGACTTTTTATAACTGGGAGTCCTGGGTTCCAGTCCTACCTCTGGCACATAATGTCTATATAACCTTGAGTAAATCACTTTAGTGTGTATGTGGGCATGAATTAGGGTGATGGTTACTGTCCATTGCTCTCAAAGAGAACCAAAATGATATTGCTGCCAGAGTCAAGTTTCAATGTGTCTGACTGTAGCTGATCAGACCAATATGAGTTAGGAATGCTCTCCCACAAGTCAGGCACAATAGTCCATCTAAATATTTGGGGTGGATACTCTAAATTTGCTTATCCTGTGTTTCCTTTGAGCTATTTCAATTCTGTTTTGCCCATAGAGCATAGCACTTTCTCTGATGCAGGCACGCCATGCTGAGTGGTGCTGTGCCAAGGTCTCCCATGTCACACAATCAATTTCAAAGTTCTTGAGAGAGACCTTGAGAGTGTCCTTGTATCACTTTTTGTGATCACCATGTGATTACTTGCCCTGTGCGAGTTCTCCATAAAACAACCTTTTTGGCAAGCATACACTTTGCACTCACACAACGTGGCCAACCCCTCAGAGCTGAACTCTCTGAAGAAGAATTTGAATGCTTAGCAGTTTAGTTCAAGTAAGAACCTGAGTGTCTGGTACCCTATCCCACCAGGTGATCCTCAAAATCTCCCTAAAACAATTCAAATGAAAGTGATTCAGTTTTCTGGCATGGCTCTGGTAGACCATCCATGTTTCACAGACATAGAACAATGAGGTCAGCACAATGGCTCTGTAGACTTTCAGTTTGGTAGTCAGTCTAATACCTCTTCTCTCCCATACTTTTCTTCAGAGCCTCCCAAAGAGTGGCAATACAAAAGAAGAATAGACAACATGTTTTGGTGGCAAGAGAATTAGGAATCAGGATATCTCAGTTCTAGTCCTGCTTCTGCTACTAACTAGTTCTATAATCTTAGGAAGATTGCATCTCCTTTTTCTTTGTCTTCATTTGTAAAAGTTAAAATGTGACAATTAAACTCAATGATTATTATGGTTGTTTCCAGTCCTAACACTATACAATTCTGATTGTATATGGGCAAAGCCATAACTAAAACTATTGTTCAATCAGATTTTGGTTGTGTCCAGCCCTTTGTGACCCCCATTTGGGGTTTTCTTGCAAAGATACTGGAGTGGTTTGGCATTTGAGGAAACTGAGGCAAACAGGGTCAAGTAATTTGACCAGGGTCACACAGATAATAAGTATCTGAGGCCAGATTTGAACTGATAAAGATGAATCTTCCTGATTCTAAGCCCGGCATGCTATCTATTATGCCAGCAAGATGACCTTACTAAAATTATAGAATATATATATATATATGTGTGTGTGTGTGTATACACCAGACCAAAATTCATTACCAATAGCATGTATATATGTGTATGAATGTATATGTATGTATGTGGGTGGATATATACACGTGTGTATGCATATAATTTTTATAGACACACCTACAAGGTAGGATGGCCACTCTTGTATTCTGTTTCCCCATGGCATGGATAGTGACATAAAATTTTTGAATTGACAAGCTTGTTTGGACTAGATTAAGTATGATGGAGTTAACACCAACATCAGAAGAGGAAGAAACCAGTCAGTAACAGTATTTTGCTTAGCCCTAAATCCACTTTGAATACAGCATGACTGGATTATGTTTCTGTATAATTTTCCAAATCTTTGATTATTTATAATGTAGTATGAAAACTCTTCTTTGGAAAACTTAATTCCTCTATGTTTCCATGATTACTAATTGAAGTCTAGGTAGCAAGGAAGTTAAATACCTATATTTAAAAATAATTTTATGTACATTTACTTTTATTTCAACACTTTCTCTGTCAATCATTATGAATATGTTCTTATGATAATTACATAGAAATAAAAGGTGCAAGTGAAATTCCATACATTTCTTGCTGGGAGAAAATAAAATCATACATTTTGAACTTTGAAGAATTAAAAAGCAAATATTGTTCTCTGACTAGATTATTAACTTAATATATACATATATATCATAATAAATACATAAACCCTTTTATCCCATTTCAACTTCACAAAACAGCACCATTTAAAAGCACAGAGGAGAAAGTTTCTTGGTTGCAGTTTCACTTAGCAGTAAAGCTAAGTCCTATAAAAAAAAATTTCAAAGGGTTTCCACTATACAGTTATACAACCCTTAGACTCAGAACAATGATAAAGCAATAAGGCTGCACTATTCTTCAAGTAACATCTTACAGAGACATTAGTGTCATGCTGTGTTAATGATAATAGCTTATATTTGTAGAGGACTTTATCGGCAGAAAACACTTTGCAAACATTATTTCATTATCTTCTCATTACAGCCTGTTGACATAATCCAATTCAACAAGTATTTATTAAACCCATACAAAGTGAAGGAAACCGTACTAGGGACTGAGGATGCAAAAAAAAAAAAAAAATTGAAAATAGTTCCGGCTCTCAAGGAACTTATATTAGGGACAGATGGTCCCCAATGGTATGATATGGTAAATTACATATTAGTATTCTAGTCAGGAAGATTGGTCTAGTCAAATTCAAACTCAGAAGCTCACTGACTGTGTGACCCTGATCAAGTCACCTAACCTCTGTCAGCTTCAATTTTCTCATTTATAAAATGATGATGATATCTATAACACTTTACCTCGAGGACAATTTGAAAATGGAAGTGAGGATTGTATCTTGGGTTGTGGAATCCAGATATCTCTCCAATGGTCCTCAAAAGTATAGTCAGATAAAGTTAAGAAGGTTGATTTTGTGGTTTTCAAAGATGAAAGAATTCCATCCTTCAAGTTTAATGTCAGAGAAAATATAGTCAGAACATACTAAGACTCTAAATCTATTTTAATTTATAAGAGAGTATGAGCATTCTACCTTCTGCCAGCCCCTGAAAAAACCTGAGGAGTGTGAGGTAGGAAATAGAGGGCTAGTCTCAAAATCTTGAAGCCCTGCTTCTGACAAGTATTAATTCTGTGACCATAGTCAAATCACTAGTCCTTTTTAATAGAATCACTGCTCCTTAATTCTCTGAGACAATAAGTTAATGAGGAGTCACCTGTCATCATTGGTTGAGTGTTTACATGAGAAATTCCCTATACCAACAAAATCAAAGATCCCAACTAAGCAAATAATATCATTTGAAATGACAGATATGAATACAAAAAATTTCAAAATAAGTAGAGGTATTATTGATTTCTATTGATTAAATTATCCTCTCTATGCATATGATTTGCATATTTATATCCCCCCTAGTCTTTATATTGAACAATAGTCTTCCAACTAAATAACCAATAAAATGTTCTTCAGACATTTTGAGCTGGGTGCCTTTTTAGGAATCTCAAGCTCATGCTTATCTAAACAAAGCTCATTATCTTTCCTTTCCAACCTGCCCTTGTGCTGAACTTCCCTGTTTCTACCGAGGGCATGATTATCTTTCCAGTAACCCGCTAGTGGACACCCAGAGCATGACACCCAACCTTGTCATTCTCAGCTCTTCACTCTCATATTCACATATCCAGTGAGCAGCCAAGTCGTATCAGCTCTTTCTCAAAACATCACACTGCTTGTATAGAAATCTCCTTCTTTCTTCGCTCCTATTCAGGCCATCATCACCTCTCACTGGGACCATTAAAATAACCTCCACAGTGGTCTCCCTGTTACAAATCTGTCTCAATTCTAATTCATATGGCAGTCAAGGGGATTTTTTTAAACATACATACGAATATGTTGTCATTATTCTCCCTCAATAAATTCCAGGGGCTCAAAATTATAACTAAGATCAAAGGGCCATAGACCTAAAGTTGGAAGAGACCTAAAATATTATCTAGTTTCATACAAATCTCCTCCTTTTACAAATTAGCAAGTTGAATCCTGGGGATGTTAAGTGATTTGCCCAAGGTCAGAGAATGAGCTTCAAAGATGGAATTTGATGAGTTTTTCTTCTGTTTGGCATTGGATGTTCTTCATAACATGATCTCATCCTACCTTTCTAGCCTTATTATACATTACATCCCTCCAGAGATTCTATAGTTCAGCCTGGTATTCTTGGTATTTTACACAGATGGCTCTTCATCTCCTGTCTCTGTGCATTTGTGCTGGCTTCATTTCTGCCTCTTAGAATCTCTTCTTTCCTTTAAGACTCAATTCCAGTACCTGCTTCTGGATGAAATCTTTCATTGTCTCCCTGCTTTCCTCTTTTAATGTTGATGTTCTCTTTGTGTTTTACATATACCTTGCTACATGGGTGTATATGCATAAGACATGTACATGGCACAGTAAATGGGGTGCTAGGTTGAGCACAGATCCTAGCTCTGCGTGGGCTACTTGGGTGGGCCTGGGCAAGTCACTTAAGCTCTTACCCTGCTTTCTTACAAGGTGATTCTGAAGAGTGAATGAGATAATACCTGTAAAGCATTTTACGGACCTTAATGCATTATATACATATGGGCTATTACTACTAATAATAATACTATTAGGACTGCAACTGCCAATACTTTATTGTTATTATAGTGTGGCCTGCTACATTTTAATGTAACCTCCTTGATTACAATAACTGTTTTACTCTTGTTTCTGCATTCCTGATGCTCGGCACATGGTTTAGAAGAACTGGAACATAGTTGCTACTAAATAAATGCTTGCTGATTGGTTATAAAGATAGAAAAAATGAGAAATATGAGTATTTGTAAAGTATAAAAAGCCCTAGAAATGTCCTCTATTTACAGAAGCAACAAAAGGAAGATTGAGGGACGATGCAAAACACAGTAAGGAACAGATCCTACTGCATCTGAAAGAAGCACTTTCTTAATTAATTCTGTGAAATTGATATCTGTGAAACTGGGAAGTAAGAAAGCTCCATGGGACTCCCATGGCCTTCAGTGTAA
Organism: Bettongia penicillata ogilbyi; assembly: GCA_023548195.1. Taxonomy (NCBI): domain Eukaryota; kingdom Metazoa; phylum Chordata; class Mammalia; order Diprotodontia; family Potoroidae; genus Bettongia; species Bettongia penicillata. The sequence continues at coordinate 622,870 of JAJHZJ010000183.1, forward strand.
AGAACGTTCATGCTTGTGCTCTCTCTGGAAACCTGCCAAGGAGATTCAAACCTCAGCAGGAGAGATAAAGATAGAAAGAGGGATACCATCGGCAGGGCCATGGCCCTGATGTCTCAGAGAGGATGGCTCTGATGAGTACTCTGTTAGGTCATTAAAAGGGATCAGATCAAATAAGGTAATAGAATTCCCGAAACCCAGTGACTTTATTGCATTGTTAAAAGGACTCCACCTTTGGCCAAAAAGGAAAAAATAAAAAGGGGGCAGGAGGCGGATCTGATATCATCTGTCTGATCACCCATTCATGACCCAGAAGGCTCTAGCTTCCTGGAATTCTTAATTAAAATTCTCCATCTCTCAGTAATAACTTTTGAATGCTAAAATTTTCACAGAGTTCTAGTATAAATGCTTAGGTGATATGAAAGTTCAGAAAAGTCACTGACAGTCTCAATAATTTTCAGAAAACACTAAGTAAGCAAAGATTTCAGAAGATGTCATGCTCTGTTAGGGTAAGCTTAAGACTGAGTAATGAAGACTCATGAATTCTAATCTTAGCTATGATGCTGACTCATTATATGACTATACAGTAGCAAAATTCAGCACCTTGCCTAAAGTGGGAATAATGATATATTATTTAAAACACAGTGTTATAAAGATGAATTGGTTGATTAATTAAAGTACTTAGCATATAATTACAAAGGAGTATTATTATATTAAGTTACAGATATTACATCATTGATTTTAAGATATTTTACTTATTTAAATGTGTTCGAAAGTCAAAAAAACTTTAAAATTTTAACAAAAATAAAATAGAAATTTATTAATAGATACAAGTACAATAAATACACATATGATACTAATGCAATAAATGCAAATATATAAGGGAAATGATTGTAGGTAAATTAAGGATATTTCTTACTGCTGATCTTTAATGGAAAGTTGAAAGTCATGCATTTATTTAATAAATTTCTTTCTATCTTTAAGTTCCCAAATTCAGTTCAAATAAATACCAAATGAGATAAAACTGTCTCTCAGTAATAGTGAATTCACATTAATTTATCCAAAGTAACATGAACTCATTCTTTTTTTCCTAATTTTCTCAGTCATTTATTGAGAGAAAAAATAGAAGAAAAATCTGTTGGTGGCTTTATTTCCCAGACTTCTACTATCCTATAGCATATTGACATTGTGATGTGTTAATTCTAAAAACCATAATCACATTTAAAGATATCTGTCTTTACATAGATAATGTTTCCTCAGTTGAGTCAGACTATACAACTGTAGGCATGCTATTAGAAACAGTAGGAGGCAGAGCCAAGATGGCAGAGGAGAAAGACACACATATGGAGGCTGCCCTCACACAGCCCATAAAACACCTGTAGAGAGGGATGCTCAACAAATTTTGGAGCAGCAGAAGTGGAGAACAACAGAGTGGAGAAGATTTTCAGCCCAGGGTGACCTGAAAGACCCACAGGAAATGTCAGTTGCACTGGACTCTGAGCACAGAACCCAGCCCTGGCTCCTGAACAGCCCTCCAGGGCAGAATTTCCAGTCCCAGCAGCAGAGGGTCCTCAGATCCCTCAACCCACAGGCACCAAAGGTCAGTGACAGGGTTTATTCAGCTGGCCAGGAAGGGAGAAGGGCCTTCACATTGAGCAGGTGGCAGGAGTTCTCAGGGCAGCCCCTACAGCAGCCTGAAACCATAGCTGGATCATAAACTCCTGGGGGCACTGAAGAGCTGAGTCTTACCTCAGCCCTGTGTAGATGCCCTGAGGCAGTTGGTCTTTGTCTCACACTGAATAGAGGCCCTACCCCCACAGTTTGACTGAATCTCACTCCCCACTCACACCCCCCACCCCCCCACCCCCCCACCCCCCCCCACCCCCCGTACTAGCTTGGCAGAACTGGAGGTCAGGTGCCTGTGGAGAGGAAACACTGCTAAGATACTGGGCACAAAAATCCTTCCTGTGCCCAGACTAGCACACACTTGATTGTGCCACCTTGAAGGAACTGATATCTTACAGGTCCCCAGATTATACCCTACTCTTGACAAAGGATCCAAAAGTCAAGTAACTGGTTGGGAAAAGGCCCAAAAAGGGGGAAAAAAAATAAGACTATAGAAGGTTACTTTCTTGGTGAACAGATATCTCCTCCCATCCTTTCAGATGAGGAAGAACAATGTTTACCATCAGGAAAAGACATAAAAAGTCAAAGCTTCTGTATCCCAAACATCCAAAATAAATATTCAATGGGCTCAGGCCATGGAAGAGCTCAAAAAGGATTTTGAAAATCAAGTTAGAGAGGTGGAGGAAAAACTGGGAAGAGAAATGAGAGAGATGCAAGAAAAGCATGAAAAGCAGGTCAACACTTTGCTAAAGGAGATCCAAAAAAATACTGAAGAAAATAACACCTTGAAAAATAGGCTTACTCAATTGGCAAAAGAGGTTCAAAAAGCCAATGAGGAGAAAAATGCTTTCAAAAGCAGAATTAGCCAAATGGAAAAGGAGGTTCAAAAGCTCACTGAAGAAAATACTTCTTTCAAAATTAGAATGGAACAGATGGAGGCTAATGACTTTATGAGAAACCAAGAAATCACATAGCAAAACCAAAAGAATGCAAAAATGGAAGATAATGTGAAATATCTCATGGGAAAAACAACTGACCTGGAAAATAGATCCAGGAGAGACAATTTAAAAATCATGGGACTACCTGGAAGCTATGATCAAAAAAAGAGCCTAGACAGCATTTTCCATGAAATTGTCAAGGAAAACTGCCCTGATATTCTAGAACCAGAGGGCAAAATAAGTATTGAAAGAATCCACTGATCACTGCCTGAAAGAGATCCAAAAAAAGAAACTCCTAGGAACGTTGTGGCCAAATTCCAGAGTTCCCAGTTCAAGGAAAAAATATTACAAGCAGCTAGAAAGAAACAATTCAAGTATTGTGGAAATACAATCAGGATAACATAAGATCTAGCAGCTTCTACATTAAGGGATTGAAGGATGTGGAATATGATATTCAAGAAGTGAAAGGAACTAGGACTAAAACTAAGAATCACCTACCCAGAAAAACTGACTATAATACTTCAGGGAAAAAAATGGTCTTTCAATGAAATAGAGGACTTTCAAGCATTCTTGATGAAAAGACCAGAGCTGAAAAGAAAATTTGACCTTCAAACACAAGAATCAAGAGAAGCATGAAAGGGCAAACAGCAAAGAGAAATCATAAGGGACTTACTAAAGTTGAACTGTTTACATTCCTACATGGAAAGACAATATTTGTGACTCTTGAAACTTTTGGTGGGATTACACATACACACACACACACACACACACACACACACAGAGAGACAGAGAGAGACAGAGAGCACAGGGTGAATTGAATAGGGTGGGATCATATCTTAAAAAAATGAAATTAAAGGGTGAGAGAGAAATGTATTAGGAAGAGAAAGGAAAGAAATGGAATGGGGCAGGTTATCTCTCATAAAAGAGGCAAATAAAAGACTTTTCAGTGGAGGGAAAAAGAGGGAAGGTGAGAGAAAAACATGAAGCTTACTCTCATCACATTCAACTAAAGGAAGAAATAAAATGCACACTCATTTTGGTATGAAAACCTATCTTACAATACAGGAAAGTGAGGGAGAAGAGGATAAGTAGGGTGGGAGGGATGATGGAAGGGAGGGTAGTGGGAGGAGGGAGCAATTTGAAATCAACACTCTTGGGGAGGGACAGGATCAAAAGAGAGAATGGAAGCAATGAGGGGCAGGATAGGATGGAGGGAATTATAGTTAGTCATACACCACACAACTATTATGGAAGTCATTTGCAAAACTACACAGATATGGCCTATATTGAATTGCCTGGGAATTTCCAAAGGGAATGGGTGGGGAGGGAGGGATGGGGAGAAGTTGGAACTCAAAGTTTTAGGAAACTGTTGAGTATTGTTCTTGCAACTAGGAAATAGAATCCAGACAATGGTGTATAGAAAGTTATCTTGCCCTACAGGACAAAAAAAGAAGATGCGGATAAGGGAAGGGAGGGATGTTAGAAGAGAGGGCAGATTGGTGATAGGGGCAATTAAAATGCTTGGTGTTTAGGGGTGGGGGAGGGGAAAAATGGGGAGAAAATTTGGAACCCAAAATTTTGTGAAAATGAATGTTGAAAAGTTAAATAAATAAATAAATTTTTAAAAAAAGAAACTGTAGTAACAATATTTTCTAGGCAATCATTCATTACTCAGATTAAACTTTAGATCTTAGTATAGTTCATGCTTTATCATTATACACATATCTTTTTATATCTGCTGTGACTGAAGTCTTACTAGCTTCTAGCTTAACTCAAGCCTCTAATGTTGCTTCTTTATCAACTTCAACATGCTACCCATTGTGGGGCAACTAGTGGTAGCCCTGGAGTCAGAAAGACCTGAATTCAAATCCTGCCTTAGATACTTACTGACTATATGACCTTGGCCAATTCAATTTATTTTTGTTTGCCCAAGTTTCCTTATCTGTAAAATGGGGATAATAATAACGCCTACCTCACATCATAAAGCATTTACTAAAATGTCTGACATATATGTGTGCTATATAAATGTTAGTTATTATCATTGTTATTCCTGAATCTGCCTTCAAGGGCCAAGCAGAACAATTATAATATTTTGTCTATAGTCCTCTAACTGAACCCCCATTCTTCATAATATATCTTCATTGACAGTGACTTGGAATTCATCAGTCTACAGTTCTGGGATGCTATGATTATCTTTAGGATCATAAAGAATTTTAATGATCATAGATAAGAGGATCATATATTTAGAACTGAGGATAAGCATATTTTTAAGTATATTCTAGTCCAATTCTCTCATCTTATAAACAAAGAAAATGAGGTTCAGTGAGGCTAGGTGATTTGCTCACAACATGGCTAAGTCCATCTTGAATCTCAAGGTCTAAAGACCAAGTTTGAAATCCCACTTCACATAGTTACTAGTTATATGACTGTGGATGAAACATTTAGATCTCTCAGTTCCTCAGTTTCTTCATAAATTAGAAATGATAGTGCTGCACTATCTACTTCCCAGAGTTCTGAAGAAAGGATCCCAGATCCCACAAATGATAAAACACAATATAAATGTGAGTTGCTTATTATCATCTACTCATTTATTTCCAATTTCCACTTACTGTTATCCATTTTTATTCTATCTTCAAAACTCAAAGATTATTTGTCTTGGGAAAGAAAACAGAAGCAAAACAAGATTGAAGTAATTCAGTGTTCTCATTATTATTAATTCTTCATTTGGATATGGATAGCATTTTCCTTTGTACGTCCTTTGTAGTTGTCTTGAATTGTGTTGCTGAGAAAAGCTGAGTCATTCGTAGTTGATCATCGCATGATGTTGCTGATATGGTGTACAGCGTTTTACTGGTTCAGCTAATTTCATTTTGTTTCATTCATAATTTCCTTTACTCTGTGGGTGTCTCTCTGCTTCAAGTGTGTTTCTTGTAAGCAACATATGCCACCATTGTCCATCTCTATAAAGGTAAACGAAACAGATTATCCTGTGACAATCACAGCCCAGGGGTAAAGAGGGTGTCTCTCTCTTACATTGCTGGCAAGATTTTTGTCAAAGTCCTCCTTAATAGGCTGACCCTTCACCTGGAAGAAGGTCATCTACCTGAGGGTCAGTGTGGCTTCAGAAAGGACCGAGGAACTGTCAATATGGTATTTGCTACCTAACAACTCCAGGAGAAATGCCAGGAACAGAACAGAGGTCTGTACACAACATTTGCAGATATGACCAAGGCTTCTGATACTATTCAGGGCTTATGGGAAATTATGTCAAAATTTGGTTGCCCAAAGAAATTCATCAGTATTGTATGTCAATTTCATGATGGCATGCTTGCCCAGATAGTGGACAATACTTTCATGCCTTCCCAGTCACCAATGGAATGAAATAGGGCTGTGTGCTTGCTCCCACACTTTTTGGCATAATGTTTTCAGCCACGTTGTCAAATGCTTTCAATGTGGATGAACACGGCATCAAGGTCAGCTACCACACTGATGATAAATTCTTCAATTTGAAAAATCTACAAGCCAAGACCAAAGTGCAGCAAGTGTTGGTGCATGATTTTCTGATTACAGATGATTATGTACTCAGTGCAGCTTCTGAAACTGAGATAAAACAAAGTATGGATCAATTCTCTGCTGCCTGTGCTAATTTTGACCTAACAATTAACACCAAGAAAACACAGGTGCTCTATCAGCCACCACCATACCATCCATACATGGAACCATCAGTTACAGCAAATGGAGAAGTTTTGAATGCTGTAGATAAGTTCACCTTACCTTGGTAGTGTACTTTCCAGGAATGTACACATTAACAATGAGGTTGATGCACCCCTTGTCAGAGCTAGCTCAGTGTTTGGGAGGCTCCAAAGGAAAGTATGGGAGACAAAATGTATTAAACTGACTACTAAACTGAAGGTCTATAGAGTGGTTGTGCTGACCTCATTGTTGTATGCCTATGAAACATGCAGAGTCTACCAGCACCACACTAGGAAACTGAATCCTTTCCATTTGAACTGTCTTAGGAGGATTCCAAAGATCACCTGGCAGTATAAGGAACCAGACACTGAGGTCCTTACTTGAACTAAACTGCCAAGCATTCAAACTATGCTTCATAGAGCGTAAGTCTGGTGGGCTGGCCACATTGTTCAAAGGCAAAACATACTCTTGCCAAAAAGACTATTTTGTGGAGAACTGCATGGAGCAGGTGATCACAAGATGGTCAGAAGAGGCAATACAAGAACACTCTCAAGAACTTTGATTGTGTGACATGGGAGTCACTGGCACAGAACCACTCAGCATGACATGCCCGCATTAGAAAGGGTGCTGTGCTCTATGAACAGAATTGAAACAGCACAAAGGAAATGTAGGATGCGCAAATTTGGAGTATCCACCCCAAATGTCCACATGAACTATCTATGCCCAATCTGTGGTACAGCATTCCAAACTCGTACTGGTTTGATCAGCCATAGTCGGACACATTGAAACTTGACTTTGTCATTTTGGTCCTCTCCGAGAACAAAAGACAACAACCAAAAAACCAGCCAACTAACTCTTTAAACAGTGATTTTCTTCAGTGGATTTTTGTATCTCTCTTTCCATTTTATCAATTCTACTTTTTAAGTCATTTTCCAAGCTATTAAGTCTTTTTTTCATAATTCTCTTGAATCCCTCTCATTTCTTTGCCTTATTTTTGTTCTACTTCTCTTATAAAATTTTTAAGCTCCTTTTTGAGATGTTCATTGAGTTCTTTCTGGGCTTGAGATAATTTCCCATTTTTGTTTAGGCTTTGCCCATTGGTGTTTTGACATTGTTTTCCTCTTCTGAGTTTGTCTCCTGGTCTTCACTGTCATTATAATAACTTCCTATGATCAGATTCTTTTTGGTTGCTTCTGTTCATCCTTTCCTTTTTTTTGGCTTTTTTCCTTTCTTTTAAATTTGAGCTCTGCTCTCAGGTGGGACAAGACACTGTCTCTGGCTTCTTGTGATAGTGGCTGCAGACCTTGGCTGTTTACCTAGTGCTGTACAGATGTTGCCCTGAGGCCCATGGGGGAATTTCATGTCTGGTACTTCACTGAGGGAGTGGGAGAGGGGAGGTTGACTGGTGCCTCTGGAGATTGTAGGGGTCTGGCAGCTTACCTGGTGCTGAGCTGAGGTCCTAGTGGTGGTGTCTGGCATGTACTGTAGCCTGGTGGAGTTTTTCTGCATTTCCCTTGAGCTATACTGAAGTACAGGGAGGTCTGGCCCCTGGAGGTTGACTGTTTGCCCTGGGTTGTATTGAAGCACATGGAGGTCTTGTCACCAAAGGATGCCTCCCTGCCTGCAGATGTGCCAAACACAGGGATATTGAGAAGCCATAGGATACCTGCCCTGGGGCAATGCTGAAGCACTATGAGGTCCGCCCTGCCTGGCACTGGTTCTCAGTCCTAGAGTTTAGCAGTTCCACTGGCTATGCTAAGACACACAGAGGTCCTGGTGTTGGTATTTGCCTGATCCCCCACATTGGCACTTAGGCTCGCCTGCTGGTTTGCTGATGTGGGATTTGCTGTTGACTTGCTGTGATGCTGCTGATCCTAGATTGCAGTCTCCTTTTACCCAGGAGAGATGACCTTTCTGGCTGATCCTCCAATTCTCCTGTGCTAAAAGACTGCTCCACCCCGTCTTCCCGCTGACCCCACTATTCCAGGACTTTTTCTGGGGTACTATATGTTCGGTTCTTTGGAGGTGAATACAGGAGAGCAACAGTGATTTACTGCTTGTTCTGCCATCTTGTCTCCTGGATGATTTGGCTCTTCTATTGGTCATAGACTTCAGATAGTTCAAACATTCATAAATTTTTTCTCCTCCCTCTACTTTCCAAGTCTGTCGTTTCTGTTATGAGATACCTTACATGTTCTATTTTTTCCATATTTGGACTTCGTTCTAATATCTGTTATCTAACAGATAATATCACATAATATCACATTAGCTTTTCTTTGGTCCATTCTTATTTTCAGTTTGTTACTTGGGCAAGGTTTTGCACCTCTCATGCCAAGCTGCTAATTCCCTCTCTGATTCTTTCTTCTATAACTCTCATTTTCTTATTCTTTTCCTCAAGCACTCTCATTTTAATTTAAAAAAAAGTTTTTTAGCTCCTGCTTTATCTCTTCCAGGAATTCTAGTTGAATTTCCACATAAGCTATGTTTTGAGGAGTTGGGGGCAGAGAATTTGCTGCACTGTTTCCTACTATTCCATCATCTTGACCACAAATACTTTTCAACGTATTTCCACTCTATTGTTCCTGTAATTCCTGATTAAGCATATTTTCTCAATATGCAATGCCATCCCATCATCTTTTTTATCTTTTTATCCTTTTTGAATAAGGTGTAGCTTTCCAAAGTCATATTTTGGTCATGAGATAATCCTGAAATAGTCCAGGGAAACCATTAAGTCAAATGTGATAATTACTTACTTTTACACAGTGCTTTGAAGTTGCAAAGCACTTTACATACATTATCTTACCTGAATTCCACACAAACTTCATCTGACATACAAGAAAACTGAGCCTCAGAAAGGATAAATAAATGATCCATGGACACAGAACTAGTAATTGTCAGAAGTAGGGTTCAAGTCAATATCTGTCTCATGTCAAGTGCAGCACTATATCCACCATATCATGTTGATTCTCAAATAAACTTTGCATTAAAATCAATCTGAAAATCATTTTACTACCCATATTTTATAAAATTGACCATAGACATTGGAGATTATGGCAGTCTTTCTACTTGAATACTGTTATGTCTATTCTGCTAATCTTCTTCCTGTGTTGTACCTGCTATTCAATATGACCTAGCTTGATAAAACTCTGAAAGCAATATCCTCATTCTCCTTCCTTTTCAGTTTAAAGTCATGCCAGACTAAACTCATTTCCTTTTCTGACAAGGTTAGTAGACTAGTAAATCAGGGAAGTGCCATTGATATATTATATCTGGATTTCATTAATATACTTGACATAGCCTTCCATGATATCCTTTTAAGTAAATTGAGGGGATGTGAAGTAGATAATTCAGACTTCTGAATAGGTAGATTCAAACCTGAACAACTAGACTTGAAATTCAGTTGAATTATGCATCAATGTCAACTTATAGAGCCATCTCTGAGAAAGTAAAGCAATACCTGGTTCTTGACACTAATCTATTTAACTTTTTTTTTTAAATCAATGACTTATCTGAAGGCAAAGATGTTATGTTTATCAGAGTTGTGAATGGCATGAAGTTGGTAAAGGGCAGGCTGATATACAGGATTGTTGTGAAAATACACAAAGATCTTAATAGTGTGGATTTTTAACAAGTAGTATTAGAATTAAAGAACCTGGACATGTATTCTTGCTTGTCCACTTACTGGCTGTATGATATTGAGCAAGGTTATTTACCTTTTTGTTCCTCAGTTTTCTCATCTGCAAAATGAGTGAGTTGGACTAGATCTCTCAGGTCCTTTCCACCTGTGGGGTGAATTACTTAGGATGAAATTTAAAAGAGATGAATGTAAAGTCCTTCACTTACTATATATATATATATAGTATACTATACTTACTATATATATAGTATACTATACTTACTATATATACATATATGTTGTGTGTATTTATATTATTCATATTATATATGTATATATAAAAGTATAGGATTGTGGAGAATTGTCTAGACTACTGTTCAGGGGGAGAAAAGACCTCAGAATTCTAATGAACTGAAGATTTACTATGAGTCAGTGTGATGTGACAGCCAAAGGGGGAAGAAAGTTAATTTGCTCTTAGGCTGAATTAATGGCAGTATGCTATCCAGAGTGAGGGATCTGACAGTCTTGTTTCTGCCATAGTCAGACCACCTCTTGGGCACAGCATTTGCTTTTGGTGTCCCATTTTAGGAAGAACATTAGCAAGCTGGTCAGTTTCACAGAAAACTCAGAGGATATTGAGGAGATTTGAAACGATGCCATATGAGAATCAGCTGAAGAAATAAAATCTATTTAGCCTGTAGAATAGAAAAATTGGGGAGGGACATGATTTACTGGTTGTATTCAAGTATTTGAAGGGCTATGTTGTGAAAGAAGGATTAAGATTTCAAGTCTGAAAGTCTTATGTTTTTATCCTGAATTGAAATATGAAGTGAAACTGAATGATGATTTACTGAAAGATGCTCTGTATGTGGTCTCTAGAGAAGCCAGGAGTTAGGGCCAATGGGGAGATGCTCCACAGAGGCAAATTTTGGCATAAAAAAGAAAAATTTTCTAATTACTAGAGCTATGTATAAAGGGAATGAGCTGCCCCAGGAGGTAATGAGCTCCCCATCCTTGCCACAGGCCTTCAAGCAGAGGCTGCACAGTCATTCACTAGAGATGTTGTACCAAGGAATTTGTGCTTCAAATATTAGTTGTACTAGACCCGAAAATCTCTTCTACCTCTGAGAATCTATTTTGGGCTTAATTAATATACGCAACTAAATTATGATATACTGAAATATTTTTTCTATACCCAGCCTTCAGATGAAGCAGGGGTAGAAGATGCAAAAAAAAAAAAAAAAAAAAGGAGAGACTTGGAAGAATGTTAAAGTGAGTTAAGGGGGTTAATTCACTGATGTCTGTAGTCATTCCATCATCCAAAATGATTAACATTGGAAGCAGACAGATGGCTACCAATTAAGGGGGTGAGAGTAGAGATGTTTTTCTTATGAAGTCCATTTTGCAGGCAAGATAAATGGAATGTCCATTATACCTAAGGTAAGGGACTGAATCTTCATGAACTACTTCCTAGCAAGTCAGGGAGAAGGTAAAAAAAAAAAAAACTGTTCTGTACTTCTGTCCTGCCTTATTTCTCCTCAAAGTAATAAAGTTGTGGAAAGCAGCCCTTGACCATGTTGGAAAAAAGGTGCAAGGTACTGAACCGTAAACCATAATCATCCAGTTACTCAGGGCCTAGGGCATATTCTAGAAGAATGAGCTTTCTGCCTGAGTGTTTCTTTCAGAGATGAGAGAAATGAAATGTCACACCAATTATCTGAGCAGTGGACAGTGCAGGGAAAGCTGACTGTAGCTAGAGTCCCAATTACTGGATTAGGCATAGACGGCTGCTGCCACTGCCGTGTTACTCTTTGCTATCATGCTTCTCTGTTCCAGTGACTTTAGTCACATCGAGGTGAGCCTAGCAACAGGAGAGATGAAAAGCCTTCCAAAGCAAGGTCCTGACAGCTGATGGGAGGAACAGACTTCTTGGAGACATATTTTTGAATTTAACATGCCCAAACTTTCCCTGATCTCAAATCTTTTCCTTCTAACACAATAAATAATTGCCCTGGGTCTTTATGTCTTTAATACCATTAGCAGATTGTTCTCTACTCTTTCTCTGTCACTTTGCTCAGCCCCACTCCCACCAATATTCGTTCTTGGCAAATATACTTGAACAAGGAACACATGAGACTAGCAAAAGAGACAGGAGTCTATCAATTAATCTCCCTTCTGTTTATCAATCTCTCCATGATGCATAATATTGTTATCTCTAATACTAGGTCTGTTAGGCTTAAAAGTCTGCTTGATATTGGTATAGCCTTAACAAATGTGATATCTGATATAATAGGAAAAGGATATGCTTATCTTAGTAAAATATTGTTTATGATCTTGTTCTTAAATTATCACTAGCACTAACAGGTTGGGGGGGCACAGGAAGTTATCATGTACTGTGTTATGAAAATAAAGTTCATGAGATCATGCCAGTGAATTTCTCTGTACTGCCCAGGGTGAGAATCAGAGGCTAACAACAGGAAGATTCTCAGGAATAATGACTTATCTCATTCCTTTTTTCTTGATGAGCCAAGGGCATTTAAGCTCTTTGATATGGTTTAATCTTTCCTGCAGATGGAGACTTCAGCTTTGACTACAAGGCAGATTGGAAGAGTCAGAAATGGGAAGAAGAGAGGATTCCTGTAAAGATTATATATTGGGGGAGGGGACGTTGTCTGGAATCATTTGGCTCAGGAGGTTTGATTGAAAAGATTTTCTTTTAGATAGGATATCTGTGCATTCAGTAATTCCCATTCTTCTATCAAGGTTTATTCTTAACTTATAATTTAATATTTACCATGAGACCATGGCAGAGGTGTACTAGAGACCAGTCAATGATTTTTGCTTATAAGATATAATACAAGCTGAGAGAGAAGCATCTAATTATTATAATTCTTTATCATTCATTAGCATTCTTCTGGATATAATGCTTCAAAGAACTCTGGCCAAAGACATTCCTTTTTTATAGAAAAAACAAACAAACAGGCAACTGTCCAGGAAATGCCAGCATGGAATTTTCAGTGTTAAAACAATAGTGAATTATATACCATTGTTTATTATGTTTCTATTTCTTTTTGCTTTATCCATTTGTCTCAAACGTATTTACCATTTGCCAAGGTCTGTTAAATGCACTTTTCTGTAGTTCACAGAGGTAACCTCCAATGCTGTCAGAGTGTTGCCTCAGGATATTATCATAAGTTAAAACTAACCTTTTCAAAAATACTCCTTGCGTTTGAAAATAATATAAACAGAAAGAGGAAGAAATATGATTTTTTTAAAAATTACTAGGGAGAATTCATAACTTAAGTTTACAAATACATGTTGTTAAGGTTAACTTGCTATGAATAATGTAATAATAAATTCCCATGAATGTATTTATATGTAAACATACTAGTAATTCACAGTTGTATACCATACACGTGCATAAAGGATTCAATATATGTCTCCACTTGCGTTTTTAATTTTATCCTCACAAAAACCCTACAAGGTAGGTAAGAAAGATATTACTGTTCCCATTTTTCAGACAACGAAACTAAAATTCAGTTTCCACCACAAAACCAAGACTCAAAACAAAGTTTCTGATGCCACGTTCAATGACCTTTCCACTACAACATGATGAATGTATGTATATATTTTACTTAAGCTCCACAGTCAGGTTTGCATGGTAGTTAATTGTGAGAGCAGGTATTCCAGCTTATTTGCTTGGGCATTAACCATAGCACACTTCATAGCACAGCCTGAACAGGGTAACTTTTTAGAAAATATAATGATTACCTATATGAAACAGTCTTGTTCGTAAGACAGGAAGTTGCCCATTACTGGAGGTCTTTCCTTAGGGGACAGATGGTCTCTTGGTGGATATAGTTCTAGAGGAACTCTTATTCAGGTGTGCTTTGGATTAGATGGTCAACTCTAGAACTCTATGATTTTACAACCTCAAAAGATAAGAAAAAAATTACAAACTATTCAAGCTTGCATAATTTGTAGGAGCCTGAGAGTTGTGATACAGAATGTGAAGTTATTACAGGAGTCAGAATGTAGATTCCTTGGTTTTTGTCTTTGGTGGTCTGTAGCACCTACAGCAGCCATAAATACTCCAAGTGCAATTCTGAATTGTGAATTACAACAGACTCTCCACATAGAAGACAGAACCAAAACATTTATTCAGACACCAAAAATAGCCAAATCCCAACACTAGAAAGTCAAGTCCATCATCTTAACAAAGACACCTATACACAATAACATTGCAGAGGGCAACACCAGCCCCAAGCTTTCCCCTGCTAGGCTTCTCACACACCAGCTCCCTTATACAATCACAAGCAGACTCGCTTAAACAAAATGATAAACAAGCTCTCTCAGTCATACTAATCATTGCCTGCTTGCCTGCATCCTTCCCAGCTTTGATTGCTCTCTATCTTCCTCTCAGCTCTGCTCTAGCTCTGTCTCCTCCTGTTTCATCCTTCCTATACCACCCCTTCAGCAAGATCAGTGATTCGATTAGTATGGAAAATGTATATATGAACATACACACACACAATCAAACTTACCGAAATTCAACTGAATTCTTATTGTAATCTAGCTGAAGAAATTTCCTCTTTCAATGCATGTCAGCAACTTGTTAACTTACAGTTGTGAAGAGTTGCTTAGAGCACTGAAAGGTTAATTGATTTGCCTCAGCTAATATGTGTCCAAGGAAAGCCTTGAACCCAAATCTTTCTGACTTCAAGGCCAGTTCTCTGCTCAGTACAGCATGCTATGCTATTCCTTGCATAATACAAGTGCTTAATAAATATTAGATAGGTTGAATCAAATCGAATCTAGCTACTTGTCATTTTTTAAATGTGAGGAAATGAGAAAGTTACATGACTTTCCTAAGTTTCCAAAATGTATATTTGTATTAGAGGAAGGATTAGAACCACTCTTAGGTGAGCGATCTTTTTATTACATTATGATAATAAACATTGTATAATATTATATTGTTATAATGCATATATTGTATTATATAATTGGAACACAATTATATGTTATAATATTAATATAATTTAAAATTCTTTCTAAAGGTTAAAATAGCAACTTCCTATTTTTTTAAAATTGCCTTTATAAATTTTTTTGCTGATCTTTCTCACACTAAATGCTCACTGTTATAGAAATAATATATCCTGAGGACTCTCATTAGCAGAAGAAATACAGTCCCAGAGCTGTAACAATACACTTATTTTCTATGTGATCTTGCTTCCTTTATGACCTTGAGAAATTTGCTTGACCTCTCTGGACTTTAGTTCTCTCCCATGTAAAATAAAGAGACTGGACCAAATTATCTTTGAGATCCCATCCCTCTATAAAATGGGGGATGAAGAAGGGAACTTCTCAAAAGATTGAATCTGTTGTCCCTTGTTACTATGTCAAACAATTCTGACACCCGAACCCTTCCCACATATTTTTATTACTCAAAGTGAATATATACATATGCCCTCTGAAGTGAAATATAAATGCATCTTATTGCACTTTGCAGATATTGCATTTTTTACAAATCTAAAGTTTATGGCAACCCTGCATCAAGTAAGTCTATTGACACCATTTTTCCAACAGCATGTGTTCAAGTTTTGTCTCTGCATCACATTTTGGCAATTCTTGCTACATTTCAAATCTTTTCATTATTATTATATCTATTATGGTAATCAGTGATATTTGATGTTACTGTAGTAATTGTTTTGGGGCTCCATAAACAGCACTCATATAAAAGAGCATACTTAATTGATAACTGTTGTGTGTGTTCTGACATCTCCACCATCCAGCCAATCTCCATCTCTCTTCCTATCCTTGGGCCTCCCTATTTCACGAGGCACACCAATACTGAAATTAGGTTAATTAATAACCCTAAAATGACTTCCAAGTGTTCAGGTGAAAGGAAAAGTCAACTGATGTGGCAAACTTTACTGTGATCTTATTTTTTTTAATTGCAATAGCCATCTCAACCTTCAGCATCCACCACTCTGATCAGTCAGCAGCCATCAACATTGAAGCAAGCCATTCCACTAGGGAAAACATTACAACTTACTGAAGGCTCAAATAATGGTTAGCATTTTTAGCACTGAAATATTTTTAGTTAAGGTATATGAGGGTTTTTTTAGACATAATACTACTAAATACTTAATAGAAGACAGTATAGTATAAACATAATTTTTATATGGATAGAAAACCAAAAAATGAAATATTAACTTTATTACTGTGATCTGGAACTGAACCTGCAATATTTACACACACACACACACACACACACACACACGCTGAAGATGGCTTTTCAAAGTCATAAGGCAATAAGCTATTAAGTTTATGACCTTGGTCAGAGTGACAAAATGAATACAGAACTGAACTTGGAGTCAGGGGACCAGGGTTCATATTCTTAGACACATGTAATCAGATTCTCTATTTCCTCATCTATAAAATGATAAGAATAGTTATACTACCTTCCCTGCAGGCTTGTTGTGAGGAAAGTGCTTTGCAAACTAAATTCCTAAATAAATCTAAGTTATTACAATCGATATGTGCTTCTATTTCTGCATCTAAAAGAAAGAGAACCAAATAGTCTCTAAGATCCCTTCCAGGTCTGAAGTCTATGACTGTCACTGATTACCTACTGCATGGTTTTTTGACTTTTTTTTATATAAGGAATCCCTCTGGCAATTTGATGAACCTTATGAGCCCCTCTCAGAATAATGTTTTTAAAGGCATAAAATAAAGTACAAATGATTACAAAAGAAACCAATCATATTGAAATACAGTTATCAAGATTTTTTTTAAAAGTTTGTGGACTCCTAGTCTGAAAGAAAACTAAAGACTTGTTAAAGATAAGTCAGCCTAATCTGAGGACCAATAATAAAGAACTTGTTACTGAATGCATTAAGGAGTAACTTTTTTTACAGGCAATCATGAAATTTTAGTCTATAAAACAAAATTTCTAGCAATAAGAAAAAAAGAAATAAGTGCAAAGTAGTAAGGAAGAATAGAAGGATAAAATGTTGATTTATAATAAGCACAAAATCATTGTTCAGTTACTTATGCTGGTAAGCATAAGCTCAGTCAATATATATTTAAGATTTCAAAATAATTATATCTTGTATTCTTAATAGCTTTCTATGCAAAAGGTTAGGAGACCTAAAATGCCAGATGTCCGGAGATTTACAAGGTTATGCATATCAGGTTTGAAAAGAAAATGATACCTTTTTTTGGTCCAACAGAACTGAAGGTACCTATCTGATAGATTAATGACTCAATCACTCTGTAATTAACAAAATAATAAAGTATTATTATTAAGAGGTTTAGAAAGGAAATTTTGACTTCTGATATTTCTGATTTATGTACATATATACATACATATATAGTGTGTGTGTGTGAGTGTGTGTAGGTTATGTGTTGAGATATGAGCGCTTAATTTCAAGTTTTGATTGCTGGTATACACTAAGGCCACTAATATATTGACCTATGAGCCATAAAATCCTCCTAGTGAGCAAGGGAACAAGTAAAATTAATTTCTCCACTCCTTTTCCTGTTTTCCTTTGTAAATGAGCGTATTCTTTTTCATAAGGCCATGGCAGGGAAGGAGAACCAAGATCCCGTACAAATTTCCTTTTATTCCCCTTCCAATGCACTTTTCACCTGTAATATTAGAAATACATTGAAAATAGGTGGATAAGTAAACTCATAGAACATCTAGTCTCATTTTCTTTATAGGGAAAATAATTACTTTTAGATTGTTTGCTGCCAAAAAACCATCCTATGTACTTGGATGTCCTTAGAGATGTTGCTCCATTCCTATTTTTGAGGTAAATGACACTCCTAAAAAACTCTCTTTTTGAGGGAAAGAAACAAAAACTGCAAAATATGAGAATTGTTTCTTTCTTGACTCCCTTTCCACAAAGAAAATAATATTATAGTCCTTTCACTATGCCTAAATATCTCTAATAGTTTCATACTATGCATGTATAAAACCAAGAAATATCCCAGTAGGAATTTAAAGGAAGTTTTATTAACAAATTTCTGAACATGGGACATAGATAATAATGGTTTTATCAGGCAGAATCAATGTCCTGAGTAATCAAGATGCTTCAGTCATTTCTGGAAGCTCTGGATCTAAGGTGGTATTCTTTTAGCACTATAAGTCATTTCTTTTTTTGTCATTGATGGCAAACCCATTCCACTGCAGTTATCTCATATTTCCACAGTTCCAAATGTATTCAGTTGAGAAGCCCTCTAAACATAGCCATGCAACTTGGTTCTAAAGTCATTTGACTTTAAAAGAAAAGAAATAGAAGTAATTATAATTGCTGTCTTTTGAAGATGGGGAATCATTTTCCAGGGAATGCTCTTTTAAGGAAGCAAACTGAAAGTAGCAAGAAAGAACTCAGCTTATCTTTAGGGAATTTTGTTACTGCGTACAGTATATTTTTGTCCTTTTGTTTGGTTGCCTTCAAGAAGATCTATAAAAACAGAGAAAGGTATTCATCCATTTTCTACTGTCATAAACCAGCAACTGTGACCTCCAAATGCACTGGTCTATAGTTTTGCCATAATTTCTAAGTACTTTAATATCTCTTTCATTAGACACACTACTTACCAAATAATTTATACTTAAATTATCTCCTAAAATATGCTCCAGATCATAATTAGTTTCTGTTCATCCTCTCTTCCATTCCCAGGTTACTTACAGTCAAGAAGTCATCTCATTTCTAATATTAGTTTTGCTTCTTTGTAGGGCCACCAATCAGAGTTTAGTTTGGGGTAATTACCTATTATCTTTCAGGTAAAGTACTAATGTTCAGCACGCTTTGGCAAATGTACCTTGTCTGTGCACACATCTGATAAGCTTTGTTTAACACAAACATCTTTGTTATTTTATTTTGTTACAATTGATTGGTAGTTGTAAAACCAGTCACCCTGTATCCTCAATTCTCCAGTATCTCATTTTGCTAATGTAATTTCTTTGGTTGGGAAACAACGCCTGAAAAGATTCCCAGTATCTTTCTTAGGGGCCACATGGCAAGTAATGAATGTCAGCTATTAAAATCACATGCTTTGGCTAAACAGATTGGTCAGGGATTTCAGTTTCAAAATTATTACATTAGTATTTCTATGACATACACTATGGGAAATATGTGTTTTTCTACGTGCAAAGAGCATAGCAATATAATTTTGAAATGTGTTTATCTCCAGAGATAATTGCATGTATAGTAAATTCTACTACAGATTGTTATTTCACCTTGAAAAGTAGGCCTTGGAAGTGAGGTTCTAGCAAAGTCTTTATTGAAGAGGTGATATTTGAATTGATCCTTAAAAGATTAACAAGAGGAGGAGGAGCCAAGATGGCAAAGACTCACCTGATCTGTCCCCTAAACCCTTCCAGATATCTTCAAATGATGACTAAACAATTTCTATAGCAGCAGAACCCACAAAAAGATGGAATGAAACAATCTTCCAACCTGACAACTTAGAAGGTTGGCAGGAAAGGTCTGTTGTACCAGGGTGAGAGAAGAGTTCAGTCCAGCACAGGTCATGCCAGCACGGACTGGGCACCAGAAAACTAGAAGCAGTCCTGGAGGCAACTGAATCATGGCAGCAGTGGTGATTCTCAGACCTCTCAACCCACTGAAAGTAAGGGTATCAGACAACGAATCGGAAGATGATTTACAGGGGTCCCTTAGCTGGCACAAGGAGCAGGAACTCTGTTGTAATGCCTATACTTAGATCTGGGTTGTAGTCCTGAGTCTTAGCCCCAGGGAGAGAAGAAGCACTAGCATAGTATAGCTTGCAGCCACAGGGAAACAGGGACCTTGGTCACAGTTCCAGGGTTGAAAAGAGTGATTGTCATCATTCACAAATCATTGCACAGTACAGGACAGTAGTAAGCACACCTCTCCCTGGATCATACCACCTTGGAAGAGCCAAAAACTTACAAGTCCCCGAATAACCTCTTAAAATTGCTGCATAAAAAACCTGAAGTTTGGGACTATGGCCCCTCCACTTGGGAAGCAGATCCCACTTTAGCATAGAGTTAAAAGTCAAGAAATAGGGTGGGAAAATGAGCAAACAACAGAAAAAATGTCTAACCACAGAAATTTACTATGGTGACAAGGAATATCAAAACACACACTCAGAAAAGCACAACAAAGTAAAAATTTCTGCATCTGAAGCCTCTGAGAAAAATATGAACTGGTCTCAGGCTATGCAAGAGCTCAAAAAAGGATTTTAAACATCAAGTAAGAGCGGTAGAGGGGAAAATGGGAAGAAAAACAATACAAGAAGAGTCAGCCGCTTGGTAAAGGAGACACATGCAGAAAAACTGAAGAAACACCTTAAAAAACAGTGTAGGCCAAATAGTAAAAGAAGTACAAAAAAAACAATGAGGAAAAGAATGCCTTAAAAAGCAGAATGGGCCAAATGGAAAAATAGTCACAAAAATTCACTGAAGGAACAAAATTCTTAGAAAGTAGAATTTACTAAATGGAAAAGGAGGTATAAAAGCTCACTGAAGAAAATAATTCCTTAAAAGTTAGAATAAGGAAGATTTGATTCAAATCCAGTCTCAGATACTTCCTTGCTGTGTGATCCCGGACAAGTCACTTAACCTCTGATTGTCTGATAAAATAAATCCACTGGAAAAGAAAATGTTAAACCACGCCAATATTTTTACCAAGAAAATCCCAGATGGGATCATGAATTTTTGGACACAAATGAAATGTCTCATCAATGACAACATAATAGTCTTCTTATAGTTTTTACTACCTCTCTTCTTTCTTGCCTCTATCCTATTCTTCATATTCCTATGCAAATTCCAATGTATGTGACAATTTAAATGCTATTGAAGACCAACAAGGAAGTACTTTCTGTAGTCTGGGGGGAAGTCATTTTATAAGAGATCTCAAGTAGGTGGCAAGGAAGTCTAGGGAAGGAATAGAGGCTATATGACTGCTGGGGTTTTTTCCTGGAAACTTGACAGTAAAAGTGAGAACACAGATCATACAGATGAGATGAGCGCTCAAAGGTCTTCCTTTTTTTTTTTTTTCAAATACAGAAGACCTAAGCATGTTTGTAGGTGAAAATAAAAGAAAAAATGGAAAAGGGATAAAGTGAAAGTGTAGAAATGATTGATCAAGCAAGGTCCTACATGAATAGGAAATGTATGGCATCAAGGCAAAGATGGAAAGGGAAGGGAAGTAAATGGAAGAGTAAGGAAGGGAAAAGAAGGGAAGGAAGGCAAGGGAAGAGAAGGGAAGGATCAACAAGTATTTACTAAGCACTTCTTTATAACAGTCACCATGCTAGGTGTGGGTAATAAAAAACGAGAAATTGTCATTGTCCCTAAAGAGTCTGTAGTCTATGTGGAGAGATAATATGTAAATATACATGTATTCTTAATATATACATGGTGAATACATACATTCAAGATAAATTGAGGGGAAGGAATGCTGAGAAAAGGTGATATGCAAGCTGACCTTTGAAGAAAAGGAGAATAATAGATATGGGTCCATAGAGGAAGGAAGTTAAGAAATCTTAACATTCATATTCTAAGTAATGAAGAGTAAATATTAAGAATAAAGGAAGTTGGAGTAGTATTAAATATTAGAAAAATGGAAAAAGTTTAGAACAGCTGCATTAATGGATAGGGAATTGATAAGAGATATATATCAATAGCCATAGATGTGAAAGATTTATCTCAAATTTTTAAATAGAATTTTTTTGTTCAAAGTAAAGATAAAAAATGTTAACCAAAACAGAATTATTTTTCTATAGAATCAGTACAGTGATACTAGAAAATTACTACCTTTAATATTGTGAATCTTTCAATTATTAGTAGATAACTCAAAGGAGGAATACAGATTCTACCCAGAGAAATAAAATAGCAAATGAAAATCTATTATTATGCCAGAATTTTAATATCTACAATATATGCTGGAGGAGGAAAACACAAAAGCCTATTCAGGGACAATAATTAAGAATCAGTTTTGTTGTAGTATATGCTGGATCAAACTGAAAAATCAAAGATAAATAGCCTCACATGTGCAATATTGTTCTGCATCTTTCTAAAAGGTACTTTGGAATAACTAGATTGCTAATTTCTCTAATTCACCAAACAACCTTGCATACACTTGGCATGTTTGATTTATGTTCTTGGTGTTAGCTTTCCAATTATTGCAATAGGAAAGAAGAAAAATGGGGAAATGTTTTTCAAAATCTTGAGGAAAATTTCTCATGAATAAAACACAACAGCCACCTGCAGTATTTGGGATATTTCATCAAAAAAGAGAAAGCCATTATAAAAAAAAAAAGCTATCAAGCAGGAAAATAACGGAACTGACTACACAACAGCAGTCTGCTCAGTCTGATAATCTAGTGACAGGAAATGTCAACGGTAGGATTTACAGTATTTACATGAAAAAGGAAAAGATATGACTCATACCGTAGATGAAATATTACACAGAAAATCCTGGGAACTTGTATCTCTTAGGAGTTGTGACAGCATTTGAATAAGACTCCTACATATAAATAGACACCAAAAGACCCTACAGGGTTTCATCATATCTACTTCCTCTAGAATATAAGACTCATGTTCTAGGAGAAGGAGGGGGAAGATGTTCCACCGCTAAATGTTGCCGGTGATTAAATATGAAAAGTGGAATTTTATTTTTGCTTTCTGACCTTTTAACAAAAGGTGTGTAATGAATATGATAGCCAAGATGATGATTTGCATATGAAATGGAAACTTTGTGGTTTACAACTTTCTCATTTCTGAGATATGTGTGACAGTATAGAATAGACATTCAAATGGTTTGATTATTAAGAAAAAGGTTTGTGGCTATTATATATTCCTATGAAGTCAGAATCAAGTGGATATTATTGATATTGGTTATGTCTGTACACGCAAACTAATGTATCTAGGCAATGATCCAGATAAAAACAGATTAACTTGATAAATCCAGTTGAGGCAGGCAAGAGTTGAATGTTTCTTTGTTTATTTGATTGCTCCAGAGATGTCTTCGGTTCCGCTAGGTGATGCAGTGGATAGAGTGCCAGGCCCAGAGCCAGGAGCATATCTTCCTGGGTTCAAATATAGACTCACGCACTTACTAGCCATGTGAACCTGAGCGAGTCAGTTAACCCCTTTTTGCCTCAAATTCCTTATCTGTCAAATGAACTGGAGAAGGAAATGGCAAATCATTTCAGTATCTTTGCCAAGAAAACCCCAAATAGGGTCCCAAAGAGTTGGACATGACTGAAAGGACTGAACAGCAAAGAGATTTCTTCAATCATTGACTTTGTGTAAATGTGAAAACATAATCATGATTTCAATCATAATCATGGGCTGCAAGGGACCATTTATTTCAACTAGCCATTTTATAGATGAGGAAACTGAGCTTCCCGCACAAAACTAAGTGACTTTCCAAGACACACAAGCTGTGAGTGACAGAGATCACACAGATTATTAGACTCCAATTTCATTGCTCTTTGCCAGTGCACCAGTTTGCCTTTCTATGCCTAAAACAAAATTCATGTAGCCAAAATAAATAGGAGAAATCTATGATTATCTTCAGAGTTCATAGAGTTAACTGAGGCAAAGTCCAATTAATTTTTTCCAAAAAAAAAAAATCTACATTTTCTTATATGTGAACTCAGTGTATGTTGGAAGGGATATACACCAATGTGTGTGTGTGTGTATGTGTGTGTGTATGTGTGTGTCTCTGCACGTGCTCTAGCTGCAAAAATTTTTTTCAAATACATTGATGACTTTGGAGTAACAGGACTATAATTTTTTTTTAAATCTCATTTCATAATTGATATGTCAAGTGTTTTAAATGATATTTCCAGATCTTGTCTAACACTTCCCAATGATGGACTTTTTTTCCATTTCATATACTTGCAGATTGTTAGGGCTGGAAGTTAACTTAGTAATCACATAATTCAATCATCTCAGTTTGCAGATGAAAAATTTGAGTCCCAGAAAAACAAAAGGATTCATTGAACATCACACAAAGGTAACAAACAGAAAAGCTAAGACCTGAATCAAGGCTTCATAATCCTCCTTCCATCATTGTTCTTTTACACTATATGACAGCACCTCTCTTTTAATAAAGCATAAATGTGTTAATTTTTTACTAAAACTTTGGAAAAAATATACATAGGCAAAATTCTCTCTCAAACATATATTTCTTTCTCACAGATCATTCAGAAATACATTCCATTTCTGAAATTTTTATTTTCTTGTATATTTATCTCCTTCTTAAAATCAGGTTAGTTCAGTGATAAATGATAAATTAAGATCTTTGAGATCTAGTCTTATATTCTGCCAATATTACTCTTCCTTACTTTATCTTTTATAAATTTCATGTAAAACAAATTTTTACCAAAAAAAATATTATAGTGCAAGATCTGTTAAGAAAAGAATTAGAGGTAACTAGAAATGTAATGGCAAAATATTTCAAAGGAAATACTTTTTTTAAAAACAAGTTGTGTTTTTAGTAAGAAATCATGGATAGTAAGCAATTAACCAGGAATTTATTAAATACCTACTATGTGCCAAGAAAGGAAGATTGTTATAAGATTTTTAAAAGAGTTGATTTAAATATCCGAATGTTTGATTGACAAATTGAGATAAAGACATTATTTCTTATAAGAAAATATGTGGGGATTTTTTTCTTTCCTGAATGATTAGCTGTTGGGTATAATAATGGCCATGTTAACACACACACACAAATTGATTAAAGCAATTCCTTGTATAATTCAAGAAAAGCCCACTTTTGAGACAATTTATCTTATATTTCAAGCAGAAATTGACCTGATTTAGTTGACTGCTTCAGTTCCACAGCTCACTGCAGCAAAAGGCTAAGAAATCATGCTTATATAGATACTACATCTCAGTTCTTTGTGAATATTATTCAAGATACCAATTAAGATACTCTTTATTTCTTAAATGTTCATAGACTCATGGTGCCGCAAGGAAGCCTCTCTGGTCTTCTAGTCTAACACCCCTATTTTACATATGAAGAAACTATAGGGTAGAGAGGTTGAATGACTGCCCAATCTTAGAACTAATAAATGTCAGAATCAGCCGAAGCTAGAACTTAATGAGGAGGGTCAAATTATAGATTGAGGAGTCATACAAGTGATAACCGAAGCCATAGAAATTCAGGTCATCAGCAAAGAAGAGAGTGTGAGGGGAGTGAAGAGTATAGAATTTTGAGTGGTGATTATCTTAGGGGACAGGAGGTGTAAAGAAGAATAAGTAAGTTAGAAAGAAAACCAAGAGAACAGTGTTATAGATGCCAAAAGAAGAAAGAATAGATGAAGAGGGAAGCAGAGTCAAGAATGAGAAATTGTAGAGTATATAATATGGTTTTGTCAGCTTTGTTCAAAAGGGTCTAATTTTTATATTCACAGAATCACAGCATTAATAAGTGTCCCCATAAGAAAGGCACAAGCAATCAAAAAAATTTTATAAGGACATGACAACTTCCAGGAACAGTTCTAGGTGCTAAACATGCAAAGAAAAAAATTTGTAGTCCTTGCCTTCAAGGGGATCATATTCTATCAAGGAGACACTAGATAGATGAGAGAGAGAGAGAGAGAGAGAGAGAGAGAGAGAGAGAGAGAGAGAGAGAGAGAGAGAGAGAGAGAGAGAGATGTACATATCTGCATGTGTGTGTGTATGTATGTATATAAAGAATTTTTATAAAATAAATACCAGTTACTTTGGGGTAGGAGGAATAGAATAGCTCTGGAAATCAGAAAAGACTTCATGTAGAAGGTGATACTTGAGATGAATAAATAAAGAATTCTAAGAGACAGAGGGAAAAGGAAGCTCATTTCAGACATGGGGGAGAGCTATGCCAGTGCATAGATAAATAGACACACAGAGAGAGAGAGAGAGAGAGAGACAGACAGACAGACAGACAGATAGATGATAGACAGATTGAGCATTTGTGCTTTTACGTGTTAGGCTCTATGCAGTACGTGGGAGGAGAATGCAACTACAAACATAAAAAGACAACCCATTCTCTTGAGAAGCTGAGGGAATACATTATATAAATAAGAGACAGCCAGAAAGAAGGGAAGGATGGTGAAGCTGCTATGAAAGATGGAGTCCAGAGAAAGAGGGAGGAGGAGGACCAGGAGTTAAGCATGACCTGGATGCCTGAAAAGGACAGGAAATGGAGAGTCATGAATGATGAGGAAAGTTTAACCAGGCTATTGAGTTCAGCAAGGGGAATAACATATTTAGAAAGCTTGAAAGTTGAGTTTGAGACAGGTTGTCAAGACATTATGCCAATTTATGGAGTTATATTTAGTGCTAGAGCAATAGGGAGCCATTGGCATTTATTAAGAAAAGTGACATGATCAAAGCTGTCCTTAAAGAACATAATTTTCATATCTATGTAGAAAATGAATTTTGGGAGGTGAGATTTGAAGCAGAGATACTAGTCGGGGGCTATTGCAATAATCCAGATAAGAGGTAACAATGGACTAATGGGGTTTTAGTAATGAAAAGGGTAGGGGCATAAGACAGTAATGGAGATAGAAAGGACAGTATTGGACAACTGATTTTCTGTGAGAGGAGGAGGAGTGAAAAGCTGATTTATGTTGAGATTTAAACTGAGAAACTGAAAGAATAATGGTTCCCCCAGTGGAAATAGGAAAGTTCAGGGCAAAAAAGTTTTAAATATTTCTGGAATATCTAGCATGAAATGTTCAATAGGAAGTTGATAATTCAGAACTGGAGCTTAGCAGATAGCCTAGTTGTGAAAAGAGATATAGAAGTCATCTTCATAGAGATGATAATTAAACTAATGAAAGCTGATTAGGTAGCTAACTCAGAGGAAATGGGGCTTTGCCTCATAGTGCTGACATGAGAAAGTGTGTTCACTTCTTTCCTGAGCATGCATAGTTCTTCCCTGGGGAAAGGGTTAGCTATCTGAAGTGACCATTATACATATACCTTCCTTGCTTTACAGGCTTCTCTGTTAACCAATATGGTTATAAGATTCCATTGTCCCTTTAGGGCTACCACTTTCAGAGAAGCCCTTTCATCTCAGTCCTTGACTTCTTTCCTATGCCTTGCAGGGGGAAGGACTGGTCACTTTGATGGATAGGCCACCCCTTGTGCCAACACAACTGTAATAGGTGTTGGCATAGAAGTCAGATGGTTCTCTATGCTACTAACCTCCCTCGTTACAATTCTAACCAGATGTATTTGCTTGGCTGCTACTTCTACCTTACTTTTCATTTGTTTGTCTCAAGTTCATTTAATGATTGCTTATCACTTTCGAGGATGAAATTAATGTTTGGGGAGAAGGGAAGGGAAGCTGAGATGAAAGAACAAAGATAATAAATAAGAAATCAAGATTTCTGCTTCTCAAGCCCTCACTAAATAGTTTGTGGTGTGTGAATTTTATAATTCCTGTCTTTGAAAAGAATGATTCCTGATGCTGAGTGAAATGTGTAGAACCAGGAAAGCACTGTACACAGTAACAGGAATATTGCCCGATTGCCGAGATTGATGGACTTAGCTCTTTTCAGCAATGCAATGACCTAAGACAATTCCAAAAGACTCATGATGAAAAAACCTGTCCACAGCCACAGAAAGAACTATGCGATCTGAATGCAGACCGAAGCATACCATTTTCTCTTTTTTTTCTCTTGGTTTTTCCCTTTGGTTCTTATTCTTTTTCACAACATAAGTAATATGGAAAATATGCTTAAGAAAAAAAGAAAAGCATGATTCCACTTCTGAGCACTGAACAAAGCCAATGAATTATTAAATCTCTACTTGCTATAGTTACCAATGAAAAGGGATGGTATTTTTTTCACATTTCCAAAGTAGCCACTTTAGGAGAACTAGACCACCCAAATAAATCTTTCTGAATACCAAGCCAAATAAATTTCTTGTTCACTAAGTATTTACATTACATTTATTATAACTAGAATGTTACTATTAAATAAGGAAAAAAATAATTATACAAGAGAGCTATGTGCTTTATGTGCTATATATAGTTTTGTAGTAGATTGGGCCCCTTCATAGAATCTATGTGTACAATACCTTTATTCTCATTTTATGGATTTGAGTATAATTTCACTATTGCAAAAACTCACGGAAACTTATTACAATCCATTTTTGCTTCTCTAACATATTGTTAGATTGATTTGGCCATGATTTATAATTCCAAATCCATAGTCAGGAATTCAACTCCTAAATTAGAACATTGTTCCCTTAGGGAAATATAATTCCCTTTATGATAATCTGCTTCAGGATCTCAGTTTCTAGTAACACATTGAAGTGAAATTCAGGAACTGCTTTCCCTTGTACTGAAAGATAAAATTTTAAATTATCTATATCTATTTATATATGTGCATTTGTATGCCACTCATGTATTTTCTATATTTCTTCTTCCTATATTAAAAGGAAATACATTTTCTGCTTTTAAATAGAAATCTTTTTCCCCTATAATTTATATCCTGCTTGGAAATCACAAGAATGTTTGGTAATGCTCTGTAGTAATATACTGAGGAAGATGAAATCTAATTATATTTCTGCCTCTGCCAGGACACTCTTGTGATGATCCATATAAGTTATTATGAGTTGTAAGATCTACTCTATTAAGGCAATATCTTTGTCCTTCTTTTGCGTGCCTGGTTGGCCTTCAGTAGCTCTGGCCATGGAGTGTTGTAAACCAGTGAACTAGAATTAAAATAGAATTAGAACATCCTTCATTTATCCTGAGGCATTTATCAATTTCTACTCAGCAAACTATGCATCTTTTAGTTCCTCCCAAAAAAACCTTCCATTCATCTGTGTAATGCCAGTAAGGGTGTCAATTCTCAAACCCTCTGTGACAACCACATGGGAAATTTTATGACTCCTGCCTCTGGAATGATCTGCTCTTCCCCTTTGTTGGGACACCACATCTCTTCTTTAAAACCTTTTCTGAAAATGCATTTTTTTTTTCCCTTTGTGACCATTCCATAGAAGCTCTCTGAGTTTCTTTTTACACAAATCCCAAAGTTTAAAAAACAGAAATAAAACCACTTTTATAACTGTTCATGAACTTTGGCTCAGAAGTATATATTCTTCCATTAGATTATAAGGGTAGAGACTATGCATTTCTCTTTATGAGCAGTGCAAATCCTGATGAACTCATGGCAGTTAATCATATTAATCTTTAAGTGAGCAAGCAGGACCCATACCTTTCTGTCCCTAGTCCCTATTTTGGCAAGAGTAGAAAACTTCATAGAGCAAACACCAAAGCATTGTCTTTGCTTCTATAGGGGCAGCTAGGTGGATAGGTCACCAGTGCAGGAGTCAGGAGGACCTGAGTTCAAATCTCACCTCAGACACTTGACACTCACTAGCTGTGTGACCTTGGGAAAGTCACTGAACCCCAGTTGCCTCATCTTGAGACATTTCCAGTCATCCTGATGAATATCTGATCACTGGATTCAGATGACTCTGGAGGAGAAGTGAGGCTGGTGACCTGCACAGCCCTCCCTCACACAAAAACAAAGTCAAGTGCAAGTCATGTCGCCATTTCTCTGATGGCATGGTCTTCTTTGGCAACGAAGGACAAACACACATAGTACAGTGATTCAGCTTATGCTCCAATGGTCATTTAGTTTTACCCTTCCCTTCCCCTGCCTCAGAATTTCTGTTTTTCATTCTTCTCAGTCTCCTTGATATTTTGTTAGTTTCCTCCATCTACATCAACATAAATCTCAGTGTCAGACATGTCACCCTTATGTTTATCAGAATCAGCAGCACTTCTCAGTCTGTGTGTCAGCAAATTGACTTGTTTCCCTAATGGGTCAGTCCTTTACAGAGACTGTCAGCTCAGTACGGATCTTAATACAGATCAGAATAGGATTTTCTGAGAGGTTGTCAATGATGAAAAGTCCTGTTTGTTCTTTTATCTTATTGCTTTCCTCTATCATGTTCTCTTCTAAATGTAAATGAAAATTCTGCCATGTTTTAATAATCTACTCAGAATATTTTTCAAAAGACTTGCATTATCAGTTATGAATAATGATTATTACAATAAAACCATACTATGTTATTAAAATAAAACTTGTTACCTAGTATACTGAATGGGTTCCAGTTATGGAAGTTTCAGGGGGAATTTTCTTTTTATTTTGAAGTGAAAGTGACAAACTTTAAGTATTCAAGTGAAATTATTTTAGTTACATATATTCATATATTTTCACACCTCTAGCAAGAACCATTTCGAGTGATTTTGTCTTTCAAAAGTTTCATGCTGTGTTATCACAGAAAAGTTATAAGGAAAGAAGCAACATTAGATTGAGCTTAAGTTGAAGTTATCCATTTCTTTCTTCCTTTGGCCCTATAAGCTACTATTTTTCATGATTAAATTACTACTTAAAATAACAAGTTATAGGTTCTGTATTTTACTGTTTCTCTTCACATTATCTTTTCTTTATGTATCCAAATAGAAACTGGAAAATAAGTTTATTTTCTATTTAATTTTGTTTGCTCCCTAACTGACAAATACTGATTTAAGATTCCTTGTGGAGCCCTTTAAGAGCAGGGAAATGTCTTTCCATTGTAATCTTTATAATCAATATTGCCATCAATAATGCTTGACCCACAACACTTTTGATAAGTTGTACTGCTTAGTCACTCAGTGAAAAGGTGTTTTATGGTACCTACATAAAATGCAACATCTCTGTAACTAATCCACATATCTATTTTTGTTGTATAAGAAAACATGATTCTTTCCATAAAATCTCACAAACTTTTTGAAATATTCAGAAATACACAAAAATTGTTCAACTTATACTACTGAACAAAAGTAAGGGCCATGTCAAGCAAATAGTTTGGGGACTTAATGCATGTATTTATGTGACATTGCCATGGCAGGACTCCTATTTATCCATTTTTGATGTGCCCATTATCATCAACCTTTAGGATAAATATTTATCACTGATAACATACCTAGATAATAATATCTTCATAAAGGGCAAATTATTGTATAACATCGTTATGCTAAATTAAAAGCAAATTCAGTAATTAGATTACATACAAATGAGATTTTCTGTTGATAGGTATTTCTAAATTATTAGTCCTAGACAATTAAATCAAGCATATTCAATTAGGAAGCAGAATTATTATTGGATCTAAGTAGTTAAGTTCATTTGAGGGGTGTTTAAAGATGTATTTGAACATCTTATCCTGGTTGATCATGGTTCAAATATATCTAATAATAAGAACCTGTATCAGAAAGCTTGTGGATAGGTTGGATACTATTTCTACAGTGTCCTATTAATAATTCCAATTGCCAGGCATAGCTAAAACTAATTTAGTATGAAAAGCCAAATAGGGAGTCAAGCATTGTTTAATGTTGCTTCATTTTTGTGTGTCCTTATAGCCAACATTGCCCATATTCATCCTTATGCCCAATTTTGACTTGTAAATAATGTGTTTCTGTGGTCAAAAAAGATAGATGAATACATAGACAATCAAACAAACATAGAGAGAGAGGGAAGAGGGAGAGAGAGGGAGGGAGGGAGGGAGAGAGAGAGAGAGAGAGAGAGAGAGAGAGAGAGAGAGAGAGAGAGAGAGAGAGAGAGAGAGAGAGCAGGCCTGAGATTACCCAGAGTGGATCAATTCCACACATCTATGACAAACTCTCTCAGACATTCAGTGGTTACCCTCTTGGTGGGAGATGCATTCACTCCTACTCCAACAGGTTGTAAGTTTTCTAGTTATGCAAAATCAGACACTGTGATACCATTAGCTTGTAAACACATTTACTTAACAATAATATAAAAGCAAGAATAATTATAACATCACAGTTGCTCCGTATAAAAGAAAATGCAAAAATAATCAATAAATCACAATATATATTTAAACCTGTGTCACACTTTCCCACCAATATATACACTATCCGCGGGAGAAAATGGTCCCCCCACTTGCAGAAACCTAGTAAAAGGGACACAATAAAAAATAAAAGAAACAAACACATGCTTAAGATGACTCACAACTATAGTCTACAGGACTTGATGCCCTCGGTTCCTTCAGGAATAATCATGAAGTCATGAAATCACTTTTCCACTGGCTCTTACCTTTCTTTGGAGAGCAAATCAGGCCCCCCTGTACTCTTGAACTGATGAAGTAGTGACAAGGTCTTTTAACATCACAGTCATCCTTAAAAGGGCACTGGCAGAATGTTATGCTATTATAATGGCAAGCTGCTCACTTAAGTCAGAAAAATTTGAAGTTCCTTAGGTTGGCACTTTGTGCAAGGTAGACAAACCTAGC
The DNA here is from genome assembly GCA_023548195.1 of Bettongia penicillata ogilbyi. NCBI lineage: Eukaryota > Metazoa > Chordata > Mammalia > Diprotodontia > Potoroidae > Bettongia > Bettongia penicillata. Next base: position 655,052 of record JAJHZJ010000183.1, read on the forward strand.
CAGCTCTTCACTTAGCAGGGGAGTCTGCCTTATCTAACCAGCTTTCAGTGTTTTATACTACAAATAGAACTAAAAGTAAAATTTCTTTACATTGTCTCTCTTGAAAATGCCAACGATCCCAGCTAGCTCTTCATTCCAGCAAGATTCTGCATTGTCCAAACAACTTTCAGTCTATCGTTGGAATAAATCAGCTGCAAAGTCGGTCTTTATTCTTCGGCTTTTCCTTCTCAAATCAGAGGGAGGAAAGGAGAGCAATAAGATATGTTTCATTGGTTTCACTTATGTCAAACTCTAGATAGTACTTGGTGGCAATTGTTAAAATGCACCAGAGGTCACTTCTCTAATCATCAGGCTCCCAGCATTTTCTTCAATTAATCCGCAAGGTAGTTTTTCTCTTCCAATAAGCAGCTTCCAAATACAACAGCTAAACACTTCACTACCACTCATATCTTCATTCGTTTCCTACTCCCTGCTTAACTCTTGGTATCTTTTTAATTCTTTCTGTTATCTTCTTAGTCCTTAATATCTTCAACACTTTTAACGGCTCCAATCAGAGCTTTCTGGTGGTCAGTGACTCATCTTTCCATTATGAGGTTAAACTTACAAAATAAAATTTTCTGTCAATTATGAAACCAACAGTTTAATCTTCCCATAGTCTCCAAATAATTAGTTCATTTGCTATTTTATTCATTTAAATCTCTCAAGCTCTAAAAATAGTCACAGGCAAATAAGTGGACTGTAATGCTCTCTGTAAGTTCATTCATTTCTCTGGTGTAAAACAAGTTTTTTCAATTAATGTTAAAAGCAGTTCTCTATTCTGCCATCCTCACAGTCTGTCTCTGTCAGTATTTTAATGGAAAACTATGTTTCTTCACACATGAATTTTGTTTTTCATACAAAACATTTTTTCCCTGGCTGTTTCAGTAACCATACTAATTACATGAAAGAAGTATCTTATACCTTAATATACTTTATACTTTCCAGCATCTTGACTTTTTTTACATCATGTCTTATGTCTATAATATCCTCCTTCTTATGTTCACCTAGTGAAATTTTATCTATCCTTTGCAATTAAATTCACATTTCAGAAAATCATCCCTCTATTCTTGATACCCTTAACTGCACTCCTGCATCTAACAAGAATCTTCTTCCTCAGACCATACATATCACTTTGTTTCGCGTTTCTATAATACATTTTTATTATTGTATTAATGTAATACATTATATTTTTATGTATGTATACCTGTGTATATGTATTATCCTCCTACAAATCTGTAAGTTCCCTGAGAAGGAATATATATTATCTAAATTTTGTATCTCCCTGAATGCAGATGTATAGCCTGCCCCATTCCATTTCTCCCTTTCTCATCCCAATATTTTCCTCCCTCACCCCTTAATTTTTATTTTATTTTTCTTTTATGGATATCATCTCTTCTGATTCAACTCAACCTGTACTCCCTATATGTGTGTGGGGGGGGGGGGGTAATCCCTCCACCTTCCCAAATACTGAGAAAGGTCTCAAGAGTTACAAATATTATCTTTCCATGTAGGAATGTCAACAGTTCAGCTTTAGAAAGTCTTTTATGATTTCTCTTTCCTGTTTACCTTTTCATGCTTCTCTTGATTCTTGTGTTTGAAAATCAAATTTTCTATATAGTTCTGGTCTTTTCATCATGAATGCTTGACAGCCCTCTATATCATTGAATGACCCTTTATTCCCTTGAAGTATTATACTCAGTTTTGCTGGGTAGGTGATTCTTGGTTTTAATTCCAGTTCCTTTGACTTCTGGAATATCTTATTCCAAGATTTTCAATCCCTTAATGTAGAAGCTTCCAGATCCTGTGTTATCCTGATTTTATTTCTACAATACTCAAATTGTTTCTTTCTAGCTGCTTGCAATATTTTCTCCTTGACCTGGGAACTCTGAAATTTGGCCACAGTATTACTAAGAGTTCCTCTTTTTGGGTCTCTTTCAGGAGGTCATCAGTAGATTCTTTCAATATTTATTTTGTCTTCTGGTTCTAGAATATCAGGGCAGTTTTCCTTGATAATTTCATGAAAGATGATGTCTAGGCTCTTTTTTTGATCATGGCTTTCAGGTAGTCCCATAATGTTTAAATTGGCTCTCCTGGGTCTATTTTCCAGGTCAATTGTTTTTCCAATGAGATGTTTCACATTATCTTCTATTTTTTCAAACTTTTGATTTTGTTTTCTAACTTGTTGGTTTATCTCATAGTCATTAGCTTCCCTGAACTCGATTCTCTCTTTTAAAGAACTATTTTGTTCAAAGAACTTTTCAACCTTCTTTTCCATTTGGCTAATTCAGCTTTTTAAAGCCTCCTTCTCCTCATTGGCTTTTATGGACCTCTTTTTCCAATTAAGTTAGCCTCTTTCTAAAGGTGTTATTTTCCTCAGCATTTTTGGGGGTTCTCCTTTAGCAGGCTGCTGCCATGGTTTTCAAGCTCTTCTATGGCCTAAGCCTATTTCATATTCGTTTTGGAGGTACTGGAGGCAGAGACCTCAACTTCCTCTGACAGTATGCCTTGTTCTTCCTCATCTGAAAAGGATGGAAGGAGACACCTGTTCACCAAGATAGTAACCTTCTATGGTCTTATTTTTTTCCCCTTTTTGGGGCATTTTCCCAGCCAGTTACTTGACTTCTGAATCCTTTGTCAAGAGGAGGGTCTTAGTGCTCCTTCTCTCCCCAGTACTGTGCTCAAGACTGAGATTCAGATCAACTGCTCAACTGCCCCAGGGGCTTTGGGTGGAGGTAGGGCCACCACTAAGGGCTGAGGTTCAGATCAGCTGCTCAATTCCACCAGAGGCTTTAAGCTGCCATAACAACGGACCCAGGCTGCTTCTGTGTAGCTGCCCGCCACCTGCTGCTGCCACTGTCTGGGGCCAGTGTTGGGAGAACCCTGTTCCCCTCTCCCCCAGCTGGAAAAGCTCTCCCACACTGACCTTTGGAGCTTTCTTTGTTGCTTGTGGATTGAGAAATCTGGGACCCTCCCTGCTGGGAATTCTGCCCTGGAGATCTGTTCAGGTCCCATGGCCAGAGCTGAGCTCTGCTACACTCAGCATTCTGGGAGATAGACCTTTCCTGTTGGCCTTCCAGGTTACCCTTGGCTGGAAACCTCTTTCACTCTGTTGTTCTGTGGCTTTGGCTGCTCTGGAATTTGTTAAGAGTCATTTTTTACAGGTATTTCGTGGACTGTGGGGGAAGCACTAGAGTATATGTGTCTTTATATTCTGCCATCTTGGCTCAACCCCCCTAGAGTGAATTTTCTTATTGGGAGTTTCACATACAAATGAATTTGTAAGTCCAGTCCCATTACACATTATACAAACATATATACATATGTATTGTCTTTTCTAAAAGGAGAGGGGTTAGAGGAAGATACAGGCAATGATGTGAACAAAGGCAAGAACAGACACACAGTGTGTTCAGACACACACTGAATTTATAACTGTGGTCAACAAAGGCTTCATTTTTGCTAAAGAGTAGAGAGCATGAAACAAGTAATGAGATAGGTATACAAGGATACTAAATTGTGGAAGCCCTTGTACTATTGGCTGCTTAATAGCATTAGTATCATAGCTTTATCCTGACACAATACCTAAATAAAACTTTTACAAAATCAAATCAAATCTTCAAAACTGTGATAAAAAATACTATTTGTTAGCATTATATTTTGAAATATGAACTCGCAAGTTAAGACTTCAACAGAAAAGATTCTAACAAAGATAGAAAAAAACCAAATCAGTGGTTAAAAAATATCTTCCAACAAAAATAATATAATTTTCAGTGTAGTTGACACCATAAACTTACAAGATGACTTCTCAGAACATGAGAATAGACAGTACAAAGGTACTGAGTCAGAAAGGGAAGACTATATAATTGCCTAGATTTTCCTGAATGGCAGAAAGATGGAGCGGATGAAGCTTTGCCTTCTCAGTTGAAATTCCAGGATTACAATTTACTAAACCCTTTAAGAAGTAAACAAATGCAATTTGTAGATTTAATTTCCAGTTTAAAGGGACTTGGATTGTTTCCAAGATGATCATTTCTGTGAGAATCAGAGGTCAGCATAAGACTAGTGGGTGCCTAGAGGAAGGAGTTCATGAAGTTGAAGCTTAGAAAATAATTTTGCAATAACTTATAGAAGACTAGAGAGGTTAAAAGCTAAAGAAGTTTGGTAGGTTACACCAGTTCAGACAAGGGTAAGAGTTTGGACAAGGGACTTGCCATTGGAAAGAGACAAAACGTCTGACTAGAAGAGATGCAAATGAAAATTGTAAGACTGGTCAGCTAACAATGACAAAAACACACTTTCTAATTGCAATGTAAACACAATAAATCAGCTGAAATAATAGCATAAAAATTTAACTACAGTAAAAATATTAATTGGGTAGAACCCAAAGTTTGTGAAATGGAGACTATTAAAGTAGAATTACATTTTTCATGCTTTTAGAATTAGTGGTACAACTGTGGGCTTCCCACATTTCTATAACTAATACAAACTCTATTTAGAAAAATAAAATTAAGTGATATCATTCCATGTGCTCATATAGAACAATAAAAATGTAATAATGAAAACAGATATCAGATATTTAGCTGTGTGACCCTGGGCAAGATTTTTTTTAACCTCTGTTTGCCTCAGTTTCCTCATATATAAAATGGGGATAATAATAGCACCTACTTCATAGGGTTGTTATGAGGACTAAATGAGATAATAATTGCAAAGCTCATGGCACAGTACCTGATATATAGTAAGCACTATATAAATATCAGCTAGTTTATAAACTACTTGTGTGTGTGTGACTTTAAAGATGGGAACGCATTTTACATGTATGCTCTCATTTCATCTTCACAATGACCTTGAGAGATAAAGTATTATGATACCCATTTTCCAGATAAAGCTCAGGGAAGGTAAGTGATTTCTCAAAGTCACAGCTAGCAAATGCCAAAAGCAAGATTTGAACTCAGTTCTTTTCTGGCTTTGAATATAGTAAATTCTTTCCTTTAAATGCTGTCCTTCAGAGTTAAAAAGAAAAAAAAAGAGTACAAAAACTCAAAGAAAAGAAAGATTAAATCAATTTGACTGCTATTAATGATGGTGCTCTATCCCTTCCCCCAAATAGAAATGACCTTTCACTCAAGCCTCACTGAAAACCTTATTTTATAACTTTCTACTGCATATATCATTTGTCAAGAAGCTAGCGAAGTATATATAGCCTCAGGAATGGGGCAGAAGTCATTCCTAGTAGTTACATGACTCCTAGAGAGATGTGGAAGCTCTAGGATAGTTCGCAATGTTTCTGGTGCTAGCTGCCAGGGGCATGTTGGGAGTAAAAGAAGTTTACTCACCCTAATTTAAATATCAAGTCCACAGAATTTATACTGAGGAGGTCTGAAATGCTTCGAAAAGAAAGACATTGACTTGAGGGTCTCTTTTCAGGGGCATGACAGTTTGGGTATGACAGTTTGGGCCCCATTAATGCAACAGCTTAAATGGCCCTAAGCACAAGTGATCACAAAAAGTCATAATATTCCTTTAGAGGGAAAAGGCAGTTGACTGTAAGATCTTAATGGAGGAAGAAGCTCGACCACAAAGGGCAGTTGCCATCCAGTAGTTCAGTTGTAGAGGAAAGAAAGGACAACCTGCCAGTCTGCAAAATAGATCTGGGAAACAGACAAAGCACTGCAAGGAAGAGATAGATAAACTCCAGTGATCAGAAAGGCAAAAAGGACAGAGAAGTGGTCAAAGGCTCTGAGAAAACTCAGTATAGTAGCTGCAGCTATCTTAATGGAGACAGATAATGGCTGATGTCTAAAGGATCCAAATAAATATCATTGGGAAGGACAGATTCTGACCTGAGAGGCTTCTTGCCCACTGAGCTAGTATTACTCTCATCTGTTGCTGGACTATATTACTATTAAATTACTGCCATTGGCAGGAGGGCTTTCTCTTCAAAAGGAGTTTATGACTTTTGAGATACCATTCATAATTAAGATTATTTCAGCCCCTTCCTTAATCAGGCCTGCCACTCCAGGTACAGATCTGTCTTTACCAAATATTTTGCCCCCTTTCAATAGCAAGTCCTTCAAGCATCTAGAGTCACAAACATGCAAACTATGCTGGAGCTTTCACAAGCTTCAAAGAGAGACTTAGCAATGATAGAGTTAAAGATTTTGCCTCTGCATTTCTGTGGTTTTGTCCAGATAAAGGCCTTATAGGTGCTATTTTGTTTCATCTGTATTAATATTTCAGCAAATTATTGGTGGTAATAATCTAAGTTCTTTGAGGGTAAAGATCGACATATATAAACTTTGCATCTCCCCTCATGCTTAGAACAGTGATCTGCATACAGCAAAAGTATAGTAGAAGTTTTTCAATTAACTTTTTGGAAAAAAAAATATGTAAGGGGCAGATCTGGACAAGGACATTTGTTGTTCACAGGGATGTCCCAGAAGGAAGTGTAGCTCAGTCTTTCCCCATGATCAATCAATGGTTTTATAAGTAAAAATAGTTTTTTGTTGGTTTATCTTGGGGGGAGGGGTTAGGTTATTTATTTGTTTATATAGTGGTCCTAGACACAACCATTCTAAACTATGAAGACTTCTAATTTAGTAAAGCAAGGGAGCACATTGTGAACAGCTTTGTGTATATTTATGATAGCTCAACATGATACTTGAAGTAAAGAATTGTTGCATGTAAAACCCAATGGCAATAGCAGAAACTACATTTTTGTGCTTTATCTTTCTGTTTCCAACAATTTAAAAAGTACATCATGTTCTTATTTCATGTATTGTCTTATGTCTTCACCTAAGCAGCTAGGTGGTGCAGTGGTTAGAGTGCTGGGCTGGACTCAGAAAGAGCAAAGTTCAAATTTGACCTTAGACACTTACCAGTTATGTGACTCTGAACAAGTCATTTGACCTCAATTTCCTCAGCTGTAAAATGAGGGTAGTAACATCTACCTCATAGAATTTTGAGGATCGGATGAGATATTTACAAAGCACTTAGCACAGGCCTGTACAAGCTGAGGCCAGTGGCCTGCTTATGGCGTGCGGGCTGCTTGTAGCGTACAAAGGGATTTCCTCTACATACAAAGGGTGTCTTCTTCTACATTTTCAAGGGCCCAACAGAAATACTTTGATGCACTGCAAGCTGCGGAGGGCAGTAAACCACCTGCAGGCCCCAGGTTGTATAGACCTGATTTAGCACAATGCCAGATACATAGCAAGTGCTATGTAAATGCTTATTCCACCCCCTTTCATTTATTTTAATAAAGACCTAAGTTCAAATACAACCTCTTAAACTTACTGACAATGTGATCATGGGCAAGTCACTTATCTTCTTGAGGCATCAGGTTTTTATTTGAAAAGTAGGTATAGCAATAATATTTGTGTACCTCCCCCCCCAACAGAATGGCTGTGAAAATGAATAAGGTAATAAATGCAAAGCACTTTTTATCATTTTAAAATAATACATCCATCAATCAAGAAACATTTATTAAGAGCCTACTATGTGCCAGGTACTGTGTTAAGCACTAAAAAAAAGGCAAAATGCATCCCTTGCCCTCAAGGAGTTTATAACCTAATAAATATCAGTCATTATTATTTCCATAAAAAAATTATTCTAGAAACTTGTTCACTTATGTTTTCTAATTTTCACTTCGATAAAAGTTGTTCCAAATATTATGAATAAATTAAAGATTTTTTAAAAGCAAACAATTAAAATCTGCAAAAATTCATCCAACTAATAAAAAACAATATCTTTTTTTGTATCTGATGCATCTGCCATCTAGGGATGTTGACTAACAGTATAATTATTTACTGGTTCCATGAAGTTTTTGTCTTCTCCCCACTTATAATTTGCCCTCTCTGAAAAACAAATTCTGGTCTTCAGATTGAATTAATACCCCTCTTCCCACAACCTTTCAACTCACCAGTCATAAGTTGGTTGTTCTTGAAGAAAATGTGGTGATTATATTTAGATTTAGGAGAAATTGGTTTAAATCCCTTTCTTTAAATTACTTTGAGTATGACCTTGGAAAACTGCTTCAGTATCTCATCTATAAAATGGATTGGACTAGACAATCTCTGAGGGCCCTTCCAGCTCCAAAACTCTATTTATCTTATGATGTCTGCCAACAACTCAATTTGGGCTCTTTCCTTTGTTTTATGTGATTCATTCAACCTCCAGATAAGAGAAGTCATATAAAAGGCCAGGTGCCACTATAACTGTGTCATGCCATTAAGTGAATATGAATATGAATGTTCATGACTTTTGAACTGTGGTAGTTGTAACATTTTATGTAGAAGTCCTTACGTGTAATATATCTAGGAGGACTGGCCCCAAGTGTTTCACTGAAGGGGTCAAGGAGAGGATGTTTTCCTTTCAGGGTTAATCCCATCAGTAATATGGAACAAGAGGCAAGAGCAGGATTCTTGTTTGGAGCTATTCTCACTTATCTGGAATCTAAAGGAATTAAAGGATACTTCCCGTAAAGCAGGAGGTGGGTCCCCCATTTTGTCCATCCCCTTCTGAGGCTTAGCTTGCTTTTTTGTCCTGAAGGGCTTATATTCATTATGTTTAGAGTTATATAAATAAATAGGTAGGTAGATATATAAATATAGATAAACAGCATACATTTATGTATATTTACATATGTATGTGTATGCATCGTGTAGTGTATTTGTCATATTACGCGTGGTATATGTTTAAAGTTTCTTTGCTTATAGGGGCTTCTCGATAGAAAGTTGTGATTTCCCAGGGATTGATATTAGTCTGTTCTTTCTTGTTTATGAGACTTCTCAATGGGATCAGTCTCTGATCTTTACCCCTCCTTATGCCTCAGCCACTGAAGCTGTGCTGTGTCACTCTCATCCCTCTATAGTAATCAATATCTCTACCCTCTACCATCAATAATCACATCGAAAACAAAAGGAATTACTAGCTGCTAGATTTCCTTTTATATAAAGGAGAAACAAGTTCATAAATAATGACAATAATGCTAAATAATTGGGGAAAAAAATCATTGATCAGGAAAACATTTATCTGCAATAGAATGTGTGTATATGCATACATATATGGAAATAAAATAAATATATAAATAAATGTATAAATACACATACGAAAATATGTATAAATATACATTTACATATACATGTGCGTATATATGTATGTACATATATACCTATGTATCTATGCGTGCTTTTGTGTGTGTGTATATATACACATATACATAAATATGCATGTGCATATATGTATGTGGGTGTATGCACATGTAATATATAAAATTTCAAGTCAATGGTTATTGACTTTGGTTAGTGAAAGGATAACTCTTTTTTTTTATTTCCCGAAAGGCAATTATAAGTATTGTCATAGTCTTTAGTTCAAAAAACTAATTGTTTGAAGATCTATCAAAATCAATATTGAATGCTCTCCAGGAACCCCAACAATTGTATTCCAGATTATATGTAGATCCAGACACATCCTCAGGGTAAAGAACAAGGAGAGCTAGAATCACATTCTAGACTCAGTTTCATACTAAAGCAGAGACTAGGTTTGTATTTAATCCTAGGAATGCTAAGTGAATTCAAAGTCCTGCATTTGGAGTCTTCTGAGAGTTCTGAAATACTTAAGAAAAATCCCAAGGAATTATCCCCTCATTCCAACCAAGGACCATCTGGCACAAGAGTTCTTAACCTTTTTGTGTCTCTGACAATATTGTAAGGCTTTTTCAGAATAATACTTTAAATGAACAAAAGAAAATACATAGGATTACAAATTAAATCAATTATGTTGAAATAAAGATGTAATTGTTTTTCCTATCCAGGTGAACAGATCCCCTGAAATCAAGACCCTGTAGGTTAAGATTGTTGCTCATCCTTCCTTCTCAAAGAGAACCAATGATATCAGGAGAGTAATATCTTGACTTACAAGTGAACTGGATTTAAGTGAGGCAAAGTCATCAGCTTCACTCTCCCCTCCAGTCAGTCAGAGTCCAGTGGCAAGACATAGGTCAAGATGATTACTGATGGCCTCTTGTAGGTTAAGAACCTCTGTCTAGAATATCTTGGTCCTTACTCCGGGAGCCCAAGAACCATCTTACCCTCAATGGCCCCTTCACATTCTCAGAGCAAGAAATCCCCTCTGCATCTATGAGATGACTAAAAACTACTCTATTTTGGAATTCCAGAGTGGTTTCAGGATCTATGAGAGTTAGAGGTAGGTTCTCAACATTGACAGCATACCACAGCTGGCACCTAACAGCCCTGGCAACATTTTGGGCTCCATAATGTTTATAAAGAGATGGAATCCTCCCTAGACTTGAAGCTCTCTGCACTGTTCTCTTTTTATTTTTTCATTGTAATTTGTTTAGTAACTTTAAACTTCAAATGTGGTTTTGAATAAAGTTTGGACTTTTCTGTAAAAAAAAAAAAAAGGTGGGATAAAACACTCTTCTTACCACCATGGAGAGGAATGAATTACTTCTTTGGTTGAAGTCTGCCTATTGGTTAACTCTGATCATTATCAGGTATAAAAAAATTATCTTTGTTTCAACAAAGTGGCTGCTGTATTTTCCCACTCATTTTTTTCACTGAAGACAGAACATTAAAATGTTTAAATAGTTTTGTGATGAGAGAGTGATATATGTGCAAGGAGGCTAAGCAGCAATTTAAAAAACCTGGTTAATGCCAGATTTTCCAAGCAGAAGACATTATTTTCTCTTTGAGCAAGCAAAATGTAAGCCATTCTGCTATGGCAGCATGTAGCAATAGCTACCAAAGCACATGTGCTGACTGTGGTCCAGTGGCTCAATGGCAGATTGTTACACAACTGTTAACAAATTAATTTATGTAATCACAAGAAGCTGATAGAGCTTCTTCTGCCCAATCCATTGACAATGGCATTGATAACTGAGATCACCACTATATAACTGAATAAAAAGGTTTTGCTAAATGATTTCTTGATTTTTAAATTTAAAAATTGGTATGTCTTTCTAAGACTGTGATTTTGCAATTGAACAACAGAATGCATAGTTTCATATACAGAGAATAATAAACTGCTGAGTTTGGGATCACAAAAATTGGGTTCAAATCCTGACACTCCTAAGATGTAGACTGACTTTAATCTGCCGAGTCAAGGACATCAGTTGTACATCTTCGGAGAGATGAGCTGTCCTTTCGGAGTCCCAACTACAAGAACTTCCAGTGTTTATATGACCCATGTGCAATCCAATGCACATCACTCTTTCTCTGAAGGTGTATGCATTCATGGGAAGGTGACTCCGGGTTTATCAGGGGAATATTTATTGCTATTTTACTACATCCTATTTCATTATATGGCTTTCCCTTGAATCAAGTCATTTCTAAGGTTGACTAGAAAAAGAGTAAAAGTAAAACATTGGGAGATATACCTAAGCTATGGTTTGCATAGCATTCTCAGTCTAAAATTAACCAGAATCTGGGTTAGCTTTCTGGGGATGGATGGATGAAGAGGTCTTTGATGTTAAATTAAAAATAAATAACTCAAATTAATATGTACTTTAACATTTGCAAATCACTTTCTTCACAGTATTCCTATGTGGTAAATACTTAATCTAGATTTATATCCAGTAAAGTACTTTCTGTCATCTGTGAAAGCCTACTCAATTTATTTATTATGATTCATAGATTTTTCTTGATGATGTTTGTTTGATGAGAATGCTTCAGAGGAACCTTGGTCTCTATTTTGTCCTTCAGTCATATCATTGAGAAATGAGAAGTAATGAAAAAGGAAAGGTGAGAAAAAGGAAAGAAAAGGATTTTGTTTTATTGCCGCAGAAAAATGTAAAGAGCATACAAAAGGCTATTGTTCATATTGGAGGGAAGCTTTTATACCGTTAGTGCTTTTCTGAAGAAGGAAGCATGTTTTAATTCTAGCTGCAGAAAATTATTTCCCAGAATCACTGTTCCCTGGAATTATTCTCAGTGACTATTTCTATGCACCGGAAGGTGCATTTCAAAGAGAAAATGCAAGTTACATTGATGATTAGCTTACAAGACCACATTGGTTAAAATTCCACATAAAATTGAGTCATGAATATGGCTTATATAAAGACCTTTTTGGTGTTGTTTTTATATTTTTCCATCAAACTGTTAAGTGGAATTTATAAGCAAAGAAGGTATATTTTAGAATATTTTGGTGATTTACTGAGGGCCAAGAAAACCCCAAATTGGCATCAGACACAACTGAAAATGACTCAACAACAGCAACTATTTGGGAAAACTTGGAATGGAAATGATATATTAATACCTAGAAGCTTATATCTTTTAGAAAAAACTTTTTGTTGCTGACTTTCTCTATGATAATAATACTAAACGAACCCCTTTGGGCTTTCCCACTACCACTAACATGCAAATAATTTTCTGTCACATTATACTGTTGACAAAACATTTTGTAAGCGAGGTATATAGCAGAGATATGTTACCAGTGCCTGTTAGTTATATAATCTAGAAAATTATGAATAATTTCTTAAAAATCATTATTACAAAGATACTGACAATCCTAAACCTATGCCTGAAATAACCACAAAGTCTAGTCACTTGAGAATGTGAAAACATTTGACTGAAGAGCTGATTTTCCCTCTTGATTTCTTCGCATAGACTTGATCCAAGTACCCTATTGAGATGATATATGTTTGAAGTTTCCACTGACAACAAAAGGAAATCATGCTCACATGAGTTGCTTGGAAGTGTTCAGTACCATGGGAAATTAGTCTCTGCACATGAAACTATGTATTTTGCTGTTCAGTTGCAAAATCACAGTCTAGAAATCCCTAGTGAAAATAATACATACAGAGACATGATCGATAGATAGATAGATAGAAAATATACTATATATATCAAATGTAAAAATGAATATCAAATAAAATATATAAACAATTATGCAAACATATTTTCATATAGATGCATATATGTGTTTACATATATATGTGTGTGTGTGTGTGTGTGTGTGTGTGTGTGTGTGTGATATGTTCCTTTTCCCTCTTTAGTCTTCACTGTAGTCGATATATTGAGCTATTCATCTCTTGGATCCACCCCAGAGTCACTGTCTAAGAAATTCCATTTGGCTTCTGCTATATAAATTGATTGTTAAACTGCAGTGACCTCATTAAAGTGGTAGAATCCATACTTCTTTCAAATAAGGAAAAAAATTTCTGCGATTTGCTAAAACTATTTAGCAAGATCTTATCAAATAATGAGCAACCTAAATATCTAACTAAAACTTGAGTGATTTCTTCTCTCGCTGAAATTGTGGCAAGTAGCATATGGAATCTATTATTATCATTCATAACATTTTGGGGGGGTTCCCTCTTATAATTCAGCCCACATGTATAGATATAAGAAAAAAGCAAACTGTTGAATTTCATACATCTAATTGACTCAATGTGTATTAAATTCAGATAAATTCTAAAATAATATTCTTAATACAAATTTAATTGTCATTCCTTGTTCAAACCCATCAGTGGCTCCCCATTGCCCATAGAAAACAAAACAAACTCAGCCTAACAGGTGAGGCCCTTCATGATATCTTTCTAGCCGTATTTCAAACTGTTCCTCTCAACATGTTCTGTCCAAAATAAGCTACTAATTCTTCCATAATCTCATCTTGCACTATTCTTCTGGATCATTCCACATTTCTGCCTGTTAAAATCCTTCTTTCCCTTCACTCTGTCTCCTAGAAACCCCCTCCAAAGCTCCCTGGTGAAAGGTGAAAGTGAAACTTCATCAGGTTTCTCATAATACTTTTCTAGACTTCTTTGCCGTTTCAGTTATGTACCTTTGTGTGATCATTATCGTGTGCCTGATTTATCTTTTATCTAATGAACTGTAAAATCCTAACAGGTAAGGACCATTGTATTTTCATTGTCTTTGTTTTAATCATAGTATCATTAGATCCTAACACTGTGCTTTGAATGTCATAGGCATAAAACATTAGTCCAAATGAACTGAATAACTGAACTCTAAATAATCTTTGCTCTAACTCCTCTGGTGTTTGTTGTTTGTACAATGAAAATAATTCCCTATCATGAAGTTCAAAATGGATATCCCATAGGCATCTGAGACTCAGTACATCCAAAAATGAACTCATTATCTTTCTTCCAAAACCCATTCCTCTTTCTAGTTCTTTGGAGGGCAGCTTCATCCTTCCAACTTGCCTTGCTTGTTTGTTTGTCCTTTAATTTCATTATTATCCTTTACTTTTCACTGTCTCTTAGCCCACATATTCAGGTAAATGTCCAATTTTATTGTCCCTTTTTTCCATATATCTTCTATCCATTCCACAACCAGCACCATCGCTCAGACCCTCATCACCTGTCACCTGGACTACTCCTAATCAGCTTCGTTGCTACAAGTCTCTCCTCCACTCTAATCCATTCCCTACACAGCTGCTAGAGTGATTTTTCTAAAGCTCATATCTGACAGTCAAGCTCATACTCAATAAAAATCCAGTGGTTCCTATTTTATCTAGGATGAGCTGAAAACTCTTTTGTTTGGCATTTTACATTCTTCACAATCTGATAACTTCCTACTTTTCCAGTTTTATTATACATTATCTATATCTATACATTCTATCTCCTACATATTACCCTACTTGCTACACCTCAAGACAGGATGCTCTATTTCCTATCTCCATGACTTTTTAGGCGCTACCCCCCATGCCTAGAAAGTTTTCTCTCTCTCCTCTCCTCTTTAATCTTAAAATTCCTGGATTCATTCATGACTCAGCTCAAACACCACCTTCTGAAGAAGGCCTTTCCCAATCCTCCCCCCGCTCCATATCCCCAACCCCTTCACTCTCCATCCTTCCCAGCAGGTATTACAACTGCCTCCTAATAAGTAAGTCTTGCTGCAAGTTTAATCCATTCTCCACACAGACTCCAAAGTCATTTTCCTAAAGCTCAGGTCTGACTGTATCACAAGTGCACATGTAGACAATCCCCACTCAGTAAACTTCAGTGGCTCTATATTACCTATAGGATGAAATATAAATTGCTGCTTGGTATTTAAACCTCTTCACAATTGGAAGAAGAAAGCATGTCATGGGGGGGAAAGGAGAGAAATGCTAAATTACTCTGAACTACTAATGATTTGTTGTTATTCAGTTGTGTCTGACTCTTCGTGACCCATTTTGGGGTTTTCTTAGCGGAGATACTGGAGTGGTTTGCCATTTCCTTCTCCAGCTCATTTTACAGTTGAGAAAATTGAACCAAACAGGGGTAAGTGACTTGCCCAGGATCACATGGCTAGTAAGTTTCAGAGACCAAATTTGAAGTCAGAACTTCCTGACTCCAGGTCTGGCTCTCCAGTACCTCACCGTTCCACCCAGCGGCCCCATTATTGATTAGAAAAAGAAAGGTCATAACTCTGAGGTACCACCTCATACCTATTAAATTGACTAAGTGACTGTAAAATAAAATGATAAATGTTGAATTGGATGTAGAAAAATAGGGACACTAATGAATTCTTGGTGAAATTGTGAATTGATTTAACTATCATGGAAATCAATTTAAAACTATGTCCAAATTGCTATAAAACTGTACGTACCCTTTGATCCAGCAATACCATTACTAGGTGTGTACCCCCACATAGATCAAAGAAAAAGGAAAAGGGCCTATATGTATAAAAATATTTGTAACATATCTTTTTGTAGTGAAAAAAAGTGGAAATTGAGGGGATGCCCATCATCAGTTGGGGAATGGCTGAACAAAGTATGGCATATGATTATGATGGAATACTATTATGTTATAAGAGATGATATGGTGGATGCTTTCAGAAAAACCTAGAAAGACTTTGATGAACTTTGATGAACTGATTCTAAGTGAAATGAGCCAAACTAGAAGAATATTGTATGAGCAAGCCACTTAATGTCCTGGTCCTCAGTTTCCTCATATATAAAAAGAGGCCTCTGTGATCCTTTCTAGACCTAGAGTTGGGATCATATAATTATGCTCCTGGTTGTTTGAACCTTATTTGAAGATGTTCCCACATACTTGAAAGAAGAGGAGACTTCTTCCCTAGTGGGTTACTAGAGAGAACCTATTACAAATATCCATTAATAGTGTTCTTTTAGAAAAAATAACCTACTTACCATTTAAAATGACAATATTTTTGTAAAGCAGTGTTAAAAGCACAGATCTATGAAGATATGCTGAGTTAAACTCTTATTTTTTTTCAACGCAATTAAGATTTAGGAAAATATCAAATGTGTGGCTGTTCCTCCACTTTACATTAAGACAGACTTATGTAAACTTAATAGGTTTTCATTAAAGTGTCATTGCTTTCAGTTATAAGTAAAAAAATTGAACATGCAATATGTTTAGTCACTCATTCACATACAGTCAAGGATAATGCCTCAAAAAAATGCAGTAACTTTATCTTTCATATCTCTTTAACCCATGAGTTTGAAATTCAGTATATTAAATTTATTTAAAACAAAAGATAGTTGAAGTTCTTCATGAAAGCAGAGGATTGATTGATCAAGCAAACTCAATTTCCTCCCTTGAATATTATTCATTATTCTATGATTTATGTGTACCCATTAAGCAGAAAGTTTGTACTCAGAAATTTTTGTGTGTCTTTGATTGACTGATCCAATTTGCTAACCTGGACATGACTCAGATACTGAAATGTTCTTTGGTTGAATGATTAGATGGATTGATGGTCCATTACCAGAAAACTTTTAGAATAAGTCATGAAGGAGACAGAAAAGGTGTCAGATGAATTTTAAAAAAATAATTGAAGATTAAAACCTTGAGAAAGATTAAATTGTAGGACTCCTTTATAATAATATGGTAACTTCCTCTGTTCACAACTTACGATTCCCTGACTGCCTTTGTTTTATCCCTTTTTTGATAATGCAGTATGGAAAGGGTATACCAAAACAAGCACCAATGGAAATTATTATACTCTTTCTTTTTGTATAAGGGAAGAAAATGCCATGGGATCATTGAGTATAACACATTATTATTATTCTTTTAAGGTCATTTTTTTCTCACTGTTAATGTTCTTTGTGAAAATGTCATTTGTAAGATATGAACAAGAATGGGTTATTTGTTACAGTATCAAGTTGATCTTCTGAGGACTTCAGTTTCTAAAATCTTTTGCATCATGGCATTGAATGGAAAGATGTTTTAGATAACGACAACTAGGAATGATTTACATGTTTCCAAATGAGAACACAATGTTGCGTGAAGTTGTGTTTCGACATACCCAAATTTAAATTTCACAGTTTTCTTTTCCTTTAAATAATGATCCAGATAAATTCTAAGCTAATCATCAGAACTCAACGAGTTATAATGACAGAGAAAAAAATAACAAAGAAGATCATGTGGGCTGTCCTTCTAACTGTTGCCAAAAGAAACGGGCAGAAATAAGTTAGGAAGATGGTTTTGTTTTAGAGTTTATCAAAGCATTCCCCAGATGTCTAAACAAAATCAATCTCATTAGAAATTAGAAGAAAAGCTCTCATCTAGAATTTATACAAATAGGGTAGACAAGCAGATGAGCACTTCTTTTCACTGAACTATAACACATGTAGAAATCAACCAGTCCAAATCATTTATTTTACAAATGGAGAAACTGAGGCCCAGAGACACTAATGACATACCTGAGATCACACAGAAAATAAATAGAGCCAGGAATCAAAACTAGTTCTGACTTCAAATCTATACTCTTTTCCTTAAATCATACTGTTTTTCCAATTTAGAAGCATCATTTGTAAAACCTATTCTCATTTCAGAAATTAAACAAGAAGCATACCTAACCTAACACAGTGTCCATGTTACAGTACAGCATGATGGTACAGAAAACTAAAATTTGCTACTATCTCCCAAATACCTGTATAAATTCTTAGACAGTCATTGCTTCATAAACTGATAAACATTTGTGTGGGTTTACCTCACATGCAAAAGTCTTTTAATTCTTTCACAGTTATGGATAAGCAGTTCCTAATAGAATGAAAATACTAAAATCTAAAATCCATACAATGTAGGCAGAACTCAGACCCTTGGAGTATATTCTGCAATAAAATCAGGTTTTGTTGTGTTTAAGGAAGCTTTGGCTGGAAAATGTAGCCAGTTAAAGATGCCTACTTTGGCAACTAATTGAAATGCCATTGGCTAAATGTATTTGCATAACCTCACTTGATACACATATACACACTATAGTTGGCAAGTTTTATAGTTACTTTTCAACCATGATTTTATGCTACCTTACGCTTAGAAAATTGGAAGTTTCATTCTTACTGCCTACTAAATACCTGAGGATTCTTGAGAGGGGGTGTTCCCAGGAAACAAAAGAAAAGGTACCAACTAGGATCATAGATGTAGAGATAGAAGAGACCTCAGAGGTCATCTATCACAACTCCCTTTCCCCTCTGCCATTTTATAGATGAGGAAGGGAAACCCAGAAGAGTTAACTACGCAAACTAAAGAAGGCTATGCTTCTCAGAGGAGTAATTTGTTCCATATTGCCCCACTACAAAATGCATTTTCCATGATAATGTTAGAAATAAAAGAGTCAACATCATTTAAATGCCTTCTATGTGCCAGACACTTTGCTAAGTGTTAGGGATACAAAGAAAGTCAAAAAAAGAAAAAGACAAAAACATCTGCTCTTAAGGAGATCAAAGTTGAATCAGAGAGCCAGAATACAAACAAATATGTACAAATGAGATGTATAAATTGGACATTATCAACAGTGGGGAGGTACTAGCATTAAAGAGTATACATAAAGATTTCTTGTACGAGATAGGAACTTAGATGGAACTTGAAGAAAGTCAAAAAGTCAGGGAAGTCAGGAGACCAAGAGGAGGAGGGAGAGAATTCCAGGTGTGGAGGAAAGCCAATGAAAATGCACAGTTGGAAAATGGAATGTCTTATGAGAAGAACGGCAAGAAGCTCAGTGTCATGAGAATGAGTAGGGTATCAGAAGACTAGAATGGTAAGAAGTGGCCAGGTTAACAAGAGCCTACCAGAGATGTATCAGGTCAAGGGACA
Source organism: Bettongia penicillata ogilbyi (assembly GCA_023548195.1). Classification (NCBI taxonomy): domain Eukaryota; kingdom Metazoa; phylum Chordata; class Mammalia; order Diprotodontia; family Potoroidae; genus Bettongia; species Bettongia penicillata. Next base: position 674,109 of record JAJHZJ010000183.1, read on the forward strand.
ACTGAGAAGCTATTTTTAGGTGTTCTTAGTGGCTTTTTTACAGTGATGTTAGTTCTATACTATTTGCCTTTATATTAACTTAATCATTCACCTTTAGCTTTAAAAGAAAAAAAAAACTGCTTCTAGATCATTCATCTATAAGAACCTAGAAAAAAGGTATTGAAATAATACCTATAGAAGACATAACATAATGGTAAATCAATCAGCTTTAAAATTGTCCATAAAGTTATACATGGCTTCTTGAAATGTTTTATAAGACAGAATGAGTCTCTACATTAAGAAAAAAATCTTATGCTTTTTGTATGTAGTAGTTTTTTCCCTTCCCAAATAAAATATTTAGTGTAATGTAGACAAAGCTACCATGTTGTTTGATTATGGTAAATGTGCCTGTGACATTGCTAGTTCTATGAAAAGTGTTATTCTGTCATACTTTTCACACTTAATAATCCCTAAATTTGCTACCAGGAATTACTATCTTTCTTCCTTCTAATAATGCATCTAAATTAGAGACATTTATATATCAAATTATTGTAATTCATATAATTCTTTAATTTGGTCCATCTGAATCTTTTAAAAATAGGGAATTGTAAACATACTCTCCATTAAACTTGTGAATTACTTCTTGTATTCCTTATATTCTTCCTTTCTCCAAACATGAATGAACTTTCCTGAACTCTCTACGTCTTATGGATTTCAACTTTATCACCCCATTTTATTGACTATCACAGATGTTTTTACAAACTCCACAATTAGGAAAACATTTAAATGAACTTTCTGTCTTCCATTATGGAATATTTTGGCTAAATTTTGTAAAAAAAAAAAAATCATAGACTTTAACATTTGCTTATTCAATAAGTTATTCAAATTCAGTCCACAGGAGTTAATGAGAGATATGTCAAATGAAATAATAGGGACCCAATGCATTTTTTCTAAGGTCTAGAATATTTTGGCATAAATAATAAAAATCTGAATGTATTTGGCCTAGATTATCCTGCAATAAATTTAATCCTAAATTTATTTAATTAAATTAAGTTAATTAAATGGGATTTAAAAATTAATCTTAAATGACTGTGTTCTCTAAGTGTTTGCTGAATTGAATTGAAATGGAAAGCAGAACGCATTCATGTAATTAACATAGGTTGGTGACTTTCTATTGAGGTATATGTAAATAGCCATAGGGATCCTTCATATGACCAAATTAAAGATGAAACTTGTGACAGAGAGCCTGCCAAGACCCATCAATAATAGTGAATACTAACCACTTTTACTGACATGCATGGCAATGAAAAAGACCATGAAGATGAATCTAGAATTGTTCTGCATTGACTTGGAAGTTCTCAGAGAACCAGGTGGTTTTTCATCTCTTCTTTCAATTGAAAGGGATGACTTTGGAAGACAAAAAAGTCTGGACTTAAACATTTTCTACATAAATAATGTCAAAGAATAGGATTTGCTTTTCTGAACCATTAATTAATAATGATACCAGAATAATGGTTCCTCGTAAGTGAATATACGCATACAAGGAAGTAAGGGAAGAATTGGTTTTACAGGAGATAAAGCAGTTAGATTAGAAGGACCTTGAAAGAAAATTAGAGGGGGAGAAGGAAAAGTGCCTCAATAGTACTGTAAGGCTAAATACTACAGATAGCTATAGATAGGTACAATACTCATAAAAACAACAGAAAATCATGACTGACTGGAATATGGCAATAGAAGTATATTTTTTCCACAAGAAAAAAAAATTTAATAAAAATTATGAAATTGTCAAGAAAGGACATGTCTGAAAATTCACCAACTGGAATGGAGAGCAGTAAGCTTTTATGACTTGTTATTCTACCATCAACCCAAAGAGTATTGCTTAATGAATTAACATTTGCCTGGAATGACAGTAGGGTGAGAAGTTACAACCTAGAGAACTGTTAAAACCACTGCCTAAATAATTAGTTGAAGAATAGTATTATTAACAGGAATAGTAAAGACAAGAAAAGAAGCTTATTTGGGAGGGTGGATGTTTCATCTTACTAACTTTAATAACATTTTAATGAGTATTCTCTACATGTTTGTTGCTTTTTCTGAAATCAAATTTAGTTACCATTAACATGTTTCATGCCAATAGTCAAGTGAATTTCACACACTTTCTCTGGGGAAAAAAATAAAAGGTTTTTCTTTTATATAAATATATAATTTCAGAGTACTCATGGTTCTTTTTAGCTATCTTTTCAGTCGTAGAATGTTTGCCATTATTGCGCTGATCTACTTCTAATATACAAATGCATTCCTTTAAAATTGCTTTCTGATTTGCTTAGCCTCATTAATACCATACAAATTACCTTCCAGGTTAAGTCAAAACTGGTAAATTATAAAGCAACATTCTGTCGGTTACATGTCTGTGAACATGATTCTCTGTCTTTGTTTCATTTGGCCTCCAGTTCTTTTTTAATTCAGTCTTCCTCTTTCTTGCATACTCCTTCTCCATCAAATGTTCTCTATATAGGGAATTGTTTCATTATTAAAAGAAAATTGGAGAAATATAAAAGAGGAATCTGAATTGCCAAAGGGTTGGTTTTTCTTTCTTTTCTCTTATTTTTAATGAATGAGAGATAAAGAAAAATAGTAGCTAGGAGACAGGAAGAAACGCTTTAATATTTTTTTTTAATAAGAGAGATTACACTGTCAGGCAAAGTATTAAGAAACTCCAGGCTATATATACATATGTGTGTGTATATGTATGTGTGTGTATATATGGGTGTATGTATGTATACACATACGCATATATATACATATACATGTACATATATATATACATATATATATATATATATACACATATGAGTAGAAAGGGAGCTAAGACAAGATAAGGCAGGAAAGGTAACAATAAGTGACAGGTTGCTTTTCAAGCTACAGGTTGGCTAGAGCTTCTATACACCATCAACCAAATCCCTGTAAAACAGTAAGTAATCACTAGCAGAAGTATACTATAGGAGATTTCTAACTGAAAGGTCTAAATTTAAGCCATTCTTTCATCATATCAAGTCAGTCAGGTGGTTCAATGGATAGAGTGCCAAGTCAAGAAGACCTGAGTTCAAACAGACCTCAGATATTTACTAGTTTCATGACCTCAGGCAAAGTCATTTAGCCCTTTTGCCTCAGTTTCCTCATCTATAAAAATAAGTTGGAGAAGAAAATGACAATTTTTTTCCAATATTTTTGCCAAGAAAACCCCAAATGCGATCTCAAAGAGTAGAACATGACCGAAATAACTGAACAACATCCACCACTATCAAGTTGTGTGACTTGAGTGAGTCATTTGACTTCTCTGAGTTAGGAGTTTTTTTACTTATAAAATAAGGAGGTTAGGCTAGATGTTCTCTAAGTTCCATTATGCCTCTAACAATTTGTGAAATACAGCAATGACATGGGGAAATGCTGGTTTTGAAATCAGAGTAGCAGGGTTCATATATTGGCTCTATCTACCTTCTAACTGTATAATCATGGAGATGGAATGTGGAGTTCAGGAAATAGGTAATAAGCTGGTTTGATTGTGGAAAGGGGCAGGACAGAATGAAATATCTAGAGAGCTAGGTTGGAAACAGATGGGGAGGGACTTTAAATGCCACATAGAAGAGTTCATATTTTAGTATAGATTCCAAAGGGGAGCAACTGAAGATGTTTGATCAAGAAAGTGACCTGGCAAGGCATGCCTTTGGAAGATTATTTTTGTAGCTGTGGGGAGGATGAATTCAAAAGGATCATAGATTTAAAGATAAAAAAGATTGTGGAGGACATCTAGTCAAGTGTGACTGGAGGCAAAGAGAAAAATTAGGAGCCTACTGAAGTGGTCTAACAGGAAGTTAGTATACTAGTCCAAAGATTACCATAGCAAGGGCAGGAAGGTGATACCCAAGGTGGCAGCAATGTAAGTGGAGATAATAGAAAGGATACAAGAGATTAGATGGCAGTAGGAGTGACAGGATTTGGTAACAGGGCACTCTATATATAAAATATAGAATAACTGTGGAGTATGTTGAATATAACACAGTCTATAAATATAAATAACAACCAGCACCATGTTGTTAACTTAAACTGCTACCAACCACTTATCTAAATATTGTCTAGCTTCCTTTATCCCAAATGCAGCTGGCCCTAGGCCATTTTGTTTGCTTTCCTTGGCTAGTGTCAGCTTAAATTTAACTGTTGCTTGCAAGTAGAAAAATTAAATATGTCATTTACACCTTTTTGTTTTCTGAGTTCTCAGAGCTCTTGAGCTCTCTCCACCAAGGTGGCCCTCCATGAGTAAGGATTGCACCTTTCATAGAGAATAATAAAACTTTTTTAATAGCCTCCATTTCTTCAGTGAGTATACTTCGAAACAAAGTAAAAGATGGCTGAAATATTTAAGGTTTTTCTAAGGTTTTCTGCTTAGATCTGTTAATTTCGTTATTGCCAATGGACACACCAGTGCATTGGAATCATTCATGCTTTCTTTTTTTTTTTTGAGGCTGATTTATTATTTTATTTGTTTTCAATGTTCTATAATCACTTTCATATATCTTAGATTTTTCCCCTCCTTCCCCACCTTTCCCCCTACCTTCCACTCCCCCCATGAGATGGCATACAGTTTTATATAGGTTGTACACATACATTTCTATTAAATACATTTTCACCTTAGTTCATTCATGCTTTCTAAGGTAGGGAGGTTAGGAGGAGGGAAACTTCCCCATGTCTTTTTCCAGGAATCAAACTGAGTAAAGAAGAGAATTTACTAGAAACTGAGCACATCATGAGTAGGATTCACTTTCAAGGTTTAAAACTTCCTTAAATCTTCAGAATGGAAAAAGCATTCATAACCTGACTGCTGTCATTCTTTGTTTTCTCTACTCTGTGACTGATATGAGTCTCTGGTCTTGCCATCAAATCTGGTTGTCATTTTCTTCTGTTTATTACTGTGCTCCCTCTAGTTTATTACAAGGTTGACACTTTACAATACAAATGTGGAAAATTTTCTTTAAGGTTTCAGTTCCTTCTCCATTATTTCAATATAGTATGAATTTGAATTTCACAGAATTTCACAGAAATTTGAATTTCTGTGGTTCTGGGAGTGCTAGGTTGATGTACAAATACAGTTAATTTAAAATATAATACTTACTGAAAACATATTCAGGAGCTTCTCCTCTTTGTATAGCTGGTAGGAAAAGAGCTGAACTAGAATTTAGGAGATATGGGGTTTCCAAATCTGCCTCAGACACTTTGTTATATGATTATGGCTGGGCAAGTGACTTTAAGTTAATAATAGCTAGGCAACATTTGAGTAACACATAAAGGTCTTCTAAGTGCTTTACATGTATTATCTAATTTGATCCTTGCAACAACCTTCTGAAGTTAGTGGTATTATCCCCATTTTCTGGATGATGAAACTGAGACTGAGAGAGGTTGACTAAGTGCTGGAGGCTTGATTTGAACTTGTCTCCCTGACTACTGAGTGGATACACCCAAACCACCTAAGGCTAACATATAACAACCTCAATTTCCTCACCTGTAAAACTGACTTGATAATACCACCTACTTCTTAGAGTTGCTGTGAGTAAAGTATTTTATAAGCCTAAAAATACTGTGTAAATGTCATTATCATTATCATCGACGTCATCATCATGATAGACTGTGCAGTAGGGCAGGGATATCTGCCATTCCATTTCTTTCATAATAGGTCTGATTCATTGAACATTGCATGGGGATATAATGCACACGTCTACCAAGAAATTACCTAGAATTCTTTTTATTCTTTCTCATTAGCTTCATTATTTTCATTGGCTTGTTCTGTTAAATTAAACTCCTGAAAGGCCAGGGTCTTGTTTTTTGCCTTTATCTCTCTAGTGCATTGAAAACTATAACTGTTTAACAAATGCTTATTGCCTTAAATTGAATTACCATCACCAAAAAAGCACTTATTAAGCCCCTACATCTACATAACACTATTTTTGTTTATGGTGCCTCATTTTGTATGGCAAGGAATGAGCAATGTGAGTTGTGACTTGGCTGTTCAGAAAAGGTAAGGGTAGGTAGGAAATCATTATATAGACATTAGTTTTGAGGTAAGAAGAGCTATTTCAAGTGTTGACTCCATATCATGCATACTATCAGTGTGACACTTGATCAAGTCACTTAACCTTAACTGAGGCTTTTCCCTTTCTTTATATAAAATGGGGATGATAACATCCACACTACAAACTATAATGCATTACCGTGAAGGTCAAAGCTGGTAATGTATGAAGGATCCTCAGGGATTGCAAAGTGCTATAGAAATGTAAATTATTCCTATGTTTATTCCATTTCCCTGCTTATGGAGTAACAGTGTTTGTTTTCATGTGGCCTTAAACAGTAGGCAATGGTAGTTTGAGCTCTGAAGAAGCCATTTGAAGCATTATATATAGAGGACAAGGCATAAATGTGGCAGTGGAGTGATTGAGATAAAAGGTAATAAATAGGTTTACTTGAGTGAATTGAAGATACAGTACTGGAGAACAGGAAAAGTTATTTGTGGTGCTTGAAGTAAATTTATATTCAGCTCCTTTGGATTCCTATAACTCTTTCCTCTGAACTCCTATTTTCAATAAGTGTAAGTATATTATCTGTCTGTACCACCCACTCAAGTAGACACATCATTTACAGCCTTGTTTCTTTTCATAGCATAGATCTAATCTCTCTCTCTAAACTAAGCTATGATCTCCTTGAGAAAAGACAAGTTCTCATATTTCTTTATTTTACCCTTTGAAACTTACAGTCTTAGTTGCCTAGAATAATGGAAGATTCAATGACTTAATCATGGTCACACTTCAGAGGCTGCACTTGAACCCAGGTCTTCCACATAGCTTGGAGGCAGTTAGATGGTGCACAGAGAGAGCAATAGCACAGAGCCAAGAATACCAGAGTTCAAATCCATCCTCAGATATTCACTAGTGACCCTGTGGGAATCACTTAATCTGTCTGCCTCCATTTCCTTACCTGTAAAATGAATATAATTATCACATCTACCTCCTAGAGGCTATTGTGAGAATACAATGAGATAATATTTCTAAAGAGCTTTGCAGACTGTAAAATGCTAAATGATTGCCAGCTATTCTATACTAAAAAGGCTGACTCAAGTCCTCTATCCACTACTTTACTACCATAGAGCCTCTCTACTGAACTCTCTGAGGAAGACGAAAGCTATTGTGCCTATTTGAAGAGTCACCCATATTCTAAATGTACCTTTTAGCTTACTCAGAATGAAGACTTAGAAGTGGACCTTGACCTCCTTTCAGCTGCTTCTAAGATATACAAATAACTGGAATAGAGCAGATCTCCTAGGACTAAGAATTTGAAATTAGGGTAGCATTAGGCTACTAGTAATGCTGCTGGTCCTTTAAATTAGTTAATACATTCTCCAAGGATCTCAGACCTGAATGTATGTGACGGTATCATCATCTCCAGTTAGACAAAGTGAATCATCATGTTAAGGCAGGACCAGGGAACACAGAGACCTTGTTCTGGACCACTCCTTTTCTAATCAGATCAATTAGATTTTTCCATTTGCTGTAAAAGTGTCAGTTTGCATTTCCAAGAGGGCTATATTTCAAATAGGAGTGCATCACCTAGAAACAGTGCTTGAAAAATTGGTATTCTCTGATGAAACACTAGTTTAAAATGTCTGTAATCCCTGAAATTCACAGATGGTTACTCTCAATGACTAAATTCATGCTATTCCTAACATGAATTCTCCTTTTTTAAATGATAGGTTAACATAGCTTCACTAGAGTTTTCTTCCCCTTTGATATTTTGAGATCTAGGGATTTTCATCTTCTATTAATTTATTTTCTACATGTCTTACAATAAAAATTCTCCTTACTCAATACTAATGAATTATGAATTGTTTACTGACAAATATTTATCTATAGGAAAAATATATAAATTCTTACTACTTTCATATTTTCAAAATAATAAAGAATTAAAATCATGCTGTTTTCTCTTGCCAAGTAAAAAGAGTGAGCTGGGTTGGGTTAAACTGAAATGTCTAAAGACATGTTGAGTCACTATGCTATAGGAAAACCTGCAGGTAGTTCTTAGGGTCAAGAAATTTAGAAATGGAAGATTTACTGGATATAGAGTTGGTAGGGACCTAGAGGAAGGGATAAAGGGAGGGAGGGAAGGATGGAGAGAGGAAGGAATGAATGAACAAACATTTTTGTAAGACCAACTTTGTACCAAACACTGTGCTAAGCACTTTATCAATATTATATTAGTTGATTTTCACAAGAATGCTGGGAGATAGGTGCTATTGTTATCTATATTTTCAGTTGAATAAACTGAAACGGATCGTTAAGTGAGTTGCCTGGGGTCATACAGCTAAGCTAGTGTATCAGACGGAATTTGAACTCAGGTCTTCCTGAGTCCACATCTAATATTCTGTCCACTGCACCATCTAGGTTCCTCTAGAGATCATTTAATCCAAATTCTTTGTTTTGTATTAAGAAACTGAGGTCCAAAGAGTTTAACTGCCCAGCCCAAGGTCACATAGGCAATTATGTCAGCACTTGGGTTTGAGTCCAAGTTTTGATATCAAATGTAATGCATTTTTCATTATTTTATCCTTAGGTCTTCTACTATGGTGTGCAAATTACTTTGGATGAACAATAGTTTTATGTGGCTTCTGTTTGTTTATTTTGGCTACCTTCCCTGGCACTTTCTGCTTGTTGCCATCTCAGTCTGTTTAATTTCCTATTTTCAGTATGACCTCTAACTCCCAGTACTTGGAGCGGCAACTACAACAGTCACCATTTTGACAAAATGAATTTTTATTACTTGAGTCCTCTGCCAAGAGAATCTAGTAAATCTAATGAAGAAAAGGAAATGTGATAGCAACAAGAGTGCAGAGGACTATATCACTCAGCACCAGATTTGATGTAATTGTTTTTATTTAATCAATTAATAAATTTTTTTAACTAATCTTTCCTTCCCACTACAACCCTTCCCATGAGTGTTTTTTTTAATCCGTCAATGTATATCTATATAGGGTAGAAAATCTCTCAATGTATATCTACATGGGGGAGAAAAAAATTCCTAAATCAGCCATATCTCAAAATGTATATTTTTCTGGAGTTTTAGTTCATTTCCTCTGTATCAGGAGGTAAGGATCATAGTTCATCTTGATTTCTTTAGATTTTCTTAGCAATCTTCCTAGTTTCTTCTGAAATTATTCATTTCCATTATTTCTTGCATCACAATTATATTCAATTACATTCATATACCTAGATTAGCTTAGTCATTCCCCTAAAACAGAATGCTGTCTCAGTTACATGATGACTTCACTGATTTGTCATTTCATTCTTTTATCAAAAAAAGCATTAAAATTGTAAATTTTCCCCTCAGAATTGCTTTAGTAGTATTCCAGAAGTGTTAGTATATTGTCTCATTATGTCGTTTTCTATAATGAAATTTTCTATTGTTTCTACAACTTGTTCTTTAACAAACTACTTCTTTAGAATTATATTTTAGCTTTTAATTACTTTTTAATTCTTTTTAAGAGCCCTTGTATTGAATAATCTTTTATTGCATCATGATCATTAAATTATTGATTTAGTATTTCTGATTTTCCATTTTTTTGGTGAGTTCTTTATACCCTAATATATGGTCAATTTTTGGTATATGGTAAAAGATACCATGTATAACTGAGAAATACAAATATATATATATATATATATATATAAACACATACATAGATACATATATATGATGTATAATATATGCTCATCCAGTAATCACCAAATATTTATCATCTCTAATTTTTCTGAAGTTCTGTTCAGACCTTTAACTTCTTTCTTTTTTATCTTTTTTGTTAGATTTGTCTAAATCTGAAAGGAATACATTAAGGTACCAACTATTTTAGTTCAACTGCTATTTCTCCCTTTAGTGCAATTAAACATTTTCTTTAAGTACTTATGTTATCAGACACATATACTAAGTATTGATATTAATTCATTATTATGATGTGTTTTATCATAATATACATTTCTTGCTGATATCTTTTTATCTTTTCTATATTTACTATAGCTTTCTCTAAAATCATGGCTTCTATCCCTGCTTTGTTTTATTGAGCAAAAGCATAATAGATATTGATCTATTCTTTCATTTTAACTCTATATGAATCTTCATATTTCAAGTGTTTTTCTTATAAAACCACCATCAGATTTACATTCTAATACATTTCAGTCTTCCTTTTTATGGGTGAGTTCATCCCATTCACACTCACAATTATGATTGTTAAATGTGTATTTCTCTCAATTTTCTTTGATTTTTTTTCCTGCTTTCTCCAACTTTCCTCTTTACCAATAAAGGTGATGGAAGAAAAAGAATGTGGGTATGGCTTTACTTTGTGAGAACTGTGGTCATAGGTTCACTTCTATTTACAGTAGTCTAACTCAGATCATCTGACTTTAACGAAGTGAAAATGTTTGAATGTGTTTCTTCATCTTCATTTAGTTCTATGTCCAAGCATGTGCTGGATTTCATGTCATACTCTTTTGTTCTTTTTTATTTTTGTGGTTTAAATGGATATTAACCCAAGGAAATTTTAACAAACTGTAGCTATTAAAGAACATTCTTGTATAACTGTTAGAGATATTACAATAACTGTTGGTATAGTGAAACTGAGCTTTTCAAGGATCATTCAAGTCCAACATTAAATATGGTCAGTTGCCCCAAAGTTCAAAGGAAAGTAAAATTCAAAAATGAAAAACAGAACCAAGAACAAAGTTTTCACAAAATAGCCTAATTCATCTTCAGAAAATAAGCAAAGACTGTCAGAGAAAATTGACAACCAGAGAAGTTGTTATTAATTCTTCTATACTGTTTGCTATAGACCTCTTAAAGCTAGAAGGGGGGAAAAACTGTAAAAGGACATTTTTAAAGAATAAACAAGTAACTATTACTTCAAAAATGCTTGTCTTAGGCAAAACAGTATATGTGTTGCTCACACCTATTCTCACAGTGGAGAATTAAAGATTAAGGGGAAATTAATTTTAATAATACAATTCCCCTTTTTAAGGATATACTGAAAGTTTTGTCAGAAGTTCAAAGCAGCTTATAAGTTATAGATATCTTCATTAAATTACAAAAAAAAATCCAAATATTGGGATTTTTTTTAACTTTCCATGGGCCTAGAAACAATTTCATTTGTTCCATTGAAAATGTATTTACAATCACTTCTTAAATGGAAAATTAGTCCAGGTGGCAAATCTTAGGCTCTTTTCTTATTTTATTGAAACTTAACTTTATTTAAGAGGTCTTAAGGAAATGTTATTTCTCTAATACCATTGCAAGTTGGAGTCAGCTTAAACTATTTTACAAGAGTGGATTGTTAAATTTTCATTGTGCATATTTCCCCTTCAGAAATTGACAATGCTGCAAATCGGAGCTTGATTTTTTGCTTTGTTGTTTGCCTAGATTTTAGAAAATGATGAGAAAAATGTTAATAGCGGAGATGAAGTAAAACCTACATTATTTTGCAGATTAAATTCAGTCTTGTTTATACATTTTTTTTCAGAGAGGCAGTTGTTAAACATTTGCCAGCACATCATTGATGAATATCTTTGATTTCTGCCATTCATTCTTAGTTTCAACTACTGAAAGAATTCAGAATGATAGATCATAGAATTTGAGAGACAGAAAGAACTTTAGTAATCACCTGGTCCAACCTGTACACAACAGGAATATGTGCTGTGAGTCATCAGCTTATACATTTGACAGGGAAGCCTCCATCATTTTAGAAAGCCTTAGTCTAAGTTCATGACAGTTATGTGACCTCATTCAATAATTGCATGTGGTTTTTCTGAGTATATCTTCTATACTTCTGCTCTTAGATGGAAGATAGAACATGAATGAAACCAAGTATGTTCTTTGTAAGATAAAATGCAACTAATTAATTTTCATCTCCTCTGAACTAATTATCACTAAATGATATTTACTAATGACCTTCAAATGTGACAGACTGACAAAGAAAAAAAAATGAGCAAGTGACCTGAGATTTTCATCTTAGTCATTATTACTCCAATTCAAAATTACATTTTCTTCCATGGGAGCTGCAGGGTGATGTTTGTTTTGTAGTGCTTGTTCTTTGTACGAAGTACATTGGTCTTCAGCTGAAGATATTTATGGTGCTTCTCTTTACCATCTCTTCCAGGTCACCGTTTTGGTTCAACAAAGATGTCCCGGGCACAAACCTTTCCCAGCTACACCTCAGAACAGAATGAAGAGCACCAGCAGCCCCTGTCGCTGTCCAGCAGCTATGGATTTAGCTACAGCTCCAGCCTCATCCAATGACGCACAGAGAGCCACTGTTGACCAGAGAGACAGTCTAGCCTGAAACCTGCCCATAGGGTCAGGAAACAACTTGTACCCTCTGCATCCATGGAAGACCAATTGCAGTGAACACTGAGCTGTGTCAGTTCTAGTCCTGGTCACAGTTGAAGGTTAAAAACTGGAGCTCTGCTTCCTAGAGTCAGAGGCTAAGTCTTTTATTTATTGAATTTCTTTGGGGAAATCTATGTTTAAAGAAATTGATTTTGAATTGTAAGAGAAGTCATTTAAATTAACCCAACCCTTTTGGTCTTAAGGCAGTAAAAGCCTCCACATGGTGGAGATGTTGCCTGGATTGGGCTGCGACCTCTTGATTCCGCCCAGTATCAGGTACTTTCCAACTGCCTCCTTGGCTGAGATTTCCTATTTACCCTCCCAATGACAGAACCTGTCCTTAGTTAATAGTGGTGAGCCACTAGAGTGACTTCTGTTTTAGAGGTTTTGACAGAAATATAATCAGTGAACACCACAAACAACATCAAAATTGTCCATATAAATACATCCCATGGCGATTAAGAGAACAAGAAATTTACAACACCATATTAAGCAGGGCCCCATAGCTCTATTCTGTGTGTGTATGCATATGAGTGTGTATATGTAGAAATATAGAGATGGATATCAATCTATCCATTTATATATAACAAGTATATATAAAATGTGTGCTGAGGGTGACAGGATATGCTCACTTAAATTGTTGAAAAATGTAATTTGGTGCATTCAAATTAAGATTGTTATGTCAATATCTATTTTTAAATTAGTGCTGTAAAAAGGCTTCTCATTAGCAAAAGTATTTATGTAATCAAGTCTGCACTTATGACAAATGTAAATGCAAAAGTGAGAAAGGGGAATGTGTTTGAACAAAATGAACAAATCCAGCTGTCCCACAATTCACATTATCACACTCTTTCTGGTTAGTGTTACCCTGGTTTCTGACATTCTCTGCCCCCTGCCCTTCTTGACTCTCAATTTGAAGTATATAAGAATATTATAATCACTGATCAACTACATGTTTAAACCTTCAGTGACAGAGCAATTCAAAATGAAATACTAAAAAAAGGAAAAATTTATCTTAAAACAATCTTAGCAAAACCATTTTACAATCAGCAAAAGAACAAAATGAGAAATATTGCACCAGGTATCAAGATATTTAAATTTTCATAAATGCCATGTGCAGAATGCAGAATCTCAGCCTCCTAAATAAATAGAATATACTGCTTGAGTTTTATCTATGTGACCAGATTCCAAGTTGTGTTGTAGGCCCTAGAAGTGACTGAATATGGAAGAGATTGTATCAAGGACTGTTTTTTATCCCTAATTCCTTGTCTAATCAAGATAGCCTCAGGGGAAGGAGGAATTAACCATTGTGTTGTAGTAATCTGATAATTTAAGTTAAAAAAAAATAGCCCTCAATTCTGTGATGTTTTCAAGCCAAAATGGAAAATTATTTGGATAATTGTGAGTGACCATGATATGTAACCAAAAATAGATTAAAAAAACTACGACAGTTGTTTTTAATCTATGTAACATTAGAATAATGTAAATTTTAATGACTAAGAATCATTTTGAGCAGAAAATAGTTTATTTGCTAGATGATGATAAGGTCTTTTACTTCCACCCTAAATACCTTTTTCATTAACTTGATTGCTGTTAGATGAGACACCTTCAGCCAACAAATGCTGAATCAAAAGGACCTGAGTTTGTCTAAATGGGCATCACCCCATACAACAATATTGATAATCTCTCTGTCTCTCATATGAGGATGAAAATCCCTCTAGACTGGCAGTCATAATTTCACTGAAGAAAGTAATTATACTCAGCCTTGATGGGGAGATGGGGAGCAGCGGGAAATTCCCTTTCCCCTAACCATGCTGTGGACTTTGGTGAAACAGCAGAAATGAAATGACTGGTACCAAAAGACAGAGCCTATCCTGAAACCCCGCTTTTCAGGGTTGAAACTGCTTTGAATTACTTCAGCTCATGGCATTTGCTTTTGCGATGCCAAGCCTATGCTATACCAGAGCAACTTCCAGCTGAGACTGTTTTTGCGCAGCTCCTGGAGGAGCCTCATCCAGAGGGAGAGAGACTGTCTCTCCTTTGGCTCACTCAGTTGAGCTGTTGCCTAGACACCACAAGGTTCCACATGGGACTTATGGGAGAATGCCCTCGGGGGCCTAGTTCATGTCTCAGCTTTATTAACATGCAGGGTACACAGACAGTAGCCCAGGGGGGTTCTGCTAATTAGCTATGTCTGCTCTTGTGTTGGCTTACGGGAACCCACAATACCTGCACTGAAGTTGTTTAGGAAACAATATTTGGATCTGATCCTTAGTTATCCGTAAGACTAACTGATAGAAAACTACTTTTGATCAGATCTATTTGGACCAGTTCATTCTGAAAAGAAATAAGGGAGAAAAAGAGACAAAAACAGAGAGGCAGACAGAGAGATTGATTTCCTTCCCCAGTCTTGAACTGAACCTTATCAAAATGAGGAATAGTGCTCTACAATCTCCTGTTTTGTTCTTACAAATCTATTTTGGCAAACCTTTGCAAGTACACACTTGGTACAACTGTAGCCAAGATAAAACTGCAAAGTGAACAGATAGGAGAATTTATATTAATGTAATATTCTTGACACCAAGTAAAGAGCACTGTAATAAAAATGACAGTTAAGTTTCTTTTCAACCACCAAAAATAAATGTAGTTGCTGTATCAATCACTTAGGACTTCAATAAAACTGATTCAAGTTGGGTCAGCTAGAACAACTCATTTGAAACAGCAGAGGTTTTGCTGAAGATGTCTCTGCCATTTACAAATCATTTCTCTCCCTTCGAATTATCCCGATTTGCTTGTAATTCTCAAAGGAGGGAAGGGTGAGAATGGACCAAAGATACCTTCAGCTTCTTTATTCGTATGGAGAAATGGAGGAAACAATGTGAATGGATACTGGCAAATTAAAGTAGCCAGTTTTATTTCTAAGTTAATGAAAAGAAGGAAAAGCTAAATGAATCCAGTAGAGAAGATGTAGGATTTTCTGAAACCCAGATACACTGGACTACTTTC
Organism: Bettongia penicillata ogilbyi; assembly: GCA_023548195.1. Classification (NCBI taxonomy): domain Eukaryota; kingdom Metazoa; phylum Chordata; class Mammalia; order Diprotodontia; family Potoroidae; genus Bettongia; species Bettongia penicillata. The sequence continues at coordinate 689,556 of JAJHZJ010000183.1, forward strand.
CTTTTCAAGGCATGTGGCTTTTCAAGGATTTTTATTTCTTTCAGATTTCTTTTCTACTGCTAATGCTAATTACTAAAACAAGTATAGAACTAATAGCATATGTAGACACTAAAATAAAGCATACAAAATAATCTTTATCAAATAGCTGTTATCGTGGTGGGGGAAAAAGACAGTATAATTTTTTATTTATTTAAAATAGGCACTTGGAAAGCAAATTCATTATGCAAGTTCCAGGTGTTTTTGACTCAATCAATTCTGGCCACAGGTACAATTTATATTTACTGTATTGAAATCTATAAAACTACCTATATAGTAAGAGATTAATAGGGTATGTGTAGAATAAAATGGCATTTAGTAAAACTGAGCCTCCCCTCTTCAGATTGAAACCGGTCAGATGACGACTACCACGTCATTCAAATATCAATTTCAATAGACAATAATTTTTTTAAAAAATTCTATCATATTTAATTATGAAAGTTTACACTTGATATCCCTTGTCAAAAAGAGTAGATTGACAAAGACATAAATTTATTGCTGGCAGTAGCCTCTATAAAACCAATTTGCTGCACATAATATCTTTATGGTACATTTTAAAGATATTTTCATATGAGTTGGATTTTGTCCCATTGCTTTTACCCAATATTTCAAAAACCTTTTTAGGAAAAACAAAACAAGACAACACATGATTTCCTTTATCGCTAAACATTCTGGCAATCTCTTTAAATGCACATCATCAAAAACAAGCTAAAAAGAGTATTCTAGTAATGAATTGCAAGTCTGGTTTTCATGACTACAGGGCAATACTGTTTCAATGGGACTGAGGTTTAATTTTTTGTTTTTATGTATTATTTTTAATTACCTAAAATTACCCTAAATGAAGGCAGTATATATTTAAACAACTTTGTCAAGATAGCCATGCCCACTGTTTTTCTAATTATTTACTAGTATCTATCCTTCTCCCTCTCAGCCCCCAAGTCTTTACAAAGAATTTTATAATACCTTTAAAATATCACACATTAACCACCATAAAAAGGGATACATTGCCTTAGTGAATCTCAAGTATTCAAATGCTAACATCTCACTTTGACATTTGTAAGCTATGGAATTTATGCAATACAATCTAGAATGAAAGGAAGATCAACTGGACTTCACAGTGATGGAGGGCAGTGGCGGGGAGTGGGGGGAAGGAAGACCCAAGCAAGAAAACCACTATAGGTTAGGATTGAGATTGGGTTTTTTTCCTGAACCCTCTGCTGAAGTATTTAGAACTAGCCTGTTGCACCATTTTAATCTCAGTTCCCTGACAATAAGATGTCCTTAATATTCTGACCTTGGATTAGATTAAAATGGAAATATAGAAAAAAGGCAGAGTACCAGTTTTCCACTGTCTTGGAATAATGTAAAGGTGGATTGTTTGTTTCAGACCAGGCAAAGATTTGTTGTTCTCTCAATTTCTGGGAATGATTTAACAGGAAGAATTTTTAACAAAATTGCCTTGCAGTAGATAATAAGGAGATAGTAAAACGAGATGTGTATATAAGTTATTCACCATTATGCAGATGTAATGTCATTTGAGGGTTACGTTGGGGGGCTAAATTTCTGAACAGAGGCATCAACAGACTCATTAACACATTCCCTGCAACTATAAATAAAAAGTTATAGGCAGGGTTAGACTTCTAACCCCTCTTTTATGGAGTTTCCCCAAGCCTCTGTTTCAAAATTCTATTTTTGGCATTTTTACCATCTTGCCTGAATCTTTTCTACAGTTGTTACTATTGATAGATACACTAAAAAGTGTTACAATGTTTGTGAAAGTGAAGTGGTTTTGTTTTTGGGTTTTTTTTTGCTATGTATTTTCCAGCTGGTCATAGAATTTTAGAGATAAAAGGGATTCAATCTCTTTACTGTACAGATGGGGAAAGTAAGACCTGAAGAGATTAATTGATTTTCCCTAGGTCATATAAATAGTACTGCAAAGCTGAGACTAGAACAGATCGCCTGGTTCTCAATGCAATACTCTTTCCTTCATTTGGTCTGCAATTACATTGCTGCCTGTCTTCCTTTTTAGGCTTCTCTATACTCTTTTTATCAGCTACCAAGGAAGGAAGTAATAACCGAGTGAATTTTCTGACTCTTTTCTTCTTCCAACCTTCACGAAGCTCATCTCTGAACATTTTAATAGAGCACATTCCTTAGGATTATCACTCAGAACTGAATTGCTACCACCATAGTTTTTCTATTGTTTTTTCTAGAGCCAGCCAAAAACTTTGCAGGCACTGTTAATTTTTATAGTATGTTATAGATGATTACCAAGTTATATATGTGAAGTTAGAATTTATTGACCCTGAATGATAATTGATTTAGAGGATTTCAAATTGCTATGCTCTGTATTCCTGGAGAGTCTTTATTTGTGGTTGTGATAACTATTGCTGTCTAGCCATTTCTGCAGCACTTTATGTTGTAAATATTTTGCAATTATTTATACACCCTTGCTAGGCAAATGTTAATGTTATATAGAAGTGTAAAATCTGGAAGGCTTTGAATTACAAAGGAAAATGGGATAATTTTTATTTTACCTGAAAATTTCTACTTTTCTATATCATCAGGTTTTTTTTTTCCTTAAATACTACAAAAGCTTTTTAAAAATATACTTTAAGTGCAACTGAGTTTACGTATTGTTGGTAAATATGATATTTTTAAAGAAAAAAACCAAGAAAAGTTTAGGTCTAAATTTTGCTTTTTATGATTTCCCTGCTTCTTTACCTTTTGGAGATGTTGACCTCTCATCGTCATTTAAAGGAGAAATGAGATTAGCTTGAAAGAGAAGAAAATCCATTTTCTTCTATATGTCTATCTGATGAATAAGCTTTCATTTTATGTTATCCTCTAGGCTTGTTTTCACATCAGAGTTGTCAAGAGATTATCTAAGCTTTTAAGTAACTTTTCCTTTTTTGGTTTACAGATTTTTCCAGAAAAAAAGGCAGTTTCATCCAATTTTAATAGTTGATACATTCAGATTCTAACCAAACATTTCATTGTCTCAAGACTTGCAATGAGACTTGAAAAAAGACCAAATTCATTCAATTTCTTGACAATCTTGCATGAATAACATGACAAACTGAATCAGTTCCAATGAAAGCTCTTCTGGACAAATGAAAACAGAGTGTATATACAATCTAGTTGTCATATCAGTGTGTCACCATATTGGGGTTTTAATGCTCCTTTGATTCAATTAACTTGCCCATAAGTTTATGTGCCTTCCCTATTTTAAGAAAATCTGACATATAGAAAACAAAACAGGGATAACAATTTTAATTATAAAAGTATCATGCAATATTCCTTTAATTAAAAAATAATCCCGTATGTTTGAGTATTATTTGTTGACCATTAACATAAAAATTAGGAGGCACAGAAATTTATATCTAGAATATTAGGATTATCTTACCAATTCAAACTCAGCTGGAGAGAAGATATTCCTGAATTACGTAATGTAAGTTATTCAGAAAGCAAAGTTTAACTTACAAAATTTTGTTTCACACACATCCTTTCATGTATAAATCATGGTAAACTTTTGTACATGCTTTTAATAATTAAAAATAAAAACATAGTCATATGGTTCAAAAAGAAGGTCCAACTCTCTGTAAAGGGAATTAAGCAATCTTCCTAGTTATAGACAGTCCTCAACTTCTAACAGTTGACATTTATCACTTTGCCAGTAAGACCTAAACCTTTAGCTATCTATCTCTTACATCAAATTACACCAACTTCTTGACCTGATCAATTTGCCCACGTTTATCTCTCTACAACTCTTTCCTGGGGGGGTGGGGGAGGGTCTCCCTGTTTGCCCTACACAGTTTTCCCTGGAGTATCTGTGGCTTTTGACCCCAGGTACATCCCTGCTCTGGAACCATTTCTTTGTAGCTCTGAAGCCCTTCACCTCATTCAACTTTCTTGGAAATTTTTAATTTAATTTAATTTAAATTAAATTACAGTTTGTATAGTTTTAAATGATTTAATGATTCAAGGTGTTAATAAGTTGTTTCTTATTTTATTTTGTTATGGTTTTTATTATGTCAGCTAAAATCTATTTCCTTGAAATTTCCACCATCTAAGGCCAGACATAATAAGTCTGATCTGTATTTTATGGAATAACTCTTTGTACATTTGAAGATGGTCATCACCATCCACCTAAGTCTTCTATTCTTAAGGAAAACATTTCCAGTTCTATCAAGCAATACATATATGAAATGGAATAGAGTCTTCATTTTCAGTCTCCTTCCTCTGCACACTTTCCAGTTTGTGAATAAAGCACTTGTAATTGAAAATAATACACCAGATGTGATGTCACCAGAGCAGAATGCAATGGTACCATCGCTTCCTTTGTTCAGAAAATAGCTCCAATAACTCTCCCTAAGATTGCATTAACCTGACGATCTTGTTACACTGAGAAGACATTCTGAACTTTACTTACAGTTTGCAAAAAGACTCCTAGATCTTTATCATATCAGCGGCCACCTTGCCATCAAATGCTTATACAGTTAAATGGAGTAGAGGAGAAGGGGGAACTGGGCACAGGATTTTGAATCTGTCCCTATTATATTTCTTCCTTCTGATTTCAGCCCATAGTTCTAAACTTCAAGCTGCTTTTTAAAAAATCCTGAATTCTATTTCCAGTATGCTTGTCCTTCCTCATTTCCTATCATCGATGAATTTTTAAGCATGCTATCCCTGTCTTCCTTAAAGTAACTGATAAAATTGTCCCAGAGAAAGTGGCCAAGAACAGAGTGTTGCAATATACCACTAAAAATGGAGCATTGCACCATACCACTAGAAACCTCTAGTGGCATTTTATAATTTTAGAGCAAGAAAGGGCTATAGAATTAATTTAATTCAGTAATTCTCAATATTAGTGTGCAAACTGATGCCACTGAATTATTACCATTATGCTAAGCTTTGACTACCAAAGGTTTTATATCATTAAAAAAAATTCATCTTAAAGCTGACTTTTTCCCCTCTTTCCTGAATCTTGACTTTTCCATCCCTTGCTCCCTCTTTTATTCCCAACTCTTCACAACAGATTCTTGAAGAATCAGGAAGTACTAGAGGGAGGCTAAAAGGGGCAAAGGAGTCCATAGTAGAGAATTTCAGTGCTCTCCTTGTTGTTTGGAAAGTTTGGACTGCAAAATGTTGACCTAGTTAACTGTCTTCATTCTTATAGATGAAGAATTCAAGGCCCAGACAGATTAGATGACTTGTCAGTTGGGATAACATAAGTAGTAAATGGCAAAGCCAGAGCTAGACTCCAAGTCTCATAATATCTACCCTTCTAATAACCAAAGAATATTTCCAGAATGTAACTATGTGGCAGTCAAAAGTTTATTATCCAAGATCAACATCAGAGAGAGCCAATCTAAGCAGCAACCCTACACAGACCTCATCATACATGTGTATGCTACCCATATGTCCATGCTTTAGAGTTTTAGTAGCCACTTTTTAGTTTTGCTAGTAGGCTGATGGGTTCAGAGTTTGGTTGTTTTTTCTTCCTCTAAGAAGAGCAAACAACTCTTGCTGACAAATTAGAAATCTAAAGACTTGGGATTTTGCACTGAATTCTAAACCTGGTAAGGAGCTGTTATTGAGGAAATACACTGCAACATCAAGGACTATAGTGCCACAGGTAGAGGAATCAAAGATATAAATTTATATGTACACAATTTTTTTAAGGGTAAGAATTTAATTTTTTGTAACCAACGCTTGTTTGGTTAACTTGGTTGTGATAATAACTCCCATTCTTTCCCAATGCTAATCAAAAAGAATCCACCAGAGATCAAACTGAGGATTTAGTTTTCCACTTTCATAGAGCTTTGGTGATAAAGACTTTAAGGGATTATTTTTTTCTTTCTCTATATTTATGCTAGCCATGAGTTAATTATTAATTATTATATTAATATGTGATACACTGAAGAGACCATCTTTTTGATGCATGCAAAGTATATGTTAACCTTCATGCAAAATGTAGAGCATGCAAGAAACTTAATAAAGAATTCAATCACAGTGCCAACCTGAAGAAAAATTATTATATTCATTTTTGTAATAAAAAATTATAAATTGTTAAAAGGATCTCTCATCTATCTAAGGAGTTACATTACATGGCAGTGGGTAAGCATTCATTTGAGTATTGCATTGGGGATAGCTATGTTATATCTACAAAAAGAAATGATCAAGTAGGAAGCAGACAAATTTAAAAAAAAAACATTTAAGAGTAAAAGCTACCCATCTGCCTAAATGCTAAAGAAACTAGGCAATCAAAGTAGGGAGAATGGATCAATAGATATAAAACCTAATCAATGACATTTCATTCAGCAATATGGAGTACCTGCTCCATAAGAGGTACTACTGTAGGCTGCCAGCCTAGAATGTATGCCCTCTATTGTGTCACTTCTTTCTTTTCCTTTTCCTTTTTTTTTGATTTCTTCATTGTTGTAGGAGTCCATATTTATGAGAACTTTGTCTACTAGGTGTTGAGATATATTGGATTTTTCTTAATGGAGGAAATGGGGATCACTAGAAGTGTGGAAATGAAAGACTACAGAAAGAATTATCTTGCTGGCTTAATAAATTCTCATGAGCATTTTATAAGACTGATTTTAAAGTTTCTAAATTATTTCTGCCATTAATTATAAAGTGATCATTGAAGTAATAACTACTGCTATTTAGATCTTTGGATTAAAAAACATAAAATAGACTTGATCACTTGAGGGGGGTTGGCTCTAATCTTTTATCTCTAAAAATTGTTGAACAAAGATAATGGGAATCTATAATACAGCCAAAAGAAAAAACCACCCCAACTCTTCTGATCCCAGAAAGGCTAGTTTTTAAAACTCTGCTATATGCTCTTGCTTCAATGACATGTGAATGAAGGTGAAACAAGATTATATCTTTTGATGGCTTTTCTAAATAACCTTCTTTTTTCCCCCTCCTCTGAATAGCTTCTAAACTTGGAAATAGGAAAAAAAATGTGCCATGCTCTTTAGCAATAACTGTTCAAAACAAATAAAAATAAAGAGAAATTCCACACATTTCAAGTCATGGGAAAGATTGATTTTTATTATCCTGTGGCTGTTTGGTTACTGTTCTTTGAATGTTGTTTTTCTGAATAATTCTCTTTTCTGTTCTAATAATGAGATGGAATTAAAAGGCCTACATTCTTATTCTATATGGCAAACTCATAATGCATACTAATAATTTGGGACTTTTAAAAAACACACAAACATATGAAATTGTATTTCAAATAGCTACATGGACATAAAGGAAGGGCATGACTTCCCTGTCGATGAAATATCTGGGGCACTAACCAGAAACAAATTATAAACCAATGATTTCCTAATCTACTCAAATCAACCACAATCTTCTCACCCTCAGCAAACACAGTTAAAAGGTTTCAAGGACTATATTTCTGAGTGATCTTCCTCCTCTTTTCCATCCCTGCTCTCCCCAACTCAAAATTGAAGGAGGCCAAGGCCAAATATTACATGGGATTTACATAAAGGGAATACTGGGAATTCCAATTGGGAAATGTCAAATTGAATTCATTATATTATCATATGGGAATTATTTTTAATGTAATCACAAGGACTTTGATTAGAGAAAAGGCCTGATGTTGCAAGGTTTTATTTGTGATGCTCTGCATAATTTGATTGTTATAGTATGACATCTAATAACTCAGGTAAAACCAACATTGCTTACAGTACATTTTGGTGTCTTTTTCACAAATATAATGAATCTTCATTCTCACGTGACAACATTAGTATTTACTAATTCTTTAGTAGACTGAGATGGATAAGGAGAAAGTGGGTTATAGACCCTTTGGAATATAGATAGGTATTTATTGGGGAGTACCCAGCCTCAGAAAGAGATGTTTTCTGATTACATTCAACATTGTAAGCGGCAGGGCTCTTTAATGCTATGTTCAAACTTCTATCTGGGGTGGACTTAAGTGTGGGGGGAAGGGTTGGTTTTGTTTTGACATTTCTTTTATGGACCTGAAATGCATGCCATTTCACGGAGGTTACTTCTCCAGTAGCCCAGGTCACCAACACGTTGACATATTTTTAAAAAGACCACAGATATTTTACATGGGCATAATCTTCTCCTTGAGGCTAAGTGAAATGTTGTTGGGTTTTTTTTTTAACTATCTGGTTAGAGTTAAATCTCCTTTCAAAACTAGGTAGAGCTGATAAATATTTTAGGCAGATATTGTTTTTATATACCTTTAGAAATATTCAATATCACTATTACTTTCACTCATATGTAAAAATGAGGGTGATACGGATGGAGCAAAAATTATTACTTGGTCTATTATCTAGGTTTTAAGACATCATGGTATGCAGAAATGTGTGATCATTCACCTCCAGCCATTCATTTGGTTCTTTCCTACAAATTAAAATGGCTGCTCCATGCAGAAAACATTCCACAGTAAGCACTTATGCAAAGGGCCCACAGGATGTGTAGACCGCCCCCCACTTTTCTCAGGTCTGCCTTCTGTTTTTCTTCCCTTTTCCTCTTTTATGTGTTCTCTTCTGTAGAATTCTGCAGAATATATACAAATATATATAATATCTATATTTTGTAAGCAATCTTAACGCTGTTTCTGCTTTGGCTCTTCTTACCCATGTAGCCTTCTTGTTCTCATTTATCTTTTGTGCAACTAACCCTATAATAAATTTAAATATACATTACCAGTGAAACACTCACTTGTGTTTGTTATTTTTCTTTTAGGGTAGCTCTATATTTAAAAAAAAAAAACACAAAATAAACATAGTACTTTAGGTGAGGATCAGGCACTCACAGAAAATTAATGTTTTGTTTATGCTGCCATCCACCAAACACAGAACATGAGACGGTCCTTAAGTTTTCCATTTCTAGATGTTAAAGAGTATTTATCTGAAATTTCTTTTATTACGTTTAATCCTCATGTGGCTCCTACCACAAGTTTCCAGAAACTAATGTCTGCAAACTCTCTTCCCTCGGTGAATAGTGCCTGGAAGGTAGAAAGAGAAGCCTCACTTGAATTATAGTGAAATCTGAAGTAATACATCCCATTTCTAGTTATCTGTACAGACTGATCTTGTTTTGTATCTTAGAAAATTCTTCTAAGGTTACATGAAAAGTTAATATTTTCATAGGGGTCAAGACTATGAGAAGCTATGGATCATAGGGTCATATACAGGACTCTGCTAGATTCTGCCTTTGTTCTAATTTAGGAAACATTAATAAGCAGAACTATTTAATAAGAACAGACGTATACATGAGGTAATGGTCAAAACTCTCCAAAAACTCAATATATAGGACCCAGGAGGACAAATACTAAAGGGCAAGGCAAGATGAGTAAATAAAAGTCTGGAGGAACCATTGGGACGCAGAAGATCCACGATTGCTAAAGGTGACAAGGAAAGATAGATGAGGGGACCGTTTGATAACTGAGATAATCTGTCTCAGCCAGGAAGTTTTTGGACTCATCCTGGTGGGGTAGTAACCAATCGCTAAGCCTCACTCACCTAGTCAGGCTTGTAGAAGCAGGTTAAGTAGGAACATCTAAAAGTAATTGGCATGAGTAGGCAGGAAGGCAATATGTTAACCCAGGAGTCCTAACATTCTCATCAAATAGTATTCCTTTTCAATGCCCCACTTAATAAATGCAATGTTTTCTTTTGACCTCATAAAAATTAGTAAAGGGAACAATCAATCCTCTTCATCTTGGCTGTCATTTAAAAATCCATATTAAAATACAGCTCACAGTTAATTCATATTTCCTTAGCTACTGTCCGTTGGAATTGAATGTCAAAGCTACATGAATATGCCACTTCCCAAGGTATTTAGTAGAATTCCCACTCTGGAAGAATGAAGCATGGATGCTTTTTCACACAGAGCTCAGGCAATGCAAGGAGTCCCTGTGGGTCTCAGTTTCCTCATATGTAAAAAGAGAGAGTTAGACTTAATGACCGCAAATATCCCTTAAAGTTTTAAATCTATGAACCTGTGAATAATTATTCCATGAAAAGAATGCCTAGCAGAGTTCTGAAATAAGGTAGAAACAAGAATGGTTTAAAAGGGGATGGATGAGGATTTTTGTCACTGCAAGAATGTGACTTTAAGATTCCGGTAATATTAGATATATCAACTTATGAAATACAAATTTGATCCTAATAACCCTCCCTATAGGGAACAGAAAAGAGGAAAAACTAGTGAGTTAAATTAGCACTTCTGCAGGCCACTTCAAAAGCTGTTAATGAGAAAATTTAAACTGAATTGGAGGGTTTAAAAACTCTACCTGTTAGCTTATTAAAGAATAATGCCTTTGTGCATTGTAAAGAGCTTTCAATACCTCTGATAAATTTTTTAATGAATAAGCAATTGAAGCAAGGGGAGATCATTAGGGCAATGAATTTCCAATCACAACCTTACTCATTCTGAGGCCTTTAAGTATGACATAATATATTCATTTATAATTTATGAAGCACATCTAACTCCATCTTTAATGTCACAGCCTACACATATTACAAGGGGCCATGTTAGAAGAAACCGAAACAATTGCAATATTGTTTAAGGTAAATGATGCTCAGGATTGAGTATTTTGAGGTCTCGGATAGGTTTTTGGCTTATTTTCTAATGCACCTACAGGTATAGCATTTATGTGACCAACTCAACTCCCTCCCCCAATCATTTCCTACAACCATTGGTCTACAAAGTAATGAGTATAAAATTTGACTCTACCATACTTTAAAATGTTTTCTAATGAGAAATCAGACTAAGAAAATGAAAACTTGTTTGAAATTCTGGAGTCATTACAGCATAAGGAAAGCAAAGCTGTTTCCTGGAGTTTTGTCCAGTGGTGTATCAATTTCCAAATGCTACAGCTATAGCTAGAGAAGGAAATGGCAAACCACTCCAGTATCTTTGCCAAGAAAACTCCATGGACAATATGGTAAATGGAGTCATGAAGAGTCAAACATGACTGAATGATTAAGCAACAGCATATGTGAATAGTTGAAAAAGTTCTAAAAGCTTTTGAATGAAGAAGTTAGAAAATGTTTTCAGTGTTTTTCTCCAGCATGCTAAGAATAAGCATTTTGTCACTGTTTTTCTCTTATCATGTCCAATTATAATGGCATCCTTCTGGGTCCTGTGAGCAATGAGATAGCAGACTAGAGTTTTTTTCTGATGAGGGAACCAAGGAATACAGGAAGTGGGACAAGTCATCAAGGAACCGTGCAGATCCCTGCTAACTCTGAGGGAAAGAACACAGCAACCAGCTAGGGCCAGTTCTGATCACTCCAGAATTATTTCCCTTTATTTTGCGATATTTATGCCTGAACTCACTTACTATATCTGGAGGCCATATTTCCTTCGGTTTTTAGTGTTTTTCCTATTGATTTATCTATTTATCTATTTATGTTCAAGGTCTCTGAGATTCTTGAAATTTCCCCTCTCCCCTTGTTTTCCTTATTACTCACTTCTGGCTCTCTCTCTCTTTTGATACGGTTTACTTGGAGGCTGCTTCTCATAGTCTCCTACCTGGGCAATTCAAAGATTAATGAAATGTGGTTGGGTTCTTTTTTTAACTATCTGGTTAGAGTAAATCTCCTTTCAAAACTAGGTAGAGCTGATAAATGTTTTAGGCAGATATTATTTTTATATACCTTTAGAAATATTCAATATCACTACTACTTTCACTCATATGTAAAAAGGAGGGTGATATGGATGGAGCGCATTGTGTTCAGATGGACTTTACTATTTATAGATGGGTGTATCTGTTTAAGGCCTCAGAATGAGTAAGGTTGTGATTGGAAATTCATTGCCCTAATGATCTCCCCTTGCTTCAATTGCTTATTCATTAAAAAATTTATCAGAGGTATTGAAAAAATTGAAAAATGTCAACATTTTTCCTGAAAAGCTGATTTCATAGGATTTTTCTTCTCTATGAGAGGCAGCATAGAATAGCAGATAGAGAGCAAGTCTCAGTGCTAAGATGACCTATATCCAAGTGGTACTTTAGACAGGTATTTTGATGACAAATTCATTCAGTGGGAATTTACACATGATGGAGGAGTACATTGTGGATTATTGCATTTGGATAATAAACCAAAGTAAAATAAGATCAAATGGAGCAAAAAAATGATTCCAGTATGCCAAGTTTGCAAAAGTTAAACAACCTCTACTTTAAAATAGGAGGTATTTCCAAAGAAAAATAAGATCTTTCACCTAAAAGCCTTTTCCTATACCTCCAAAGTGGTTTGGGGGCAATTTTGCCTTTCTTCTTAATGCCATAAGAGTGTCTAAGAAAAGTTTGACCATAGTACTAACCAGTTTTGACGATTTATAAAACTGCACAGGAAAGCAAAGAACTAGCATCCAACTCTAGGTTGCTATCCATTGATCTACAATGCTTTTAATTAAGTACACTATCTCTGGGATAGATTAAAATCAGGTATTGTATTTTGCAGATGAGGATACTAAAGTCCAGAGAAGTGATGACTGAGATGAAACTGTGGTTTTAGGGAAAAAAATCAGCCTCCAATTATTTTATGCAGAGACTTAGTTATGAAGGTCAAGACCATCTTTATGTCTAATAAAGACACTGAACTAATTGTTTCTTAATCCTTCTGTAGGAAAAAAACTAAACTTGGGACATAAGCATTGGGACATACTTAGGGTGAATGTCTATGCTATGAAACCTTGTTGAACTTGCAAATTAAAAGTACAAAATGTAGCTCAAAAAGAGACATTTGGAACACTGTAAAATTTCATCCATTTGGAACCTACCTGTTATATATCAAAATGTTTGTAACAGTAGTTTTATAGTAACAAAGAACTGAAAACCAACTAGATGGTCATTGATTAGGTAACTTGTAAACAAATTGTGTTACATAAATTAAATTACACTCAGGAGTGTGCTGAAGCTAACTCATATCAGTTCAGAGAGCCTATTATTAAAATTTTAGAAGAGCATTTACACCTGAGAAATTGGCAAACACTACAAATCAAGGATTGATTTATTGTCTTGTTGATTGGGGCTTAAGAAAGTGATGGAGAAAATGTTAATAATGCAGTTTAAATTTTAAAGTGTGTGTTGTGTACATTTTTTTTTTTTAGGAAATCCAGTTGTTAAATTCCAGCACATCCCCAAATGTAATGGAATATCACTGTGCATTAAAAATCAATGAACATGATGGAAATTGTTCAAGGAACTTATACAATGTGACATAAGCAGAACCAAGAAACATCTATCTATAATCTATCTATACACATACATATACACACATAGATACATACATACATGTGGGTGCATATGTATGTATATGTATGTATGCACATGTGTGTATATATATTAATGCAAATGAGAAAACAATAACCACCATACAGTTGAAGATTAATGCTATGAAATTAGAAAGTACAAGTATGACCTCAAAGAAAAGATACAAGAAGACATCTCCTCCATCATCCACTCCTATGAAGAGGTGGAAGATACACAGGTATGGGATAATGCATACAAAACCAATAGTTTTATGCATATGTATATAAGTGTATGTATTTGTATGTATATATATGCATATACGCACACAGACATAAAGATAATTGTTCTTTGGGGAGTTTGATTGGTACAGTACTAAATAAGTAAATCATCAATTTATATAGTACAATCACTTTATTATATTGGTACAACTTACACATGAACAAGACATTTCTCCAATTACTTAGGATTGTCTTTATTTCTGGAAAGAGTGTTTTGTAGTAAATTTACATAGTCCTGGATGAATCTTGTTAGATGTATACCAAAGATTTTAGAGTTTCTAGTTATTTTTAAGAGAATTTCTCTAACTTTTTGCCAGGTTATGTATAGGATTGATGATGATTTAGTGGTGGCAATTTATTTTATATCTTGAAATCCTGCTAATTATTATTTCATTTAATTTTAGTTGACTTTCTAGTGTTCCCTAACTACATCATCTGCAAAACTCATAATTTTCTTCCTTTTTGCCTAGATTTATTCCTTCAATTTCTACTTATTGTTTGATTACCATAGTTAGAATTTCTAGCCTTATGTTAAATAGCTTTTGTGATAATGGGCATCCATTCTTTACTCCTGATCTTGTTGGAAATGCATCTAACTTTATTACAAACAATGTTTGTTGTTGAATTTAAATTAATATTATTATATTAATAAAAATCATTTACTCCTATTATTTTCAGAATTAATGGAAATGAATGCTGGATTTTGTAAGAAAAAATCCATTTGGTATCAATTAATATAATAATTTTTATTATTCATTAAATTTGTCTATGTTGAAGCAACCCTGAACTCCTGATGTGAACCCAACTTGGTCACAGCATATAATCTTTGTAAGAATTTGCTGTATCCAACTTACTAATAATTTATTTAAAATTCTCACATCAATATTCATTAGGGATATTGGTTGGTGGTTTTCTTTCCCTGCTTTGTCTCTCCTTGATTTAGGTGTCACAACTTTGTGTCATAGAAAAAGATTGGAAGGGTGTCTTAGTTTCTTATTTTACAAACATTTCATGTAATATTGGAATTAATTACTCTTTAAATATTTGATAGAACTATCTTCAGAAACTTCCTGGCTAAGGAAGGTATGGGATAATGCATACAAAACCAATAGTTTTATGCATATGTATATAAGTGTATGTATTTATATGTATATATATGCATATACGCACACAGACATAACTCAGCATGGTGATGCAGTTTTTCATCCAGCCTTACTGGCTGGGTCTATATTTAATCTAAGGGATCGAATTCTCAACTACTCAGATGGACCTGTGATTACATTAATTTGGAAGTTCCCTTCAGTGATACACATTGCAACTTAACCACAGTCGTTCATCTTGTCTGACTCTTGTCTGTGCCTTCTCATAAGAGAAGGTCCACCTAACATGCTGGATACCTTTCTCAATTCCTTCTCACAAAAGGAGGGTACCAAAATTCTGGCAATACACTTTAATTTCTTATTCTTGCCATGCAGTTAGCTCATCTCTTCCTATTATACAATTCCTTGACAAAATCTTTTCCTTCCTTTCCTTATTTGGGGCTTTAAATATAAAAATATAAAATCTGTTGCCAGTGACTAGCTCACATTTCCTATACCACAGTGAATTCAATTTCACTTCTCAATGCATTCATAGATTCAAAATTAAGAAAAAAAAACTAGAACACTCCCTTATGGTTACAAGCGCCTCCAACCATCTCTTAGTCTCCATCTGGATCCCTTCCAGATCTTCACATAAAGGAGGGGAAAATTCTGATGACTGTTCATGGAAAAGAATAGTTAGAAAAGGAGTATTTTTTCTTTTACAGATACATGAGCTAAAATGAAAAAAAAAATGAAAAAAAAAAAAAGACAGCGTTTTTCCATTCTGGTCTTGGGCTCATGGGCTTGAAAGGAAATCATCTTCCTCATCTTACAACAAAGATAAAAAAGCAGTCATTAAAAGCCTTCAAGGAGTTTACATTTTATCAGCATGTGCATATTAGTATTATGGAGAAAAATAAAGAGGGGTTCTTTATATGTACTCTTTTTGCATGAGTAACACCATCTTTAAACTAGCTGCTATTTCAGTTCAAAATAAGCAGTTGCATTCATCCCCTACTCCAAGTTAATGATTTTTCCCTCCTCAGTTTCTTCAAAATAATAACCAAAAAGAAAAACAAGGTTTCCCTACTCCCCTCATCCAGGTCCATGAGAGATAAGTATCTATTCTGATTCCAAAACCCAGACTGACTATTTTTTTCTTCTTGATTTCACGCTACATACAGATGGGACAGAGC
This sequence comes from Bettongia penicillata ogilbyi, assembly GCA_023548195.1. Lineage (NCBI taxonomy): Eukaryota > Metazoa > Chordata > Mammalia > Diprotodontia > Potoroidae > Bettongia > Bettongia penicillata. Next base: position 705,406 of record JAJHZJ010000183.1, read on the forward strand.
ATGCTGAGTTAGTCCACTTAGCTCCAGAGAAAATTTATCAGGTAGTTAACTGCTTCCTGGCATAGCTGATCTATAACTTAAAATTGTGAATTCTACTCACTTGATTGCAACAGTAATACAAATAAATACAAAGTCATTTGGGAGGTCCTACTAGCTAGGAATGAGTTGGAGAAATCAGGAAATTTGTATATAGAAGTGGTGCTTTAGATGACTGTGGTAGGAAACTGCTGTTTATCCTTCCTTCTCAAAGAGGACCATGAAATCAGGAAGTTGATGCCATGCCATGGAAGTGAATTGGATTTGTGAGGGAGGGCTGTGCAATGCAACCAGCCTCACTTTCTCCTCCAGAGCAACCTGGGTCCAGTGGACACATACGGCTCAGGACAACTGGAGATGGCCCAGGATGGCCTTTTCAAGCTAAGATCTTTAGCAAATCTCAGTTTGACTGAGGCAATGTCCATTCAGTGATTCAGACTTAATAAAAAAAATGAGGCAATGACCTCTTTAAAAAAAAATTAGATCTGGAAGAGGAAGACCCTCAGGGTTTTGAGCCAAACCAGAAATAGAAACAATTGCTATTTTCTTTCATTCTGAGCCAATCAGGGCCCAAACAGTGACCGAATTGGGACCAGAGTGAGTTGGGGTTAGGGTTGATCTTAAAGAAAAAACAAAAAGGTTCAGAGATTAAAAATTTAGATTTTCTTTGGGCCAAGCACCAGCCAGTAAGGGTGTGATATGAAGAAGGAAGAAAGGAAAAGGAAAGGAAAAACAAACGAAAGAATGCCATATTGCCCACCTGGGAAACTAGGGAGTCTGTGAAAGAAAAATGAGGAGGAAGGTTTGGAGGACAATCAGTTCAAAAGTATAGAATTGGAAAATAGAATAGTATTAGTGAAAAGCAGCAATAAAGCCAGTATGGCTGAAACACAAGAGTCCATGAAAAAGAGTAATAGATAATATGATGAAAAAGGTACCTTGGACCAGGTTGTAAAATGCTTTGAATGTCAGGGCAGTTCATATTTGATCCTAGAGATTAATGGGCAATCACTTTAATCTACTGAATGGGAGAGTAAAATCATCAGACAAGATGATGTCTCATATATCACATATGTACATACTTAATCCCCAAAAGGAGACATAAAGTAGACACTTCTAGAGAATGGCTTGAAATAGATATAAAAACATTCAAAGCAGCAATGAAAAAATTAAGACCTTTTCAAATATTCTGGCCTATCACGGAAGCTGCCACAGACATTTGAAGCAAAACCATTAGCAAAAGCAGTGAAGGGTAATGATTTCTAGATCTACTGAACACTGCATGTAATAATTATTCTTTTAGATGGAATTTGTCTCTCTCTGAGGGGAAGCTAGGTGGTACAGTAGATAGAGCACCAGTGCAGGAGTCAGGAGGACCTAAGTTCAAATATCACCTCAGACACTTGACACTCACTATCTGTGTGACCTTGGGAAAGTCACTTAAGCCCAATTGCCTCATCCTGGGTCATCTCCAGTCATCCTGATGAATAACTGGTCACTGGATTCAGACAGCTCTGAAGGAGAAGTGAGGCTGGTGACCGTGCACAGCCCTCCCTCACTCAAAAACGAAGTCAAGTGCAAGTCATGTCATCATTTCTCTGATGGTATGGTCTTCCATGTGAGTGAGGGAGGGCCTCACTCAAAAACAAAGTCAAGTGCAAGTCATGTCATTATTTCTCTGATGGTATGGTCTTCTTTAGCAATGAAGGACAAACACACACGCCTCTCTCTGAATTTTTTTTCAAGACATATCCATTTTATTTCTCACTTCCATTGATCAGAGAAATTTTGGTTTGGCCTGAAAGTGATTTTTCTTACCTTCCTTAAAAACTAAGAAATAATCATTCACTATTTAAAATGAAATCAAGCTTCATTAAACACATTTCATCTCACCAACAGAGAGAGGCAATAAATTCTATCTGGTCTACCACAGCTATGAAACAGCTAACAGAATGAGGCACAATCTTATAAACTATAGGTCCTATTTCTTTAACTAAACTTTTTGGAGAGCATTTTATTAATCTAATAAAATATAATCCAAAAATTTAAAAGTGTCATGGCATAATGGATAGAGAGCTGACTTCAGAGATAGGCATAGATAGGTTCAAGTCTCATTCTAATAATTACTTGATTCCTGGACAAGTCACTTAACTTCTCAGTGCTCTAGCCAACTCCTCAATACTATTAAGTTACAGAGAAAGTATAATCTGCATTGATTTCTTTATCCAGCAGTTCCCTATATGTGGGAAAATAACATGTGCAATCCTTATTAGATTATAAGCACCTTGAGGACAAGGAGTTTCTTATGTGTATTTCCAGTGTTTAGCACAGTGGCTAGAACATAGCAGCCACTTTAAAAATGTTTATTGATAATTAACCCTAACATATCCTATAGCAATAACATTGGGACCTGTTCAAGAGAGGACATATCTATCCCTAGACATATGAAGTCATATGATAAGAGATTTCAAGGTAGAAGAAACCACAGAGGTTATTAATACAACCCTCTTATTTTAGAGATGGGAAAATTGAAATGCAGAGAAGTTATATGATTTTTCCATGACCACATACATTGAATGTGGCATGTCTGGACACTGAACCTAGATTTTCATATCTAGGATTTTTCCCATTGTACCACACTGTTTCCCTTAACTGTATAAAGTGAACACTGATCACATATCTTTTCACTTGCTGAGCCACACATAACATTTTTTGTTATTCTGTTTTGTTTTGTGGGATTTTTTTAATGCTTCCAACAAGCCTAGACTAGATGTATGATTGGGAACCAGAAAGGGCTGTCATGTTGCTCTGGGCAAAGAATAAAAGAGTTTTCATTTGGTGGCTTCCTCAGCCATAACTCTATTTATATAGTGTCCTATTCTTGTTTTCAGTTGACTATCAACTAATGTCTTACTAATGTATTAGATAATAATTAAGGGATATTTGAAAATTAAAGGGGAGCTCTGGAAGAAAATCCAAAGAAATAAAAATATAATGATGGAATGAGGAAAAAAGTTAATATTTTGGGATGGAAAACAGAAGTTACAGAAAGAGGTACACCAAAACGTATGTAGAGAGAAAGGAAAGGCCACCTCACATCATCTCTTCTTTTTTCAGTCATCTATTCATTCTGCTTCCAGCAGTAAAAGGCTTAGAAGGGAAGCCCTTGAAGTGACTGACTAAACTATTGCAATGACTTTCAGGAGGGAGAGGGATAATCTATGGGAGGTCATCATACCTTCCTCTTCCCTCTTATTTTACCAATCTCTCAGATAGTTACTTGATTATGTAGTCTTCCCTGTATAAAACAAAGTAAATTCAATCAAAATGGATCTGTGAATACAGAGGAGGAACTGTCTAAAGACAATATGCATTTGATTTTATGTGCTTTCTTGGATCAAATGGAAGAACTGTTATCTTGGATTTGGTCTTTGAGAGAAGACAGGACAGTTGACATAAATATCTTCTTCTTTGTCGTATTCAGTTTCTTCAGGAACCACACTTCTGGCATAGTTTTTAGATGTCTAGAAAAAGAAATAGGAAAGAATTTCAGAAAAGCAATTGCTTCACTTTCAGTGGTTATTAGAAATACATATTATACATGAGCTCTGATGGCCTTCACTCATTGTCAGCACAAGAAGCTAAAGCCCTATTGACTCTACCAGGCATTTCTAGTGTCTTATACCAAGTGAATTATCAGTGTCCATAAAGAACTTCTATGTGAAAATACATTCTCAATATGAAAGCCTAAGTGTGAAGTGAAATACAACAGATGACCAGGCTGTCAATAAATTGAGAGTGCTGATAGCCTCTTTTAAAGTCCCTTCCAGCTCGAAAGCTATGAACCCATCCCTTGGAAAGGATAGGGTGGTCTAGAGAGCAGAAAGTCTTTCAGGATAAGGGAATGATGGAAAGAACCATAAAAGAAACTTGCCTTTCACTTTCATGGCCTCATAAACACTGTCATTTTATCCCCCAATAATCTACTCCAGTATGTGAATGAATGTATATGTATACAATACGCATATGTGTATAAGTATATTCTATATATGTATATTTATGTAGATATGTGTGTCTGTATCTAATCACTTCCATCAGAAAAGTTCCTCGTAGTTCATTCATAAAAATCTCACCAAGTAACATAGTAAAATACACATACATAAACACACACACATATGCATATACTGTATATAACATAATGAGTATATATGATATAACATAATTATGTGTTAGAATGATTAATTACTAGCTATATTCATTATTTACATTAAATCTTATATGAGATCTTATATGTGGCGGGGTATAAAATAACCAGCCTCACTAAGTATAGTCATTTTAGCAGTACATTGGCCACGTGACAAATTCTTTAGAAACAGCAGCCCATGGAACAAGAAAAAGACAAAGTCTCCTCAGTTCAATATGACTCAAGAATCACATAGCTTGGGGGGGGGAGCAAAGATGGCAGAGTAGAAAGATTCACGTATGCTAGCTCCGAACCCACAGCCCATAAATTTTCTGTAAAAAGAACTCCCCACAAATTCTGGAGCAGTGCAAGCCACGCAGCAATGCAGTGGAGGAGATTTCCATTCCAGAGAGCCCTGAAAAACCGACCTCAAAGGTCCGTTGCGCACCGAGTCCACCCCTGGCCAAGCGGCCCCGAGAGGAGCAGATCCAAGCAGGCTTCAGGGACAGAACCTCCCGTGGCCACGAAGGTCCCTCCACCCACAGGTGCTACAGGTCAGTGAGAGAGGCTTCTGGGCAGGCCGAGAGGGAAGCGGGGTGTCTCCATAACTCAGGACCCCTCGGGAGGCAGTGGCAGAGGCAGCAGTGGCACGGGACTCCCAGAGCAGGCAGGACCTCAGATCCATTACCGAAGATCTCTGCATAAACCCCCTGAGGGAACTGAGGCTGGGAGGCGGCCCTGCCCCCAACTGAGCACCAGAACTTAAGCTCACATTGAATAGCAGCCAGGCCCGCCGCTGAAAGCCCTGAGGCAGGGGAGCAGCATTTGAATCTCCGATCCCAAGCACTAGCTGGGCAGATCCAGGTGGGGGTGGAGAGTAATCTCAGAAGTCAAGTAACTGGCTGGGAAAATGCCCAGAAAAGGGAAAAAAATAAGACCATAGAAGGCTACTTTCTTGGAGATCAGATGTTTCCTCCTTTCAATTCTGATGAGGAAGACCAATGCTTACCATCAGGGAAAGACATACAAGTAAAGGCCTCTGTACCCCAAACATCCAAAATAGATATCCAATGGGCTCAGGCCATGGAAGAGCTCAAAAAGGATTTTGAAAATAAAGTGAGATGGGTAGAGGAAAAACTAGGAAGAGAAATGAGAGAGATGCAAGAAAAGCATGAAAAACGGGTCAATACCTTGGTAAAGAGACCCAGAAAAATGCTGAAGAAAATAACACCCTGAAAAATAGGCTCACTCAATTGGCAAAAGAGGTTCAAAAAGCCAACAAGGAGAAAAATGCTTTCAAAAACAGAATTAGCCAAATGAAAAAAGAAGTTCAAAAGCTCACTGAAGAAAATAGTTCTCTCAAAATGAGAATGCAACAGATGGAGGCTAATGACATTCTGAGAAACCAAGAAATCACAAAACAAAACCAAAAGAATGAAAAAATGGAAGAGAATGTGAAATATCTCATTGGAAAAACAACTGACCTGGAAAATATATCCAGGAGAGACAATTTAAAAATTATGGGACTACCTGAAAGTCATGATCAAAAAAAGAGCCTGGACATCACCTTTCATGAAATTATCAAGGAAAACAGCCCTGATATTCTAGAACCAGAGGGCAAAATAAGTATTCAAGGAATCCATCGATCACCACGTGAAAGAGATCCAAAAAGAGAAACTCCCAGGAACATTGTGGCCAAATTCCAGAGTTCTCAGGTCAAGGAGAAAATATTGCAAGCAGCTAGAAAGAAACAATTCTAGTATTGTGGAAATACAATCAGGATAACTCAAGATCTAGCAGCTTCTACATTAAGGGATCAGAGGGTGTGGAATAGGATATTCCAGCAGTCAAAGGAACTAGGACTAAAACCAAGAATCACCTACCCAGCAAAACTGAGTATAAGACTTCAGGGGAAAATATGGTCTTTCAATGAAACAGAGGACTTTCAAGCATTCTTGATGAAAAGACCAGAGCTGAAAAGAAAATTTGACTTTCAAACACAAGAATGAGAAGAAGCATGAAAAAGGAAACAGCAAAGAGAAGTCATAAGGGACTTACCAAAGGTGAACTGTTTACATTCCTACATGGAAAGACAATATTTGTAACTCTTAAAACTTTTCAGTATCTGGGTAGTTGGTAGGACCACACACACACACACACACACACACACACACATACACACATGCACACACACATACACACATGCACATGCACACACATACAGAGACAGAGAGCACAGAGTGAATTGAATAGGATGGGACCATATTTTAAAAGAAATTAAGGGAAATGGTGAGAGAGAAATGTAGTGGGAGGAGAGAGGGTGAAATGGAATGGGGTAAATTATCTCTCATTCAAGAGGCAAGCAGGAGACTTTTTAGTGGAGGGAAAAAGAGGAGAGCTGAGAAAAAAAAAAACCAAGAAGTTTACCCTCATCACATTTGACTAAAGGAAGGAATAAAATGCACACTCATTTTGGTATGAAAACTATCTTACAATACAGGAAAATGGGGGAGAAGGAGATAAGCAGGGTGGGGGGGATGATGGGAGGGAGGGCAATGGGAGGAGGGAGCAATTTGAAGTCAACACTCTTGGGAGGGACAGGATCAAAAGACAGAATAGAAACAATGGGGGGCAGGATAGGATGGAGGGAAATACAGTTAGTCTTACACAACACGACTATTATCGAAGTCATTTGCAAAACTACACAGATATGGCCTATATTGAATTGCCTGCCTTCCCAAAGGGAATGGGTGGGGAGGGAGGGATGGGGAGAATTTGGAACTCAAAGTTTTAGGAACAACTGTTGAGTATTGTTCTTGCTAGTAGGAAATAAGAAATACTGTTAATGGGTAATAGAAAGTCATCTGGCCCTACAGGACAAAAGAGAAGATGGGGATAAGAGAAGGGAAGGATGATAGAAGAGAGGGCAGATTGGTGATAGGGAAAATTAGAATGCTCGGTGTATTGGGGTGGGAGGAGGGGATAAAAGGGGAAAAAACTTGGAACCCAAAATTTTGTGAAAATGAATGTAAAAAGTTAAATAAATTTATATTAAAAAAAATAAAATTAACAAACAAATAAATGAATGAATGAATGAATGAATGAATGAATGAATGAATGAATGAATAAAAGGAATCACATGGCTTCTAGTCCACCTAAAACATCAAAATGGGAGCTTGGTGTAGTGGCTAGAGAGCTAGCCAAGAAGACCACGGTTCACATCTCATCTACGATACTCACTCTGTGACTCTGAGCAAATCATCTAAACTTTCAGTGCCCTTCAAAATTAAGACTACAGATAGAAAGTACTCTTTATCCCCAATATTGACAATAGGTTTAGTTTGGATTGTGAGCATGATCCAAATATATTATATATATATATAAATATATATATACACACACACACATACATACATAAATGTTCGTATCATTGCATTTAAGCTTTTCTCCCTCAGTCTCTTCCTCTAAAACCCTGAACAGGAATTCTAACTTTCTCTATTCAAATACTGATAGAAATATAAAGTATTTCCTTTCATTTTTTTATATTTTGTAAACAATATATTAAAATTAAGGATCCTAGATGTAGCCAAGAAACACTTCGGCAATTCTAATACTAGTCTCAGGGAGCACATAAAATTATTTCTATTAAATTTTGTTTTAATTTACAAAGCAAGCAAAATGATCAATTGTATGTGTGTTTATAAAGTTTCTAATGGTGGTTCAAGTCATTTTCATTTGGACTGAAATTTAATAAGATAGTTTTTAAATTGTTTCAAGTTATAATATTGTCAATCTAGTAGTTCAAATGATTGCAATACTTTTTCTCAACTGCGAAACATTTTGGACTAATTTACCAAAATAATTAACTAATGAATTTAGAAAAGATTTTTTGAGTTCCAATGAATAAATGAGTTTTATTGCATCCTTCAGTTTTAGATTTTGGGGAGTTTTTTTCCCAGTATTCATTACAGGCTATCTGATTGGGCATTCCCAAAGAAAAAGACATAGAATTCACAAGTCAAAGAATAGATGGCTGTTGAGTAGTCATAGTAGCTAGTGTTAAAAAACTCATTAATTTTGAATAACAGTTTTAACATTTCCCTAGTGTTCCCGAAGAAGCAAAATTGTATTCTTGCTAGAAATCTTTAAATCATTTTGGTTCCATTTTTTTCTGGTGACCTCTCTTATCTGCTTTCAAAGGTCAAGAAATGTCCTTGAAACAAATTATCACTATGCAGTTGCATAATCAAACTCTGCTGACTTCCAGAGATAAATCCAACTGAAGTGCCACCCCACCTCGAGCTCAGAGCAAAAGCATTTCAAAAGCTTTATATATGCTAAGGGAATAGAGAGCAATGAGTTGTTGCTATGTTAAAAACCAGTAATTTTTCATCCAATCCTATCACAGATTGGTTACTCTTTATTTAAATATCCTTTTACATACCAATGTAAATAGACAGACAGATAGATAGATGTGATATACATATATACATAATATATAGATTATATAGTTATATAAATATAAAATATAGAGATATACACCTATGAAAAGAAAGGGACAGAAAGAAAAAAGAGAAAGAGAGAGGGAAGGAAAGTGAGGGTGAAGGAGAAGGAGAGAAAGAGAGAGAGAGAGAGAGAGAGAGAGAGAGAGAGAGAGAGAGAGAACACTATAAGTAATAAAGAGCTGGCTTCAGAACCAGGAACATCTGAGATCAAGTCCCACCTTAGAGACATAATGGCCATATTACTATGGGGAAGTCACTTAACATTTCAGTCCTCAAGGTAGCTTTCTAAGACTAAAAAATAATGGAGAAGGTGCTTGTATTTATTGACAGAGGGAATTTTCTCTTGAAAAGTTTCCTGTACTAATGAAGCCATAGTTCTAGTTGCTAAACTAATACGCCTTAACTGTTTTGTTTGGGGTTTTTATTTGGGATAGGGGAAGGGGAAGACTGGGTAGGGATGAGAGGTCAGAGGCCATTCATGGGCCAAGACTAACACTGTTCCATAGAGAAGCTTAAACATCCTTCATTTTTTTCAAATTGTGTCAGCTTGCCTGTTCACCACTCCTAGGGGGTAACAATATTGATGTCAAGCTTAGTGTGTATAGGCTGATTGGCTTTTAGTGCTACTGGAGCTCAGAATTCCTCATCCCAATAATTCACCATCCTCTTCCTTCCAGGAGCAGGACTACAAACATCGATCAACAAGTTTATCAATTTTTTTCCCCAAGGTCTGCAAGCAGTATGTGATTAAAGGTTACTCTTAATCTCCAGCAAAATTCTAATCACTAATAGAAAGGAGTTATTTAAATACTGAGAAACCTAAAAAGGAATATAAAGCTATAATTTACACACAAGAATTTACTAATTTGAAAGTGCCTGGTAAAGTAGCATAATAAATAACTTAATTTTATATAGGGTTTTCCTTACTATAATCTTAGAAGATATGATAAGATACCCCTATTTACAAATGAAGGATCTAAGTGTCAAATAAGTGATTGTTCTATACATGCACACACACACACACACACACACGCACAGCTAGTAACTAGCAGAGAAGAGATCCGCAACCCACATCTTCTAATTACAAACCCAATGTTCTATGTGTCACATTGTCTCTGTATTTTTCTCATGGTTGCTCATAGAGCACATTATGTTATTTTCAGTGACAATGTATTGTTAATATTGAATAAAAATGATTTCTTTCCTAATATTAACATAACAAAATCTATTATAGAAGGTTACCAGTGTTAGGAGACCAATTTTATAATGTCAATCAAAAAATCAGGTACATGGATATGCGAAACTAGCTGAAGATTAACTGAAGTCAACTGAGGGCATTAGCAATGATCAGGTCACTTAGGAATAAAATCAAGATTAAGTACTATAAAAAGTGCTTTTCATATAAAATCAACAAAACACGCACACACGCACATACACACACAAACACACACACACACACACACACACAAACAGAAAAAGTTATCAGAAGAATGTTGCCAAAATAAATTCATCCTTGAGAAACCTTACCTGGGACTGAGTATCCCACAGTGCCTTAGACACTCTCTTCCTCCTGGAAATCCACATTTAACAGAGTTGTTAGGACAAGTCATGGTATGTGATCTAGTCTTAAAAACCACTTATCCTCTTCTTTTGGCATCCTGATCATTAGTGCCATCTTTAACACATATTAGTTGTGTGACCCTACGAAAGTAACTTAACATCTCTGTTCTCTAAGAAGCTCTCTAAGAATATAAGCTGAAGAAAAGATGCTGACCTGCACTGGTATATGCTAACCAGGGAGCTCCTTAAACTGAAATTATAGATCTAGGACCCATCGCTATTATAGAGTAATACTAACATTGATTTTATTTCAACTGAGAAAAATAAAATAGAAAACGTGCTAACACAAAAAGAATTTACTTTAAATGTAAGAAGGAACAGAGGGGGAAATTGCTTTTTTAGAAATGACAAAAATTTTAAGAGGTATCCTGTATCAGAAATGAATGGCTTAAAGGAAAAAGACTGGTAAAATACTTTAAAAAGCACTGAACTTAAAAATCAGGAACTTTATGTTCAAATTGCAGCTCTTACAGTTACTAGCTAGCTGCTTCTCTATGGAAAAGTCACAACTTCTCTGAGCCTCAATTTCTTTATCTGTAAGACAGAAGCTAAAACTCACTAGGTTAACTTTCTGTGTAAATGTGATATATTGCTATTGCTATTACATTTTGAACCTGTAAAGGCCTTCAAAGTATAGCTTAAATTCTGCTTTTACCTGAGGCCTTGTCTCCTTGCCTCCCAATTACTTTATATGCATTTTATATATACTTATATATGAATATGTGCCTCCAAATAGGAAGAGGGGAGGAACTTTATTTTTTTCTGTCTCTAGCACCTAACATAATGCCTGGTTCATACTAAGTGCTTAATAAATGCTTCTTGATTGATTGATGTACCAGCAGATGATGAATGAGATGAACAAGTAGATAATTCTATGAGAAATTTAATCTCCAAATAAGTCAATATATATCTTTGTACTTAATGACTTCAATTAAAATGTGGGTGCAAGAGAGAGTGGCAAAAACTATGTTATAATACATAGATTCAAGAAAGGGCAAATCACTAAACTTCCCTGGGGCTCAGCTTCCTTTCTGATCTGTAGAATTTTAACACGTCCATTTAGCGCATCACATAACTAACCGCCCCTTATGACTAAAAAATAAAAACAAGATCTTTTCCTCTATACTATTCCAAGAGTCTACCAAATGGGTACGTTGAACTTTTTCTGCCTCCTACTCCTATTTTCTCCTCTGGTCTGCCTCAAGTCATACACTGCCATCATCTTGACTCCAGAAACTTATCTTCTGATTATTTACCATTGACTCCAGAACAAGGAGAAGGAAACAGAAAGGCATGGTTTCTGCCAGTAATTTAGAACCCAAAAGGTCACATAGGAATGGGCAGACTACTAACTTGGACAACTACTAAATATCCTAATTGAGGTTCCTTTTTCACCATCACCACCACTGATGTTCTTCATTTCTCCATTTCCCTACCTCCATCATAATTTGGAGGAACAGTGAAAGAAATAAAGACAACAGCTGAGGAACTTTGACAGACTCTTAGTATATGGGATACAGTTACTGTAACATCAGACTTCAAGCGGACAAGGGTTTCGATTAGCAAATATGCTTACCTGCAACAATAACTGATGAAGATGATAGATGTCGCAAGAATTAAGACTAAAGCTGCCCCTCCAGCCATGAAGAAAACAATCTGATAGTCTGTTTTTGCTGAAAGGAGAACAATTCAGGGCATTAGGAAAGAAAACTATGTGCAAACCAATTTCTGCATAACAGCTAGTACTTATGTTATACTTTAAGGCTGGTAAAGTGCTTTAACATGTTATCACTTGATCCTCATACTAATGCTGTGAGGTAGATACTATTATTATCTTCATTTTAAAGATGAGGAAACTAGCAGAGAGATCAGATGACTTATCCAAGGTCACACAGCTAGGAAGCTAGGAAGAACTCGGATCTTCCTGACTCCAAGTCCAGTGTTGTATCCACTGTGCCCCTACCTGCCCCAGATGGCACAAGCCAAGATGCGCAAACAGCCTTAACTAGCTACATGGTTGTAAACAAACAAAAAAAACAGTATATTGAGTAACAATCATGCTAAAGTTAATAATAAGAAACTTTTTGTTCTTCCTGTTGCTCCCAAAGTTAGACAGACGTTATAGTCATATCTGAATCTTCATGACCTTGTATGGGTTTTTCTTGACAAAGATATTGGAGAGGTTTTTCATTTTCTTCTCTCAGAGATTCAGGAAGAGTTAAGTAACTTGCCCAGGGTCATACAGCTAATGAGTGTCTGAGGTCATATTTGAACTCACGTCTTTCTGACTCGAGGCCCAGTGCTCCATCCACTGAGCCACCTAGCCACCTCTAGATAGATAGACATTGTGCCATTTCCCCCACACAATTACAGTACCTTTTATGGGAAAAGTCACTGTCAAAATAACACAGAGATAAACAATGATGTAATAACAGCTAATATTTATGAAGCACCTACTATGTTCTAGGCCCTGGGCTAAGCACTTTACAATTATTATCTCATCTGATCCTTATAACAACCCTGGGTGGTAGGTACTATAATTATCCCCTTTTTACAGACAGGGAAAAAGAGAAAAATACAAGTTAAGACTTGCCCAGAGTCACACAACTAGTAAGTGTCTGAGGCGAAATCTGAACTCAGATCTTCTTAACCCCAGTCCCAGGGCTTTATTCCTTACATCATCTAGTTGCCAGATGAAGATTAAATCTTTTTTTAAGTACTCAAGGTATCAAACACATACACACACACACACACACACACACACACACACGCTCACATATATACACACATACCTAAAAACACAATTTGTTATATGAAAGCAAAACTTTGTTTAAGGAAGCTCTCCAGGTGATTTGAACAGATGGCAATAAATTTGAACAGAGATTTCTACTCTACCCTTAATCTTGTCATGAAAAGAATGCAGGACAAGGTCTCAGAAAAACTAAGCTTTAGTTTGTTTAGCTCTACGGCTAACTATGTAACCTTAGCTGAGTCTTGATACTCGTTGTACTTCAGTTTCTCCATCTGCTAAAGACATTTGCCCACTGACACCTAGCAGACTTCAAGCCTGACTGAATGCCAGTGGATAATCTAATCCTGCCTGGAACTGACATGAAGTTGGGGAGATACTGTATCCCTGCAATGTCCTTACTATTAGTGGCAGTTTCCTATAGTCAAAAGGTTTGTAAGCTTAAAACCAGATCTATTCAATTATAGATTATGGGTAGGGGAACATCCAAGGTTATCTAAAATTAAGCTATTAGGCATAGGACTTTAGACCAATAATATTAAGTTAGGGTCCTTTAATTCTTAGTAATACTGTGGAGACAATTAGGTCAAGAGCTTGTGAAGTTAGCAACATAAGTATTATATTTGTCTCAGTTGGTTAATATTTTAAAAAAAAATTCTTTTGTGGTCCATATTGTAAATGCTTTAAAAAGATGTATCACCTGACCAAAAGTCTGAATTGCTTTATCTGTTATAAACTGTGTTAAAAATAAATAAAATAAAATAAAGTCATTTGACAAACCTTCCTTCCTACAGTTCAAAATATTCTAACGATCCCCTGAGATAATACGTATAAAAGTACTTTACAAAGCGTGGATTGCTGTAGAAATTTAAAGCATTATTATTATCATCTTACCTTTGGGCAAGCAATTTTGCAGAATCCCAAAGTAAACTCCTGTCAGGCAACATGTATGCCCCAAGTGAAAGGTAAGAGCAGAGCAATAGCTTTCAACCAAGTTTCCCTCCCTTCTGGAAAACTGTGCCATTATACTAATGGCTAGATATCTTCCTAATGGTTTCCAGATTTTGTTTGTATCAACCATCTTTTGACACCTGAAAAATCCTAATTTCATCTGATTCCTTCATTTCAGTCAATTAGGTACTCGTCCCGTATTCCCAATCAACCATTCTGGCTGAGGAATTTTCCTTTATATTTTTGATAGAAAATAAAAACTAATACTTTGGACTTCTCTTTTTGTTTTACAAATAATGTTAACAGTAAGAAATTGAGTAAATAAGAACAGAGCTCAGTCTCTGATGAGCAAAAATGATGAAAAAAAGTGATATGCATCATTGTGGTATAAGAGGTTTTCATCATGGCATGGGAATTACTGACAAGAAGCAAATGAACAGAAATTGACATTTCAAAATTAGGGCAAGCTCCCTTAAAATGGTTTGGATGTCACCTCCTGCCACTTCCAGATGGGATCTACCCTTTCCTATTCTCAGGCCACAAAAATAATATAACATTTTATTCCAAAGCTTCCCTAATAAGTAAAGGGACCTCCTGAATCTCATCCGAAAGGCTGTGAAAGCCAAAAGGTGATGAAATTGCAGCAACAAAAACTCAGCCTGGCATCCATAAGAAGCTGATAATCATGGAGGGGAGGGGAATGCATGGATACCAAGGACTCATGCAGGCTTTTTTATCTGCCCTTAACTCCAAAGTGACCTTTTTTTTCTTAAAGATATGGTAATGACCGATTTTCATCTGTCTGAAAAGTATGAATTGATTATCTACTTTGTGGAAGGCATTGTGCTGTAAACGCTGATGTACATGTTGTTCAGTCACTTTTCAGTCATGTCCAACTCTTTGTGACCCCAAAGTTCTTGGGGTGTTCTTGGCAAGGATATTGTAAAGGTTTACCATTTTCTTCTCCAGCTCATTTTACAGATAAAGAAACTTGGGTATACCGGGTTAAATGACTTGTCAAGGGCTGCACAGCTAGTGTCTGAGGCCGGATTTGAATTCAGGAAGACCACTGCCAGGCCTGGCACTCTATCCGCTGCATCACTTAGCTCCCCCTCCGGCGTGTACAAAGCATATTAATGCACAACCCTTACCCTCATGCAATTTACAGTCTCCTTTGGGAGATAAGACAAGTATTAGAGAAAGTTAGCCATATTTTCTTTTTCTGTACTCCACCCAGGGCTATCCCCCATGCCTAGAACATGTTTTCTCCTAACCTCTGCTTCTCAAAATTTCTTGTTTCACTCACTGTTTAGCTCGATCCTGCATGAGACCAGTTTCCCTCAAACTGCTAGTGCCTCCCCCCAAAAAACTACTTCTGTATGTACTTTGCATATGTGTGTATGTTGTCTCTTTATAGCAATACACTATACCCCAGGACCTAGCATGGTGACTGGCTCATAAGAAGAGATTAACAAAATCTTAATAATTGCTTGACTCACAGACCAAGAGATGTTGCACAGGGTGAGCAAATGTGTAATTAGGAAAAATTTGATAAAATTATCCAAACAAGTCCAGATATGGTTTGGGACTCAATGACTTCAGTGTAAAAGGGAAAATGGCAAAACTATGTTAAAATATGTGATTTGAAATCAAGACATAAAAGAAGTCAACACCTATCAGAATAATCAGATGCTTCACATCTGTACATGATAAACATTTTCTTCATGAAGAGAACTAGAAAGCTCTGGATGTGGCAAGGACTGATACATATGATACAAACCAAATTAAAAAAAAAAGAAATCAAGTATCTTAGCAAAATATTAAAAATTGTTGTAGACACAGGAGTCATTTTAGGAGTAACTGTGCACAGTTATATTATCATCAACTGGGTAGAGCTAAGGCCAAAATCAATATCAAATAAGAAGAAAAAATAAAGATGAGGAGGAAACATTGTGCAAGATCACAGATCGCAGTAGCTCCAATTCAGTCAATGTTTAAATGTACTATCAACTTTGAAAAACGGGAAATGAAAAAAAAGGCAAGACTATTATCATTCTTTAGAGAAGTTTAACTGGTTCAAAATAATGGCCACAATGAGGACGCCCCTGAAAGCTAAGTATGTAAATGTAATCTCCTTTATAAGAAAAGAGAAATAGCAATCAAAACCAGCCTCTGTTTATAACATCAACTCATTTGTAAAATATTAAAAAGAGGAGAGGACTCACAAAATTAGGAAATGAGACAAGAGATTGGAATGAGGCTAAGTGAGATTATCTCCAAAACACTGATAGATAAAATTAAGAGAAAGGAACACAGATGTAAAATGTAACATTTTCCAATATTTTAAAGCAATCTACCTTCATTTGTGATAATGATGGAACCACTACATTTGTACTTCATCACCATAGTCCCTGCTGTACCATGTGAGGAAGCAGAAATGATAGTTGCTGTAAGATGCTGAAATGGGAAAGAGTGGCTAGACTTTACCAAACATATAAAAAATAAATCCATATAACAGTAACACCTAATCTGGAGCAGCAATCCCAGATCCATATTTCCCTATTTGAACCCCCTAGTCAGAATTATAGAGTGTGGCTATTACTAGGGGGCCCTGAGGGAATAGAGGCATTCTTTCTAAAGCTATAACTTTAGAGTTCCCACCAATGTGCTCCACCCAATGATAATCAATTGACATCAATTAACCAGTCAGACATAATTAGCCTCCAGTCACAGATATTAACTAAGGCAATATAGTAAGAATAGTTGATACAAAGCTTTCCTCCTAAACCAGGAGCATTTTTTCCCACAAGCACAGGAATAGTCTAGGAGTAAGTGAGCTCAAATATAGAGCATAAATGGCAAAGGGGTAACCAACAGCTAGCTGTCTTTTTGTCCTGATTTTGAAGCCCTCATGAGGTTTCTCTTAGTTGTGGAGTAATTTTCTGATGGGCTCCTTATAGTGTCTGTCCTAAGGCTGACTTTCTTTGATGTATCTAGCTTTGCTGGACTCCTGATCTAGACACTGCCAATAATTACTACAAGTCCAAGGATACTGAGGAGCTATCCAAATCCTCTAATTCTTCATGTTCTCCTCTCTGGTCATTGAGAAATATAGGAGCTCTAATTCACTTTTTAGCAAGCAGTTCCCTTTCAGTGTCTTGACTAGAACTGTTTTCTAGATTGCAAGATATATGAATGCTTAGGTTCAGAACTTTATTGTTATACTACAGAAATCCCATAGGGCATGAACAAGTCTCCTCATCCAAACCAACACATTTCCTTCGAAGCATCCCTTCATTTCATCCAATGTACTTTACTCTCTCTAAACTGGTTAATTAGCTTGTTTAAACAAGTTCAATGTCTTTCATTGAGTAAAACTGTTCTTACTCAGTAAAAGTATCACAGTTAAAATATCTTATCTCTTACTTTAAATAGGGGGTGTTTGGGTGGGTAGAGTGATTTATTGATTGCTTCAATCCTGACCCTAACCCCCATCCTTTTATCAGAGATCTTGAAATTTTAAGAGCATGTCAGGTTCAGTTTTTAAGATATTAAAAGAAAGCAAGAATCCAAAGTAATACATACAACTACAGACAATAGTTTATAAATAAACAGGTGAAAGAAATTATATCAGCAACTATTGATCTAGATGCTCAGGATAGATGGTATGGAGTAGTAGAGATTGCTAGATGAGGAATGAGATGTATGTTCAATTCTTGGGACTTATTTTGTACTTAGAGTTGTATGATCCTAGGTAAGTTTGTCTACCTCAGTTTCTTCATCCATAAAACCCAGAGAGTAATACTTTACGACCTATCTCTTAGGATTGTGAAAAAAAAAAAGTAGTACATAAGTACAATCTACATAAAATCTTTGTGTGAAGGGTCAATGTATTTAAAAAAATGTATCCTCAATGAAAATATAAGGAGATAAACAGAATTTTATAAAGAAATTTACATAACAGACCATATCTTTACAGTCAGAAAACTGAGAGATGCAGAAAATATAGACTCTTATTGGGTCTCATGTTCATTTAAAAAAAAAGAATTAGAATTAATACAACAAAATTCAGCCTTGAAAATTCTATTCACAAAAGGAATTTCTCATGTATACATTAAACTTACAAAATAGTTTATGGTGCACATGACCATAGACCTAATTTCTCCCAAAGAATCATTGATCTAGAGCTAAACAAAATTTCAGGGGCCATCTAATTCATCCCTCTCACTTGGCAGTTGAGGAAACTGGGGTCCAGTATGGTTAAGTGGCTTGTTCATAATCACACAGATGGTCAGCCTTGGAGGCAGCTTTTGAAACCAGGTTCTCTGACTCCAATGCTCACTCTCCAATATCTTCCATTATAAACCTACTATTTGTTCCCACTCCCCTAAGATGACTCCATTCTAAAATCAACTCCTTCCTTGGAACCACTATATCATAGAAAACACCTAGCAATGCTGCTTACTTCCTTCTTTTTGTCCTCAGCTCTTAGCACAGTACCTGGTGAACAGTAAGCACTTACTGGATACTCTATTTTCTATCTATTATCTATCTATTTTCTCTCCCATTCGGATCTGCTGGATGTTAACAATAAAGAAAGAATAAAATTATGTCACATGTCCTTACCTAAAATATTTCACAGTGTGAGATAAGTGGGATAAGAGTTAAAGTTTTAAAATGTGCAACACGGCCCATAGCTACCCACAGTAGCAAAAAAAAAATCACAAAATCACAAAAAAATTATTTTCCCTCCCATCTTTTTTCTCAACGATTTTAAAAGAATCATCAAAATGTTTCCCTTACACAGGCATTTGTGGTGGAAGGAGGCTGAATAAGTTGAGTTCAATAGACTTAAGTATGTGTGGGATAAAAAGACCCTTATTCAAAATCTTAAATAAATGAAGAGGCTTCTCAATAAGAACAGAAAGAAAAAGATTTATTACAATTCTCGAGAAAAGGATATCCCTCCACAAGGTAGGAAAATCTGGTGGAGGGAGGCAACTTACAGAAAGTGAAGCACAATTTTTATATCCTAAAGCAGAGAATCCCACCTTCCCACTATCCCACCTCTCCATTGGCTGGGAGGCGGGCTCACAATCTAAGCACGAAAAACTAGGCAAACCCCGGAGAAATCTTCACCTATCCCAACACAAATACCTCATCTAATATCTAATTTAACTGCTGATGTGGCTTTAGAAAGGAGGGGAAGGGGAGAAGCAAGAACTGGTCTTGTTGATGTGGCAACAGTACAACAAACAAAGGGGAGATTTGAATAACTTCCAAGTTTCGGCTGCAGCCTGCAGCATTTTCACAAAGAAAGCTGGTAGCTGGTAAGGCGGGGGGACCCAACTGACTGTCCACAAGCCCTGGATACCTGAAACTCAGATATCCAAGGAGAGAGGACTTAAGGAAGAGAAATTTTATTTAGAAAATCCAATATTCCCCATATCATGGGTATATAGAGTTTTTTGAGTATGTGAATTTCAAGTAGTATATTTGTCTTTGGTATGATCTGTGAGTGGTAATTTGCCAGTATGATCCATGAGTAAGTTAGTATGCGTGTTTGATAATGTGTCTGCATAAATAATGTGGTACTATTCATGTCTCTTTCAATGAAGCTAGGTGTGAACTTCTGAGAAAACTTAGCAAACATTCATGGACTCACTGGTAGGATAAAGATAGGGTGTGTGTGTGTGTGTGTGTGTGTGTGTGCGCGCGCGTGTGTGTGTGTGTGTGTGTGTGTGCGTGTGTGTTTAAGAATGGTGGAGCAGACTTAGTGGAGATCCTTGAGATGATAGCTAATACAGACAGAGCACAGAGAGCCACTAGTATTGATTATTAAGCCCAGCTCTTCGGGATCATGGGGAAGATCTAGAGGCAGACAATCCTTGCCTATGTATTTGGCACAGTGACTGAGAATCCTAAATTCTCATGGATTATTTGTAGGTTTAATGGTGATAAATCATAAAAAGATTAAATATGCCTACTTCCGAGTGACCCCCAAATGTCAATCAACCATTAAATATACATTTATTAAGCATCTACTGTGTACTGGGCACTGCCTAAACGCAAGAAGCACAAAAAGAGGCAAAAGACACTCCTCGCCCTCAGGGAGCTCACAATCTAATATGGGAGACAACATGCAAACAAATATATATAAAGCAAGCTATATACAGGATAAATAGGAAATAATTAAAAGAAGGAAAGTACTAGAATGAAGAGGGACTAGGGAAGGTTTCCTATAGAAGGCAAGATGTTAGCTGGACTTAAAGGAAGTCAGGGAGGTCAGCAGTTACAAAAGAGGAGATAGAGCATTCCAGGCATGGGGGACAACCAGAGAAAATTCCCAAAACTGATAGATGGAGAGTCTTGTTTGTGGAACAGCCAGGAGGTCAATGTGACCCGCAGCACTTTCACAAAGAAAATGGAGTGGTTTTGCACTTCCTTCTCCACAATGGCTCAAAAACTACATATTGGGGAGTAAGGTATAAGAAGACTGTAAAGGTAGGAGGCAGCTAGGTTACTAAGGTTTTTGAACACTGAACAGAGCATTTTGTTTTTGTTCCTGGAGCAGCTGAATGAAGGATGGATTGGAATGGAGACTTGAAGCAGGCCACAAGAACGCTATGGCAGTCATCAAGGCCTGTGCCAAGGTAGGGGAAGCATCAGAGGAGAGAAGGGAACATACTGAAGAGATATCACAAAGGTTAAATTGCCAGGCCATGGCAACAACCTGGATATGAGGGGGGAAAGATAGTGACGAATCCCTGATGATGCCAAGGTTGGGTCTAAGAGATTGGGAAGACAGTGTTGCCCTCTAGAGTAACAGGAAACATAGGAGAAGGAAAGGGTTTGGGGGCGGGGGAGAATAATGAGTTCTGTTTCGGACATACTGAGTTTAAGATGTCTACTGGACATCCATTTTAAATATCTGAAAGGCAGTTGGAGATATGAGATTAGAGGGCAGCATAGATATTGAGGCAGAAAAGGTAGGTTTGAGAATCATCATCATTGGGCAATTAAATCCGTGTGAGCTAACAAGATCACCATATGAAGTAGGATACAGGGAGAAGAGGACTCAAGATAGAACCTGGGGGACACCTACAGCTGGAAGCCTTGATCTGAAGAAGGAGCCAGCAAAGGAAACAGAAAAGAAGTGGTAATATATGTAGGAGGAAAAACAAAAAAGAGAGTGCCCTAAAAACCAAGAGAGATCAACAGTGGTAAAAGTCTTCAGAGAGGTTAAAGAGAACGAGGATTGAGAAAACGCCATTGGATTTGGCAACCAAGAGCATGAGTAACTTTGGAGAAAGCAGCTTCAGTGGAATAAAAAAATAGGAAGTCAGATTGTAAGAGGGTAAGAAGAAAGTAAAAGGAGAGGAAGTGGGGGCACCTATCGTAGATGGCCTTTCTGAGGAGTTTAGCTACAAAGGGCAAAAGATACACACACACACACACACACACACACACACACACACACACACACATATATATGGGGAGAGAGAGAGAGAGAAGAGAATTAGTATAGAAAGAAGGATCAAGTGAGGGTTTTTCAGGATGAGAAGTGTTTGTAGGCAATAGAAAATGGGCCAGTAGAGAAAGAGATGGAAAGTAAGTAGAAATCAAGATAGAATAAAACAAGATGGAAAATGAAGATATTGGAGTGGTTTTGCACTTCCTTCTCCAGTGAATTAAAACAAATAAAGGTTAAGTGACTTGTCTAGGGTCACACAGCCAGTAAGTATATGAGGCCAAATTCAAACTCAGTTTTTCCTGACTCCAGAGTCAGGTGCTCTAGCCTCCAGTTAGTCACAGAGTACCTGACATAATGTCTATCAATGATAGGCTTCACTCAATTGCACTACGCAGAGATGTCATCATACCAATGACAGATTGTTATAAGGCCTCTTCAGTGAAATCTACTTTATTTTATGAGGCTCTCACTACATCATAAGTATCAGTCATTCATTTACCATATCATACCCACATGTAAACTCCTAACCCTCTGCCACCTGTCCCACCTCCCACAGCATCATTTGCACCCACCAGCATTCTCCCACCTACATACAACCCCAACTTTTTACCTCCACGATTGCTTCCAACTTGTGCTATTCCTCTCTATCCTCCTCCAGGGCTTAGAATGACACCTGTCAGTTACCCTTCTCCAGCTGTGTCCCAAGGTGGACAACCCTTAGTGCCACCTTTCATCCCTCCTACCCATTATACCTCTTGTGGGAGAATTGGGATGTGCAACTTGGATAAGAAAATCTGATGCCTCTTCTCCTCATCCCTTTTTTTAAAATTGAAAAACAAACTACAAAAAAGAAACTTACAGTGATTCAAAATGGATTGATTTAAACATCCACAATAAAAAACAAAGCAGGTGAAAAATTCAGATTGGTCAGGTTACAACATACTGTTAAATAAACAATCCAGTGAGTTTGTTTGTTTATTTTAGATAGGTGCTGCATTGTTTGTTTTCCATTTTTGAAGAGGACCAAAATGACATCACCAATGTAAAGTGAAATTTCATTGTGTCCAATGGTGGCTAATCAGACCAATATGAGCTTAGAATGCTCTACCACAGGTTGGGCACAGATAGTCCATATGAATTTTGGGGGTGGATACTCCAAATTTGTGCATCCTACATTTACTTTGTGCTGTCTTAATTCTGTTTTTTTCATTGAGCCCAGCAGCTTCTCTGATGTGGGCATTCCATGCTGAGAGGTCCTGTGCCAGCGTCTCCCATGCTGCATACTTAAATCCAAAGTTCTTGAGAGAGACCTTGAGAGTGTCCCTGAATCACTTCTGACCACCATGTGATCACCTGCCCCATGTGAGTTCTCCACAAAATATTCTTTTTGGCAAGCATATATTTTGCATTCAAACAACATGGGCAGCCCATCAGAGTTGCGCTCTCTAAAGCATAGTCTGAATGTGTGGCAGTTCAGCTTGAGCAAGGACTTCAGTGTATGGTAACTTATCCTGTCAGGTGACCCTCAGAATCTTCCTGGGACAGCTCAAATGGAAGCAATTCAGTTTCCTGGCATGGCACTAATAGACTGTCCACGTTTCACAGGCATACAACAATGAAGTCGGCACAACAGCCCTGTAGCCCTTCAGCTTGGTAGTCAGTTCAATCCCTCTTCTCTCCCAAACTTTTCTTTGGAGCCTCCCAAACACTGAGCTATCTCTGGCAATGCATGCATCAACCTCGTTGTCAATGTGTACATCCCTGGAAAGGACACTACCAAGGTAAGTGAACTTATCCGCAGCATTCAAAACTTCTTCATGTGTTGTAATAGATAGTTTTTTGTATGGATGGTATGGTGGTGGCTGATGGAGCACCTGTGTTTTCTTGGTATTACTTATTAGGCCAAGGAGCTGCATATGGACAAGAAGCTAGACCAATCATGTAATAGGAATGGGATACTGGGCCAAATGATATTTGCGAAGTTGTATAGCACTGTATCAATGATCCTTCTCATTTATTTTCCCTATCATGTTCTATGTTTGTGAATCTTATATCGCTATGATCTTAAGAGAAACAATGTTGACCAAAAAATGGAAAGATATTAGATCTATATAAGTAGACTGTAGCATATTACAAAAATTGACTTCTATATGAGGAGGCAATCATTGGTCAATAAGCATTTTTAAGTAATTATCATGTATTAGAGCCTGTGCTAAGTTACAGAGACATAAGAAAAGGCAAAAGTAGTACTACTCCTGCCCTCAAGGAACATACATTCTAAAGGAGGAGACAACATGTGTGTAACTGGGTACATATAAGATATACACAAAGTAGATGGAAGTAATCTTGTATGGCATTAGTGGTTAGGGAGACTAGGAAAGGTATGTAGAAAAAAGGACATGCACTGAATCTTGTAGAAAGCCAGTGAAATCAAGAGATAGAGATGAAGTGAGGGTAGAGCATTTCATGTAGAGGACAGAGTCAATCCAAAGGTATGGAGACAGGAGATGGAATGTCACTCCATGGTACTGAAAAGTGGTCCAGTGTAGCTAGATTATATAATGTATGGACAGAATAAAGCAAAAAAGTTGTAAAGATAGGAAGGGATCAGTTTATAAAGAGCTTTAAATGCAAGCAGCATTTGATCCTGGAGATAATAAGGAGCCACTGAAGCTTGCTGAGTAGGGGGTTACATGAAGAGACTTATGCTTTAGATAAATCATCATATTAACTAAGTATTAACTAAGTAAAGGACACATCAGAGTAAGAAGATAGTTGAGGTAGAAAGATCACTTAGAATGCTATTGTAATAGTCCAGGCAAGAAGTTACATGTACCTGAACTAGGACTGTGGCTATGTGAGTGGAGAGAAAAAAGATGTATATGAAAGAAGTTATGAAAGTAGAAATAGTAAGATTTGGCCACAGACTGGATTTGTGGGGTAAATGAGAGTAAAGAATCAAGGATGCATTAACGTTTCAATCATGGGTGATTGAGAAAATGGTCATACCTTTGACAGTGACGGAATTTTGGCAGAGGGGAGGATTTGCGGGGAAAGACAATTAGTTCTGTTTTGAATATGTTGAGTTTGAGATGTTTACGGACCTATTTCAAGATGTCCTGGAGGAAATTTATGATGTATGACTGTAGCTCAGGAGAGAAAGAGAGTAGGGCTACAGATCTGAGAATTATTTGCATAGACATGCTATAAGTGAACCCATGGAAAATGACAAGATCAACAAATGATACAGTATAGAGAAAAAAAGAAAGAAAAGTATTACTAGAAAAGAAAGTGAGTTGGTTACACTGCAAGAGTATGAGGCAAGGTACAGACAGAGTGTTGAACCCAGAAAATGTGAAATCTCCATTTTTTATTCCTCAATTTCTTGATCTATAAACTGTAGACACTAACTGCAACTTTCTCAGAGCTAACGTGAAAAAAATGGGTCAATTTGGTGAAAGTGCTTCAATTCTTCAAATAAATGCTTAATATAAATGAAAGGCTATAATGAGCTTCTTCATGTCTAATTTTAAAATATAAAAATGGGGAGAAGGTCCAACTTTCCCTAAGAAAAACAGACAGATATTCCATCCAAACAGAAGATGGTTTGTCAGAAAAGAAATTCACAATTATCTCTAAAGGAATTAAGTGCATTATCCAATTAATTTGTTTCATAACCTACTCTGATTACTCAAAAAAGTGAAACTACTTCTCATTCTTTCCCCCATTTTATCCTTTCTGCCTTACAGGTGAGTAACAAGGACTTAGTAACCAGACTGCCATCTCCCCAAGCAATTCAGTAGTCCTAGGGTAGGATACAAATGTAAAAGCAATCAAGTTCACATGGTTGTTTCAGGGAGTTAATCAATAGTTCATGACATTCCTTTTTCCCAAGTACCTCAAAGAGACCCAGGGTAGAATAAAAACAACATTTAAACCCTACTTTGGGAGAAAGAGAATTTATTTCCCAGTCCTAGCAATAGCTTCATGTTGATTAGTAAGGGTGCTTTTACTTACATCTCAGGGCTGTCTTGATTCATAGGGGACAAAAATGTCTTGAACCATAAAGCCACCATTTTCCTTCCCTTCCTAAAGCATAAATACAGTTTAAATAATTTGAACCAAGCCAGTAGAATACATAAATTAATAACTCACTCCTAGACAGTAACTCTACAAGCCAAGTTTCTGCCCATCACAAGTATTTATGGATGAAGTACAATCCCTTGAAACAGGCCCTTGATGGAAATGCTCCTGGCACAAGGTGAACAGCAATAGTCACTAAGGTCCATAGAAAATAAGTCAAGTAATTTAGAGCTCCAATAGCAAAGTAGCCTTTGTTTGAACAAAACTCAGAGATACTTATCCTCTTGCTACTTCTGGGGAGTGGGAGGGGAAGAAGGGAAAGCATCATGGAACAGAAGGGGAAATGTGAATTCTATAATAGTCTGTTACATTATACATTTCACGAAGAGATTCAGAAAAAGCAAATATATCAAAATATTGAAATCCATCAATAGCAGGAAAAATAAGGCAACCAGAGTCTATATTTGGCAAAATGGTCTGAGTTTTTGCCTCCCTATCCTAGATAGAGATAAGCATCTTCAATTAAACTCTTATTGGATATTAACTAGTCTCTGATATTAGGATACTACAGGGAAGTGTCATTACCTGATTCAGCATACCAAGATAAAACACTATGTCAATCAAAGAATTTCATGCCATATCTTCAGCATGACATAAATTACATACATTGTATACACACACACACACACGTATCAGTATTTACTACAGACAAAAATTCTATTTCCATAGCTAGTGCCTTCATATTCAGGACTTGCAGTAAACTAAGTATGAAGTAACTGAAAATTCCCCTTAGCCTTGACAAGAGGAGGCTATCACACTGATAAATGAATATAGTCAATGATAGTTTTTTAGATTAGTAAAAATGTTGGTGACCTTGATGATTTGTCGAACTTATCTGTAAAGCTGAAACCCATAGCTACTGGATCCCATTATACTAATGTTATTCTGAGATTTGAAAGGTCAGCTTCTTTGCACAAATCAATTCCATATCCTTTGTGTTTCAGAAACCTTTCCTTGTTTCTAAGGAAATAGTTATTAGGGAACAGAAATGATATTTAGGAAAATTATGACAATGGCAACCAAATTTAATCTGTCTCCTAGGTAAATACCCAACAATGTTTTTCTAAAGAGCTTCAAAATATAATCCTCATCAAGAAATTAATTAACAACATTTTATTTAGAGAGCTTACTATGTGCTGAATACTGCTTTAGGTACTAGAGAGAGAAATATAATGAAATAAATGTAAATGCCTTTATTTTTTAAAGGCTTATGTTCTAATGGGAAAGAACACAATGAGACACATAATAAATTCAGAATAGTTATAAATATAAATACAAGGTAGTTTAAGAGGAAGCCCAGTAGCAGTGGAAGAAAAAAACAGAAAAGTCAATGACAAAGGCTTCTGTGACAAACCCCAAGTTAAAAAGTGAAAAAAGTTATGGATCTGGGATTTAAAATCAAGCTTAATAGTTCCTTACAATGCTTTTTCTCTGCCTGGGTAAATAGCCAGAATCCTATGTGAACTGGCATTTAAAAACTTTAGCCCACATGGTAACTATTTGGACAGTAGCAGGCTGGCACCTGAACTTTGCCTCCAGGAATTCTGTGAATGTCTGTCTTGGCTATGTAATTCAATTTTGGAGTATTCACATTTAAAAAGTATTATAATGTGACTTTTTGCCAAAATCCTGCTACAAAGTTTTGTCATGGCATAGAAGTGATCTCGGATTCTCAAAAATTGTGCCAGTAGAGCATATAGTCTTGCATGTATTATCATGAAAGAAAGGCATTGAAATCAAAGACTGCTTTCTAAGGAACACTCTAGCTAAGCACAAATAGACTCATTGCCAGTGAGCTAGCCATTTGGTGATGAAGAAAAAATACAAAATCACCCTCAGTCCTATGCGAACCTTTCACTTTTGTGATAAAGGGAGTGGGAGTGGGAGTGATACTGGTAAAAGGTCAGAAAAGTTGGCCAAGGGTGTTAAGAATCATATCATCTTTAGATGGTCTATAAACTTTAGCCTAAATATTGGTACTCTAAATGTGACATTCTTGTTTACAAGCAACAATGAGACATACTACTAGAAGAACTGAATTGTGTAAGTCATTACATTTTCACTTTGGGGTGTAGGGTGTGTTTAGGGAGGACCAGTACCAGTACCTTTGGTGTGATGGCTGCTGAGCCCTTTTTGGGGCTTTTTCTAACTTTGGTGTCCACCTGTTCCATCTAACTCTCACCTGTGACTCCAAGAAGCTACAGCATGTGCAGCAGCCACACACCAGTAAACCATTTCAGCAGATGGGCCAAACAAGGTTGAGGGCAGCCAAGGGGTCTCAAACAAATTGGTGAGGTACAGGGGAGTCTACCCCAAGCATGTGAAGACTTCATCTGGTGAATGGATGGATGAGAACAATTTGTTCCAACGGCCATGAAGGCATATGAAGCAGGTGATGTGGAGCACTTAGAGCTTGGTTAGACACCAAAGACATCAAGGTCATCCACTGCATTCTGAGCCGTTGTCAGTCATCTTGACTCTGTCCTGACACTGGACTATGATGACTCTGGAGGAGAGAGTGAGGCTGATGACTTC
Source organism: Bettongia penicillata ogilbyi (assembly GCA_023548195.1). Taxonomy (NCBI): domain Eukaryota; kingdom Metazoa; phylum Chordata; class Mammalia; order Diprotodontia; family Potoroidae; genus Bettongia; species Bettongia penicillata. The sequence continues at coordinate 733,602 of JAJHZJ010000183.1, forward strand.
GTGCAACTCTGCCTCACTTAAATCCAATTATGCATGAATCAAAAGATATCATCACCCATACTATTTCACTATTATGCCTCAAAGTCCTGTGGCAACAGGCAAGCAATGAAGCAGCAGGTGCAGGAGCTGTAGTCACAACTCTGCACATAGGCTGCACTGGAAGCAGCAGTGGGACGTGGCAGCTCTGTGGGTGTCTGAGCAACCTTTTAAGGATTGCACAGCTCGCCTCCTGGTGTGAGGAAGGGGGCTAGAAAAGGTGCCCTAAAAATTGCCTGCTTACCCAATCCTGGCCTGATTACCATGGCACTATGTGGTCAAAACACAAAAAAAAAAATGTATGAAAACATCTGCAAAGATGATTCCACTCACAATCAGCACATGGAATGTGCAAACACAAATAGACAACACAAAATCCACTAGACCTGAAAGAACTGCTCTTGTTGCAAGAGAACTCAACAGGTATCGCATCCAAATAGCAGCCCTGAGTGAAACAAGGTTGGCAAATGAAGGCCAGCTTACTGAAGCTGGAGCTGGATACACCTTTTTCTGGAGTAGGCACAGTGAAGAGGAGCATTGTGAAGCTGGCATGGGCTTTGCAATCAAAACCAATCTAATCAGCAAGCTGGCATGCCTGCCAAAAGGAGTGAATGATAGGCTCATGATAATGTGATTGCCACTTTCAGGAAAACACCATGCCACCATCATCAGTGCCTATGCTCCCACCATGACAAACCCTGATGAAGTCAAAGACAAATTTGATGAAGACCTAGAGACCCTTATGGTCAATGTGCCAAAAGAGGACAAGCTAATAATTCTAGGTGACTTTGATGCTAGAGTAGGCTCAGACTGCCAGATTTAGCAGGGAGTCCTAGGGAGGAATAGAGTTGGAAACAGCAACAGCAATGGTCATTTACTGCTGAAGACTTGTGCATCACATAACCTTCTCATCACCAACACTATCTTCTGTTTACCCAAATGCAATAAAACTTCATGGATGCACCCTCACAGCAAACACTGGCATCTAATAGATTATGTGACTATAAGGAAAAGAGACAGACAAGATGTGAGAGTGACAAAGGCAATGTGTGGTGCAGAGTGCTGTACTGATCACAGACATCCTTTTCAAGCTAAATATTTGCATTCATCAAAAGCACCAACCTCAAGGCAAAATGACTACTAAAAGAATTAATATCAACAAATTAGAGCTCCTCTCTGAGTGTGAACAGTTTGGTGCTTAGCTGGAGGGAAAGTTGAGCCAACACACAGGTGGCAATCGTAGAGCAGAAAAGGAGTGGGCAGTATTCAGCGATTTGGTGTATAGCACTGCATTAGCTCATCTGGGTCAGAACACTTGCAAACACCAAGACTGGTCTGATGAAAATGATGGGGGAATTCAGAAGCTGCTAAATGAAAAACAAGAATTCCACAGGATTTACCAGCAGGATAGTTCACCCACCTCTAAGAAGGCAGCATTTAACTCCATCAAAAGCAAAGTACAAGCAAAGCTTAGAGATATGCAGTGTTCCTGGCTCAGTAAGAAAGCAGATGAAATTCAATTTTATGCTAAGAGTAACAATTCAAAGTGCTTTTATGATTCTCTGAAGGCTATTTATGGACCAAAAACCTATGGTGCATCACAACTACTCAGTGCTGATGGAGTCACATTGATTAGTGATAAGGACACGATCCTAGAGAGATAGACTGAACACTTCCATAGCGTTCTCAACAGACTATCATCAATCAGTGCTGAGGCCATTGACCATTTACCTCAGGTTGAAGTCAATCCCTCCTTAGCTGAATGTCCAACTGAAGAAGAGATTTTGAGGGTCATTAGGCTCCTTTCATGTGGCAAAGCACCTGGTGCTGATTCTATTCCATCTGAGATTTACAAGGTAGGGGGACCATTGTTCATACAAAAGCTGACTGAAATTTTTCAGGTTATATGGCAAGAGGAGTCTATCCCTCAGGAGTTCAAGGATGCCTCCATTGTCCATCTCTATAAGGGTAAAGGGAATAGATGGTCCTGCGACAATCACAGGGGGATCTCCCTCTTAGTCACCGGTGGCAAAATTCTTGCTAGAGTCTTTCTTAATAGGCTGATCCTTCACCTAGAAGGTGGTCATATACCTAAGAGCCAGCGTGGCTTCAGAAAGGGCTGAAGAACAGTCGATATGGTGTTTGCTGCTCGACAACTCCAGGAGAAATGCCAGTAGCAGAACAGAGGTCTATACACAATGTTTGTACATCTGACCAAGGTCTTTCACACTGTTAAGTCATGAGGGCTTATGGAGAATTATGTCAAAATCTGGTTGCCCAGAGAAGTTTATCAATATAGTACGTCAATTTCATGATGGCATGTTTGCCCAGGTTCTGGATAGTGGACAAAGCTCTCATGCCTTCCCGGTCACCAATGGGAGTGAAACAGGGCTGTGGGCTTGCTCCCATGCTTTTTAGTATGATCTTTTCAGCCATTTTGACAAATACTTTCAATGAGGATGAACATGGCATCAAGGTCAACTATCATACTGATGGTAAGTTCTTCAATTTGAAAAGGCTACAAGCCAAGACCAAAGTGGAGGGTTGGTGCATGATTTTCCGTTTGCAGATGATTGTGCACTCAACAGCTTCTAAAGCTGAGATGCAACAAAGTATGGATCGATTTTCTGCTGCCTGTGCTAATATTGGCCTAATAATTAACACCAGAAAAACACAGGTGCTCCATCAGCTACCACCACACCATCCATATGTGGAACCATCAGTTACAACCAATGGAGAAGTTTTGAATGCTGTGGATAAGTTCACTTACCTTGGTAGTGTATTTTCCAACCTCATTGACAATGAGGTTGATGAACACATTGCCAGAGCTAGCTCAGTGTTTGGGAAGCTCCAAAGAAAAGTTTGGAAGAGAAGAGGTATTAGACTGACTACCAGATTGAAGGTCTACAGAGCTGTAGTGCTGACTTCGTTGTTGTATGCCTGTGAAACATGGACAATCTACCAGCACCATGCCAGAAAACTGAATCATTTCCATTTGAACTCTCTAGGGAGATTCTGAGAATCACCTAGCAAGATAAGGCACCAGACACTGAAGGCCTTGCTCGAGCTGAACTGCCAAGTATTCAAACTATGCTTCAAAGTGCACAACTCAAATGGGCTGGCCACATTGTTAGAACGCCAAATATATGCTTGCCAAAAAGACTATTTTATGGAGAACTTGCATGGGGCAGGTGATCACATGGTGGCCAGAAGAAACAATACAAGGACACTCTCAAGGTCTCTCTCAAGATTGAATTTGACTATGCAACATGAGAGACACTGGCACAGGACCACTCAGCATGGTATGCCCACATAAGGAAAGGTTCTTTGCTCTGTGAGCAAAGCAGACTTGAGAGAGCACAAAGTAAATGCAGGATGTACAAATTTGGGATATTCACCCCCAATGTTCACATGGACTATCTGTGCCCAGCCTGTGGTAGAGCATTCTGAGCTCATATTGGTCTGATCAGCCACAGTCGGACACCCTGAAATTTCACTCTACATTGGTGATGTCATTTTGTTCCTCTTCGAAGATGAAGGACAACGATTAACCAAAATTTCTACTTTGAAAATAACCAGAAAAGAGAAGAAAGTTGAAGTTGAAAAGAACATTTTGCAACTTCTCTTTACAAAGTGAGATAAAGGAAATGGTCTCATGATGTGCCCAAAGGCAACAATGACATTAGGTCATCTCGTATTTCAATGCTCGTGATAAATATTTCACCATGAAAATAAGTACTGTTTATGTACCAACACATTTGGTAATTAATTAGGAGATACACTGTAACAGAACTCAGTAAGACCTTCCAAATTAAATCAGAATGTAAACCTATGTTAGCCTGTGACTTTTCACATATGTAAGTACGGGATAGGGGCACAGAGAAAAGAGGGAGGAGAGCATGCTACAAGTGACTTCAAAGCGAAGGTGAAAGTAGAGAGAATAGTAAGAAATACAGCAGAAAATATAGATTAGGAACAAGAAATGAGAGGGGTCAAAGATCTCACAGGAAGCCTCACAAGTGCATATTATTAATACTTTCTTAGAGAATAAAATTTGAATGTACTGCACATAATGAAAATCAAATAACGTAAACATTAAATTAATTTTAATTTGTCAAACTGGAAACTATTCATTGATTATTTGGAACACTTACTACACAATTGTTCTCTGCCTCTAAAACCTCAAATTCTTGAACTGTTGGATGCAGTATCTCCTAAAAAATGAGTAACTCTACTGCTAAGTTCCATAGCTAATGGGATGAAAGGAGAGAAAATATACTTCCTTTTGTTGCCCTACAAGTAAGAAAGCAAACAGCCCTGGATGAAAATTCCTCTAAGACTCTATAACACATAGGCACCCAAAATTTTTTCAAAAACCCTTGTAATTCTTATAAATCATTCCAAACGGAATGCTTGTATAGCATTCCAAATGGAGACTTGAACAAAATTTTCAATATATCTCTATAACACAGAAAACACCTGAAATTTATCCAATCCAAATGGAGGTCCAAACTCAGCCTATAGTAAAATGAGCAAAAGTCAAATATAACAATGCCCCTGGTCCTAGAAGGTGTGAATGCTCCTATAAGGGGATGAGTTCTTGGTTTTGATTAATTAGGGATTCCAGGACATCATCCAAACTTTGTTATTATAAATACCTGTTGTACATAATAACCTCATACAAATTACTCAGACTTATACTCAGACAATAAAGCTCTAGTAAAACAATAGATATTAGGACTTAAGTACTCAGTCATGCAAAAGTTAACTTAAAGAAACTAGTTTGATTTGCAAAGGAAACATATGTGAAAACTGTTCAGTTGCAAACTAAAACAGAAGAAAACAATCTCATTTTTCTCCACTGGATAGATCCCTGCAAAACTAGGACATCCAAAGAGAATCCCAAAAGAAACATGTTTCCAGTAGGTCCCTAAAAATGTGTAGGGGATACATATATCACAGAGAAGGGCTTATGGTATAACACTCCCTCTTTAGGGACTAATTCCTCAGTACTATATTTGCAAGCTTGCAAGTACTTATTACCAACAGTGATGACTACTCTTACAGTGTCCAAAGTTGCTACTGCTTTTTGTCCTTTGTTCTTGGAGAGGACCAATGATATCACAAGGATGATGTCTTGTCTTGAACATGAATTGGATTTAAGTGAGGCAGAGTTGTGTAAAGTCATCAGCCTCACTTTCTCCTCTACTCATTGAAATCCAATGGCAAGACAAAAGTGTCCAAAGTATCCTGTGGGTCAAATCTCCTAAAACTGTAACTCACCAGCCAACACCAATGTCCTACCCTCCAGCACTTAAATAGTTCAAAGCAATGGTATTTATTAAGATGGCACAGTAAAAACAGTAGATACAAAAATATCTCAAAAAAATTCGGGATACACTAAAATGAGAATACACACAGTGTCTTGTGGGACAAGTGGGCACCAACTTAAAGATCACTAATAGTGAATGAAACACATATGCAAGGAATACATATGGCTTACGGAATTTATGCCTCCAAAATTACATGACTCCGATATCCTTTGCAGGAGTGTATCTGGACTCCCAGGTCTGCTTCTCTCTACAGCTTTACATTTATTGCCAGAACAAGTTCTCTCGAGTCCACACCATCTCTCTTCTCTACTCCCAGAGGTCACACTCCTTGAAAATGCTACCTATTCCTAATTCACTCTCCATAATTCTTTTCCTGCCCTCTCCCTAGAATGTTTCCACTGATAAACAGTGAGATATAGTCTCTCACTAGTGAGGATGCCATGGCCAATGAAAGGGGGAAAATTCTCTTCCATCTCCTTGCCTGCTGACTGGAGCTCAGGAGTCCCATTCCACAAAACAGCTTCTTTCTGAAAATATCTCACTCTTGATCTATGTTAGGACATTTCCTTGGCTGTTCTCTATTCCTAGAATTCTCTCCTTCCTCTTCTCTACCTAGTTTCTCTGTCTTCCTTCAAATTCCTACTAAAATCTTACCTTCTGTGAGATGCCTTGCAGACCCTGCTTAATGCCAATGCCTTTCCTCTGCTGATCATCTGCAGTTTATCCTCTATATGTATTGTTTGCTCATAGTCATTTGCATGCTATCTCACCCATTAGACTATGATCTCCCTGAGAGCAGAAACAGATTTTTTTTAAATTTATGGAATAAAACAAGCATTTCCATAACGCAGTACAATGAAAAAAATGATTGCACATAAAATCACAAATTCACTACATACAATTGCCATTTCTTTCAAATACACAACAAAGTTATCATGTAAATTTCTTTCCCCCTTTTTTCCTTCCCTCCCCCACTCCCATCACAGAGATGGCTACCATTAAAAACAAACATAGATACAAAGATATGTAAAATTATTCTACACATAACTTCTATTTATTGATTCTTTCTCTGCATGTAGATATTATCTTTGTTCATTTGTCCTTCAGAGTTAATTTGGGTATTATTAATAATGAAAATTACTTATTCATTCAAAGTCATTCTTAAAACAATATTGCTAGAAGCATTCTGGGAAGATGGAGAGTAGGTCAGAAATTTCAGGTTTTCCAGATTTCCTTCACAAATGGAAGATCACCACAAAATGAACAAAGAGCAACAAAAATAAAGCAGTTGTCCAGGACAACTCAGAAAAAGACTCAATAGTCTAAGTGAAGTGTAATTACCTCCCAGCTGACTCCACGGGGTTAACAAATAGCAGGCCCTGAGGGAAGCAGGCTAGGCCTCAAGAAATTTCATATCACAGACTTTTACCTCACAAACTTTCAACTAGGGAACAGCGGATGGCTGAATGGGGGAAGACTGAAGGACCCTGTAATGTTTCCAGAGCAGTACTGCAGGAAGCAAGAACATTTTCAGGACAAAGTAGCTAGGGACCTAACTGTGGCTAAAGGGAAGAGGAGAGGAGTCCCTGAGGTTGAGCCTCCCAAAGAGAATTCAGAAAACAACAGTAAGAAGATCTGAAGCCCATTATTTCAAGAACAACTTGGTGCAAATAAGTAATTTTGACTATTATAAATACTCAAATTAACTGTAAAGGATATAAGTAGAAAGCCACTATTTGCATTCAGGGAAAGAACTGATGTATAGAAGAATTTTACATATGTGTATCTATTTGTGTCTAATGGTAGCCATCTGAGAAGCGGGGAGAGGGGATAAGAAAAAAGGAAAAAAAATAGAAATTTACATGATAATTTTGTTGTATATTTGAAAGGAATATAAAGTTGTGCATAGCAGATACGCAGTTTCATGTGCAGTCATCTTTTTTTTGGACTGTATTATGGAAATACTTGTTTTATTCCATAAATTAAAAAGAAAAAAAAAACAGTGCCTCATATATGCCTCCAATTTACCCTGTTTACATGTTATCTGTAGGTTTCCAGTTGTCTCCTCCTTTAGAATGAGATCTCCATGAGAGCAGGGGCCAGGCATCCTTTATATGCTTAGTACTTAGTACAATGTCTGATACATGGCAAGCATTTAGTAAATGCATGTTGACTTGACTTTAGTAGTATAACAGAAAGCACCCCAACATACACAGAGGGGACTGCTGTCACAGGTTCTTAGATCTGCATTTATAAAAAGAAAGGCCCCTCCAAAGGGGTCAACAATCACTTTAGTCAAGCACATGCATGTATCATTCACTTAGTTCAGGGGGGAAAGTCAACCCCTTGAACTTCAGAGAAAATACAGAGAAATCAAAAGTCAGCAGACATGATTCCAAATGTCTGATAGATCAACAGACAGATCCAACTGTCTGACCATAGTTACCAGAGAGGGAAGCCCCAATATCAAAGCTGGAAAGGGGAGGGGCTCCTTAATGATTTCCCAGAGTTTCATCTGGAGAAACAAACACTTCCAAAGAATAAACTCAAAGTAAAACCTCACCCTCTAAGTATTTATACATTTTTTAGAGCCAGAAGGTATCACAATACTCCAGAACCAGTGCCTCATTAACAAAAGGTGTGGGCCTTCTTATAAATCTTTCCAGGCCCATGAATGGGTGGGGAAGAGCTTTAATCACATTAACAATGCAAATACATATACTGTTTCTGGTTAAAGAAACTCTTGTTTCAATATTTTACTCCTAGCAAAGACTGTTGGTTGATAAAGGCAAGATTCAATCAAAGGCATTGGATTATACTAAAACAAAAACAGCAAAAGATCCTACTTTGCTTGCCATCACAACTCACTACAACCCTCCACTAGAATGAAAAATTCCTTGAGGATAAGTTTACCTCACTCATTTTTTTTTTTTGGACTCCTGGTACCTAACAATGCCTTTCATGTAGTAGGTTTAAAAGAAGAACATATTCCAAATTGAATTGTATTATTCCATTTAAGAGTTACAATAAGCTGAAGAACAGACATAGGAAGCCTAAAGGTTGTTTCTTAAATGATAGATTTTCATTAATAAAATTTTGTCAAGATAATAATAATGATGATGATGATGATGATGATGATGATGATGATAAAGATGATTTTTTTTCTCCCACTGAAAAATAGCTAGAATCCAGCTAATATGATTCAGGCTTTCCATGACTCTTACAGATACTTTCTTTTCTGGACACCATTTCAAGGTCTTATACTTGCCACTGTTCCTTGGCAGGCACAAATTTTATTTGAGTGTTTCTTCCTCCTGCAGGATGTGACCAGGAAGAAAACTGATGAAGAAGACTGTGCATTGGTGCCCCAATGCAGAGTTACCTTTATGTCTGCTAACATTTTATGGGTAACAGGGTAACTACTGTAGCACCTGGGTTATTACCCACCATTCTCCCCCTAGAGATGGCTACCGTTAGACACAAATGTGTGTGTGTGTGTGTGTGTGTGTGTGTGTGTGTGTGTGTGTGTGTAAAACTATTCTATGTGTACTTTTATTTGTCAGTTCTTTCTCTGGATATAGATTTTCTTCATTTATCCTTTGTTGTTAATTTGGGCATTTATAACAGTCAAAATGGCTCAAAGTTATTCTTAAAACAATATTGTTGTTACTATATACAATATGCTTTTGGTTCTTTTCACTTCACTCTTCACCATTTCATGCAAGTCTTTCCATGCCCTTCTTAAATCAATGATTTTGGATTTTAAGTGAGGAAGGGCTATGCAAACTTACCAGCCTCACTTTCTCCTCTCTAGAGCCATCTGGCTGAAGTGATCATATACAGATCAGGCAACATTGATTGGCCAACAATAGGTCTCAGACTAATGCCTACTTGGTCACTTTTTGGGCCCTCATTGGCTCAGAATAAATATAAATAGCAATTGTTTCTGTTTAGAACAGAAATCCTGAGGGTCTTCCCCTTCCAGATAAACTTTTCTTTTTTTTAAAAAAGAGGCCATTTTCTGCCTCATTTCTAATTAAACCTTAGTGAATAGGTATTGCCTCAGTTAAACTGAGATATATTCAAGGCCTTAGCCTGAAAAAGTCAAGGTCTCCCTACTACATCCTGGCCATCTCCAGTTGTCCTGTTCTATATCTGGCCACAGGACCCAGATGGCTGTGGAGGAGAAAGTGACTTTGCACAACCCTCTCCCACTTAAATCCAATTCACTTGTATGTCATGGCATCACCTCCTTGTTATCATGGTCCTCTTCAAGAATGAAGGAAAAACAGCAGCAGCAGCTACAAAATCAATGAGCTCATCATTTCTTATAGCAGAGTAGTATTCCATCACAACCATTCACCACAACTTGTTTAGTCATTCCTCAAATGATGGACATCCCTTCAGTTTCCATAGATTTCACATAGGTATTAGGAAGCAGAGATGTGAACTCAGGATCTCTGACTCCAAATTCATAACATCACATCATTCCTCAACATAGCTCTGTCGAAGTACTCATTGTGACACATGACCATTGAGACTGTTCACATTCTAAGTACAGAATGTTCATTGTTTTTTATTAGGTATTGTATTAGTAATGTATACTCAATGCTTTGGTACACAGAATAGTGAGTAAAGACGGGGATTGGGGGAGGAAATGGGAGTTGCATGCATTAGAATTAATCACTAAGCCCATGTGTAAGACTGGTGGGAAGAGTGGTACCAAAAAAAAATAAGTTTTAATTTCTTCAAATATAGTGTCCCTTAAATGAGTTGATTTGTGCAAAGGCCATGAAAAGGCAGCTCACTTGTAAAAACTGGTAAGAGTATTTTCATCTAAAAACTGAGTATCTTACATAACTTTAAAAACTTTGATTTTAGTTCTACAACCACAACCAAATTAAATTGAGACTAGAATAATTCTATTGATCCCATTTCATCAAAAAAACTGGTAACTCTTATAGTAACTTACATGTAAAAAGATCTTAATACTACTGATTTCATTAAATACTCCTCAATTATATTTAAAAACATTTTTAATATTCACTTTTTAAATTTTTGAGTTCCAAAGTCCCTCTTCCCCTCCTGTCCCTTCCTCATCCCTTGAGAATACAAATATTTGGATTACATATGTGAAGTCATTCAAAACATATTTCCATTTAGCCATGTTTCAAACGAAAACATGGAAAGAACCTCCCTCCTTCATAAAGAAAATGAAAAAAAAGTGTGCTTCAGTCTTCACTCAAAGTTCATTAGTTCTTTCTCTGTAAGTGTATAGGATTTTTCAACATGAATCCATTGGAATTGTACTGGATCATTGTTCCGATCGGAGTAACTAAGTCTTTCACAGCTGATCACGGCTGCAATATTGATGTTTTGTTGTTCATTTTTAGTTATGTCTGACTCTTTGTATTTCCATTTGGGTTTTTCTGGGCAAAAGATACTAGAGTGGTTTGCCATTTCCTTCTCTAGCTTATTTTACTGATGAGGAAACTGAAACAGGGTTAAGTGATTTGACCACAATCGAACAGCTAGTAAATATTTGAGGCCAGATTTGAACTCAGGAAGATGAATCTTCCTCCCTCTAAGTCCAGCACTCTACCACGGCACCACTGAGCTGCCCCCAATATTGCTGTTACTGTGTACAGTGTTCTCCTGTTCTGATCACTTTATTTAGCATCAGTTCATAGAAAACTTCCCAGATTTTTCTGAAACTAGTCTGCTTTTCATTTCTTATGGCATAATAGCATTCTATCACAATTATACTCCACAACTTGTTCAACTACTCCCCAGTTGATGCATATTTCCTCAATTCCCAATTCTTTGCCACCACAAAAACAGCAGTTATAAATATTTTTGTACAAATAGAACTTTTCCCTTTTCTTTAATCTCTTTGGGATACAGACCTACTAGAGGTATTGCTGAGTCAAAGGGTATACACAGTTTATAACCCTTTGTCATTTTCCTTTTCCATTATGTTAGCTAATCTGATAGGTGTGAGATGTCATCTCAGAATTTTTTAATTTTAATTTCTCCAATCAAAAGTATTTTAGAGTATATTTTCATATACCTATTGATAACATTGATTTCTTCCCAAAATTGCTTCTTTATGTCTTTTGAGAATTTATCAATGGAGAATGGCTTCTATTTTTATAAATTTGGCTTATTTCACTATATATTTGAGAAATGAGGACTTTTTTAGAGAAACTTGCTATAAAAATGCTTTCTGAGATTCTTTTTCCTTCTAATTTTAACTGAATTAGTTTTGCTTGCATAAAAACTTTTTTTTAAATTTCATGCAATCAGAATTAACCCTTATACTTCTCGTGATCCTCTCTATCTCATTTGGTCATACATTTTTCCCTTATCCATACATTTGACAGACTATTTTTCCATGTTCCCCTAATCATGATTTTGACCTTTATGTCTAAATCATTTATACATTTTGACCTCATTTTGGCATAGAATATGTGATGTTGGTTTGTGCCTAGTTTCTATCAAACTGCTTTTGAGAGAAATGATTATTTCTCTCTTGTATTAATAACTATTTATTGGATCAGGACCAAGGCTTTTCCACTTTTTTACATCCTCATGCAGAAATCGACCAGTGTGACAAATCTTGAGCAAAGATTTACCCAGAGCAAGATCTAATGAAAGACAATAAAAGAAATTCTAAGTTTGTGCCAATGTGTGGATTCCTGCTTACTACATTTGCTCAGACAAGTCTGAGAAAAATATTGATTCTCCCTTTTGTCAGACAGGTGATGTGGAAATTGATGTCAATTTGACCAAGATTTTGGTGATCCAAGTCACATGTCTCAAAGATTCTCATTGTAATATAGCTCATTTCCCATTATATTCATGCTCTCTTATTACTTATTGACCAATCAGAGTTGATTTTCACCCTCAGATGAACATCTTCTATGGAAAGATTTTATAAATATCAGTGGTTCAGCAGCTTTGGTTTCTTGGCAAGGGAGAGGACAATAAGCCCTTTTTGTTGACTGCTTTCTAGATGTAGTCAATAAAACTGATTTTAATTTACCCATAAACACTGTTTCTTAGAACTTTTTAAATGTCACACTTTCCAGTTTTCCCAGAAATTTTTGTCAAATGTTGCATTCTTATCCCAAAAGTATGGGTTTGGGGGTTTATCAAACATTAGATTACTATAGTCACTTCCTACCATCTATCATGTACCTAATCTATTCCACTGATCCACCACTCTATTTCCCAGTCAGTAGCAGATAATTTTGATGATTACTGATTTATAATATAGTTTGAGATCTGGTATTGCGAGGTCATCTTCCTTTGTATCTTTTTCATTAATTCCCTTGATATTCTTGACTTTTTGTTGCTCCAGATGATTTTATTTTTTTCTAGATCTATAAAGTAATTATTTGGTAATTTGATTGGTATCACACTGAATAAGTAAATTAACTTACATAGAATTCTCATTTTTATCATACTGACTCAGTCTATTCATGGACAATTAATTTCTCCCTTTGTTTAGATTTGTCTTTATCTGTGTGAAAAGTGTTTTTATTTGTGTTCATATAATCCCTGTGTTTATCTTGGCAGGCAGACTTAATACATAAAATATTATATATTTTTTACAGTTATTTAGGGTTGTATTTCTCTGTTCTTGCAGAGTTTTGTTGGCAGCATACCGAAATGCTCTTGATTTTGATGGATTTATTTTGTATCTGTACTTTACTAATTGTTTATCATTTCAACTAACTTTTTGGTTGATTCTCTAAAGTTCTTAGTATATCATCATAGCATCTGCAAAAAGTAATAATGTTATTTCCCCATTGCCTATTTTTATTCCTCCAATTTCTTTTTCTTGTCTTACTGCTTATAGCTTGCATTTTTAATACACTGTATCATGGTGATAGATCGTAGGATGAGATTGTTTATTTTCTAATTTTCCAATTGATTTTTATTGGAAATAAAATGATGCATTTGAAATTTCTGTTTTTTCCACATTTAGATGTGACAGTTTTACACCTTAATATATGGCCAATCTTTGTGTAGGTATACACCTTTTTATTCCCTTTCAATTTTCTACAGAAGTTTATGTCTAACTTTTCTAAAATTGTATTCATCTCTTTAACTTCTTTCTCATTTATTTTATGGTTAGATATATCTAAGTCTGAGATGGGAAAGTTGGGTTTCCCCATTAATTTATTTTACTGTCTATCTCCACTTGTTACTCATTTAACTTTTCATTTAAGAATTTGAATGCTATGTAATTTGATGCATGTATGTTTAATATTAATATTACTTCATTGTTTTTGGTTCCTTTTAGCAAGATGTAGATTCCCTACTTATCCCTTTTAATTAGGTCTCTTTTTGCTTTTTCTAGGTCTTAGATCATGATTGCTACCCATTTTTACTTCAGCTGATATATAACAGATTTTGTTCCAGAACCCTTATTTTAATTCTGTTCATATCTCTCGGTTTTAAGTGTGTTTCTTGTAAACAGCATATGGTTGGATTCTGGTTTCTAATCCATTCTACTATTCACTTCTTTCTTATGGATGAGCTTATCCCATTAATATTCACAGTTATGATTACAGTTAATAATGCATTTCCCTCCACCTTCTTTTCTTCTCTTTCTCTTTTTATCCTGTCCTTCCTTAATAGTCTGGTTTGCTTTTGACCTATACATTATTTTATTTGTCATCCCTTTTACCACCAATATCCACTTTTTCTTATCCCTTTCCCCTCCTTTTCCCTTATTAAGATAAATTTCTATATCCAATGGAGTGCGTGTGTGTGTGTGTGTGTGTGTGTGTGTGTGTATTCTTCCCTCTTTGAATCAATATAGATGAGAGTGAGGTTTAAGCACTGCCTACCAAACCCCCCTTCATCTTTTCATCTTCCTTTTCCTTTCCTTTCCCTTCCTTTCTTCTTCCATCTTCCTTAACTCTTCCTTGTATGCCTCTTTTATGTGAAATAATTTTCCCCATTCTTCCTTTCCCTTCCTCTTTTTTCCCCATGCATCCTCTTTCTCATCCATCTATTTATTTTTACCATCCCAACATAATAAACTCATTCCCAGGCTCTCTGTCTATACAGAATCCTTTAAACTGCCCTAATAATGAGAAAGTCTTAAAAGTATCATCTTTTCATATAGAAATATAAACAATTTTACTTTATTGAGTCCCTTATTTCTTTTTCATATTTACCTTTATATTTTTTTAGTCTTGTATTTGAAATTCAGATTTTCTAAATAGAAATTAGTCTTTAGTCTTTTTATCAACAATACTTGAAAGTCTGTCTTCCAATTCATTAAATATCCATTGCTTTTCTTGAAATATTATACTGTTTTTCTGAGTAGACTATTCTTGTTTGTAATCCTTGCTCCTTTGCCTTCCAAAGTATCATATTACAAGCCCTTTCCTTCTTAAATATGGGTAGCTGCTAAATCTTTTGTGATCCTGACTGCGGGTTCATGGTATTTGAATGGGTTCTTTCTGGTTTCTTGAAGTATTTTCTCTTTGACCAGGGAGCCCTGGAATTTGGTCATAATATTATTGGCAGTTTTTATTTCTTTCAGGTGGTTATCAGTATTTTTTTCTCCATTTCTATTTTACTTTCCAGTTCTAGGATATCAAGAAATTTTTGCTTATAATTTATTGAAATATGATGTCTAGCCTCTTTCTTTGATCATGGCTTTCAGGAAGTCCAATAATTCTTAAAGTATATCTCTTCAATCTATTTTCCAAGACAGTTGTTTTTCCAAAGATATTATTTTATGTTGTCTTCTATTTTTTCATTCTTTTAATTTTGTTTTATTGTTTCTTGAAGTCTCACAGAGCCATTAGCTTCCATTTACTCAATTACAATTTTTAAGGAGTTATTTTGTCCAGTGAGGTTTTGTACCCCTTTTTGCTATTTGGCTTATTCTCTTTTTAAGGTATTATGTTCTTTAGTCTTTTTTGTATGTCTTTTAGCAAGTTGTTCATTGTCTTTTTGTAATTTTCTTCCCTTGCTCTCATTTCTTTGATTCAATTATTGCTCCATCCTTCTTATTTGATTTTCAAAATCATTTTTAGCTCTTCTAGGAATTCTTGGTGAACTTGTATCCAATTCACATTATTTTTCCTTTGAGGCTTTGTTTTTACCTGTTTTCACATCATTGTCTTTTGAGTTTGTGTCTTGAGCTCTCCTGTAACTATAGTTGCTTTTTATGGTCATGTTTCTTTTTTGTTGCTTACTCATTTCCAAGTCTATTTCTTGACTTTGAACTTTATGTTAAAGTTGGGCTCTGTTCCCTGTGTTGGTATAGGGGGAGGGGCACTGTCCCCAGCTCCAGACTTTTTCACACTGCTGTTTTAAGAAATAGTTCTGAGGGTTTGGAAGTTTTTGCTGCTTCCATGGTGGTGTGATCCAGGGAGAGATGTGGTCACTGCTTTCCTGTTCTAAGGTCTGGTCCTTACACATGAAGGATCCCTGATTCCTTGGGATTTAAATCAATACTGCACCCAAGGGCCCCTGTTCCCTTGAGACCATAACTGATATTGCTCCTCAGAGTCCCTGCTCACTCCTAACCAAAAGTACTCCTCTCCACCCTTGAACTGTGACCTGGAAATTGGTATAGACAAACAGACTCTGGTCCTGTGACCAGTGCTAGCACAGGCATCCCCTGTAATCTCTTTCTAACCAGTTGTCCAATTTCTGTACCCATCTATGGCTTGTAACATCATGACATTTCTGCTGCTCCTGTCATGACCACCAAGTCCCACTCCATTGCTGCATTTATGGAGGCTCCATGTCAGCTTCCACCCCCATGTCACAGATCTCTTCTTCTGACCTCCTAAGTTGCTGTGGACTGAACTGGTTAATCATCAATTAATAATACATTATACAACCCTATAAGAGAACTTTCATTATCCCCACTATAATGAAATTATTTTAAAAATTCTTGTTTGTTTTTTGCTTATGATGATCAAGAATAAAATGCAGTCTACTAAACCTGCATCTGTACCATTTACCTGCCTATAGAATTTTCTTGTCTTGGTCCACTGGAGATAGTTGGCAGTTTTTATTCATATATTTTAGTGTATTGGGGAACCTTGGACTCTATAAGCAATTATAAAATATTAACCCGATTAAGTAAGGAATATTTAGAAATGAACTTCTTAACTTGTCTAAAAGGAAGCAGAACCAGTATTTAAAAGTCTGTCCCTCTTCCAAGGTTTTTTGCATAAATATTCTGTTGACCTCTTTTTGGCTCAGACTTACAAATTCAACACTGAGCTCACTCATAGCTGGGATTGTCATCAATGGGAATAATGAGGGCATGAGTTAGCCCATAGTGATTAAGTGTGAAAATCATCTATGACTTTGGCAAACTCTCTTCTTGTTACACACAGCTGCTGCTGCTGCTGCTGCTGCAGCTTATACAGAACCTTAAACATTTCTTCTTCATTTCCATTTCAGAAATATCATCCTGGGTACTGCCAAGAATATGAAGGAGCCAACCCAAACCTGACTTGGCTCTAAAACTCTAAATTCAAGCCAAAGTAAATGAGCTGACTAAAGGAATATGGAAAATAAAAGCATAAAGTGATAGACAACTTCTGTCAGCACCAAGAATAAAGCATTATTTTTGGCATGTTCCTCAGAGTGAGGGAACAATGTCCAGATTTTAATCCTGCATAGAGTTTCAAGTCTCCTGTCCCTTACTCAAATATAACACAAACCATCCCCATGACTTCCCTCAAAGTGAATGTCCTTCTTTAATGAGAGCTTTGTTTCTTTCATTATGTCCCAATTGTGAAGATTATAGATCATAGAGTTTATGACAAACTAAAATAGAATATCCAGAAGTGATTACTTCACTCAGTCACATTCCACAAAGATTCATTAAATTCTGAAGCAACAATACACAAGATTCCTGGTGGAGTAATAGAAAGTAATAGAAAACTCAGTTTTAGTTCTCAAAAGTATACAGTTTAGTTAGAGATACAGCACTGAATATATCTAATGTACATTCACATCCCCTTCATAGAACGGGGGATGTTTGTTATTTGATTTTTGCATTTATCACCTAGTACAGTGTCTGGCCAGAATAGTTGTTATAAAAACTCACTAGATTGGATTGGTACACAAGCAAATAATAGAGATCACTCCAAGGCCATGTGTATCAAGGATGTATCTTAACCTCACAGACTTAGCAGTTTCTTCATTTCAGGAACAAGGCAAGTAAGAAAAGTGGGATGGGGGGAGGATATGAATGAGAGACTCAACAAGGTGTGACTTATTGGGAGTTAAAATAAACTAACATCTAATCTCCTTAAATTATTCTACTAAAATTAATTTTTCATACTAAACAAAAGTCTTTAACTGAAACCAGCTGCTGGAAATTTCTACATTCATAACAATTCAACATTTCCTTTTTTTACTTACCAGCAGTCACAGTCAATCTCATCACAAAGGTTTCATTTTCCCCTGTGTTAGTGGTTAAGCAACACTGGTAAAATCCTGAGTCAGAAGCAGTAACATTTTGAATGACAATAGAGCTACTTTTCATCCCTTGACTGCAGCTTGGCAATGTTTTTCTTTGGTACTTTAAGCCATAACTTTTCCCATTGTCCAAGTTACAGGAAGTTAAGTGGTCAATCTGATGTGGCCGAATCCTTTCCCATGTCACATGCTTCAGGGGGCTGGCTGTGTGAGTCTGACATGTGAATGTGACATTTTTTCCAGGCTCTGATACCATATGGCTATTTGATGGAACACGAATTTCAAAACCATCTGAAAAGAAAGAACAAAGCTTCATATATCTGTTGTTATAGCATGACAATGTTTGGAGGCAAAATGCTTTTTAAAATCCTTTAACAATAATTAATACTAGTATTCAAAATGGTCTTCCTAGTTCCACCCTCTGAGGCAAAGTAAAACAGTCAAATTCTATTAAAAGCCTCAGTTTCCTTACTTTAAAAATGTAAATAAATCTACCTCATGCCCGGCATAAAATCAATGCAATTCAACTGACTTTTGCTATGCATCCATTATAGAGAGAGATGATGCTTTAGTGGCCAGACAACTAGGTTGGAGTCAGAAAATCAAGTCCTGCTTCTGACATAAATTAGCCAAGAGGCCATACGCAAGTCATTTAACCTTTCAGGGTCTCAAATCTTTAAGCCACTCCCTAAGATTATATGTATAAATCAGTTTTTTCAGCTGCATTGGTGGAAGAAGTTTCTTCACTGAGAGTTCTCAAATCACAAGTCACGATTTTTTTAAAATGTTGATGACACTATGCAAGGTGCTGAGAATATGGAAGAAAAAATGTGATAGTGGCTGTTCTCAAGAAATTTATATGCTACTATGAAGATAGAAATACAGGCACATATTAGTGAATATAAGGAAATTTGGAGAAAGAGTGAGCACCTGAGTGGATCAGGAAAAGTTTCATGGCAGCTCCTGAACTGAGCCTTGGAGGAAAATAAGGATTCTGAGAAGAAGAGTTGAGAAAAGACTGCATTCCAGGAAACATCAATAACTAGGCATTTAGGACAAGGTCAGTTCACCATAACTAGATTATAAACTCCTTAGGGGCAGAGATGAGGTTTGTAATTAGGGAAAGTTGATCAGGGCTTTTATCAAGATGTAAACATCTTCCTTGTGATAGTCCCTTGCCATATGAATGACTACCCCTCTTCCCATCCTTAGCCCTGGGAAGCTACTACTTTTGCCTTTGTAGAACCCCACTCTTGGGACTCACCTGACTGCTGCCTTCCCCTCTTAATGACCACCTGACCAGATAGGTTGCTTCCCAATAGTCCTCACTGAAATTTACCCAGGATTCAATAATTGCTAGTTATGTCTTAGCAGAGACCTTGTGAGCTAAACAAGTACTTGGTCTTATAATTTAGATACTCTAGCAAAACTTCTTTTCCACAAGTGATGATTCAAGTTCATTTAAGAGACGTTCTATTCCACAACTAAAAATATGCTTGAAATACATGTGCATTTCAATGTATTCATTAAAAATTACACTAAGTTGTCAATAATCAACACCATGCTTGAGAGCAAGTTTTGAAGGAAGGAAGGATGATGGGTGCCTAAGAGACAGAGAGCGAAGAGAGACAGTCAAAATATAGATCAGGGAAAGAATTTCAGGAAGTGAAGTCTCAGATGCCAAAGACACAGTTTGCCCACTTCACAATTTTACCTAGGGACAGCATGACCTTTCCTGAAATGAGCAATTATTGTACTCTTTGAGCAGAGGCATGTCACAGAGAAGACAAGTCTTTGTCTTCTGTTTAAGAAAGAGCTTTCCAATAATTTGAGATGCTAAAAAACAGAAAGAACAGCATGCAGAGGTAGTGAGTTCCTTGTCACTGGATTAGCAATTGTTGGGAACATCACAGAGACAGTTGAGATCACACATGGAGAAAATGACCACTGAGATCATTTTCATGTGATAAGTGAAACAGAGAGAACTGCAAAAACTCATGACCACAGACCAAAGGTTGACTTTTACATATGAAAGGTAAGATCAAAACCATCTAACTTTTTCTAAACCATCAAACATTTTTGTTGCTTACCAGTAACTATGACCTTTTCAAATATGAAAGACAACAAAGGAATTGAAGGATATAACCCTAATGAGAAATAATTTAAGAAATCAATTTCTACATACTTTTAAAAATAAATAATAGCTGGCATATATATACCACTTTAATGCTGACAACACTTGAAGCAGCTAGGTGACACAGTGGATAAAGTATTGAGCCTAGAGTATGGAAGAATTGAATTCCAATCTGGCCTCGGATACTTACTAGCTGTGTGGCCCTGGGCAAGTCATTTATGCTCTACAGTTTTCTCAACTCTAAAATGTTGCATCTATTTCACAGGGTTACTGTGAGAATTAAATAAGATTATATTTGTAAAGCATTTAGTTCAGCGTCTGGCACATAATAGGTGACTAGTAATTGTTCACTTCCTTGTTCATTATATTATTTCATATAACATTCCCAGCAATCTTAGGAAGCATTTTACATTTGGGGAAACTGAAGCCTAGAGAGACTGTGACCTACTATCATCACATAGCTAGCAGGTATCAGCAGCAAGAGGTAAACCCCAAACTTGCCTGGCTCCAATTCCTACACTCTTTCCGTTCCAGCATAATTCTGCAAAATAAATCTAAAAACTCACTGTCATCTTCCACACCTTTGCATACTCAGTCCAAAGATTTCAGCACTAGCTGCATTTATAGCTTTGGTCCAAGTGACCTGGTATTTAAAGTAATTCACTCTCCTTCCTCACTCTAGACTGAGAAAAATGCCTCTACTACAGAAAGCTGCACATACCTCTGAGTAAGTCAGTCATATACAGTGTCAGTTAAATTAATCTGAGGTGTGTAAAGATGGGAGCCATTTTATAGTATGAGGGAGGAATGGTCCACTTTTGAGGATCTTATAGAAATTGACAGCTAATCATAAAGCCAAAGAATACTAGGGGGAGTGGCACTAAAGCCACAGCAACTAAGATCCTAATCTGAGAATTTTACCCCAGACTTTCTACCTGACAAATTTTTATAGTAAAATCAGAAGTTTGGTCCCATCTCCAGAAATCCCTTTACTGGGAAAAGGAGTCTTTCAGTCTATTGTCATTGCTGAATTCACAAAACTAAATCTTTAAGGATTATACCTTTTGTTTGTCCTTTGTTGCCAAAGAAGACCATGCCATCAGAGAAATGACGACATGACTTGCATTTGACTTTGTTCTGAGTGAGGGAGGGCTGTGCAGGTCACCAGCCTCACTTGTCCTCCAGAGCCATCTGACTCCAGTGATCAGATATTCATCAGGATATCTGAGGGAAATCAAGAAGGCCCCCAGCTCAAAAACCTCTCTTTCCTCCTGTTACTTCGAATTCTACCATTAGAAATACATTTGTCTACAGTTTCCCAGCAAAAATGAAAATCAGGTGGAAGGTATAGCACATTAAATCCTTCATAAAATTAGAATTATAGCCTCACTGAATCTTTAAGCAAGGGTTCTTAACCTTTATTTTATTTTATTTGTCATTTCAACCTTTAGCAATTGAGTGAATCTCTTCTCAGAATAATATTCTTCAGTACATAAAAGATATAGGATTATTAAAAGAAACCAATTATGTTCATGTATAGTTAATAAAGTATTTTTAAAAATAAAAACAAGTTTGCAAATTCTAGGTCAAAAGGAAACTTAGAAATTATATAGTCAGAAAGCACAAATCCCTCCTATAAAACCCATAATAACTGAACAGTTATCTAGGCTCCACTTTACTCACTAGCTTGTGAAGCAGATATTTCAATTTTGTGACACTTCCAATTGTTAGAAAGTGTTTATTTAGAGTGAGTTGAAATCTGCATCCCTACAACTTTGCATTTGGTACTAATTTTGCCCCCACGAATCTAACAGAACCGATTAATCCTTCTTTCAAGTAATTTTTCAAATATGCGAATTTCAAAAATTACATTCCCTGTTTCCCCTGTTCTCCCGGTTTCTCTTTTCAAGGATAAAAATTTCCAAATTCTTCAACTGATCCTCCAGTAGCATGGTTTTAAATCTCCTTATTTGAATAATAACTGAATTTTATATAGTACCTTATTACTTACAGAACTTGAGACAGCTAGTGACACAATGGATAGAGAACTGGACCTGGAGTGAGGAAGAGCTGAGTTCAGCTCCGGCCTCACACTCACTGGTCAACTGGTCACTAGGCAACATTACTCCTAAAATCTGGAAGTCAAGAACAGCTCTAATTCTTTAGATTTAGTTTTACCAGAGCAAGACACAACAGAACTATTACATCTCTCACTCCAGAAAATATTAAGCTCACCCAAGAGAACACAGTTTTACAAGCGCACAGTTGACTAAAAAGTGCTATTTATTTATCTCTTTATTTATTTATTGCTTGTTGATTTCAGTAAAGCATCTGGCATTGCAGGGAGGAAAACATACCACTGAAGACTTTTTTTCCCAATAAGGAGTCACTATTTCATATGGTAAGACCATGCAAGATTCCTTATTGAATGCAAGTAACAAAGCATAGTTCATTGGTCCTATCATTAGAATAAAGTAAGGCATAAAATGGAAGATGTACTCTTCAAAGGTATCCACTCTCATCTAGGATATACTGTACAGGGTATACATGGAAGGGAGATATTCTATAGAAAACAAGATTGTCCAGTTGCATCAAGGTCCAGTACATTACAGGACCTCATCAATGAGATCCATTATTATTCAAGAGATTAGCCTTACAATACAAAAGATATGATAAATGCCTATTATGTTGATTATAGCATGCAGCTGATGGTCAGTCCACTGAGATTTGAGGTGGGAGGACAAGGTAATGTATATTAGTGGAGAGAAGATCTTTTGTACCTAGGGTAAATGTAAATTGTTTCTTTCATGGCACCTCCTACATGAGGTTTTTCCTGATCCTTACTCCCCAGTTGCTGGTGCCTCCCTGAAATTATTAGATAGATGAGAGAGAAAGAGAGAGAGAGAGAGACAGAGAGAGAGAGAGAGAAAGAAACAGACAGAGACAAACAGAGACAGAGAGACAGAGAGAGAAATAAAATGTTCCTTCTCCATATAGACTATGAATTCTTTGAGTGTAGGACTGTTTCATTTTTGCCTATTTATCCCTAGTAGAGTGTCTGGCATATAGCGTTAAAAGCTTATTAAACTGAATTACTAATTGAAACCATCTTGGTACAGCTATCTTGTTACATAAACCACGTAGAGAGTGTTATTTGGCTTTGTTAAAATGTTCATGTAAATCCAGGTTTCCTCTTCATTTTTTTTTAACTTGGCATAGTTGGAGAGCAATATTCTAGTTGCAGTAGTCCTGAAACTTTCCCCATGGATTGTCAACCAGCCCATATCTCTCCATTTTGTTCATCTGGATCATGAGAATCTTTATCAAATTCTTTAAAAAAAAAATTGAAAAATATTTATTAAATACCTATTATGTATAAGTCACTGTGATAGATGCTGGGAAATCAAGGACAAAAATAAAATGAGTGTACTTAATGAGCTTACAGTCTAGTGAAGAAAATCAAAACTTTTAATGACCCTTTTAAAAAAGGAAATTGTCTAATGTGGCTTATGAGTATTTACTTATCCTTTTCTAAGTTCTGAAAAATCATCTCTTTAGTGATCTGCTCTGTATTTTACCAGGAATCACCATCGTGCTCACTGTGGTATGGTTTCAAATATTCACCCTCTTCATGTTTTTTGAAAATCAGGGTAACATTTGCCTGCATTCAATCATATGTCACCTTTTCCCATTTTTTCTAGAATTCCCAAAGGTCCGACAATCTGGCTCTCTTCCCATTATAACAGTTCCATATTCTTTCGGAACCATAGGATGCCATTTCTTAAAGTCAGCTGACTTGAACTCACTAACTCAACTTGGAACTCAACATTTCCTTACTTCAAATGTTCCAGTTTCCTATTAACTATTAAAAAAAAATTTCTTACTGGTAGAGAAAACACGAGGAAAATTCAAATTGATTATTTCTTCCCTTTCTTTATACCCTGTTATCATCCATGAGCCTATGACCTCCCCATCTACTCCTACAGGGGTCATGTGCATTACTTGTGATTCCTGTTTTCTCTACCATACCTAAAAGAATATGTTATTGATACTATGGCAGCATACTGGGCTTAAAGTGAGGAAAACCTAAGTTCAGACCCTACCTATGATGTTTATTAGGTCTGTGACCAGGAGCAAATAATTTAGTCATTCTAAGCCTCAATTTCCCTATCTGTAAAATATCAATAATAATACTGTAGCATCTGTCTTCATAGGATTTCTTGGAGGAGCTCATGAAATCATGTATCAAAAGCACTTCGAAAACTTTAAAGAGCTATGTAAATGTCTGTTATGTTTACATCACCTTTCCACCCTTTTGTAGCCAATCTCATTTATCTACATTTGCTTGCATCTTTTTTTTGTATACCTTCTTATTATTGACCTTCTCATTGATCTCAAATATAGTCCTCTTGTTCTCATTAGATACCTCCCCCTAATAAGTCAGCAACAGAGTGGGAATTACTTCCATAAAATTATTACAATAAATAATTCCTTTCAAACAATTCCTTTCAAAAAAGATACATGAAATGCTTATTGCATTGGAGGGGTGGAGAGTACAATAAAGAGAATATTTCTACCCTGAGGATAGCCTTGCAGGAGGGACCAGTATAAGGTTCTGTGTAAGTAGGGGGCAATGTGACTATGTTAGATATTTGGAAAGAGCAGGAAAAGGAGAAAGAGTCCTTTAAGATGGGAAGTAGTTCAGCAGTGAAGACAAACCTTGCTTTCTCCAATTTTCTGAACAGTCAGCCTCAAGTCCTAAAATTAGCCTGACTCCAGAGTCTCTAGAGAATCCCCACAATAGCTCTGGTGGTCTCCACACCCTCCAGGAAATAGAACTAATCAATTTGGGCCAAGAGCCCAAAAGATATAACTATGATACATTTTAAGGTTTACAAAGTATTTCACACATCTTAGCTCATTTTATCCTCATCACAACCCTGAGAGGTTAGTGCTACTATGATTCCCACTTTAAAGATGAGGAAACTGAAAGACTTGTGACTTGGCCAGAGTTCAATGGTTAATATCCATCTGAAGTAGGATTTAAATTCAAGTCAACTCTGCTTCTAGTCTAGCCTCTGCAGCCAAAATCCATGGCCTGTCAACTGCTTCTACCAGTTCTCAAGGGCCTGCATCCTCAGCAGCCACAGTTATTAAAGATGCAAAAAAGAAAGGCTTAATATTTAAAATAGACATGGTTTTGTCAATGGAAATGACATTAAACAAAATGTATTAACATCTTTATTGCCACTACACCCTAAGTTCCACTGGGTTTTTCCATATGACTCATATCCTTCTATATACTTTGTTTTCCCCCTTTAAAAGGTGACCTCCTTGAAAGCATAGACTCGCTTAATTTTCATTTGAACTCTTTATACAGAGTACATAACTAATAAATGCTTCATCATTCATTCATTCAAAGCTTCCTGATTCCAGTATTGCATCTATTATGGCACCTACCTCTCAAGGCAGCTGATTCTACTTTTTGATCATTTTAATTTCTTTGAAGTTTTTTCTCACATCAAACTTAAATTTGCTTCAGATATCATTCCTCGTTCTACCCTCTGAGGTCAAACAGAACATGTTTAATTCCTCTTCTATGTAATAGCCTTTCTAATACTTCAAATATTTGAAGACAGCTAGCATCCTTCCTCTCCCCACCCTCCAGTTCATCTCTCTTCCAAATTAAATAGTTTGATTTATTTCAAATTATCCTATAGTATGAAACTGAAGCCATTGCCCACCCTCATTGTTCTCTTCTAGATGCCATTTTTTTCCTTCTTTATGCACCAAACTTGCTATTTCATTGTGTTGGAAACTCCTAGCTTTCCTCTATTTATGGCAAAGACACTTACTCTGACACTTATCATCTTAGTGAGTTATCTAGAGCATTGAAACATTAAATGATGGTCCCAGGATTCTAAGCCAGAATGCACCAGGAGCAGGATTTGGAAACCAATCTTATTGATTCCAAGGACAGCTCTCTATCCACAATGATATGCTAGTTCTCATCAATATCTTTCCTAAAACATAGTATCAAGAACTGAACATAAAATTCCAGTAGTCTGATCAAAACAATGCACAATGGTAGCATTATCTCCCTAGTCATGGATGTTATTTTCCACCAGAATATTGTCTATAGTTGCATCAATTTTCTCAGCTGCCATATCACAGTATTGACTCATATTGTGTTTGCAGTCCAATTAAACCTCTGGATCTTTTTCAGACAAATTGCTATCTAGCCATGATTTCCTTACCTTATAATTGTGAAATTGATTTTTTTAAAACCAAGTATATAATTTTGCATTTGTCCTTGTTATTGATATGGATTATGGATTCAGTCCAGTGTTCTAGCCTGTGAAGATCTCCTTGGATCATGATTCTGTCATCTAACATATTATTTTCCCTCCAAGGTTTTGGTTTTTTTGAAAATTTGCTAAAGATACCATCTGTGACTTAACTCAAGTTCCTGATAAAATATTAAGCAGTGTAAGGCCAACTAACCTGGGGCACTTCATAGGAAACCTCCTTCCAAGCTGACTACTCCTTAGAATCTGTCATTCAACCAATTCCAAGTTCACCTAACTGCACTGTCATCTGACCCATTGTGATGAAAAGCAAAGTAGGATCTTTTGCTGTTTTTGTTTTAATATAATCAAGCGCCTCTGATTGAATAATGTGATTAAAGAAGATCTTCCCCACCCATTAATGGGTCTGGGAAGATTTATGGGAAGACCCACACCTTTTGTTAATGAGGAACTGGTTCTCAAGGTTTGTAATGCCCTCTGGCTCTAAAAAGTGTTAAAGACTCGGAGGTGTGATTTTACTTTGGGGCTTAGTTTTTGGAAGAAGGCTTGTATGCCAGATGAGACTCTGGGAAGTCACTAAGCAGCCTCCTGGCTTTGAAAACTGATGTTGGTGCTTCTCTCTCTGGTAACTACAGTCAGACAATTTCATCTATTGATATGTTGTATATGTATTGCTGACTGTCAGACAATTTGGAAGTGCTGCTCTTGATTTAGATTTCTCTGCATTTTCTCTGAAATTCAGGGTGCTGACTTTTTTCCCTTGAACTAAGTGAATGATACATGTACTTGATTAAAGTGATTGTTAACCCCTCAAAAGTTGTTTCCTTTTAGAAAAGCAGATCTAAGAACCTGTACAGCAGGCCCTCCTGCGTATGTCAGGGTGCTTACTTACAGATCTGTCTATGCTCAATCTTTCCATTTTCCCAATAATTATGAAATTTCTCAAATGCTAGTATACATATGTCTTTTGGAAATTCATGCAACCTTTCTGGTTCTCAGTGTCTTCACAAAAAATCAGCAGTTAGACTATATGAGCTATAATATCCCTGACAGTTATAAATCAATGATCCTATAATCTAAATAAATGATATCCACAGAATTTCTGGCATCTTCCAGTTTGGCAGTCATAAAAAAAAGTAAATAAACTTAGTCTGGTTTCACCTTCTCTTGAAGATATTCTGGTCCATTATGATCAACATTTCCCTTTATAAATGTTCACCAATCACCCCATTACTGACAAAAATAAGAGATTTTTCCTCAGGAATTACAGTCAAGTTCACTGGTCCTTAATTTGTAGATTTTATTATTTTACCATTTTTGAAAATTGGGATATTATTTGTAATCCTTGAAGTCTGCTTTACCTCAGTTCTCCACAATCTCGAAAATTACTGACAATAGTTCAGTCGTCACATCTGCCTTTAAAACCCAAGAATATAGTTCATAGAGGTCAGAATTTTGTACATCAAATGCAGGTAGATGCTTTTTTCTTTGCCATATCCTTCACTTACCTTGGTTTTTAGCTACCTACTGAATACTAATGTTCGATATCTCCCATTCAACAATCCTTCTCCTTGACAGATGAATCAAAAGTGAAATATGAATAAATCAAAGACTTCCCTTTGTTTTCAGGTATCATCATCAAATACTCCCTAAGAGCAGTTCTGTCCCTTCTTTGATCTTCTCTCTTTGCCAATAGAAAATGAAAAAAATTGCCATAGATTTTCTCACCAACCTCTGCTCCTTCTGAGCTTTTTTCCTATACCGGTGGTGTTAAAAGTAAAAATAGACACCTGCCAACTATATATTCACTTAGAAAACCACAAGTTCACATTATATGCTCTATTTTATTTTTGTTTATTTTTTTAAATGTTATCTAATTACATTTAATCTGATTCATGCTCATTGATGTAGTGGGCACAGTTCTAGACTCAGACTTACTAAGAGATAAATTCAAATCCTACCTGAGACTCATTAAGTCTGTGACCCCAGTTAAGCCACTTACCCTCTCATCCTATTTCCTAATATCTAAAATGGGGATAACAATATCATCTACCTGTCACAAACTTTAGCCATCCCTGTGACAGGCCTCTATCACGTGTTTTTCTCTTCTTTACACATTGTCTTTTAGTAGTCTCATCAGCTGTTATGGGTTCAACTATCATCTCTATGCAGATATATCCCAAGTTCACATATCCATCCCTCTTCTGAACTCCAGCTGCACATTTCCAAATGTTGTCTAAACTTTCCTAACTAGTTTTCCCATAAAGATTTCAAATGCAAAAACAACCAAAACTGAACTCATTTTCTTGGGTCCCAAGTCAATCTCTCCTCCAAACTTCTCCATTTCTCTCAATGGCACCAAAATTCTTCTCCTGATCCAAGTCCACAACCTTGGGAGTCTTCATAGCCAATCAATTGCTGTCTTGTTGATATCGCCTCTTTCTCATCTTCTCATTCTTCACCTTTCTCTCCACTCCTACAATAACTACCTTAATCTAGATCCCATTTCCTTTCACCTAAACCATCGCAACAGCTTCCTAATTAGTCTCTATGTCACTGCCAGTCTCCCCTTTCTTCATTCCATCTTGCACACAGATGCCAAAAAAATATTCCTAAAGCATACACAATTTTAGCCATGTAATTAATCTGATTCTAGCCATGTCATATCAATTAATATTTCTCTACTGTTTCACGGTAAAATTCATATTTTCTGTTTGACATTTAAAGCTTTTCACAATCTAGCACCAGCTTACCTTTCCAGAGTAAATATACTTTGCTCCTTCCAGTCAATATTCCAGTCTTACCGGCCAAATACTATTGCCTGTATACAACATCTCATCACTCATCTCTGTGTCCTGGTACAGGTTTTCTGCCCATATCTGTAATACTCATCCTCTCTATCTCTATTTTTTAGAATCCTTACCTTTCTTTAGGGTTCAGATGAAATGCCACTCCCTACAACAAGACTATTCTGCTTCTCCTAGTTGTTACTCCTCATGCATCAAACTAGTTTGTATTTATTTCGCATTTACTTATTTGTGCATGTTTGTTTCCCATTAGTAGAACTTAAGTTCCTTACTGGCAAGGACTTTTAAATTTTTGTCCTTGTATCTTCAGGATGTAGCATACAGTTAGATCTTAATAAGTGATAGTTGAAATGAACTATGTATCATTTGTTGGTCTCTTTAGATAATTCCCATTTTTCCTCTTCATTAGAACTTATTCTCTTTGAAACTTCAGAATTTCATTACCAAGGGTTTTCATCCCAGTTGAGCTGAATTTCCCCAAAGAATTTTAGTCAGAGGGATATTACCTATCCTCTTGCTGAAATCTTCAAAATTTATTATTCTTAAATCTAGGAAGCATATCAAACTATTCCTGACTTTCCTCCCCTGTAACACAAATTCTAAGATGAATAGTGTTTTCTGTTTGTTTGTTTTCTCCAAGGCACCTACTATATCTATCAAATAGTTCCTCCTTGTTCTGATCCAGAACATAGCTTTCCCTTGTCATTTCATCTACCTTTTGAAAAATGAAATCATCATCAAAGAGAAGTCAAACAATAATCAGTCTGTTTGTTTTTAACAGAGTGAGAGAGAGCATTTCTCCATCATAAGTATTTCTTACCTATTTGTGAAGCCTCTGATATATCTCAGACTTACCTGTTTCTCTTTTCTGTCCACCTAGTTTCTGCCATACTGTTTTCTAGTTTTCCCAGGAGTTTTTGTAAAATAATGAGTTTTTGTTCCAAAAGTTTGGAACTTTGGGTTAATCATATACCAGATTACTATGGTCACTTACCATAAAGTAATTTGTACATAATCTATTCCACTGATTCACCCCTCTATTTATTAGCCAACACCAGATTGTTTTGATAATTACTATTTTATAATACAGTTTGAGACCTGGTAGGGCTAGACTATCTTCCTTCACATTTTTTTCATTGATTCCCTTGACATCTAAATCTTCTTAATGATATCTGGAGGAGTATGACCACATTCTCCATACTGCCCTACACAAGGTAGATGCTTCATAAATATTCGTTGGCTAATCAGTTACAACTGTCATCTGAGAGAAAAACCACATGAATGTGAATAGCAAATTTTAAACTAAACAAAATTTAAGGGGGGAATATTAATTTATCTTTGGATTATGATAAGTTTTTTCCCTTATATATAGACTCAGTTTCAGAGGTGATAAACCATTAGATAGTCCAGACAATATACATTTAGACTTGAAATCTGAGAGTCTTTGTTCCAGTCTAAGTCTCTAATTGACTTCTTAATAAGATTTTCAGTGTAAGTGAGTGCCTAGGATTTTAATCATAGGCTTAACAAATAGTGACGGCAGAAACCAATGTATCTCTGCATCACAGCCTCATTAGAAGCATCTGTCAGGTGGCTATTTATTACTTTAATATCTTCCTTCAAGAGAGCTCCAGGTGTTTTTCAAATAGCAACAAAATAAGCATGATTTTTCACAATGCTATGTTGCAGAAAAGGTTGCAATTCTTTAGCTTAAATTGTAATTCAGTTAAAATGAAAAATCCAGTCATTATTTTTTAATGCAGTTGTGAGTGATAAAAGGAGTAGCTGTAGTTACCAGGCCAATACAAAACTGACAAGTAAACAAGGAGAGAGCCAGATAACACAAGGAGGAACATGTCTGAAACCTGTTTCTGTTCAATATCTTTCACTTGAGGCATGAAAGGAAATCTGTATTATCTATAGGTCAAGTAGTAGCCACAGTTGCCAGAGGACAAAAAGACAACTTTTCACAGATCCAAACTTAACCCATTCTTTTAATAAAAAGCGAGGGAAAGATCAATAAGTAAACTGAGGGCTAGAGTCTTTGCCCTTGGGTTCCTATTTCAGAGGATGCTGAAAGCACAAGCAAGTCTTTCAGCAACCAAAGTAATAGAACTTAGAAGAATTAACTTTGATTTTATTAAGAATAATGAGTTAAAATAGGAAGCTACCAAATTGCCTGCTTTCTCCCTCAGTGGCATCTATATTCTCACTGGGCTCCTCTTCAGCCCAGTCCTACCCTATCCCAGCTCCATGCCTTGGGTAGACTCAGGATGTCCTGACCTGATGACACAGTACAGTTTGTGCTTGCAAAAACTTAGCAAAAAAATTTTTGGTTGGAAATCTGAGAGTCAGGCCATCACATTTTCATCTGAGAAAGAAATGTTTCATGTGACTGGGGGTGGGGAGAAAGCATCAGTAAACAGGCAAGAAGTGAATAGTTTTTCAACATAATGCTACTAAAAACTGAAGCATACACAAAAGCATGAAAGATCTGTGATTCTGTCACAGTATCAGAAACTCTAGGTAGCTTCCTGCAGAACAAAGAAATTAAGTGATTTAAGCAGAATCATGTAATTAGAAAGTGCCACAAATGAAAATAGAAACTGTCTTCCTGATTCCAAACCCAGAGATCACAATATACTGTGCCAGGGTACTAAACCTGGGAATTATGCTCTTATTTTTGAAAACAGGTATATTTTAACAACTGCATTTCAATATAATTAGCTTCTATTGCATTTCTATAGGTTTTATTTTTTAAATTAGGAACATTATTTGGAGAAGATTTCACCAGTCTGCCAAAGGGAACTTTGAATCCAAAATATAAAAAAGTTAAGAAACCCTACACTACATCATGCTGGCATGCAGAATACCACAGTGCCCCATGACATACCAAGGTAGTAAGGAGCTACATTCAATAGCGTTTCTCCCCATCTGCTGTCCTCTCTAATGGAACTACTAAAATCCTCACTGTCTTGCCAAGCTCTTGGATCACTGCCAT
This sequence comes from Bettongia penicillata ogilbyi, assembly GCA_023548195.1. Taxonomy (NCBI): domain Eukaryota; kingdom Metazoa; phylum Chordata; class Mammalia; order Diprotodontia; family Potoroidae; genus Bettongia; species Bettongia penicillata. The sequence continues at coordinate 765,698 of JAJHZJ010000183.1, forward strand.
CATCCCCTTAGCCTGAGCCAATAGCATCTGGCAATAGTGATGCTTCAGGAGCCCAGTTTTAAAGAATTCCAAGTGTGTATCTAGGAAAGCTTTAAATTCTTTAAAACTAGAGTCATAAAAATTACAACACAATTTGTTCTTTACTTATTTCTAGCCTATGGATTAAAATACAAGTAACTTTTTAATAAATTTCAAAGAACACCAAAAGTTTTAGTATTTTTTTCCTTTTTTAAAATGAACATGCTGAATACACCAATCATTTTTTTAATTTCCAAACTGAATTCTCCCTTTTTTTTATTGTAAGCCTCAAGCCTTTTAATGAGATAACTCTTATTTCTGATGCCTTGAGCTCTTCATCTTGCAGTTACTGGTTGTGATAACTTTTATATCTCCATACATTTTGGGTGGGTCCACCATTTAGCTCTAGCCCTTGTGATGAAGTATTCATACTTTTATAGTTCCACCAAGAAACGCTTTCTGTTTTTAATCTACACATACACACACACACACACACACACACACACACACACACACACACCAGCTTACATCCTAATGCTGCAAGATTTAATGAAGCTAGCCATTTGGTAACTACTACAAGACAAGTTTGTTTCCATCCCTCTGGCATCTCTTTGGGTCTATTTTTTCCTATTCATGGTTCCTGAGAAAGAAAAGATAAAATACTAATGTCAGAAATGGAATCCAAACCCTGGCTATTTCAAATAGATTGGATCTGAAAAGAAGTCCTTTTCACAGTACAAATTTGTAGTAATAGAAAACAGAGTCAACAAATATGACACCTATGTATCACAATGGATAGTGTTAGAATTAGAAAGACCTGAGTTTAAATACAATTTCTGATACTTAACAGCAGTGTATTCCTAGGCAAGTCATTAAACCTCTCTCCCAGTAACTACTTCTAGATAATGTGGAGGATACAAAAGAGTATGGGTGTGAGTGTAGGTGTGTATGTATATATGTGTGTGTGTATATAGACACAGTTCCAAAAAAAATTATAATCTATTACTGTCATTATCATGCCATCACTAAGGAAAGAGCATTTTTTTCTGGGTGTCAGGGTACCTTCACAAATATTACTTATATCTCACAATATTAAGGAAGAGAAGTAATTCTTTTTACAATTAAGGGAAGCAGAGAACATAAAGATGAATAAGCTTAAGCAATCAAGATCACAAAACAAATCAAAGCTTGAACTGAAACCAGAAATCTTAATTTCACAATCTCAAAAGCCCAAATTGGTGAATTCTAAAAAGATCGCAGAAATGATATTCACCTTCAGGCATAGGTCATTCCCAAAGTGAGAAGGGGTTTATAATTTATACTGAAACAGAGAACTTAAAATTAATTGGAAAAAAAATAACACTTTTAAATAAATAATGGTCAGGTTTTCCAACCAAGAATTTTTCTGGGAACTAATAATTCAAACAATGCAGCACTAATTTAATGATGATATGGCACTTTAGGGTTCACATGGGTATGTGTGTACATGTATGTGTGTGACTGTGTGTATGTGTGTATCTATGAGTATGTGTGCCTGATTAGTTTGGAGGGGGGAATGATTAGGTGGGTGATATATGTAGTATATATGAACGTATATGTATCATGTGCGCATGTGGTGTTAAGTTTGTGTGTGATATGTGTATATTAATGGTTAGATGAAAGAAGGATGAGAGAGAAGAAAAGGAAGAGAAGAGAAGAGAAGGAATACATGCAAAGTATTTTCACAATATTTGATCCTTATACTTAGCTTTTGAAGTAGACAAGGCAGGTATAATTATCCCCATTTTGGGATGGTATGTGAATTCATTAGTAAAGAATTCCTGATAAGTATACTCCCTCTCTTAATGCAGAACTATACCTTCTCTGCATTTATAGGTTAAGAAATCTGGCCAGAGTCATATAATTAGTGTGTGTATCAGAGACAGAACATAAACTCAACATCTTCCTCATTCAGAGGCCAGATCTCACCCACTACAACACAATACCTCTCTTTTATTCTGGAATTAGAAGGATCCTAATTTTATAGATGAGGAAACAGATTCTGAGAGTCTAAATGCTTGTATGAAGTAAAATAAGAAAACGAATGTTACAATAATAATAGCAATCCTCTCATAACGTTGCAAGATTTTAAAAAATCTTTCTTCCTAACAATGTGTGAGCTGGGTACTAAATTTTACAGATGAAGAAACTTAGCTTCAAAAAGGGTAAATGTATTGTTTATGCTCACATGGTGTCAGAACCTTCCCATGTTGAAAAAAAAAACCATTTTTCAAATGAGATCTCCTAAGTTCAAGTACAATGTTTTTTCTATGACAAGTCTTGCAGTATCTATGAAGAATGTATACAGAGAAATGGGAAGCACCTTATCATATCCTCATGTATCACTGCTGAAATATTACCAACTTTTAATCAAAAAATTCATTTTATTTGAGTCATTCCCCAATGACACATATTTTAATGCACTCTAGAATTCAATTTACGGCATTCCACTCAGATAAAAGGAATATGTCTTACTGATGAATTTATTTGCATATACTAGTAAAGGTAAGGTTGCCTAGGAGAGAGAAACCTGGGCTTGGAGTTTGAAAGGGTTGGATCCAAATACTATATTTTATCTTACTAATGGTATGACCCTGGGCAAGCAATTCCCTGTAAGTGACCTACTAAGTTCTGGGCAGGCTGAAAAGAGATCCCATACCTGGAATTGTCCACATTGCTGAAATTACTAAAATAAAAATAAAAAATCCTTTGTACATGTTAGAGAAGAAATATAATATAAAATATAATATATCTTAGTGATAATTTTACTGAGATGTTAGCTTTCAATTATATTCACAGAATGATCTGATAGCCAAATAATAGCCAAAGATCACCAATGATCAATGAACTCTAACTATATAAAACATTCTTTTCTTAAAAATTAACATGGGGATCATGTGACCTGAACAGATTAGTCACTTTCTCTAGTGCATTTCACATGAGACATCTTAAATAATACAATTTCAGAAAAGAAATAAAACTAGCTATATAAGAATTTCAGAGGTAGGAAGGGGAATGGGATACCCTAGACCTGATGAATTCTTAGAATTCTACCATCCTTTTAATCAGCACTATACAAATTATTCCCAAAAATTGAGAAAGAAAATACTCCCCCATCCCTTTTATGGGACTAAACTGGGGAAGAATGAAGCAAAAGAATTACTATAGAAATATATATTAATGAAAATTAGGTTTAAAATTGAGATAAAATCCTGGCAAAATAGTATAGCAATTTAGAAAAAAAAAATCATTCTTTTTGATCGAGTGAGATTTATACCAGAGATATACAGATAGTTCAATGTTAGGAAAACAATATAATCATATTAAATATTTAGAACCACACAACCACATCAATGGGAATAGAAAAAGCTTTTGACAAAGCACAATATTCATTTATGATAAGAAAAAAAAGCAAAAAACTATAAAGTATAGGAATATGAGGGTTTTTCTAAAATATGATTTAAAAGTATCCATCTAAATCCTCAACAGGGAAACACTAGGAACTTTCCAAAAATTTCCACTATTATTTCACATAGTTCTAGAAATGTTCAAAATAATAGTAAGTCAACCTACCATAGAACACTCAAAACCTACTTAAACACAATTTTTATATATTCACAAAATAAATAACAAACAAAACAAAATTGTTGAAGGAACATTCAATCTTCATAGCTAGGCTATACCAATACAACAAAGATGACAATTGTACCCAAATAATATATAGAATGAGTACTATACTAATTAAACCACTAATGAGATACTTTGTAGTATTAAAAGTAATTAGGAAAACTCATTCAAAAGAATAACATATCTAGAATATCACAGTAAATAATGGGTAGGCAGAAGATAATGATAAAAAGAATTTCCATTCAACAATATTGTAAAGCAGTAACCTTTAAAACCATTTGACACTGGCTAAAAAAATAAAAAAGTAAATTAATGGAAGAGATTCATTTAGATGGAAACAGAAAGAGTTGAACTCAATAACCCTCTGCTCTACACATTTGAAAGCATAAATTAACTAGGAAAGAATTCCCTATTTGACAAGAATTGTTGGAAAAAATGAAAAGGAGTTTGAAAGAAATTAACTGTAGAGCAACAAATTATATTATATATCAAAATAAACTCAAAATGGATATGTGACCTGATTATTAAACATTATATCCTTTAAACAAATTAGAAGATAATCAGACAAATGACATTTTGCAGCTATGACTATGGAATAAATTCTTAACCAAACAAAGGGATAGGTGATTGCTAAGAATAAAATAAATCATTTTTATTATATTAAATGAAAAAACTTTTACACAAACAAAATTAATGCAACTAGGAGAAAGGAAGCAATTGGCAGTGGAGGGGGTTGGGAATCTGTATGTAAATGTTTCTAATAAGGGTCTAATGTACAAGTTATATAAGGTGTTCTAAAAGACTTAATGGAGATTTAAACATTAAACTTGTAACCTGGAATATTCTGTATAGACAACTAAAAAAATTATAGGAAAACCTAAGCTATTCTCCAAAGGTAAGTAGTCAAAGGATACGAACAATTTTCAAAAGAAGAATTTCAGACTTTTAACAACTATGCAAAGGAATGTTCCAGACTACTAATATTAAGAGAAATACAAATCAAAACAATTCTGAGATTTCACCTCACAACCAGAAAAACAGTAAAAATAACACAAGATGGGAATAATCAATGCTGGAGGGGGTAATAAAATTATAAACACACTAAGGCATTGTTGGTGGAACCATGACTTGGTCCAACTACTCTTGAAAGTAATTTGTAATTATGCTAAAAAAGAAATCAAAATATACATGGCCTTTGTCGCAGAGATTCCATTTTGGTGGTTATACTCTGAAATGTTCAAAGATAAAAAATAAACATCAAAACGTTTAGAGTAACACCTTTTTTTTGTAGTGGCAAAGAACTAGAAAAAAAATGTAGACATCCTTTGGTTAGGGAATGCCTAAAGTTGGGAGTACATTAATACAGTGGAATATTACCTCAATAAGATAAATGGATATAATGGAAACAAAGAAGCATGGAAGGGCTTAACCGATGTGAAAAGAAGTAAACAGAACTAGGAAAACAATATGTATGGCTACAGAGATGTAAATGTTAACAACAAAACCTTATTGTTTATTGTCACAATGTTGTGAAATAATGTCCAAGTTTAGCCCCAAAGAAGATATGAAAAGGTACTTTATCCTGCTACTTTGTGAAACAGGGATGGAAGAGTTGGAAGTTTAAAGATGCATATGATATCAGACCTTTTCCATATCTTAGTATTGTTTCTCTTTTTAAATTTTGTTTTACAAGGGATGGTTCTCTGGAAGGAGGAGGGTTAAGGAAAAATTGAGAACTATGACAGGGTTGTACAGATAAACGTTTAATAACCAGCTCTTCCTCCCCCCAAAAATGCATAAAAAACACATTTTTAAATTTAATCTGCCTTATTATCAACACTTTCTCTATCACTTCATTATATCTAGAAAATCAGAAAAATAATAAATCAAGCCCTGATTTATAACATTTGCTCATTTCTAAGGCACAAAATGCTCACACTAAAAATTTAATAATTGGTTCTTGCTACCTAATTCAAGCTGGCTGTAGCATGTCCTTGATGATGATGCAAAAATGAAGAATATCAATAAAAATTTCTGAGAAAAAAATGAAACTGAGGCCTTTGATCAAGCTTTGTCCCAAAGAAGAGATAAGAAAATGTAACTTCTTTTCTTTGAAGAGGTAGGGGACTATGAGTGCAGGATATTGCATGTACCCTTAAATTTGACTTATAAGTTGGTTAGATTTACTGTAATATCTTATTTGTCCCTCTCTTTGCTTCTTTTTCTTTGTTTCAGGGATGGCTTCATTGGTAAGGAATTAGGATGGATATGGATGAAAATAAAAATGATCCCAAAATTAAAGATGTCAATTTTTTTTTACATAAAATGAATACTGACAAAAAACAAACCCTGAATAAAAAATAAATCAGCTATGATACAATTTTAAAGAAAACAAATGGAAATCTTTAAACAACTAGCTCTTCAAGTTTTTGTCATTCTCTCAGACTACTTCAACTCACTTTAAACTAGTTCCCTTGATTACAGATAAATTCCATTTCCCCAGCACAGCACACAGTACTCTCCAAAGCTCACAATTTAATTTCCACCTACATAATTTTAAATATTTTTAAGTCATCATTTTATACTCTCATTTTCCTTCAGAATTGCTCTAATAATGGCTTCCTAACTCCATTACCTTGAAATTGCATTTATCACATTTATGTGTTTGCCTTTTGAAAACAAAACAAAACAAAAGCCATAAAATTTCTGAATCTAGGTCTAATCATAGGATGTTGTAAAGTCAATGGCAGAGATACAAATACTCTGTAATGTGTTTCCATCAAGGTGGAGTTAATCACAGTTGTGGCAATTTCCTTTCCAAAGCATATTATTGTAGAATAATAGTCAGAAGAATAAAGTATCCTTTTTGCTTGTTGATAGATTCAGTTGTATTCAGTGCGGAAATATAATTTACTCCCAAGTGTAATTTAGACATCTAAGTGATACACATAAATAAATCATTACTACCTTAAACCACATGTGATAAACTAACTTGACATCCTGATTTTTTGAAAGTTTCTAAGCCAACATAGAGCAAAAATGCAAAACCTCAGATTGCATATCTAGGAGAAGATAATTTGCTGAACTGGGTGAAGTATAAAGTGGAAGAAAAAAATCGTTTGCAATGTAATTAGAAAGTCCTTAATTTGAGTCCTAGATTTGTGATTGCTCTCCAGTCAGATAACTTCCCTGAGTTTCTTTTACCTGATCTGTAAAATGAGCATCATTGTATTACTGATCTCAAAGAGTCAAGGATATTCATTCACCTTATTGGGGGGAGGGAGGGATTCAGAAAGTTTATACAAATCCTTTAACGATCTAATCCCAGTCTCACTCAGAGAATTCACAAGATGGGTTGATCAAGAGCTAGAATTCTCTGAGAAGAGCTTCGTGGTTCTATTTGAAACTTCTGGATCTTGCCCTGAAAATTAATAAACTTCAGAATTAATACAAGTCAAACTGCTCAGGAGTAGAACTGAGAGAGTGTTCATAAGCACTCTTCCAGGCCTATACTCATGCCCTGCCTGGCCTCCAGTCACAATGGTAGAACATGCCCAAGGACATAGCATGTCACAAACAGGACACAAAGGATTCCTTCTGAGGATCAGTCAGGTCCTTTACTACTCTTAGGGACTACTGGACTTTTGCTGTGGCATGAAGGGTAAGGGTATGGCTGAAAAGGAGAGGAAGATTTTTGCAATTTACATCTTGTAAAATCCACTTTACTTGGACATTGCTATGACTTTGTGTCCCTCTTTTGCTCCTGGCAATGTGGTTGAAAGTTTATTTGGAAGAAAGTACATGAAAATATTGGTCAACATGAGAATTGAAAGACTTGAGGACTCCTATCAATATAAATAATCAATCAGGACTCCCGAGGACTGATATTAACGAATACTGCCCCACATCCCTCTGACAGAGGGGTGATAGATTTCTTTCAAAATGAGACATTCTGGATGTAAACAATGCAGAATTTTATTTTCCTTGACCATGAATATTTGCTACAGTATCTTGTGCAAATTTGCTTTTAACAATTTGTTGCAAATAGGGGAAGAGAACTGGGGGAAAGAAAATCAATGTTTATTAACTGGAAAAAGGGAAAATTCTTTTAAAAATTTAAAAACATGAGAATTGGAAGTTGTCTGTGTATTCCATGCATCTGGGGATTACCACCTATCCACCCAAGTTTGTATATAATTTTTAAAGTATCTATGGTTACTTTCCTCACTTTTACCCCTAACAGTATAAAAGATTCTTAAGATCAGGGACCCTTTTGTATTTTCTCTTCCTATCCCTAACCTAATGCAATGTCTTGCATAGGTACTTAATAAATGCTTATTAAATTGAATTGAATGGTGGCTATCCTGCTGTCATTGACTCCATTTAAGGGATAAATGTATAATAGGTTCTTCTAACAAAAGATAATTGGGTGAGGCAAAGGCCTTCAGCATTTCTAGTGATGCAGTGTAATGACAGTATAAAAAGGCAGTGTAGCACAGTGTAATGAAAACTGACCCAAGAATCAGAAAGGCTTAGGTTCTAACACTACCTCTGACCTAATCTAAGCTGTTTGACATAGGATAAGTCACTTTGCTTATCTGAGCCTCAGTTTCCTCATCTGTAAAATGGATACTCATCCCTCTAGTACATACCCAACTGGGTTGTAGTGTAAATTTAATGAGATCATGTTTATAAAGGGCTTTGAAAAGCTCAAATTGTTACATAAGATAAACAAGCATTTAATATGCACCAGGCATGGTGCTAAGAACATTATAAGTATTGGGTCCTATATTGAACCCAACTTGGAGGTGGTGAGTTCGGTCTCAAAATGGAGGTAAAACAGCTGCCTGGCTATCCCCAGCCCGACGCTGGCTGCTGTCACCTGGGGAAGGAGGGTCATGATCCAAAGGGACCAGAGCAGTTGAGAAAATTGTTTATTGGTGGCTTGAGTTTTGAAAGATGATAGTGTAAGTTAACACTTTGAAAAATGAGGTACTCTCACAGATTGTGTGGTGATGAGAGATTCCCAAACAAAATATTATAGAGGCTTTGGCTTTGTGACTTACTCTTGTGTAGAAGAGATAGATGCAGCAATGTGTGCTCGACCACATAAGATTGATAGGTATGTAGTGGAAACAAAGAGAGCTGTTTCTAGAGAGGACTCTGTAAAACCTGGTGCACCTCTAACAGTGAAGAAAATTTTTGTTGGTGGTATTAAAGAAGATACAGAAGAATATAATTTAAGAGATTGCTTTGAAAAGTATGGCAAGATTGAAACCATAGAAGTTATGGAAGATTGATAGAGTGGGAAGAAGAGAAGATTTGCTTTTGTAACTTTTGACGATCATGATACAGTTGACAAAACTGTTGTTCAGAAATATCACACTATTAATGGGAATAACTGTGAGTGAAAAAGGCCCTTTTCAAGGCAAGAGATGCAGTCTGCTGGGTCACAAAGAGGTCGTGGAGGTGGCTCAGGCAATTTTATGGGTCGAGAAGGAAACTTTGGAGGTGGTGGAGGTAACTTTGGCTGTGGAGGAAACTCTGGTGGAAAAGGTGGTTATGGTTATGGTGGTGGTGGTGGTGGTGGCAACAGAGGCAGTTATGGAGGAGGAGATGGTGGATATAATGGACTTGGTGGTGATGGTGGCAACTATGGAGGTGGTCCTGGATGTAGTAGTAGAGGAGGTTATGGTGGTGGTGGTGGACCTGGATATGGAAACCAAGGTGGGGGATATGACGGTGGTGGAAGAGGATATGATGGTGACAATGAAGGAGGAAATTTTGATAGTGGCAACTATGGTGGCAGTGGGAACTATAATGATTTTGGAAATTATAGGAGGCAGCAGCAATCAAATTACGGACCCATGAAGGAAGGCAGTTTTGGTGGAAGGAGCTCAGGCAGTCCTTGTGGTGGTGGTTATGGATCTGGTGGTGAAAGTGGTGGATATGGTAGCAGAAGGTTCAAAAACTTAACAAAAGAAGACTACAGTTCTTAGTAGGAGAGAGAGCGAGGAGTTGTCAGGAAAGCTGCAAGGTTCTTTGAGACAGTCGTTCCAAGTGCATTAGAGGAACTGTAAAAATCTGCCACGGAAGGAACGATGATCCATAGTCAGAAAAGTTACTGCAGCTTAAACAGGAAACCCTTCTTGTTCAGGACTGTAATAGCCACAGTCTGCAAAAAGTACAGCTATTGATTAATGCAATGTAGTGTCAATTAGATATATATTCCTGAGGTCTTTTATCTGTTGTAGCTTTGTCTTTTCTTTTTCTTTTCATTACATCAGGTATATTTCCCTGTAAATTGTGGTAGTGGTACCAGGAATAAAAAATTAAGGAATTTTTAACTTCTTAATATTTGTACAGTTCAGTTTTTCTACATTTTAGTACAAAAACTTTAAAGAAATGCAGTTTTGAAAGTGTTTCCTTGTTGGCTAACAAGTAGAGAAGATCATTGTAAACTATTATTTTGCATGAATTTTGCTAAAGTTAACCGTAAAGAAACCCCTGCTGACTTGCAGTCTAAGGGGAATCTGTTCTCCCCAAACCAACCATAATACCCATGGATATGAATGGGAGTTACAAGTGGAGAGAATAGGTATTTGTATGTTTGCAATGTGTGTTTTAAATAATAACTAGGATTGAGTGTATAAATTAGTACATTTGTGAATTAATAGCATTAAGCTTTACCTTTCAAATGAAAATTTCAAATTACCTTTTGGGTTGTGCATATGTATTTTTTTAATTGTACTTCTCTGTGATTTAGTGTGTTAGCTCTGCCAAGTCCTAGCTGTGTTTATTAAAAAGGTTAAAAAAATCCGCTCCAGAGTTACCTTGGCCACCTTTGAAACTGCTGCCAAAACATGATGTTGGTATAGGAGATATCTATATTCTCCTCGTGAATTTCTGGGGGATGGAGGGGTGGGAGTTGGGCAGTAGGTTTTTTTCCTTTCCCTCCCTTTTGAAAAATTTTTCTAAATGAATTTAAAGACATAGCCAACCACTAAGTCTGCTGTTTGGTTTTTATTTAGTGTTAATTGGTTTAGCGGGGGAGGAAGAGGCCCAAAGACCTTTAATACTTACCTTGGTTTAATGTCTTTTTAATTTATACAAGCTGTCAGAGCATGAGAATAAAAAGCACGCATTGTGAAACACTTTAAAAAACAAAAGAACTTTACAAGTATCATCCTACTGGATCCTCACAACCATCCTAGGATATAGGCACTATTATTTCCAAATTTATTGGAAACTGAGGCAGACAAGTTAGGTGACTTGGCCAGGGTCACACAGATCGTCAGTGCCTTTGTGAACTGCTAAAAGAGCCCTCAGGGTTTGGGCATTTCCCCCATGGCACACATGTATTCATATGTTCATACCCACTCCTGAGACATATGTAATGTTCCATGTATCCTGTAATGTCAGTCATTTATCTTGCCAAAGATACAACTCCAACCATATGCTTTCTTTTTCTCTTTATGACTCATACATGAGAGACTTGACCCTTTTCAGTCACCTTTTTGCTCAGAAACTCTACACCCACACATTGCTTGCCATCGTCTTAAGAAACAAATTTGATACCCACTGCTTGTTCACATGTTTTTATTCCAATTACAGAAATGTTACAGCAATAAGGAATCTTAGAGATCATTTAATCTAAACTTCTTTAGAGAGGAGAAATTTGAGAGTTAAGACCAAGAAAACTTAAGTGATTTGTCCAAAGTCATACAACTAGTAAGTGGCAGATCTGGCACCAGAACTAAGGACTTCTTACTCTCAAGTCCTTGGGAAGAAGTTTTTTTGGTGGAAGCTATTGTTTTAATATACGTAAAGGCCTAGGTAAACCTCTAAATACTACATATATGTGAATTTAACATAAACATTTACCACCATGAGTTTATTTTGTTTATTCATATACTTACCCTTTAGTTACAAAACAATTTAAAAAAGCTACTAGATGGTGCAGTGGGTAGGGCACTAGACTTGAAGTCAGGAAGATCTGAGTTCAAATCCTACCTGAGATGTTTATTAACTATGTGACTTTCAAGTCACTTAATTTTTTTCTGCCTCAGTTTTCTCATTTGTAAAAAGGAGATCATAGCACTTAACTCATAGACTTGGTGTCAGGATCAAATGAGATAATATATGTGAAAGTGCTTTGGGACCTTTGCTATATACTAGCCAGTTACCTTTTTTAAGACTTCTCAATTTTGTCTGTCAGCAATTTTCCAATGAAAGGAAGCACATGCAAAAAAAAAGTATTTTCAGAGATGATTCTAATACCCAATGATCCATCATATAAATTAGTGTTATGTTTGAACTTGTTCCTTTAAAGAAATTAGGGAGAAAAAAAATTAGGAAGGTGAACCAAGGTCATTTTCCAAAGCAAGTTTGACTAAATAAATTGAAAAATTCCATTTTTCCAGAAAGAAAATTTGTGTCAGAGATTATCTTTATAAAGTGCTGTGTTTTTTCAGAACACCGGAATCATCTCTAAAAGAAATTTTTGGTACTTTCTTCCATTGGAAAATTGTCTGCCAGAGGATAGTCTTTGAGAAACTAGGGTCAAACTAACTCTATTAGAATAGGACTTTAGCAGAAATATAATTATAATGTCAAAAAATTATGCCAAAGACTCTTCCAATTTATAAATGTCATAAATACTATGAATACATATTTCCCTCCCCCAGGAAAACCATCAAAGATGCTTAGATTTCTTCCTTATGATTCTACTATCCTTTAGATTCTTCTAGATTTATTTGGGCAGAGGACCCAAAAATTAATCTTTCTTTTCTGTCACAGGATATTACAGATAACTGTATTCAAGCCGTGAAAATGCCTAATCTTCTTATTGGAAATGAAAACCTCTACTACATTAATTACTCACTCATTCAAGCTCACTAAGGCAGGAAATATCTCCCCATGACAAATGACCAATTGTGACCAACCAAATGAAGCAAAAACATACTCACAAGGTAAAACAGAAATGCTCACAAGAGTTTAGATAATAGCATCTCAAATACAACATATAGGTAAAAAAATTAATTTTACAAAATTTAAGTCACTGAGAATGAGAAGAAATACTATTTTTTCCCCTTTCCAAACATAATAAAGGTCTGAAGCAATGTGTCAGAGGCTAAAGAGAATAAGATTTGGAATTAGAAGGTCTGGGTTTTAATATTAGCTCTACTACATACTACTACTTTGAATTTAGGCAAGTCCTTAAATCCCTCAGAGAACCAGGGTCTTCATGAGTAAAATGTGGTGGTTTAACCAGGTAATCTCTAACTTTCCTTCCAATTCTTACTCCATGACTCAATAAATATCTATAATTTTGAATTAAAATTGAGGCAATGTAACAAATTAGAACAGGGAAAATTTGAGCAAGTTCTTTCCCTACTTTTCTGATGGCATATCCTAGTCTCCTTTGTCATATCCATGTCATCTGTGCCAGCAATTGTTCCACAATTCTCTGTCATGGGCCTTCTTCTCTTCTCCTACACAAGAGGTGTCAAACACGAAGCCTACAATATTCCTGAATGGAACCTGGACCAGTTTAAAATGTAATTGGAAAATATTAACAATACAAGTAGAAAATACAATAAAACAAATAATATCACATTTTAAAACTAAGTCAATATATGACTCACAGGGATATTTAGGTACCAATAAAGGGCTCCATTATTTCTACTGGTTTAACTTCATCCTTCTGCACTGTCTCCCTTAATGATTTCATCAGCTTCTATGGATTCAATTTCCCCCATGAGAAAGTGAAATCTTCGAGGGAAGTGATTCTTTTTTTCTTCTTTATTACAATACCTGGAACATAATAAGCACTTAACGATAACTTCACTAAACTCCAGGTCAGTGAAGATTAAGGAGTATAGCGCAACTCCTATGATGAGAAGGATTTAAAACCAATGGTCATCCTTGGGGAAAGGGGAAGATAGGAGGGAGTTGGGTCTTAGGTTTTGTATCCCACTCCCAAACACTGTATACATGTAAAATCAAATTAAAAACAACATCAGGGACAGCTCTGGAGGGAAAAAAGACTTGATAATGTGACAAAGACTTAGATTTTACAGAACGCTTTCGTCATACATTTGAGTCTTATGACAATCCTAGTAAGTAGATAGTACAAGAATTCTCATCCCCATTTCTAGATCAAGACACTGGAGGTGAAAGAACACCATTTTTTAAAAATGAATTATTACCCAATTCAAATTTAATGGGAGAGTTTCCGGATTCACTATATTCTGGAAACAGTTCTCTGACGCATCCATAGGGAGTGAAAAATTGAATAAATAAGTGATAAAAATGTAGTTGATAGAGATTCTATAGGTCCCCTGATTAGAATAAAGAGAATGAGCCTGAAGTCTATAAGCACAAATTGAGCTGAAGTAATAGACATGGGATGATTAAATCAACCGCAAGCAGATGATCAGAATTCTTCCCCTAATTAGAATTTGGAGGGGTTTGAATTGCACAAAAAGCTGCTCCCTAAAATAAGTAGTTCTAGAATCTATTAGGAAATGAAATAATACTTGATTTCATCTTGAACTGTGCAAAGGATCTAAGGTAAAAAGCATCTGTGAACTCATCTCTAAAAAATGATCCTCATTCCATGACAAGGTCTTAAATTTTGTCTGGAATAGGAGACCCAAAACAAATCTGGAAAAATTTCCCATTTTTAGCAATAAGAATTATAAAAAAAAAAATGCAAGCCTGAGTTTGGAAAGATGGAAGGGAAGTTTAAAACTGTAATCCCAAAGAAACACAGGTACCACTGAAAAATATTTTTTTAGAAAGACAAGGACAACAGATCTGAAACACCACTTGATTGAAGAAGGAAAGTGATGCTGGTGTATATAGTTTACAAAACACATTCACATTCCTTATTTTGTTAAATCCTCTCAGCTGTTAAGTGGGTGAAAAAGGGATTAACATCCCCAGTCTAGAGATAAGGAAAGCTATGGTCTTCCTGCCTCAAGTCTCTCCCCACTCCAGTATATCCTCTCCTCAGTTATCTATGTCATCTTCCTAAAGTGCAGATATGACCACGTCAATTCCCTACTTAAATTCTAGTAGATCCCTTACATCTCCAGGATCAAATCTAAACGCCTTTTATCGTATGGCATTCACTGCCCTTCATAACCTGTCACACCTACCCCCACCGTTGACCTTTCAAATTTTTGTATACACCTTCCCATTCTCCCAATTTCTCTATAATCTGGCTTTTTCTCATACAAGACACTCTATCTCCCAACTCTGGGCATTTTCATAGACTGGTCCTCATACCTTTACGTCTTCATCTCCACTTGGCTTTCCTCAATTCCTTCAAGTCTCAGTTAAAATTCTATCTTCTGCAAGAATGCTTTCCTGATCCCCCTTAATGCTGATGTCTCCCTCTATTGATTACCTCCAATCTATCTCATATATATATATCTTGTATAAATGGTTGTTTGTAAGCTGTCTCACCCACTGAATTATGAATTCAATGAAATCAGTGATTGTTTTTACCTTTCTTTGTATCTCTAGCACTTAGTACAGTGACTGGTACTTATTAAGGAATAAATGCATGCTTATTACCTGGGCACCTAACAAATTTCCTTCAGAAATGGTGATAGTCTCTAGCAATTCCTGTTGTTGTATCAATTGCTCCACTTCTCAGTGTCAGTAATTTACTTAGTGTCTTCAATTGGCTCTATCTACTCATTTTTACTCTTATTTATTTTTATGGTAGTAATTTTGTTATTTTCCACAATAAATCATTGGTCTTACTTTATACAGACGTCTGATTTGACAATGTCTCCCACATCAGGAACCCATGTTTTTTCTGTTAACATAAGATCAGTTTCATTTTTAGTGTTGCTATGCAGTAGTCATCTTGTCTAGTAACTCCCAACTTTCTTCTCAAAGAAGTCATTTATGATATATAGATATAAGGCTTCTGTGTAGGGTACTAGTCTTTGAACTCTCTTGTTTCTCACTCCTGAACAGTTCTTTCCAGCATTTTAATTTATGTATTAATTTATTTACTTCCTATCTTCCCTTATGTCCATCACTGCCTTGAAGTCACTTATATATAGATCTATGTAAGTCATCAATAGATATATACCTAAGTCACTTATATATACAACTATGGGAAAGAGCTTGATTTGATTTATGCAGGCAATTTTCTCCCCACACAAATTTTAAACTGTCTATAACAGTAAATAAATCCTAAGGTGTTGGCTAAGGTACACAGAAGTTAAATGATATGCCCAGGATCATCCAGCATATGTATTTGAGAGCTGGAATTTGAATCTCCCTCTTCTTGACTCTAAGTTCAGTGGGAATTAAGCAAGTTCTTTTGAAAAACAGCAAGAATGTCAGTGTCAGAGAATGTAGCTAGGAGTAAGTTGTAAAAGGACTAGAACTGAAGGAATCAGCCAGATTATGAAGGGCTTTAAAAACCAAACAGAAGACTTTGGATTTGATCCTGAAGGTAATGGGGAGCCACTGGAGTTTATTGAATGGGAGGAGAGAAGGAGAGTTGACATGGTCAGACCTGTACTTTAGGAAGATCACTTTGATAACTGAGTGGAAGATGGATTAGGGTAGAGAGAAATTTGAGGGAGGTCAAACAGCAAACCATCATAGTCCACATGTGAGGTAATAATGACTTGTACCAGGTTGGTGGCAGTGTCAGAAGAGAGAATGGGATATAAGATGCAGAATCAAAAGATCTGGCAATGGATTAGATATGTTGGGAGAGAGAGGAAGGGAGAAGAAACAAGGCATTGAAGATGACACTTAAATTGTACAGCTAGGTAACAAGGAGAATGGTGGTACCACAAGAGTAGTAAAGAAGTTAGGAAAAAGAGAAGGTTCTGAGGGAAAGAATGAGTTCAGTTTTTGATATATTGAGTGTAATGTATTTGTTAGACATCCAGTTATGTATTCCAAAAAGCAATTGGAGTTGTAAGTCTAGAGGTCAGGAGAGAGATTAAACCTGGATAAATGGATGTAACTCAACTACCACGCTGAAAAGATTTTTCAGAAGCCTAGAAACTACCTCACCTGGCAAACTTTTGATCTCCTTGACAAATGGAATATATGACAGATAAGAGTAATAGTACCTGTTAAGAATATAAATTCACTTATAAAACCTTATGTAGGAGTGTGGCAGATTAGGACTAAAAATACTGCCCATGAATCAGTAAGAAGTATTACAGTAAACATAATTGCAAAAAAACCCAACTCTATGAACACTCAACTCAGCTAAATCATCTCAAGCGTACTTAATGACAAAAATGAACCACAAAAAAGGGCTTCAAACAAAATGAAAAAGATCTGTCAAGGGACACAATATTTACTTCTAGCCTCACTGAGGAAATGTTAGCGGGAATCCTATGATTATTATTTATAACGTATTAGGTAAGAAGTACTACATCCAATAACAGTGAATGTTAGAGTTAACTAGAATGTCACTGAGACAAGATGGCAACTACTCAAGAATTCTGAAAGCACTCAGACCAAATCCTGATTGTCAAATGTGTCACACATGACTAGAGTGTTGGAGGGCTACCAGGTAGATGATCAATGTGGCTGTCATAAAAAAAAAAAAACACAAAGGCTCTTAAGGAGACATTGAGCAGCGCAGCTTCATGACTTTGACCTCTATGCTTGAAAGGGGTAAAATCTTGAATATGTAAACAACTATAATAAAATAAGATAAAGGTAACAAGAAAACCATACCTGACAAAACTTTTAGGATTCTTTGCAGAGATGAATAATCTCCATAACAAAAGAAGACAGTGAATATAACGTATCTAGACTTTCAAAAAGTTTTTTTATAAGGTCTTAGGCTAAAGACTAATTTAAACCACAAAAATTTTAAAAGTGACTTCAGGATTAGTGGGAATTTTCCTGTGAATGAACTATGTGGTTTAAAGATGAAAAAAATGGGGATAAATGGACACATCTTCAAAGAAGAAATGTAAAGGGGAATAAGGAAGATCCATTGGCTTCACCACACCAATCTCATTTAATGGTTTTTTGTAAATACTGCATCATCTCCTAGCTTACCCATGACAGTACATTTTTAGGGATAGGGAAATGCCAAAACAGAAGGGAAAATTGTAGGCAGATAGCTTTAGGCTAAATGATTATGCAGGGGAAAAAATGGCCCATGAGCTTTAATAAGGACATGTGGAAGCAAGTTAATTTGAGGAAATAAATCTAGGGGGAAAATAATCAAAGTCACATTTTTGGGATATGTTTTGAGTCATTATAATTCATGAAAAAGGATCTAAGAGCCATTATTAACTATGCCTATCATGAGATTTCATTAGATCTTGGATGAATTCTTTTTGTGGTAAATAAAAATAATATTAATTATTTTCTAGTTATATCACAAATATGATCGCTAGTACCCAAATAGGACTTAAGCCTCCATTTTTTTCTATTGATACTAATCGACAGCCCCATAATTCACTCCTTTATTACCTTTTATCTAGACTGCTTTCAGATAGCCCTCTAAGTAGTCTCATACACATCAATTCCAGATTAATTTTCCTAAAACACTGATCTGATCATTTAACACCAAAATCAAAATTCTTTTGTGATTCCATATTGCCTACCAAATAAAGCTTAAACTCCTTAGTCTGGCATTCAAAAATAATTGGGGTATAGGGAAGGGTAGAGAGTAGGCATCAGTATGGTAACATGATGTAATTAACCACATAGAATAAACTGGGGTAGCTGCTTCTAGAGAGGAATAATGATGTTTAATGGAAGTCCCTTGAAAATATGTGGAGAATGCACAGACAACCTGTATTTGGTTCTTCTAATCTATTATCCATGTGATGAAGAGGAGGCTTTTTTGATTGGCTACATAAATAGAACAGAAGTACATTCAAAAAGCATTAGTCAGTCTACTCCCCCTGATCAGACTCTTTCTTGCCTGAGTATTTTACAATGGGAAACAATGCTTTACGAGGAGAGGCCTCTGGCCTTCTCCATCTATGGTCAACATGTGACTGCTACTTTATAATTATTCTTTCTTCTTCTAGGTTAAGGAAACTGGAGATGGCTATGATTTTATGAGATTTGAAAGGTTAGGAGAGTGAGCCCCCAGGAGGTCCAGGAGTACAGTTCATGCCAGGTTTTATGGCCAGCCAGTCCAGTATCAAGGACAGCTTTCAATATGCTGCCCATAAGTAGCTGAGATGGCAGAGTTGTCTACAAGTGATGCCACATTTGGACATGAACTTGGTAGGACCAATACTGAGTAGATATTGTGCTAAGTCAAGCATACTCTTGCCCCAGAAACTAAGAATAACCTCCATGGTATTCAGAAGAAATGTTTGTACTTCTATTTTTACCCAATCTTTAAAGTAAAAAAAGACACACACACACACACATACACACACACACGCACATGCACACACAAAACCTTTGTGTAAGCTAACTGATGTTAATTGGTTAAGTAGTAGTTGGACATTAACAGTGATCAAGAACACAGCAGAAAAGGGTACCACTAGAAACCTGAAAAAGATATATATAAGGTATTGCTATTTGAGAGCAGGGTCAGAGTAATTGATGCAAAGGATCCTCACAGTCTGGTCTCAACCTTTCCAACCTTGTCTCTCATTACCCTTTTTATGCTCTAACCAAACTGGACTATTCACTATTGCTCAAACATATTCCAAAATTTCATCTTTTGTTCATGCTGTCCCGTTTACCTAGGATTCAACTCAATTTTTTAATTTATTTTTTTTATTAATTTTCTTTGTATAAAGCAATATAGCACAGTAGACAAAGAGCAAGCCCCAGAATATAACTTCTCTATGCACTAATAACTTAATATTACTTATTTATCTTACCCTTTCTTCTGAACTACAAACTCTTTTCAGGTAGGACTTGTATCTTGTTTCATTCTTTCATCCCCAAAGCATGGTAGAATGCATGTTACACAAGAATTAACTCATTTACTGAATTATATTCAAGTCTATGTGTAAACCATTCTGCTGTGTGCCCTGAGTACATCACTTAAATACTTTGAGCCCAAGATTGTTCATCAGTGAAGAAGACCAAAAATCCTGTTCCCCAGCAGGAATGTGAAGTTCAAATAAAGTGCTTTGTAAACTTTAAAGTTTACTACATAAATATCAGGCATTATATTTCAGTAGTTATTTGCATTATTAACTGAGGTTTATATTACCATTCTGAGACACTATCTGCCTTTAAGATTCATCCATTTCTGCAAAACTAATATGTGTGCCCTCAAATAAATTTCATTCTCATTAGTTCAAAGGGTCTTAAGATATTAAAGTTGTCCTCCAAATTATATTGTGCTTTCTCCTAAAAACATACTTACTCATTGAAATCAAGAACCTTATTTATATAAGTCCTGAATTTGAAAGATTCTGCTTTATCTTCTTTTTTGTCTCCTTTTGCCTTTTACCTATATAGACCCTAAAAGAATGAAATATGTCATTAAATGCAAACTTTTTTTTTTTACTCCATAGAGTTCTATGTTTTAAAGCTGACACATGGTATTTGGATTTTAATGTCAGATTCACCATTTCGCCTAAGTATTGGTTGCAATGACTGAATTGCAGAAACAATAGAAACCATGTTAAAATCTTGTAGACTGAGTTTTAATAATATATCTTCCCATAGAAAGGTTTTCTATAGGAATGTGTCTAACAAGAAGTATAGTTTGATGAGAATTCTCTAAATTTTTCTAATGTAATAATAATAATTTTTCTCTTAATGAGAATTGTTCATTCTCTTAAGAAGTCTTTTCTTTATGTGTGTTCTTTAGGCCTGTAGCATTTGAGCATAAGATTCTATTCTTCTTAGAGATATCAATTGCCAAAGCAATATTAGCATATATAATGCACAAAGTCCTTTAGAGTGTTGAGTGGAGTGAGTGACAGAAAATATTTACAAAACTCATGTCCCAAGGAAGCTTTCTATATTTCACCTTTTTGGTATGAGCATGTGTCTATTTCCTTAGGCTGCTTGCAAATACAAAGACAATATTTAGAAATAAATTAGCTAAACAGTTAAAATCATGAAATTTTTTTTAATTGAGATTTATTGGGATTTGAATAATCTCTCAGTGGAACTGTCAAGACTTCCATCTCGAGTTATTTAATTAAAACTTTCCTGGAGTAAATTCCCCAGAGAAGTTTCTCTAGGGAATAATCTTACACTCATTCTTGGAGGATTGAATCAATATTCTTAAATTCTCAGTATGTTCAATATCCTGCTTGAAGCTTTCACAAAATAATTTGCTACTTATTTTCTCAAAGAAAAGGTGAAGCCCATCTACAAACAAAGCAAAAAAGTGCAAAATATAACAATGTTGTAGAAATCAAGAATTTCCATTTGAGATAGAAGGAACTTGCCATATAATATGATATTAAAACATTAATTCAATTTAACAATGATGTTTTAAGTACGTGTTATATACATGACACTCTGCTAGACAGGAGAAATAGATTTTTTAATGACAGATCCTGCATATGACAATATAATAACAATAATAGCATTTATATAGCATTTTAAAGTTTGCAAAACACATAAAAATATCTTATTTGATTGTATTCATTTTACAGATGAGAAAAATTAAGCAGACAGAAATTAAGTAACTTCATACAGCTAGTAAGAATCTGTGGCAAAAGTTCATAAATGTAAGATAGAATGTAACAAATGAAAAACAAAGGTACAAATCCATGACAATAAGAAACTTGAAAGAAAAAGCACTTCATTACAGAGAGAAATATGGTAGAAGTCCAATAACGCATAAACATATGCCCACCTGGCCCAAGTTTAATGCACACCTATGTCTCTCAGAATGAATGGTCTTGTGTCCTCCTGAAGTCCCTAATAGAATATCTCCTTTGCTTATCTTATTCTTTTCTCATTGTTCCCTATGTAAAAATAAACATTTATATAATGAGGAAAAAAAGATTATTTTCTCCATAGCTCACAAATCTCTCAAAACCAAAACCTCTTCTCTCCCCACCCCAATCTGATTCAAAAGGTGGAATGAGATTGGGAGAGCTCCTTGTCTGGAGAACCTCAGAGGTGGAAGGGAAGACAGAAGATGTGGTTTCAGCCCTTCAAGTAAGTAGAGTTAACAGGGAAAAAAGCTGTTCAAAGCTTGAGAATTATTGCCATGTGTTCCTTCAAGGGATTATGTAAAGTTATGATAAAGTTTCATTTAAGTAGCAAGAATATTTGACTTAAGAAAAAAAGAGTTAAAACGCTTATCATTAGTGATTACAAATCCAGATTTGATACGATTCAAGTCAAAATTTGTCCTGAAAGAATAAAGAGTAGCGAGGGAGGAGCCAAGATGGCGGAGTAGAAAGACTCACGTATGCTAGCTCCAAACCCACAGCCCATATATTTTCTGTAAAAAGAACTCCCCACAAATTCTGGATCAGTGCAAGCCACGCAGAAACACAGTGGAAGAGATTTCCATTCCAGAGAGCCCTGGAAAGTCGTCCCCAGGGGTCCGTCGAGCTCCGCCCACAGAGCCCACCCCTGCGCTGCCCTGGCCACGTGGCCCCAGAGAAGCAGATCCGAGCAGGCTTCAGGGATGGAATCTCTGGCGGCCGGGAAGGTCCCTCCACCCACAGGCGCTCCAGGTCAGTGAGAGAGACTTCTGGGATGGCCAAGAGGGGAGCAGGGTGTCTCTGTGACTCGGGCCCCCACGGGAGGCAGCGGCAGAGGCAATGGCGGAGGCAGTAGCAACCCAGGACTCCCCAAGCAGGCAGGAGCTCAGGGCCATTACCAAAGATCTCTGCATAAACCCCCTGAGGGAACTGAGCCTGGGAGGCAGCCCTGCCCCCACCCAAGCACCAGAACTTAAGCTCACATTGAATAGCAGCCCCACCCACCACGGAAAGCCCTGAGGCTGGGGAGCAGCATTTGAATCTCAGACCCCAAGCACTAGTTGGACGGATCTAGGCAGGGGTGGAGAGGAATCTCAGAAGTCAAGTAACTGGCTGGGAAAATGCCCAGAAAAGGGAAGAAAAATAAGACCATAGAGAGCTACTTTCTTGGGGATGAGAGGTTTCTTCCTCCTTTCATTTCTGATGAGGAAGCACAATGCTTGCCATCTGGGAAAGATGTGGAGGTAGGGGCCTCTGTATCCCAGACATCCCAGGTGGATATCCTGTGGGCTCAGGCCATGGAAGAGCTCAAAAAGGATTTTGAAAAGCAAGTTAGACAGGTGGAGGAAAAACTGAGAAGAGAAATGAGAGAGATGCAAGAAAAGCATGAAAAACGGGTCAATACCTTGGTAAAGGAGACCCAAAAAAATGCTGAAGAAAATAACACCTTGAAAAATAGGTTTACTCAATTGGCAAAAGAGGTTCAAAAAGCCAATGAGGAGAAGAATGCTTTCAAAAGCAGAATTAGCCAAATGGAAAAAGAGGTTCAAAAGATCACTGAAGAGAATAGTTCTCTCAAAATTAGAATGGAACAGACGGAGGCTAATGACATTCTGAGAAACCAAGAAATCACAAAGCAAAACCAAAAGAATGAAAAAATAGAAGATAATGTAAAATATCTCATTGGAAAAACAACTGACCTGGAAAATAGATCCAGGAGAGACAATTTAAAAATTAGGGGACTACCTGAAAGCCATGATCAAAAAAAGAGCGTAGACATCACCTTTCATGAAATTATCAAGGAAAATTGCCCTGATATTCTAGAATCAGAGGGCAAAATAAGTATTGAAGGAATCCATCGATCACCACCTGAAAGAGATCCAAAAAGAGAAACTCCTACGAACATTGTGGCCAAATTCCAGAACTCCCAGGTCAAAGAGAAAATCTTACAAGCAGCTAGAAAGAAACAATTCCAGTATTGTGGAAATAAAATCAGGATAACTCAAGATCTAGCAGCTTCTACATTAAGGGATCAAAGGGCATGGAATAGGATATTCCAGAAGTCAAAGGAACTAGGACTCAAACCAAGAATCACCTACCCAGCAAAACTGAGTATAATACTTCAGGGAAAATATTTTCCTCCTGAAACAGAGGACTTTCAAACATTCTTGATGAAAAGACCAGAGCTGAAAAGAAAATTTGACTTTCAAACACAAGAATGAGAAGAAGCATGAAAAAGTAAACAGCAAAGAGATGTTATAAGGGACTTACCAAAGGTGAACTGTTTACATCCTACATGGAAAGACAATATTTGTAACTCTTAAAACTTTTCAGTATCTGGGTAGTTGGTAGGACCACACACACACACATCCACACACACACGCACACACATATATAGAGAGAGAGCACAGAGTGAATTGAACAGGATGGGACCATAAAGAAATTAAGGTAAATGGTGAGAGAGAAATGTAATGGCAGGAGATAGGGTGAAATGGAATGGGGTAAATTATATCTCATTCAAGGGGCAAGCAGGAGACTTTTTAGTGGAGGGAAAAAGAGGAGAGCTAAGAAAAAAAACATTAAGTTTACCCTCATCACATTTAACTAAAGGAAGGAATAAAATGCACACTCATTTTGGTATGAAAACCTATCTTACAATACAGGAAAGTGGGGGAAAAGGAGATAAGCAGGGTGGGGGGGAGTATGGAAGGGAGGGCAATGGGAGGGGGAGCAATCTGAAGTCAACACTCTTGGGGAGGGACAGGATTAAAAGAGAGAACAGAAGCAGTGGGGGGCAGGATAGGATGGAGGGAAATATAGTTAGTTTTACACAACATGACTATTATGGAAGTCATTTGCAAAAGTACACAGATATGGCCTATATTGAATTACCTGCCTTCCCAAAGGGAATGGGTGGGGAGGGAGGGATGGGGAGAATTTGGAACTTAAAGTTTTAGGAACATCTGTTTAGTATTGTTCTTGCTCCTAGGAAATAAGAAATACAGTTAATGAGGAATAGAAAGTCATCTGGCCCTACAGGACAAAAGAGAAGACAGGGACAAGAGAAGGGAGGGATTATAGAAGAGAGGGCAGATTGGTGATAGGGGAAATTAGAATGCTCGGTGTATTGGGGTGGGGGGAGGGGATAAAAGGGGAGAAAATTTGGAACCCAAAATTTTGTGAAAATGAATGTAAAAAGTTAAATAACTAAATTTAATTTAAAAAAAAAGAATAAAGAGCAGCATCTGCAAGTGCTCTTCCTATCAGGATTAAGCAGAAAAAGATATTGCTATTTGGCACTTGTGATCATAAAGTGCTTGACACAAGGATGGGCATATGTTAGATGGAACATCAATCTAATGAAATTGTTACAATTTTTAAATTTGGATTCATATATATATATATATATATATATATATATATATATATATATATATATATATATATATAGAGAGAGAGAGAGAGAGAGAGAGAGAGGAGAGAGAGAGAGAGAGAGAGAGCCAGAGACAGAGAGTTTGGGGTTTTAAAAGGATGTGATAGAAATTTGATAATTCGAAACTTATATTTTGTTATAAATAAGTAGTGATAATGCTGATGTTTGATATATATATGTATATATATATACATTATATATATAAAATGAAAGATTTTCTATTTGAAATCTTAGCTAAAAAAGATTTAATTCCTAAAGTATCTTATTCTTCCAGAGTGAATATAATTAGGGAAGAATGAACCAGCTTGTAAAACAAAGACATAAATCCTTCAGTCTGTAAGGTTAGCCATTAACCTCTTTGCTTTGTTTACGTTGGAATGGGATTCCAGTGCAGACAGTTATGGTTAAAATGCAAAGGAAAGCTGGATAATCTGAGTAATGGGATTGAGAGATTTGGAAAGATAAATAAAGGTTTGATTGAAAATAGGAAAGGCAGATAAGAAGTTTTGGTTGATGTTCTGGATGTGTCAGTTTCAGATGGTTTTAGTAAGTTTTGAGCATGTGAGGAAGTATTTTAAGAAAACAGAAAAATCATGTAACTTGATTTGATAATTAATAGGTCAATCAAATTTGAGATGATTATCTGAAAGAATACCAAACCAATATTTATTTGCTATTTAAGTCTTTATGAGACTACAATTTACCATTGTTTTAAACTCTGATTACAGGAATAAATTGTCTGAGTTATCATAAAGCCAATTGACATGGAATGCAGGTTGAGAACTGCTCAAGATGGATGTCTGGAGAGAGTTTTTGAAGAAGGCCTGGGTAGGATCTTCCTAACTCTATTTCCCAACTTCACTATGTCCTTTCTGAAAAATGAAAATCCCTTACTCCTAAGCCCTACTTTCAGAGTGACCACATGACTGGATGTCAGATACTGACTCATTTCTGGAATCAAGCAGTGTTAAGGAAGTTCTTTCCTTCTAACACATATGACATTGTCCACTTTTTCTTTGATAGCAAATTTGTATAATAGAAAAGTTATATTTAATGATTAGTAGGTGATAGTGTGTACCCATGTAATGGTAAGGAGATGAATTTGTGTGCAACATCATATGGAAATGCATTCACCTGAATGGATAATGGGTTGCTTCAAGTTTTAAATATGTAATGTATGTTGCTGAAAAAGTACTTTATCTAAATGTTGTTATATTATGAATTGCATTGTTAAATTAATTATGAATTGGTTAAGAAGCTGTTATGAATTCTATGTAAGAGTTTCTGTGTTGTAGAATTCCTACTGATAAAATGAGAATCCTTGGACATATATATACATATATTTTTATATATGAATGTGATTTGCAAGCCTGTCCATCTAAGGATATATTACATATGTTAAAAAGTTTATTTCTGCCATTAAGAAGGAAGTTTTGACTAAGATTGTTTTTGCTACAAATCAAGTATTTACCAAAGTATGTTTGTGAAAGGAAACTTGGTAAATGTGCGAAGGCCTTGGTTTTAGATCTTCTCTTGTAATTTTTGATGATTACATTCAAGAGTGCTTTGTGATAAATTGTAAACTGTTTTTAAGAGAGGAAAATATTTGTTGTATGAAGAAATGTTTCGTAAAATCTTTTGTTTGATCTCTGGAAATTTATATTTGTAAGCTAATTTGTCGTATAAATGTTCTATGGGGATTGGAAGATAAGGGACAAGATAAAGGAGACCGGGAATTTTATAGTTCCAAGAAACTCTGTGATAAATTTAAGACAGCCTCATGGCAGTCTCCACATTCACCTTCAAAGTCCAGTCATTATTACAGAAGGACTTCTTAAGATCTACACTGAACTCATAACTGCTCAGAGAAAAGATGTTAACTGTTTCCTATTTTCGAAGGAAAGGAGGGTGCTAGCCCTGCCCTGGGTCCCTGAGGTTGGAAAAGCCTGAAAGCATCACCCAAGCGGTTATAACATCTGAGAATAGAAAGCAGTGCTACCCCAGACTTGGGTGAACTCAATTTGTTAAAGTTGTAGTCTCTATGTAAGGTGTATCAAATTGATTTTCATTGTTTGTATATGGAGTTCCTAAATGAGGAACTTGTTCTGGTGATAAATGCTCTTAAATGATTGGCTTTTAGGACAAATTTAAGATGTAAGTCCTGGTAAAATTTTTGATTAGTGAAACCTGCCATCTGATGAAAAAGCCTCTGGGAACATTACTAATTGTGTTCTACTACACAGAGAAGAATGCAACTGTTACAGGCAGAAGCTTGCCTCAGGGGACAATGCTATCCTCAACCTGGGATGGAATCTTTCTGGTTCAGTTTTCCCATTGTGTTCCTCTGAAAAGTAATGTTTTCCCACTTGACTATTTCTGGTCTGACTAACCTGGTACTCTTGTATATTTTTGTGAAAGATAAAATCCCTGGAATAGGACATTTTTTCTAAATGTTATGGGAATAATTAGATAAAGGAAAGGAAACAAAAGCATACATGTGATGTTGAATCACTGTTCCATAGAACAAGACTGAATTTAAAGTTAAGTGTAATGGTATAGAATTGTCGAGATTAGGGGTGCTTGGAACCCAAAAATAATGACACACTGGGTCCTGCTCAATGAATTCAACCCAAATCTTGTTTCAGCTAAAGAAGGTCAAAATTTGTTAAGGTTTCTTAATATTGGGTAGACTTTTAGGGAATCTGAGCATTTGTATTGGTAATGTAAGCAGGCGAGCACTTTCCTGGATCTGATTTACAGGAGGACTGAGGAAAGAGTTTGGGGGTAGCCCCAGGTGGTCTAGAATTTCCAGGGATGGTCTTGATGGAAGTGGCCAGTAGCCTGGAGAACTGGATTGATAGGGCATAGTGATAGGGAAAAGTTTATGGGCATCTACAGAGCCAGGTCAAGTAGAGAAATCCAGGGAGCTTTCTAGGAGACGTTTTCCGGGGCCCTTTAGACTAAAACTATTTTGAATAAGGGACAAAGGTCCCAAGGTGGAATAAGGTCCTTGCATGTCACAAAGTGATGTAAGAGCAATTGGATTATTAATACAATTGATCGAATTAATTACTAAGATTAAATCAGAGACATCTTCAGTTTGGGGAAAGGAATTTCATTCTAAGTTTCTTAGAGGCAAGTAATATCTGGTAATATTTGGTACTGATGGAAAAATTAAATGCTTCTGTTTTGATTTTAATTCATTTCATGAACACACATTGAAGTTAGTGTTTGAACTTACCATACATGTAACTCATTCTTTTAGACTGAGCATGGCTGAAAAGGAATAGAGAAGCTTGGGAAGCAGATGAAAATCTATTGAAGCAATAACATGATGATTGCTATTTAATCAGGAACTAGAACCTGTATAGAAAGGCATGCAAGCTATTTAAGACTTGCTTCAGAAATGTTCCTCAGCCAATGTGAAATTATAGTCATATCTAAAACTGATTAGTTGAGCTTGCTGTTTTAAGATTTTTATAGGATTATTAACTGACTGTTCTTCTGAGTCTAACTCCAGGTGTGGATAGCAAGAAAGGCTGTCAGAATCCCTGATCAATGATGTCAGTGAACCTGTGAGATGCTGGTATGAACTGCAAAAAGGCATTGGTAGGTTGGGAGAATGCCTCTGCCTGAACTGAGGTAGGATTCTCCTGACTCAATGTCTCCACTGACATCTGGCAGACTTTAAGCTGGGCTAAATGCCAGTTGACAATCTGATCCTACCTGGAATTGACATGAAGTTAGGGAGATGTTGTTTCCCTGAAATGTCCCTACTCTTAGTGCCAATTTCCCATAATCAAAAGTTTTGCAAGCGTAATATTCTATCTATTAAACTGTTGGTAGGGAAACATCTGAGGTTAAGTCTAAAATTAAGCTTTTTAGACCCACAACAATTAGTTATGGTCCTTTAATTCTTAGTACTAGCATGAGAACAGTTAGACTGAGGGCCTGTGGGTTAGTATGCATAGTCATCATTATTTTTGTCTCAGTTGGTTAGTATTAAAAGAATGGTTCGTAGTGTATCTTGTAAATGTTTTAAAAGAAGCATCACATGACCAGAAGTTGGAATTGTTTTAAGATGTGATATGTACTGTGTAAAAAATTATTTGTTTTATTTACGTATGTACTGGAGCCTGTCTTTAATTCCTTCGTGAAATATCATAATCCTGTTAGGGGAAATGAACAGTGAATTAATGTAAAATGTAAAAGCTGAGTTCTAATGTGAATTTCTTAAACATGGCAATTGGTGAAAGTTCCAATTTTGATTTTGTAAGAATGATAAGAGTATAAAGCTTAGGAATGGTAATCTAAAATTAATGTCAGTTTGTAGGAGAGTAGACATCTTGATTTCTACAAGAAGATAAAGGGAAGAAGATGCTGAGATGCTATGCTGAAAACAGCTTAAACACATTCAGACAAGAAAACTGCATCAGATGATGTTCCTCCCCAGACTGCTATATGAGATGGAACTTCTAAAAGGACAATTCATTGATTTGTCTTTTTCTTTTGAGTCTCTGTATCTGTACTTATGAAAGGGGACTGTCCCCTTGTAATATGTCAATGCGTTGGTCAACTTTGCTCCCTTCCCACATTCATATAAAGGAGAGATAGATGAAGGGAAGAATTCATAGGGGAAAGAAAATGAGATGGTATTGATTGGATTTAGGTGTGGAAACAAAAATTTTGATAAAGAGAAAAAGGGGGAAGTTTGTGGGAAACAAGGGAGATTTCCAGTTTTGGGTGATCACAGTTGTGAACTAGCACCATCAGGTTAGAGGTCAGAAACTTGTGCACAGGCTTGATGAAGTATTTGAGGGAAAGCCTATCAGAAAGGAGAACATGAAGTCATGTGACAATGGATGGTATGCTGGGAGGTCCAAAATTCAGAAGCTTCCATTGGTCTGAACATATCAGTCTTCCTATACCCTTACTCGGAAGTTACTCGTTCATAATGAACACAGAAGGCACTCTGTTCTCCTGAAGAGAGGTGGAATCAGCTTTGACCAAAGTGTTCAATTCCGGGGGGGGGTGGAGTCAAGATGGCGGAGTAGAAAGACGCACGTATGCAAGCTCCAAACCCACAGCCCATAGATTTAATGTAAGAAGAGCTCCGCATAAATTCTGGATCACTGCAGGGTGTGCAGAAACATAGTGGAAGAGATTTCCGTTCCAGAGAACCCTGGAGAGCTGTCCCCAGGGTCCGTCGCGCCCCGGAAAGCGGACCCCACCCCAACGTTGCCCTGGCCGCGGCCCCAGAGAAGCTGATCCAAGCAGGCTTCAGGGACAGAAGCTCCGGGGGCCAGGAAGGTCACTCCACCCACAGACACTACAGGTCAGTGAGAGAGACGGCTGGGCTGGACGAGAGGGGAGCGGGGTGTCTCCGTGACTCGGCCCCCTCGGGAGGAGGGGGCGGAGGCAGAGGCGGGGGCAGGAAGCGGCAGAGGCAGAGGCGGGGGCAGGAAGCGGCAGAGGCAGAGGCGGGGGCGGTGTGGCGGCGGCTGCGCCCAGGACTCCCCCAGCAGCAGGCAGGATCTTCATTACTGAAAGTCTCTGCATAAACCACCTGAAGGAGCTGAGCCTGGGAGACGGCCCTGCCCCACCCGCTCCATTACTGAAGGTTTCTGCATAAAGCCCTGAGGGAGCTGAGACTAGGAGGCGCCCCTGCCCCCACCCCAGCACCAGAACTAAAGCTCACATTGAATAGCAGCCGTGCCTGCTGCGGAAAGCCCATTTGAATCTCAGACCCCAAGCACTAGCTGGGCGGATCTAGGCGGGGGTGGACAGGACTCTCAGAAGTCAAGTTACTGGCTGGGAAAATGCCCAGAAAAGGGAAGAAAAATAAGACTATAGAGAGTTTTTTTGAACAAATGCAAATGATCCCGATTTTCAGATCTGACGACGACGAGGACATATTCTTGTCATCAGGGAAAGACGTGGAGGGCGGGGCCTCGATACCCCAGACATCCCAGGGGGATGTCGGGTGGGCTTAGACCTTAGAAGACCTCAAAAAGGATTTTGAAAAGCAAGTTAGACAGGTGGAGGAAAAACTGGGAAGAGAAATGAGAGAGATGCAAGAAAAGTATGAAAAACGGGTCAATACCTTGGTAAAGGAGACCCAAAAAAATGCTGAAGAAAATAACACCTTGAAAAATAGGCTCACTCAATTGGCAAAAGAGGTTCAAAAAGCCAATGAGGAGAAGACTGCTTTCAAAAGCAGAATTAGCCAAATGGAAAAAGAGGTTCAAATGATCACTGAAGAGAATAGTTCTCTCAAAATTATAATGGAACAGATGGAGTCTAATGACTTTACGAGAAACCAAGAAATCACCAAACAAAACCAAAAGAATGAAAAAATGGAAGAGAATGTGAAATATCTCATGGGAAAAACAACTGACCTGGAAAATAGATCCAGGAGAGACAATTTAAAAATTATGGGACTACCTGAAACTCATGATCAAAAAAAGAGCCTAGATATCATGTTCCATGAAATTATTGAGGAAAACTGCCCTGACATTCTACAACCAGAGGGCAAAATAAGTATTGAAAGAATCCATCGATCACCACCTGAAAGAGATCCAAAAAGAGAAACTCCTACGAACATTGTGGCCAAATTCCAGAACTCCCAGGTCAAAGAGAAAATCTTACAAGCAGCTAGAAAGAAACAATTCCAGTATTGTGGAAATAGAATCAGGATAACTCAAGATCTAGCAGCTTCTACATTAAGGGATCAAAGGGCATGGAATAGGATATTCCAGAAGTCAAAGGAACTAGGACTCAAACCAAGAATCACCTACCCAGCAAAACTGAGTATAATACTTCAGGGGAAAATATGGTCTTTCAATGAAACAGAGGACTTTCAAACATTCTTGATGAAAAGACCAGAGCTGAAAAGAAAATTTGACTTCCAAACACAAGAATGAGAAGAAGCATGAAAAAGTAAACAGCAAAGAGAAGTCTTAAGGGACTTACCATAAGTGAACTGTTTACATTCCTACATGGAAAGACAATATTTGTAATACTTAAAACTTTTCAGTATCTGGGTAGTTGGTGGATCCATACACACACATGTACATGCATACACGCACACACACATACACACATGCACACACATACAGAGACAGAGAGCACAGAGTGAATTGAATAGGATGGGACCATATCTTAAAAGAAATTAAGGTAAATGGTGAGAGAGAAATGTAGTGGGAGGAAAGAGGATGAAATGGAATGGGGTAATTATATGTCATTTAAGAGTTAAGTAGGAGACTTTTTAGTGGAGGGAAAAAGAGGAGAGCTGAGAAAAAAAAAAAAAAAACAAGAAGTTTACCCTCATCACATTTGACTAAAGGAAGGAATAAAATGCATACTCATTTTGGTATGAAAACCTATCTTACAGTATAGGAAAGTGGGGGAAAAGGAGATAAGCAAGGGGGGGATGATGGAAGGGAGGGCAAAGGGAGGAGGGAGCAATTTGAAGTCAACACCTGGGGAGGGACAGGATCAAAAGATAGAAGAGAAACAATGAGGGGCAGGATAGGATGGAGGGTAATTCAGTTAGTCTTATACAACACGACTATCAGGGAAGTCATTTGCAAAACTACACAGATATGGCCTATATTGAATTGCCTGCCTTCCCAAAGGAATGGGTGGGGAGGGAGGGATGGGGAGAATTTGGAACTCAAAGTTTTAGGAACAACTGTTTAGTATTGTTCTTGCTACTAGGAAAGAAGACATACAGTTAATGAGGAATAGAAAGTCATCTGGCCCTACAGGAGAAAAGGGAAGATGGAGACAAGAGAAGGGAGGGATGACAGAAGAGAGGGCAGATTGGAGATAGGGAAAATTAGATTGCTTGGTGTATTGGGGTGGGGTGAGGGGATAAAAGGGGAGAAAATTTGGAACCCAAAATTTTGTGAAAATGAATGTAAAAAGTTAAATAAATAAATAAATATTTTTTTTAAAAAAAGTGTTCAATTCCTCTGAACTCTAATAAATTTTCCTTGATACCTTTTTGTTTGTCAGGCACATCTCTAACAGATGGGACTTGACTCTAACATAAACTTACCAATCCTTACCCCTTAACATTGCCCCACTAGCCACTCCATTCCACCCTGGAGAATTCCAACTTCATCCCTTCTGACCAGGGATTGGCCACTGAGGATGGTTGTTGTTTACCCTTCCTTCTGGAAGAAGAGCATAGCATCAGGAATGTGATTTCATGACTTACAAATGAATTGGATTTAAGTGGGGGAGGTTATGAAAAGTCAACCAGCCTTACTTTCTCCTCCAGAGCCATCTGGATCCAGTGGCAAGTTATCGATGAAGGATGACTGGAGATGGCCTAAGATGTAATGAGAGACCTTGGCCTTTTTAAGCTAAAGTCTTTCCCAGAGCTTAACTTGACTGAGGCAACACCCATTCAGTTATTAAGGAAAGGTAAGCGGTGAGACAAAGAATGGGCTCTTTTATGAAGTAAAAAAAAAAAACAAAAAAACAAAAACAGAACAAAAAAAAAACCAGTCTGGGAAGGGAAGATTTCTGGCCAAAAGAGAAACAATTGCTATTCACATTTACTCTGAGTCAATCTGGGCCTAAACATCGAAGGCTTAATAGGGCTTAGGATAGGCCCTATTTTTGGCTGATTAATGACAACCCTAGTTAATTGGGCTTAAGGCATTTTCCTTAAGAAAGAAATCTAGCCAGTAGACCCCAAGATATCTTGAGAAGTTTCCACAATCAAAATTTGTATTCCTTTGGACAGAGTACCCGCAGGTAAGGGTATGATGCCCTATTTAAGGATAGAGGGAGAGGAAGGAGGAAAGGAGGGGAAAAGGAAAGTAAGGGGTAGAGGGAGGAAGAACTGGATTGCTCAGCTGAAAATGGTCAGTTGGGTCCCCAGTAGGGCAATAGGTACTAGTCACAGGTTGTTGTTTGTCTTTCATTCTTGAAGAGGACCACGAAATCAGGAAGGTGATGCTATGAATTGGATTTAAACAAGGGAGAGCTATGCAAAGTCACCAGCCTCACTTTTTCCCCTGGTGTCATCTGAGTCCAGTGGCAAGATACAGATCTGAGATTGGCTATGACATAACAGTTACCCAGAAACTCATAATAGCAGCTACACAGATGTCATTTGGAAAAGTGTACTGAGAAGTTAAGTGACTTGCCCAGGGTCACAAAACAAATATGTATTAGAGATCAGACTTAAACCCAAGTCTTCCTGGTTCTTAGGCCAGATCTTTTTCTACTGTACTAAACTGCCTCATACAATATTAAATGTTCATAATTTATAAATAAGTGAATATATATATTACTTCACTTATATTCAATATATACATATTGGGGTACATGGTCAAAATCTTTTGCTGATAAGGATAAGTAATCACAAAGTTTGAAGACTATTACTCTAGATTACCCCAATAGAACCTTGAGGACAGGTACAGTTTTCATTTTTGTCTTTGAATCACCAGTGCCTGGAACTTAATAATTAATTTAATTAATGCTTATTTAATTGAATTAAACCCATACATAAATAGGAAATCTCCTCTATAACATCTCTAACACTGGTTAAGTATCTTCTATTTAAAGGCTTACAATGAAGGGGAATTCTCTAGGCAGCCTCTTCTATTCTTTCAAATAGGAAGTATAGTATACAGCTCACTCCATTCTGCATTTGCTCTTCTGCCTATTTCAACTCTACAAAATAAGATGTAGCCTTCATTCCTGTACTAGGTATCCCTTGGTGCCCTTCCCCCTACCTTTGTTATTTTTCTCCCTCCTTTTATATGTTTTTTCCCCAAATTAGATTGTAAACTCCTTGAGGGCAGGGACTGTCTTTTTATTAATTGTATCCTCAGCATTTAGCACAGTACCTGACACACAGTAGGTACTAAATAAATGTTTATTAGATTGAACTTGTATAGTGAGAAAAGAGTTAACCTCAAGAGTCTGGTCACTGATATTGATTCACTACATGTGTAGCTTTGGGCAAGAACCTGTTTCCTACTCTAGGGCTGAATGGATGATCTCTGAAGTTGCTTGTAACTGTAAGTTTCTTTGATTTTAAAATGCTATGAGTCAAGACTACCTATTGCTTCCAACCACAAATGTTCTTTGATTATGGGAAATACCCATTTACTCAGAATGTCTCTCACTCTTCCATCCCAAACTCCTCCAAATACCAACTCAAAATGTGCTAATTTTGAAGAGTAAATGCTACAGCTGTTGTGGTTGCTTGCTGCAATAGAAATTTCGCTGAAAGTCAGGGGTGATAGCCTCTGACACCTAGAGTCAGTGACTGATTCTGTGAAAGCAGATGAAGAGGTGTGAAGAATAAAGTTGATGAAAGTTAAAAGTACTTTAACTTTAAGGACTAGTCAGCCTCTTCAAATGCTCCTAAAACCTTCCTATTATCTCATGGGGGAAGTCCACAGGAAAAAAATTATTTTCCATACTGAGTTTTCTTTTACCTCTCTCTTGATTTTCCCCCTACCCATCAGACCACTCTTCAGTGTCCTTTACTGGATCATCATTCAAGTCTTTCCCCTTAAACATATGTATACCAAAGAACTCTCCCTGGGGCCCTGCTCTCTACAACTTCTCAGTCAGCTCCCTGTCATGACAGCTCACCTGTCATCAGCTTCTAGGGATCAACTATAACCACTAAGATGATTTCTCTCACATTTATGTATCCAGCCCTAGTTTTTCTCCTGATCTCCAGTGTTGCATCATCAAATATTAGATATGTTGAACTGGATATCCTGTGAGAGAGCAACAGGCAGCCTAAGGGTCCAGCTAGGAGAGGCTGCTCTCATGTTCCAGACCTCATTATCAATTCCCATTAGGTGCTGGATGCTTCCTCCTGGCTGGAAACTCTCAGGTCCACTGGACCTTTCACCAAATCATTGCTCAGGAACTTGACTGCTCACACTGCTTGGATAATCAAAGAATCCCCAGGAATAGGCTAGACCACCAAACTTTACACTTTGCTCCATACCTAAGCTCTCTGGTCCACAAGGTGTTGCCATTTGAGTTGTTACTACCACCAGTCCTTTCCATCTGCCCTGCAGCTAAATCTCCATCTTTAAGCTGTCTTCCTTTAGAGAATATGGACTTCTTGAGCTCAATAACTGACTTCCAAAGTGGAAGGAATGTTGGTGCATGATTTTCTGTTTGCATATGATTGTGCACTCAATGCAGCCACTGAAGCTGTGGTGCAACAAAGTATGGATAAATTCTCTGCTACCTATGCTAATTTTGACCTAACAATTAAAACCAAGAAAACACAGGTGCTCCATCAGCCACCACCACACCATCCATCCATGGAACCATTGGTTAAAACAAATAGATAAGTTTTGAATGCTGTGGATAAGTTCACTTACCTTGGTAGTGTACTTTCCAGGGATGTACACATTGATAATGAAGTTGCCATATGCATTGCCAGAGCTAGTTCAGTGTTTGAGAGGCTCCAAAGAAAAGTGTGGGAGAGAAGAGGTATTAGACAGACTACCAAACTGAAGGTCTACTGAGCCATTGTGCTGACTTCATTGTTGTATGCTTGTGAAAGCTGGACAGTCTACCAGTGCCATGCCAGGAAACTGAATAACTTCCATTTGAACTGCCTTAGGAATATTCTGAGGATCACCAGGCAGGATAAGGTACCAGACACTGAAGTCCTTACTCAAACCAAACTGCAAAGCATTCACACTGTGTTACAGAGAGTGCAACTCTAATGGGCTGGCCACATTGTTTGAGTGCAAAATGTATGCTTGCCAAAAAGACTATTTTATGGAGAACTTGCATGGGGCAGGTGATCACATGGTGGCCAAAAGAAGTGATACAAGGACACTCTCAAGGTCTCTCTCAAGAACTTTATAATTGATTATGTGACATGGGAGACACTGGCACAGGACTGCTAAGCATGGCATGCTCTCATCCGAAAAGGTGCTGTACTCCATGAGCAAAGCAGAATTGAAATAGCTCAAAGGCGTAAATTTAAAGTATCCACTCCAAATGTTCACAAGGACTATCCATGCCCAAGCTGTGGTAGAGCGTGCTGAGCTCACATTGGTCTGATCAGCCACAGTTGGACACATTGAAACTTGACATTATCATAGTGATGTCATTTTGATCCTCTTTTACAACAACCAATGAACTTCTTGAGCTCAATACCTGACTTACTTTTTTATTTATGTCTTCTTGACTTGGCGCATAGTAGGAACTTAATAAATGCTTTCCTTTTCCATGTCGAACTTAAGACATCTAAAACAAATTCAGTTATCTTTCTGTGAAAGCCATCTTTCTTCCTAACTCCCCTATTTCTACTGAAGACATCATTATCCTTCCAGTCACCCAAGTTTTGCAATCTTGGAGGCATTTTTAGCTCTTCTTTTCCCTCATTCTCCATCATCATTTTGCTAAGTCTTGTCCATTTCACCCCCACAGTATCTTTCACATCTGTCCCTTTCTCTGTACTCCCTTGGCCAGCACCTGAGTTCAGGCCCTCTTCACCTTAGATCAGAGAGTTGCTTTATCAATTTAACCTACCCCTACACTTATACTTTACCTGTATATTCACTTTTACCTAAACAATTTCAGTAGTCTCCCAATATCTCTCCCTGATTGAAGTGTCTCCCCTCTTTAATTCATTCACCACACAACTGCCAAAGTGATATTTGTAAAGAACTGGTCTGATCACATCACTTCCCCACTTAAAAGTTTTCAATTGCTCCCAACTGACCATGATAAAACACAAGCTCTTCTTTTTGGTATGCAATACCATTCATAACATGGTTCCAGCCAACCTTTGCAGGCTTACTCGACATTAGCTCCTTTCACACACTATGTATTGCAAGCAAGCTGGTCTAACCAGTTCATTTCTCATCTTCATGACTTTGCACGCCATAGCCTTTCCCACATATCTAGAATTCACTCCCTTCCACCTCGGACAACCTTTCAATTCCTTCAAAGCTTAGCACAAATGGAACCTTCTACACTAATTTTTCCCAATTCTTTGTGACCCCTCCCCTACAACCAGCTGTTAGTGAATGTCCCCTGAAATTACCTACTATTTACTTTTTAAAACATATCTGATATTTACTTCTATAGTGTATACTCTGAGGCTACTTTCTCATCCCCAATTCACACTTGCAGGCTGGGTCCCCAAAGAGAGGTTGCTAATACCCACTTAGGGCTCTTGGGATAGCTCTGAAAGGTTGGGGTAGTTTTTCTAATTCTAGAGCTCCTAGCCACTGTGCTTCTCCCACATGATTATCTCTTAATATCAATTACTTAACCAGAATAAATTTTACCAGTAAGAAATGGGTCCTTAGCATGGTGATACTAAGCATACATACTTAGTGTGGTACAAAATGTCCCCCCATACCTTGTCTCCAAGGTCTGCAAACAGTATCCCCACACTACATATACCATCCAAAAGAAAGTGGT
The DNA here is from genome assembly GCA_023548195.1 of Bettongia penicillata ogilbyi. NCBI lineage: Eukaryota > Metazoa > Chordata > Mammalia > Diprotodontia > Potoroidae > Bettongia > Bettongia penicillata. The sequence goes on from JAJHZJ010000183.1 coordinate 804,152, forward strand.
CTTAAACTTAGATAGCACATGAATTAAAGGGGTAACATAGTTCCTGGAAGTCCTTTTGCTAAAGCCCTCAGGATGTTCCCCTTAGTATGGTATAGCCTTTCTGCTAGACTCCTTATACACAAAGTGTTGAATCTACTTTTTCTCATCTTGTTCCTTCTGCCTTCAGTTCCCATTGCAGACACTATTGCCAACCACAACTCTCCTGGAAGTGAGTTGGCATTGCTAAGACTCTGATGAGAAAGCTGAACCTCTGAAATACACATGACCTCTTCCTTTGGTCAAATTGGGAATGGGTGAGACAACTAATAAGGTTTATGCTAACTTGTTTCTTCTCCTTTTTCAGGGGCTTGGTTGGAAGCTTCTTTTACCACTAAACTGCTAAGTACTTAAAACCTTGATTGCTGATTTTATATATGACCCTCGAATAATGGGGCAGCTAGGTGGCACAGTGGATAGAGTACCAAGCTTGGAGTCAGGAAGACTCATCTTTCTAAATTCAAATCTGGTCTAAGACACTTACTATCCGTGTGACCTTGAGCAAGTCACTTAACCTCATTTGTCATGGTCTCCTCATTTGTTTTTTTGTTATTTTTTAAAATAAAAAAGATATTACAATTTATACCTAGTACAACTTAGAAGAAGTCTACATTCTCAGTATCTAAAGTATTAAAAAGAAACAAAAAATAACTTACAAAGTTGGAGGCTCTTCTTGTACAAATAGGTCCAAAAGAGGTCAGATATTGCTACATCCTCTTTCCCTTAAATTTCTAAATTTTCCATTACCAAATTTTCCCTTTTTGAAGACTGGAACTACTCCTTCTGCCACATTTCTGAGAGAAGTGACTGCTTCTTCTTTAAATGTCACTTCTGGGTCCCCATTCATATCAGCAACTGGAGCTCCTATGTACTCATCCTCTGTACTTGGAAGTGTCAAATCTAGCTTCTCATAGGGATCATCCTCTTGCCTAATTTCTTACCATTCCCCATAAGGGGTTGACTTTTTAGTAGAGCTAGGTTCTTCTTCTAATGGACCTAATGAGTCCTGTTCCTGATCACCGTCACTTTTTTTCCTCCTTTGATTCAGTTTCGGTTTCTTCAGCATGATCATTTTTAGTTCTTTCCCTAAATTTTTTTTTTTTTTACTTTTGTACTTCTGTAGAGATATCTGATTTTTCCTCCTCTTCTTCCATTTCTTGTATTTTACTGGAATCTCTATCTGAATCAGATGATTTCAATTCAGCTAGGGCATCAAGTGTTTCAGCACACTATTACTAGAAAGGGGCTCTCCAGCTTGTTGAATGAAATCCTCAAGTTTCCCCCATTTGGATTCACTCATTTCTGTATTATAATAAGTGTAACTGTCTTTTCACTTAAACTTTCTACCCAAAGAGGCATTGCTGCTTTCTTACTAAATTTTCCTTGGAATCCTTCAGGTTTTCCCCCCTGAGATTCTCTTGTGATGGTATTATAATAGTAATGGTAACCCTATGAAGACATGCCTTCTATCCATTTAGAAGCTCCTTCTGAATCTATATTGGAAAGGTCTTTTTTCTTCTTTTTTTCCTTCTTCTCACTTGATACTGAGACAGATGAGGCAACACTGGTTCCTTGTGGTGTGCTAGATTCTGTAACATCCGAACTGATTCCAAACCTTTTCAAATCCTCTTGGCATGTTTTAAAGGCAGCTGCCTCAATTGCTGCAAACTTCTTTGATGCTTTTTCTTGTTTTGCTTTTTTCTAGGCTTTTCTGTTTAATTTCACTAATTCTTTGGGCCACATTTTCCTTGTGGCCCTTTCCCCATACATGAAATTCAACACTAGACCTATTGTCTGCAATAATCACAGAATTTCTTTCGCTGTGATTCTCTGCCCTCAGGGTCACGGGGTAGGGTTCTCTCCTCAAGGCCCAAGGCAGTCCCAGACTGGTTTGCTCATTTGTTAAAGGAACTGAAGAAGGAAATGGCAAACCAGCCCAATGCCTTTGCCAAAAAAATTCCAAATGAAGAGTTGTACATGACTGAAAACAACTGAATAATTGAGCCCTGAGAGATTAGATGACTTGTCCAGTCAGTATGAGACAGACTTATGACATGAATCCAGGTCTTGGCTTGAAGGCCAGTTCTCCATGTCATATATCACCCTGCCTTTCAATACACCTATGCACAATTAGAAATAATCTTATTCTTTTAAAGGTTTCCTGATTTTTTGCTAGAATCGCTGGGAAATAAGTAGGGTTCCTTGTGTATGACATGGTAGTTGAAAAGTTAGGGATTCAATTTAAAAAATAGCCTTGGAATGGTTAAGGGTGAGGAAAGCTTCAGTTTTAAATTTCTATTCATTTTACTCTAGAAATGAGCATTGACCATAACCTTATCTTCTACATCTTAAAATTTCCTTTACTTTCTATCTTCTATGTTTCCTACTTAGTTTCATTAAAGAGTAAGATTTCCAAATTTATTTATTATAGGTGCTTTTGAAGATTTTATTTTCTTTTAAAACTAAAAACTGCTGAAACGTAGCATTTTTACAGAACACTTTTATTTTCATGTGTGTATGTATATATGCACGTATGTATATAAGAAAAAGTAAAGGCCCTGTTTCTGATCTAGTTGGAATGGGCCATAAGAGAAATTTTATGGCTTTATTCCTTTAAATGTTAGGTTTGAAGGTAATTTTTTTCTCATTTTTTTCTATTTTAAATCAAATGCAACCAACATCAAAACAACAAAACTGAGTGTGGTATACTAAACTGAAGTAATCTACACAGGAAAAGAAATCAAGCTACTATGTATTGGTGACCCTAGCATAGAGAGAATAAAAAATAAATTCTTCACCTGGACTTTTTAACACTTCTTGGCATCACCTTTGACAGATGGCAACATTTCAATGAGGTGACTCCCAAGTTACAACTTAGTACCTGTCACAAATATGAAGCAGGTGAGCCATTTTTATACATTCTGACACTGAATCTGAGATGGGGAAAAGAGAGTAAAGTGTCATAATGTGAAGTGGAAGGAGTGAGACAAACAAACGCTTTAAAGAAAAATTAAAGTTAGAATGCCAATCTCTCTAAAAAGAGGTTATTTCCTTCTAATTAAGAAAGATTTAAATCAGAAATAAATGAACAAATATAGACTGTTTTTAATGATGTGCTTTTTAAATCAGATGTTAGAATCAAAACAAGATAGAAACCAAATACCAGAATAAAAGAAATTAACAATGAGTACTTTGGTGTTTGTAAAGTACTTTGCTCATAATCTTGTGGCACAAGTGTCCAAGTGTTAGTGTCCCCAAGAGGTTAAATTTCTGGCCCACATTCTCACAGCTAGCAAGTGCTCAAAGTGGAATTCCTGAACCCAAGGTCAAATATTTTTTAATTGAACTGCCAAGACCTATGATATATAAACTCTATCATTACTAAACCCAGTCTCATCATCCCAGAGATTTTCCTAGCCAAGAGGTCCCTTTCACATGGGAGTGTCTCCTCCTATTACAATATAAATTCCTTAAGGTCAGGGACTTTCTTTGCTTTATAAAACTTTATACAACTAGCACTTTGCACAATGCTTCACACATATGAACTGCTCCATAGATACTTTTTAGTTATTTCATTCATTCATTCATTCATTTATTCATTCACTCATCAATCAAGACAAATATTTCTTTTTATATCCAAACCAAAGGATTAGTTTTTGTTGTTGTTAAACAGTAACTACAAGAAACTGAATAAACCATAAATGAGTTCCCTAAGAAAAAAAATCCCCAGGACCAGATGAAATTACAAGGAAATCCTACCAAACGATTAGTTCCAATACCACACAAATTATTTGAAAAAAAAAAGGCTAAATAAAGAGTTCTACCAAATTCCTTCTATGACTCAAATTGATGTTTAAACTAAGAAAAGCAAAAACAGAGAAAGAAAATTATAGGCCAATTTCAGTAAACACTTATGCAAAAAAAAATTAAATAAAATGCTGTCTAGGAGATCATAGCAATATATCACAAAATTCATACACTATGACTAGGTGAGATTTACACCAGGAATGCAGGGCCAGTTCAACATTAGGAAAGCTATAAGCATAACTGACAACATCAATAACAAAAACAAAAATCATATCATCTCAATAGAAACATAAAAGGCTTTTTACAAAATATAACACTCATTCCTATTAAAAATGCTAGAAAGCAGAGGAAGAAATGGAGTCTTTCTTTAAATAAGCACTATCAATCTAAAAACAAGAGAAAGAATTGTATGTAAAGGGGATAAGCTAAAAACCTTCCCAATAAGATCTGGGTGAAGAAAGGATGTCTGTTATCACCACCTGTTATTAAATATTGTATTAGAAATATTAACTATAGCATAGACAAGAAAAAGAAATTAAATGAATAAAAATAGGCAAGGGAAACAAAATTGTCACTCTTTACAGATAATATATCATACTTAGAAAACTCTAGAGAATCAACTAAAAACTGGTTGAAACAATAATTTTCGTGTAGTTGTAAGATATAAAATAAACTCACATAAATCATCAGTATTTCTATATGTAATACCAACAAAATCAGCAGGAAGAGATAGAAAGAAAAATGTCATTTAAAATAACTGCAAGACAATATAAAATACTTGGGAGTCTATCTGCCAAGACAAACAAGGGGACTGTATGAAAAAAATACAAAACACTTCTCATTGAAATAAAGATGGATCTAAACAACTGCAGAAATAATCACTGGTCATGGGTAGGCTGAGCCAATATAATAAAAATGATAGTTCTACCTAAATTAATTTACTTTCTAGAACTATACCAATTAAACTATCAAAGAATTATTTTATATCACTAGAAAAAATAATATCCAAATTTGTCTGAAAGAACAAAATGTCAAGAATATCAAGGGAATCAATGAAACAAAACGTGAAGGAAGATATTAGCAGTATTAGATTTCAAATCACATTACAAAGTGGCAATCATCAAAACAAATCTGGTACACACTATGAAATAAAATGGTGGATCAGTGAAATAGATTAGTATATTTACACAATAGGAAGTTATAATATTACTGTAGTATTCAATAAACTCAAAGATCCAAAATTGCTAGGAAAACTAGAAAGCACTTTGACAGAAACTAAGCATAGGACAACATCTCATACCGTATACCAAGATAGGGTCAAAAGGGGTACATGATTTAGACATAAAGGATAATATCATAAGCAAATTAGGGGAACGTGGAAACTTTGACCTATCAGATTAATGGATAAGGGAAGAGTTTATGACCAAACAAAGATAGAGAGGACCACAAGAAATATAATGGACAATTTTGATTATATTAAATTTAAAAAGTCTTTCACACACTCCCAGAAACACACAAAACAATATAACCAAAATTAGAAGGAAAGCAGGAAATTGGGGAATAATTTTTATAGTAAGTTTCTCTGATAAAAGCTTCATTTCTCAAATATATAGGGAACTGAGTCAAATTTATAAAAATAAGAGCCATTCCTCAATTGATAAATGATCAAAACTTATGAAGAAACAAAAAAAATAAAAACAAATCAGAAAAAAAAATTAAAAAATAAAAAAAATTAAAGTCATCTATAGTCATGTGAAAAATATGCTCTAAGTTACTATTGATTAGACACATACAAATTAAAACAGCTCTGTCATACCACCTCATACCTGATAGACTGGCTAACATGAGAGAAAAGGAAACTGACAAATGTTGGAGGGGATTTAGAAAAACTGGGGCACCAATGCACTCTTGTTGGAGTTGTGAAATGGTCCAACTCTTCTGGAAAGCAATTTGGAACTATGCCCAAAGGGCCTAAAAAAACCTGTGCATACTCTTTCACCCAGCAATACATCTACTAGGTCTGCATTCCACGAGCTCAAAGAGAAAGGAAAAGGACATATATATGTGTGTGTGTGTGTGTGTGTGTGTGTGTGTATGTTTGCTCCTTTGTTTATTGATATATAGTAGATCTTTCTACTATGGTAAAGAATTAGAAACTGAAAGGATGGTCACCAATTTGGGAATGGCTAAATAAGTTGTGGTATATGATTATGATGGAATATTATTGTGCTATAAGAAACGAAAAGCAGAATAGTTCAGAAAAATCTGGTAAGACCAGTATGAACTGGTTCACAGTCAAGTTAGCAGAACCAGGTGAGCATTATACACAGTAACAGCAACAGTGTAATGATGATCAACTGTGAAAGACTTAGCTACTACAACCATATAACGATCCAAGACAATTCCAAAGCACTCATATGGGAAAATGCTATCTATCTCCAGAGAGAGAACTGATGAATTCTGAGTACAAATTTGAAATATAATTTTTTTACTTTCTTAATTTTTCTTGCTTTTTTTGAAACATGTATAATATGGAAATACGTTTTGCATGATTTGACATGTATAATTGATATATAATTTGTCTTAATGGACTGGGGAGAGGATAGAGAGAGGAAGAAAATGGGGAACTTAAAAATATTTTAAATGCTAAAAATAAATAATAAATTTTAAAACAAAAACAGACAACAAATACACTTACCATCTAAGGAATAACTAAACTAATTAGAGTATGTGAATGTATGGTGATAGCCTATTATTGTGCCTTAAGAAATGATCAAAGGGATAGATTCCTGAAAACCAGGGAAAATCTGTATGAATTAATGTAAAGTCAAGTAAGAAGAACTGGGAGAATAGTTTATACAATAATAACATTGTAAGGAAAAACAATTTTGAAAAGTTTATCTGTAAAATGGAAATAATAATAGCATCTGCTTCATGGGGTCATGGTAAGGAGCAAATGTATTAACATACATAAAGTGCTTTGCGAACATTGAAACAATATTAGAAATGCTAGCTATTAGAGGCAACTGGCTTGTAGTTAGTACAGTGAATAGAGTTCAGTATTTAAAATCTGTAAGATTTATGTTTAAATCCTGCATCAGGTACTTACCTTGTTACTCTGGGCAAGCCACACAATCTTTCTGTGCCTCAGTTTCCTCACTGGTAAAAAGAGGATAATTACAACACCTGCCTCCAAGGATTGTTGTGAGGAAATAGGATATCTATACAGTATTTTGCAAACTTTCTTAAAGCATTACATAAATATGACTTTCATTGTTATTACTACTTAAGAACACAAATCAATGCAATGACCAATCTTGATTCCAAAAGACTGGAGATGGTGATGTCCAAAGGACACTCCCTATCTCCTGACACAGAGATACAAACTCAGGGTACAGAAAAAGACATACATTTGAAATTTGACTAATGCAAAGGTCTGCTTTGCTGGACTGTAAATATATGACACAAAGGCTTAATATTTTTTTTCACTGTGGGGTGGGAGGAAGTAGAGGGTAGATTGAGGAAAAGGGCAATGTGGTTATCAAACAAATGTCATTGAAGCTTTAAAAAAGATGAAAGGAAGGAAACATATCAAAGGTCAATGCAAAACACAGACAAGAAGAGCAGCTTTGAAAATAATATTTATACATATGAAAAGCAAGCTATTTGTAACAGATTCACAGTTTCACGAACAACCCTATGTTTCTGTTCAACTTTATACATACAAATGTTCATCTTATCTGGTCTTGGTTAACTTTAGAACTTAGAAAAAAACATAGGGGAAAAAAATCTCTACAAAAATAAAAATACCACATAATGAAACTGTTTAAACTGGAAAGATACCTACACATAGTCTGAAATTTTGAATGTTATAATATTTTCTCAACTGAACCTGAACTAATCTTTCATTTGGTGCAGATCCCTGTTAAGTGAACATTTTCTTCTGATAGGCTGAACATCCTAACTGAAACTCTTGACTTTATAGTAATAGTGAGGTAAGCCACTGATATAAATGAGGTTTCTTTCTCTTCATCCTTCTAAATGGATCAAGTCTCTTCATACTTTCAGAAATTTTTGTTGGTCAGTCATTTTTCATTCGTGTCTGACCCTCCGTGGCCTGATTCAGAGTTTTTTGGACAAAGATATTAGAGTGGTTTGCCATTTTCCTTCTTCAGTTCATTTTGCGGGTGAGAAACTGAGGCAAACAAGGTTAAGTAACTTGCCTAGGGACACAGAACTAGTAAGTATCTGAGGCCACATTTGAACTCAGGAAGATATCTTCCTGACTCCAAGTCCTGCACTCTATTCACTGTGCAAACTAGCTGCCACATTTCAGAAATATGGTTCACATTTATTAGCTGTGTGACTCTGGACAAGTGACTTAACCCTCTTTGCCTCAGTTCCTCATCCGTAAAATGAGATGGAGAAGGAAATAACAGACCACTGCAGTATCTTTGCCAAGAAAACCCCAAAAGAGGTCACAAAGGAATGATAGACAGGAATGAAAAAACTAAAGAACAACAAATTATAGACTTCCCCAAAGGTAATGTGAGAAGATTAACAAAAAAGGACAATTAGATGTTCTGATCCTCTGTTAAATGTATAAAAACATCAGATGGAATATATACATCCTGTGGAGAAATGAGAAAAACTTGATGGAAAAATTCATTGGAAAAGAATAATTGTTGCTCTCGCACAGTTCGCTTTTTTTTATAGTCACATTGTCAGGATTTCAAGTACCTCCTATTAAAAAAAAAAACTTGAATTGCCAGGAATAACTACTCAACACTGGTTTTCCTTTAGCAAAGTAAAAAGTCCTTGTCCCAATCAGATCTATACTCCTATTCATACTTCTATCAAATATCACCACACCGGAGACATACTACTTAAAACACATGAATGAATTATCAGTGGAGATCTTCTAACATTGACTTTTACAAAGGCATCAGAAGTAAGATTGTGAGAGCCTTTATTTCCTGGCATCTGAAGGAAGTATATAACTTACAAGCTACATAAATATATAGGAAAACTTGGGCTCAAGTCTAACTTCTGACACATGCTAGCTATGTGATACTAAGTCACTAATCCTCTCACTGCCCCCAGGCAACTCTCTAAACTATAATTGTAGTTTGTTTTTTTTTTTTTTCTGATTCGCAGCTATAAAGGATATTTTTTTTTCAATAGAAGGTTCTTATACCAAGGAAATTATAGATCTAAAAAAAAAAAAGTCAGGGGATGTGAAATGTAATTACAATCCAGGTCAATGTCATTTCCAGTTTCTATATCCCAATCTTTTTCTTATTCTCTTTTTCTCTTCATATATCCTCTTCATTTTCCCCCTTATATCACAGAATTTATATCTTTTCCTTTCGAAAACTAAGTTTTCCACCCATATGTTCCATCTCATCATCTACAGACTCCACTGGGAATTTGTTCCTTCAGTTATAATCCCCTCACTCTTCGACCTTCTCTCTCTCCACCACCTCCTTTCCTTATGCCTTCAAATATTTATGGTTTCCTGTCTTTTAAAAGAAACTTCGACTTGGCCCTGCTGCTTCCTTTGAAATACCACCTTATTTTCCTACTTGTTTACAACAAAACTTCTCACAATTGGTTTATACCAGTGGTATACTTTTTCTCACAACCCAGTCTGTTAATTCTTTCTGCTTCTGTCCCAACTATGCTCATAATACTTTCTTAAAGGTTATCAATCACTTGACAGTGTACAATTCTAATTACCAATTTCAATCCTAATCCTTTTTGACACATCCGCACTGTTGACTTAACACTGCCTCGAAATGAGAGAATATTAAAATTAGATGGGAAACCATAGATCATCTGGATTGTGACTTTTCAAAACACAAATCCCCTCTACAATATACAGACTTAGTTGAGGGGGCCTTCAGTTAAGGGAAACTAGTTACTCAGCAAGCCAGTCCATTCCATTTCTGAAATGATATTAGTAAGTTTTTCTTCATTTTGAACCAAAATCTGCTCTCTATAATAACCACACAATGATACTAGTTCTGTTGTTTGGAGTCCAGAAGAGTAAGTCTAGGGTCTCAAATGCATGACATAGGAAATCACGTTCTCACTAAGTCTTTTTTTCATCAGGCTAAATGTCTAAGTTACTTCAACCAACAATAAAGAGCATGTTGCCTATGTTGATGGCATCACAGTTCATTTTAAAATATCTGAGTAGGATCAGGAGTCTCATTGTTCACTCGTGTTCCATTTGCAGTCCACTAATGTTCCCTGATCTTTGTTGTATGAACTGCAATTTCATTGCTTCTGTATTTGTTCAAGGTTTTATACATCTCTATTTATTTCATCATGTTGTTCAATCGTTGTTCAGTAATTCTAAATCAGATTCTTCATGATCTCATTTGGGGGTTTTTTTTTTTGGCAAATACTGGAGTAGTTTCCCATGTCCTTCAACAGTTCATTTTATAGATGAGGAACTGAGGCACACAGAGTTAAGTGACTTGCATGGGGTGACACAGCTAGAAAGTATCTGAGACTATATTTGAACTCAGGAAGATGAGTCATTCTGATTTCAGAGCCTGGTGCTCTATCCACTGGACCATCTAGCTGACTCTTCAGCATATTAGGTTTGGTCAATCATTTCAGCTTATTGACCTCTTTTTGGAATCTGATCCTGTCACCTAACATGTTAGCCATTCTTCCCACATTTATATCATATAAATTTAATGAATACATCATTGTTTGTCTTTATCTGAGTCAGTGATAAAAATGCCAAACAAAGCAAAGTCAAATGGCAAAACCTGGTTTCCTACTCATTCCCTAAGTCCTAAATGTAAGGATTTCTGAAGGATCAATCCTCTGTTACTTTTCAGTTTATATTCTCTCTCTGTCTCTGTCTCTGTCTCTCTCTCTCTCTCTCTCTCTGTCTCTCTCTCTCTCTCTTTCTTCCTCCTCCTCCTCCTCTTCCTCCTCCTCTAAGATCTATCCTTTCCCAAGGTGGCTACTATTTTCTATACAGGTGACTTTGAAATCTATGTCTCTATTCACAGATGTCTCTCCCAAACTTTATTTTCACATTTTCTCTTGCTAGTTGAATGTCTCCACTACAGTGTTCCACCAGTATCTCAAAATCCTGATCTATATATTGCCACTGGACCCAGATGGGTTGCGAGGAGAAAGTGAGGCTGGTGACTTTACACAGCCTTCCCACACTTAAATCCAGTTCACTTGTAAGTCATGGCATCATCTTCCTGATATCACAGTCCTTTTCAAGAACAAAGGATAACAGCAACAATGAAATCATCATGGCCAAATTCAAACTAATTATCCTATTTACTATTTTTGTTAATGTTATGATCCATTTTTCCAGTCACTCAGATTGGAAAACTTCATCATTTGTTTTTTGGTTATTTTAAATATTTTTTTTAATTTTTCCTCTCTCTAATTCTCTCACATCCAATCAGTTGATGAAGCCTTCCTTGATGTAAACTTCTGACGTCACATCCCAAGTTTATATCCTTAACCTCTCTTGTCAGGAATGCTATAATAACTCCCTGTCTTTCCAATAATGGTGAGAATGACCAGAACAACAATACTTCTTGAGGAAGCATGATGACAGTAGAAAGGCACTGAATTTGCAGTCATAGAATCTGAGTTTGAATTCAACTCTGCCATTTATAACCCAAGAGAAATTGGTTGAGTCACTTCAATCAATCTATTAATAAACATCTACTGAGTACCTACTACGTGCTAGGCACTGTGCTGAGTGATAGGGATACAAAAAGATGCAAAAGACAGTCCTTGCTTTCAAGGTGTTTTCAATACAACCTCCATAAGTTTCAATTTCCTCATCTGTAAAATGAGGGAACTGGATTAGATGACTTCTGACATGTCTTTCAGTTCTATAGCTATGAATCTACTTATATTTGAATGGTGATTTATTTTTAACCAAGTGTTTTCCTAAACCCTGCAAAGAATGACATATAAATATAATCATTCCCATTTTGTGGAAGTGGCAATTTAGGCTCAGAAAGTTTATGTAACTTATCCAAAGTCACATACTGATCAAGCTAGGATATGTGCCTGGATCTTTTCTTTCCATTATACCTCATCGCTATGATATTGCTTTCCTTTAGCTCATCCAGCACACCATTACCTGGATAATTCTTCTCAACCACACCTTCCTTCATATCACTCTCCTATTCAAAATCTATCACATAAAACCAAAATTCATTAGCTTGGCATTCAAGGCCCTTCACAAGTTGATCTAACCTTACTTTTCCAAGCTTATCCTCTTCTACTCCTCTGTAAGAACCTTTTGCTTCAATCAAATTTGTGTACTCATTGTCCCTAAATACATGTTGTCCTTTTCTATCTCTTTGCCTTTGCCCTTCTAATTTCCTCTATTTTAAATGCTTTCTGTTCCTATCTTTTCTTAACAAAATCTATTCATCTTTCAGGTTCAATTTGAAGTTGTCTTCCATAAAGCCTTCTGTTATCACCCCAGTCATAAGAAAGTTCTGTACTCATTTGTATCTCTCCTGGCAGATCATGAGCTCTTATAGCAAGCAATCATTGAGCTGCACTCTTTTCTGTATCCCCTATAATGTATAGAAAAAATATCTCAAGGATACTAGGTGCTCCATACATTGTTGGATGAAAGAATGACTGTATGGTTCAGTCAGTTCAACAAATATATAAGCCATTGGCACATACGGTCAGTTCAACTGACCTACTTGCTATATCCCACAGGGATACCTATCTCTACTCTCGATTGTTATTCGTCATTTCAGTCTTCTCCAACTCTTCGTAACCCCATTTGAGATTTTCTTGGTAAAGATACTGGAATGATTTGTCATTTCCTTCTCCAGCTCATTTTACAGGTGAGGAGACTAAGGCAAACAGAGTTAATTGACTTGTCCAGGGTCACATAGCTGGTAAGTGTCTGAGGCCATATCTGAACTCTAGAGGCTGTTTTGCTGACTTCAGTCCCAGAACTACTCACTATAGCTACCCTCCAGTCTTCATGCATTTGTGCAAACTGGCCCCCATGACTTCTTCATTTCTGCTTTTTTGTAATCCCTACCTGGATTCCAGGATTAGCTCGATATTTCATACAGCCCTGTTCCTTATATTCTGTGAGGTGATAATAAAGAGTTCCTTGGCTTTCCTTATAGAATAGGCATTTGTGAAATAGAATACATTTTTTGTGAAGACTGGCCATTTTCAGTAAACTTCTTTTATGACAATGTGATTACTTAGACTTGATAACATTACTGCAAAAGCACAGCTAGAATTTTGGAAATTATATTTTTATTCCTAAACATAAAAGGTAAAATATCCAATCAAATAGTGATTAATACTTTTTTTCTAATCTGGCCTTCCAAAATACAGAAGACAGAGAGAGATAGAAATAGATAGAAAGGGAGAAAAAGACAGAAAGAGAGAAAAAGAGAGAGGGGAGAAAATGCAAATGTAGCATTGTCACAAATTCAAAAACACTAACTGCAAAAACAACACCCTTACTCCTACTGCCAAATTGATAATACAGCAACAGAAAGAATATTGAATCTAGATTCAGAGGTCCTCAGTTCAAATACTGCCAAGGCTATTTAATATCTGTATCTTTGGGCAAGACCCTTAATTTTTCTAGACTTCAGTTTCTTCATCTATAAAATAGGGGAATTTGGATGCGTTGACTTATAAGGCCCCTTTCACTTCCACATCCTCTGCTCCTGTGATAGAAAATGGCAAAGCATAGTCATAGCTTGCTAATCATAAAGTTTCAACAATCCTACCTTAAGGTTTCCACTTCAATTGAGTTCTTTGCAAATTCATCTCCTTTTCTCTATTCCCAACAGCCTACCCTTCTGGGATGAGGCCAAACTGTAGGTTTTAAATTGGTTGACTTCTGGCAGGATGCAGAAAATCTCACTTGGGACTAAAGCTACACTGACCTGCCATACAGAGAAGGAAGATGAAACCCATGTCTGCCTCCAGTCAATTGTGGACATCTGGTGGGTAACATACTAATATTTCTTATGCCTGTAAAAGCTGTCTTCTGCTATCATGGATAATTAAGAGTTGACTGTACCTATAAGCTTACAAAAAGTACTTCACAGATGAATGAAAACAGAAACCAAAAAGGACTGGAATGGTAAAATGGATTCTTCAGTGAATGAATAGTTGAGCAAAGGGATCTTGACAACTGACACCAAGTGAATGCCAATGAGGAGAGGGGTGAAATGTGTTGTGCTTAGGTACAAGTGAATATCAACAGGACTTGGAATCCTTTCCTAACTCCCTACCTTTTGATGTTTTTTATTGGCAATGTCAGTGACAGTTTCAAGCTGTTACTCCCTTAAAAATAGGGCAATGGGAAATAGACAGAAGCCATGTGGACAGGGCTGGCTTGAATAAGTAGGTGGTTGCCTCTGTAGCATAATTTAAGGGAAGAATCTCCTTTCACTAAAGAAAAATCACTTCCAGTCTCCTGTCTCTTGAATTTAGAGTTATTTCATTGAAGATACTTCCCTTTGGATTAAAATTCAGATTGCCCTAGAAGAAGTAAAGCAATAAGTCATGATCAGCTACTAAATAATTCATATTATTAATAATAATAGCTAATATTTATATGGAGCTTTAAGATTTGGAAATGAATTTCATACATTTTCTCACGCGATTCTCACAGCACCACTGTGGTTGTAGGTACAATTATTATCCCTACTTTACTGAGCAGAAAACTGGGATACATAATTAATAAGTGTAAGATGGTTCAAATCCTCCTTTATTCTTATTCTTTATATACTGTTAAGCACTTAATAAATGCTTTATTTGTTTATTCCTATCTTCCTGACCCAAGAGGAGGATCCTATTAGGTTCATTTCCAAAATGATAGCATGCTAAGAGTGAATAACTCCTTACTGAATGGGACATTAGGGAGGATGAGAGGAATCCAGGATCTGGACATTGATGAAGGCCTATTCTAGACACTTATTAAGGGAGCCATGGGTATCTGTTAGTAACACAGCTACATCAGGTGCCTAGGTGGAGGTGAAGTTGTAAAGAGAGGAGAGAATAACACTGAACGAGACAGTAGAAGACAAACTCAACCTACTTTCCAACTTTTCTTAGGATATGCTTTGCCAATGGAGAGCTTTACAATAACATACAACTTTTGCACCCTTGTTTATCTCATGTTCAAACTGGCAAAATAACATTTCCATTAGATGCGTCCACTCCAAACTCATTATATGTTAAGGACAATTAAATTGATTAGCCCTTTAAAAATTCTGCTCCCAGATTGCAAAATACTGTAGCATGTATTAGAAAATACATTAGTAATTATGACTACTTCTCTGTTTCTAGTAAGGTCCAGAAGTTTCTAATGATAAGGGGAATGAGAATTAGTGTTAAGGAAGTTTGCTCTTACCTGTCTGGACAACTTTTATCACCTTTTTCCAGTGTCCAAGAGGGAAAAGTTGAAGACTACAGTAATAATGGCCAAGGTCAGCTTTGGAAGCATTATGAATAAAAAGGGAAACATCATTTGTTGTCATGTTGGAGTTCAAAAAGTGAACCCTACTGATATAGTCTGTCCTGATACGCTCACCAAACTTAGGACTGAAAATAGCCATGGAATCTTCCCCTGTCATTGTCATCTTGAACCATTCCGCCTGGCTTATAAAGTCTGATCCTGGATAGATACACTCGAAAATCATATTCTTCGCAAGCTTTACAGTTGTATCCACAAATTCCTCTTCAGATAAAGCTGAAATGTACAGTAATTCGATTAGATTTTTTTTAAAAAACACATAAAATTCCAAATAAATAGCTGAAGTTTTCTAAGAAGTAGCAAAATTGTCAATGTAGTCACTGAAATAAATAACTTAATAATCATTTTGTAAGCCTAAAGAAAATTTTGCTGTTACTTTATAGCTTCTAGTTTCTCTCAACACCTGAAAAAATAAACACCTGCGTGTCCTTTGAATCATTTTAAATTCTCTCTATGGCACATGAGGAAAAAAATATATCTTAAAAAAAGAAAGAAAGCCAGAAAAGGTATTCCTACCTTTGTGTGCCTGAAGAATAACAAATAGGAAAGGAAGACAATACATCTCTGGAAGCACTTGTAGGCTGACGTTGAATTCAGTATACCATTTCCTGCTTCTAAAATACCAAGTACTGGGGCTTTTTTTCTTTCTAAAAAGAACACAATTAAAACTGCTTCACTTTCTTTTTCTTTTTTTCAGAATAACAAAGAATTAAGGCAGCTTACTCTCATATGGTTAGACAAGTTCCTAATTCCTTCCTGTCACAGAGAAAGATCAGAAGCTTATTTTCTTACTTTTGTTTCAGTGAAGCTTTTGAGGGCACTAGTCACACCCATCTCATTTGTCTAAGACAGTCCTGCTGCTATCAAGTCTTTATTTGAGTCTGCTGGAGACTGAAGTTAATGATATAAGGAGGATAAATACGGCCCACTTTTGCATCTGGCATTCCATCTCCTTTATGAATCTCCTGAGAGGAAAACTGGTCTGGGGGGGAGTCAGAAAGACCTGGGTTTTAATGCACATTAAGGTCATAATTATCTGTGGACCTCAGGCAACTTTGTAATTCTAAGTTAAACACAGACCTCTACCACAAACTTTCTCTACCTCAAAAAAAATTGCCTTTCAAAATACATTTAAATATTCATAAAGGGTGAAAGTAAGCTCACAAATTTGTAAATTAGCTTATTAGATTGATTTCTTGCCTGAAGTGATGGGGTGCTTGGGTATCTGTGCTAAGACCCCAGTTCCAAGACCATATTTCTCCCTAGCCTCAAAAACACTGGCAGTTTCTCCCCAGCCCAAGGACACCATTCGTAGCAATTACCCATGAGTGTGGCCCCTGCAAAACATTTATCTTTTTCCTTGGTTTAGTAACAAACCGCATCTGTAGGAATTAGCTTGAACTGGCTTTCTTTTTTTTTTTCTTTTTGCAAGTTTCTGTTTATTTTTAAAACAAATTTTGGGAAGTGCCCAAATGAGTTAAAAAGCACAATCCCTTCGATGTGATATTATACATATCCTACAAATCTGTTAAACAATTATGAATGAAAATTTATTAATACACTCCAAATTTCTCTAGGTACTATATTTTAATCATATTGTATTATACTGTAATTATTGCTCCTTTTGATCCCAAATGTTCACTTTATTTCATTACCCATGCTTGTGTATAGTTGAAATTTCAGGTGATGTTGAGAGCAAAATAACTTATCTCAAACTGATAAAAGTCTACATGATATAAAATAGTAAAACGTTGTTCATTTGTTATAAACCTAAAATTTGAGGGCAACAGTGGAAGTTAAAGAACAAATAAATTGACTTTTCTTTAAAACAAAGTCCTTATATACAAGGTGTCCCAAAAGCTATAATGACTTAAAATTATATTAACATTTTTGGGACCCCCGTATAAAGATCAAGAGATTAATCAGGTCCTAAAGAATAATTACATAAATAACTTCCCTTTATTCCCTCACTGTAAAGAGTAACCGTATGTAATTCACATTACAAACTCCGACGGCAGGGGGTATTTTTATTTTAATAGACAGCCAAAATATTTAAAGATGGTAAAAGATGGAACAGAAAGAATATTTCTTCTTCATTAAATTATTGCCATCAAATTACTGCTAAAACACTAAGATAATTTTTTCTTTATTCACAATGATCTCAATTATTTTCTATTGCCTTCTAGAATGTAAAAGTAAATGTTTTCTTAACCTGTTAAAGATCCCAATTAGACATAAATGAAGCTGTAGCAAAGAAAACTCTTATCAAACATTTTTAATAAATGAAGTTTTAGTTTATTCCACTATATAATTCATTTTTAAAATCTGAGGCATAGATTCAAAGTTCTAGACAGTTTCATAATTATAACCGATTTAATCAAATATTCTTGCTTCACAATTATTGACTGACTTCCATTATCTTTTAAAATTAGAACATATGTGAACATTAAATAAATTGAAGAAACAATGATGGTCTCAAAATGTAGTACATTATTACTCTTTAATAACACATCAACTGATATACATACATCATTTTTAAGTTAATGTCAATCACTGCTGTCCTTCAGCAACGAATATGAGCCTTAAAGAGATTTTTCCAAAATTGCTTTGCAGCACCTCACACATTGCTCAGATACAGTCTCAAAGTCAGAGTCATTTTCATAATACAGATCTTCAGTAAGTTGTTTCTGTGGATCGTAGCTTCCAAGAAGTTCAATTTTAGCTTTGCAGCTTTTAACTTGATTTAAGTTTCCTATTCAAATCTCTCAAATTGCTTTCATCCACACATAATATAGAATCAAAGGTCAGGGAATCTTCTTTGGTAATCTGCCTGGCAATATGATTCATTGTAATGCCATGTTTCTTCATGCAAGTCTGCCCTCGATAATCAGGGAGGTTTCCTATTTTATATGCAGATGCTGCTGCACTGTCTATCCTCCACTTATCTAAAATATTTTGCTCAGCTACAAGTTTCCTAAAACTGTTTCTGCTATAGGTGAACAACAAATATTATCAAGACACATGAATGGCACAGAACTCATTCCCTCTGCAACCATTTTTAATTTCCTCTGAACTGGCTTTCTACTGGCTCATAAAGATATTCTGTACCCACTGGACTACCTCATTATATGCATCCTGGACTCCTCATTATGCATATCCTAGACTTAAGATATATGTGCATGCCCTGCATCCATCTTGTCAAACAATACTTTGATTAGAAGCAGACTGGGCAATCCTCAGTTGGCCCTGACCACTACTTAACTTAGTGAAATAGCAGTCCTAAAATCTATACCTCACTGTGCCCCCAGTACCTTTCCCTTCCCTCCCCAACCATGGGCTTTCCTGATGAACTCTGGGTGAAATGCCTGCTCAGTAGAAACAAAAAGTGCACATTCCTTTGAGAACTGACCACTCCTTAATCCCTTCCTAAACCACCTAATTAGCACATTTGTCACATGTTTTACTACGGTTTTTTCCTACATAAACTTTTCCTACATAAACTTCTAAGGTTGCAAGCTCCTTGAGAACTTTTTCCCACTGAATAACTTAACCACAAACCTTCACCAACTTGACTGAAAATTTGCTTGAATCTGTGAATTCATTCCAGACAACCCTGTCCTGTACTTCAGCTCTTGGGGTTCCTCAACAACCCAAATGGCACCAGAAAGAATCAGTACTAGAAATAAACATGGTATACTGGATATGGCATTGGAGATGGAATAAGGAAGACCTAGTTTCCAATCCTACCTTAGGTACTTCCTTACTAGTAGTATGACTATGGGCAAGTCACTTAACTCTCTATATGCTTCAGTTTCTTCATCAGAAAGATGGGAGCATGGAGTTGGGCTTCATTGCCTCTACGATCTTTTTTCGCTCTAATTCTATGATTCTCTAAATCAAGGAACAAGAAGAATGAACCTGTTACAGCTAGCACAATGCCTGAAATCTAGTAAGTGTTTAATAAATGTTAATTGACATTCTGCCTGGCCTTGAAAGGAGATTGGGGAGAGAACAAAATTGTAGTCAAATTTTGTCAAGTTTGGTCCTGCTCTTCATATTTTGTTCCATCCAAAATTTTTGCCATATTGATCTTGAAAATGACATCAAAATGAAATGCAAGTGTCATGGAATTAATAAGTTAATAGTACAAGATAAAATATTATAATAACAATACCACATAATATGCCTATAGCATAGTACCCTTACAAAGAATTTTCCCATCTGTTATGTGATTCAATACTCACAACGGCCCTGGGATTCCCATTATATAGGCAAGGAAAACAACCATAATAAGTGCTGCCTGTGAACCAGCAAAAATCATGACACACCTTATTCCTAAAGCATACAGTACTTAAATTGCAAGATCTCATCTAGAGCAATACTGCAGAGGGGATATTAAACTTCAAACATGTAACAGCTCCCATCTCAGAGAAAAAAAGCACCTCAAAACACCCTGAAGTACTCTGGAGACAAATGAAAGAATTTCTTGCCCCACTGATACAGTAAAGCACTGGAAATGGAGCCAGAACACCTGAATATATGTCCCAGATCTGCCAATTCATAGTAACGTTACAATGGAAAAGTCATTTGTACTGAGGAATCTCTGGGGGCTTTTTTTCTCATCTGTAAAATGGGGATAATACCTTAAATACAAGGCATTGTGGAGGAAATGGTCTGTAAAGCTTTAACACTATAAAAATGTGAGTTCTCATTATTATCATGGAAGGCATAACAGATTTGAGACCAAGAACTGGAGGAAGATCCTTTATGAAATTTTGCTTTGTAGGAGGCAGGCCCAGAATTTTTATATGTCACTGGCACCAATCAACATATCTGAAAATAGAATAGAATATATATATCCTTAAGGTAACTGGAAAGAAATTCTAATTGCCTTACTTGTTTTGTAACCCTTCCTATCAGCCTTCTTTCTTGTTGTCAGAATATCTGAAGAAAGAAAAATTTGAGGAGAAAAAAGGGGATTAATATTACCTTCTGCTACTTAGATTTATAATGTAAATAAAAATGTTTATTGCACATCTGTTGTTCTTGCTCCTAACTCAATATGGGAAGCAAACTCATAAAGAAAGAAACATTTCTATTAGTAACAATTAATTGATCTTTTCATTACTGTTTCTTCGTGAAATGAATTTGGCTTCTGACTTATCTTTCTTAGAAGATGAAAGAGAAGTTTATCAACATGAATTGCCCACTCTGAATTCCTATAGCATTGTTAGTCTGTCTGGATCACAGAACTTGGCAATCGGTTGTGTCCTATTATTGTTTGGGATTGTTTCCTGTGTTTCATGAAACATTGCAATGAGTTAGTATGCTCTTTGAAGGCAGGTTTTATGTTTTATGCTTCTTCTGTATTCATCTCAATACATTGTACAGAAAGCTTCTCAAATGTGTACTTGTGATCAGTTGATTAGATCACTTTGCATGAAAACACTCATAATCATGAGATTAAAATAAAAAGAAGAAGGAAATAATAGAGAAGGGCTAAGAGTCATAAAGAAATAGCATGAGATCCTGGCAAGATAGTCAATTTAGATGTAATCTAGTGGCAACCTTCCTCTCCTTGACGTACCTCAAACCTCAAACACACAAATAAAAACCCCCAAATACAGCAAACTAAACCAGGAGAGAAACAATAAAATTGAAAGAAACTGTTACAGGGTGACTTTTGCCATCACCCTCTCATTCCCCCATCAAAAGAAATAATTAAAGACCAATTTACCGGCTTGTCAGAGTGCACACAGGGTTCCTGAATTTCCCATTGCCCTCTCCCACAAAGGATAGAACAGGATCCCAAGATCCCTATTATGGTAGCGGTTGCCTGACTTTTGAAATTAATCCTTTTTCAGTTTGCCAAAGGAGTCACCACTCTTATGATGAGTAGACTCTTGAGCCTCTCCACTTTGGATTCCATTTTTCCATTTAGCTGCCCAAAGGCCTCCACTACCCCATAGCTTGTGATGCTGCAATTTGGTTAACGCAGATTTTGAAGATAATCCTCTGACAATGTCCACATAACCATAGGGGCAGCTTAGTATAGGGGAGAAATAATTTGATTTTGAGTCAGAGAACCTAGGTTCAAATATTAATTTTACTATTTATTTATTACAAGTGTAACTACAAGTTAACGAGGTAATTTCTTTGATCCTCAGTTTCCTCATGTATAAACCAATGAAGTTAGACATAACTGATAACTGAGGTTTCCTCCAGTTCTAAATCTGAAACTATTAAGACAAGTTGAGTTCCATGAATCAGACCACCTGAGAAGAAGGAAAAGGGAGTGAGTAGCAAAGAAAATGAACTTGGGAAACGAGAAGGTAGAACATGAAGAAGACCAGAAACACATGACTAATTAATATTAATCAGTACAGTAAAGGATGTAACAAGCAGTGAGTACAGTGAGGGAGAAAAGGATGCAGAAGAGATCTATGTGCAAAGGTTTCTGGAAGCACCCTCTCATCAGAGTCTAGAATAACCTTTCTTACACCCTTCCCCCCTCCTAACTAGCCCCTAGAACTGCAGAAAGTTCCTTGGAAGGACTATGGAAAATACATGAATGAGACAGGTAAATCCAGGGAATAGGCCTTAATATGGTTACCAGAGGCCACTGGCCACTCCTTCCCTATGAAAGAGACATTTGCTCTAAATCACTATTGATTAGAGAAATGCAAATCAAAACAACTCTGAGGTACCACATCATACCTATGATTGGCTAACACGACAAGCAAGAAAATGATAAATGTTGGAAAAGATGTGGGAAAATTGGAACACTAATGCATTATTGGTGGAGTTGTGAACTGATACAACCATCTGTAATTTGGAGAGTAATTTGGAATTGTGCCTAAAGGTCTATAAAACCATGCATACCCTTTGACCCAGTAATACCTCTTCTAGGTCTTTATCCCAAAGAGATTATAAAAATGGGGAAAGGACCACCATATACAAAAATATTTGTAGCAGCACTTTTTGTGGTGGCCAAGAATTGGAAATTGAGGCAATTGAGAAATGGCTGAACAGGTTGTGGTATATGAATTTAATGGAATACTATTGTTCCATAAGAAATGATGAGCAGGCAGACTTCAGAAAAACCTGAAAAGATTTACATGAACTGATGGTAAGTGAAGAGAGCAGAACCAGGAGAGCATCGTACACAGTAACAGCAACATTGTGCAATGACTAACTTTGATAGAGTTAACCCTTCTCAACAATTGAAGGATCTAAGACAACTCCAAAAGACTCATGACAGAAAATGCTATCCACAGCTAGAGAAAGAGCTATGGAGTCTGAATGCAGATCAAAGCATACTATTTGCTCTCTCTTTTTTTGTTTCTTCTTTCTCATGGTTTCTTCCTTTGATCATGACTAATGTGAAAATATGTTTAATATGACTGTATATGTGTAGCCTATATCAGATTGCACTCTGTCTTGGTGAGGGGAGGGGAAAGAGAGGGAGAAATTTTAGAACTCAAAATCTTATGGAAGTGAATGTTGAAAACTAAAAATAAATAATTTTTTTTTTTTTTACAAAAAGAAAGAGACCTGCTTCATCCAACTGTGGGAGTCTGAAATCCCACAGAATAGGCAACAGATGCTAGCAGAGAGACACAACATAAGTAGGTTATCTAAAAGCATTTGGTAGTATGCAAATTTTCAACAAGGGCATCATAAAAAATTCAAAAGGATGATTGTTTGGATAGACAATAGCTGACTAAGGAGGGTAAATGAGCAAGCATTCAAAGAACAGTGAATCTAAGCAAAAAAAGCACTTGGCTGCAAAGGAAACTGAGTCAAAAATATCCTTTGGAAAGTAAAAGACACAACAAATTGTGAAAGAACCTTGAAATGACAAATGAGTAATTTAAAGAACCTCTAGAATTGTTCAGAAGAAAAATTAAAGAAATATGGAAAGATATTCAAGAATTCTTTTGACCGAAACCTCAGTTTTATTGGCATAGTAAGTTTCTGATGAAGAATGTACTCTAACATTCATCTTGATAAATTCTCTGTAACTTATAGTTTCTTAGATCACTGAAAAGCTAGGTGAATTGTCCAAGGTCACATAGGCAATATGTGCCAGACAAGGAACTGTAACCACATCTTCTTGCCTTCAAGGCCAGCTTTCTATCAATCAGTTGGTCAATAAACATTCATTAAGCACTTACTATGTGCCAGGCACTGTGCTAAGCACTGGGGATACAAATACAGGTTTGAAAAAAGTCCCTGCCCTCAAGCCTGCAGTCTATTAGAGGAAGCCTACACACAAATGGAAGTTGAAAGGGGAGGGAAGGGAGCAAGGGGAGACTTAAGATTGAAACAAAGGCAGATTTTATGGTACCCTGTAGTAAATTCTGCAAAAGACTTTGGTTTTAATTTATGAGCTTTTAAAAGGAATTGTTTATTGTATAATACAAGTCATACTTAATAATTATCCATCTCTCAGTTAAGATCAAGAAATATAGACAAAAATTAGTGTCCTTAAGGATAAAATTAGAAAATCCAAACAAAACCAGAAAAGTCATAAAAAAAATATTATGACACTTTTCATATCAGTAGATATTTTGAGCAAAAGAGACAAAATTAGAATATAAAATATAAGGACAAAAAGAAAAATAAAGTCACAAAACAACCAAAGTAAAACACATGAGAGCTCTACAAAACAAAAACACTGAACTTAAAGATAGGATAGGAAGGAATAATCTAAGGCTTATAGGTCTTTCAGGGGAAGAAAAAGGGAAAAAATCCTGAATACTATACTCTAAGAAATTATAGATAAGAATTGTTCAAAATATTGAGAGTAAATGGAAAAATCAGATTGAGATAATTCGTTAGAAAGATAGAATATGTTCATCCTTTGTTGCCATAGAAGACCATGCCATCAGAGAAGTAATGACATGACTTTGTTTTGAGTGAGGGAGGACTGTGCAGGTCACCAACCTTACTTCCCCTCCAGAGTCATCTGAATCCAGTGACCAGATATTCAACAGGATGACTGGAGATGATCCTAGATGAGGCAATTGGGGTTAAGTGACTTGCCCAAGGTCACACAGTTAGTGAGTGTCAAGTGTCTGAGGTGAGATTTACACTCAGGTCCTCCTGACTCATGCACTGATGCTCTATCCACTGCACCACCTGGATGCCCCTAGAAAGACAGAAAAAATATTGTTAAAAAGAGAGAGGAAGGAAAGGAGGGAGGGAGCAAGGAAGGAAGGATGGATAAGAGAAAGGAAGGAAGATCAACCTAGAATTAAAATCACCAAGGGAGAATACAGTCAAATTTCTACAACTTTGAAGGACAAATTCTATCAGAGTCAAGGGAAGAAGCCCTGAATATTCCAAGAAGAAACAATCAAAACTTCACAAGATTACTATATGATTACATCAAATGAAAAACTGTAATTTTATATTCCAAAGAGAAAAGGAAATCAGCAAACTGGCACTCAAAAGTAACCTAACTGCAAAGTTCAGCCTAAACATCAAAGAAAATAATGGAAAGTTCAGTAAAAAGGAAGTATTTAAATCATTCTTCAAAAGAATCATTCATGGAGTCAGAGCAAAACCAAGTGAGAGTATTAGAATGATGTTGCTGCAGTTCTTGAGTTTTTTGACATAAGTCTGTCTTTGCGCTGGATGTATTGAGAAGTGGGGGATGGGGGTAGCAGTAACCCTTGAAGGAGTATATATATTTTTGTGTATCTCTTCCCTGAGTGCCTGATTTCCAAGGATTAAGGATTAAGATATGTCGAAGTAATTGTGCTTGTGATAAATCCTTTCAGAAACAGCTTTAACAGAATTTCTGATAAGAGTCATATTCTGAGACTCTGTCCCATCATTTTAAAAGTGTGTATTGAGAAGACAGACATGGCAGTGAGAAATAAGAATTTTAAAGCCTAGGCACGCACTCATATTGAACAGGCTTCTTCTGGTGACCTTATGGAAAGATGAAGAAAATAATACAAAGGATGAACAAGAATAGATAGGTTGCCATAAGTATCACTGGAAAGAAATCCAGAAACAATGAGATCACTAATACATTTGAGTATTCCAAAGTATTCTTTTTCTTTTCTAAGAGTTTTCTTTTTTTAAATTTCACAAATTGAGATTCAGTGAAAAGACAAAGAGAAAGTCAACAAGTTAAAGGAACTAAGCAAAATAAGAAGAGGGTTGTATACTTCAGGAAATTAACTTCCACATGGTAGAGCTATGAGTCATAAGTCTTAGTCTAATGCCTCACAAGCATAAAGAAAGTGTTTGGGTATCCAGGAAGACTCTCCACAAGGGTAGAGAAAGTACTTAGGCAATCATGACTTAAAGGCGACAGAAAAGGTGTTTAAAGTGAGGGTAACAGGACCTTAAAAAGAATAAAAAGTATTATAAAAGATAATGATCTTCATATCCAGATGAAGATTCTGGACCTCTTCTCATTGCATCTCTGCCTCTACTTTGAGCATGCCTCAAAATAGATTCTAATAGCTCCTAAACAGAGTAAGGAATTTGAAAGGTGTTAAGCTACCCTTTAATACAGTGCCATTGGCTCAGAGCTCTGCCTCAGTTTTTCTTATTGCAGGTTGGATAATTTTTATCCCCACAACACCTACCTGACCCCACTGTTATATAGCTGAGGATCATATATCTTACTCTCCTGAGAAAATTAAAAGCCATTCCACGTGAGCTCTCTCTTAGTCCATTCTTATCTCATAACTCCTTGATATAATCTTCTAATCTCTTCTTCCTGTCCCAGTCCCTGACAAAGAGAAGAACATTCCTTTTACCAAAGGCAACCCATCTCCATGTTCACTTGGTTCCATCCCTTTCTACCTTGCCCGTTAGGACACCTCACCCATTTCCCCTCTCTCTTATTGTTGAGATTCGGGGTGCTGGGGACCCTGAAATACCAACACGTCAGGATCTGCTCTAATGAATTCGATACCAACCTTCTTAAAGTCAAAGAAAAACAAAGGTTTTTAAAGATTCGACATACTGGGTTGACTCTTAAGGAGCCTAAGTATTTGCAATGCTTGTATTAACAAGTGGGTCAGATAGAATCTCAGCTAGACAGAATCTGAGCTGGATTGAATCTGAATGCCTTCATGGAGGCAAGACTCAACTTAAATACAGAAAAAGACTGAGGGAAGAATCCAGGTGTTGACAAGCAGTCTTGGGTCCCAGGGATGGTGTGGATAGGGTAGGTAGATCAAACCCAGTGAGGTTCCTGATGGGAGTGGCTAGTAGTCCAGACAATCCATAATCCTGACTGGGCAACTGGGACCTCAAGAGAATGCTAAAACGTGGCAGAAAGGGAGGAATATCAAAAGAATGCTAAATTAAGTAAGGGGAATCCAAGGAGTCCCCAAGGCCAGGCTTTCCTGGCCCTTCAGACAAATGGGACCAAAACCCTCCTAGTCCAAGGGACAAAGGTCTTAGCTTGGGCTTGCATCCCATCAATATCATCAACGTCACTCTATTAATTGGTTTCATCTCTATTGCTTTTGAGACATCTCCAAGTTCATCTTTAAAAAACCTTCATGTTGTTAAATAAGGCCTAGAGATCTTGAGACAACTATGAGAGTCTCCTCTTATAGGAGGCTATAGTTCATAAAATCTAGGCATGGAAACCATTGCTATAAGATTAGGTCATGGAAAAATACTGATGGTAATATTTTACAGCTATGTTTCCAATGAACTCATTAAGCAGTGTTTTCCCTAATGTCTCTGGTGGGCCCATAGGCCTTTCCTTAGACATAAACCTGATCCTCAGGGACTTTCCTTCTTGACACCTGTATCTTTGATGGTTGCTGTTGTTGTTGGGTTTGTCCTTTGTTGTCAAAGAAGACCATGATGTCAAGATGATGACATGACTTGCAGTTGACTTTGATTTGAGTGAGGGAGGGCTGTGCAAGGTCACCAACCTCACTTTCTTCTCCTGAGTTATCTGGGTCCTGTGGCCTGATATTCATCAGGATGGCTAGAGATGGCCCAGGTTGCAATGGGAGGCCCTGGCCCTTTCAGGTGTAGGTCTTATCACAATCTTACTTTTAGTGAGATACACCCATTCAGTGAATAGGCTTTTTAAGTAGCTGCTCAATGGATGGCCTGTTTAATCCAAAAAAAAAAAAAAAAATCAAATTGGGAGGAGAAGACTCTCAGAGTTCCTGGGAAAAAGAGAAACAATTACTATTTCGTATTTAAATTAACTTCCTAGCTGGGTGGGGACTTGTTGTTGAGTCCATGAGCTCCAGAGTGTTCCTGAGTACTGTAACCCCAGTCGTAAAAGGCAAGAGTCAAAAGAGAAACATATGCCCTCCCAAGTAGGGGACTATTAAAATTAATCATCTGTAATAAGAAAAATAACAAGACATTGCTTCTGAATAAAAATAATTTAATAGTAAAGTTAGCAAGTTAGCATTAAACCAGGTCAACTAATTCCTCAATAATTAGTGACAAAAGACCTGATTTATGGGGCTTATTTTTATTACAGAAAAGAGAATAAAAAAATAGGAAACTTGGTTTGAACATAATTCAATCGCATAAGACAGGTCATCGGACTAGTTTGCTTCTACCAGACTTTCTTAACCCAAATTTGTTGGCAGTATTTAGCTGTCAAAGTGAGACTACAGCAGAAGTCCTTTTCCTGCCCCTCCTATCTTTTGTAACCAGAAAGCTAAGTGGCAGAAAGGAACTTGTGGTTTGTAATTAGCACTCATCCCCATCTCTCAGCTGCCAAGCTTAGAAGATTACATTACCCAACTTAAACTTAACGTCTAGCTCCAGAAAAAAAGGGAGGTTATGCACTGACTGGAAAGATGAACTTAACTGTTTGTCAACTCCCATTTCTCCAGTTGTCACATTATTTTATTCCCTCAAAGTTGTATATCTTAACTCTAAATTATCTGCTATTAAATGATAGTCTTAGCAATCTATGCATGTGCTAAATCTATAGGTAACCTAGACTTAAGAGAATATCTATGTTAATTTGGCTTAGCAGTTCGGACTAGATTTTCCTAAAGAAGGGAGCTTAATCTTATAATTAACTAAAAATAAATCAAAGTAATTGATACTAATTTATTCAAAGGATATTCCTTTTCAGAACTCCCTTATGCCAGAAGGCTGTCATGAGACAGTTCATACCTACCATCCTCTCGAGCTATAATCCTCTATCCCTCTCCCATCATCAAACAAGTTCTTTAAAAACAACAGCCCATACTTATTGACTCAATTTCCTCTCTTCTCATTCCTCAACCCACTGCAATCTGGCTTCCAACCTTATTACACAACTGAAAATGCTCTTACTAACATTATCAATGATGTCTTAATGGCCAAAGTTTGTCTTTTCTCAGTTTTCATCCTTCCTGCTCTATCTCCTACATTTGACACTGTTGACCACTCCCTCCTTAATGTAGACTGTCCCCTCTGGATTTTCTTTATGCTGCTCTCTTCTGGTTCTCTTACCTATTGTAGCATTCCTTATTCTCCTGACTTAGAATCCATATCATACACATTAACTGCTCGTGTATTACAAAATTCTATCCCCCTTCTCCTTCTCTATCTTCTTCTTCTTCATCTTCTTCTCTCTCTCTCTCTCTCTCTCTCTCTCTCTCTCTCTCTCTCTCTCTCTCTCTCTCTCTCTCTCTCTCTCTGTCTTTCTCCTCTCTCCCTCTCTCTCTCTCTCTCTCTCTCTCTGTCTTTCTCTCTCTCTCTCTCTCTGTCTTTCTCCTCTCTCCCTCTCTCTCTCTCTCTTTCTGTCTTTCTCTCTCTCTCTCTCTGTCTTTCTCCTCTCTCCCTCTCTCTCTCTCTCTCTCTCTGTCTTTCTCTCTCTCTCTCTCTCTGTCTTTCTCCTCTCTCCCCTCTCTCTCTCTCTCTCTCTCTTTCTGTCTTTCTCTCTCTCTCTCTGTCTTTCTCCTCTCTCTCTCTCTCTCTCTCTCTCTCTCTCTCTCCTTCTCTGTCTTTCTCTCTCTCTCTCTCTCTGTCTTTCTCCTCTCTCCCTCTCTCTCTCTCTCTCTCTCTCTCTCTGTCTCTCTCTCTCTCTCTCTCTGTCTTTCTCTCTCCTCTCTTTCTCTGTCCCTCTCTCCCTCTTCTCCCTTCTCTATCCTAGTTCAGGTCCACATCAACTTTTTCCTAGATTATGTAACAGCCTATCAACTGGTTTCCCTGCCCAAGGTTCTGTCCACTCCAGTGCATCCCACACACTCCTGCCCAAACTATCCTTAAATGAAAAACCACTACTCAATCAACTCTTATATCTCCCTTTAACCTGTAGAATCTAAAAAAATTCCTCCATTTAGTTTTCAAAGACCTGCACAAGCTGGCCCCAACCTATCTTCCCAGTCTTGTTGGACATTACTACCTTTCCCAAACTCTGTGACCTGGCAAAACTGACCTTCTATCAGTTCCTTATAAACACTATGTCTCTCATCCCTTGGCCTTTCTACTGACCTTCCCATATGCATTTCTTCCTTATCTATGCCTCATTATTGTTGCTGTTGTGTATGTTCTTTGTTGCCAAAGAAGACCGTGCCATCAGAGAAATGATGACATGACTTGTTTTGAGTGAGGGAAGGCTGTGCAGGTCACCAGCCTCACTTCTCCTCCAGAGCCATCTGAATCCAGTGACCAGATATTCGTCAGGATGACTGGTCTATGCCTCATGGTGCAGCTCCAAAGACAGAGCAAAGTGAACAGTGGATACAGTACTAGGCCTGGAGGCAAGAAGATCTGAGTTTGAATTTGACCTTAGTTACTTACTTGGCTGAGTGATCCTGAGTCACTAAGCCTCTGTCTGTCTGCCTCAAATTTTTTGAACTGTAAAATAAGTATAATAATAGCACCCTCTTCCCAGGATTGCTGTGAGGATCAAATGGGATAATATTTTTTAAAACATTTAGCATAATGCCTGGCACATAGTGGTTACTCAATAAATATTTATTTCTTTCCTATTTCTTTAGGATACAGGTCATGCACCATATTTTTCATGAAGACTTTCCTGATTATCCCCAATTGCTAGTACTTAATAAATTCTTGTTCAGTTGGAAGTGATAAAAATAAAACTTATAGATACTGAGTGAAAATGTAGACATATGACAAAATCTATTACATTTCAAGTGACAAAAAAAGAGCTTTTAAATAAATGATCTCAAATAAGTCAACAATAATAATGTTAAAATCAAGAGCAACATAATTGGAAATGAGATTATGCTTAAAGATATAATAAACAATGAAAAATATTACATTCTATCTCTGTTGTATGTCAGTAGAGATATTCCCAAATACTGGACCACAGAGGAGCATATATTTGCAACACAGAATAATTGCAGAAATAGCTATTCATTCCACCACTTTTAGGCAAAATTTACATTACCATAGAGAGTAACAATCTCTTAATATTAAAATTCTCTCAAGACTACTCAATCATCTATTTTGACAGTGGTTCAAAATTCTTATTTTTTACTTACATGACTATCAAAACATATCCTTAATATGATGGCAGAGAGTCTCAGAAAATACAGAAGTATACCTAAAGCTTTCTGTGAAAAGCCTTGTTACCGCAGTTTAACTCATACTTGGTCTGACATCTTGTGACTTGGGAACTAGGTGCTCAAGGAAAACACACTATGCCCTTCTCCATCACATACCATACAAAGACTGATTCCAGTGAATCAGACACAAAGACATGTACTTTTTATCAAGAAATCCAAACAATGTAGCCATATTCTTCTAATAACTTCTCTGAATCTTACTGTAGCCACACCTCTAATTATTAGGCAGTATTTTTCCAATATCAAATCTAAATAACTTCTATTGCTTCTGTTTTGACCGTGTAGGGCCAAACACAACAAATCTAATCTCTTTTCCATGTCAGCCCTTCAGATACTCAAAGAAGACTCAGAAAGCATAGCCCCAAAGCTGAAATAAGTTGCATTCAAGTTCCACTGCATGTATTGACTGTACAACTCTAGCCATGAATAATCCAGTTCTTCAAAAGGCACAAAAATGGACAAAACTAATTAAATCAAATGACATTTGTGATATCCCCTTATTCCCCCTTAAAATCCCCACAACATCACACCAGCAAGGAGAGGAATTGCTACTATGATATTGATCATCAGAGTTTTGTCCATAGTCTCAGAACTAAATCATGTAGTCATAGCTTCATCATAAGCCCTCGTGATGGTTCTCACACAGATTCAGCAGCAGTGTGCTTTCTCCTTACACCTTTCATAGCATTTCGTTCATCTCCTATGTGTTATCCCATTTTACCTTGCACTGAAGTAATTTGTATCGTTTTCTTTATTAGATAGGAAGTTCTTTAAGGGTTGTTATCTTCACATTTGTGGGTCCTCTGCCCCTTAGTGCCTAGTATAGTGACTTGTACAATGTAGATACTCAAGAAATATTTGTTGAATAAATTAAAAAGATGCAAATATTGCTTGAAATTTCATCTTCTGGTTTGGCATAGTCATTGGACATTGAGAGATAAATCAATTCACTGAAAACTTGAGGAAAGATTTCCTTTCAGTTATGCACCTATGATTAGAATTTGCTTCTTTTGATTCTCTTTATTTCAGTAAATAATAAGCTAATGTTTAGACCTAGAACAGAAGAAAGCTGATCTCCAGAAGTCATGATCTATATTAATTTATTTACACAGAAAGCAGCTCATAAAAGCTTTCTAAAACTTTATTTAAAGATCATTACTGGTTGTTACAGATATCTGTGACTGAAAAAGGAAATATTCTAGTCGTGTTGTTTGAATGTGAAAAAACAGATGAAAATGCCTAGTATAATATTAGTGCTAGCGGGGTAGTCAGTAAGTCACACAAGGTTTCTTATCCGGATCCTCTACAGGGGATTGATAGAAAGTCATGGACAAAAATGAAAATGATGAAAAAGTATGACTGAGTTACAATCTACACTAATTGAGAGTGGACCCATATTTATGAGAACACAATTCCCCCAAAAATAAAAAAACATTCATTAGATATTTATGAATGTTTTGTGGTTTAGATAAATACTGTTTAACATATTAAGGAAAGATTAATTCATTTCTATGATATAGAATTATTAATAAAAATAAGTATTCAATTTTTCTTAAAAAAACTTTTTCAACATCTAATGATATAATCATAGTTTATTATTTATATTATTAGCAGAATTTACTGTATTTATAATTTTCCTTATGTTGAACCAAATTTGAATTCATAACATAAACACAAAATAGTCATAACGTATAATCTTTCTAATGCATTATGGCTACCCACTTTTTCTTTTTTTAATTTTATATATAAATTTATTTATTTAACTTTGTATATTCATTTTCACAAAATTTTGGGTTCCAGATTTTCTCCCCATTTGTCCCCTCCTCCCACCCCAAGACACCGAGCATTCTAATTTCCCCTATCGCCAATCTGCCCTCTCTTCTATCATCCCTCCCTTACCTTGTCCCCATCTTCTCTTTTGTCCTGTAGGGCCAGATAACTTTCTATTCCACATTACCTGTATTTCTTATTTCCTAGTAGCAACAACAATACTCAATATTTGTTCCTAAAACTTTGAGTTCCAACTTCTCCCCATCCCTTCCTCCCCACGCATTCCCTTTGGGAAGGCAGGCAATTCAATATAGGCCATATCTGTGTAGTTTTGCAAATGACTTCCATAATAGTTGTGTTGTGTAAGACTAACTATATTTCCCTCCATCCTATACTGCCCCCCATTGTTTCTATTCTGTCTTTTGATCCTGTCCCTCCCCCAGTGTTAACTTCAAATTGCTTCTTCCTCCCATTGCCCTCCCTTCCATCATCCTCCCCCACCCTGCTTATCTCCTTCTCCCCCACTTTCCTGCATTGTAAGATAGGTTTTCATACCAAATTGAGTGTGCATTTTATTCCTTCCTTTAGTCGAATGTGATGAGGGTAAACTTCATGCTTTTCTCTCAGCTCTCCTCTTTTTCCCTCCACTAAAAAGTCTCCTGCCTACCTCTTCTATGAGAGATAACTTGCTCATTTCAATTCATCCTCTCTCCTCCCAATACATTTCTCTCTCACCTGTTACCTTAATTTTTTTAAGATATGATCCCATCCTATTCAATTCACTCTGTGCTCTCTGCCTCTGTGTGTACTTGCATATATGTATGTGTGTGTGTGTGTAATCCCACCAACTACCCAGATACTGAAAAGTTTCAAGAGTTACAAATATTGTCTTTCCCTGTATGAATGTAAACAGTTCACTTCTGGTAAGTCCCTTAAGACTTCTCTTTTCTGTTTACTTTTTCATGCTTCTTCTCATTCTTGTGTTTGAAAGTCAAATTTTCTTTTCAGCTCTGGTCTTTTCATCAAGAATGCTTGAAAGTCCTCTATTTCACTGAAACACCATTTTTTCCCCTGAAGTATTATACTCAGTTTTGCTAGGTAGGTGATTCTTGGTTTGAGTCCT
The DNA here is from genome assembly GCA_023548195.1 of Bettongia penicillata ogilbyi. Taxonomy (NCBI): domain Eukaryota; kingdom Metazoa; phylum Chordata; class Mammalia; order Diprotodontia; family Potoroidae; genus Bettongia; species Bettongia penicillata. The sequence continues at coordinate 837,972 of JAJHZJ010000183.1, forward strand.
AGTTCCTTTGACTTCTGGAATATCCTATTCCACACCTTGCGATGCCTTAATGTAGAAGCTGCCAGATCTTGTGTTATCCTGATTGTAATTCCACAATACTGGAATTGTTTCTTTCTAGCTGCTTGCAATATTTCCTCCTTGACCTGGGAGTTCTGGAATTTGGCCACAATGTTCCTAGGAGTTTCTCTTTCTGGATCTCTTTCAGGCAGTTATTGGTGGATTCCTTGAATACTTATTTTGCATTCTGGTTCTAGAATATCAGGGCAGTTTTCCTTGATAATTCCATGAAAGATGATGTCTAGGTTCTTTTTTTGATCATGACTTTCAGGTAGTCCCATAACTTTTAAATTGTCTCTCCTGGATCTATTTTCCAGGTCAGTTGTTTTTCCAATGAGATATTTCACATTATCTTCCATTTTTTCATTCTTTTGGTTTTGTTTTATGATTTCTTGGTTTCTCAGAAAGTCATTAGCCTCCATCTGTTCCATTCTAATTTTGAGAGAACTATTTTCTTCTGTGAGCTTTTGAACCTTTTTTTCCATTTGGCTAATTCTACTTTTGAAAGCATTCTTCTCCTCATTGGCTTTTTGAACCTCTTTTGCCAATTGAGTTAGCCTATTTTTCAAGGTGTTATTTTCTTCAGCATTTTTTTTGGGTCTCCTTTAGCAAGGTATTGACCTGTTTTTCATGCTTTTCTTGCATCTCTCTCATTTCTTTTCCCAATTTTTCCTCCATCTGTCTAACTTGATTTTCAAAATCCTTTTTGAGCTCTTCCATGGCCTGAGCCCATTGAATATCTATTTCGGATGTTTGGGATACAGAGGCCTTGACTTCTATGTCTTTCCCTGATGGTAAGCATTGTTCCTCCTCATCAGAAAGGAAAGGGGGAAACATCTGTTCACCAAGAAAGTAACCTTCTATGGTCTTATTTTTTTCCCTTTTCTGGGCATTTTCCCAGCCAGTTACTTGACTTCTGAGATTCCTTTCCACACCCACCTCACCTCCAGATCCACCCAGCTAGTGCTTGGGGTCTGAGATTCAAATGCTGTTCCCCAGCCTCAGGGCTTTCAGTGGGGGGTCAGGGCTGCTATTCAATGTGAGCGTAAGTTCTGGTGATCAGGTGGGGGCAGGGCCACCACACGGGGCTCAGTTCCCTCAGGGGGTTTATGCGGAGACCTTCAACAATGGACCCAAGGTCCTGTCTGCTTTGGGAGCCTCTGTCTGTTGCTGCCTCTGCTGCTGCCTCCAGAGGGGGCCTGAGTTATGGAGACACTCCACTCCCCTCTTGGCCAACCCAGAAGTCTCTCTCACTGACCTGTAGTGCCTGTGGGTGGAGGGACCTGTGTGGCCACCGGATTTGGTCCCTGAAGCCTTCTCGGATCTGCTCCTCTAGGTGCTGCACGGCCAGGGCAGGGCTGGGCTCTGCTCTGGGTCCAGTGCGTGATGGATCTTTGGGGTTGGTTTTTCAGGGCTCTCTGGAACAGAAATCTCCTCCACTCCATTGCTGTGTGGTTTCCACTACTCCAGAATTTGTTGGGAGTCCCTTTTTACAGGTAATTTATGGGCTGTGGGTTTGGAGCTAGCATATGTGAATCTTTCTACTCCGCCATCTTGGCTTCTCCCCCCACTTTTTCATATATTTGATTTAAAATATTTGAATCAGTGTTCATTAGGAATATTGGTCTATAACTTTCTTTCTTTGCTCTGTTTCCCCATGGTTTAGAAATCAAAAACATTTTTGCTTTGTAGGAAGAGATTGGAAAGATGCCTTCTTTCTTTTATTTTTGTATATAGCTTATTAATATTGGAATTAATTGAAGAAAAATGAAATGATATAAGAAGGAAGGAAGATGAAATAAAAAAATATAAATTAGAAAACAAATTTTTTTGCTCTATTTTTCATTATGAACAGGCCAAGAATTTATTTTCAACTGAATTCAGACATTAATGGTGTTTTAATAAGAGTACAAGAATAACTAATCTTATTCCTGAGGAATGACTATAAAATACTCATTTTTTTCTTTCCATAGAGATATGATTGAGGGTTCCTGCAAAATATTGCATATGCTCTCAGACACAGTCACAGTATCAGTTGTATTTTTTGTTTAACTTTTTTTCTTTATTACAAAGGAAAGTTCTACAGGGAAAGAGGTAGTTATTTCTAAATAACTATGTTAACTAATAACTAAGTAACTATGAAGAAAAATAACAGAAAGTATCAATAAAATATTATAATGAACAATATGAGAATGAAAGGAAAAATTAGTTTGCTTTAACACTATACCACTCAAATTGCCCAGAAGTTACTTTACAAAGTTAGACAAAATAATAATGAAATTGATCCACAGGAATAAAGACAGACAGAGGATTGTTTTGATAGGATGCAGTTCCTCTCACCTTCATTTAGAGGCATGCTGGTTCAGGAGCATGTGCTGATTCACAAAGCAATGAAAAATCTGTGAAGCCTGGGTAGTACCAATCACTTCTGTCTTAGGTTTTAAGCCTTAGGTGAATAAAAAAGGCACTAAATTTTTTTATGATACCACAAAATATCAACATATTGTCATATCTCTGAAATAATGCCCTACTTCTTCACTTTGTAAGAAAATAACGATATACTAATTAGAAGCACTGTGGCACAGAGGATAAAACGTTGAACCTGAAGTCTAGAAGGCCTTGGTTCAAATCTTATCTTTGTATTCATTGATTGTGTGACCTTGGACAAGTTATCTCATTGTAAGAAACAAGAACCTTACCAAGAACTCCACTTGACCATTAGCGAATTTAGAAGAAAAAAAAATTTTATTTTATATTATTTTGGAAGGGTCACCTCTGAGAAAAATGTACACCCATTCAGACAGTTACAAAGTCATTTATCCCTTATCCTCATTCACATTTCCCTCCCCTGTTGTCCATTGGCTAGACACAACTTCTTGAACCACCTTTCCATGTTCTTCTCCCAGATGTGTTCCCTCTTTCTTGTCATGTGTCACATGTGCATTTAAATTAGTTTGCTCCATCCTGGGGATGTGTGGGTTAATATTAAGTAGTTTCTTAAGCATTCATACTTTCTTCTGATCTATTACTCAATTAGAAGCCTGGTTCTGCTAGGTCACTGTTCTGGTTGGAATCAGCTACATCCAGTCATCTTTCCTGAAAAGCTGGCTGCGTGTAGGTGTCAGCTCCTGTGGAAACAGAATTCCTTCTGTTTCTCACATCATCTTTCTGAGCTATTTCTTCTTCTATAAAATGGGAATAAGGACACCTGAAGTACCTCCCTCACAGAATTGTTTTAAAGAGCAAGTAGCATAGTTTGTTAGAAGATAGCTGCTAAACCTGTGACTCAGTTGCTATTGGGAACTTCCAGGTGAGGAAACTTTCTCTACCTAGGGCAGCACCTTCTCTGCAACTTAAAACTTTACAGAACTGCTTAGAGTATTGGGTCATCATGACATGTTCAGTTACACAGTAAATACATGCAGATGTGGGACTTGAACCCAACTTGTTCCAGTTTTAGAGCCTATGCTTTCAGAAAGTCTTCTTTGAGTATTTGAAAGGACTAACATATGGAAAAGAGATTAGATTTGTGTTAGGCCCCAGAGGGTCAAAATAGAAGTAATAGGTCGAAGTTGAAAAGGGTCAAATTTAGGTTTGATTTTGGAAAAATGCTGCCTAACAATTAGAGGTGTCCAAAAGTGGAATGAATTGCTTTAAGAATTGGCACATTCCCACTCCTTGAAAGTCTTCAAGTTGAAGCTGGATGACCAATTGTTTGATATGTTATAATGAGGATTACTTTCACATGTACATTTCAGTAAATGATTGCTAAGATCCCTCTCAACTCTCAAATTCTGTGATTTTGTGAATAAGATACATACTAAATCAACTGTAATTTGGAAAGACAGGCTTATTGACATGGGCATTCTCTCCTCTGGTACAGGGTATAACCCCTCCTTTCTGGACCAGGTAAATCTTATTCATTATCTTTCATAAAAAATCAACCCAACATGTTGGAGACCTTTCCTGGTCCCTTTGCAAGGCTCAGGGACCACTAATAATAATTTACAATTACAGCTATTTAAAGCTTTAAAGTTTACAAAGTGGTTTTCCTTATATCAATTCAATGATGTCCATTTTACTGTTAATGAAACTGACATCTAAAGATGTTAAGTGATTTTCCCCTGTTTACATAGCTATTTAGGTTCTGAACTAGGAACTGAATTCAGGTTTTCTGACTAAACGTCCTCAGTTTTTTCTATTGTTTCAAATTCTCTACCATCTAGCCTGTCTAACCTTTGTCATTTAGAAAAGTAGGATCTTCCAACTACCATGCTTTATGCACAGTTCATCTGATAAAATCTAAAAATCAAGCACCAAATAATTCTAATTCTAATAAGTAGGATGACTTGTCCAGTTCAACAGGGCAAACATAATTCAATATTCTTTCCCTTATCTAAAGTTTCCCAGTCTAACCAAATCATAAATACCTTAAAAAGAACTGGATTATTCTAGCAATCATACCTCACTCATTAATACAACAGACCCTCTGAGGAAGAGCTACATTGACTGTGCATTGGAAGGAAAAGTGGGGAAAGAGGGAAAAATTTAGCAATAGAATGGCATCTTGAGAGGCATTTTTCTTCAAACAGGAAAGAGAACTAAGGCAGAAAACAACATCCATAATTTTGTCAAAAATACATGAAAAACAAGAATATGGGCACCAAATGCATAGAATTGCATTTTTAAAAATTAATTCTATAATCTCTAAAAACTAAATACATTTAAAAATTTATTTATTTTTCTTTGAAAGAAGCAACAAACAGCAAAAATAATTGTTTTCTCGGTTGTAACATCACACTACCTCTCTTCTGGCTTGTTCTTTTTATCTATCACTTTTACTTCCCATTACTTTCTCAAAATTACTATGAAATTTTCTATTATGTAGCTGGCTAATGACATGTCTTCTTTATAACAATAAGTCATGACTACTGTTAACAAATGACCCCCAAGACCATAAAGAGGCCTGAAATGAAACAGAGTCTGATCACTAATTAAATGCATTTATTGTTGGAGAAAAAAACTTTTAGGGAGAGAAGATCATAGGATCTTTTCATAGGAGCAGCAAGGAGAGAGAGCGTTCTCCATCAAAGGGGAGAAAAAAGGGGTGAGATAATAAAATTTCTAGAGGCTTTTGAGTAGGGAGCAGGGGTTAAGGGATCTTACAGATCTACATCTGTAGACACAAGAAATCAGGCAGTAGGATGTTTAGAAAATCCAGAGCAAAGTATTGAGTTTGCAGGTTCTGTTCAAGGTTGCCCTTGATCTAACAAAGGCTGGGGCTCTGTGGTTTCTGGCACCTCTGGGGAATTCACTCTTAAGTCAAGTAACTTTGGGTTTTGGAAACCTTCTAATTGGCTGGTGGTTGTGTGCTAAAAATCCCATCCAATTAGAGAACCTGACAAAGAATTTAATCTAAGGGGAGTTCTGACCCACTGTGTTCCACTCCAGTGAGTTGGGGGGAGGGGGCTTGTCTAGATTGTCTGAGGCTGGGAGTGGTCTGAGAGTGAGAATTATCAGTCACATCCCCAGTCAGTCCCTCATTAGAATAGGTCTATCTCTTCTTATAATATTCATTCTTTTCATTAATTGTTAAACAATTGGAGTTGATTGCCACCCTCAGGAACACACTCACTTCTAAGGGTGTGTATGTGTGTATAAAACATTGAGTGGGTTCCATTGGCATCTGAGAGTGTCAGTGATCCCTTTTATTAATTATCTCCTAGCATGATAATAAAATGATTAATTATTCAGAAACTATGTCTCTAGAACATTTTATGTGTCACATTACTATGTATATCTCTTGCTTGTACATAACTGTTAGAATATTGCCTCTTCCACTGGACTGAGAGCTCCTTGAGATCAGAGACTGTTTCTTGCCTTTATTTCCCCAGCACTTAGCAAAGTGCCTGGCATATTATGGTGATTAATAAATGCTTGCTGACTTGACTTACTTAGTAACAAAGGAGACTGATAGTTACTGTGAGATCATAAGATAAAAACAGGCCAAATACAATCATTTTGGAACAATTTTCCATTAGCTGCTCAATTCAGCTTTGACTCCAAGGAATAACATGCCCTTCCCACTCGCCTTATCACCCAAAACTCATCACAAAGAAGAATGACTCAGGTTTTGATACTCTGCACTTTCTCAACTTTCCCTCAGTTGCCTCTCCGCTCTGATTGGAGATGGAGGGTGGGATACTAAATTCCTCCCAAAGTCTTCCTTTATAGAGAGAGGGTTCACAACCTTCCTGGTGACCCCATTTTGTATCATTTGCTCTTCTTAGCTTCTACTCCAAAGAATCACCAACACCACCAACACTAACACACTTTTCAGTTTTCTTTTGTATGTTGTCTTCCCTGATAAGATTTTAAGTTCCTTGAGGGCAAAGTCTAACTCTTTTTCTTATCTATATTATCAATGACTGACACTTAAGTAGATGCTTAATAAATGTTTATTGAACTGAACTCAGAGAACAGCATGCCAATGAAAAACTAAGTGTTAAACAAATAATTGAGTCCTATAGATTTGTTTGGAGAAATGGAGGGATTTATGATGGAAATTCTTGTCTAGTCTATTGCTACCAGAAATTATAGAAAGATTATCCTTAAGGACCCCCTCAGTTTAGTAATACAGATTATGTAATGAAATTGAAGGAACTGTGCAACTTATCATTAAAAGATTTACTGTCTACCAAATATCTACTAAGACATGCTCTAGGGGCAAGATTTATAATTCAGAGCCTCACTGTTTTTTATGAATTTTTGCTCAGTTGTTTCAGTCATGTCTACCTCTTCATGTCCCAATTTGGAATTTTCTTGGCAAAGATCCTGGAGTGGTTTTCCATTTCTTCTCTAGATCATTTTATAGATGAGGAACTGAGACAAATAGAGTCAAACAGAGACCTTGCCCCAGGTCACACAACTAGTGTCTGAGGTCAGATTTGAACTCAGGAAAATAAGTCTTCCACTTCAGACCTGGCACTCTATCCACTGTGCCACCTACCTACTTGCCTTTTATGTACTTACATTCAGCAAATCCAAATTCTACAACCGTAGATCTAAAAATGTCCTGGAGAATTCAATTAAAAAGATGGTGTCAGACCATCATCACAGTCTCAATTATTGCCCCAAATCTCCAGGATATAATATTAACCTATAAAAACTTAAGAACCAAGTTTCTAATCAACATCACTGTAACAAATGCTGACAATCTCCAGGCTACATGGAACAAAAAGCTTTCAAAACACCATGATTCAGTAGAGGAGAATGAAATTACTTCAGGACGGAAGATGCATATCATCCTTGTTGTCCTGTATTGCTACTGAAATTGTACCAAGGATGCTTTCACAGAGCCTAGAGATGATGAGCTTCCATCCTAATACTCGCATTCAACTCTAAAAACGCAGTTATTTTATCCACCTGTTCAGCAGTCCATGAAGCACACACAAAATATAAAGCCACAATAACTGGACAATAACAGTCTCAAGACTATTACTATATGAAACCTATCAAAACAGATGAGAAGACAAAGATAATAATAATATTTCTATTCAATGATGACAGTGCTCAAATGTTATCTAAACATTGTACTTTCCCCAGAATCCAATGCAGTGCTTTGGTCACAATGTACATTTAAACGTTTGCTGAAGTATTATTTCAGGTTTCAATCAATCAACAAGTTATTAAGTAAGTACTTACTATGTGTCATACACTGTACTAGGCAATCTAGATACAAAAACGAAATGAAATAATCTTTGCTGCCAAGGAGCTTACTTACATTCTACTGGGAGAAATAGCATGGGGAGGTATAAGTAAACATGAAGTGTCTGCAAGGTAAATATAAAGGAATTTGGGGTTGGAGAGGGGCACTAATACTGAACGCTGAAGGGACCTAGAATTCCAAGTTGGAAGTAAAGAGATAATGGTTGGTTGCTTAGTTGGTTGGTTGGTTGTTGGTGTCTTTTGTTTTTGAAGAGGACCAAAATGACCATGATAAAACGAAGTTCCAAAGTGAATGACCATGGCTGATCAGACCAATACCAACTCGAAATGCTCTACCACAGGTTGGGCACAGGTAGTCCACACGAACATTTGGGGTGACTACCCCAAATGTGTGAATCCAATGTTTCCTTTGTGCTTTTTCGATTCTGTTTTGGTCATAGAGCATAGTACCCTTTCTGATGTGGGCACATCATGCTGAGGGCTCCTGTGCCAGTGTCTCCCATGTCCCACAATCAAATTCAAAGTTCTTGAGAGAGACCTTGAGAGTGTCCCTGTATTGCTTCTTCTGACCACCATGTGATTAGCCTGCCCCATGCAAGTTCTCCAAAAAATAGTTTTTTTGGCAAGCATACATTTTGCACTCAAACAACATGGCCAGCCTATCAGAGTTGCACTCTCTGAAGCATACTTTGAATGTGAAGGGAAGTAATGTTTCTGCCTGTCTGTCTGTGTTCAATTCTTCATTTTCAAAGAAGGCCATGACATCAGAGAAATGATGACATGACTTGCCTTTGACTTTGTTTTGCATAAGGGAGGGCTGTACAAGGTCATCAACCTCACTTTCTCCTCCTGAGCTATCTGGGTCCAGTGACCAGATATTCATCAAGATGACTGGAGATAGCCCAGGATGCATTGGGAGATCTTAGCCTTTTTAGGCTGGCCTTTTCAGGTACTCACTTAGAGGGAGGAAAAGCCCATTGAGTGAATAGGTCTCTTAAAGAAGTAGTCAGAGAATGGCCCTTTTAATGAACAAAAGAAAAAAAAATAACTAAATCAACAGAAACTCTTACTAGTTATAATCACTGTAAGACAGTCATTGAATGGAGCTTGGGCAAAGACCTATTGTTGTCTAGGCTGTGGGCTTCAGGGTGCACTGGGTTGAAGGGAGGAAGGAAGGAAGGAAGGAAGGAAGGAAGGAAGGAAGGAAGGAAGGAAGGAAGGAAGGAAGGAAGGAAGGAAGGAAGGAAGGAAGGAAGGAAGGAAGGAAGGAAGGGAGGGAGGAAGGGAGGGAAGAAAGGAAATCCACCTTGCAGCAGTCATAAGAGCACACATAAAATATAAAAGAAGTTTATGAGTAGAATGAGAAGCAATGTGTAATAAACCTAAAAAGGCAGGATAGAATCAGATTGTGAAGAGTTTTAAATGCCAACCAAAAAATTTATATCTTTTCCTTGATGTTTTAGAGAACCACTAAAGCATTTTGTACAGGGAAGAGACAAAGTCAGATTTGTGCTTCAGGAATATCATTCTGTGGTGGATGTATTGGGCAAGAAGTGATGAGGGTAATCTACCTCAATAACATACAGGGATGATCATACATGTACTTGATCTTATCATCATCCATATGTGTTCTACTTCCATATTCATTCTGAATTTCCTTTATCTTTTCATAGTCTTTCTATCTTTCTCTGTACTTGACTTCTAAACATGCTTATTATGATCTATAGAAACCCTATCAGTCAGTACTATCCCAGGTCATCAGCCCTGCTCTGGATACATTCTCCTTCCTTCTGAATATTGATCCTTTGCTGAACCAGTTCAACTCTACACTAGCCCCCATTCATGAATCCCTTGGTCTCTTGACCTATTGCCAATTTTTCCTTGCCAAACCCTGGCATTTCTGCTACCATTGGCCTCACTCATGTGCTACTGAACAAATTCGAGAATACTTGACAGATTTTTTAGGTTAGATACTTTGGGTACAATTATCAAAGGGATCTCAAGAAAGAACCAAATATTGCAATATTTACTAGGCTGGGTCGAATGAAGGGGTTTAAAAGATTCTGAGTGGATAAATAGCAATATAGAAATAAGAGGTTTTAAGATAATGGAAGGAACAAAAAGAAGAAAGGCTGCACCTTAGTCCCTTAAGACTGATAAGTGACTAGCAGGGATCAAAGCATCATTAGACACACTGTATAACTAGCAATTATTACCTTAGATTCTATTAAGTCTTACACATACTATGCTCCTGCATATAAAATGCCTACATGACATGGTAATTTTGCAGTTTTTTAGAATCACAACTAAAGTCATGTGAAATCAAATACAGATAAATCTACTGAGTCTCAGAAGGTGAAAAAAAAGGAAGAAAATTCATCTCAAGGATAGTATAAGTAAAGGCAAGTTGAAAGAAATAAAGCTTTTCATTCCCATCTTATGATAGGTATAAGGTTTTTTCCTCCTCCTGTTGCCTACTTCTAGCAACTTTGGTTGTCATTTCCAAGAAATGATAGGGAATGAACTATGCCTCAGGTATCCACAGTGGTGTTCATCCAATCACCAGTAACTTATGCGACCTAATGCTGTTGAGCTGAGCACATGTAGAGGGTGAATGAATGAATGCAGAGAACCCAAGCCACTGTTGCACTATTTATAGTTACCAATAAAGAATTAGGGATATAAAATACAAAACAAGACAAGTAGAGAAGGGAGGAGAAATTTTAAAAGACCACACTGAGGCACAGTTACAGAAAATACAGAATAACTGTTGGCTAGCTGGAAAGCAACAATGAACAGAGAAACCTAGACTATAACAAGCCAGAACAAAGTAGCTTTTTTCAGTTATAGACCTTGGGTTATCTTTCATAATTGCATATTGATGCTGTTTGATACTATATCTAGCTCACAAGGTTGTTGTGTATATACCTTAAAACACCATAAATTCTCTCTGCGATACACACATATACAAACAAACACACACAAAAGCATATTTATATATACATATAAATGTAAATTCTGTCTTCCTTTATACATAACATGGACCAAACAACAATGACAATTCTTTGGCACTTTCGGCCAGGAGCTAAGAATGTAAAATATTGTGAAGAAGCAGCTGCTATTTACCATTTGTCAGAACAACAGTTAGTTGGTGGGTGTGTATGTGAATATACATATACGTATACACATACACACGTGTATGTATATATATGTGTGTGTGTATGTTTACACACATACACACACACACATACACCCACATGCACAGACATATACATACTGCTTCTTGGACTTTGAGACCAAGCCCTATGATTGAAAAGAGCTACTTTGTTCTGACTTGTATTCTAGTCTTGTTTGTTGGTCAACAGTTATTCTGTATTTTCTGTGACTGTGTTTCAGTGTGATCTTTTAAAATTTCTTCTCTCTTCCCTGCTTGTGGTTGTTTTGCTATTGGTAACTATATGTAGTATAACAATGGGTTGGGTTCCCTGCGTTCATCCATTCACTTTCTACATGGGCTTTAAAAGGAAATTGGGGATAGTATGGGTAAGATTCCCAGATCAGCTATTCAGCTATCTATCCATGTCACCCAGGCGCCTGCTGTTATATTACATGATCTAATGACCCTATAGTTTCTCTCTATACAAATCAAATTTACACACACATCCATACATGTCTTTGTATGTATATATGTATGTATATAGTTTCTCTATATTTAACCAAATAATTCAGATTAAAATATTTTACTTAAAAATTCCTAGTCCATTTTTCACAGGCTAATAACTATGGCCACATCCTCCATCCATGACCTGTGACTCATGGATAACCATCTCTGTTCAGTAACAACAGCATGGAGAACCTACCACCACCCTTTTCAACATCCTTAATTATAGGACCTCACTGTGAACACTTTCAAAACTTTAAGACCTCAGGAAAATAAAAATTCTTCTCTCTCCTATTTTGAACCCACCTGTTTTAACTATCTGTAGTAATATAATTATGGACTAGTACTTTGTAATCTGTTAACTCTTTGGAATGGGTGTTTAATATGTTCTACTCCACCACTTTAAGGCATCTACCAGAACATGTTTTGAAAGAAGTATATGACAATGAGTTTTATTGACTGGACTGAGATGGAATTACCTTTTCCCTAAAGGTCACTAGAGGAAGCAGATCATTTGGGTCTTCTCTAGTAGGCAGAACAGTATCTTGATGCAGTGTTCTCTCTTTCAAGGGGCTAGGGAGCCTCACATCAAGCTGTATCCCCAACAGGACTTGGCACAGGCATTCATTTGTAATCTAAATTCAGATCTTTTGCAAGAAAATATGTCTAACTTATGTTGGGTAATTTTTTAAATATATTCTTAATATATACAAAATATTTTTTGATGTTTGTATTAAGCTAAAATGTCCTCAAAAGTTCTTCCTTCCTACCATCCTTTCTTTTTCAGATGTAGGACAATGTGAATGTGGAATATTATATATAATCTCAGATTTGGTTAATGTGTAAGTTAGTTTTGTTGAACTGTTTCCCCCAACATATACCTTTTTTTCTTCCTTGAAAGAGAAGTGAAAGTAATATATAAATAAAAGATATCAACACAAATTTAAGTCCATGTGTTTGCAAGATTTCATTAAAGTTCTGTCACTGTGGGGCTTTTTATCATAGATACCAAGACATGTTGGCTTGAAAATCTAGTCAGTCACATTCAAAAATCCTTTCCCCAAGTAATGTTCACAGTATCACCAAAAAAGTTTGAAGATATAATTTCAAAACACAAATTTTCCATATGTTCAAAGTTTCAGCTGTGGTGACTTAGTTTTAATTATATGAAGAAGCAATGAGTATTGAGCAGTCAGGAAATTCTTAGTGTACCACGTAAGAATTAAACCTTACCATTCCATACTTGGAAAAACTATCCTGTCACCCAGCCCATCGCACCCACAATTGATTTCAGATCCCCTGATTATAGTGGACCAGACGATTTTTATAAAGAGATAATTTAAACTACAATTGTAATAGGACAATTATGGGGTTAGGGTTGAACAATGGCAGGATTTTGTAAATTTTAGCAATTCAAATACTTCCCATTACAAAAAAACCCCTATCCTTTTTGTTTTTAGATATACTGTCACCTAGCTATGAAATCATACAGACATCATTCAAAAAGTTAATATCTGAAAGGTACTAAGATAAGGAATAAAAAAAATACTTGAGCCAGAAAAATTATGCAAAGTTCCAATTTTCAAGTTATGTGACTATACATGCAAATACAAGGTTAAAGTTTATGCATTTGACCTTTGACAGCTTTTTAAAGGAAAACCATCTCATCCAGTTTCTTTTTCTCTGAAATCCTCTCCAATATTTAAAGCACATTTTACTTTACTTTCTCTGCTCTTTAATTTATGTAGATCAATTTCTCTGGAGACCATTTCAATTTCTTCTTTTTGTATTGTTTCTCTTTTTCATTCTAAGCACCAGCATACTTTCTTGCTCTTAATTTCCTCTCTGAGGGGCCATTCCACCCACTTCAGTGCCCTAAATAAAAAGCTGAGATGTCCTCAAAGTTCAGAGTTGCATCATGGGTATAATTTCCCTTGCAGTGCAACTATGTAATCACATCTTTTTTTTCTTTATAAAGATTGATCAGACTTCAGTCTGGCATAAGAAATCTGCAAACTATTTTTCTGCAATTCTTAAAAGAGCTTTTGGGGATTTTTTGTTTTATTTTTTGATGGGAGGGAGGTGAAGTTTAAACCCATGGTGTCATCAATATTAGGGAACTCTGGCTATAGAAACTTTCACCACTGATGCAGATTATCAATTTTCCTATAACTTACAATCTAAGAGAATTGACTGAAACATTGAAAGCTGTATTTGTCAGATACAGGATTTGTGCATGTCTGACTAACTCCAGGACTGATCTTCTATCTATGATGTCACACTTTCCTTAATATGCTTAAATTCTCAATAACAATCTACTAAGCATTTAAGTACATCATTTTATATGCCTCATTCTGAAATGTCACATCACTATTTCCCCAATCATGTAGGTTCAAAACACTGTAGTCATCTTTGATCCCACACTCCTCTTCATTTCTCATATCTAGTCAGTCGTTGCGTCTTGTTCATTTCTCCTTCAGTCTATATCTTGCATCCTTTCTGTTCCCACTGTCATTTCCCTAGTCGCAGTCTTCATTAACCTCCCACCTGGATCGCTGTGACAGCTTCCTACCAAACCTCCCTCTAGTCTACCATACTACCCTTGCTAATCTAATCTTCCTGAAAAACAGTTTTCCTTATGTAAATACTTTTGGTGAGGTAGATTTGAGTATCCTCTGAATTCCATCCCATGAAGCTAAGTAAGTGCAGGGAGATGTGAATTTTGATTGGCTATGAGTTTTCAAAAAAGAAAGTGCAGAGAACCAAATCAAGAAGAAAAGTCAAGGCATAGACTTTGAATGATGAATGAGATCTCAAAGCCAAACATATATGGGAAAGTCAATACCCAAATCTGTCTAGTAATTCCCAGCATGTGACTCTAGCATCAGACACTATCTAGTTTTATTAACTTCAGCAGATAACTTAATCTCTGTATACCTCAGTTTCCTCAATTTTAAAATGAGGATTATAAACTTATCTCCCAGGATGGCTGTGAGGATAAAATGAGAAAATGTTTTAAAGTACTTTCAACCTTAAAGTAGCACATAAATATTAATTATGGTTATTAAAGACAAAGATGAAGCAGCAATGCCCTTGAGAAATTTATATTCTATTGTAAAAACAAGAATCTTTATTTCTTTTCCTAGTAATATGTATATATTAGAATTATAATTAGTATATCAGAATTTACTTTGAAACAGCTGAAAGTTGTGATACTTCCCTTGTCAGGTGTAGGTTCAGGAAAGAACTGATGATGACTTTTCCAGAATTGTTGAAAGGCTAATAATGTTTTGGAAGCAGACCTTTAAAACAATGAAATCCCTTTCATCTAAGTCAGAATGAAGTAAAAATTGGAAGAAAAGTCCCTTTAACTTCTCTATCAAGATGACCCCAAGAAAAATATATCTAAAATTTTAAAAACAGATGAAACAGCATGATCCATCCAGTGATCATATATTTAGTCTATTTACTATAACACTGATAGTCACCTAATGTTTCTATCCATTATTCCAGTACTAAGGTCACATCTCACACGAAGCACTCTCAGTGTCTCTTATAATCTAATATAAACATGTATAATAGAATATAGCATATAAGCATCAAAGTAGAGCACTATGTATATCAGTGTTCCCTCAATACATCAGTAGATCTGTGAAGGCTAAGTCCTTCCAGACTACAACTCATTCATGGTTTCTCATTCTGTTCAATTTATATCCATGTCTTTCTATCAATCATACAGAGAGAGATAGATGTAGAGAACACACATAACCTAGGCAACCCACAACATTGGAATGGCAGGACCTTGATTTCCTTTCTCTTTTGGGGAGGTCTTCATGAATTTCACTATGAGGCATCAAAAAATTCATGGAATAGTCACTGTCCTGAGCTTGTTCATCATGAAAACAGTATGTCCACAAGACTGTTGGCTAAACTGGACTCGTTCATCATAAGGCATGGCATCTCAGATATACAGGTCAATCCAAGAATGTCACTTGGCTGATGTGATAGCTCCTCATAGCTAGATGGTACAATGGAAAGAAGCACCAGGTCTGCATTTAGGAAGACCTGAGTTCAAATCCACTCTCAAAGACTAACTAGATATGTGACCCTGGGTAAATGCAAAAATGGAGATAATAGCACCTAGCTCCTAGGGTTGTTTTGAGGATCAAATTAGACAATATTTGTAAAGCACTTAACACAACGTGTGGCACAGAAGAGGTGCATAATAAGTACTTCTTCCTTTGTCTTCCTCACTGAGTTTGGCTGCTACTAAGTCTGGGTCAAGAAATTTGCTCTGCCACTGGTTTGCTACCTCTAGCATAGCTTGGGAAAGTCACCCAGTTCCAAGTCTCCTCACAGTAAATGGTATGTATCCTAGACAGGCCAATCTGGCTTGTCCTTCAGTGAGCAGCTGCATTCTTTTATCCCTTTTCAGTGAGTAACTCAGCTGGGTGATACTGTTGTCTCTTTAGTTGGACTGCTAATTGATAGAAGCCTCTCCTCTTTGACTCCTCGAGAGAAATGATCCCGAGTTTTGTCAGTTCCGGGAAGGAAATGTGAGAGAAGCTCTCCAGTTCTGTAGTCCTTCCAGTTCCTGAGCAAGGTCCCTCAGTAAAGGACTCCCCCTTTGCTTAGGATGCTGCGTCCCCTTCATCTAGTTACTCTTCCTAGACTTCTGTTAGGAATTTATGCAAATGAGTAGCTATATAAAAAGAGAGGAATTCAGTCTGCGACAGAAAGGCAAATTCTTCATATACAATTCAGCTACTATTCAACAGGCTCATTTCTATGTTATAGGATATATCTTTCACATCTAAATGGATTTTCCCTTTACATTTCAATGTCTATTTTAGAGGAGAGTCAAAAATTACTCTAAAGTTCAATTTCATAGGAAATGAAGGAAAGGATGCTTTTGATGATGAAAAATGAGGCAGGAAGAGTGGGCTAATGCCAAAGTGTGAAATATCAAGAAAACATCTGATGAACAGCCACTGGGCTCAAGAGAGAAATGAGATTATAAAACTTGGCATGCATCTTTTTCATAAACGTAACTATTTAAAGCCATGGGAGTAATATAACATGTAAAGAAAATAATCAAGCAGAAAAAAAAAATAATGTAACAAGTTGGAAAGCCAGGTTGTAGTTATGATAAAATATAATAGTAAAAAAATGAAACAAGACCAAAAAACTTCCGAAGGGATCCCAAAGATTCAAAAATCAGAATGAGGATGGAAAACTATCACAGAACTGACAACCAAAACCTCCCAGGCTATGAAGTTTAATATTATTACTATTAATATTATTATTATACTAACTGACAACAAAAGCAATCAAGCACACAAACAAGACATAATCAAAACATAGCCAAATGTATTAGTAAACAAACACAATACTTTTGTATCTCTTTCTAGGCCTACTTGAAGTTCCAACCCTTGGGAACCTGTTTTCCTTCTTTTTTCTCTCTTTTTCTAATAGAACTCATTATCTTTCCTCCTAAACCCTCCTTAATTCTTACCTTCCGATTTAGAAGTATAAAGGGTAGTTCCTTAGGCTCACAGCCTAGGAGTCTTCCTCAGCTGCTTACACTTTCTCACTTTTCAAATCCAAGTTGTTGTCAACACCCGTCAGTTTTTCATCGTCAGTATCTCTTGAATGTACCTCCTTTCTCTCCTCTTACACTGCTACTACTTTGGTGGAGGTCCTCATCACCTCACACCTGGATTATTGTAATGGTCTGCTGGTGTGTTTGACTGCCTCATGTCCCCCAACTCCAATCCATTCTCCTCCATTTAGCCTTCAGAGTGATTTTCCTTAAGTACATGAAGTGAAGCAGTATCCACTCGCTTCTCCATTGAAGGGCCCCTTTGCTCTGGATATAGATGTGTCCATACTGATTCAGTCCTGGGGATCCTGGTCCCTATTGAGAGGGAACTAGTTTCCCTTTTTTCATAGTCATTGAATTATTAAACCCTCATCCTAGAGTCCTGGGGACAGAACGTTTACCAAAAAGGGGGAAAAACATGCATTTATTACAAATTATTGATCAGGTATGGGGCAGTTATTTATGCTATACATACGGTGTATATACATGAAATAAACACAAAACAAATACAGATTTGACAAAAAATAATTTAAAAGGATTGAGTAATTTAACTCATATCTGCTGTTACCATCTGCTCAGGAGATTGATAGAGTTCATAAGAATATAAAAAGTTTGTAGGACTACTAATGAGGCATTTTATATTTCTCCTCTGCTCTGTATCTTCCTAACAACCTGTGGTACTTATCTCCTAATAAAACAGTCAAACTCTGTTCAATCCTCTTGTCAACGGATGCCCTCTCAAAAAGCACTGGAATTGTTGTCAGAACAGCTCAAATTCTATGTCTCCAATCTACATACCTCTTCAACCCACAAGTTCATCTCTAAGCCTGACAAGTCTATCTAGGGATAGGTGCTTACTCTCCTAAAATCAAGGGGAAAAAATACACACAAAAGAACTAATTCAAACCCTGGCTCGGATTTGTGTAGGTAGGTCATATGCTTTAAATTACATGTTCATGGCTACACGAAGACCTGTGTGGGAGATAAAGCAAGCAAGGTCTCTACCAATACTTCTCTTAGGACAATGCTTGCAACAGTCCTGACACAATTATTAGCTGAAAAGGAGAGAGAGTTGAGGATGATGTTGCTCCCTTTTAAATTCCCAGTGAGTCACTGGCTGGTCAATAAAAGGACTCTTCATAAAGCCAAAATGCAAGCCCTTCAACCTTGAGTAACACATGACCAGAAACAGGACTTAAAGCTCAGCGCATGGTCAAATGGTGAGCATGCTCAATAGATATCCCACGTAGACTTTTTTTTTTACACAAATGAAACCAGTTTGTACAGAATTTTGATTCTATTGCTTTCATTCTGTATTACCTCATTCCTTGTGTGCTTCATAGTTATCATTTTTATGACACTATAAGTATATCACATAGTGGATAGAGAGCCAACTTTGGAAATGGGAAGACATGGGCCCAAGTCTCACTATTGACAAATAATGGTTGTCTATGAACAAGTCACTTCATCTCTCAGTGCTACTGGAGTCTAAGACTATAAATTACAGAACGGGTGACTAGTAGAGGCACTGAAAGTTGGAAGTTCGCTATACCAATGAAATCACAGGTTCAATTTAAAAAAAAAATTTCAATGAATTGATATACTATAAAGTATTTAAACATCCTCCAGTTGTTGAACATTTAAGCTATCTCTTCTCCCTTTCCCTCTCCCTCCTCCCTTGCCTCACAAAGGTTTTCAATTTAACAAAAGCTTGTACACATGACAAGCTGAATCAGTGAAGTAGGCAAAGAATTTCAAGAACTCCAGTTATGTCATCTGTAAAATGGATATCTGTCAACATGTGTATAATACCTTGTCTCACAAATCAAGAAAAGAAACATTAAAACTGGTGACCTTTGTTTAGTTGCTTCAAAACAAAATTTTACAAGCATTGATTGAAAATAAGTCCATGGTCATTTTACTTTGTGTCCATTTAACACAGTAACTGCGATCGTACTTGGTCCAAGTAGATTTGGGTAGGAATCATATTTGCATAGCAGGCATCACAAAGCAAGCAAAAGATTACCGTCAACAAAGGATGTGGTTTTATTAATGATCTGATAGCTATCAAGTCAGCGTAGTGCTGCAATAAACCACTGTTGCACTGTTATAAACCGCATCCCCAACTATAAGGAACCACATATTTAAAAAAGTAAAGCAGTTTTGAAAAGTTAAGTTAAAGCAAAAATTTAAAAAGTCAGATTTTCAATATATACCTATATTTTTGGTATTAACTCATGCAAGATCAAAAGTGAAGGTATGGTCCTGCAAATATATGTGTATTTGTGTATGTATATGTGGCATGTATATGTAATGTATGTATATATATGTGTGTGATGTATATATGTGCACATATATACATACATATATGCATGTATAATGCACAAGTGTACACATGGATGTAATTATAATCTCCCAGTGAATCTAACTGACAATTTCTTTGTATAAAAATAGGCTAAAATGACATACTGACTCTTAATATACTATTCTTGTTGGAACTTGAAGTTCTCATCAGAAGTTAGTTTACTTTTAGAAGACTAGGGTAATGTTCTTTTTTTTTTGTTAAGTGTGTAATGAGGGATAGTCTGGTAGGAAAACTCTAGTGGATTTGAGGGATGCTATTTTTTAGCCCAGGCTGGACAAAGAATGAGTCTAAGTGACAGGAAGATACCATTGTTAGAGGGAAAATGATGCTGAAAAAGTGGTGCCTGCAAGTTCTAGTAATCTCTAAAGAATGTGTAGAATGTATACAGAATGTATATAAATCAAAGTGAGAGGTACCTATAGATTGAAAAAGCTCAAAGAAGTGATAGGACCTGGTGATGGATTTAATGAAGGGCAAAAGAAAAAGTAGCTAAAGTCAATTCCACAGTGACATGACAAGAGAACTGGGAGTAGTGCTTATGAACAGAAATGCCAAGTCTCACAGTATTTAACAATTTTTTCCAAGATTTGAAGGAGTCTCAGAGACTATCTAGTTCAACTCATACCTAAAAAAAGAATGTCCTCTATCATTTCTGACAGTGTCATCCAACTCTTGCCTGAAGGTCTCTGATGAAAAGGAAACCACTACCTCAAGTGTAACATGCCTCTTTGCAACTCCTTCATGGCTCTAGCCTGCATTGCCTCAGTGATTTGAATGGATGTTTTCTCACTTTTGTGCTATAGATTTATAGATATATAAATATACAGGGTATCTCAACCTAGTGAAGTTTTAAGCTTTAATAAATTGAAACTACAATAACACTTTTGGGACTTGCTGAATATATGGATAGAGGGTACTAACGAAGTGTGGACAGCAAAGTTAACGTGTGTGTGTGTATGTGAGCATGTATATAAATGTATTTTGTAAATGGATACAGTATCCTACATACGTGTAAACAACAAATATGGCACAAATATAAGCTAGCATATCTTGCATTTCTGGCATCTATTTAGCACATATCATATATAATACAAAATATAGCAGAAATAATACAAGCATAATAAATGTCATGGCCTGTGCACAAGTGACATATCATACATGTTTAAAAGGTCATTTATTAAAAGGTAACATTACATGTGACCAATTGTGATATGTTCATATATGTGGGTAGTATACATAGCAAGAAGAAAGAGAGGGGAGGGGAGGGGAAGGAAGGAAAGAGGAGGGGAGAAGACAGGACAGGAGAGGCCAACTGTTTTTGGAGCCCTATTAAAATGGATGGTTGGTAAAGAATTCCTTCCTCTGTACTCTAGCATTCCAGCCTTCCAACTGAGAGACAGAGGTTAATGAGGATACTGATGAGGTATGAGTAGCAAATCCAATATAGGCATATCCTATATACACATGAATATATATGTATAGATATCATGTATGTTATATATTATGTAACATATATAATATATAGGCAACATTTAGCTAATATGTCACACTTCTGACCTATAAATATATATTTATTTTATATATTTATGATGTTATTAATATAACATATACAATATTTATAACATATAAGACATAACTCATATTTTTCATATATAACCTATAACATAGACTAAATTATGCAAGTATAATAAATAACATTGTCTACATGTAAAAAGTGACATCACATTTAAGTGTGACATTAATTACACTTGTGATACATATAATTCATATGTGATATATGAAATGAATATATGTAAAAAGATAGCTGCCATGGGAGATCTCTTTAAATGGATGCATAGTACGCACTTAATAAAGGTTCGCTGATTTGACTTGACTTCTGGACTGACAGTTTCTGATTTCCTAATCTCTTGTTTATCTGACTCCTTTAAAAAAACACCACAGCAAGGTTGAACCCTTCCATTAAGCTTCAAATCCCTCCAAAATCCGGCCCTTTCCCACTTCTCCAAACTTATTGCTTGCTACTCTCTGACATGAACCCATTACTCTAGTCAAACTATTCTCACTGAAGCACAAATCACTTTAATCATTTCCTTCACTACTACTATTTATCCAGCTTGCCCTACTTTTTCGTCTCCTCAACAACAGCCAAAAGATGGAAAAAATTAGCCATGAACAAAACTTGAGCACAGGTGATCACTTCTCTTTTATTAAATGTTTTTATTGATGTCTATTATCTTTATACCACAATTTTGTGGGGGTTTTGTTTGGCTTTTTTTTTTTTGGTATCCTTAGTGCTTAGCACAGTACATGGCACAAAAAGCACTTAATAAATGGTGGTTGATTGGTCAGTTCTTCCAGACTAAACCAAAATGTGAAAAAGAAAAAGAGCAAAAATACTGAAGGCAGAAATCGTGTCTGACAATATGTTTCTCTCTGTCTCTCTGCCTCTCTCTCCCTCTCCCTGTCCCCCTCCCCCTCCCCTTCCCCCTCCTTCTCTCTCTCTCTCTCTCTGTCTCTCTCTCTCTCTAACATTCTGTTCTAAGAATTCCCAATCTCTTTTCCCTTAGGATAGAAGTACATTCTGTAATTTTCTCAAAGCCTTCAGAGGTTTTTTCAATTTAACTTCTTTAAAGGAGTTTAACTTCTTTTTAGTGATAATTTCATGTATAGTGTTATAGTTATTATATATTATTTTCTTGGTTCTATTTATTTTGTTCTGCATCAGTACAGACAAATCTTCCCATGTTTCTCTGAATTCCTCATCTTTAGCACTTATTACTGGACAATAATATTCCATTACATTCATATGACACAGATTTTAAACCATTTCCCAGTCGAGTCATCCACTTTGTTTCCATCTCTTTGCTACCACAAAGAGTATTGCTATGTATATTTTAGTATATAATATACAATCTTTCTGTCTTTGACTCTCTCAGGGTATATGCCCAGTACTGGCATTGCTGAATCAAAGGTGCTGGGGACACAAAATAAAATAAGAAACAGAATTCTTCTTTTAAGAAGCAAAAAAATTTATTTTGAGGAGGTGAATGTAAGGCATATAAAGAAACAACTATAATAGAAAGGATATTAAAATGAGTGCAAAAAAGCTGAAAGAAATCTCTAAAATATGTTATCTGAAAAAAAGCTGTAAACAAAGAATGTTCCCATAAATTGGAAAATGTATAACTATATTGTTACGTGTTATAAACATGCCAGAAAGGATGACACATATAAAGAATTCAGAGAAACAAGTGCACGTGAGTTTTACATAGAAAACAAAACCAGGAGAGCAATATACACCACAGTAACAATTTAAATGAAAACAACTCTCAAAGATAAGACAGTTCAGGGCAAATACCATAGATGACCAGTGTTGGTTCTTGATACATGATAAGGTAATTTAGATTTCCTTCCTTTCTGTTGAGAGACAGCAGACTGCAGTTGTGGAATCTGATATACTCAATTGTGGTTGCTATACTGATTGATTTTACTTAATTTGATGTAATTTGTGGTAGAGGAAGGTATAGCATGGTACAGGTTATTGGGATGTGATGGTTGCAAAAAAAAATCAAATATCATCATCAAACAACATTTTTTTAAATAAAGAAAATCTGTTCACTGAGTACCACATGGTGATTAATCATAATTCTTCATTCTTTATTTTTTTTTTAAAGATTGAAACATGTCAAAGAGTTAGGGAGAATTATGATTTGTCAACCGAAGTGGGTTTTTTTTCTGATTAAATTAAGAAGTGTTCCTCATATAAAAGTTTTCTTTTAAAACAAAGCAATAAGAAGTCATAAGGTACTCTATGGGGGTGATGCTAAACCTTGAGGCCTAGAATGTGCACATGGCTATGCCAAAAGTCTGAGAATTCTGAGATTTGGCAGTCAAGCTCTTCAGCAACACTCAGTATGATTCTGTTACAGATTTTTCTCAACAGTAGTCAACATTTTTAAATGTTACTTGCTCTGACCTTTAAGAAACCCACCCTAGGAGAATATGTTGCTCGTAGTATTTTAAAGATTTTTCTCAAAAGAGCCATACAGTACCAATTATGGTAATAAATTTCCCAGGAGATGATTTTTATATGAAAGATCTGAGACAATGGAGTTAAGATTCATAAGGAAAAAACTGTTTATCCCCCTCTTTTAGGGAAATATGTGTTTGTGTGTGATTTTTGACCTGTAAGAATTTCTGTTTTTAGAAATATATGCATTTGATATGTTTTGTATGCATCAGTAATACCATCAAATATGATCCTATTTTAATAACACTAGTACCCTATCTTTGTATACCAATGAACAGTTGGTAAAGTGTTTTCACCCCCATTATCTCATTTGAGACTCACAACAACCCTATCAAGTAGGCAAGGAAGGTATTGCCAAATCTATTTTTAACAACTCTTTATTAGCAATGGGGTATAAATTGGGAAAGTACAGCTTCTTCAGATATTTTAATAGGATAATCTTGTTTTGAATCATAAAATGAGTAGATTTACTACAGGAAGGGGGTATACTATAAGATGCCAAGATGTTACTTCTAATTGCTGTTCTTTCGGACCCTACCCATGAAGAATAAACTGCAAGAAAACATTTTTATGTGTGGGATTCCAGGTTTTAAGTTAGCTAAGAGATTTATGATTTTCTTAAACAGAAAAATCAATGAAAGTGAAAACGTGATAGATTTTATATACTTTAGACATTTCACCTTGCCATTTGTACCTGGACCATATTAGCACATTGATAGTAATAGAAACAAGACAGTAAAGTAAGCTTTAAATGCATGTTCAGTCCCATCACTTTGAAGTCTCAGAATCAGCAGGACTTATGAGTCTCAGTACCTGGGACCTCCTCACCCTGGAACAAATTATCATCACTTGGTCTATCCATTACAGAACACTCACTATCAAATATTCCTCTTCAAGGCTAGTCCTCCCATTGGTGGGTTCCTCCTGGAGCCTTCATTTTGTGGTGGTCCCAGGTCCACCTGTCTTCATTCTCTTCCTGCCCCTGTTCCTGACTCCCTCTGGATTTCAAAACCATGTGTCTACACAGGTTACCTTCATAGGTTACCAAGACTTTTCAGTTGCCTTTTATGTATTGCCTTCCCCCATTTGAATGTAAGCTCCTTGAGAGCAGGAATTGTCTTTCTTTTTGCTCGTATTTGTATCTGTATCACTAAGCACAGTGCCTGGCATATAACAAATGCCTATTCAGTTTCCTTCTTTATTTCCTTCCTTTCTTCTTTGTTTCCTTCCTTCCTCTCTCCTTCTTTCCTTGCCTCTTCTCCTTGATACTCTTCTTTCTAGGTTTTCAAAATACCATGTTTTCCTGATTCTCCTCCTGTCTTTCTGATGGCTCCTTCCCAGTCTTCATTGCTGACCATACCCACCATAGCACAGGTATAAGACAGGACTATACCTGGGACCTCTTTCCTTCTTCATCTATATCATTTCACTTAATGTCATCATCTCCTATGAATTCAGTTATCATCTCAATGCCGATGGCTTTCAAATCTACCTATTCAACCCTAACCTCTCTTCTGATCCTGAGTCTTACATTTCCAACTATTAAACATCTTGAATTAGATGTCCAGTAGACATCTTAAACTGAACATGTCCAAAAAACACCTTCCTTCTCCAAACCCTCTCTCCTAACAAATTTCCCTATTACTCTTGAGTAAGACTTCAAAGTCTTACAAACTAGGCATTATCCTCAACTGTTCACTTTCTCTCAACCCCATATCCAAACTGTTGCCAAAATCTGTTGAATTCACCTTTGCAACATCTGTTGAATATACCCCCTTCTCTTCTCTGATACTGCCACCACCCTGGTATGGGTCCTCAGCTCCTCATGGCTACAATAGCCTGCTGGTTTGTCTGCCTGCCACAAGTCTCTCTCCAGTTCAGTTCACCCTCCACTCAGGTGCCCAAGTGATTTTCCTAAAATGTAGGTCTAACCAGGATCAAATACATAAAGTCCTCTGTTTACATTCAAAACCTTCATAACCTTCCCCTCCCACACACACACCTTTCTAGTCCTCTTTCACCTTATAACTCCCTATATACTGTTTGATTCATTGGCCACCTTTTCATTCCTTAAACAAGACACTTTCGCTCAGGCATTTTCACTGGATGTCCTCCATGCCAGAATGCTCTCACTCCTCATTTCTATTTCCTGGATTCCCTAGCCTCCTTCAAGTTTCAGCATAAACCCTACTTTACATAGGAAGCCTTACTCAATCCATCTTAATTCTAGTGCCTTCCATCCTTTAATTATTTTCTATTTATACTATACCTATATATAACTTTTTTGCATAGAGTTATTTATAGATTGGCTCCCCCATTAGATTGTGAAGTTCTTAAGAGCAAAGGACTGTCTTATAGTATCTGGCACATAATTGGTGCTTAATAAATGCATACTGCCTAACTGATTTTCTTCCTTCCTTTGTTTTTTCTCAACAAGCAGCAATTGTCCTATCTAGCAATGCCTTCTTTTATTTAATTCTTGAATTTAGTTTTATTCTTCATTCGGTCATTTAGTTGATCTCTATCAACCACATTTTGTAGGTATTATTTGGGTGATAATACTAGTATAAGTCATGTACCTTAATTTTAAAGAGCTTATCATCTCTTTGGGAAGATAAGATAGAAATGTAGGAAAGACTGCACAGAATTAACATGAAAGGCAGCTTGGAATAGTGGTTAGAGTGTTGGCCTGGGAATTAAGAGGACATTTGAATTCTACCTCAGATACTTACCAGCTTGGTAAACCTGAAAAAGTCTCTTAACCTCTTTTAGCTTTAGTTGTAAAATTGTAAAGTCAGAAAATGTATAAAAATTTTAAAATGGGATTAATATCACTCATGTTTTATAGATTTTGTGAGGATATTTTGCAAATCTTAGTGTTATATATGTTAGCTATTATTATTCTTATTTTAGATAAACAACCATAGATTGTAACCCCAGTTCTTGTGGTGTTTATCCTTCATTTTTGAAGAAGACCATGACATCAGAGAAATGATGACATGACTTGCACTTGACTTTGTTTTGAGTGAGGGAGGGCTGTGCAGGTCACAAACCTCACTTTCTCCTCCTGAGCCATCTGGATCCAGTGACCAAATCATCAGGATGACTGGAGATGACCCAGAATGCAATTGGAGATCTAGGCCTTTTTAGGCTAAGGCCTTTTCAGGTATTCACTTAGAATGAGGTAATGCCCATTCTTTAAGAAGTAGTCAGGGAATGGCCCTTTTTTATTTGAAGTATGGCTTTAGTGCCTTTAGATGACCAGAGAGGCCTCAGGTATAGTATTCAGCTTGAATGCATCTTGGGCTACCATTATTCTAATTAAGCAGCTTCTAGATCACATGACGAGGAAGATGGAGGACTGCACATTTTCTTTGATGTTCACAATCTCTCAAACCTCTCTACAACAGAAATTATGCACAAAAGATAAAGCAATTAAAGCAATTTCAGTTGTCCTGTTGGTCTGAGAAACCAAGGGACAAGTGACAAAGCAGTAGGTGCAGATACTCTGGAGGCTAAAGTCATAACTCCACAATAACCCAATGAAATAACAATAAAGAAGGCTAATCCCTAATCACTAGAATGTACATTTATCACTCCCTCCCCACACCAGCCATCACTACTCTGGAAGAGCACACAAACAGAAGCATGATCTTGCAACAAAACTCAGCTCTTTTCCTTAACCAAGTCAAAAGTCAGGAACTTGCTCTGGCTTAAAGAAGGATGTTGCAGCACTTTGTGCTGCAGGACGTAAGCATGTGTGTGGTAGTATTCAACTGGGCCTGAAGGAAAGTAAGACTGGCATGTGATCAGTTCTGTCCCAACAGAAGTCACTTAGGGAAGAGACCAAGGCTGGAGCAATGTCAATTGCATAGCATGGAAGGAATTTGAGAAAGCTTTGAGATTGGGGAAACTGCCATCAGATGGGAAGTAGTCAGAAAGTGAATGAAAGGGGAATTTAAGGGGAAAAGACTGAAATCACCAAAGATCTCAGAAGTAAGCAAACTTCGTAAAAGACCTTCAGCATTTTGAACAGATAAACCAGTAAGTAAATTATTAAAAACAGAAGAGAATATAGCCTCCGGATCATCTTAAAGTGTCCTGACATCTATGAATAGTTGTTGAAAGAAAATGAAAAATGTATCAACACCTCACGAGGCAGAGGACCTGTGGATTCCCAAGACTGCATGAAAAAATACCCAAAAAACAGCAGGATATTCTCAAATAGTTTAAGAGAAAAATAAGAATTGTACAACCAGAATTTGTAGACCTGCATAGCAGATATAATTGCAGATTAGAAAAATAATCTCACTAAAGAAACAAAAGAGAATGACTGGAAATGCAAATCCATAGAAATGAAGGACAAGCTGCAAGAAAGGAAGCAAAAAGTAATAATGTTAAAAGGAATATCATCTTAACACAAGTAGAATATTGATCTTGAAGACAAAATGCCCCAAAACTAAGACTCTCAAAAGAACAAGTAAAAAAAAGTCTTAACTACATAATGCAAAAATAGTAAAAGAAAATTGTTTAGAACTTGCAAACACAGAAAATAAAGTGACAATTGAAAGAATTCAAGAAAAAAAAACCAATAGCACCATCAACGATAATAAGTGGTGCTGCTTATTATGACATATGGAGGTTAAATGTAACAATCATAATAAGGAATAAGATATCTTCTGCAAGAGAGAAAGAACTTAAAATACACACAAAGGAAATTGGGATAAGATGAATATTCTGAAGTAGCCAGAAATGAAGGAGGAAATGAAATAATATGCTGTAAAAAGCAAAGGAAATTACGATGAAATCTGAGGTGACAAATGGTGGCAAATCTGCTAGTCATTAATGAAAAAAGATAATTTTTCCATAAAGAAGAAGCATTTGAAGCATTCTTCCAAAGAAAACCAGACTTTTATTTGCTTTGCAAATGCCCTAAACAAAAGAAATAGGAAAGGTAAACCACTGAACAGTCACAGAAGGAACAGGTAATAGAATACAGACAGCACTCCAGGAAAAAAGAGGGAATATATATATATATATATAATACCTTTAGGGTTAACAGCATTTCCATGAACTCCCTCCCCAACAACAACCAAATAACAGAGAAATGATTAATTTCTAAAAGGAGACAAAGGTAAAAGTGGAAGACAAATAGTAGAACTTTTCCACTTTCACTGAACCTCACAAACCACCCACAGGTTCAGTGGAGGAATGGACCTAAAACTGGATGGACTAAACCTCACAACACCCCACTTACAGGCAAATCAAGGTTTTTTTGTAGAAATAAATTGCAGAATGAGAGCACATAAAAGGGGAGAAGGACAGAGAAGGTAGAAGGGAATATATGATGTATCCTAACCAAATCAAAGGTTAACTATGAAGAGGAAATAACTCTTTTAATCTCTCAAAATAAGGGCTTATAAGGAGAATGGGCAAAGCAGCAAAGGAAGTGACTACAATAAGGGGAAAGAAAGAAGGGAATTCTTCTTTTGGAGGAGAAAGAGCATCCCTTCTCAAAAATAATCCCATGGGAGAGAAGATACATTCTGTAATGAGGGATTTAGTACTTAGAGAGACCACTCATTCTGTCTCGGTAAAAGGGGATCCATAGCTTCTGGAGTCAACTGATAAACAGAAAAGTGGCAGGATATGGACAGAGGCAGGGCAGAGATAAGATTTCATTGCAAATGGGGGAAAATTACTTTGGAGAGGATTTAATAATCAACCACATAATCAAGGACTAAGAAAAATTTCCAACATGCAGTACTTGGAACTTCTTTATCATCTGTAGGAATTGCTATATCTGAAAGTAGGATACAAGGGACCAGGGTTAAGACCTACAAGGCAATAACATAGATATAACATAGCTTCCAAAGTAGGGACCTTAGAAGTTTTCATTTCATTAGGAATAAAGAGAATGAAGAAGAAATAACTAAGTGTAAAGAATATGAATCAAAGAGTAAAAGTCCAGAATAGATGTAAAGGGAAGAGAAATAATGAAGAGAACAAGGGAAAGAAAACCTTTCTAGAAGGAGGTACAGAAAATGAAATTTTAAACTACCAAACAAAATAAATTGAGAGAAAGGAAGCAGATTTTATTTGACCACTTAACTGAGAGAAGAAAGGAAAAAAGAAAAAGAATTTGTTAGGTAAAACTCCAAAACTAGGAAAAAGGATAACAGATGAAAGAATGCCTTGAGGGTGAATGGAACATTGCTAGTGGGATTAGATTTGCCTTAAAGTTGATAAAACTAAAATAACTAAAGAAAAAAAGTGCTGTTTTTATTGAGGAAAAAGTGTGTGTTGAGGGGTAGGGGGTAGGAAATATGTATTTGAAAGGAAACCAATATTAGAGATAAGTGGAGTAAAATATAAACTTAACTCTCACAATTTTAAATGTGAATGGATTAAACAACCATTCTATTTTTACTTTTGATATAGGAACATTAGCAATCAAGGTTACATGACCACAGTTAGACATGGTTCCCTATGCCTAGCTATTTTCCTCATGGAGACATGTCCTTGCTCCTGATGGTTGCAACTTATGTGAAAATGAAGGTCTTGAAAGGCAGAAAGGTTCTGACCCCACTCTTTTCAATTTCTTTTATAATCTCCTCAATGTTTGTATACTGCATTAAGCATGAGATGACTTGGAAAACTATCCAAAGAAGGGAGTCACATGGACAGATTCAAATTTGGTCATAAAAACCAGTATCAGGCTATGTGTCACAAGCATCTTTCCAGCCTTGCAATGAATGCTCTAAGATGTTATGTTCCCTTTTATAATTTTATTTTCCATGATATTGTGAAGACTGGTCCATTGCTAGACCCCAGCTGATAGGAATGATTTCAATTCTGACCACTGACTGACTCACCTATGTACTGGGAAATTCTTATGTATCCAATATCAATTCAATCAACTTCATTTAGGAAAGCAATGAAAAGTTCAATTGATTATAATCATTTTAGTAAACTTCATCTAATCCAGGTATACAAGGTTAGCAAGCTTTTTAAAACATAATATTTTTGTTATTGATAAGGAAGAGCTGAAGTCTGTACCACCTGCTGATCACTTTACCCTAAAGTCCTCCTCCTTGTAAGACTAAGCACCCCAACATACACAGGGGGCCTACTACCACAGGTTCTTAGATCTGCAATCATAAAAGGAAAGGCAACTTTTGAGGGGTTAACAATCACTTTAATCAAGCATAGGTATCCAAGAAAATCAAAATCAAAATTTCAGAGAAATGAAAAATCAACAGACAGCGCTTCCAAACTGCCTGACCATTAACATACATACAACCTTACCAGAGAGGTAAGCACCAACATTTGGGTTTTCAAAAAGCCTTGGGGCTGCTTAGCAGCTTCCCAGAGTCTCACCTGGCACGCAGACCTTCTTCCAAAAACTAAGTCTTGCCTTTGGAGTTATTTATACACTTTTCAGAGACAGAGGGCATAACCCAGGGCCTCAGGAGAAAAAACAAAAAGTACTTGGGACCCTCCTACAAAACAACTCCACTAATCAAGCTTCCCACAATGGGCAGGCCCATCAATGGGTGGGGAAGATCCTACACATCACATTATTCACAATTATTCAATCACATTATTCAATCACATTATTCAATCAGAGGCACTTTAGTAAAATAAAAACAGCAAAAGATCCTAATTTGATTGCCGTCACATTCCTCTTGAGCCTAGCTGTGCTGGGACCCCAGAATTCAAGGGCAAATAATGCTTAGATCTTGCCTCCAATGAATTCAAGTCAAGCTTTCTTTCAGGCAGATAAGGTTTATTAGAACACCAGTCTGAGTGGAAGACTGCCTTTTTAGAGAAAAGTGGAAAGATATGGATGGTAGTGGCCTGTTGACTGGGGTAACTGGGAGGTAAAAGAGGATTGATAAGGGCCTGGTGCCGCAGGCGAACACCTGGGCCCTGGGCCACTGAGGGAGTGGAGTGGAGTGGAGGGAGTCTAGATGGAATTAAGGGTGGGAAGTGGTTTGGGGTCATTCTGACAATGAAGGGCTGGGCTAGATTAGAGGTTTGAATTGTAGAATTGTGAGCCACAATGAAAGGCCGGTTGAAAGGATTACTGAAATGGTTTGATGGCTCAGGTGAATGCCAGACACTTGGCCATGGGGGAAAGTTCAAGGAAAGTTGGTGAGGAGGTCCCAGGACCTATATCTCATCATTCCTACTTAGTCCTGGTGATTCTGCCAGGCAACAACAATCAGATATAAAGGCTGAGACCCAAAGATCAGGGCTCTTGATTGGCATATGAATCCCATGGCATGAGTCATGTGTGGAAAGGTAGGACTTGGGAACCTCATATCTAAGATGAATAAACTGCCTGACTCAAGGTATTTGAGCACTTGTATTCCTTCTTGCACCCACAATCTCTACACACATATTTACATTTCTACTCCAGTGCTTTTGCAATGTTTCCTATCTGTGCAGCCAGCGTTTGGGAAT
The DNA here is from genome assembly GCA_023548195.1 of Bettongia penicillata ogilbyi. Lineage (NCBI taxonomy): Eukaryota > Metazoa > Chordata > Mammalia > Diprotodontia > Potoroidae > Bettongia > Bettongia penicillata. Next base: position 869,884 of record JAJHZJ010000183.1, read on the forward strand.
CTTTTCACGCATGTGTGTGCCTTCTTCCATTCTAGTTTCCCAACGCATGCTGCCTTTGCTCTTTAATATATGAGGTTTTTGATGGTAGATCTTGCTTATAGTTGTAGGCCCCACATATAATAAGGACTTAATAAGTGTTTTGTTATTCACTCATTCATTCTTTGTTCTGATCAGTCAATTCTTCATGCAATTCTAATTTCTGTCTTTACTCCTGTATTTCTTCTTGCCTCTGGAAAGCACTGAAGTCTCATCCTCCACACCAAATACTACTCTTCCTTTAAAGTTGAGTTCAAAAGCCACTTTTGCATGAACTCTCTCTTAACTACATACTCACTAATCTTTCATGAATTTCTCTCGTACTAAGGTATTACTGTCACATCATCTCCCTTGCTTAGAATTGTTTTCTTTTTGTTTCTAGACTTTACTTTTCCCAACTCAATTTGCAAACGCCAGAGGGAAGAAACAGTCTCCTACTTTACTGGTTATTTTCCACAAAGCCAAGTGGTATTAGGAAAACACAGTCATTAATAAATACTTATTGGCTGAATGCATAAACCTCATGGCTGACAAGATCCTAGCCAATCATTCTAGATGCTACAAACCACAGAAAAATTGTGTTCTTTACCATGACTGGAGGCTACAAACAAAATAGAATAAAGATAGCTGGTAGATAGAGGATAACTGCTAGGAATGTAATCAAAATCTCTACTCTGTATTTTTTTCCAAGCAGTGTCTCTATACTACATTTATCAGACACAACTACATTTGTTGTAATCTATAGACTCAAATAATTCCTAAGCAAGGTTGGCTGATCCATAAAGTTCATCAGGTTCCTGAGGCTACTCTATAATAATGTGGCTGAGATGAAGATGTTTTGTCTGATACAGCCTCCATTGTTAGTGGTCACTGCTAAGTTTTTTATGCAGTTCTGCTCAGGAATACAACAATGGGTAGTATTTGAGGCTGCAATGACAACTGGATTTGGAATTGGAAGACGTGAGTTTGAATCTTGGTCCTGTTTTTATTATCTGTTTGATATTGGAAGAGTTACTTATAGCTCTCTAGGCCTCAGTTTCCTTAAATGAGGAAGTTTGGAGCTAACTGATATTTTAAATCCCTTATAGGTCTAAGCCTGAATCTGTGATCCAATAAATCTAGGACTGAGACCTAGGTAAACCAGAGGACCAAAATTATACAGAACAGGACTATACACAATATTTACATTCAATTTGGCACATATTTATTAAGTACCTGCTATTTATATAGCCTCTGTTAAGTGCTGGAGATACAAAGACAGTTATAGTGGGAACACTGCACATAGAGCTGAGCATACCTCTGGGCCCCTTCTGGCGAGACATGTGTTCCCTTGCTAAAAGGAACATATGTGACTAAGGGCTTCTGGCTGGTTACTTGGTTTCTGTGATGGGGTTGGAGGAAGATTAGAGAGGTACAGTTACCAATTGAGTTTCACTGGTCACACATGTTCCTTGATAAAGGGCCAGGAGCATATGTTTCACTGGAACGGGCCTGCAGGCATGACTATTTTCATGAAAAAGCTATAGTCAAACCCCATCTCCCACTTCTACCTCCTCTATTCCCCAAAAGTATCCTCAACTGAGTATGCAGAATATGGTGGCTATTGTGCTGAAATGGGACAAATGTCAGAAGAGTAAACAAGAACAAGCAAAATATTGTCAAGGAGTCTTGAAGCACAAATTTAAACAGCATTATCCATCTGAATCACTGATAAACAAATGCACAAAGTAGTCTGTTAGGTAGCAACTGAAGGTGAGGCACATCTTTCTGAGCTGAGACACTGGAAAGAACTTGAGTTTAAAAGATTGAGTCATAAATAGCCGTTCACAAATAGCTTATGTGTGTACAATGTAGAGCACATTATTAATTGTATGTTAATTTTTATACCCACTTTTGCAAACCTGGACAGTAATCATCATCAGTACTGTCACCTTAGCACAAAGGAGAGCAAAGAGCTCTAAATCTGCCTCAAAAGACTGTTAATTTGGTCATGCATATCGAAATATCCTGGATTGTCAAGAATTAATTTTCTAGAATAATTTCCTTAACTACTGGACACAATGAATGAGTCCTTTAATTACAGTCCCTAAAATCCTATTCTGTCTCAACAAAAAGATTCTGATCCTTAAATTTTACTGTTTTACTTTATCTTAAGTTAGGGGAGAGTGGGAAAAGCCCTCTTACCTATATTAAAATGTAATTAGCAGTGACAATAAGCAAGAGAGTGAATCTAGGCTCTTAGGATCCAATCTTAGGTTGTCCCCTGGGATATTCCTTTTTAGGGGCTTTCAGCTTTTTAAAAATAGAAGAGCATATTCTGCAAATTGCACAGGCTGCACTCCCAACAGTGTGGAAATACCAGAAGCCTGCTTGTATCACCCATGCTGTGTGAAAGCTGAGACTCAACAGATACCATGTCAGCTTCCTTCCTTCCTCTTAGTTCTTGGAGCTCTTTGGCAGTGGGAGGCATGTCACCCTAAGAATATCAGGATTCTGCAGAAATAAATGGGAGTGCTTCTCTCCCAGTACAAATGGTGTGGGGATGGAGAGGAACCAGAGGAAAGACCTGAAAGGTAACTTTTAATAGACTGGTTTAATGAGAGTTAATGGAAATGCTAATTCTACTGGAACCACTGCTAACAAATAGGTTATGGGGAACTGAATCTTAATTGTATCACTTCAAATATTTCATGTCTATTTTTCATTAGTGGTTGACAACAAATACCTCCATCTAAAAGAAACAGGGCACATCTGCTTGCTGCCCAGTGAGTAAAAATTTTAATCCAAATAGAAAACCAGCATACAGCATTCAGGGTCTTATTGAAGGCTGATGTGATGGTGTTAACATATATGTTATACAGTTCTCTTTGTTATGTATTAGAGGTTTGAATGTGGTTAGGAACAGAGGATGTAATAGATTGATGATGATACTAACAACTTTCTTTGTGTTGTGAGATCCTGTTATTGGGGACCCAACGCGTAGGTATTTACAGGAGAGTTTTCAGAAAGAGATAACGATACCTCCTATCAACAATTAATCAAAAAGTATTTATTAAGTCCTATATTCCTGGTACTATGCTAGGCACTGGGCATACAAAGCTTACATTCCCTTGCGGAAGGCAAAATGTACATTGTGACTTATATAGAAATAAATACTAAGTAATTTTGAGGGGAAGCCCTGGCACTGGGAGAACCAAAAAAGATGCCATGTAAGATACGGCATGTGATCTGAGATTAGAAGGAAACTAGGGATTCTAAGAGATAGAGGTGATGAGAGAGAGAGAGAGGTGATGAAGAATGGGGGTGAGGGGATGGGATACCCCATGCAAAGGCCCTCAGACAGGATATCAGAGATTATTGGGAGGTCATTTAGAGCAGGCCATTTTGGCTGGACCCTTAGAGGAGGGGCACCTTGAAGGCAAGTTCTTTTACCAATACTTAGGACAGTGCCTGGTACAGTGTAGGCACTTAATAAATACTAGTTGACTGATAGAAGAGTGTGTGAAAGGGATTAGTGTATTATAAACCTGGAAAGATAGACAGGAATCAGATTATAAAGAGGGTTGTTTTGTTTGTTTTAGTAAACTTCTGATGTAATAACAAGCTGCAAGTGAGGATATGCATATCAGCATCTCACTGGTATCTCCTCTCTTAGCTGGTTGCACTATTTTGGGACTTCCCTGACTGATTTCTCCACCATGTTCCAAGAAGTTTATCACTGAGTGGAAGATCTCATCAGTCTTGATACTTTACCTCATCACTACTCTCTGCCTCTCCAGAACTGTGAACTACAAATCTCCATTTAAGGAGAGACCCCAGCCCAGACATCCATTTCTCACATTGCTGCCCTATTTTGGGACATTTCTAACTCACTTCTCCACCATGTCCTCTCATCAGGTAGCTTCCCAGCTTCCACTCCTTCCCTGCTTTTCCGCTTCCTTTTGTGTTTGGTCTTCACCCGTTAGATTGTAAGCTCATTGAGAGTAGGGATTGTCTTTTTTAATTTTTGTATCCCCTTTGTCTAGCACATCATAGATGCTTAATACATGTTTGGTTATTATTTGATTGGTTATTGGTCATTATTGATATCAACTATTGTTTTCCTCAGATGAATAGAGGCACTGTAAGGTTAAAGGACTTGCCATATATGATAGGACCTGAATTCTGTTAATTCTGACACTGAAGTCTCCCTTCTATTCACTAAGACAGCATTAAATTTCCATATATTTTAGCATATGTTGTAATAATAACATTAACTATTAAGGACCTCCTCCAATGCCTCATTATGATATGGAAATGATCCTGAATTACCTAAGAATTTGCCAGCAAGACACAAGCTCCGGAAGGCCCCACCAAGCAAGAAAGGTTGCAAGTTTGAACCCAATGTAGGACTAGCTGCCAGTCTTGTTCCTAACATTACTTCTTGTGTGTCATTGGTTCTTTTGGCAGTCTGGAATCCTATGAACTCCTTTTCTGAATAATGGTTTTATGTGTACAAAGTAAAAATCACAAGTCTACAAAGGAAGACAATTGTATTGAAATATGGTTACCAAAAAAAATATTTTTTTAAAAAAACATTCATAGACCTCAGGTTAAGAACCCCTGACTAGAGGTTCATTATTAGAAGATTGTCTACAGGGTAAGAAATTTTTTCAGCTATGGCAACTCACAAAGACCATTTACTAAGGATAAGCAGGGGGTTGCAATCTGTGCTACTGTACACCTATAAAGTTATGGATCATTGAAATACTGCAAAAATAATAATAAAAACAATGACATTAATGTAGTCTATGTTTATACTTAAGGAAAGAGTCTTTGGTCTAGAAAAACATTCACTTTGGTTACGATTATAATGAAGTTACAGAGAGGGCAAAGATGTATTGATAGTTGAACATAAGTTACAAAGAACAATGTACCAACTAGGATCTAGGAGCACAGTGAAATCCAAAATTGGCACAGGAACTAACAGGCACTAACAGAGCAATACAGAAGGTGTCTATTTGTGGACACCAAGCCATCAGGGGCTTGGAGGAATATGGTGCCCACCAGTAAGGTGAGCCCAACAATATAGCTATCCAACTGGCTCTCAGACATGAGTTGAGGAGAGTGGTCAAAGAACAAATTTGTCTTAAGTGGAAACCTTGCAATAATTTTGCTACGCAAATTGACATGTAATTTCAACAACTGGAAATTAAATGAAGCTGTCAGTAATTATCTATAGGTGTCCATAATAATTCACATATATTTGTATGTGTGTGTGTGTGTCTGTGTGTGAAGGAAACTATGGGATAAAAGAGGTATTAGTCTGACTACCAAACTGAAGGTCTACAGAGCTGTTGTGCTGACCTCATTATTGTACTGTATGCCTGTGAAAGATAGACTGTATGCCATTGTCATGCCAGGAAACTGGCATGACAATGCTTCCCTTTGAATTGTCTTAGGAAGATTCTGAAGATAAAATACCAGACACTGAGGTCCTTTCTTGAGCTGAACTGTCAAGAATTCAAACCCAAACTGCAGAAAGTGCAACTCTGATGGGCTGACCACACTGTTCAAATTCCAAATATGTATTTCCCTAAAAGACTATTTTATGGAGAACTCACATGGTAAGAAAAGTGCTCATATGAAGGTTAGAAGAAGTGATACAAGGAAAACTCTAAAGGTCTCTCTCAAGAGTTTTGGAATCAATTGCAAGACATGGGAGACACTGGCACAAGACCACCCACCATGGTACGTCTGCATCAAAGGTTAGGTGAAGCAAACACGTTTTTAATGCACCTTTCCTGGCCCCTTTCTCACACCAGGAGGTGAGTAATGTGGTCTTTTAAAAAGGCTACTCAGACTTTCAAGAGGCTGCTGAATTCTACTGCTGCTTTAGTGCAGTTAGAAGAGACTCTGTACCCTGAGCTACCTATGTGCAAGGTTGTGGCTTCAGCTTTCATTGTATCCTCACCTGCTGCTTTGTCACTTGCCCATTGCCACAGGACTCTGAGGTGTGTAAAAATGGTAATATCTTTTGACTTGTGAATGAAATGAATTTAAGGCCTCATTCTTTATCACAGTCAGTGGAGTCAAGTGGCAAAACAAAAGTCAAGAAGACTGGGAATGGCTTGGGAGGTGGTGGATGACCTTGGCATCTTCAATGTCTAACCAAATTCTAAGTGCTCCATAGCGCCTGCTTCTGCTGTTTTCATGACGTGTTGGAAGAAATTGTTCACATCTGCCCATTCAATGTGAAGAGAAAAGGATGAACTCACCTCAAAAATGGAAGGGGATAACATAATGGATTAGAAGAAATTAATAAAAATAAGAGCCATATCAATACATTGTTTATAAAAAACATACTTGAATAGCATCCAAATTCTTGAATGAAAAGTTAAATGAGTTACAAAAGGATACTTAATGAACTATAATAGTAGGAACCTCATTTTACTTCTCAAATCTAGGTATAATTAACCATAAACAAGAAAGAACTTAAGAAGATGAATAGAATTTTATAAAAGTTAAATATGATAAGCCTCTGGAGAATACTGAATGAATATTTAGAAAATATAAATTGTTAGGTTAGCAGAAAAGGAAACAGAATACTTAAATAACTCTATTTTAGAAAAGAAAGCAAACAAGACATAAATGTGCTCCCTAAGAAAAAATTTCTAGGAGCAGATAGATTTATACAAGCAAACTCCACCAAACATTTAAAGAATAATTAATTCCAATACTATATAAACTAGTTGAAAAAATAGTTAAAGAAGGAAAAGTAGAAAAAATTTCTTCTATGTCACAAATAGGGTTTTCATAAACCAGGGAGAACAAAAACAGACAAAGAAAACTACAGACCAATTTTCCTAATAAATAGTGATGCAAAAATTCTAAATAAAATAAAATACTAAATAAAATACCAGCAAAGGGATTATAACAAAGATCATGCATTATGACCAGGGGAAATTTATAACAGGAATGAAAGGTACTTCAATATTAGGAAAGCAATGAGCATAACTAACCATATCAATAACAAAAACAACGAAAATCACATTATTTTTCAAATGCATGCTGAAAAAGCTTTAGAAAAAACACAGTACTGATTCCTGTTAAAAATACTAGAAAGCATAAGAATTCATGAGCTTTTCTTAAAACGATAATAGTATCTATCTAAAACTAAGAACAAGCATTTTTGATAAGAGGGATAAAATAAAAGCCTTTCCAATAAGATTAAGAGTGATGCAAGGGTGTCATTATCACCATTATTATTCAATATTCTACCAGAAATTCTAGCTATAACAATAGACAAGAAAAAGAAATCAAAGGAATAAACATAGGAAACAAAACTATCACTTTTTGCAGATTGTATGGTAGTTCACTTGGAGAATCCTAGAGAGCCAACCAAGAAACAAGTCAAAAGAATTAGCAACTTTAACAAAGGTAGAGAATATAAAAAAAAAAAACATCAAAATTTCACTATGTTATTACAAAAACCCAGAAGGAAGAGATAGAGAAATTCCACTTAAAATAATTAGACAGTATAAAATACTTATGAATCTACCAGCTAATCCCACAGAGGACCTATATTAACATAATTATGAAACACTCTCCATACAAATAAAAACAGATCTACATAATTAGACAAATATTAATTGCTCGTGGGTGGGTGGAGCCATATAAAATTATAACAGCACCTAAATAAATTTACCTATTAAATGCCATACTAATCAAACTACCAAAGAATACAATAATAGGGTAAGAGTAGACCTTTTCTAGCTTCTACAGAGCTAGAAAAAAATTACAAAATCCATTTGGAAGAACAAAAGGTAAAGAATATTAAGGAAATCAAAAATGGGTAGGAAGTGGGCCTAGCAGTACCATATTTCTGATTATACTACAAAGCTGTGATTATCAAAAAAAAATTGGTACTAGATAAGAAATAGAGCAATCACTGGCACAGATTAGGAACATAATATTCAAAAACAAATGAGCACAGTAACATATTGTTTGATAAATCCAAAGATGCTATATCTTAGTGCATTAGCTCAGTGTTTGATAAAAATTACTGAGAAAATTGGAAACTAGTGCAGCACAAACTGAACATAGACCAACATCTCACACCATAATCCAAGATAAACTCAAAATGGGTATATGGTTTAGACATAAAAGATGATGTAAGTAAATTAGAGGAGCGTGGAAGAAATTGCCTGTCAGATTTATTGATAAAAGAGTTCATGACCAAACAATAGACAGAGAGGTTCACAGGAGGTAAAAATGGATAATTTTGTTTACATGAAATTAAAAAGGTTTTGTACAAATACACCTTAATTCAGCTAAAATTGGAGGAAAAAACAGGAAACGGGAAAATTCCTTGCAGCAAGTTTCTCTGATAAAGGTCTCATTTCTCAAAAATAGAGAACTTAGCCAAATTTATAAAAATAGGAGCCATTTCCCAACTGTTAAATATGACATGAAAGTGATATGAACCATGTTCAGACAAAGAAATCCAAGCTATCAACAGTCATATGGAATACTGCTCTATGTCACTAACAGAGAAATGCAAACTAAAACAACTCCGAGCTGCCACTTTACAACCATCAGATCAGCTAAGGTGATGGAAAAGGAAAATGACAAATGCTGAAGTGTATGCGGGAAGAAAGGGTGTACTAATGCATTGTTGGTGGAGTTGTAAATTAGTCCAACCATTGTAGAAAGTAATTTGGAACTACACTCAAAAAGCTATGAAATTGTGTATAACCTTTGACATAGTAATACTCCCACTAGGTTTATACCCCAAACACATAAAATAAAAAGGAAAAGGATCCATATGTACAAAATATTTATAGCAGTTGTTTTTTGTTTTGTTTTTTTTTGGTGTTGGCAAAGAATTGGAAACTGAGGGGATGCCCAGCAATTGAGGAATGGCTGAACAAGTTATAGAAAAGTCTGGGAAGACTCATGAGCTGATGCAAAATGAAGTTAACAGAATCAGGAGAACAATTCACAGTAACAGCAATATTTTAAAAACTATCAATGGTAGCTGTTCTGATCAACCCAACTACCCTATACAGTTCCAAAAGATTCATGATGAAAAATGCTATCTGCCTCCAGAGAGACATCTGATGAATACAGTGCAGATTGAAGCGTATTTTTTCTTTCTTTTTCTTGAAAGATGGCTAATGTGGAAATGTGTTTTGCATGACTTCATATTGGTAATGAAATACATATTTCTTGCCTTCTCAATGCATGGGGGGGGAAGTGGAGGAGGAAGGTGGGTGGGAGGGAGAAAATCTGCAACTGAAAAGAAAATTGAAAGGGGGGGGGAAGGAATCTTTTTTTTTTCAAACACAATTCCCTGTGTTAAATCATTGTGAGCTTGTATTTGTCTTTATCAGTAACTGTGTTTTTTTTTCTTATGGTATTTTTGTTATAATTATGCTTCTTAACAGAACTCCTTTCATTTGTGTACTAGATAGCTCTGAGGTAGGCCTATTCATGTTGCCTTCCTTTAGGCTTTGTAGCTTATTCCCTCTGTGTCACTATATTGTCCAACTGGCCAATTTCAGTTTTTAATTTTTAATCTCCGAAATTAAACCTAAATCACTCAGTCAGTTTGGACTCTGATTGGCTCAAAATGAATGTAAATAGCAATTATTTCTGTTTTGGCCAGAAACTTGAGGGTCTTCCCCTCCCAGATCTGTATTTTTTAAAGAGGCCTTTCTAAAGCCTCAGTCAAACTGAGAACTGTTAAAGACCTTAGCTTGAAAAAGCCAAGGTGCCCCACTAAATCTTGAGAAATCTCCAGCTGTTCTATATCTAGCCACTGGACCCAGACGACTCGGGAGGTGAAGGTGAGGCTGGTGACATCACAGCCCTACCTCACTCAAATCCAATTCACTTGCATGTTATGGATCGCCTTTCTGATGTCATGGTCCTCTTCAAGAATGAAAGACAAAGAGCAAATAACCTCTAAGTCACCTGGGATGAGCAAGATTTGTGGTCTTCAAAGGATGGATGTGATCAGCTAGGTCACTGTCATAGGGAGCCACACCTATTATCTACTTTTGCCCAGCACAACACATCCTCTTGGCTCCTCCAACTTCATAGCAACCAATTTTTACTTTGTTGTTCTAGTTACTCCCTAGAACTGGTCAGTTTTACTGGGACTAGCCCACTGTGGGGGTGGGGAAGGGTCCTGCTGAGACATACCACATGGGAATACTTTGAAGCTTGACTTCTCTCAAGTTCTAGTCACCTCCAATCTTTCATCCCTCTTGAGCCCTGGAAGCTAACATCATTCACAGTCATCAGTCTGCCTCAGGATGAGGCTCTTCCAGGAAAGTTGCACACCTAAAACTGCAACTGTCATGAGAAGAGCAATCACCTGAGCCAATGCATTTGAGTGCAAGGGGTACAATATGCAATGATGTGGTCAGATGGTCTGCTGTTTTTTCAAGAATTACTTTGTAGTGACTTTTTATTTCTTCTCTACCTGGCATTTTCTCCCCAACTGTACTGCTGGACACCTTTATTGTTGATCTGAGGAACAAGGCATGGAAAAGCTGAGCCCGAAGTTGCCCTTAGTCTATCATCTTCCCAGGATACACCTTCCAGAATTTTAGAGATCATTATCACTGGCTCAGCAGTCAATTCATGCTGTTCCTTATACATGAGTCATTTTATCTCCCACCATTATGCTTTCCATAGGCCTTCTCCAGTGTTTGGAATGCACTTCCACCACATCTTAGAATTCTTATTTTCCTTCAAAGCTCATTTCAAACGCCACTCCCTAAATCAAACTTTTGCTAATTCCCTAGTTGCTAGTATCCCTAACTGCTACTCAGAGATCTTGTTCTCACTCCTTAACTTACATCCCCTAAACTACTTTATATATATTTTATATATGAGTCTATATTATTATATGTGCAGATGTGTATTTGTATTATGTTTCTCCTGATAGAAAATACTTCTTTTAGAGTAAAGATTATTGTATTTTTATGCTTATATTTCTTGCACTTAGCAGAACTCCTGGAACATTCAAGGTACTTAATAAATGTGACTGATTGATTCAGTCTCTTAGTACCCTGGAATATAGTTTTGTGCCTTGGAATGTGATTCTAGTGATTTGAATTTGAGAGGAGTTAGGGGGATAAGGGGTTTCAATTCCTTTTTAATTATTTTCACTTTTTTCTCTCCAATCTGAAGTTTACACTCCTTTGGCAAATAATTGCAGCATTCAAAAAGATCACTCCCGCCTCCATGCTTAATCCAGTTTCTATGTAACTTTCTAGAAGGAGCAGCTTAGATGTATGGTCTCTACTTCATTATAAGTCAGGTGCTCTTCAACTGTTGGAAAACCAGATTCTGTGTCCACTACTATACTAAAACTTCCAATAAGAATACCACCAATAAACTCATTTTTTTAAAAATTTAAACTAGACCTTCACTATTGTTTAGTGCCAGTGCTTAGCATAATGCACTGAATCAATTCTTAATGACTTGACTTTTTTTGGCAATAGTTTTATTCATTTCTTATCAGGTCCTTATTGCACTTCCCAAGGAGACTATTCTAAACCTTCAACATTTTCAGGCCCCCAATTGCACCACCCACAGCAAATAACCTTACATATGACTTCACATAGAAGATAGAGGCCAAACAACAAAAAGTCCTTTAACTCTTGTCTTCAACAACTGATCACTTTCCTGTAAACAGAAGCAGGTGTACCTTATCCTACATAAACTTCCCCTACTCTTGTCACTTCCTTGAGCTAATTTCTTCTCTACTTCATCTCACTACCAAAATTCTAGAAAAAGTGCATAGCTTTTACACACACACACACGCATGCATGCACCCTTCTACTTCCTCACAAGCCCTGTGCTCTTTAACTACTTGAACACTAAATTCTGGGCCTACCACTATACTAAAAGTGCTTGGACTATCAGCTTGGACAACCACAGATAAACAAATCACCTTCTCTCCACAAATGGGTTATCTACTTCTCTGCCAATGGCATTGTCATTCTTGAAGTCATTCCTTCTTGGATGAAACCTCCGCCAATCAATCCTTTCCATTACTGCTGTTATACTTCTAATTCAGACCCTCATCACCACTCTTACAGATTACTCATTAGCTAGATTAAACCAAATGAAACACTTTCTATGATTTTCTATTTTCAAGCCTTTGCCTACAAAATTTGCTTTACCTTTAATACCCTTGCTTCCCACCACAATCTTTTCCTTTTGAAATTCTATCCATCCTTCAAGGTTCAAATCAAATGCTAACTTCTTCATAAAGCTTTCCCTAAACTCCTCAATCAAAAGGTCTCACTGAATTCTTATACACTGTTTTTTATTTCTCATATTAAATATACATGTGAGTGCAAAATATCACTCTCCCTTGTATTACTGTCGTATAGATCCCTTCATGTGTGTGTGTGTGTGTGTATATATGCACATATATATATGTATATATAGGAATATATATTTCTACCACTAGATTCTAAATTCCTAATGGATAGACTCCCTCAGTACCTAGCTCAGTGATTTGTACAAAGTAGGTGCTCCATAAATGTTTGTTGAATGAAAAAATAATTATTTCATTAAAGCCAGGCATAGGATCTAAGATGCTACAGATAAAATACATATATAATGTTTACCTTGGATTGACAGATAAGTTTTAAGTTTTATAATTAATGCTAAATCAAGAAAATTAAACCACAAAATTATTTCATTTATCATTTACAAGTGAGAAATCGAACGAAAGTCTGAGATAAGTACACTATTACTTCAATCGGTTTAGTTTCCCAAATATTTTATTTTGATAAATAGGTAATAAATATGATCATTCATACAGCAATTTTATATAAAAAAAGTAAAAAATATTCCAGTTATTTTCCATGTTTTTGTTTTCTGTCATCTTGTCAGATCTGCATCTTGTCTATTTGTGGTCCCATCATATTACAGTAGAATTTTGACTATCGTCAATTCTACTTCCTGTTTGGCATCAAGGCATCAGTACCTTCCAAAAGGCTTTGTATGTTTTGGATAAAATGTGTACACGAACCTGAAAGTGTAGAATATCTCTTTGAACCAAACTTTTCTAACCATGTAAGTGTCAGAATCAAAATGGAGGAGTACAGGACATTCATGTGCAGAAAAGGAGGTGCACCAGATTCTCCAGACATTTTAAATAATAGACATTTAATGAGTTTGCGTCAGGGTCTGAAAAAGCTATAAGAGACAAATGAGAGAAAACAAATCTGTTAAAATTAATACTATATGTGAAACTTTAAAAGCATCACTTAACATCTATTTGGAATTTAAAATAAGATAATAATAAAGGAAATAAATGTTTTATCTATATTGTAGTATGCATTTATACACATATTCCTTAATTTTATTTCTCTTAAAGGAAGACTTGGTGAAGTTTTTGTATACCTTATCTACTTAGGAAAATGGGACAAAGTAACTAACGATCCCTCTTGAAAAATTTTCAAAACATACTCTCAAATGTATACATACATTGCTCCAAAAACACTCTCTCCAACATTATGGTATCAGAAACTGAACCAACTCTAGAATTTATGCTCATAGCTTACATGACTGATGCTTTTGCGTTCAATTATGAAGAAACAAATAAATGGTAAGCAGACTCCTTTGGACTCTGGAATAGCTAAATTCAGGGTCCATGGTTTAGTGTAGAGAGTTGAGCCCATGATGCTCAGAAAGAATTTGTAATTCTGGAAAAAATGTTTAAAAAGACAGTCATGGTGAGCCCATATCCCATAGCATGATCACACTGACAAGATGACATATTAGATACAGGAGTGATGATCTTCTCTTGTCATACTATAATTTAACAAACTGATGTCAGATCAGAGTTTGCTGTTCAAGGTCAATCTTAATTAGGCAGTAGTTCTTATCACACAAAAAAAATCTCCATAGCACATTGGCAAAAGAAATAAAGAAAAACCGACAGAGAAGAATCATAGCCAAATTTTAAGAAATGATGACACTGTGAACATTTGCCAGCAGAATTTATTGCTAAAGGCTTAATTTTTAAAAGGATGGACAACCAATAAATATCTACACATCATTTTAGCAAACTGAGGTTTTGCTGTGCCCTGCACAAAGGTTTATTTACTCAGAAGCCACCATCTTTCAAACTACAGCTAGAAATTTTCTAAGAAAGAAACCTACTTTTTTTGGCTGAAGCATAAGCTTTATCCACTTTTCTTATTATAGATGGAGTTTTCAAAGTTGCTTTTGCCTGTAGAAAATACAAAGAACTCCAATAACTAAATCTATTCACACATTACAAGGTTCAAAGTGTCATGGGATACCATCTGTCAACACTGAACTATGTTATCAAGTAAGAAACAGATTATAATAATGCAACTAGAGATTTATATACCATTATATACTCTTGCCCACTCTTCACTTTCCCTCTCTATACTGTCCCATTCCTACACTTCAAACCTGGCACGTAACAGTCACTTAAATACTTATTTCCTTCCCTCTTCCTCCTATACCACTCTGCATTGATTTCAGATGTTCCCCAATCTATCATCAACACCATCATCATCATTATCATCATCATTTCATCAGAAGATCTTCAGTACCTTTTCAACCAACTGTCTAGGCACATTGCTATGTAACTTAAGTGATGGCTTTCTACTGTATGTAGAAAAGACATAAGTTAGGATGGAGCCAATGAAATGAAAAGTTTCAGTACTGCTTCATAAAACATGGCAAAAATAAGCTGATGGTGATTTCAGAATATGCACAGCAAAAATCCCTGGGAAGGTATATAATAATCATTCTGCTATAAAATCAATCCCTTTAAAAATTGCATTGCCTGCATCACATACACAGACACGCACATCCCAAGCGTCTTGTAGCAGACTAAGGAGGATGTATGAAAATCTGAAAAGAGATTAATGCAAGATGCAAATCTAGACCACAGGGTCAAAAGTGTTTGGAGTTGTGGTTTAAAGGTTTATGGGTCAAGGCAAGGCCATAGAGGTACAAGGCTGTTAGTCAAAATAATCTATAATCCACTTCATGCCACAGTGAAATGTAACAAAGATAAAATTAGAAATAAATAATAATTAATAAAATAACAAAATTAATCTAGAGTAAGACTCTAGATTTTGGACATCCTTTGGCTGAATCTATCATATAAAGGTGGCCCAAAGCCACACTCACATTTACTCTGAGAGAAGAAGAGAGTTTTAAGTGACCCACAGACTTAGAAATTCTGTGATCATGTCATTTTAGAGTTTGAGATATATAAGGAGAGTAGAAAGGGTCAACAACCAACAAAACATGTAGAAGATGAACATGAAGGAAGACAACTGAGGAAAAATACAAAGAGGGATCCATTACTTTAAAAATTATGTCAGAAATGCTAAAAACCAGAATGAATTAAGGTCTGCTATAAAGGGCTGGCTATTTTGTTTAGTTCATTTAAAGCTAAGCTTAGGGGAAGAGGAAGATCAAAAAGAGAAAAGGATTATGGTCTAGGCAAAAATAGTAGATGTGATAAGATGTTAAAGCACTGGGGGAGATATCTGAATTATGAGAGGAGCCACATCACTAGAGTCCAGCAAATGTGAACCCATTTTATTAAAAAAAAAAAAAAAAAAAAGATCATTTCTTCAAAATCTTAACTAGTGAACTCCTCTTTGATTTCTGGCAAAATACAAGAGTGTACTATTAAAGAATAGTTTGAAAACATTTAAAAAGAGAAACAAATAACTAAGATACATTCACTAAGAACAAGTCATGCAAACAAATTTTATTCTTATTTCTGACTACATAGATTTAACATAGACTGGTAAACCAGGGTAATAACAAGACATAGCAAACCTGAATTTCACTGAAGTATTTGCAGCTTTTCTGGTTACTTTAGTGAAGATGTTGAAAAAAGAGATCATGGACTAGCTTCAAAGAATGGTCAGTGATTAGAACCTGGATGGAGAACTCATGTTTTCTGGAAAGGAACTGAGTTCCAAACTATGCTTGAAGCTTTCCAGGAGTGGAGAGGACCATTTTTCAGGGATACAACAGAGAAGAGTCCTTCTAAGACATCTCATTTCTGAACTCCAGGCATTTTAACTGGCCATCCCTCAACTGATGGAATGCTCTTCCTCATCTTTCCTGGCTTCATTCATGTACCAGCTAAAATCTCACCTTCTGTAGGAAGCCTTTCCCAATTCCCCTTAAATCTAGGGTCTTACCTCTATTGATTATTTCCTACTTATCCTATATAAAGCTTATTTGTACATACTTGTCTTCATTTGTTTTCGAACCCCTTGTGGGCAGCATGAAGCACAGTGTCTGGCACACAGCAGACATTTAAAATGTCTGAAGTTGGGAGATAAAATGTATTTCTGTGAACCAGGTGAGATAACAGAAACATATGGATGATAATGATAATAAACTTAAATGGTTTTTGACTGATCTGAGTTCCCTTCCAAATATAACTCAGTAATTCTATAAAAACATAGAATGATTGTCTATTTTATCACCTAGTTTCTTTAAACAGAATCTTTAACTTCCTTTAATAACTCCCAAATTATTACCATCCATATAATTCTGTTAATATCTCACCTGGCCTGCACAAATATATTCCATCTCCCAATTTCATGCATTTTAACTGCATATCCCCCAATGCCTGGAATACTCTCTCTTCCCAACTCCACCTCTAGTGTCCCTGGCTTCATTAATGGAGCAGCTAAAAATCTCATCTTCTCTAGGAAGTCTTTCCTAATCTTTCTTAATTCTAATGCTTTCCCTTTGTTAATTACTTTGTAGTTATCCTGTATATAGCTTGCTTTGTACGTATATGTATGCATTATAAGCTTCTTGAGGCTAGGGGTTATCTTTTTGCCTCCTTTTGTATCCCCAGAGCTTAAGACAGTGCCTGGCACATAATAAGTGATTAATATATGTTTACTGATTGACTATAATGAAAGATTAAATGTAAAGGAAGGAATGAGAAGTGCCCACTCACTTTAGGCATCCAATGCCTTAAAAATGGAGAACTGAATTCATTATTAAATTTGGATATGAAGTTTAATATTTCCTGAAACTGGAAAATTATTATGCTATATTTTATGCTCTCAAATAGCTTTTAGAAAAATCTGTGTTCTTTGAAAATAATTGCCACTTAAATATTTGTTGAATTAAATAGTGTAATAATATTGCCTCTAATTTACACTAACTAGGCAAACTAAAAAAAAAGTTATTCTAGAATAAAACATTTAACGATCATATTTTATTGATTTTGTTTAACGTGTCTACAATGTATTAATTTTATGAATGCACACAAATGATAAGACAAACTTATTTCCAAGTCTTTAGTAATTCGGGATGCATTTTAGAAACCTTGACTTCCTTTTCCCCACATTCAGATTAAATAATATCATAAAATACTGACCTTGTGATTATTGTAAATGAGAGCCCAAAGTGAAGCTGCTCCAATTCTCTGAACATTTTGATTGTCACTTTCCAAACAAGAAGACAGCAATGAAATAACTTTATCTAATGAAGACATAAGATTTTGTTACTAAAAGCACTTTTGCCTTTTCTATGATTTGGATTACATTAAGATTAATACAAGAATGATAGTATTAAAATATATAACAATCTGTAATATAACATGATCTATTGGAAGAAATTTCAAGAAAAATTTAGTTCCTTTTCTAGGGAAAAAAAATCAGTAAAGAGTACATTTTCACATTCAGTTGACTTTTCTTTATACTTCAGTTATGATAATGATACATTTTTTACTACACTTCCAAGCCTGCTATGCAGACAAAATAAACTATCCTTCAATATTACTAAAGACTACTAAACAAGCAAAAATAAATTACTAGCCATGGCTAGTAGATGAGACAAAAGATATCACGCATGATCCACATTTTTATAAAGTTAAGGGTTTGAAAAAGCATTATTTACCTTGTGACATGAGATAAAAACTAAGTTTAAAGAACCAAGTAATATAAAGGGCATAAAGGTACTTTATTATATTTCAAATCCTATTTCCAGAAAAAAACATCAACTACAATACTATTTTTAAATTATTATAATTTGGACTCTGTGACTTCCTCCATTGTCATTATTTTTAGTGAGAAATATTTTTATTTCATATTTTGTTGTTTTTTGTTTAATTTTGTTCATCTGTGTTCAACTATGTGTGGCCCCATTTATGGTTTTCTTGGGAAAGATACTGAAGTGGTTTTCCATTTCCTCTCCAGCTCATTTTACAAATAAGGAAACTGAGGCAAACAGGGTTAACTGACTTTCTCAGGATCACACAAGCTAGTTAATGTCTGATGTCAGATTTGAACTCAGGAAAAAGAACATTCCTGACTCCAGGCCTGGCTCTATTTACTGTACCACCTTAGCAACTCTTATTTAATATGCGTGATTTTAAAAGGTTTATAAAATCCTTTGATAAACCTGTGATTTTATCAGCCTGAGTAAGTGGGTACTTTCACCACTAATTCCAACGTTTTACATTTAACTTTATGCTAACCCTCAGGGAAGTATTTGATGAATTCTAAAGTATAATTTTAAATTAACTATTGGGGAAAACATTTTTCCACTGTGAGTCACTTCTAAGTGTATTTTCTTTTTAAATCAATGAGTAAGTAATATTCTACTTAGGGAAAGTGGATTTAGAGTCACTTTATTTTAAAAGTACATCTCTTCTGTAAAGTGAAATATACTTATATATTTGTACTATAATGAATTCATATTGAAAATGGGTGTGGTATAGTAATTGTTTCCTGCTTTCAATTCATGTAAAATACCAAACACTTCACCTGCATTTTCTTAATCTTTCATGTGGTTATCTCTTTACAATTGTGTGTATGTGTAAGAAGTCTTTTTGGACTACTCTATATATACACACATACAAAAAAAAATACAAATGAAAAAATTCAGGTTTTATACACAACAGATTGAGAAAAAAAGTATGGCATATGTGACCTCCAAAAGGTAATTTCATTAAATCACTCCCACAATGTTTCTGGGAAGGATACTGTTAGAAAGTATTTGTGTGATATAAATTAAATCTCTAAATATTTAAAAACAAGACAACTAAAACAAAAACATTTAATTACTAGCTCATTCAATTCCCTTCCCAGAAACCTCCCCTAAAATTATTACCATATTTTTGAGTTTTAAAAATTGTGGTAGTTTTTAAAATCTTCCCCAAGATATGCTTCTAATATAGTCCACTTATAATATGACAGTTAAAACTGCCCATTTTTTTTCTTGGTTCCATTTTCAATTCTGAAGTCAAATTTTATCTTAATCAACCTTAGATTATCTAATCCAAGGCTTTCTAGTCAGAAGATGAAGATGTGCTCTACTGAAAGATATAGATTAGTTGAAATCTTCAGAGATTGTTTCAGCCATACTCCATCTTTGAAGTTTGCTATGGCTCCCATAGTAAATATAACCAAAGGGTTATAGTTT
This sequence comes from Bettongia penicillata ogilbyi, assembly GCA_023548195.1. Taxonomy (NCBI): domain Eukaryota; kingdom Metazoa; phylum Chordata; class Mammalia; order Diprotodontia; family Potoroidae; genus Bettongia; species Bettongia penicillata. The sequence continues at coordinate 889,390 of JAJHZJ010000183.1, forward strand.
TGAAATGCTAGTTTCTTATCTGCTCCCAACCCTAGTGACCTCCAGGCTTCATGGAAATGAAAAGCAGTCTTCAGAAAAACAGATGCAGAAGAAGTAGCCTCACGATGATAACAATATAATACATAACGAAGTAACCTTCCTGCTATTTTTCTAGTTGCAACAGCAGTATCTAAATCCTATAAAGAAATTAAAAAGTAGAACTTCTGACCCTTTTCCTTTCTCAAAACAATAACAATTCTGGAAAGGTAAAGAGATTTTAGCAGCGGCACTTAGCAGTTTCAATAGAGAAAGTCCCCAGAGAAAAACTATATAATAAATGTGAGCTCTGGGGAAGGTGGCTTCTGGAGAGATGTAGACACACAAAAAGGGAAGGATATGAAAAGAAAATAACTGAAGTTAAATTCTCTCCATAAATTTTCCACTTTAGATAATAATCCTCCACTAAGTGCTACTCTGATGTCTCATAACAAAACGGTAGTGACTGGATTCCTAAAGGCTATATCAGAGAACTCTAATTCTGGCATGTCCCATCAAGCTAGAGAAATCTGGAGTATGGGACTGGCATAAGATTATCACATGAGGACAAACCTAAGTTTGAATAAATAAATCACCAGAAAGTTGACCATCATGTTATGATGGATTCTGATTTTATTTTTTTGACATAACACATGAAACTGTTTATTAAGGTGTGATTAGAAACTGTATTGGTGAGTGTATACACACTGGTGAAATAATGTATGTTTTAGATTAAAGTATGATTAAAAGCATCTCATACAGATATGCACATGGTAAAACATGATATCGAATCTTAACGACCTTCTCTCCTATATGCATGTTACATTTTAACTTGTACTTTAGTTATTTGTCTTATTTTCCTTGACTAGACTGCAAGCTTGAAGAGATGAGTTGCATTTTATTTCATTTCTGTATCCCTAGTCCTTAGTACAGAACATTGCAGACAAGCATTGTAGCCTTTGATAAGGTTTGTTGAGTTGCATGAAGTAAAAAAAAAAAATGAAAAAAAATATTGTGAGACACACCTCTCCTACCACCACCCCCTTCACATTTGCCAAGGATGACATATTTCTCTACTTGTTTCAGATGATAAATTATAAAATTCTTTATAAACATTTGGCCAATATGCAGGTTATTTTAACAGATAACCACATGACATAATACACATATTTAGTTGAGTACCTACCATTAGCTAGTATCTTGGGTTTGTTTGTAGGACTAAAGCAGATATTATGAAGAATAAGAAGAGGTAAGTGGGGACTGTTTTTGTGTTTATATTTGCTCATCTCAACAAGCAAATCTGAACAGCCACTGAGTTTCAGGATCATTTGTTGCCCATCTTCGTCAGAGGAAATACTCAAAAGGAATTTCAACCAAAGAATGGCAAGATCAGGAAGACATTTATTTTCTCCTTTTGGCAATGTCAGAGACAAAAAGTTCTGTAAGAAATTACTCTGGGGGGAGATAGAGAGAATATTATTTTCTTCGTGAGACAACATTTTCCTGATTATCTGACTTGTCCCTTGATGGCTAATTAGCTAGTTTTCTTATATTTTATTCTACAATATTATTTTCCCCTTTCCACTAGTATCCTCTCAGAAACAAATGTGCAATATTTCCAGGCAGAAATCACAAAGGAAAGTAGAGAAAACTTTAAAAATTTTAGTTTTTACTAATTCTTTTCTTAATGAGGGATGGAGAGAACTCATTTAAAATCTTAATTATTCAAGGCCGATTTTTCCATTTGTGATAGGTGATTTTAGGCCTTCTTCACTTACCTATTTTTGGTCTATTTGTCTGCTCACTAAAATTACACTATGGAGAGGATAGGAAAAGAAAATAAATTCAAATCGGGTTTTATGGTTATTTGTTAGTTCTGGTTTGGTCTGTGAGCAGTGTGCAGCAAAGGTAATTTGCAAATATAATACATCCATTCTATTTCCTATCTGAAATCAATCAATCAAATAAGCATTTGTTAAATATCTACTATGTGCAAGGTATACAGGATACCAATACAAAAGTGAAAGACACTCCCCTCAAACAGCTTGCAATCTTGTGTGTTTGGGGAAGGTATTCCATAATCCATATTCATTAACTGTGAAGGGCTTTAAATGCCAAACAGGAATTTTTATTTTATCTTAAAGTGAATAAGCAGTTGTTGAAACCACTTGAGCAGAGAAGCAACATAGTCATATATGTGCTTTGATAATATCAATTTGGCATGGTGTCGAAGACGGATTGGAGGGGGGAATGGGTCACACAAATCACAACTGAATACAGTCTTTTTCTATCATCATTAGACTTCTAAATGTATCTCTATTTATCTAAGAAGGTAAAGTAGATGGCAATTTTCTTGCTTTTCCTTTAAGGTGAATAATAGGGTAAACAATATCACAAAAGCTTCAGTGTTTGGTCTTAGTACACAAATGAAAGAAAAGTAACAAAAGTAGGTTTAAAATGACTTATGATACTCATAGTAAAAGACACTATAGAAAACCTAACGATCAATTTTCAAAATCAGGAATCCAACACAGCCTGAAATTGTACTGTTCTAAATACTCAATTAAAATGGTTAAAGCCTTGAATGTGAACCAGAACCTAGGAGGATACTGTACCAATTTACAGGCTAAAAATAAGTCCATTTGAGCTTTAGTGCATCAGGCAACATTATATTTGCTCAATGTTATCAATTCACAAACTAAATGAAGCCAAAATCAACAGTGAAGAGTCAGAATACTGGCAACATAGGCTCAGAGAACATACTGAGGCGCATGCTACATTAAAAAGAGGGGGTGATAAATGACTTTAAAGGGGTGTGGTGAGGAATCCTCTGATTTCAGAAAGCAATTTGCCAATCTTAACTGTCACAACTTGGTATATAGCTAACAGTTCTAAGATAGAATGTATTCCTTTCATGATCCCAAAATAATATAAGCAACTTGTCTTGGAGCTTCACTTTTGAAAGTACAGAATAATCACTTAAGTCATGGCAAAAAAAAAAATTAAGAAATAAAAAGTTATGATTTTTATATACTAGTTCCTAATAATTTCTATATGCCAACTGGATTTAAGGAAAGTGCACATCATTCATTTTATGAATTTCTAAAAATAGTATCTTAAAAACAATTTAATTTTCATGTGTTGTAGAATTTTAGATTTGTGTGATTAGGTACTCAAAGTATTATCTTTTGCCATAGACTCAATCATAGGATATTTATGTGTATGATACATAGTACAGTTTAAGTACTTAAGCTTACCTTTTGAATAACTCCTTTACAGTCATGAGATATGCCAACATTTGCAAGGAGTGTAAAAGCCAACTGCTGAATTGTGGGATTCTCTGAAGTGATATGGGAAACCCATTTTAAGATACAAAGCATCAAAGAGTTACTTGGTGTTCCTCTAAAAGCAGGCTGACCAGGATACTGTACACAACTTGCCCCACAAAGAGAACTGCAACCTTAAAGAAGGACAGTTTATTACAATTAATTCACAATTTTACAACTGAGTTATAAACTACTGCCCATCAACCCCAAACAATAAGCAGTAAATTAACAGCATGTTTGTGTTCATCCTTCTGTTTTGGGCCTAACGGTTTCTTAAACTGTCTTCATTAATGGTTCTACCATATTCTACTCTTATCTATAAAGTAGAGATAACCTTCCTCTGCTTCCTCTTCCTTACCTCTCTCCAGCTCAGCCCTATTCTTCTTCTTCTGGTTTACTTTGCCCCTACTATCCCTTTATCACATACCATCCATTGAGCCAGCAGAACCTAGTCTGTACTGAGCAAATTCCACTACAAGTTCTGCCTCTTCAATAAATTCTCCTTATATTTTCATGTCTTTAATATTTGACTTAATCCATAATATGACTTCCCCATGAAATTTTCAATGGAGACCATTTCCTTTATACTCACCCTGATGAACTAGGAAAAAGAGTGGTTTTCTCTCTGTATGTAGGTCTATACCGTATGCTTAATAGCAACTATAGCACAGTGGATAAAGTGTTAGGCCTGGAGTCAAGAAGACCTGAGTTCAAATCTAGTCTTTGAGGCATACTAGCTATGACCTGGGCAAATCACTTAACCCTATTTGTCTCATTTTTTCATCTGTAAAATGCACTAGAGAATGAAATGGCAAACTACTCCAGTATCTCTGCCAAGAAAACCTCAGTGAGATCATGAAGAGTCAGACATGACTTAACAATAATTACTATATTCTTATACCACCATCCCATGAGGATATTTTTGATAGATTGATTCTGTCATTCAAAGTGTTAACACTCTCTTTTAGCTTTGAGTAATCTATGGCTTTATCTAAGTCATTGGTAAAAATGTTATACTGATGATTGTAATAGAATATTACTGTGCTATAAAAATGATAAGCAGAATGATTTCAGAAAAACCTGGAAAGACTTACATGAACTGATGCACAGTGAAGTGAATAGAACCAGGAGAACATTGTACCAGTAACAGCAATATTATTCCATGAAGAACTGTGAATGGCTTAGCTATTCTCAGCAATACAATGATCCAAGACAATTCCAAAAGATTAATACTGAAGCATACTATCTGCCTCTAGAGAAAGAACTGATATTGACTGAATACAGGTTGAAGCATGCTATTTTTCACTTTCTTTCATGTTTTTCTTTTATTTGAGTCTTCTTGTACAGAATGACTAATATGAAATGGTTTTATATAAATGCACTTGTATAATCTATATCTAACTGTTGCCGTCTCAAGAGGGGGAAAAGAAAGGGAGTGGGGAGGGACAGAATTTGGAACTCAAAACTTTAAATAAAAATGTTTAAAAATTGGGAAGAAAATAAAAACTTATGTCAGTCAACAAACATTGATTATTGATCTCTATATTCAATATATATATTGCTATATATACACTGTGAAATCCTAAGAAAACTAAGAGTTCTAGTTTTCAAGGACCTTTCATCCTAATGGAGGAAAAAATATAATAACTAGGTATATAAAAGATATGTACAGAATAGATGAAAAATAACCTTAGATTGTAAGGCACCAGTAACTGGAGGGACCAAGAAAAGCCTCTTTCAAAATAGGCTTTTCATTGAGTCTTGAAGGAAGCCAGAGAAATTAAGATGCAGATTTGAGGAAGAAGAACATTCCAGGGGACAGTAAGTGCAAAGGTATAGGACAGAGAAAAGGAGTGTCATGTGGAAGGAAGAGGACTGAGGGCAATGAAGCAATATCAGGGTGTGCAAAGAGGAGCAAAGTATAAGGAGCCTGCAATTGGGAGAAGACGACACAAGGTTACAGAGTACTTTAAATGCCAAAAGAGGAATTTATACCTGAGATAACACAGCAGTAGAGCCTGGTGAATAGAGGACAAAGGTGACATGGTCAGACCTATTCTTTAGGAAAACACCTTTTGATAGATGAGTGGAGGATGGCTTAGAGAGCAGAAACTTGAGGCAGGAAGACCAATCAGAAGACTGTTTAATTAATACTGGTGAGAGGTGATGAAGTTTGAACTAGGTGGTAGCTATGTGAGTGGAGAAAAGATGTGTAGAAAGAAACACACTATTTGGTGATAGATTGGATGTGTAGGGTGAGTGGGTGTAAAAATAGCAGTGCTGCAAATCTATGTGAGTATAAGGTCTGCAAGAGTAAAGGGATGTTCATTTGAAAAGTGGAAGAAGAGATACATCAGGGGGAGAGAATGAATTCTGTTTTGGACACATTCAGTTTGAGAAGCCTCTGAGACATCCAAAAGACAGGTTGGCCATGTAGAATTGGAGCTCAGTAAACTGACTGGAGCTATACATGGAGATCTGGGAATCATTTGCAGAGAGGTGAAAATTTCATTTATAGGAGCTGATATCAACAAGTGAGAGAGTCACTAGTGGTGAAGCAGGTACATAGGTCACTAGATGTGGATATTCTTTCAGTCACTTTTCATTCAGTATTAATGTTACAAAATTTTCCCATGCTTTTAGTTGTCTTCTTTGGATGTCTTATGAAATGATCCCTCAATGCCTTCATAACTTTGTTTTCTCTAGCACAGAGCTCCCTTCTTATAAATTTGGTTTATTTCAGTTGTTTTGTCTACCTTTATTCTCTTTATTGCCATTTCTATCTTCTCTGTAATTATGCAAATCTTGGACTATGATGTCAGAATCCAAATATGGTCTGCATTGATCTCAATAGTTAAGAAAAAAAACTATAAATTTTTTTGTGCTCTTTTCCATTTTTCATATTTTGTAACACTAGATGGTGCAGTGAATGCAGTGCTAGGCCTGGAGTCAAGAAGACGAGTTCAAACTTGGCCTCAGAAATCTGCTAGATATGTGATCCTGGACAATTTATATGTGTATGTGTATGTGTATGTGTATATATAGATATAGATCTATATACACACATACATATACATGAATAATTTTTTCCCAATTGTATGTTTCAATATTTTTTTAGCCTTTTTTGAGTTCCAAATTTTATCTCTCCTTCCCTCCTTCTCTCCCCTCCCTCTTCCCTATGATGGTAAACAATCAGATATAGGTTATACATGTGCAATCGTGTAAAACATTTCCACTGGGCAATTTACTCAACCTCTGTTTGACCCAATTTCCTCAACTATAAAATAGGGATCACAATAGCACTTTTCTCACAGGGTTACTGTGAAGGCTGAAATGAGATAATATTTTTAAAGCACTTAGCACAGTATTGGCACATAGTAGGTGTTATGTAAATGTTTAATCCCTTCCCATTGCTCTTCTAGTTTTATCCCTAAAAGCCATTAGGGTAACTTTTTTTATACAATCTCTTACCAAGTTTTCTTGAAACTGATTTTTATCTTCCACTGCTTCTCTCTTTAATAAGAAAATATTGCCCAGAATCTATCCTCTGTCTCCATAAGACATTTTTCAAATGAGTTCATATTTGAAATCATTGTTGCTCTTAGCTATCACATCTCTCCATTAGACAAGTAAATAAAATATTGGCTGAATAAGGCACTTTTGGAACTCTTTCTTGCCTCCTTATTATGTCAATTGATTTACATCAGTTAATTGCTTTAAGGAATCATCAGTCTCTATCAATCTCTTTTTTCTGTCCATATACCATTTATTATTATTAAAATTTGTTTAAATAGGTCAAGAGGGAGTCATTTTAATTATATATCAAATCATTTTCTAATTTATATGCTTTCTTCTAGCTTTGCACTAATAAAGATTTTTTCTTCCAATAAGTCAGTGGTGTGCCAGTACCCCCCAGGGTTATATTGAGGATAATGTGAGATAATATTTGTAAAGTGTTTTGCCAGTCTTAAAGTGCTATATAAATTTGAATTATTAATATTGTTATTTTTTGTGTTAAAATATAATCTATAATACTTTTGTGGTGTTATTTGTTAGTACATCCAGTGGTCTTCTGATTCATTTCTCAAAGAAAATATATGTACAGCTGAGACTTTTAGCTAGTCTTTGATCTTTTATTTCTTATTGTTGTTCCCTATTTTCAAATACATTCCTTATAACTCTCACCTACTTCCACCTGTGCAATGAAGTCATCAAGCATTAAAGTAAATACTAATTTAACTTAGAGGGTCTTATCAAGTTCTTTGTAGAATTTCTCTGTTCTTCATCCTCTGCAACAGATATCTGTATGTTAGATATAATTATTTTTACAGTAATCTTTTTTCAAATACTTATCATGAACAATGCAACATAAGAAGCCAAGATGACAAAGGAAATGCCATAGATATAATCAATGTAGATTAAGCAAAATGTCTGACAGTCTGTCATATAATTCTTAAGGAAAAAAAAAAGGAAAGACATGGGCCTGGACAACAACAAATTTAAGCATATTCAGAACCAGTTGATTGGCCAGACTGACAGCACAATCATTACCAGTTTAATGACAACTTTATTACTACTTAATATTTTATCACTGACTTGAAAGAAAGTGTAGATGGCATGTTGATTTAATTTGTATATAACACAAAGGGAGGAGGACTAATAGTTGACAGTCAGGATTTAAAATGGTCTTGACAGGCTAAAAATTGTTTTTTAAAAGATATTTAATAGAAATAAACACATTACATTTATTGAAGGGACCATGCTTTTCAGAAATGTGTTAAATTAGGTGGCCTCTGAGGTTTTTTTCAACTGTTTTTTTGTGAAAAGTAGATATGATATGGGCCCTTCTCTCAAGAAGTTTATAATGTAACGGGGAGAAAAAGGATTAAAACAGGCAACTGACGCAAACCATAGTGTGAAAAATAGGTGAAAACATGACAAAATTGAATGTTCCTTTGTTACCAAAAACTGTGGGAAAGAACTCAATTGGGCACAGATTAAGAAAGGCTTCATGAAAGAAGATGCTCCTGAGTTAGGCCTTGAATGACGGGAAGGAATTTAAGAGATGGAAATAATGGGTAGAGTCCATTCACTACTTTGGGACTTCTCTACCTACCTTCTCCACTATGCCTCCCACCCCACTCCAAGTCGGGAGCTTTCCTTTCTTCCCACTTTGCCTTTCAGACTTTTGTGTATTGTCTTTTCCCATTCAATTATAAACTTCTTGAAGGCAGGAGCTATTTGTATATCTAGCACTTCACAGAGTGACTGGCATATAGCAGGAGTTTAATAAATGTTTAACAAATATATTTACCAGCTGGATAATTTGCAGTATAGACACAAAGCAGCTGCAGGGCCACCTTCATCAATGAATCATCCAGCAGAAACCAAGGCCAAAAAGAACGTATGAGAGGAACAAGATGTGCTTGAAGTGCTGTTGCCTTTTGAAGAAAATATAGAATGATTTGTGAGAGAAATTAATATTATACTATTTTGTTAATAACTAATTATTAATTTGTGATCTGTCCTTTTTCCTTCAATTTTGGTAAGACCCCACCTCTGGAAAGGTCAGTAAGCCTCTGAGGGGTGCAATTCAGTAAGGTAATCTCTCCCGAACCCAAGGCATACGCATGGGCACAGACAAAGCAGCTGACTTTTTGTTTACTCTGTAAGCAAAAGCTGGTCTCAGCCCTGGAACATATTTCCTTGTCTTTGATCCCCTCTATCAGAGTTCAGGACAACTCAGCTGATGAGGGAGAAAACTAGCCAGAGAGGTCCAGACAGAAATGGCTTCCCCTCAAGATCAAATCACATTCTCAGCAGGAGGAACTGAAGACTTTTAGCCTACTTCCTCATTAATTGTCCAAAAATCAGGGTCAAGTTCCCTATCAGAAGGAACTCACAGAGTCTCCTTTGGTGTCTCTGGTTAATGAGAGAAACTGCTGACTATCAACTTATTAATAGCTGGCTAGCCAATTAATAAATTGACTATTAATTACCTGGAAACTGTCTCTTGGAATTTTCATTTGCCACATTTGGAATAAAAATGTATATAAGATGACTCAGAAAGAATGCAATTATAGAATGAAATAAAACACATGAAAACTAGACACTGAAATAAAATGGAGAGAAACAATACTGTCAACTTTTAAAAAAAATATTCCTTCTCGTGAAATTAGCAGTAAGATTTAAGAATAAGTATACATATTTCAAAGGGATTCAATATTTCCCTTCAACAACACTAGGTACCACACTTGGCTGTCATAACACAGAACAGGCCTTTGTTAAGAATGCATTTTTGAAAGTGATTGTAATTGCATTTTCTTTGGATAAGAATAGCTGGAAGGAAGGTTCAAAGACATTCAAAGGAAACAAGCTAGTCTAGAATGCTGTTACAATGGAATGTAGTCAACTTGTTACTTATCACAAAATGGTTAGGAAGTAGAGTATTCTACCTAACTACAAATTCCAATTAACATCAAATTGCCTTGTAAACTAAAAATGGATTTTATTATATTGTAACTATTCAAAAATCCAGTAAGCATAAATTATACTTCATATAATCTTTTCTTAATGATTCAGAAGTCATTTCAAGATCTTTCAGTATTTCAGATTTATTATGAAAATGAATTATTTTTTCACTGCATAATACTTATACCTTCAGGGGAGGATCTGTGTATTTTACTCTAAAATTTTATTGGTTGTTACTAAAACTATTGTCTCATATTAAACAATGTACCCAGTTTCTAAAAAGAACAAAAGAAGGAAAGTTTCTTTTTATTGGTTCAAAACTAACTACAAAATTAACTCATAGGACTGAATTTATATAAAACTTAGATTCCGATTATTTAAAAAAGTTACTCAATTTCAAGTATCAATCTCTCCAGAAAAACGGATAACCCCCAAAGCCAAAAAAGACTTTAGAAATTTTATAAAGAATATTCAATTATTAAAAAATCCATTGATAACAGAACTGAAATAAGGATGCTTTTGTTATAAGATGTAACTGCTTGTGATAGTGCTGATAGAGAAAGAGGGTTGTTTCATTTTTCGTTGCTGAAGAAGACCATGCCATCAGAGAAATGATGACTTAACTTGCACCTGACTTTGTTTTGAGTGAGGGAGGGCTGTGCAGGTCACCAGCCTCACTTCTCCTTCAAAGCCATCTGAATTCAGTGACCAGATATTCATCAGGATGACTGGAGATGACCCAGGATGCACTGGGAGACCCTGACCCCTTTTAGGCCAAGGTCTAGGCAGGTACTCACTTAGGGTGAGGTAATGCCCATTCATTGAATAGGCTCGTTTAAGAAGTAGCCAGGGCATGGCCCCTTTAACGAGATGAAGAAAAGAAAAACCTCAGGCTGGGAGGGAAACAGCAACAGTTATTACTGATAATCATTCTGATGCCAGAAGGGTCTGGAGAAAGAGGAATGATCATAATGAAGACAACAGTGACAAAAATGTACAGCCATAACAAATGAAATATGCTGTAATAGGAACTGGAAACCATATAACTAAAATCCAAAATAAAAAAGAAACCCTAAGTACAAGTACTGGAAAATTTTCATTGATTCCCTCATTATTCAATTGTACCTTAGCATATGTTTATCTCTCCTAATCTCACAAAATTTAAAAAAAAATTTTTATGGTTTTATTTAATATGTTAACTCACTTCTGATTTGTTCTTGGCTCAAGTAACTCAGAAAATATTTTTATAATTAATTGATTGACAATGATTCCATATACAGCTGGATTACATCATGACTAGTATAATCCAAAATTGGTAGTTACATTAATAATAACAAATTTAACACCAGATATTTCTTTATAGTTGGAGCTTATCTAGTGAGCAAATTACAGTACTCTATGAAGAATACATAGGAACATATTAAAAAATTAAGGGCACTATATTTTACTTATTGATATTCTTATGATTTAAGAATTTTCATACACAGAATATATTTCACTGCTATGCAAATATACATAAGTAATCAATATATTTATGATAAAACTAATGATGTCAGTGTCTTGCACACAGTAGGTACCCAATAAACATTGGCTGAAGGAATTGTAAACACTGAAAATATTCATTATTGGCTGCCAAGTGATTGTGAAAAGGGTTAGGTTACAGATTGACAGACAAGTACATATTTCTGATAAAAATGATAGTACAAACTAATGGGATGCCTTACTTCCACCAGTGTTAAGATTTTTCTAAAGTAAGACTACTGTTTAAGGTACTATATAAGTAACAGTTTAAAGAAACATGATCAGGAATACAGAAGAACATTTCTTGGTTCTTGGAAGCTTCAAGTGTTAGATATTTGATAATAATTTACAATCTACTTCAGATTTGTCATATACCCTTGAAATAGTTTTCAAGTATGTTTTCTAAAAGCCAGCATAATTTGAGCAATCTTGAATGTCTGCTCTTATACCCAAATTGAACATAATGAAATTATATCATTCACTACAATTCCAAATAGAGGTATTATCACATTTCCTTTAATGTTTTAGCATTCAAATTGGGGGTGTTTTTTTAATGTTCCATATAAAAGTGCTAACCAAATAGAGATTAATGACCCAAAACACTAAATCAACTTCACAATTATTTTCTGGTCAAAATAAAACCCTTAAGGTACTATTACCCTATTTTACTGCAATTTTACAGATATTGAAAACAGAGAAACTGAATGGCCTCAGAACTAAAATCAAAAAACTCTTGACTTCTTTATATATGCTCTTATATGGTATTTGGGAGACAGTGAGGTGGTACAATGGATAGAAAGTTTGGCCTGGAGTGAGGAAGATCTGAGGTCAAATGGTGCCTCAGAAACTTAACAGTTGTGTGACCCTGGCCAAGTCACTTACCCCTGTTTGCCTCAGTTTCCTCATCTGTAAAATGAGCTGGAGAAGAAAATACTAATCCAATAACTTTGCCAAGGAAACTTCAAATGAGGTCACAAAGAATCAGACATAACTGAAACAAGTGACCACAAAAGGTATTTGAAACACACTCACTTTTTCTGATAAACAAAAATGCAATTAAAAGATGTTCTAATTAACTTCTTTCAAAATATCATGTTATTATTTAACCTTTCATTCCATCTTATTAACTGCAAAATTAGAATTCCCAGAAATAAATTAGGGTATACAACAACAAGAAGTAGAAATCTGCTTCAACTGTATGACACCAATGTTTAAATGCAAATTTAAAGAAATGATATAAGCAAGAAAAGTATATAAAGGTTTGATGAATGAGAATATTTCTGATGAGAGACTCAATTATTAGTACTAGTTTTATGAAATATTCAATTGTGGCATCTAAAAACAATAAAATTCAAGGAACTTTTTCACTTAAATCTTATATTATCCCTTATACTAATCAAAATGCTTAGGCTTAGGACTGCTATAAGAAGTCAGATGGAAACTTTACTTACTTTATATTCAGTATTTTGATAAAGGCAGTTTCTTAGTATCTGCATAGCAATGTTTAGCTCCTTCCTGAAGCCATTTTCCTGTTTAAATAAAAAACAAATGAAAAATATCATAAGAACAGAACACATATATTTTTATACACAGTACCTCACTTTTGGTTCATGTTATAACACAGCAGAACTTCAGTCATGCCTGACCACTATAACTTTGAAGATGCTGACAAGCTAGCCACCTCTGAAAGATGACCATATCTCAGCAAACTCATTCACCACAAAAAAGCTATTTCTGTTCTATCAAGCACAGAGGAATTGAGACATATAATAGGGCTCCATGTTTCATTTCAATAAAGTGATGCAAGTACTGTACAGTTTTCAATCACATCAGGTGTTGCCTGACATTTTCAATGATGAAGTAAGGGGTCTCTACTTCAACGAGGCACTTAGAAAAAAGAGCAAGGAAAACCATGACAAATAAGTATACCATTGTTACACGTTACTTTTTGGGCCAGCTTTTATCTCAATTTAAAAAAAAAATCTTTCTCAATTCATAAAAAAATGCCAGTTTTGTAGAGTAAAAGTTTGATGAAACAATATTAATTTCCCAAAATTTTGAAAGAAATTTTATTCTAGTATGTATATAAAAATGTTTCACATGTCTATATAATTAATGAACTCATCATCTGTAAGATTTACTCCATCAGGATATGACTAGCGTACTACAGACATGGGAGAGAGGGAACAGTATGGGAAAGTTCTGTTATTCCAGTGATATTATTTGGCTGTAAATCACAGAATGCTCTACCTCCAAAGAATTCAGTGTTATAAGTCATCCAAAGGGAAAAAGAGAGGTGTCTGTTGGATGTGAACAGGCTGAAACATGTGACCAGTGAAAAGGAGTGCTATTATCAGACATCTGACTGGGAAAGAAGATGCCTCAGTCAGATAAGAAAAGCAAGGAATTACTTGTGCTGACTCTTCAACTAGTGACTACATAATTTTAAATAATCTAGGGAATGGCTTCCAGAACAATGAGAGTCTCCTCTCACTTGTAGCCATAGAGGATTTGTACTATGATATTAACAAGAGTTGATATGCACCAGATCATATGGTATGGATAGGTTGCAATCACTGTAAGAAATACTGGTATCATAGAAATGCAGGATCCATCAAAGTGTTGAATAACAAATACGAAACTAGATATATTTAATAAGTAATGGTCATATTCATAAGAATGGAACACTGATATCTACACAGATATAAATTTCATATATTGGCTTTGGATTAAAAGCTCAGATAGTGAGATTTATACCTAATTTTTTTGACTGACTGTACTAATAAGTTTTCACAGTACCATTCATATGAGCAAACATAATATGTCTTTAAACAGACAGGATCTAAACTGTATCTAAAGGATTAGAAAATTATTATATCAAGATATAATTCCAAATCCTTAAGACTTTGATAATATCATTTACAAATAAGCAATGCACATTTATCAGTACATTCTCTCATCTGACTGCTCATTACATATAACCAGCAGATTAATATCCAATCTATAATAAACTATGTTGTGTAATTTCCTAGCAAGAGTCTAATGAACATATTGAAAAGTGGACTATAAGGCCATTCTTTTTTTGTAACAAACTTGTAGATTTTACAAATACCTTTTTTTTGGGCCCCCTTTTCCTAGGCTTCAGGGAATCTAAGTTCAGTTGTGCATGGATGTGTTTCATCTGTTCAATGCAGCTGTCTATGAGGCCAGCTGAAAGACAAAATCTTTAAGATTCAGAACTAAATTTCCTTGACGATAGTTAAAATTTTCATTTGAAACTAAGACCACAGGAAAGATAATGTTTAGCCTTCTCACCACAGATTCTGATGAAGAGAAACGGAAGAGAACTTACAAAAAACATCTACTTGTTTCCAAGATACTCAGTTGCCTACCTCCAAAATCTAAAGTATAAGCATTTTGTGTTTCCAAAGGGTAGAGGGACTTTAAAGGTCATCCAGTCTAATCCCACAATTTTACAGATGAGAAAAAAATAATAATAGGACTTACATAATGCTTCAAGGTTTGCAAAGTGCTTTACAAATATTACCTCACTTTATAGATACAACAACCCTGGGTGGCAGGACCACAGAGGTTGTGATGTACCAAAGATCACAACAGTTAGAAAGTGACAGGGCTAGGATTTAAACCCAGGTCCTCTTATTTCAAATCCAGTATGTGTCTATTACACATACTGCTTCTATTATTTATAATAATGTGCTTATGTATCTGGATATAGCTGAAGTTAATCCAGGTGCACAGTGGAATGCTAATCTAAAACTTTCATTACTGATGGTAACATGAGAATTAAAAGTTCAGTCAAACAAGTGAAATATCTATGAAAATAGATGAATTGCTTTAGAAGGAAAGGCCATAAAAACTGCATGTTCATGATAATGGCTGATATTTATCATTAATTAAATAGCTAAATTAGCTGAATTATTTCATTTAAGCCTCACAACAATCCTGAGTTCATACTACGGGTATTATTATCCTCATTTTAGAGAAAAAGAAATAGGTTCAAAGGGGTTAAGTGACTTGTCTATATGGTCAGCCACACCTCTAGTAAATATCAGAGTTGGGATTTGAACTAAGGAGTTTTTGACTTCCACGGCCAGCACTCTATCTACTACATTATGCCTTTTCTCATAGTTTACTTAGAGGAGTTTAAGGAGGAGAACAATTATGTCATTATATAAACATCAAAAATGAATGAAATTTAGGCAAAAAAAAATGTTTAACATAAAAGAGGCACAAGACACTTAGAAATTTAACTTCAGGAAAAACCTCTCAAGGTGACATATCCTATCTGGTATGTGAAGCAAAGTGTGAGAGGCACACTGTTGAGAAATTTAAAATGAACCTGTAGAAAGAAAATCAAAAGAAATCAAAAGAAAAAGCAGGCTGGGTGAACTAATGGATATTACGCTCATCATCTCTCCTTAAATAGTCTCTCTATATAGTTAGTTAATATACAGTTTTTTTGCCATTTGCTTGTAGGAGTCAAATCTGAATCCAGTATTTACTTACATATTTTTCTTTCCTGCATATTTTCCAACTCAAAATTGGGAGCCAAACTAATTTTCAGGAGGAAATATGTGCTGTTTTTCTTCACAATATTCTCTCTCCATAGTAAGTAGGCTTTTAGGCTTTTTTAGCAGTAGCAAAATGCTCTGAAGACTAGCTGAAGAGACATGAATGAGGCCTGCTTACTGAAAATATCATGTTTACTAACTAAAGTAATACTTGAAAAGTATTCTTTACTCTTTTTGATTTATTTATTTTTAGATTTGGCACATAGATATTGTCTGTTAAGATCTTTCTTTTTTTAAAAAAGGAATTTAAAGATAATGATAAAATGTTTAATTATTAATTTGTCTTCATTTTTACACATTTCTCCCTCAGACTGTACTGTTAAAAGAATGATGAGAGTGATCTGTAGAGATAAGCTTAAGAGTACTAACAGGAGGAATAAATGCATGAAAATGTAACAAGGGGAAACTCTTTCACCAGTAGAGACATGAACCTAATAACTTTGTAAAGTTTTTTTCTCTTCACTTCTTTAATTTAAATCATTAAACTATACATGATACTGGATTCACATACAGTATATATTAAATAGAATATTAACTACTGACATGTTGGTCATGTCGAAGTACCTAAACAAAGTTTGTCAGAGAATCATTAATAATTTACTGACAAGAACTATTTCCTTAAATAGCTTCCACATATCTCCACATATATTGCTAAAGAGCAGGATTTTGAGAATATTTTTATTGCACATGATAGGCATTTAGTAAATGTTTAACTGAACTGAGAGACAGCCACAGGCTTTTGGCAGAAAATCAAATTATTTGGGTAGATTTATCGTAGAGAAAAAGGACAGAAGGATAATGACTCTTCAAGTGTATGAAAAGTTACTATTACAAACATAGTCCTGATTTGCTATCTTCCAATCCTTTAAAAAGAGGACTAGAGAAAATAGGTTTGATTAATTATAAAGTTGGAATAATCCTTGAAGCTAATCTAATCCAACTTTTTCATTTTACAGATGAGGCTCAGACAAAGGTGTCATAAATCCATATCCAGTGGCCTCAAATTGAGTATTTTTTTTTGCACTGTAAAACAGTGTTTTGTAGTGAGAATGAAAAACTACACACGGACAGCCTTAGTACAATGCTACCACTAAAATATTACAATATTACAACAACAACAGGAAAGTTCTGAGCACATTGAGTTGGTCTTCTATTCAGGATATGCAAGATATGGAAAAGAATCACACAGGAATAGGAGAAATGAAAAGTCCAAACTGCATCAGAGGAGGGAGTTGCCATGAATACACTAAAATAATTAAATACTAGAATTTTGCTTTCCAGGGATCTTTAAAAGATGGATGGAAAACAATCTTGGAAGCTTAACAACCAATTCTACCCCAAAATATAGGACAGACAACATGATATCAATATATCACTATCTACACATTGAATGATACTAAAATGTCAAACAATATAGCGAGAATTCTCTAAGTACTAGTATAGCATAACAATGTCACTGATTACTCAAAATAAAATCTGGTTATTCCAGTCAGGTACTGTGGTCTGATAAATAATAAACATTTTAGAATTTAGCTGAATTACAAACTTAAAAGGTTTGTATTACTTTCGGTCTTCCAATTACACTAAGAAACATATTCTCTGAAGTCAAAATGAAAATATCTTCTATAACACTTTGATTTGCAGTGTTCATGCATTTTAAAGCTTACCATTCCAGGCATATTTCTGAGCTCTTTTACTGACAGCTAGAAGTGACACCAGTGCACTTATGGCAAACCTTTTCAGTGTATCCTTGGAGGATTGTTTTTCATAGCTCTATAAAAAATAATAATAAATAAATACATATAAACACAATATACAATATAATACACACAGAAAATTACCTATCTCAGAAGACTACACATTCTGAAGAAAAATGATTTATTGTAATGGCCTACAGCCCTTGAAGTTTAACATGGAAGTAAGTTATCGAATAAAATTACTGGAACTATACAGAGTATCATATTAAGTGAATATCTGAGTGGTCTCTAGGGAAGGTACTACATAAAGAATTTTAAAAGTGTGAAGAAAATATAGTACCTATACTCAAGAAGTTCTTCATCTAAAGAAGACAAGATAAATATTTAAAACTAATAAATAATAAATATAGTACTTGGGCTACTCACGCCTCCCCACTGTAGCACTATGCCTGGCTGTAATTCATGCCCTAGGCCTTTCTCATTCCTTCTTGGGATCAAAACTTACCTATTCTGTGTTCAGTTCCCTCAGAACTTTATTAAGTGACCGGTTAGTTAATTCAATGAATTAATTCTTGCATAGGTATTAATGGTATATAAGTGATTTAGCATATTAACCCAGAGGAAATAGTAATGAAGGTTTTCCAAGCCGGGTAGCAACAATCAGAGATATTTTTGTACTGGCGGATCTTCTGGACCTGTCACATCATATCACATAGACTGCCACTTTCCCCGCATGTCAAAAGGACATAATGTTTGTGAAAATGCTTTTGAAATCAAAATTAATAAAACACTATGGAATATAAATCATGACTATGGAAGGATGACACTTCTCTAAATGTCTAGATGGAAGATTCAAAAAAGTTTAATGAAGCTAACATGTAAAATAAAACTTAATAAAAAAAATGACGAAAAAAAAGCTTGAAAATAGGAAAAGAAAAAGTTAAAGTTAAAAATCCAACTACAACCAAGACTGCATAGAAGGAAACAGCTGGGTAGGATGGATCAATTAGTAGCAGCCTTAAAACCCCAGGAGTATGACTTTGATAGAGCGGGGACTGAAGTCACAATTTTAGGTCTTCAATTAGCTTCAATTCCAGGACTTTTTTGAAAATAACTACTATGTACAAGGCAATGTACTTGGTGGTGTACAAAGAAAAAACTTCAATAGTTTCTGCCATAAGAAGCTTTCTCAAAGGTAGGGACCACATCTTAAGAGTTCTTCCCCATATTTCCTAGGAGAGTGCCTTGAATATAGTATATGCTCAATGAGCATTTTATTGATTTGAGGATGGAAATGAAAGAATCTAAGTAATGGCTGACAAAGATGGCTTTTGTGGTCACAAAGAATAGAGCCTAGGTAAATGCTTCAACAGTGAGAATAATACAGAATGCCTTGGTGTTCTGTGATGTTACAGAAATAAAAAAGTGACTCATGACTCATATTAGCTGATGACTTATAGGTAGAAAGCAAATAATATTCAAGGTTAGATATGCCATTTACCTACTCCTCATGAATATAGTACAATGGAAAGAATTAAAGACCTGAGAATCTGTTTTTGAATCTTGGGTTCAGACAGACCTATCACCAGAATCTTGTAAATAGTCCAAGCATTAGGATGGTAGCAATATCAAATGAGAAAAAGGGGTATATTTGAGAGATGTTACAAAAGTGAAATCAATATGCAATGGAAACAGATTGAATATGAAGAGTGAAAGATAGGGATGTGATCTGCCTAAGATCATATAGGGTCTAAGTGTCAGATGAGGGATTTGGACACGAGTCTTCCTAATCTGAATTCCCCCAGGACTCTGTCCAACACACAATGCTGACTATATATACTGAGTGCTATAATTATTTTATCGTTAGATGCAAATAAATAGAATAATGGATAGGGTGCTGGACTTGAATTTAAAAGACCTGAGTTTAAATTTTGCCTCAGTTATAACTATGTGACTCTGACACTTAATCTCTCTCAGCCTCAGTTTCTCAAAAATGATAATAACAGTATCTATACCATTTGGTATTCCCCTAGCCCATCTCAGCTACACACAAAGATGGTCGCACTTCTTTATCTTGCCATAACCCACAAACGTATCACCTTCATGTTGAAAAATTCTGAAATCTTCTTCCAACTGTAAGCTATTAGCTTTTCATCTCTCCCTCTGCCTTCCCTTATAAAAGCCCACTCTTTATTTGTATTATGATCTCTAATCCCTTGACCCCTCAACTCTATTCCAGGTCATATACCCTGTACTAACCCACTCCTCTTTTCCCCCTCTTGATCCCGTGGTGAACCAATTCAACTTTTCACTGTCCTCTCATGAATCCCTGGCCTCTTTATCATTTTACCATTTATGCCTTAGCCTTGGCTTACTTCCCATTTGTTGTCTTTGCTCCTACACACACAGTACTGAACAAAAGTGGAGAAAATCATGAATGTTCTGACTGGGTCCACTACAAATTTATGTTGCACAACCTCAAAAGAACCCTCACTGTTACAAGGCAATCCTACTATATCTCCCTTATCAATTCACTATCTCATTTTCCACAGCAGCTCTTCCAAGCCATTTTATCCCTTTCTCAGGTCTCCCATGGTTCCCCTCCACCCCTCCCACTCTCTCAACTGAGAAGTTTGCCTCATATTTTACAGAAAAAAAATGAGATTATTTGCCATAAGCTTCCTCTTCTTCACCTTGGTAACTCAGGTACCTTCTGCCACTATCTCTACCTTCCCCTATGTCTTATATGATGAAGTATCCTTACTCTTTATTGAGGCTAACCCTTTTACCTGTTCCAGTGACACCATTCAATCCTGTTTCCTCTAACAGACAATCCTCTCTGTCATCTCCATTCTATTTTTAACCTCCCTGTCTACTAGCTCATTCCTTTTTGCCTATAAACATGTCTATATCTCCCCATTCTCCAAAAAAAAACAACTTTCTTGATCCTTTAATCCCCTCTAACTACTGTCCTTTATCTTTTCTGCCCTTTGTAGCTAAACTCTTTGAAAAATCCATTTATAGTAGATGCCTCCATTTTCTCACTTCTCACCCTCTTCTTAACCCCTTACAATCTGGCTTCTGACCTTTTGCTAAAGCTTGACGACTGCTATCACCAGCTGGTGGGTCTGCCTGCCTCAAGTCTCTCTCTACTCCAAACCATCCTCCATTTGTCTCCAAAGTATGCTTTTCTTTGCTTCCTTGTAAGTTTTCTTTTGTTTTCTGCTGTGCACTTTTTACTTTGTTCTTTTTTCCCTCTTCCCTTCCCCCAAGAAGGCTACAATTAAGCATGGATATATATGTATATATATGTGGGTAGGCATGTATGTATATTTGTGTATATATATATAGGCATGTGTGCATTATATGTATACACACATATACATATATACACATATAACTACAAAGACATATGTATAAAATACATATATTTAGATATCTATAAGCATACTCATATATAGATGTATACATTCATATGCATTTATGTAAGACTATACATGCTTATCCTCTGTTTCTCTGAGGATGGATAACCACTTCCTTCATCAGTCTGAGTCTTTCTGTATTTTTCTAACCCCACCAGCTTGTCATTTCCTACACCCCAGTAATATTTCAACTGTCTATTTTAAATAGTCTACAACAATATTGATTAATATAGCTGACATGTAGTATAGTTTCCCTATTTTTCTCTTTTGAGTAAATCTCAAAGGCTTCTTGAGGAAGGCCTGACTTTAGCTGAGACCCAAAGGAAGTAAGTGAAACTGGGAGGTAGAAATGAGGAAGAAGAGCATTCTAGGTATAGGAAGAGGGCAAGTGTCATATTCAAAGAAGAGTAAGAGGGGATCCAGCAAAGGAGAAAGAAGAGTGGTCCAGATAGATACAAGGAAAACCAGAATAGAATAATGTCCCAAAAACCTAGTGGTGATAATATCAATGAGAGAAGGATGATCAACAGCATCAAAGGTTGCAGAAAGATCAAGCAGGAAGAGAACTGAGAAAAGGCCATTAGAGTTGGCAATTAAGAGATTATTAGTAACTTTGGAAAGTGCAGTGTCAGTTGAGCGATAAGGTCAGAAGCCAGAACACTGGAAGTTAGAAATGGGGTGAGCAGAAAGGAAGTACAGGCACTGATTGTAAATAACCTGCTCAAGGAGCTTAGCCACAAATTGGAGAAGAGATATGGGCTTATAGCTGAAGTGTATGAGTGTACGGGCTTAGCGCTAACAGGAATGGATAGATCAAATGAGAGGTTTTTGAGGATGGGTAAGACATGGGCATGTTCACAGACAGCAGGGAAGCAGTCAGTAGACAGGGAGATAATGAATATTAATAAGATTAGGGATGATAAAGAAAACAATCTGCTGGAGAAGAAAGGGCGGAATGGGATCACTTGTGCATGTAGAAGGTTTTGCCTTAGCAAGGAACAAGGACACTCTTTCATGTGAGACTGGGAGGAAGGAGTAAATAGTAGAAGGAAACATCTGAATTATGTGAGATGAGGAAGTGGGCAAGCGGTTGTTCTATGTGAACAGCTTCAATTTCTTCAGAAATATGAGGCAAAGTTCTTAGCTGAGAGGGTAAAGAAAGGAGTACCTTGTGGGAGATTTGAGGAAGGTTGAAAAGGTTTGGGAATGCTGTTTTGGTGAGCAGGAGAGTGAATTGATTAGAAAGATATAAAAGGACTGCCTTGCTATAGTTGAGCCTAGTTGACACTATGTAACACAAACTTATGGTAGAGCTGACCAACACAGTTTCATCATTTTTCTTAGCTTCTTTACGGTGGGATGGTGGAAATAATCCAAGATCGGCATTTAGAGGGGCTACATCTCCTACAGGATAAAGGACAAGGGACTGGAGAGAAGAGTACAATATAAAGCTGAACTGGTTCATCAAGGAGATAAGATGGAGAAAGGAAGACAATGTAGCTAGTGCAGGGGTGATGGCCTGGGAAAAAACTGAAGGGTCTAGGGTTTGGGGGATCACAGTGAGGATGAAGACTAGGTTTAGAGTTGCAAGTCAGAGGGAGAATTAGACAACAGATTATAATCAGATAAAGGAATTTCAGAGTTTGAGAACATGGATGTGGAATATTTGTGGGTGATGGTAAGATTAAAGGCATGACTATCTATGTGTAACTATAAAGGAGTAGATCATGAAGAATGAGTAAGTTAAGGAATTTTTAGGATTATGTTATTTAAATGAGTGTATCTCTGTCTACCTATTTGTACATGTATATGTGTGTATATATATGTATGCATTTATATGTAAATGTATGTACTTGTGTATGTATGTGCACATATACTGAAATCCCTTAGTGTGAGGGTAAGAGTTGGGGAGGAGAGAAAGACTGTGATTCTCCTTTTTTACAAGAATTAAGTCATTGACAACTTCTCTACTGGAGAAGGGCTTATATTTGCATCAATTCCTTACATATCTTGGTCTATCAATCATATGATGCAAAGACCATTTGCCACTCTATAATTCCTCTTATACATCCATTGATTTTATGCAAATTCATTTAAATTTTTTAGCCAAAATCATCTACTTTTGTTTTGCATTCTTCCTTATAACTTACTGGATCAAAAATTTTCTCCTTCTAGCCAAAGTTGAGAAAGATATCTGACTTCATTCACTTCCATTTTTTAAAATGTATGACTTTTTAGATTTGGATTGTATATCCATTTTGTTTATTGTAGTATGTAGTACAAGATGTTGGTCTAAATCTATTTTCTACCAAACATTTTCCTAGCAGGTTTTATCAAAAAGAGATTTATTTGTGTTCTTATTTATGTTTTTATGTCATCAAATGCTGGATTACCCTTCTTTTTGCTATTGACTCTTGTTTATCTAATATAATAATTAATTAAACCCTTGAGAGTCAATGAGATCATCAAAAATGGTTGAGTAGAGAGAGAAAAGGGCTTAGAATAGACCAATGGGACAAGATATACACAATTATACTGCAAAAGAAACTTAGAGGGATTAATCAGAGGAGTAAGGAGAAGACCCAGGAAAAAGCAATGTTATGAAAATCCATAGAAAAGACAATAAGCAGTAAGAAGGGATGATCAGAGGTATCAAAAGCTGCAGAAAGATGATAACTGAAAAGAGGCCATTAGATTTGGAAATTGCATGATCACTAGTAACTTACTACTCTTGAGATTATATATTGAGTATAGTTTCAGTGGAATGATGAAGTTGGAAGCCATATGGAAAGGAGCTGAAGCGTATGAGGAGGGTGAGCTATTATAACTCAGTTCCTTTAGCCTTTTGCCGCATGATATTACCATGTACAGATATTAGCATTACATTTCACCTGCCACCCATTATTACCTTATTAGGAGCAAACTCCTACCACCTGTTATTTTTTCCAAACCTGTATTATATAAATTCTGGTTACTTAAGAATAAACTATCTCCAACATTCTTTCTCTCATTCCCATTTTCTTCAACTCAACCCCACCTACATGTCATTCCAATCCTATCTACTTCTTCCACTATCCTCTTTGGAATTTCTATTCCATAATGGGCAAGCTTCCCTTTATTTTGAAGGCAGCCTGAGGGAGACAGGAGGTGGTACATGGAAAGACAGCCAAACAACTCAAACACCAACTCAATCACCTCCCCTCACAAACCACTGGAGGCAGCTCAGGACTCTGAAGCAAAAGCCCCTGGAATAGCAGTGCTCCTTGGGTCACCTGCCCTGTTTCCTGGCCTCCCTAGTCATCATCCAAGGACAACAACTTCTGTAGAGACTGCATCACCATGACCACTATGGACAGGTAGGTAAAATCAAGAGGTCCAGGAATAGCATCACCACCTCCTACCACCAATGGTCCTGCTTCTAGTCTGATCCCACAGCCATAGTCCATGGAAGTAATCTTGAAGATCTGACCTGGCAGCTGCCTCTGTGCTGTCCCCTTCCCCCCACTTCTTCAGCAGCCACAGCAACAGAACCCAGAAAAGAAACTGCTTGTCACTAAAGTCTCTGGCTTGGCAAAATGGTTCTACTTCAGAAAAGATATGGTTTAATTAATAGAAATGACACTAAAAATGCATTATCATCTGCCTTATTGCTATACCCTAAAGACCACTAGACTTTGCCATCTGACTTATAGCTTTAATCTCCTATATGTGTGTATTGCCTTATAGCACTGTTTAATTTCAATCAAAACAATGACCATATCTATTATACATTTCAGTGACACTGAATGCATTTCAAAAATTATTTATGATGAACAAAATCTGAGGTTAATGTTTTAGGGGTGTTAATGTTTTAAGGGTATAAGAGTATACAATAAGGTCAAAACAACAATTGGACTTATATGGGCCAATTTACATGAAGAAGTACCAAGTCCATGTCTTTATACATATATACACATACACTTGTAAATTACTTACTAAGGTCACAGAAATTAAATAAAAGTTATATTTCTGTATTTTTCCTTATATTAACAATATTTTATAAACATAAATACAGTAAAGATAACTACTTCATGGAGTAAAATTAACAACAAGGAAAAGAGATACCTCAAGAATAATTTTAAAAAGTCGATCTACAGATTCCTTATTTCCATCATCTGCATCAAGAAGTGAAGCCATTGTTGGACTGTGGCTTGAACTTTGTTTCTCTGATAAACATTTCTTCCCTTCTTCAGTCAGAAGAATAGACAGGAATTGCATGCAGGCAGTATAGAGTTTAGGGTATGTGGTAGAAAAGCTCACACATTTGCAAACAGTATCTAAAAGGTAAAGGGAGTTCAGTTGTAAACTTTTAGATATTCCTCAAATTAAAACAGTGAAATAAGCAAATTGATCAGGGAATTAAAAATAGCACAATGTAATATTTCTAAGGAGAGAAAAAAACCTTACAGTGCATGTTACATATTTAACTTTTAATAGCAAATAAAGTGTTCATTATCAAGCCAATTTTATTAAAATAAATAGCAAAACCATTAAACCTTTATAACTTACAGAATTTTCTTTAGGCGCCCACATGTGTATCTGCATTATATAATGCCTGGCAGACTAATATGCACATAGTACAGTAAGTATTCAATTAAAAAAAATTTACACATATCAATAATAAATATCAGTCTTGTTATATATAATAAAGAATTAGAATAAATAAAAACTAATCATAATAACAGTAATTATAACAGCTTACAAATAGTATTTAAAGGTTTATAAAATAATTTTCTCACAAAAATACTGTTAGATAGCAGTGAAGAACTTCTGTGCCTATTATTAATTTATTATAATCACTATTTATTTAACAGGTTAAGCAGTTTGTCTAGGGTCACACAACTAAATGTTAGAATCAAAAATCAAAGGTCATCTGATTCCATGTATTATGCTTTCTCACCTATATCACACTGTCTCTAATGTAAATCTTTCAGAAAATAGGTTTGCATATTTGCAAACCATTAATCCTTAGCAGTTGCCTGATCTGCCCAGTTCCATCATCCTCCAGACACTAATTTCAGTCACCTATCTCTCCCACATAGCCTGGCTGGCTTTCTCTATTATATCCTGCTCAGAGTACCTATCTCTGGCCACAAGGCTTGCTTTGCCCCTGTCTGTGGAACCTGAGCCTGTTCCTTCAACCTCTCCTACTTTCCAGACACAAACAGTTGCTGATACACTCAGACAACACCTAGAGATGAACCTCTGTGAACAATGAAAATCCACGTGGACTCAATCTTCAATGATTAACATACTCCCTCTCAGTTCACCCTGTATATATCTTGTTTATATATAGTTGTTTACATGTTGTCTCTCCCATTAGAATGAGAGCTCCTTAAGAATAGAGTTTTTTTGACCTTTCTTTATTTTCCCAGTGTTTAATATAGTAGCTTCTACATAAAAGGTGCTGAATAAATGCTAGCTGACTTGACTTAAATATTTGCAAGGTATATTATATATATGCATGCATATTATAATTTAGAGAGGCAGAAAGGTGCTGGAGTGGATTGTATGATGAGGTTGAAGTCAGGAAGACTTGAGTTCAACTCTTGCTTCAGATATAAGCTATGTAATTCTGGGCCAGTCATTTAACCTCTCATTCTGTTTCTTCATCTACAAAATGGGTATAATAATAACTTTTATCTTCTTTCTTCATATGTCAGCATTTAAGATCAATAACAGGTTACGAAGGGGATGGGGGGACTAGGGAAGAGGGAAGAAGGCAGGAGACAGGGAAACGAGAGCCTCTCATCTGGGTCTGCTCTAGACAGGGTTGATCCTGACTTCTGAGTCATGGTCCAGGGTAGGCAACGAAGCAGACGGTAAGATGGGATTCCAGGGGGTCTAGGTTTAGGAAAACTTTGGGTGTAGCCAGTTACTCATCCAACCAGAGGTGGAGGCTGGGATTCTCCTTGGATCAGCAGCACTGCTTCCTTTTAGGAACTGAAGCATAGTAATGTTCCATCTCACTTATTTCAGCTCTTATAAAATATTCTTGTAGTTAAAGTCTTCGTGCTAAAGAAGTCTTTCAATGTCTTTCTAACTTGTACTTTGCTTCTAGTTTCTTTGAATATGCATCCAACTTGTAGGCTGCCTGCTCAAGAGCTACAGCTTGCTCCTAGATTAAAGTGATCTGATCCAGATAAGGCTGAAGTGCCACATATTTCTGGTTAATGGCCTTTAGCTATCTACTTATGTTTACTGCAATATCTTTTATTTCTAGATACTTCAAGCTAGTCAGTTTGTTCATATTTTCCAGAAGTTTACAGTCTTCTCTGGTGGCTGTCAGATCACCTGTCAGGTATGTGGTCATTTTGGAGAATATATCCTGGCACAACCCTGTGATGTCTGCCTCGGCAGGCTCTATGGCCTCCTTGGCTGTCTCCACCACAGCACTGTCTAGGCCGGGAAAGGGAGGAAAGAGAAAGGGTGGAGGGAAGGGTGGGGATGAAGGAAAAGAGGGGAGGGGGAGGAGAGGGGAGGGAAGGGGACAAGGATGGGGAGGAAAAAGGAAGGATGAGTCTCAGGAGATAAGGGGAGGAGGCAAAGAGTGATAACATCTATCTTACAGGGCTATTTGAGGACCAAATGATTTAACATATATAAAGCATTTTTGTTCACCTTAAAATGCTAAAGAAATTCTATTATTATTACTAAACACTAGCTAATAATATCTGCATCAAGGAAGATGAAAGAGAGATGAAACAAGGGATAGAGCACTGGAACTGGAATCAAAAAGGCCTGAGATCAAATCTGACTTCCAGAATGTATTAGCTGTGTGATCCTGGGTAAGTCATTTAATTGTTGTGTGCCTTAGAGTCTTCATCTGTAAAATGGGATAATAATAGCACTTACCCCATAGGGTTGTTGTGAGGGCTAAATGAAATATTTGTAAGCACTATGTAAACCTAACAGTACTACATAAAAGCTATTTATTACAATTATATTATTATTAAGAATAACAATTAGTATATACATGATTCTGTTTTTATTTACAATTGTATTATCTAAACTATTTACCTACTTAAACCAAGTTCAGCCACATTACCAATAATAGCAAAAGAAAGTTTTGGTTTCACAAATATATTTTATATTTCATATAGTTTGCACATGGCTACAGGCAACCAATCTCAGACAATATTTTATGTAACATTGCTAATAAAGTCATAAAGCCTTACTCAAGCAAAATCTACTAATTCTAAGAAAACTATAGGTTATGATTTAGTCATTTATTTTTCATTTACAGGGATTGCTAATTTTAAACATGCTTTAGTCTCTGCCTAGTTCATAAAAGGACTTTAGTAATCCTAATTAGCCTCATTTTAAACTAATTCACAAACTATTCAAATAATAAGCATTTGTGAATTACTTGTGGGCTAAGTAAGCAGAGGGCATACAGAAGCATAAGTGAAATGGTGCCTGCTTATACTTTTATTGTCCATTCTAGTCTTCTGTTGAAGTAGCTTCTCATTTACTCACACACGAAGCTCCATCTCCCACTCTATCTTTGTATCAGCTACCCTCAGTGCCTGGAAGGCTCTTCCTGCTAACCTCCTGACTTCTTTTAAGGCTCAGTTCCAATTCTACCTTCCATAAGAGGCCTTTCTCCATCACGCAGGTGCTATTATCTTCCCCCTCCAAGGCTATCTTCCACCTATTCTGTATTTATCTTCCATCTACTGACTTACATATATGTTGTCTCCCTGTTACAATGTAAGCTCCCTGAAAACTGGGACTACTGTTGTTTTTCTTTGGATTTCCAGTTTCACAGTCCCTAGCAAACAGAAAGTATTTCATAAAAGCTTGTTGCCTGACTGATCACTATTTTTACATATTGGCACTTTGGATTATGGTACAGGGCTTTCTTTAGGTCACATTCTGTATTACCAACAAAATCCTAATCAATGAATCTGCTTGTTGTTCTAAATACAGACTATTTAGACACATACATAAATGTAATAATAACAAAAAAGACATACATAAATGTAATAATAATAAAAAAAACCTCATAGACTACATCAGTCATAATAAGTAATAAAATGTGCTAAGGAAATTATTGTGATCTGGTCAGATTCCAGATAGGAATTCAAGGCTCCACATTTTAACAGGAACATTGACAAAGTGGAGTATATCCATCATGTCATAGCTTTGATGATAAGAGGACTTTGAAATTATGCCATATAAACATCAGCTGAAGGAATGTGAATATTGAGCCTATAAAAAGACTATTTGATATTTATCTATAATAATAATAAGCACTGACATTTGTATAGTGCTTTATAGTTCATGAAGCACTTTTACAGACATTATCTAGATTTTTCAATAGAACTTCCTGAGGTAGGCAGTGTAGAAATTATTATTCCCATTTGGAAAAAAAAAAGGCAAAAAGGGCAAACTGACCTAAGATCAGGGAACACTATTGTTCTGGTTCCAAACCTGTGTTCTTTTCACTAAACCATTTGCTGTTCAGTTGTTAGGCATGTTTGACTTTTTGTGACCCTGTGGACCATAGTCCTCCACTATCTTCCAAACTCTGTCCAAGCTCATGTTCATCGTTTCCATGACACTATCTATCCATCTCATTCTCTTCCATCTCCTTCTCCTTTTGCCTTTAATCTTTCCCAGCATCAGAGTATTTTTCATTGAGTCATGTCTCCTTATTATATGGACAAAGCATTTAAGCTTCAGCTTCAGTTTTTGTCCTTCCAATGAATAGTCAAGGTTAATTTTTTTAAGTATTGACTGATTTGAGAGCCCAAGAAATTCTCAAAAGTCTTCTCCAGCACCACAATTCAAAAGCATCACTTCTACTCACAGGAACACATTACTGCCAGAAAACTATAGCTCTGTCCATACAGACCTTTGTTGGCAAAGTGATGTCTCTACTTTTTACAATGCTATCCAAATTTGCCATACCTTTCCTTCCAAGAAGAAAAGTGTCTTTTAATTTCCTGGCTGCAGCTATCATATGCAGTGACCTTTGATCCCCAAGATATAAAACCTGATACTGCTTCCATTTCTTCTCCCTCTATTTGCCAGGAAAGGAGCAGATGCCATCATCACTAAACCATAACTACCTTTAAATATTTTAAGGGCTATCATGTAGAAGAAGAATTAAGACTATTCTAGGTGCCTGATCCCCTTTAATTCTACTACCTTCCCACTAAGATATCTCTGGTTAATCCTAAATAAATTTTGTTAGTACATAGTTAGCGCATAGTTTGCGTGCTAATTCCCCTTTCTAACTATAAACTCCTTGAAATCAAGGCCTGTTTTTGCCTTTCTTTGAATTCACAGCACTTAGAACAGAACTTGGTACAAAGTAAGTGCTTAATAATAAATGCCTGTTGACTTGACTTGTTCCAGAGGACAGAACTAAAACTAATAGGTAGGCATTGCAGGAAGACAGATTTCAATTAAATATAATGAAACTTCCTAAGAACTGGAGCTGGCCAAAACTAAATTTTGTTGCCTTAGAACAAGGGTTCTTAATCATTTTTGTATCATGGATTCCTTTGGCATTCTGGTGAAGATTTTAAACCTTTTCTCAGACTAATGTTTTTAAAAGCATAACATAAAATAATAAGATTACAAAGGAAATCAATTTTACTGAAATAAAGTTATCAAAATATATTTTTTAAAAACCAAGGTAATACATCCCAGGTTAGGAACCCTTGCCTTAGAAGGCAGTAAACTTTTCTTCCTCCTATAACCAAGGAATATGTTTAAGCAGAAACTAAATGACTACCTGTCCAGATAGATAACCTAAGAGTTCTTTCCAATTCTTTAATTCTCTGATTATGCTTTTATGTAAGTAAATTATACTTAACATTTTCCTCTGTCGAGATAAATTAACATTTTGAAACTGGGGGAAAATATGCCAGTCATACAGATTAATTTTAACTGTTAAAGTTGATTCTGTATTAAAACAATTTATATAGATTCCAAATATACAATTTTCTACCAGAAGCAGTGGAGTAAGACACCTTTTAGCAGGCCATTAGGCAAATTAGCATCTCCAATTATCATCTACCTGAAATTACTGGAGAAAGTGAGATTTGTCTTCTATGAACAGATGGATTAACTGTTCTAAATTAGAGGCCCAACTTAATATCACTGTTTGTACAAGAAGCATACAAGATTTTTCCAATACATAAAATTCCAATTGTTTAAGACAAAAAAAAAATTACAGACCTTTTCAGGAGTAACTTTCAATAACAGAAAGCCCTAATGGAGATACAAGTATAACCATAACAATGACAAGAATGTCAATAGTTCTATTTCTTGCTTTATCCCTTAATATTCCAGTTCTAAATCACACTCCACTATCACTGCCAGATATATAGAATCTTCAGAACAACAAAATACTGATTGAAAGGTAAAAAAAAAAATATTTATTCAAAGCAATCACTAGTTATCATAGAAATATAAAAGCTGTTACTTTAAAAATCATTCAATATGATATCTTGTTGAAGTATCATTCAATTTTAACAATTTATATGAACACAATTGTGTTGAAATCTACTCAAAAGTTAAAAGCAAAAACATTACCAACTGACCAACTGAAAACTAAAATTATGAAAGGGTCAAATACAGCATTCATTTTACTTTGTCATCTAAGTACTTTTATACTCATTATTACAAGGGAATTCTAATAAAATTTCAGCAATGAGGAACATGACTAAATTTGCCTTTGCTAATGTTGTCTTAAGTTCTGCTCTTTAGTTAGATCACAAACTGTTCCCGACAGGCACCCCTCTCTTCTGCCTTTTTATACCAATAACAGAAGTTTAAATGCACATGGTGAACTCAATATACAAATATAAATTATACATATAAATATACAAAACTGCTTGATTGTGGATTACTTCCTTTCAAGTACTCAATAAAGTATCCTTATCTATTGTTAGCAGGAAAATCCAAAATCATTTAAAAGCTGTTGTTACCAATAATCGTCGGCCAACCCTTTGCCAGACCTTCTATTACAGATGGAAGTGAGGACTGACTAGTTTTCCTCAGTAATGTAGCCAGGAAGTTAAATATGTCAATCCATGACTGATAAAATGCATGTCTTAATTCAGTATCTGTAAAATCAAATTCAGAAATTTCAATTAAGTAGTATTCTAAATATGCCACATGACCACAAAAGCCTCATTAAATTTTTATTTTAAATAAAAGGTTAGGCACTTGTCAACTGCAGAAAAATGTTAAAGCAGCTCAGCTCCAAATGCATTTCAATTAACTTTTCCTTTGTATTTCTGCTTTGAAAAAGAATGCTTTTTATCAGGAATTTTCAAAGCACTTTAAAAATTAATAACTATATTGTTGCGAGACATAAGTTACTGAAAATAAAGATGAGCATAAAAATACAAATAATACAAATGTGCCTTAACTGTAATGGAAAAAAGATGTAACAAGCTAAAATTAAACAGCGATTCAGAATTACCTCTGTATAATATATTACAAAGTTCTTTAGTTATTTGATAGACTTGTGCTAAAGTGCTGAAAAATATCTAACTCATGAAAAATATGAAGACAGGTCAAGCAGGCTAAAAAAGAGACCTGGCTCTTTCCTTACCCCTCAGGTCCTTCTAGTGCTAATTCTGGTGTGTGGTGGCAGTAATCCTTAGGTTTTATCAGCAAATTGGGAAGGGCCTTAATTAAAGTATGGAGAGTCTGGCTGAACAGTGCCTTGTTTCACTATTAGCAATGGTTATATATCCCTGGTGAGGAGAAGAGGAAATTATGTCCTATTGCTGTTTTTCTCCAAATGTTTTTATTTATTTTTAAATTTATTTTTGATCCCACCAAAATCTGGGATTTCACTGGTATAGGCAATTCCAGGTGAGAAAACTCCCTCTCTCAACTATTCTTGAGATATCAGCTACTCTTCTACAATTTATGGTCTTCCAGAATTTCTTCAGGCACTGAGAAATTATGTGATTTGCCCAGGATGCCAGCATGTGTCCTAGGTCTTCCTGACTCAGTCACTGGCTCTCTCTTCCTTTAAAATTCAGCAGGCATATAAATTCCAAAGAAACACAGACAGAATCAACACAAAGGCTTTATTTGTACATTACAACCAACTATCTTTACCAAATAAATATTTTATCTGTTATTTAGCATAATGTTTAATTTTTTTTTTAAAAATCATGCTTTTTCTAATCTAGAAAAACACAGATGTTGCCAATAAAGGGTCATGAACAACTTCAATTAGATCACTTGTCTCCAGTGTACCCAAAGTTTCTTTAGCTGGTGATAGTCTCAGGCCCTAACTGAGAAAAAATATTCCTAGGACTGTAGAGATCATGATACACTCTAGGAGTCAACAGTACCTAAAGGCTACTTGTTCCTCTTGACACCACGTACACTTCCTTTCTTCAAGTGTAAAATTACATTGACTTCCCTTGAACTCTCACTTTCCTAGATCCACTTAAATTCATCTAGATGACTAAGCAAGTTAAAAAAAACCTTTCTAAATATTAGCAAGGAATAAAATAAACAAGCAAATCTAGAGAGAACTATCTAGTAGAAAATAAGCCTGTAATCTTCCTGGATCAATACTACCCTCTCTCTCTAGACTAAAAACCAAAAACTGACAGATTACCAAAGTCGTCTTTAGTGCACATGGTAAGGACTGTGAAGATCTTTTCCAACAGAGGTTTTAGGAGCTCATCCTGGTTTACAAGGCTGGGATCTATCAATAAACATGACATGAAAAGTCTAGACAGAGAACAGAAATACTCCAGTAGGAACGAAACCTGTTGAATGAAAACAAGCAAGAAACAGAATGAATCATAGGACTGAGCTGGAAAGAACATAAGAGATGATCTACTTCAACTCTTTTTTACAGTTGAAAAACTGGGATTGAGATTAGTTACGTGACTTGTCATATATACAATAATACATAAGAAAGCCAGAAACCAAGCTCCTTTGATTCAAACTCCAAAGTTCCTCCCCAAAATAGTACACTTTAAAACACATTTAAATGTAAATCGTCATTTCCCCTGCCCCAAGCAAGACAATATCATCACCTAGTAAAATGAGAATATATGGAACCATCCTAAATTATAAAAATAAAGGAACCTAGGCAAGCATCAAGCTTGACATGCAAGGCAGAAACACTTCAGACTTGACATATTACTAGGATGACATTAATAGTAATATGAACATAATGGTTAATTCGTGACAGCAAGCACTCGTCTATTTTCAATGCTACAGTTTAATGAAAACACATGTGTACATACAGACACTTCTGAGATATCAGCACTTGAACAAAAAAGAAACTAAAAATTATAGTGCTCGAGGGTAGAGTGTTATGGACTCTTCTGGGGAAATTCAAATCTATTAATATTATCAATTAATAAGCTCACATTCTTCCAATACCATAAATTACATGAATAACATATATTATGACAATGTCACAGTTTGGCTTACTGTTAGGTACAGCAATTCATAAACTTGATAGTTCACTTTTCCTTCCTCACAAACTGATTTACAGTATCATTCATATCTTCTATTTATATTTCATAAGATTCATATTCTGGAGCCTCATTATACTATGTGGGCTGTTACTCTGATGGTGGTATTCAGTTCAAAGTTACATATGGAACATAAGCTATGATGTGTCTTATTAAGCTAAAATGGCTTTGGGTACAGGTCTAGCAGTGGAATAGATGTATAATGTCCTAGGATGAGTCTAAGTTTGGACAGGCTAATCACCAGAGAACTGCCCATAAGATGTTGAACTTTTAAAGTTGGTGAAACTCATGAAGATCAGTTCTACTAAGCTGAAGAGGGGGAGCCTTGTGATCTGCACTGGTAAGCATCTATGCTGATGAAATAAAAGATCCTGAAATGCTGAAATAAGTAATATTTATCCAAAGATCAGATTTCTGACAACTTCAACCATCTACAACAGACATAAACATGGAAGTGAAAAAAATACCTCAAAGAAACTTGTTTTCACCAAATTCAGAATTTTTAATTCTTAGAAAGCACATTAAATAACATTGAAACACTTGATCAGACAACTGCAGTAAGGCAATACATGAATTATACAGAAGATCTTAAAAAAAAATCCTACACAGCGGAGTAGAAAGACTCACTGTATGCTAGCTCCGAACCCACAGCCCATGCATTTAATGTAAGAAGAGCTCCCCACAAGTTCTGGATCACTGCAGGGTGTGCAGAAACACAGTGGAAGAGATTTCTGTTCCAGAGAGCCCTGGAGAGCGGTCCCCAGGGTCCGTCGCGCCCTGGAAAGCGGACCCCACTCCAGTGCTGCCCTGGCTGCGGCCCCAGAGAAACTGATCCAAGTAGGCTTCAGGGACGGAAGCTCCGGCGGCCGGAAAGGTCACTCCACCCACAGAAGCTACAGGTCAGTGAGAGAGACGGCTGAGCTGGCCGAGAGGGGAGTGGGGTGTCTCTGTGGCTCAGGCCCCCTCGGGAGGAAGTGGCGGAGGCAGGGGCAGGAAGCGGCGGAGGCAGAGGCAGCAGCAGCGGCCCCCGGGACTCCCCAAGCAGCAGGCACGATCTTCATTACTGAAAGTCTCTGCATAAACCACCTGAAGGAGCTGAGCCTGGGAGCTGGCCCTGCCCCACCCGCTCCATTACTGAAGGTCTCTGCATAAAGCCCCTGAGGGAACTGAGACTGGGAGGCGCCCCTGCCCCCACCCCAGCACCAGAACTAAAGCTCACATTGAATAGCAGCCGTGCCTGCCACGGAAAGCCCATTTGAATCTCAGACCCCAAGCACTAGCTGGGCGGATCTAGGCGGGGGTGGACAGGAATCTCAGAAGTCAAGTAATTGACTGGGAAAATGCCCAGAAAAGGGAAGAAAAATAAGACTATAGAGAGTTTTTTTGAACAGATGCAAATGATCCCGACTTTTGGATCTGACGACGAGGAGGACATATTCTTGCCATCAGGGAAAGATGTGGAGGGCGGGGCCTCGGTACCCCAGACATCCCAGGGGGATGTCGGGTGGGCTCAGGCCTTGGAAGAGCTCAAAAAGGATTTTGAAAAGCAAGTTAGACAGGTGGAGGAAAAACTGGGAAGAGAAATGAGAGAGATGCAAGAAAAGTATGAAAAACGGGTCAATACCTTGGTTAAGGAGACCCAAAAAAATGCTGAAGAAAATAACACCTTGAAAAATAGGCTCACTCAATTGGCAAAAGAGGTTCCAAAAGCCAATGAGGAGAAGAATGCTTTCAAAAGCAGAATTAGACAAATGGAAAAAGAGGTTCAAAAGCTCATTGAATTTAATAGTTCTCTCAAAATTAGAATGGAACAGATGGAGGCTAATGACTTTCTGAGAAACCAAGAAATCACAAAACAAAACCAAAAGAATGAAAAAATGGAAGAGAATGTGAAATATCTCATGGGAAAAACAACTGACCTGGAAAATAGATCCAGGAGAGACAATTTAAAAATTATGGGACTACCTGAAAGTCATGATCAAAAAAAGAGCCTAGACATCATCTTCCATGAAATTATTGGGGAAAACTGCCCTAATATTCTACAACCAGAGGGCAAAATAAGTATTGAAAGAATCCATCGATCACCACCTGAAAGAGATCCAAAAAGAGAAACTCCTACAAACATTGTGGCCAAATTCCAGAACTCCCAGCTCAAGGAGAAAATCTTGCAAGCAGCTAGAAAGAAACAATTCCAGTACTGTGGAAATACAATCAGGATAACTCAAGATCTAGCAGCTTCTACATTAAGGGATCGAAGGGCATGGAATAGGATATTCCAGAAGTCAAAGGAACTGGGACTCAAACCAAGAATCACCTACCCAGCAAAACTGAGTATATTACTTCATTGGAAAATATGGTCTTTCAAGGAAACAGAGGACTTTCAAACATTCCTGATGAAAAGACCAGAACTGAAAAGAAAATGTGACTTTCAAACACAAGAATGAGAAGAAGCATGTAAAAGTAAACAGCAAAGAGAAGTCATAAGGGACTTATCAAAAGTGAACTGTTTACATTCCTACATGGAAAGACAATATTTGTAATACTTAAAACTTTTCAGTATCTGGGTAGTTGGTGGGATCACACACACACATGTACATGTGTGCACGCACACACACATACACACACGCATACACATACAGAGACAGAGAGCACAGAGTGAATTGAATAGGATGGGACCATATCTTAAAAGAAATTAAGGTAAATGGTGAAAGAGAAAGGTAGGAGGAGGAAAGAGGGTGAACTGGAATGGGGTAATTATATGTCATTTAAGAGGCAAGCAGGAGACCTTTTAGTGGAGGGAAAAAGAGGAGAGCTGAGAAAAAAAAAAAAAAAACAAGAAGATTACCCTCATCACATTTGACTAAAGGAAGGAATAAAATGCACACTCATTTTGATATGAAAACCTATCTTACAGTACAGGAAAGTGGGGGAGAAGGAAATAAGCAAGGGGGGGCATAATGGAAGGGAGGGCAATGGGAGAAGGGAGCAATTTGAAGTCAACATTCAGGGAGGGACAGGATCAAAAGACAGAATAGAAACAATGAGGGGCAGGATAGGATGGAGGGTAATTCAGTTAGTCTTACACAACACGACTATTATGGCAGCCATTTGCAAAACTACACAGATAGGGCCTATATTGAATTGCCTGCCTTCCCAAAGGGAATGGGTGGGGAGGGAGGGATGGGGAAAATTTGGAACTCAAGTTTTAGGAACAACTGTTTAGTATTGTTGTTGCTACTAGGAAAGAAGACATACAGTTAATGAGGAATAGAAAGTCATCTGGCCCTACAGGACAAAAGAGAAGATGGGGACAAGAGAAGGGAGGGATGACAGATGAGAGGGCAGATTGGAGACAGGGAAAATTAGATTGCTAGGTGTATTGGGGTGGGGGGAGGGGATAAAAAGGGGAGAAAAAATTGGAACCCAAAATTTTGTGAAAATGAATGTAAAACATTAAATAAATAAAAATTAAAATTAAAAAAAAAAAGAAATAAAGAACAACTTAAAAAAAAAATCCTACAAACGAAACATAAAAATGTAGCAAGAACAGAAAGGGCTCTGCACTGAGTCAGCAGACAATAGTGCCTTCCACAACAAAATTTTAAAACTATCACAAATTATAAAAGGAAAAGAGTCTGCGCCATTTCCTACGGGGCAAACAACCTTATATATACATGAATGTCAAAAAGGTACAAGGATCTCACTCTAAATGTAGCAGAATACCCTTCAGCGAAGTCCTGCTCTGATACATAGAGGCCACAAATTTAGAGCTAGAAGGGACTCAGTGGTCATCCATCCCAACTTCCTCATTTTGTTGATAAGAAATCTGAGACCAGAAAGACCATAACTCACACTGCAATAAGTAGCAGATTTGAATCAGGTCTTTGACTCCAAATCCAACACTCTTTCTATCGTCCTATACTTCCTTTCCTACAAACTCTATCAAAGAAGCATGAGATTTACTGGTTACACCTAACTAGAAATAAAGACTGGGTTTTGGGCCTCATTTGAGGGTTGAGCTAGCTAAGTTTGGGTGACCAGTGGGCTGGCCATCAGATCATTTACTCTGGCCAGCAATTCATGAAACTCTCTAAGATGTATGAGAAGGGATTACATTCTTATTTATGGGTATAATAACTGAAGTTCATAATGATGACCCTTAATTATCAAGAAAGGGACATATTATATTCAGAATGTTCTATAACTTCTTAAAGAATATCTTAAATATATTTTTTACAAGATTGCCATAAAAAGCTAAATTTTTTTTAAAAAATAGTATTGGGCTTGAAGGTAGGAGCTTCGGTTTGGAAAATATGCTTGTATAGATCATCTAATCTCCTATGAATTATCTATAGATGAAGAA
The DNA here is from genome assembly GCA_023548195.1 of Bettongia penicillata ogilbyi. Classification (NCBI taxonomy): domain Eukaryota; kingdom Metazoa; phylum Chordata; class Mammalia; order Diprotodontia; family Potoroidae; genus Bettongia; species Bettongia penicillata. Next base: position 928,317 of record JAJHZJ010000183.1, read on the forward strand.
TCACTACATAATTATTTCGTGTTCAAAGCAACACCAAAGAGATAATTTTTACTTTCCTTTCCCAGTCAACATTTCTTGATTCTAATAAGCACAAAGTAATATATCAGATATGCATATACTGGATATTTAAATAAGAAAATATGCCATAGTGAAAGAAGCGTTATAGGCATAAAAACATAACACACTTACGTTAAATTAGTACCAATGACTGAGTCATTTATTCAGATCAGTTTAACTTTGGCTGACCACTTTGAAATATTTTGTGTTCCCTAGCCCCCACCTTAAACATGTTTCCCAATCTCCAATTTGTAGCTGTTCACATATGTCATGTCTTATGAGTACCTTTTAGATCAGGATATTGATTCTACAGTTTAACTACTTATGAAATATAAAGATTTTTATTAAATGATAATGAACTTTGGCACCAAAAGCAGACCACTGCATTTGCTATTCCCCCCCAAAAAAAGTGTAAATAGTATTAATGTTGCCATTAAGATCATTCGAATGATATTTCAAAATATTATTTTGTCCACTAAGTATTACAGTTTGATAATCTGAGCTGTGTTGCTTAATTTTTAGTTAATTTAAATTAATTTTTAAATTTTTTTTTAATTTTTACTTTATGAAGTAACTTAGTGAAATTATAAAATGGAATTAGATAAATATAACCATTTCCTGTATCATAATTATTGATATTGAATTCTTTTGAATTCTTTTGAAGCTCCATATTTCTTTGTATATAATTAAAGCAGCTTTGGAACAAAATTCGAACAATTTATTAGGTACTAACATATTCACCAGCACTTCCTATATTGCTAAGCCAATGTAATATGCTTTAAAGGTCTGTAATTTAGTGTTATAATGTTAATTTTAGACGATGTCTGAGAGTATTAGGAGCACAAATCATAACAGTATCAACTGTGGTGAAAACTTTTAGAAACATTCTTGGGGTTCTTTGACTATTTTTTTTTTTAATCTAGAGTGTATGTAGTAAGTTCATAATAACTTCCAATAGCCTGGACATAACAAACCTAATGCTCAGTAGGTCAGTGGGAAAAGAGACAAGTAAACTGCATTAAATGTACATGCTGTAAGTTGTAAAGGAGTAAGAAAAGTCCTCATTTTTATGGCTTTTCTTATTGGGGATATCAGGGGCCATTTATGAAATAAATATTTATTAAATAGTAATTAAGTAATTGAATAAAAAGTCAATTATTAAGCACAGCTCAATGTCAAACTGAGGGCTACTGATACAAATACAAAAAGCAGACTTTTCCCTATGTGGTGAGGAGTTGGAGGAACTAGGATATGTGAAGATACTATTGAGACATCCAGGGAACAGGGAGTAAAATAAAGCATGATTGGGGACTGAGTGAAACAGCGCAACAAGTAAGGCCAAACTTCCAGTGTTGAAATGATTAAAATCTATACTTTAACTTACTTGTAGATATTAACTTCAGAGATTTAAAAAACACAGAGAGAAAATGATAAAGTACGACAATTTTTAAAAACATACTTAAAAGCATGCACCTATTAACTTTTGAAAATGAACGCAATTCAGAGTCAAAATTTTAATGCACTCCATTTACGTGAAAACATACATAAAACCTACAGAGATGACATAGTCCAAACAACTTATTTTTAGATAAGGAAACAGTGTTCTAAAAAATTACGTGACTTTGGCTAAGATCATATACTGCTAGGTAGAGCTGGACTAGAATCTAGGTCTCTAAATAAGTTGTTCTTGATCAGGTCTGACTCAGAACAGCTCAGAACAGGGTCAGCGTTAGAACAAAATGAGACTCTTGTAGACATATCACTTTTAACAAAATAAAGTTTGCTTAACATTGGCATAAAAAAAGGTACTCTGAAAAGATCTAGCATTGGTTCAGTCCCCAACAGCTCTTCTCACCTTCCCAATTGCCACAATGGAACAATTGGACAGAACATCATATTGACTCATGCTACAGTGGAAAATCTATCAAGCCCAAGGAGTCTTGTCTACTGGAGTCTTAGCCATTTATACCTTAGGACACTGTGAAGCTAGGTCAATGGGCTGAGCCTTAATCAGCACCCTAACTAATTAAATACTGAAGATTGTGCCTTCTTAGAGAAAAACTAGCCTAGGTAGCAGGGACCTTCCAGTCTTCTCAGGTCATGTATATTTAATTTCTAGCTGTGCAAAGTAAACTACCGCCATGTGTCCCAACCATAGTTGTAGATATTGCTCCTACCTCCTACACTATTCCATTACTATTTTCATTATAATAACCATGCTGCCTCATATTTAAGCTAAACCTTTATAAGTCAAAATTCCATGAAGATTTTATGTAAGGATAATGTTATGAGCTTCCATATGAAAAACACTGTTACCCACCTTCAAACCATCAAATTAAGTAGTAACCTTTTGTGATACTTAAGTAAGCAAAAGACAACTCACCTGAGCTTTAACATGTACAACAGGAGTTGAGTAAGGCAAAGAGATGCTGAGCTCTTGAATGCATTTCTCCAACAAAGAAACATTAAAAGCCCTAAATGAAGTAGAAAAAAGAAAAGCAGTTTAGATAGTTGGTGCAGTTTTTCAAAATAGCAATAATTCACAATTTAAAAGTGTAAAGAAACTTAAGGGAACAAGAACAAAAATTAGTATTAAATAGTTCAAGAAAGACCAGAAACTTACAAAATAGACAAAATTAGCACCCGTAAAATTTCAAAAGGGATTATACAAATACTAGGGAAAGAAACCATGAGATTAATATATAAGACAAAGTAGTCCAGAAATGTCCTATGTCCCTTAAAAAAACATTCAAGGCAGGCAGAAATCTAAGCCTCCTCTAAGAAGGAAAAGAAAGAAAAGAGAAAATCTAGATTCTCCTAAAATAAGAATCACATGGATCAGATCAGTCAATCAATCAGCTTTCACTAAATTTATCTGACAGGCACCGTAAGACAACTGAGAACACAGAAAGAAAATATAATATATACTGGGGGTGGGGGTAGGGGTAGTAAAAAACATATTCACAGATAAGTAAATAACGACTATATACAAAATAAACACTCTAGTAAGAATGCACTGAAAATGAGAGAAATCAGGATGTGATCAGGGTGTTTTTAAAGGATGTGGCATGAATGAGGTGTGCCTCAAAGGTAACAAGAAGTTCAAAGAGTTAGAAATAAGGGGCATAAGGGAGTAAGGTGAAACCTGAGTAGAATGAGGGGTAGCTCTACTCTTTTTTCAGTTCTCCATTCCCCCTTACAAGTACTATCTTACTGAATCAGCATATAAATTCCTAAAAGTGAAGGGTTAAGGTGACTCAGGTCACAAATCTGGATGACTAGAAGAATGATGGTGCCACTAGCAGAAATAAGGAAATGATAAGAACAGGTGCATTTAGGGGTAAATATAGTTCTGTTTTGGAACTAATGAGTTTAAGATGCATATGGTACATCCATGTGACAGCTTACATAAGACTCTATTCCTAAAAAAAGGTAAGCTCTAAAAAAGTAGGAGCTAAATCAAATCACCTAGGAAAGATATTAAACTAATTAGGAGATTTAGATGAGAAAGATAAAAACAGAAATAAGATATAACTTACAAAGTACATGGAAGAAAATATTCCCTAAACCTTTGCAAGACTTCCAGAAAAACAAAAAAATATAGAATGCTGCTCTACCAAAGTCTCTAATGATTGCCTTTTATCTCAACTACAAACTCTTAACTGGTCCCTCATCTCTTCTTTCTCAACTTATCCTACATATAGCAGTGAGAATGTTCTTCAAAAGTCGTTTTTAGGTATCTACAAGAATTTCCAACTGTCTGGCAAATCCACTGGGCAACCATCCTGCCATCAACATTACCTGAGTACCATAATAGGTACCATGAAGAAATGAGAATGATCCATTCTTTAGAAGTTAACATTAAAAAAACAGGATATATGGAGAAAGTACTTGAGACTAAGCAACATATAAGTACACAAAGAGTAATAAAATATGGCAAATATTAATCCATTTAAGAGCAGTGGCCCTTTTCCCCATGCCTTGACCAGATTGAGGAAATGATTCTTCAAGGATATTTAAAAAGTTGTTAGTATGGTTTGTTTGATAAAACAGCAACTGTTACTCAACAACTGTTTCCCTTGTTTAACCCTGACTATGGAATTTTGTCTTTATTTCTGAATACTATGAATTTAATGAAAACCTTTTCTGAGGAGGGAAATTCCAATTGGGAGGGATAACTTCTGTTTTAAGTGCCTACTTTAGGTAGGCTTGCTGACTTGACTAAAACTGAACAAAAATGTTCTGAAAGTTAGTTAATAACTTCAAATGAGTCCTGACTAGAAGAAGCATGAGTAAGGTAAAAATTAATCTAGTTCTTTTATACCATCAAATCTATTCATTAAGCTAATAACATTTTAGTCTCGTACCCACAGAAAGCCTTTAGGATGCTGGTCTTATGGAATGCAGATACAGTATTCTTTGGAACAACTATCAACAGGTTGTCCAACAGGCTGCACATTGCTGAAAGAAGAGGAGGAGTTACAATACACTGCTTTGACAAAGGAGCAGGAAGGGGAGAATCTTCATGACTTGAAGGGGATGTTGTGGTGTCACTCTGACCTATCATAAAAAATAAAAAAGAACACAAAAATAAGGTTAAATTTATTTTCACATATGATCATTTAAAACTTCTCATTTTTAGAGGGGGCAGCAAAGAGAATGCTGGATTTGGAGTGTGAAAGCCCCCAAGTTCAAATCACACCTCACATATGAACTGAGCAACCCTGGACAAGTCACTTAATCTCTCTCTGCTTAAGTTTCCTCATCTATAAAATGGAGATAATAAGAACACAAGCCTCACAGGGTTGTTGTAATGATACACTAAGATAATATTTGTAAAGCGCTTTGAAAACCTCAGAGCTATGTAATGCTATCTACTATTAGTAGTAGTATTGACCATTTTCATAACATGTAACTAATTACAATGTATAATTTCCTTATTAAGTAGGAGAGTGACAAATCATTTGTTCACATTTCTAAAAATATGGAAACTGAATTGATTTACCCAAGTTAGCAAAACGAAGCCATGTCAGTGGTCAAAATGATAGCATATATATAATTTGTTATTTGTATTCTGAAGAAAACTCCCAACTTAAAATTATAAACCTGGGAGAAAATTTAATACTATGATTTTTTAAAAAAAGAAAATACAATTCAAGAAATTTCAATGAATCAGATAAATTTATCCCAGTGGAAAAATTAAAATATTTGCTGATTATGCAGCTTGGTATACTAAACAGAATTCTGGCTTTAAAGCTGAGAAGCATGGAATGAAATCATGTCTATAACTTATATATATATGTACACACACATTATATACAATATATTGAAAGTACAAACAAGAAAGGTAGGCACTACAATAGAAGATTTGACCATTCTAAATTTAATTTAATAAATATATTTAATAAATTTAATAAATATATTTTCTTGCTACTTTAATGGACTGGAATTATCCTCATTATTTATGAGGGTCCCAAATTTGACAGAAAATCAGTAAGCTATCTTGTATATTGATATATCATTGATTTAAAAATCAGTCTTATGTGGGAGTTGGCTGGAAATTATTGCTATCTATATATATTTTGGGTTTGGTTTTCAATTTCTAAACTGGCACAAAGGATTTCTAGCCACTCTGAAAAATGATGCAATGGTTTCTCAGTTTAAAAATATGCACATTATCTAACAAGGAAAAAAAGCTATTGTTAATTAGAAAGGTAATAACTTTTCTCTCCTATATAAAAAATATCTCCTATATAAAAAAAAAGCATTTTTACCTTTAGCTATTACTTTGAGAATATGCTAGCAAATAAATTCAAAATAATTATTTATTACAAGTTTCTAGGATAACTGCAAAACACTATTCTGATATTTACAACACTATGCATAGATTTTTTTTCTCTCAATAAGAGGAGAACATATTGTGGTTATTTGGTCAAGTTTAAACCCTAGTATAACTGATCATCTACTGTAAGAGTTCTTAGACTGATTTTTTTTAATATTCTGATAACTAGATTTCAATATAATTAGTTTCCCTTGTAATCCTATATATTTTATTTTATAATTTAAAAACATCATTCTAAGAAGGGGTTCAGAGACTTAACTAGCATTTAGCACACTGTGTGGGCACATAATAAGCACTTAATAAGTGTATGTTAACCTAACTTGACCAGTGTCAAAGGGGTCCATGTGGCGAAAAAAAAAAAAGGTTAGTAATACCTCATCTCCTCTAAATGTTGAATGTATGCAAACTCTAAGCACCACACACAACAAAGGAACCATTATGTGAAATGATGAGCTTGTAAAGATGCTATATTTCTGCAATTATTGTATTAATTCAACATCTCTACATATTTGGCTTTTTTGCATGTGCTACTCTCTATAAAACTCAAGCAATTATATTTCTACAATTTGATGGTTATATTTATCATATCAATACAACTCAAAATGGGAAATTGATTACTAAGCTGAAAGAATCCAATGAAAATTCATGAAGAATTAAAAACAAATTATAATCTTTTTAAAAGTTTATTTTTACATCATCTTATCCTTCCAGGCAGTTTTCTTTTCTCTTCTGTTTTTTGTTTCAAAATCCGTTTTCCATTACTGCAAATTTTTCATATCAGAGACTTACTGTTTTTGCCTAAAACCCAATGTAAAACTTATAAAAAAACAAAGAATAGGTATATGGCAACCATAAAAATACATTATAAAATATATTTCAAAGAGAACAGAATTGGAGGTTATTTCCAACAATGAATGTGAAAACTTAAAAAACAGCAACTATGATTTCCTTTGTATGACTACTTCCTCCATCACTACAAATTACCAACCCTCTATACCTTAAAACTAAAGAATATCAGAGTTAAAGGGGAGATTAGAAGCTTCCTAGTCCCAAATCCTTTTACACCATACCAGACATCACCCTTTCCTTGAAGGCTTCCAAAAAGGGAAACATTACCTCCCAGGGATGTCTACTCCCCTTTCGGGAAACTTAATTGCTAGGAAATCTTTCCTTATGTTGACTCTGACACTTTACAACTTGTCCTACTCATAATTATGCCTTGTGGGGTCAAATAGAGTAAAACTGTTTCCATACAACTTGCCTTTCACATACCTGAGGACAGCTACCACACTGACTGACTCAGTACTACTATGTCTTCTCCTAACTTAAACATTTTCAGTACCTTCAACTGATATTCATAAAACATAATCTGGAGGTTTTTAGACATTCTAGTTCTTCCTTGGGTATTCCCCAAGTTATCATAGTAGTTGCCTGAATGCGGAATCTGAAAATGTAGGGAACTGAGCATACTCCAGATGTGGATTTATGCAGAGTTCTATCATTTGCTTAGTCTTGAAAATTACTACTCTTTTAATGTAGCCAAAAACCATACTCCATTTCTGCTTCCCATATTATATTGTTGATTCACATCAGTCAGTCAATAAAGATTTACTAAGCTTATTATGTGCTGAGCACTGAGTTAAACACTCGGGATACAAAGACAGATAGTCTCTATCTTATCTAATCCACCTGTATTATTACATACAGGTGGGTACACACTAAAACCCCAAGATCTTTTCTGGATGAACTGTATTATAGCCCTACCGTTTCCATTTTGTACTAATGAAGTTAAAATTTCGAATCTAAGTAAAACTTACCTATATTAGAACTCATCTTACTAAATTTAGTCTAATGATATAGCACAGAGGTGTCAAACTTATAGCCCTAGCAATAAAGCCTGAACCAAATTAAGATATAATTGAGAAATGGTTAACAAAATAAATTAAAATACAATATTGTAAAGAAAATGCTAATTTGTAGTTTTCTAAGTCTAGCATGCATGGATCTTTTCTATTTGAGTTTGACATTGCTAATTTGTTCTAAGATTTCTTCACCTGTGTCATTCAGCATGGAGGCTATCTCCCACCCTTTTGTGTCATCTTCAAATCTACCTTTATCCAATTCTGTGATAATAAATGTCAAAGAGCAAAACACGGAGCCCTCTACTGGATATGTGATTCCAAACTGACATCCTACCATTTTTTGGATCTGATCATTCAACCAGTTTTGAATGCATGTAACAAATCTATCACCTAGTCAACATCACTTATCCTTTTCAGGGAGAAGAACCATGAGAGAATTTGTCAAATATCTTATTAAAATCTCATGTCTACAAAATTCTAACACAGCAAGCAGACAATTTCATGAGTTAAAGCAAAAACTGTTCATCACATTTTAGTTATGACTCTCCCTGAATTTAGCTCAGTGAGTTCTCAGATAATGGACACAGAGTCCATCACTAGGTCTATAATAGAAGCTTTCAGATTGGGAGGTCGTGATCTGCTGGCACAGTCTCTAAAAACTATCAGTTATTCTGCCTTCAAGGGTATGGCAGCAGAAAGGAAGGAGAGGAAACTTTAAAAGTTAATCCCTCAGGAAAGATGAAAGAGAAGGTACGAAAAATAGCCCCTACATAGTGCTGCTCAGCATCATCAAAATGAACTGAGAGTATTTAACAAAAGGCTGAAAGGTAGGGCTCTAGACTTCTCCTACCATCTTGATGCCTCAATATGTCTCATTTCTTCATTCTGAAGTTTCCTCTCCTGGAAAGGAGTTCACAACATTTAAAGTATAAGTAGGCAGCCAGTCATGTGGGAAAAAAAAGATAAAGTGCTGGCCTTGGAAGACTGGAATTCAAATCCAGCTTCTGATACTTACTGGCTGTGTGATTCCCCTGGGCAAATCACTTAACCTCTGTTTTGTTTCAGATTCCTCAACTGTCAAATCATAGTCCCTACCTTCTGGGGTAGTTGCAAGGATCAGAGATATGTCTTATGCACTTAGGTGCTTAAGAAAGGTTTGTTCCCCTCCTCCCTTTTCTTCACTATCTCCCTCCGACTAGATGACTTTTCCCAGAATTTTCATTTAAAAAGATCACCCAGGCTGCTGTCTCATCATTTCCAGGCTGCACTCAGGACTACTTCTACCAAGTCCTGGACTGCATGCTTTGGTCTCTGCCCTTACTTTTCAACCTCCTTTTATGTGTTAGAATGTAAGCTCCTTGAGGGCCGGGACTCTTTTTCTTTTTTTTTCCTTTTTTCTTTTTTTAAATATTTATTTATTTAACTTTTTACATTCGTTTTCACAAAATTTTAGGTTCCAAATTTTCTCCCCTTTTATCCCCTCCCCCCACCCCAATACACCAAGCAATCTAATTTTCCCTATCTCCAATCTGCCCTCTCTTCTGTCATCCCTCCCTTCTCTTGTCCCCATCTTCTCTTTTGTCCTGTAGGGCCAGATGACTTTCTATTCCTCATTAACTGTATGTCTTCTTTCCTAGTAGCAAGAACAATACTAAACAGTTGTTCCTAAAACTTTGAGTTCCAAATTCTCCCCATCCCTCCCTCCCCACCCATTCCCTTTGGGAAGGCAGGCAATTCAATATAGGCCCTATCTGTGTGGTTTGGAAATGACTTCCCTGATAGTCGTGTTGTGTAAGACTAACTGAATTACCCTCCATCCTAACCTGCCCCCCATTGTTTCTCTTCTGTCTTTTGATCCTGTCCCTCCCCAAGAGTGTTGACTTCAAATTGCTCCCTCCTCCCTTTGCCCTCCCTTCCATCATGACCCCCCCCTTGCTTATTTCCTTCTCCCCCACTTTCCTGTACTGTAAGATAGGTTTTCATACCAAAATGAGTGTGCATTTTATTCCTTCCTTTAGTCAAATGTGATGAGGGTAATCTTCTTGTTTTTTTTTTCCTCAGCTCTCCTCTTTTTCCCTCCCCTAAAAGGTCTCCTACTTGCCTCTTAAATGACATATAATTACCCCATTCCATTTCACCCTCTTTCCTCCCACTACATTTCTCTCTCACCATTTCCCTTAATTTCTTTTCAGCTATGGTCCCATCCTATTCAATTCACTCTGTGCTCTCTGTCTCTGTATGTGTGTGCATGTGTGTGTGCGTGCATGCGTGTACATGTGTGTGTGTGGTCCCACCAACTACCCAGATACTGAAAAGTTTTAAGTGTTACAAATATTGTCTTTCCATGTAGGAATGTAAACAGTTCACTTATGGTAAGTCCCTTAAGACTTCTCTTTGCTGTTTACGTTTTCATGCTTCTTCTCATTCTTGTGTTTGAAAGTCAAATTTTCTTTTCAGCTCTGGTCTTTTCATCAAGAATGACTGAAAGTCCTCTGTTTCATTGGAAGACCATATTTTCCCCTGAAGTATTATACTCAGTTTACCTGGGTAGGTGATTCTTGGTTTGAGTCCTAGTTCCTTTGACTTCTGGAATATCCTATTCCACGCCCTTCGATCCCTTAATGTAGAAGCTGCTAGATCTTGAGTTATCCTGATTTTATTTCCACAATACTGGAATTGTTTCTTTCTAGCTGCTTGCAAGATTTTCTCCTTGACCTGGGAGTTCTGGAATTGGGCCACAATGTTCCTAGGAGTTTCTCTTTTTGGATCTCTTTCAGGTGGTGATCGATGGATTCTTTCAATACTTATTTTGCCCTCTGGTTCTAGAATGTCAGGGCAGTTTTCCCCGATAATTTCATGGAAGATGATGTCTAGGCTCTTTTTTTGATCATGAGTTTCAGGTAGTCCCATAATTTTTAAATTGTCTCTCCTGGATCTATTTTCCAGGTCAGTTGTTTTTCCCATGAGATATTTCACATTCTCTTCCATTTTTTCATTCTTTTGGTTTTGTTTGGTGATTTCTTGGTTTCTCAGAAAGTCATTAGACTCCATCTGTTCCATTCTAATTTTGAGAGAACTATTCTCTTCAGTGAGCTTTTGAACCTCTTTTTCCATTTGTCTAATTCTGCTTTTGAAAGCAGTCTTCTCCTCATTGGCTTTTTGAACCTCTTTTGCCAATTGAGTGAGCCTATTTTTCAAGGTGTTATTTTCTTCAGCATTTTTTTGGGTCTCCTTTACCAAGGTATTGACCCGTTTTTCATACTTTTCTTGCATCTCTCTCATTTCTCTTCCCATTTTTTCCTCCACCTGTCTCACTTGATTTTCAAAATCCTTTTTGAGCTCTTCCAAGGCCTGAGCCCACCCGACATCCCCCTGGGATGTCTGGGGTACCGAGGCCCCGCCCTCCACATCTTTCCCTGATGGCAAGAATATGTCCTCGTCGTCATCAGATCCGAAAGTTGGGATCATTTGCATCTGTTCAAAAAAACTCTCTATAGTCTTATTTTTCTTCCCTTTTCTGGGCATTTTCCCAGTCAGTTACTTGACTTCTGAGATTCCTGTCCACCCCCGCCTAGATCCGCCCAGCTAGTGCTTGGGGTCTGAGATTCAAATGGGCTTTCCGTGGCAGGCACGGCTGCTATTCCATGTGAGCTTAAGTTCTGGTGCTCGGGTGGGGGCAGGGCCACCTCCCAGGCTCAGTTCCCTCAGGGGCTTTATGCAGAGACCTTCAGAAATGGAGCGGGTGGAGGTGGGGCAGTCTCAGACTCTCTTTCTACTAATATTTGTGTTCCTAGTGTTTAGCACAATAAGTACTTAACAAATGCTATCTGAATGTGTTTTGTGCAATGATGAGGTACAGAGGGAGGTTTTTTGCAGGGCAGCAAGCATGAATAGGAGAAATTAATACATTTTGCTAAAGAAGGATAAATTCTAGACTGTGTATAAAGGGCCAACTACCTCCTTTACAAAAGTGTAAGGGAAAATGTACCTATTTCGTTCCTCAAGGGAAGGCTATTCAACCTGACTAACCAGAAGAATTTCTAGAAGGCAGTATAACAGTTTCAGAATGAATGACTCCCAATATAAATATACTACATTAGTGAACTGACATATTCTGGCAAAAGAATACAGGATTAAAAACATTAATTATCAGTCCCCTGGTCTAAAAACCAAATACATATTTATCTTAATAAAGAACACACTGGAAATTAGAGTGTTAAGGGTGAATCCCAAACTCTTGTTTATTTTTCAAAAGCCTTACCTGACATGCATCATCATTATTACTATCATTATTGTTACACTCCTTGCCTGAAATTAACATTTAACTATCTGTCTCATCTAATCTGAAATTTAAAAAAACTAGCAATTTAATTTAATTAAATTAATTAATTTAATTTATACTCAAGAAGATTACCTTGAGCCACAAGTCGATCTTTCAATTCAGGAATAATATTCTTTGGTGTCATATGTGGTGGATTATCAGCACTTTCTAACGAAGATGGCGCTAAAGGAACCTAAAAACCCATAAAGAAAAATATGCTTTACTCTTCAATGTGAGAACAGGGATAAGAAATTAAAGACAATTCATGGAATCACAGAATCCAAGAGCTATAAGTGACCTTCAATGGTCACCTAGTCTAAACTGCATCAGATCCTTCTGTTCTTCCAACCTAATTATATAATCAAAGAATAAATGGGATTAGTCTGGCACATCCTGTTATTGATAAAGTCATCGTGACTTTTAGTAATCACTGCTTTTTCCCCTTTCAGCCCTCACATGCCATTACCTTTTGTTCATTACCTAAGAAAGAGAATGATACTGTTTTATCCCAAGGGACCAATCTACTAGCTACTCTACTTTGAAGGCTGTAACAGATCCCCTGCATTTACAACCATAGTTTATGAAACATGAGCCCAACAAGAATTCTAAGAAAAGCAAAAAAACTATTTTCAAAATCAAACATGATGAAAGCAAAATAAGAACATTATGAAAAGACAACTGACAGCCTGGTAGAAGAGGCACACGCAAAAAAAAAAAATACTGTAAAACAATAACACCTTAAAAAACAGAATTGGTCAAATGAAAAAAGAGGTACAAAAGCTTACTGAAGAAAATAATTCCTTAAAAATTAGAACTAGCAAGTGGAAGCCAATATCTCAATGAGACATCAACAAAAAATAAAATGAAGTAAAAAAGAATGAAAAGAAAATAGAGGAAAATGTTTAATATCTCATTAGAAAAATAACTGATCTCAAAAACAGATCAAGGAGAGAAAATTTAAGAATTACTGAACAACCTGAAAACTATGATCAAAGAAAATGCCTAGACATAATTTTTCAAGAAATTATCAAGAAAAGCTACCCTGATACCCTAAAACCAGAGAGTAAAATAGAAATTTAAAGAATCCAGCAATCACTTCCTGAAAGAGATCCCAAAATGAAAATTCACAGTAGCCAAATCTCAGCTCGCTGGTGAAAGAGAAAATACTTTAAGCAGCCAGAAAGAAACCATTCAAATACCATGTAGTCACAGTTAGGATCATACAAGATTTATCAGCTATCACAAAAAAAGCAGAAGGCTTAGCATTTGACACTCCAGAAGGTAAAAAAGTTAGAATTACAACCAAGAATAACCTACCCAGCAAAACTGAAGATAATGCTTTAAGGGAAAAAATAGATATTTAACTAGAGAGAGGACTTACAAGCATTCTTGATAAAAAGACCAGAGCTCAATAAAAAATTTGACTTTCAAAACAAAACTCAAGAAAAGCAAAAAGAGGTAAAAAATGAAAGAGAAATACTAAGGGACTCAATAAAGTTAAACAGTTTACCTTTCTATATGGGAAAATAATACATGTTTCTTCTAAGAACTTTATCATTATTAGGAGAATTAGCATGAATGAGTTGATTATGTTAGGGTGATGTTAAAAAAACAGAAAGACAAGAAAGAAAGATGTCTTGGAAAAAGGAGGAAAGGAGAGGAAGAATAGGGAAAATTGTAACACATAAAAGAGTCATGTAACAAAGAACAATTTAGAGTGGAGAGGAAAATGGGGGGACGGGAATACTTAAACCTTTGTGTCATCTAAATTGGTTCAATGAGGGAAGAATATACACACTCAGTTGGATATAGAAAGCTATCTTACCCAACAGGGAAGCAGGAGGGGAAAGGGAAAAAGGTAAGGAGAGGAGTAGGTCATAAAAGGGAGAGTGAATAAAAGATAACAGTAGTCAGAAGCAAAACAGACTTTAGAGGAAGAACAGAATAGAGAGAGAGAAAGAGAGAGGATAATCATTAATGTGAATGAGATGACTTCACCCATAAAATGGAAGTGGGTAACAAATGGATTAGAAACCAGAATCCAACAATATGTTTTTTTACAAGAAACATACTTGAAACAGAAAAACACACAGAGGTAAAATAAGGGGGTCGAGAAGAATCTATTATGCTGTAGCTAAGTTAAAAAAAAAGTAAGGGGTAGCAATCATGATCTCAAACAAAACAAAAGTAAAAATAGGACTAATTAAAAGTGATAAGGAGGAAAACTATATCTTGCTGAAAGACACCATAAACAATGAAGTAATATCAACAGAAAACATATATGTACCAAATGGCACTGCATCAAAACTCTTAGAAGGAAAGTTTAATGACAGAAGGAAATAGTAAAACTTTTCCCCACTTAGAGCTAAACCTAACCATAAAACAGACAAGAATAAAGTCAAGGAAATGAATTAGAAAATTAGAATTAGAAGAGTTAGATATGAGAGCTTTCTGGAGACAACCAAATGGGAATGGAAAGAAATATACCTACTTATCAGCTGTGCATAGCACTTTCACAAAAATTGACCATTTATTAGGGCACAAAACCCTCACAAATAAATGCAGAAAAGCATAAATATTAAATGCGCACTTTAAAAATTTTAAAGCAATAAAAATTATATTTAATAAATGACTACATAAGCATAAATTAAAAGTGAAATGGAAACTAAATAATCTAATGCTAAAGAATGAGTGGGTCAAAAAACAAATCATAGAAACAACCAACAATTTCATTAAAGAGAATAATAACAATGACACCACATTTCAAAATTTGTGGGACACAGCAAAAGCAGTACTTAGGGGAAGATTTCTATCTCTCAATGCACACATACATAAAAGAGAAAAAGAATATATTAATGAGCTGGGCATGCAATTAAAAGAAAACTAGAAAAAGAATAAATCAAAAATCTCCTACTCAACACCAAATTGGAAATTCTTTAAATCAAAAGAAAGATTAATAAAACTCAAAATGTAAAACAAAAACAAAACAAAACAAAATAAATACATAAATAAAACTAGGAGCTGGTTTTATGAAAAAGTCAATAAAATAGATAAACCACTGGCTATTTTCATTTTTTAAAAAAGAAAAAACTCAATTACTAACATCAAAAATGAAAAGAGTGAATGCATAACCAATGAAGATGAAATTAAAACAATTATTAAGTTATTTTGCCCAATTATATGGCAATACAATTGATAATCTAAGTGAAAATGGATGAATATTTACAAAAATAAAAACCACACAGATTAACAGAAAAGGAAATAGAATACCTAAATAAATCTGTCTTAGAAAAAGAAATTGAACAAGTTACCAATGAGCTTCCTAAAAAAAATTCTCCAGGACCAGTGCATTCTACCAAACATTTAAGGAAGTATTAATCCTAATACTATACAAATTATTTGAAAAAAATAGGCAAATAAATACTACCAAATTCCTTTTATGACAGAAAAATCAAGGAGAGCAAAAACAGAAAAGAAAAACTACAGACCAGTTTCCTTAAGGAATATTGATGTACAAATTTTAAATAAAACACTAACAAGAGATTACAGCAATATATCATAAAGATTAAACATATGACCAGGTGGGATTTATGCCAAGACTACAGGGCTAGTTCAATATTAGGAAAACTATCAGGATAATTGCCCCATGTCAATAATAAAAACAAAAATTATATGATTATATTAAGAGATGCAGAAAAAGCCTTTGACAAATTACAGTATCCATTCCTATGAAAAAACACTAGAAAGCACAGAAATCAATGGAGCCTTTCTTTAAAAGATAAGTAGTATCTATCTATCCAACTAGGTGGTTTAATGGATAGAGCTTGGATAGAGCCTTGGAAGCAAGAAGAATTAACTTCATGAATTCAAATCCAGCCTCAAATACTTACTAGCTGTGTGAACCTGGCAAATCACTTAACACATCTGCCTCAGTTTCTCATCTGTAAAAATGAGCTAGAGAAGGAAATGGCAAACCATTCCAGTATCTTTGGGGAAAAAAAAATACAAAAATGGGTTTACAAAGATTTGGACATGACTGAAACAAGTGAACAATAACAAAATATCTATCTAAGACAAAAACAATCACTATTCTGCAACAAGAATGAACTTGAAGCTTCCCAATAAGCTCAAGAGCAAAGTGAGGACTTTCATAGTCACCAGTATTATTCAATATTTTACTAAAAATGCTAGCTGTAGCAATATGACAAGAAAAAGGAATTGGAGGAATAAAAGTAAGCACTGAAGGAACAAAACTCATGGTTTGCAGGTGATACAACTGTATATGTAGAGATTCCTAGAAAATCAACAAAAAAACTAAAATGGAAACAATGAACAACTTCAGCAAAGTTGCAGGATATAAAATAAGCCCACATAAATCATCAACATTTCTATATACTACCAACAAAACCCAGCAGGAAAAGACAAAAAGATTGCTACCAATGACATAAAATACTTGGAAGTCTACCTGCCAAGACAAAACCAGGCATTATATGAACACAATTAAAAAATGCTGCTCCCACAAATACAGTGAATAAAAAATATTCACTGTTCATGGGTTGGCTGAGCCAATATTGTAAAAATGGCAATTCTAGCTAAGTTAATTTACTTATTCGGTGCTATATAAATCAAACTACCAAAGAATTTTTTCATAGAGCTAGAAAATATAGTAACAAAACTAATCTGGAAGAACAAAAGATCAAAAATATCAAGGGAATCAATGAAAAAATTGTCAAGGAAAGAGACCTAGCAATTCTTTATTTAAAATTATATTACAAAGCAGTAATCACCAAAACAATTTATTAGTGGCTAAGAAATACTGCATGGAGCATGGAAAAATGTACCTGCCAGATCTGTTAATAAGGCAAGATTTTAAAACCATCAAGAAACTTTTGCATAAACAAAATCAATGCAGTTAAAGTTAGAAAGAAAACAGGAAACTGGGAAGAAATTTTTATAGCAAGGTTCTCTGATAAAGGCTTCATTTCTCAAATAGATAGGGAACTGAGCCAAATTAAAAAAAATATGAGCTATGCCACAGTTAATAAATGGTCAAAGACTATGAACAGGAATATTTCAGAAGAAGAAATCAAAGCTATCAATACTCACTGCCATCTTTCCACATTTCTAATTCATTAAGACATTCTTCACAAATTAATGCAGGCAAAAAAAAATTTCTTATAGTAGCCAATTTTCTAACGATATGTCAATCAGAATGTAGCTAGGCTGGCAGTTGGATAAACTGCTTCAGAAAGTGTAACTCTGATGGGCTGGCCACATTGTTCAAATGCAAAATGTATGCTTGCCAAAAACACTATTTTATGGAGAACTTGCATGGAGCAGGTGATGATGTGGTGGTCAGAGGAAGCAATACAAGAACATTCTCAAGGTCTATCTCAAGAACTTTAAATTTGACTGTGCAACATGGGAGACACTGGCACAGGACCACTCGGCCTGGTGTACCCACATATCAGAAAAGGTGCTGTGGGAGAATTGAGACAGCACAAAGTAAACGCAGGATGAGCAAATCTGGGATATCCACCCCAAATATTCATATGGACTATCTGTGCCCAAACTGTGATAGAGCATTCTAAGCTCATATTGGTCTGATCAGCCACAGTTGGACACACTGAAATTTCACTTTATCATGGCGATGTCATTTTGGTCCTCTTCAAAGATAAAGGACAACAACCACCAGTTGGATAAATAAACAAATCTATTTGAAGAATGATAACTTAAGCCATTAAGTTTGATAGGGCCTACCTAACATAGTATAGTCTAAAAACAAAGCACTTGGACCTCAGGGTTTCTTCAATACTGTGACTAGGGATTAAAAATAGGCCTTCAATGGAAGATGAAAATCGCTAATCTTAAAGTACAATCAAATCAGAAGGAAATCAGAAAAAAAAATGTTTATGCTCTCCTTGCCCCCAGGGAATCTTTCCCCTTCACCAAAAAAAAAAAAAAAAAAAAAACCCATTGTTCATCTCTCCTAAATTCAAGTACAGTTCAAGGTATAATTCTTTGGAAATTTGAAATACATTAACTGAAAAACACTAGTCACCAAACACAGATTTTAGTACTACTTACAAAAAAATTACAGATGAATTATAGCATCTATATGAGATTTATTAAAAACCATATGATAATGCTGCTAAGTAATTTATAGGTAAACCATTGTCTGTTTAAAAATTGTCAATGCATACTTTGGTTAAATGAAACTCACTAAAAGTCTGCAATAGATGCCTTATTGTATGCTACAGCAATGACCTTAGGTCCTTGAAATTTACAATGAAGACTACCTATTTGATTCCTGTACAAAATTCTCCTAAATTTAATAAGCTGAATGTAAGAAAATCTTTTTAAACAAATATGCAATAGCTATAACAGGTAATTAGTTCAATTTCAAGTTAAACTGGGGGTTAAAAAAAGCAGAGAATGAGAGGATACTCAGTATCAACCTGCAGGAGGGGTAGAGAGCTCACTGAGGTAAGCTGAGTAGTAAATTATTAAGAAAAGCCAAATCTATCACTGCACATAGGAGAGGAGGTTTTAATAAAAATTCACTATTCAGTGAAGCAGGAGAAAAGAAAATGAGATGCTCATAGGAGGCTTCTAATCAAAAGAAGCATAGTTTCATGAAGTAACTCATAAATCTGAGAAAAAAGTTTAGAGAAAGTGTACAAAAAGTTAATCAATATTTTTGAGTATAGATTCTTATGTTACTCCATTACTCTGACAGATCTGTGATCTTGGTGTGGATATTACTTCCATTAGCATATACACTAGTTTCTTCATGTCTTTTCATCTAGTGCCACTCAGAGCCATAAATTTCCATACATCTTCTAAAGAGGATCTGCTCACTTTGCTAGAGGAGTTGTTTTAGTTATTTTAATCCCTTTGATTATTTTATGATCATCCTGCTGCATTGTACTTAATATAGCCATTAAGTGTTTTTGCACTGATCTGTGCTTCACCCGTGATTTCACTTCCTCTGAGACAGTGGCATTCACTATGATTTGTGGGCAGACAGCATCACAAAGAATATTAGGGATAATATTATTCTTAGAGATATTATGGATAAAAAATTAAAAGATGGGTTTTTGAAGGAGCAAGCAGTTTGTAATAATTAAAAGTTGTGCAGTTTAAAAAATGTGATCAAGACTCATGTCCTCTTCGGTTCAAGGCCAAGTTTATTATACATATTTGCCAGTTCAGAAGTCCTTTGTGCTGCCTCCCTGTGGCATAGAGGTGAAAGGCAACCTCTAATGTTTAAACATTCTGGAAAGTTTGTATGAACTTAGCAATAGCTTACGTTTGCTTTCTTTTTAAAAAAAAATATTTTCCTACCCTTTGACCCAGCAATACTGCTTGCTTCTAGGGCTGTATCCTAAAGAGATCACAAAAATGGGAAAAGAACCTACATGTGCAAAAATATTTTTTGCAGCTCTTTTTGTGGTCGTCAAGTACTGGAAATTGAGGGAATGCCCATCAACTGGGGAATAGCTGAGCAAGTTGTGGTATATGAATGTAATGGAATGCTATTGTGCTGTAAGAAATGACAAATAGGTGGCTTTGAGAAATCCCTGGATAGACTTATACGAACTGATGCTGAGTGAAGCGAGCAGAACCAAGAGAACATTATACACAGTAACAGCCACATCAAGCGAGGACTGTTTATGATAGACTTAGCCCTTCACTGCAATGCAAGGACTTAAAATATTTCCAAAGGACTCATGATACAAAATGCTATCCACATCCAGAGAAAGTACTATGGAGCCAGAACCCAGGGTGAAACAGACTATTTTCTCTTTTGTTATGCTTGGTTTTGTTTAGCTTTACCTGTGCTTTCTCCCCTTTATTTTAATTCCTCTATGCAACAGTCATGACTAATGTGAAAATGTATTTAATAAGAATGTATGTGTAGAGTCCATATAAGACTGCATGCGTGTCTTGGGGAATGAGGGAGAGAAAATTTAAAACTTACGGAAGTGATTTTTAAAAACTGAAAACAAATTAATACATAAATTTGAAGGAGAAAAAATATTTTCTCCCAGTTACCCATATAAAAATAATATTTAACATTCTTTTAAAATATATTTTGTGTTCCAAATTCTCCCCCTCCCTGCCTTCAATGCCCCCTATGAAGCTAAGAAATCTTATATATGTTATATACATATGGAATTGTGTAAAACATTTTCATATTAGTCATTTTTTGGAAGAAAACTCAGAGAGAAGGAGACTGAAAGCATTCAGTCTGTTTCAGACTCCATCAGTTCTTTCTTTGGATGTAGATAGCATTTTTCATCATGAGTCCTTGGATCATTTTGTTGAGAATAGCTAAGTCACTCACAGTTATACATCCTACAATATTGCTGTTACTGTATACAATGTTTTCCTGATTCTGCTCACACTCTCCTCAATACAAGTAAGTCTTTCCATATTTTTCTGAAATCATATCAATCTGCTTATCATTTCTTGTACAGCACAATAATATTCCATTACAATCATATGTCACAACTTGCTCAGCCATTCTTCAACTGATGGATATCTTCTCATTTTCCAACTCTTAGCCAACACAAAAAGAGCTTCTATAAAACACCCTTGTACAAACAGGTTCTTTGCCCTTTTCTTTAAAATCTCTTTGGGAAACCGAACTAGTAGTGGTATTACTGTGTCAAAGTGTATGCACAGTTCTAAAGCCCTTTGAGCATAGTTCCAAATTGCTTTCCAGAATAGTGGATCGCTTCATAATTCCACAAACAGTGCCTTAGTGTCCCAATTTTCCCATAACCCCTCCAACATTTAAAATTTTTCTTTTCCATCACATTAGCCAATCTGATTGCATTTTTCTAATCAATTTTGATTTAGATCATTTTTTCAAATGCCTATAGATAGCTGTAATTACTTCATCTGAAAACTGCTTGTTCATCTCCTTTGACCATTTATCAACTGGGGAATGACTTCTATTCTTGAATTGTTTCTTTCTAGCTGCTTGCAATATTTTCTCCTTGACCTGGGAATTCTGGAATTTGGCCACAATGTTCCTAGGAGTTTCTCTTTTTGGATCTCTTTCAGGCGGTGATCGTTGGATTCCTTGAATAATTATTTTGCCCTCTGGTTCTAGAATATCAGGGCAGTTTTCCTTGATAATTTCATAAAATATGATGTCGAGGCTCTTTTTTATGATCATGGCTTTCAGGTAGTCCCATAATTTTTAAGTTGTTTCTTCTGGGTCTATTTTCCAGGTCAGTTGTTTTTCCAATGAGATATTTCACTTTATCTTCCATTTTTTCATTCTTTTGGTTTTGTTTTATGATTTCTTGGTTTCTCATAAAGTCATTAGCCTCCATCTGTTCCATTCTAATTTTTAAAGAAGTATTTTCTTCAGTGAGCTTTTGAACCTCCTTTTCCATTTGGCTAATTCTGCTTTTTAAAGCATTCTTCTCCTCATTGGCTTTTTGAACCTCTTTTGCCAATTGAGTTATAACCTATTTTTAAAAATGTTATTTTCTTCAGCATTTTTTTGGATCTCCTTTAGCAAGGTGTTGACCCACTTGTCATGCTTTCTTGCATCTCTCTCATTTCTCTTCCCATTTTTTCCTCCACCACTCTAACTTGATTTTCAAAATTCTTTACGAGCCCTTCCATGGCCTGAACCTACTGAATATTTATTTTGGATGTTTGGGATACAGAAGCCTTGATTTTTATGTCTTTCCCTGATGGTAAGCATTGCTCTTCCTCATCTGAAGGGATGGGAGGAGATATCTGTTCACCAAGAAAGTAACCTTCTATAGCCTTATTTTTTTTTTCCATTTTTTGGGCATTTTCCCAACCAATTACTTGACTTTTGGGTCCTTTGTCAAGACTAGGGTATACTCTGGGGACCTGTAAGATATCAGTTCCTCCAAGGTGGCACAATCAAGTATGTGCTGGTCTGGGCGCAGGGGAGGATTTTTGTGCCCAGAATCTTAGCAGTGTTTCCTCTCCACAGGCACCTGACCTCCAGTTCCACCAAGCTAGCACTGGGGGCAGAGCCTCCATTCAGTCTGAGACAAAGACCAGTTGCCTCCAGGTGTATACACAGGGTTGAGGTAAGACTCAGCTCTTCAGTGCCCCCAGGAGTTAACGATCCAGCTATGGTCTCAGGCTGCTGTAGGGACTGACCAATGTGAAGGCCCTTCTCCCTTCCTGGCAAGCTGAATAAACTCTGTCACTGACCTTTGGCACCTGTGGGGTGAGGGATCTGCGGACCCTCTGCTGCTGGGAGTGGGGATTCTCTGTCTGGAGATTCCACCCAGGAGGGCTGTTCATGAAGCATGCGCTAGTGCAGCCAAGGTTGGCCTCCACGCTCTGAGCTCTGCTCCGCGTAGGGTGCAAATGACATTTCCTGGGTCTTTCAGGTCACCCTCAGCTGGATATCTCCTCCACTCTGTTGTTCTCCACTTCTGCTGCTCCAAAATTTGTTGAGAGTCCCTCTCTACAGGTGTTTTATGGGCTGTGTGGGGGCAGCCTCTGTATGTGTGTCTTTCTACCCTGCCATCTTGGCTCTGCCCCCCAAATGACTTCTATTCTTACAAATTTGATGCAATTCTCCATAATTGAGGCCTCCATCAGAGATATTTGCTATAAAATTTCTCCCCAGTTTTCTGCTTTCCTTCTAAATTTCGTTGCATTAGTTTTGTTTGTGCAAAACTTTTAATTTAATATAATCAAAATTATCAATTTATTTAATCCTAAATTCTTCCCTTATCCATAGACCTGAAATGCAGACTATTACATGTTCCTGTAACTTATTCAATGTATCACCCCCTATGTCTAAATCATGTACCTATTTTGACTTTGTCTTATGTTTGTGTTCTAAATGCAAAATTCTTATCCAATAACCAAGCAAACTTATTACTAGAGAAACTGAAACATATCAATGTTGTCATTGACAACAGACTACCGCCACTACCCAAAAAAGTCGTTATTTAAAAGAAAGATGGCTCACAGATTTTCTTTGGTGAAATCATTAGCTCCCATGGAGTTAATTATTATTTCAAAGAAGATGACTAACATACATTCATCTATATTCCTTTCTGAACACCATGGTTTAGGAAGGGCACTGAGAAATCACATAAGAATACACACAAGACTATGGGCCAAGTGTACATGCCATATGATGTTCAGATGAAGGAACTAGAGGTTACTGGCCTAGAAATAATAAATTTTTGGTTAATATAAGGTTATCAAGTATCAGAAATCTATATTATAGAAGACAGCTTCCTGGTCCGACTGAGGAATCAGAAATAATGGGTAGAAGTTGCAGAGAAGATAATGTACACTTGATATGAGCAAAGATTTCCTAACAATTAGAACTATTCAAGAGTAGAATGGGTTGACTATGGGATATAGGTTTCCCACAACTGGAGGTCAACCCCAAGTAGGATGTCTACTCACTGATTATGTTGCATTGAGGATTCTTTTTCAGTTATGGGTTGGACTAGATGGATGCTGAGGTTCTTTCAATTTTAAATTCTGTGATTGTGTCTAGGAGACTCTCCTCCAACAAGCTGTCTCCCATATGTATATCAAATCATATAAGATTCCTTGAAAGATACAACAGACACTGGAGAATGCTCTAGAACTAAAAGGGTCCTCAGAGAACATGTAGTATAATTTTTTTACAACTCTGTTATTATTCATATCAAGCAAAGCATCTGGGCAAGAACAACCACCAGCAGGAGCACCCTTCCTCTAATTTATACTTCCTAGACCTCATCCAAGGTGCTAGGCAGAAACAATTACCAAAGGGGACATCTTTTCCACTAGTCTTCCTGTCAATATCTACCTTTCTCTGGATTCCTTTTTGAATGATCATTAACCCCTAATCTCTACCCCTGTAGGAAAAAACCCAGAATCCTACCTTCATTAGGACCCTCAGGCCCAATTTTCACTTCCCAACAATGATAGGCTGGGCCCCTCCAGAACCCTAACCCACTTACTCTGCAGAGTGTACGTTGGTACTTACCCTATATAGACAAACTTGGAGTAAAAAATTATATTTCTTCCTGTAAAATGGATGGAAGCACCAGACCTTACCATCTTCACTGTCAATATGTCCTCTATACCCTGATCATCATCATCTACCTGTCACTTAACAAATGCTTTCTCCCCCTCCTCCCTCATCCACTCATTCATTCATTCATAAAAGGGAGGGGCATATGCTCATCAAAGGTGTTTTGCCATTATGAAAAATTACAGCACAAAGTACAAATTGAAGAGGAATCCCTTCTGGTAAGATCTTCCTGTTTGCAGATAGCAATATAGTGATTATATCAAGTCTTAGAATACTGTAAAACTGTACTGTACTGTAAATGGATCCATAACTACTCAAAGGAGTTTAACTTATTCACAAAATAAAAGAAAGTAGATTAAAAAGAAATTTTAAAAAAAAATTATTTTCTTTTGTTCTCATCCTTTTAAATATTAGTTTTGCCTGTGTTCTATACTATATAGTTCTATATATAGTACAGCACTATATTATATATACATAATTCACCAAAATATATAGAGGTACATTCTCAATTTTTGTTTTTAATGATGATAGTGCACAATGTACTGCTTATACTAATGTAATCATGGGTTTCAGCTCCTACTCATCCCCTGCAAAGAAAAAAATTTCTCATACATTGTATGGTTATAAAAATCATGGAATTCAACAGTCTTCAAAGAACTAAAGCTGCATGTTAACCAAAGAATAATGGAAAGGGATGGGTTCAGTTGAATATGCTATAGCATATAACCAGCGAGGAATATAACAGAGAAATAGTGTAAAGGATATTATCAGAATGAAGTATGATTGGAAAAAGTGGGCCAGTTATGTAGCAAGAAATGACCAAGGGGGGTGGAGGAGCCAAGATGGCAGGGTAGAAAGATACACAGACACTTAGCTCTTGCCCCACAGCCCATAAAATACCTGTAAAGAAGAATTCTCAACAAATTCTAGAGCAGTAGAAGTCACAGAACAACAGAGTGGACAAGATTTCTGTTCCAGAGAGACCTGAAAAACTGACAGGAAAGGTGTGCTGCGCACCGGACCAAAGCAGAGCCCAGCCCTGCCTTGGCCTTGCTGCACCAAGAGGAGCAGATCCAAGCAGGCTTCAGGGATGGAATCTCCAGCAGCAGCGCAGATCCCTCAACCCACAGGTGCCAAAGGTCAGTGAGAGGGTCTTTTCAGCTGGCTGAGAGAGGAGCAAGGTGTCCCCATAACTCAGGCCCCCTCAGGAGGCAGCAGCAGAGGCAGCAGCAGAGAGAGGCTCCCAAAGCGGGCAGTGGCTCGCACCCACTGTTGAAGGTCTCTTTGTAAACCCCCTAAGGGAACTAAGCCCTGTGTGGAGGTCCTGCCCCCACCTGAGCAGTTGAACTTAATCTCACACTGAATAGCAGCTCCACCCCCATGGAAAGCCTCTAAGTCTTGCGAGCAGCATTTGAATCTCAATCCCCAAGTGCTGGCTGGGTAGAACTGGAGGAGAGGTGGTAGTGAAGAGGAAACTCAGAAGTCATGTAACTGGCTGGAAAAATGCCCAAAAAAGGGGAAAAAAATAAGGCTATAGAAGGTTACTTTCTTGGGGAAGACATGTCTCCCCCCCATCCTTTCAGATGAGGAAGAACAAGGCATATTGTCAGAAGAAGTCAAGGCCTCTGCCCCCAAAGGGAACTTAAAATGGGCTCAGGCAATAGAAAACCTTAAAAAACAAGTTACCAGCTTACTAAAGGAAAACCAAAAAAATGCTGAGAAAAGAACAGTTTTAAAAAGAGGCTAACTCAATTGGAAAAAGAGGTCCAAAAAACCAATGAGGAGAAGGAGGTGTTAAAAAGCAGAATTAGCCAAATGGAGGAGAAGGTTCAAAAGCTCACTGAACAAAATAATTCGTTGAAAGAAAGAGAGAATTGAGTCCAGAGAAACGAATGACTTTGAGTTAAAGCAAAAAGTTAGTAAACAAAACCAAAAATTTGAAAAAATAGAAGATGAGGTGAAAGAATTCATTGGAAAAACAACTGACCTGGAAAATAGATCCAGGAGAAATAATTTAGAAATTATTGGACTACCTTAAAGCCACAATCAAAAAAAGAGCCTAGATATTATCTTCCATGAAACTATCAAGGAAAACTGCCCTGATGTTACAGAATCAGAGGGCAAAATGGATATTGAAAGAATTCATCGATCACCTTCTGAAAGAAACCCGAACAGAGAAACTTCTAGGAATATAGTGGCCAAATTTCAGAGTTCCCAGATCAAGGAGAAAATACTGCAAGCAGCTAGAAAGAAACAATTTGAGTACTGTGGAAATACAATCAGGATAACACAGGATCTGGCAGCTTCAACATTAAGGGATCGAAGGACTTGGAATGGGATATTTCAGAAGTCAAAGGAAATGGGATTAAAGCCAAGAATCACCTACCCAGCAAATCTAAATATAATACTTCAAGGGGAAAATATGGTCATTCAGTGATATAGCCAAATTTGAAGATTTCATCATGTTGAGGAAAAGACCAGATCTGTATTTAGAAATTTGACTTCCCAAGAGAAGAATCAAGAGAACCATGAAAAGGTAAACAGAAAAGAAAGAAAAATCATAAAAGACTCTCTAAAAACTGTTTACATTACTACATGGAAAGAAAATATTTTTAACTCTTGAATCTTTTCTCAGTATTTGAGTAGTTGGCGAGATTGTACATACACACACACACACATATAGATAGAGAGTACAGGGTGTGTTATACCAGAAGAGATGATATCCACATACATACACACACACACAAAATAAAATAAATAAAATAAAATAAAAATTAAAGGGTGAAGGAGGAAAATTCCAGGAAGAGAAAGGGAGTAATGGAATGGGGTAGGCTATAACTCATGAAAGAGATAAGAAAAATCTTATTCAATGGAGGAGATAAGGGAGAAGGGGGAGAGGGGAGAATAAAGCTACTCTCCCCACGTGTGGCTGAAGGAGGTAATAACATGCTCACTAAGTATGTTATGAAAATTTATATACACCATAGGAAAGTAGGAGAGGAAGAGACAAGTGGAGCAAGGGGAATGTTAGAAGGGAGGGCAAATGGGAGAAGGGAGTCATTAGAAATAAACACTTTCGAGAAGGGACAAGGTAAATTGTAGGGGGAAAATAAGGGGGGATAGGGTAGGTCAGAGGGCAATATAATTAGTATTACACAACATGATTACTATGGAAGTCTTTTGCAAAACAACACATATTTAGTCTGTACTGAATTGCTTCCCTTCTCAGTGGGGCTGGAGAGAAGGGGGGAGGGAGAGAAGTTGGAATTCAAAGTATTAGCAACTAATGTTGAGAATTTTTATTGCATATAATCGGGAAATAAGAACTGCAGGGATAGGGCTATGGAAATTCATCTTGTCCTGCAAGAAAAGAGAGAAGATAGGGATAGGAGAGGGGTGGGGTATGATGGAGGGGAGGGTACATTGAGGGAAGGAGTAATCAGAATGCAAGGTATTAGGAAGCGAGGCGGAGAGGGGAGTGATGGGGAGAAAAATTGGACATGTTACAAAGTGAGGTAAAAGCAATTAGTATTAAAACAATAGACTGAATTAATTACCGAGAATAAATCAATAACATCTTTAGTTTGGAGAAAAGAATTTCAGTCTAAATTTTCAAGAGGAAGGTAACCTCGGATAAAATTTGGCATTGATGCAAGTCAAGATTTTAATGGTAAATTAGATTTTATGGCTGCCATTTAATCAGGAACTAGAATATATATAGAAAGACACGTAAGCCACTTAAGATTTGCCTCAGAAGATGTTCCTCAGACAAAGTGAAATTATAATCATATTTGAAACCTGGTTATTGGAACTTGCCATTTTTAGATGCTATGGGACTATTAAGTGACTGTTCTTCTGAGTCTAACTCCAGGTATGGGAAGCAAGAAGGGTGAACTGAGCCTCCAATACATGATGCCAGTAAGCTGATGAGATGCTGGTATGAACTGCATAGGTGATCTCAAGGGAAGGGTGGGAGAGTGGCTGTTCAGCATGGGCTGAGGTGGGATTCTCCTGACTCAGTTTCCCCACTGACACCTGGTAGATTTTAAGCCTGACTGAATGCAAGTGGATAATCTAATCCTGCCTGAGGTTGACATGAAGTTGGGGAGATACTGTATCCTTGCAACGTCCTTACTATTGGTGGCAATTTCCTATAGTCAAAAGGTTTGTAAGCTTAACACCAGATCTATTCAATTATAGATTATGGGTAGGGGAACATCCGAGGTTGTCTAAAATTAAGCTATTAGACAAACAACATTAAGTTAAGGGTCCTTTAATTCTTAGTAATACTGTGGAGACAATTAGGTCAAGAGCTTGTGAAGCTAGCAACATAAATATTATCTGCATCTCAGTTGGTTAATGTTTAAAAAAAATTTTTTTTTGTGGTCCATATTGTAAATGCTTTAAAAAGATGTATCACCTGACCAAAAGTCTGAATTGCTTTATGTTATAAACCATGTTAAAAATAAATAAAAACAAATAAATAAATAAATGGAAATAAGAGATGACCAAATAAATATTCCAGTGTCCATGCAAAGTCAATAAAGATCCAGCTAGAGGAAGATCCCACTCTATTGAGAAGACTCACTGTGGATGATTTATAGAAAGGTACTGTCCAAAGTCACACTCAAGTAAAAATGAGAGCCACTAAATCATGCATAAAGATCCCTACAGGCCATATACTGATTCTGAAAAACACATATTAACATTATCTATGTTTTATTGTATCTTTGCTTATTTTGCTAAGTAATTCCCAATTATATTTTAATCTGGTTCAGATCACACTATGGCACACAGGCAGCATGTTTAACACTTCTGATATAGAGAACAGAATGGAAAGGAGAGAGAAGGACTAGAGGCAGTGATACCAGTGAGAAGACTACTGCAACAGTCTGGACATGAGGTAAAGAGAGCCTAAACTGGATGTTTAAGATGTAAAAAAGGATAAATGTCAGAGATGATGTAGAAGTAGAACTGGCAGGACAGATACTGATTATACATAAATGGTTCTGTCAATCTTTTTTGAATGACTGTGGATTTTGTTGCGGAGCAGGATTCTGGGGCTTGCTTTAGTTAGCACAAATGTAATATCAGTGTCAGTGAAAGTAAATCCTTGTTGAATAGAACCTGAAAAAAATGAGAATCTGTAAAACTTAGCCATCAGCAAAATATTTCTTCAGTTCTCCAAATAATTTGCTCCCTGTACTGAAATATAAAAATAATTATTTAAGTTACATAGTAATTTTTCAAACAATGAAGTATTCAATATTTTTAAAAAGGTATTTTCAAATTATTAGCATCTAGTAAACAGAAGTGATATTTTAACTAAACTAGATTTCAGTAAGTGAATATGGAGTAGAAGGAAATTCCAGGCAGAAGGGACAATGTTCTTTTTAAAAGATAGACAGTGAACTACAGGTACAGAATCTTGTATACTCTTTTACATACAATTGCTGTATCCATTTGCTTTGTTTAACTACTATTTTTTCATTACAAGAGAAGGATCTATATAATGGTTGGGGATGATAAAGTAATGGGCCATGG
This sequence comes from Bettongia penicillata ogilbyi, assembly GCA_023548195.1. Classification (NCBI taxonomy): domain Eukaryota; kingdom Metazoa; phylum Chordata; class Mammalia; order Diprotodontia; family Potoroidae; genus Bettongia; species Bettongia penicillata. The sequence goes on from JAJHZJ010000183.1 coordinate 958,001, forward strand.
CAGTAATACCAAAAAGCAAAAAAAATATAATTTTTTATACTAGTTTTTTTAAATGACAGAAAACAGCTTTTGATCATTAAACTTAGGATAGAGAAGAAAAAATTCAGGCCATGCAGATTGTTGGAAAGTAGTTTTCAAAACATTCAGAGAAAGACTGGTAGGATCTCAGGGAATAAAAATTCTACAGGGAAAGTCAACCTAGGAGAGATGGGAAGCATTCAAACATGAAACACTAAATAAACTAAATAAAAAGAGAAACAATTCCAAGGAAAAGGGGGAATTTTCTGAAGCCAACAGATGTGGACCCACAAAATTCATCAACCAGCACACCATAAAAAGAAATACAAAGGAGACAGAAGCAGTCACAGATATAACCAGGAATGGCTACAAAAGCACAGCACCATAGTTTCAAAAGTGCTTAAGATCAGAATGAGTTGTAACCAGCAATGAAAACTAAGCTTTAAAAAGTTGTTTGTTTTTTAAAACCAACAATAGAGAAAAGAAGAATCAATCAATAAGAATTTACTTTTACCTTGCTTTAGGGACTGTGCTAGGAGGTGGGTATAAAAAGACAAAAGAGAAACAATTCTCAGCTCAAGGAGTTTACACTCTTATATGTACAAAAAGTACAAAGCAGATATGGAAAGCTTAGAAAAAATGACACCAGAGGCTGATGAGACCAGGATGCTGAAGGTGGTGCTCAAGCTGAATCTTGAAGGAACTCAGGCATTCCAAAAGGGGGAGGTGAGGAGGGTAAGCATTGCATGAGCAGGCAACAGTCAGGGCAAAGCCATAAAAATCCAAGATGGTGTATAACTCGTGAGGAACACAAGAAAATCGATATGGCTAGACCAATGAGTGCACAAAAGAGAGTTGTGTAATGAGGTTGGAAAGATAGTATGGGTTTAGGTTGTAAAGAGTTTTAAATAGAAAATAAAAGAAGGTAAATGGGGACAATGAAAACAGGTGGCAGAGAGAAGACCTAGTTAGCAATTCAATACTCTTATTTTTCTCTCTGCTTTCTCAGAAAAGCAGAATGATCTTTGGATTAGAAATGATGGACTAAAGAAGAATAGTAAAGAATTAATACCTATGATTAAAATGGATAGAGAAGAGAACACTTAGCTGCCCTTGCTAAGATCAAGGCACTAAATCCAGATGAAATACATTTCAGGTTATTGAAAACGTTAGTAGATATGACTGCTGAGCCACTGACTAGGATTTTTGTTACCTCATTCTTTTAAACAAATATATTTTTATTGCCATCTTTTATTTTACATCTGTCCCTCTTCTCCAGAGTCCACCCTGTTGTATAACAGTATAAAAAATGAGGTGAAACTGGGGGGGGGGTGGAGAAACCCCGCTAAATAAAATTAGTGAACACATCAAAAAAGTCCAATATTTTATGCAAAATTTCATACCCACATTTCCCCACTATCATTTCATTCTTTGGAGAACTGGAAAGACATTTCAGGACTTGAGATGTGCAAATATTGTTCTAATTTTCACAAAAGGGAAGAGAAGAGAATCTACAATTGATATATCACTAAGCCTGACATACTGTTTATATTAAAAGTCACAAAAGCTAAGAACAGAGAGCCAGGGAATCTCACTTCCAGCAATTTGGATTTGAAAGAGGAACAATTCTGTGATCTGCATAGGGATAGGATGTTTAGCTTTCTAGAAAGAGAGAATGCTAAAGAGCTAGAGAACATCTCTCCACTCTCCAAATTATCAGAGAGAATATGTTCCTAAAAAAGGGTTTCAAGGTTTAAAAAAGAAGAAAAAGAATATGATGAGGCATGAAAGAATGCTGCCCAATGTCTAGATAGTGGAGGGTAGAAGAAATCAATTCTATTCATCAAATATTTATTAAGTTCGTTCTATAGTTTATATATACCATTTTGTTCTCATTTTGTTTTTACTTCTGATGGTCTAAGTACCCCAAGATAGAATGACCAAGTGTACTATGAAATCATATTTATTTTTGCTCAATAAAATCAGTTCCTTTATTCTGCTCCCAATAGAGATTCTATGAGATATCCTTTCATTTAGTTGCCATGTTTAAAATACCTTCTGGTTTTATTTATAGTGAAAATATCAGTCTTTATGTGGTTCAGTTCATCTTGTACAGTATCAGTCTCACAAAGTACAACAATTGATTTATGCTTATAAATTCTGTAAAAACTTTGTGATGCTTAGCACCTTCTCATATCCCTTTCACAAATCTACCATTATCACTGTGGGCAAGTCAGGGCTGAGAATCATTTTTTATCTTTATTGACTCCATAGGTTTTCCTGTCTGGACTAGTGTGAGCCTTGGTCTGCCTTCCCTAAGTCTCTCCCCACTGCAGTTCATTCTCCACTAAGCTATCACAGTGATTTGCCTAATGTGCAGGCCCAATCATGTAACCCTCTTCCCCTACGTATTAAATTATAGTGACATTCTATCACCTCAAGGCTGAATATAGGCATTCCAAGTGCTTCACTGCCTAGCATTCTTTGCCCACAAACCTTTCCAGTCTTCTCACACTTTACATTTCCCCCCACACACACATTCTTTTGCTGTTCCTTGAACAAGATACTCCATCTTCCAGCTCCTACCATTTTCACTGGCTGTCCCCCCTTCCCTGGAATGCTCTCTCTCCTCAGCTCCACCTCCTGGCTTCTCTGATTCACTTCAAATCCTAGACAAAACCTCATCTTCTATAGGAAGCCTTTCCTTATCTCAGGAAATAACAGGAAAAGTCTCAAGTCTTAGGTGGCACTTGAGCTAGGCTTTAAAGAAGCCTAGGGGTAGCTAGGTGGTGCAGTGGATAGAGCGCCAGATCTGAAGTCAGGAAGACTCATCATCTTCCTGAGTTCAAACTGGTCTCAGACACTTACTAGCTGTGTGACTCTTCACACTTAACGCTGCTTACATTTCTCTTCTATAAAATGAATAGGAGAAGGAAATGGCAAACCACTTCAATACCTTGGCCAAGAAAACCCCAAATGGGATCATGAAGAGTCAGAAACTGAAACAACTGAACAAACAACAGAACAGAGGGATTATAAGAAAAAGAGATGAAGAGGATGAGCATTTCCAGTACGCAAGGTGGTGGTAGAGAAGTATGCAATATGTATAGGCAGCTAGGTAGTACAGTAGATAAAGCACTGGACTTGAAATTGGGAAACTTAAGTTGGAATCTTACCTTACACGTTTACTTATTTATTTATATATTTATTATATGACTCTGGGCAAGTTACTTAGCCAACCTCAATCTTCTCCTAGGTATAAGAATAGCACCTACTTCCTTGAGTTGGTGTGGCACGTATACACACACATACATGCACACATGCTATTATTTTGCAATCAGCCTAGAAAGGCAGGGAGGACACAAATTGCAAAAGGCCTTAAATGCTTTTTAAGCATTTACATAGCATAAACAGAGAAAGGTATATTTTAGGTTTGAAGTAATAAGAAGCCATTGATGCTTCTTATGCAGCACAGTGACATAGTCAGATTTTAGGAATATCAATTTGGAGGCTATACATAGAAGGAAATGAAAAGCAGAGAAGCTGGGTAAGGGAGTCCAAAAAGAGTACAGTCAAGAGTTGATGAGAGAGGAGCCAAGATGGCGGAGTAGAAAGACTCACATATGCTAGCTCCGAATCCACAGCCCATAATTTCCTGTAAAAAGAACTCTCCACAAATTCTGGAGTACAGCAAGCTGCGCACCAACGCAGTGGAAGAGATTTCCGTTCCAGAGAGCCCTGGAAAGCCGACCCCAAAGGTCCGTCGTGCACCAGACAGTGGAGCCCACCTCTGAGCTGCCCTGGCCGCGCGGCCCCAGAGGAGCAGACCTGACCAGGCTTCAGGGATGGAATCTCTGGCAGCCGTGAAGGTCCCTCCACCCACAGGCACTACAGGTCAGTGAGAGAGACTTCTGGGCTGGCCGAGAGGGGAGCGGGGTGTCTCTGTGGCTTGGGCCGCCTCGGGAGGTGGTGGCCTGCGACTCCAGGAGCAGCAGGCAGGAGCTCTGCTCCATTACCAAAGGTCTCCCCATAAACCCCCTGAGGGGACTGAGCCTGGGAGGCGGCCCTGCCCCCACCCAAGCACCAGAACTTAACCTCACATTGAATAGCAGCCACTCCTGCTGCGGAAAGCCCTGAGGCTGGGAAGCAGCATTTGAATCTCAGACCCCCAAGTACTAGCTGGGCAGATCTAGGCAGGAGTGGAAAGGAATCTCAGAAGTCAAGTAACTGGCTGGGAAAATGCCCAGAAAAAGGAAGCAAAATAAGACCATAGAGAGCTACTTTCTTGGGGAAGAGATGTTCCTTCCTCCTTTCATTTCTGACGACGAAGTACAATGCTTGCCATCAGGGAAAGACGTGGAGGTTGGGGCCTCTATATCCCAGACATTCTAGGTGGATGTCCGGTGGGCTCAGGCCTTGGAAGAGCTCAAAAAGGATTTTGAAAAGCAAGTTAGACAGGTGGAGGAAAAACTGGGAAGAGAAATGAGAGAGATGCAAGAAAAGTATGAAAAATGGGTCAATACCTTGGTAAAGGAGACCCAAAAAAAATGCTGAAGAAAATAACACCTTGAAAAATAGGCTCACTCAATTGGCAAAAGAGGTTCCAAAAGCCAATGAGGAGAAGAATGCTTTCAAAAGCAAAATTAGCCAGATGGAAAAAGAGGTTCAAAAGCTCACTTAAGAAAATAGTTCTCTCAAGATTAGAATGGAACAGATGGAGTCTAATGACTTTCTGAGACACCAAGAAATCATAAAACAAAACCAAAAGAATGAAAAAATGGAAGAGAACGTGAAATATGTCACTGGAAAAACAACTGACCTGGAAAATAGATCCAGGAGAGACAATTTAAAAATTATGGGGACTACCTGAAAGCCATGATCAAAAAAAGAGCCTAGACATCATCTTTCATGAAATTATCAAGGAAAACTGCCCTGACATTCTAGAACCAGAGGGCAAAATAGGTATTGAAGGAATCCATCGATTACCGCCTGAAAGAAATCCAAAAAGAGAAACTCCTAGGAACATTGTGGCCAAATTCCAGAGTTCCCAGGTCAAGGAGAAAATATTGCAAGCAGCTAGAAAGAAACAATTCCAGTATTGTGGAAATACAATCAGGATAACACAAGATCTAGCAGCTTCTACATTAAGGGATCGAAGGGCGTGGAATAGGACATTCCAGAAGTCAAAGGAACTAGGACTCAAAGCAAGAATCACCTACCCAGCAAAACTGAGTATAATACTTCAGGGGAAAATATGGTCTTCCAATGAAACAGAGGACTTTCAAACATTCTTGATGAAAAGACCAGAACTGAAAAGAAAATTTGACTTTCAAACACAAGAATGAGAAGAAGCATGAAAAAGTAAACAGCAAAGAGAAATCATAAGGGACTTACCAAAGTTTACCCTCATCACATTCGACTAAAGGAAGGAGTAAAATGCACACTCATTTTGGTATGAAAACCTATCTTACAGTACAGGAAAGTGGGGGAGAAGGAGAGAAGCAGGGAGGGAGGGATGATGGAAGGGAGGGTAATGGGAGGAAGAAGCAATTTGAAGTCAACACTGGGGGAGGGACAGGATCAAAAAGACAGAATAGAAACAATGGGGGGCAGGATAGGATGGAGGGAAAATACTGTTAGTCCTTACACAAACACGGACTGTTATCGAAGTCACTTTGCAAAACTACACAGATATGGCCTATATTGAATTTCCTGCCTTCCCAAAAGGGAATGGGTGGGGAGGGAGGGATGTGGAGAATTTGGAACTCAAAGTTTTAGGAACAACTGTTTAGTATTGTTCTTGCTACTAGGAAATAAGAAATACAGTTAATGGGGAATAGAGAGTCATCTGGCCCTACAGGACAAAAGAGAAGATGGGGACAAGAGAAGGGAGGGATGATAGAAGAGAGGGCAGATTGGTGATAGGCAAAATTAGAATGCTTGGTGTATTGGGGTGGGGGGGAGGGGATAAATGGGGAGAAAATTTGGAACCCAAAATTTTGTTAAAATCAATGTAAAAAGTTAAATAAATAATTTATATTAAAAAAAAGAGTCGATGAGAGAACAAACTTAGAGTGATTGTGGTCTATGTGGAGAGAAAGGGATGTATGCAAGAGCCAAAGAGAAGGTAGAATTGATAAGACTTGGTACATGATTAGATATGGGGGAAAGATAAGAACAGAGTCAAGGACAAATTATAGGTTGTGAGGCTAGGTGACTAGAAGAATGGTGGTGTACTTATCAAAAGAGAGAAGTTAGGGACAGACTTCGTGTTCCATTGGTATCTTTACAAAATCAGAACTTAAGGAAACTTCCAAGCATGTTAAGTAAATCTCCTATGGGAGGACATAAATAAGAGCCACAAAGGAAGGAAAGGCACTGAGAAGTTGTGATCTGTGTCACTGGTGGGAATGTACATACTATATACTAACATTAGGGTTAGGCTCAAAGAATCCACTATAAAACACCACAAAAATAGGTTTTCTTGTGTTATAGTAAATAGTCATTGGTCTTCTTAACCATGATAGCTTCAAATATTAAAGTTAGTTAAACAATGAAATAAAATAAACATGGAGAAATGTGAATCTGCTGATTTCTTTTGTTTTAAGACTAAATATAACATTTTGATGCAAAGTTACCCTTTATTCTTCTTTGATGTTTGTCACTTATTTTAAGTGTGATGCTTTTGGATAAGATTCATGATTTAATTGGCAAAAGGAACTCATGATGAGGAAACTCACTCTACCAGTACAGATCAGCACCTGCTTGCAACTTCGAGTCTTAGAGAGTGGCCCAGGGCATCAAGAGGTTAAGTATTTTGCCAAGAATTGTGATGCCAGCATATATAAGAAAAAAGACTTTAACTGGGTCTTCCTGACTCAAAGCCTGCTTATTAGAGACATACTAGAACATGGCAGTGACTCTCATGTTAAATACTATTTGGTATCTACTTCTTGCCCTGTAGGTTTTGAAATGGCCTTTGAATAAAACCAAGAAAAGAAATGTGACTTCCTTTGTCTTGATAAGCTTAATAATAATGGCACACTTTCCCTTTAATCAAAATGCAGTACATCACTTTTAGCCTTAGTATCTTATACATGCCAAAGACAGCTCATTAGTGGTGAAGACAAAGCACCACTATTTAAAGCATTTGCCCAACAAAGCTTCTAATTCTAATATGAAAACGAATGAAAAGTTTATAATGTTTTTAGTACAGTAACACAGAGATTCAACAGTTTCGAAGGTTTCCTTTAAACTTTTCTGTATAGTCAACAGCTTGAATCAAAAAAAGAATTAGGATAAGTAAAAATAAAAAATAATTTAAATTAGATGTAAAAATATACAGTTGAAATCTCTTAGGAACAATGGTCAATAGCAAAGCTGTCTACAGTTTCTCAGAGAGACCGACTTAAAAACAGAAGTTTTCTGCTATTTAGACAAAATGCCCCACGATAGCAAAAAAAAAATTTTTCACAGTATTTTGCCTTCTTACAGGGAATAAAGAGATCTCATTAGATATGTGATATTCCCTGTTGGGTGAATAATGGTGGATATTTCTATGACAAAGTGACACTATTCATCCTCCCTAGCAAAAGCAGATTTGGTGTCCTGATGAATTATAAAACAACAGAATGTGAGATGTGCTAAATAGAAGGTATAGAAAGTGTTCATATTTGACAGTAAACAACATAGGATAGGAAGAAACCCTACAGTTTCTTTGAGCTTCAAATATTAATATTTACAAATGAATTCTCTTTCTCTGAATCTCAGGGAGTTGTGACATTTCTTCTAAACAAATTTAGAGTTGTGAATTCAAGTCAGTTATATAAGTATGTTATACACCACTTATATCATTATATCATGTTATATAAGTATGTTATACACCACTTATATCATTATATCATGTTATCAGGAAAAAAAAATGGATGTTGATGCTTTTTAAATGAGATCTTTTCTAGAAGAAAGTCATCATGGCATACTACAATTTGGAGAGAGGGTTTGGGCATACTTTGTCTATTCATCAAAATGCATTTTAAAACTCATAGGCTAGAAGCATTTTAGACATGGAAGGAACCTTAGAAAACTCTTGGTCCAACTCAACAATTTTACAGATGACTAAACTGAATATCAGAAAGAAAATATGACTTGCCCAGAATCACAAGGAATTAGTAAGTCAGATTAAAGGGCATATCTCTTAGCTTTTAGCTTTCCACTACATTACTCTCCCTGACTTGAATGACTCAAGGATATACCACTATAAGGAGAGAAGATGACAATTAAAACAAGGTAAATTTTGATTTTCCTTTTCTACTAAATGACAAGTCAGCTCTAGGATAGGAGTAAGATTCCTACAAAGTCAGGATGACTTTGTAAAGAAGAGGACAGGACAGATTAACTTAAAAGTTTCATTAGAATGGTAGATCAAGGAAATGCTGTAGGTATAATTTGCCTAGCCTCAGAAAAATATTTGTTTCAAGTTTTTCTTGCTATTTTGGTGGACAATATGGATAGATGTATAGTAATCTAGCTAGTAATACAATTAGGAGGATTCAGAATTAGTTGAGTGGCTAGACTCAAAGAGGTGACATTAATGATTTGATGTTATTTTGGAAGGAGTTTGGTGCTTTGGCCCTGGGATCTGGTGGCTTTGTGAAACTGAACATTTTCATCAGTGACTTGGACAAAGTCATATTAGGCAAATTTGTAGATGGCCCAAAGCTGGGAGGGATTACAAAAATCAGGATTCAAAAAATCTTGACATACTAGACAGGCTCAGTCTAAAAATAGGAAAAAAGAACTGTACCTGCAATTTAACTGGTACAGGAGTATGGGAGGGAGAGAATAAGCATTTATCATGTACTGACAGTACGCTAGTCACTGTGTAAGGGCTTTACGATTATTATCTCATTTGATCCTCACAACCCTGGGAGGTAGGTGTTATTATCCCCATTTTAAAGTTGAATAAACTGAGGCAGAGGTTAAGTACTTGACCAAGGTCACATGGCTAGTAATTGTCTGAAACCAGATTTAAATCAGCTCTTCCAGACTCTAGGGCCAAACATTTATTTATCCACTGTGCCTCTCTATAGTATAGGGAACTCCCATGTAAGAAAACTCCCCCTACCAATATGAATTCGTACCTTTTTTTAAATATATAATTTTATTTAGATTGGTACCTTTACTACCTCATACAGTTCCCCAAAACACCGAGTGATTGACTTTTCTGGATTAAAGAGTTGGTGTGTGTGTCAGAGGTGGGACTTCAACCCAGATTCAAGGCTTCCTGTCTTCAAGTCTAACTTTCTACCTTCTACATCATAGTACTTCTCATAGTTCTAATAATATATAATTGAATAGAGAGTAGTGTGAGTTTTACACTTAGATTCAAAGTCCTGCCTCTGGCATGTACTAGTAATATTATAAAGGTTGAGTTATTTAACTTTTCAGTGCCCTAGGGTAACTCTTTAAGACAGTAAGTTACAGATAAGCTACTGATGTGCATCAAGGCAGTTTCCACACCAGGAGTTCCCATAGTCATGCAATTACAGGTCTGGATCACCTATTATGGGTTTATTATAGTACAATACTACGTTTTAATTGTCATTTACAAAGAACAACGTAACAACAGCAAACTGACAAAAATACTAGCACATTAGGTTACTCAAAATGTTCCAAAATAACTATATCCATTTCATTAGAAATGAAAGCTTGTATTTGTTCTGATGGTGTCTTAATAGAACTAGTGCTGGAATTATGCCCTGAAACTTTTATCCAACAAAGAATATTCAGACCAACATTCTCTGGCAAAGTGGTGAAAGTACGACATCTAGTGGAGGGAGGGACACTTATTTTCTGAGTAAAGGTACACATCTTTTCAAAAATTCTATCTGAAATTATTAACTTTTAATCAATTTCAAGAAATACTTTTAAAATGAAACTTTACCTTTGTAAAGAAACAGTGAGAAAACCTAAATTTACAGAGACAAATCAACAATCACTACCAGAAATTAAACTGTTCTTTAACAACATAGTGAAATGCATAACTATTATGATAATTTTCATTTTGACTAATTTCTGGTAAGTTATCTTCAGTAGATAACTGAACTAAACTTCCATATATCAGTGTTCTTACAAATAACTAAAAAATGATTAACATGTACTTTCTAAAGTTTGTTAACATGCTAACTCAATAAACTCTGCTAATGCTGGTTAATCTATTCTTTAAAAAAAAAGCATCAATTTACTTCTAGGCATAATTTGAAAATATTCTAGGAGGAGCCAAGATGGCAGAGTAGAAAGATTCACGTATGCTAGCTCCGAAACCACAGCCCATAAAATACCTGTAAAGAAGAACTCCCAACAAATTCTGGAGCAGTGGAAGCCACACAACAAAGGAGCAGAGGAGATTTCTGTTCCAGAGAGCCCTGAAAAACCAACAGCAAAGGTCCATTGCACAAGGGACCCAGAGCAGAGCCCAGCCCTGCCTTGGCTGCGTGGCACTGAAAGGACCAGATCCGAGCAGGCTTCAGGGATGGAATCTCCAGCGACCAAGCAGGTCCATAGCCACAGACTCGAAAGGTTAGTGAGAGAGCCTGTTTGGCTGGCTGAGAGGGGAGCAGGGTGTCCCCATAACTCAGGCCCCCTCAGGAGGCAGCACACAGAGGCTCCCAAAGCAGGCAGGAGCTCAGATCCATTGTTGAAGTTCTCCACATAAATCCCCTGAGGGAACTGAACCCTGTGAGGTGGCCCTGCCCCCACCTGAGCACCTGAACTTAATCTCACACAGAATAGCAGCCCTACCCCCGCTGAAAGCCCTGAGGCTGGGAAGCAGTATTTGAATCTCAGACCCCAAACACTAGCTGGGCATATCTGGAGGCGAGGTGGGTGTGGAAAAGAATCTCAGAAGTCAAGTAACTGGCTGGAAAAATGCCCAGAAAAGGGAAAAAAAATAAGACCATAGAAGGTTACTTTCTTGGGGAACAGATGTTTCCCCCTTTCCTTTCTGATGAGGAAGAACAATGCTTACCATCAGGGAAAGACATAGAAGTCAAGGCCTCTGTATCCCAAACATCCGAAACAGATTTTCAATGGGCTTAGGCCATGGAAGAGCTCAAAAAGGATTTTGAAAAGCAAGTTAGACAGGTGGAGGAAAAACTGGGAAGAGAAATGAGAGAGATGCAAGAAAAGCATGAAAAGCAGGTCAACACCTTGCTAAAGGAGACCCAAAGAAAATGCTGAAGAAAATAACACCTTGAAAAATAGGCTCACTCAATTGGCAAAAGAGGTTCAAAAAGCCAATGAGGAGAAGAATGCTTTCAAAAGCAGAATTAGCCAAATGGAAAAAGGAGGTTCAAAAGCTCACTGAAGAAAATAGTTCTTTAAAAGTTAGAATGGAACAGATGGAGGCTAATGACTTTATGAGAAACCAAGAAATCATAAAACAAAACCAAAAGAATGAAAAAATGGAAGATAAAGTGAAATATCTCATTGGAAAAACAACTGACCTGGAAAATAGATCTTGGAGAGACAACTTAAAAATTATGGATCTACCTGAAAGCCATGATCAAAAAAAGAGCCTAGACATCATCTTTCATGAAATTATCAAGGAAAATTGCCCTGATATTCTAGAACCAGAGGGCAAAAAAATTATTCAAGGAATCCACCAATCACCACCTGAAAGAGATCCAAAAGGAGAAACTCCTAGGAACACTGTGGCCAAATTCCAGAGTTCCCAGGTGAAGGAGAAAATATTGCAAGCAGCTAGAAAGAAACAATTCCAGTATTGTGGAAATACAATCAGGATAACACAAGATCTAGCAGCTTCTACATTAAGGGATCGAAGGGTATGGAATACGATATTCCATTAGTCAAAGGAACTAGGAATCACCTACCCAGCAAAACTGAGTATACTACTTCAGGGGGAAGAAATGGTCTTTCAATGAAACTGAGGATTTTCAAGGATTCTTGATGAAAAGACCAGAGCTGAAAAGAAAATCTGACTTTCAAACACAAGAATGAACAGAAGCATGAAAATGTAAACAACAAAGAGAAGTCATAAGGGACTTACTAAAGTTGAATTGTTTATGTTCCTACATGGAAAGACAATATTTGTAACTCTTCAAATTTTTCAGTATCTGGGTAGTTGGTGGGATTATACACACACACACACACACACACACACACACAGAACACAGAGTGAATTGAATAGGATGGGATCATATCTTAAAAAATTTAAGTTAAGCGGTGAAGAGAAATGTATTGGGAGGAGAGAGGGAGAAATGGAATGGGGCAAATTATCTGTTATAGAAGAGGCCGGTAGGAGAGTTTTTAGTGGAGGGAAAAAAAGGGAGCTGGGAGAAAAACATGAAGTTTACTCTCATCACATTCGACTAAAGGAAGGAATAAAATGCACACTCATTTTGGTATGAAAACCTATCTTACAATACAGGAAAGTGGGGGAGAAAGGGATAAGCAGGGTAGGGGGGATGATGGAAGGGAGAGTAGTGGGAGGAGGGAGCAATTTGAAGTCAACACTCTTGGGGAGGGACAGGATCAAAAGAGAGAATAGAAGGAATAGAAGGAGGATAGGATGGAGGGAAATATAGTTAGTCTTACACAACACGACTATTATCGAAATCATTTGCAAAACTACACAGATATGGCCTGTATTGAATTGCCTGCCTTCCCAAAGGGAATGGGTGGGGAGGGAGAGATGGGAAGAAGGTGGAACTCAAAGTTTTAGGAACAACTCTTGAGTATTGTTCTTGCTACTAGGAATAAGAAACACAAGCAATGGGGAATAGAAAGTTATCTGGCCCTACAGGACAAAAGAGAAGATGGGGACAAGGGAAGGGAAGGATGATAGAAGAGAGGGCAGATTGGTGATAGGGGAAATTAGAATGCTTGGTGTATTGGGGTGTGAGGAAGGGACAAATGGGGAGAAAATTTGGAACCCCCAATTTTATGAAAATTAATGTAAAAAGTTAAATAAATAAATTTATCTAAAAAAAAGAAAATATTCTATTGTATGAAATGTACATTTTAATTACAAAGAATCATTCTATAAAGAAATAGATACAAGAATATAACAAGACCTTTTTATAGCAATTTTATTCTATGCTATTCAATGCAACATGAAAGATATCCCATGAATAATGATTCTGAATAAAATATCCCTAAAAGAAATATGATCAAGGAACAAATTGTTTCTGTTTATGTGGGAGATACAATTTGTAAGACCAAGTTCCTACTCCTGAAAAATAGTTGTATGTGTATGTATTTAAGAGTAAATTAGTTAAATATGTCATCCAGCCTACCAGCATGGTGTCTTCTGAGTACAAGTATTATTTATGGGCTACAAATCTCATTTACTGTCTTATTATTTGTTTTATGGATTTTTTTCCTTGACTAAATCAATTGTCAATTGTTTTCCAACTATATTTTAAGTTTTCGTCACCAATGCCTAGCTTCCCTGACTTCCTTCACGTCTCAGGTAAAAATCACATCTTCTTCAAGAAGCCTTTTTCAATCCCCCTTGATGCTATGGCCATCCCTCTGAGATTATATTCAGTATACACTGTAAGTATCTTATTTATACACGGTTGTTTGCATATTGTCTTCTCCATTACACTGGGAACTCTTTGAATGAAGGGACTGTTTTTGCCTTTTTTCTTTGGCATATAGTGCCAGATACAACATGTGCTTAATAAATAAAATAGTTTTATCTTTCTGGTACAATGCTGACAAAGTAACCAGTACAATGTGAAATGCATAATATTTTTTCAATAAATACTTGTTGAAATGAATATTTTTATCTTGAAGTTAATTTTTTAAAGCATAACATGCAATTTAATCTGTCTCCTCTACCCAATTATGAAAAATCAGAGTCATTGACAATTTCTCTACAGGTCAAAATGGGAGCATTTATGAGTACTCTAGAACTTACCACTGTCTCTACTGTTGAAGGAGAACCTGGACTTTGACTCTGGTTGGTTGGACTGTGCTGTCCCCTCCCAAAATGGACTGAGTCATCAAAATCTGTAGTAAATACAAAATTATTACTGGTTCTACTCAGATTATTGTAGCAATATTTTGAGAATACACACACTTAATTCTTTCCATGAGAAAAAAAAGGTTTATACGTGAAGAACAACAAAAATGTCATCAGATTTATAGGAACAAAGAGCTAATCAGGATGGTTATGTCAGCTAATATGTCAAGAGGGAATAATTAATTTTGTTTGCTTCAAGTTAGCTGGAAACAAATCATTGTGTTTGAGGATTAAATATAATACATACAAGGATGATTCGTTCACCTTGTTTATTATTCATCCCTATTCAATGCAAATTATTTATGGAATGACCAAGCACCTACACCTATAAATCATAAATTCTATGAATAGGAGAACATCTTAGTATATATATAAAATATACAAAGAATAAAAGTAGAATATGTATTTTCCTTATGTTCAAAATTAAAGATTGACAGGGCTGTTAAATTAATCTGAGAAATATTCAACTGTAGGAAGGGCCTTGTTGTGTTTTCCTTGTAAATCATGAAAGAAATTCAGTAAAGTGGCAAGAAAGCAGCAGATGATGATAACCTATACTAAATTATGGATTAAGTCATGCTTTACCTCAAAAACAATACCAACTCACCATCTGGATGGGTGGACAATTATTATCATAATATATCAAATGCAAAGTAACAAATTCCACCAAGACCATACCATGTATCATAAGTAAATAGTGAAAACTAAAGGCACAGAGCAGGCTAATTAATGAAAAGACTTCCTAATCTCTTTTATAAAAGGTCACTTTGATATAGAATACAATTAAATTAATCTTTCAACACCAGCTTTTCTTCTTCCTCCCCCACCTCCATTTATGGCCCTCATGTTAGCTTTTTGAAAAAGCTCTAAGAAAAGAAATTTCTTTCAATTAATATCATAGTAAAAATAAAAGATTAAGAGTCAGAGGATCTTGTTTGTGATCTAGCTCCACTATTTACTACTACCTATGTGACCTTAGGTAAGTCACTTGACCTCTGAGTCTAAACTTACTCATATGTAAAGTATCTGAAAATCAAATGAGATAACACATAGAAAAACATTCTGTAAATTGCAAAGTATAATATAAGCATATCACTGAATTGATGTTTAAATCGTTTCTCTGAAGCAATACTGATAGGTAATATAGTTATAAAACCAATTTTTACATCTTTTGTGTTCATCAAAATAACATGCAATAGAACAGATGCCTCAGTGGTCATTCTCTTGTGCTTGTTCTGTGCTGTGTACATCAACTATCTCAGGACATGAGCTGGCAATATGACCTTTTTTTGAATAATTTTTATATAGAAGCACATTAAAAGGTAGCATGCACCTAAGTAAGCAGTAACTATTAGCTGTCTAGAATAAGAATCCATGCAAGTAACACTGAAATTTTGCATCACAAACTGTTGGAATGAATACAACAACAATGGAAAACACAGAATCACCAAATTTAAGAGCTATAAGGCATCTCATAGACTAAGTCTAATTTGTATGTGACAGAGAATCCCCTCTTCACTATGCCCCGTAAAGAGGTAATTTACCTTTTGCTGAAGACCTAAAATGAAGGGGGAACCCACTACTTCCCAAGACAGCTCCATTCCACTTTTGCAAAGCTCTAATTGTAAGACAAATTTCCCTTCTCTGGAAATATCACTAATTTTGCCTCTGGGATCAAATACAAGTCTGTTCACTTTTTTGGCATGATATTCCTATGAAAAGTCAAAAGCAGCTTCCAGATTTTTGATGCTTTAAGCTAAATATATCAACTTCTTTCAACCCAGAGAACATTCTCTTGATCTACCAATCTAGTACCAATGTCAAAAAAGGAAAATGAGGTTAATGTCTGCATGATAATTAATTCTCTGAAAATCACTGATTTCTTGGAACCAAAGGATATGGGTTCAATTACCAATTTTGTTGCTTACTATATGGGTAGCTGAAGAATCATTTATATATCCTAGAGAATTTCCTATCTTCTGGCCTGCTTTGCCTTGTAGAGCTTTAATCCATATGATCCTATTTTTCCTATGAACCCACAGAAATTTGATCTTCCAATTAGACTATGATCAGCTTTCCACTCATTGTTAATCACCAATTCTAAAGTGGAGCAATTTCTCTTCTCTAAAGTTTTCCTCCTTTCCATATCAGCAACTAGTTGCTGTTTGAGGGTCAGACCTAATCCATGGATAGTTTCCCTCATTGCTTCATTCACTTTTGGAGGATAAAATTATTATTGAAAGAAGCCAAAAAATTATTAGCTGCTTTCTTTCTGACAGAGTAAGAGAACTTCAATAGATAACTGAATTTCTACTATATACTATACTGTATATCATTCTCTGTCAGGTGTATGATATGTTTTACAAGCTCCTCATCTATTCCCTGTTCAGGTGGCTTGCAGGACATCCTATATGACAACTGTTTGTTTCTCCTTCTTCTGATCTTTATCCAAAAGTTCTCTACCTGCCTCTCCCCACTGGATCCTTTATTTCCTTATATGAGTATATCTTTTCCACAAATAATGTTACTTACTCCACTTACCCTTTGTCTATTTTTTTTAAACAATGTATACCTTTTCAGAATCCTATGGATCCCATACAAGTCTCAATGACATCTGAAAGGTTAAATCTGCCTTACTGAATCAGATTTTATACTTTACCTCACTTGTTATGCATATATATTGAACTCATGGGAGTTAATGAGATCCCTTTTGTGTATAGGCATTTGAAGCCAATAGTTTTAATGCTAGCACATTTCATTAATTTTGTGCTAAGAATATTACCTCTACACCGAGAGCCTTCAATTTCATGTCCATGACTTAATAATCCTTAGAAATGCTTTGTAGATTTCTTTTGGTTGCCTCCTAATTCTCAGAAGTGGATAGAGGTCATCATATTTGGCAAGTCCTGAAAGGGTCCTGAGCAAATTTCAGGTAACTCTTCTCTGTAGAGTCAACAGGTTTCTCTTTTATTAGAGAATAAATATTCTCCTCATTACTCCTCAGCAGGGAGTCAACAATGATTACTACTTTGAACACAAGCAGTTACTTTGATCCTGAAAGTGTCCAACTCCTCTCTTCACATTATAAGCCTTATTATATCTACTACTTTTGTTCCAAGAGCTCA
The DNA here is from genome assembly GCA_023548195.1 of Bettongia penicillata ogilbyi. NCBI lineage: Eukaryota > Metazoa > Chordata > Mammalia > Diprotodontia > Potoroidae > Bettongia > Bettongia penicillata. Next base: position 975,194 of record JAJHZJ010000183.1, read on the forward strand.
GTTGTCCTTCCCTTGCTCTCATGTCCTACTCTTCTACCCTTTAACTTTCTAATGTGTGTACTGAAGCTCTATCAACGGCTGTCTTCTTTTCTCTATAGATACCCTCTCTCTCAGTAATCTCATTACCTCCCATAGATTTGATTAGGGATCCCAAATCTATACATTTGTTCCTAGTCTCTCTCCAAATGAACGCTGGCAAAAAACAGTTGTAAATGTAAACAACATTCCAAATGAATACCTCCAAAGCACCTCAAACCCAAGATGTCCAGAAGAGAAATCATTACTTTTCCTCTTGAACCCACCCCTCTTCCTAGTCTTCATTTCATACTCAGCATCTTTACAATCACTCAAGCTCACAATCTCAAAGTCATTCTTGACTCTCTCTACCCTCTCATTCTACCATGCACAACCAACTGCTAAGTCTTGTCAATTCTACTTTCACATCTCTCAAATCTTTCCTTATTTCTCCACAATATATGTAATATTTATCTGGAACATGTAGTTCCTTTCCCCCTCCAGATAGAATGAATTCTGCTCCAGACTACAGACAGGACTCAATGAATGGATGACACAGATCAGACTTTCCTTCTGCCTTTTTAGATTCCCTTTCTTTGGATTAATTTCAGACTTTTTTTAGGAACACTATTTCTTCATGATAACCTAGCTTGATTAGAATTCCCTGAGTTGTTTTGTCTTTGTTTCTGGAAGAGCAATTATCTTATACTCTGAGTTTGTGTTAGAACCAAGATCCTCAGTCATTTGTTATTGTGGTAGATTTTGTCATCTAGACATGATGAAATACTGTGGCAAACCCAAACAACAGAGGAATTACAGCTATTTGGAGATGAATTTATTAAGGGAGGGGAACACTAGAACTATAACTTTTCTAAATAAGGTTAAATACTTAAAGTTACAATGTACTTTATACTGAATCACTGTTTCCTCAGAAGGGAAGAAAAATAAATTAAAATACCTCAAAATAAGCTTCACAGCTCTACCACTTTTAAAAAAGAAAACTACATGAACACAGAAAACCTGTTCGCTACAGGAGCTTGCAAAATCTATTAGCAGAAAAAGGCTCTGCAGCTTTCAAATCTTGACTTAACAGACCCTGAGACTTCATTTAGCTACAAGACAGCAATGTCTACTCTGGAAGCTTTTTTCTAGCATATAAATCATTTCTACTTTTTCTTAAAATATGCAAAGCAGAATATACCTTATAAACAATGTTTAGCTATTCCTAAGAACTTTCTCTCTATTCTATTATTTATAATATGATATGCTCTTAAAAATCTGCACTTATAAGCACCATTCATGCTATTCAAAAAATGGTACATTTCACAAAGTTCTTTTACCTCCAACACTTATGATTTTTCAGAATCTTCTGAGGCATTATTTATTTCCTTGCTCAAAAAATATGCAACAAATATATTTGTTCTTTGTTATAAATCTAAAGACAGCTTTCAAATTTAGGAAGATGAATTTTATTCAACAGCTGAGAACAAGATTCAAAAAGAAGTTTATATGTTAATTAAAAGTACTCACAAACAGGATAGAAACAATTCATTTTAATGCAAGGTGAGAAAAATATTTACTTTAACCAGGCAAAGAGATATATGGGCGTACCTTCTGACATGTCAATATTATGGCTAAGATCTCTCTCTTTTAAAAATTTCAATATGCTTAAGTATAATAAAATCAAATGCTTTGAGGATGTATAGTTAAAACAACCCCAAGGAGGATGAGTTATTGGCTTAATACCATCCCATTAAAATTGAATAAAAGATTCTTACCATTTACATTCTTTCTTGCTGTGATGTTGTCAGCTCCATAACAATTCAAGTCAAACATACATCGCCCCAGGTAACAATATTTCACCATCCGATTCATATGTTCATAAAAGTTGCTGTGATACAAAAGGGCCTGGAGGGCAGGTTTACCCATCAGAGACAGGCCATACTCCACATCATGTACAGAGGGACCCTAAGGCAATAGGTCAGAATAAATTATTTCCCACCAGTACTATATTCTATTACATTATAAACCAGAATGCATATTTCAATAAGCCTACAAATTCCTCCCATTATAAAAAGAAATCAGAGAAATTATTCAGGAAAACACTATAATTCACCTATTAACCTTGGGCTAATCACTTAAGTTTTCATATAACCCATTTGCCTCACCTGTAAAATGAGAATGGCATCTTAGCTGCCTGAAGGCAGAGTTGTTGAGAGGCATTCCAGTCTTAATATCTCTGATAAAATTCTGTGTTCTAGAATAAATTCCAATAAGTAGTATTTATATTTTACAAGTGGGGGAAATTATCTGATTACTAATACTCACTGTCCCCCCCCATTATCATCTAATGGCAAACTGTAAGAAAAAATTACTAGCAAGTATATAGCCAATAAAAGAGATATTCAAGCCTGCAAATAAATCTAGAGTTCGATTATATTAATTTCCAGTTTAGGGAAAATTCATAAGTTGAACATGTCTGCAATTGAATGATGGACCTTAATGAGCAAAAAAAAAAAAAATGTAATGGTATGGTGGAATTGGAAAGGCTCTCAGAGAGTCATCTAATCCAATTATACATGAACATAAATAAGAATGATCCACACAGCATACACAAGTGGTCATTCAGTCTTTGCTTGAAGGCTTGCAGTACAGGTGAATTCATCTCAAAAAATTGCCCTTTTTACTTCTGGACAGCAAGAATTTTTAGAAATTTTTTTTGCTAACATCATGCCAAAATCTGACTCTTTGTAGGTTCTATTCATTATTTCTACTTTTGCCCTCTGGGATCCAGCAGAACAAGTCTAACTAATCTCTCTTCCACAAGACAGCTTTAAAATACTTGTAGATGCTATTATATAGGTAGGCCGTGAAAATAGATTTTGGAGTCAGAACTCTGATTTAAATATGAACTCTTCTACTTACTAACAACACTCTATGTCCCAGTTCCTCAGAAAATAAGATGAGATGACCTATAAAGTCCTTCCTAGCTCTAAATATGAGGCACCTAAGTACCCCAGTGGAGACTAACTGGAGACTCAGTGCTGGGTCTGGAGTCAGGAAGACCTGAGTTCAAATTCAGCCTCAGATACTTCCTAGCTATGGGCAACTCACTGAACCTCTGTTTACCTTAATCCACTGAAGAAGGAAATGGCAAACCATTCCAGTATCTCTGAAAAGAAAACCCCATGGATGGTATGGTCCACAGTGTCATGAAGAGTCACACACAATTGAACAACAACGGCTCTACACATGACCCTATGCTCCTCTAAAATCATCCTTATTTCTTTCAACTGATCTTCATATGGCAAGATCTCATGGTCCTTTATTATAAGCTAAATCAATTTTTTAAATGTCATGTACCACTTTTCCAGTTTGATAAAACCTACTTACAATAATTTTTAAATGATAAAAATAAAATACAATAGATTATAAAAGAAAAACAATTATTAAAATAATTATCAAAATATAAAACACACACACACACACACAATTTCATAAAGCCAGGTTAAGAATTCAGTCTCGATGCCCTCTATAGCTTATCAATGAATTTCCTCAAACATGACAGCCAGAACTGAATACTTTAGGTGTCTTCTGACCAGGGCAGAGTATAATGAAACTATTTTTTCCCTATTCCTTTACATTATGTTTCCCTTCATGAAGTTAAAGAACACATTAGTTGGTTAGTCTACTATATTATACTGCTTACTCAAATTGTACTCACAGTCCACTAAAGCTTCCTATCTTTTTTTGCAGACGAACTGCACTCTAGCCACATCCCCCCAGCTTAAAACTCAACATAAACAAAAGTATGTACAGGAAATGATAACCTTCCTACTTTGGCTGGTGTATGGCCATTAAGGAAGCGAAGAGATAAGACTCGGTTCAGGCTATGCAAGGACTAGAATGTGGGCCCCAAAAGGAAAGGGAGCCACTAGCTTGCCTAGAGGTGCAAAGTAGCCCTGGAAAAACAGATGGAAAACAAATCAGTTGAAAATTTGCAGTTTCTGATCTATGCAGAGCAGAGGCTGTCGTAGCTACAGCAACTGCTTCACAGATTTCCTTCATCAAATAATGCAAGATACAGTGATCATTGCAGGAAAAAAAATCATGTAACTGAGTATTGATGGTAGAAAGACAAAGAAATGCCATTCTTTTGTGGAGAATGTATAGCCCAGGGATAGGAAACTTACAGCCTTAAGACCACCTGTGGCTCTCTAGGCCCTCAAGTACAGCCCTTGGACAGAAGCTAAACTTCACAAAACAAATCCCCTTAACAAAAGGATTTGTTCTGTAAAACTTAGACTCCGCCAAAAGGCCACACTCAAGGACCCAGAAGGATGTATGTGATCTCAGGGCCACAGGGTACAGCACATAATTCTTAAATGTACTAAAACCTTTAACAAAATTTAACTGTTTTTAATAAATTTGTGTATGTATACTTATGGTACTAAATGACAAAAATAGATTAAATATATATACTATTTATGATTTATAAATTTCTCTTTTAGCTTCCTTTACGTATGCACAATATCTGTGATTTTTTTCAGTATACTGCACATTTCCAAAAAATTAATTACTGTGGCCAAACCACAAATAACAAAAACCTCAAATGTGAAACCTGCAAATACTGAAGGATGACTTCTCATTTCTCATCAGAAGGATTTCTCATCAAAATCAATTAATGGAATAATTAGAAAATATTCTAAGAAATTCAGTTTCCTGAATTCAGGTCCTCTATCAAATGCAAGTTGAAATCTCAGGAAATAAAGAAATCAAAATAAGTTATACTAAGAAGGAACAAAAAGTTTGTGACAAAAAAGAAGTAAACAAATTTTAGAATTAGATTTTGTATGAGCTTAAATCATATTGACAATTAAAAGTATTTGAGACTCAGAAAATAACACTGAGGAAAATGTAAAATAAAAAAGCTCACTATTTCAACTACTATTACAGCATTTTTTCCGACTTTATTTTTCCTAGATAACAAATCTAGACAATGAAAACACAGGTATCATTATGCTAAAGTAAAAAATACAATCAATTTAATTATTTCTGTTTAGATCAAAAAGAATTTCTCTCTTTTAACTAACACACTTCTGCAACATCTCTCCATAATAACATGCTTGGAGAATGTCAACTAGTTTCCCACTTCTATATATTTTATTTATTTCATTAAATATTTCTCAATTGGATGCAAAAAAAAAATTTGAGATCCAAATTTTCTCTCTCCCATTCCTCTCCCCTCCATGAGAAGGTAAGAAATTGAAGTCAAACAAAACATATTTCCATATCAATCACGTTGAAAAAGAAAACACATACACACAAAAAAAGAAAAGAAAAAGAAATTAAAAAGTAAAAAAAGTGTGCTTCGATCTACCTTCAGAACCCATCAGTTCTTAATCCAGAGGTAGATGGCATTTTTCAACATAAATCCTTTGGAAATGCCTCCGATCACAGCTTTGATCAGAATATCCAAGTCATTCTCATTTGATCCTCCTTACAATATTGCTATTACTATATACAATGTTTTCCTGGTTTTGCTCACTTTGCATTGGTTCATGATAAAAATGAATTGCTAGAGTTAAAATAATATCATTTTTATAATAATATATTACTTTTGATGATGATATATTTTATAATGACAGGATAATAAGAATTTATAAACAATAAAAGAGAAAGGTAATATTAGAAAGTATATTTATGGAAAATATGACATCAAAAACCTGAGATTTAAAATATATGAAAAACTTAAAATTTTTGAAAAGACAACTTCTAGGTCATAAAATAAATGGGCAAAGAATACAGGCAATTTTCAAAAGAAGTAATGCAAATTGCTAATTACTTTTCAAAAAGACCGATCATTATTCAATAATCAATAAACATTTATTATAATCCAAGAGATACAAACAACTACACGGTACCACTTCGCATATAACAAGTTTGCAAAAATAATTAGAAGTGAGGGGCGGAGCCAAGATGGCGGAGTAGAAGGACACACGTTTACAAGCTCCAACCCACAGCCCATAGAATTAATGTAAAAAGAGATCCGCATAAATTCTGGATCACCGAAAGGTGTGCAGAAAGAGAGGGGAAGAGATTTCCATTCCAGAGAACCCTGGAGAGCCGTCCCCAGGGTCCTTCGCGCCCCGGAAAGTGGACCCCACCCCAGTGCTGCCCTGGCCGTGGCCCCAGAGAAGCTAACCCGAGCAGGCTTCCGGGACAGAGGCTCCGGCAGCCGGGAAAGTCCCTCTGCCCACAGAAGCTACAGGTCAGTGAGAGAGAAGGCTGGGCTGGACGAGAGGGGGAGCGGAGTGTCTCCGTGGCGGCGGAGGCAGAGGCGTGGCCAGCAGCAGAGGCAGCAGCGGCTGCAGCCCAGGACTCCCCCCAGCAGCAGGCAGGATCTTCATTACTGAAAGTCTCTGCATAAACAACCTGAGGGAGCTGAGCCTGGGAGGTGGCCCTGCCCCACCCTGCTCCACTACTGAAGGCCTCTGCATAAAGCCCCTGAGGGAACTGAGCCTGGGAGGCGCCCCCCCCCCCACCCCAGCACCAGAACTAAAGCTTGCTGCGGAAAGCCCATTTGAACCTCAGACCCCAAGCACTGGCTGGGCGGATCTAGGCGGGGGTGGACAGGAATCTCAGAAGTCAAGTAACTGGCTGGGAAAATAAGGGAAAAGGGAAGAAAAATAAGACTATAGAGAGTTTTTTCCAACAAATGCAAATGATCCCGACATTCGAATCTGATGACGAGGACGTGTTCTTGCCATCAGGGAAAGACGTGGAGGGCGGGGCCTCAGCACCCCAGACTCCCCAGGGGGATGTCGGGTGGGCTCAGGCCTTGGAAGAGCTCAAAAAGGATTTTGAAAAGCAAGTTAGACAGGTGGAGGAAAAACTGGGAAGAGAAATGAGAGAGATGCAAGAAAAGTATGAAAAACGGGTCAATACCTTGGTAAAGGAGACCCAAAAAAATGCTAAAGAAAATAACACCTTGAAAAATAGGCTCACTCAACTGGCAAAAGAGGTTCCAAAAGCCAATGAGGAGAAGAATGCTTTCAAAAGCAGAATTAGCCAAATGGAAAAAGAGGTTCAAAAGCTCATTGAATTTAATAGTTCTCTCAAAATTAGAATGGAACAGATGGAGTCTAATGACTTTACGAGAAACCAAGAAATCACCAAACAAAACCAAAAGAATGAAAAAATGGAAGAGAATGTGAAATATCTCATGGGAAAAACAACTGACCTGGAAAATAGATCCAGGAGAGACAATTTAAAAATTATGGGACTACCTGAAAGTCATGATCAAAAAAAGAGCCTAGACATCATCTTCCATGAAATTATCAAGGAAAACTGCCCTGACATTCTACAACCAGAGGGCAAAATAAGTATTGAAAGAATCCATCGATCACCACCTGAAAGAGATCCAAAAAGAGAAACTCCTAGGAACATTGTGGCCAAATTCCAGAACTCCCAGGTCAAGGAGAAAATCTTGCAAGCAGCTAGAAAGAAACAATTCCAGTACTGTGGAAATACAATCAGGATAACTTAAGATCTAGCAGCTTCTACATTAAGGGATCGAAGGGCATGGAATAGGATATTCCAGAAGTCAAAGGAACTGGGACTCAAACCAAGAATCACCTACCCAGCTAAACTGAGTATAATACTTCAGGGGAAAATATGGTCTTCCAATGAAACAGAGGACTTTCAATCATTCTTGATGAAAAGACCAGAGCTGAAAAGAAAATTTGACTTCCAAACACAAGAATGAGAAGAAGCATGAAAAAGTAAACAGTAAAGAGAAGTCTTAAGGGACTTACCATAAGTGAACTGTTTACATTCCTACATGGAAAGACAATATTTGTAACTCTTAAAACTTTTCAGTATCTGGATAGTTGGTGGGACCACACACACACATGTACACGTATGCACGCACACACATGCATACACACACAGAGACAGAGAGCACAGAGTGAATTGAATAGGATGGGACCATAGCTGAAAAGAAATTAAGGTAAATGGTGAGTGAGAAATGTAGTGGGAGGAAAGAGGGTGAAATGGAATGGGGTAAATTATATGTCATTTAAGAGGCAAGTAGGAGACTTTTTAGTGGAGGGAAAAAGAGGAGAGCTGAGAAAAAAAAAACAAGAAGTTTACCCTCATCACATTTGACTAAAGGAAGGAATAAAATGCACACTCATTTTGGTATGAAAACCTATCTAACGGTACAGGAAATTGGGGGAGAAGGAGATAAGCAAGGCGGGGGGATGATGGAAAGGAGGGCAATGGGAGGAGGGAGCAATTTGAAGTCAACACTGGGGGAGGGACAGGATCAAAAGACAGAATAGAAACAATGAGGGGCAGGATAGGATGGAGGGTAATTCAGTTAGTCTTACACAACACGACTATCATGGAAGTCATATGCAAAACTACACAGATAGGGCCTATATTGAATTGCCTGCCTTCCCAAAGGGAATGGGTGGGGAGGGAGGGATGGGGAGATTTTGGAACTCAAAGTTTTAGGAACAACTGTTTAGTATTGTTGTTGCTACTAGGAAAGAAGACATACAGTTAATGAGGAATAGAAAGTCATCTGGCTCTACAGGACAAAAGAGAAGATGGGGACAAGAGAAGGGAGGGATGACAGAAGAGAGGGCAGATTGGAGATAGGGAAAATTAGATTGCTTGGTGTATTGGGGTGGGAGGAGGGGATAAAAGGGGAGAAAATTTGGAACCCAAAATTTTGTGAAAATGAATGTAAAAAGTTAAATAAATAATTAATTAAAAAAAATAATTAGAAGCAAATTAGTTCAATTTAGTTATGCCTAGAGAACATTAATAAACTCATTAACAATGAAGATACTGTTTGTGATCTGGTAGTATACAATAAATTTTAAAATAATTATATCCTTTATCTCAATCATTCCACAGCTGAGAATATTCTTTGAGACTTGTTAAAAAGAAAACCCCACAATACGTTGAAAGATTTTTATAAATAGTATTATTTGCTGTTGTTCAGTTGCTTCAGTCATGATATTCTACTCTTCGAGAGCCCATTTCTAGTTTTCCATTTCTTTCTCCAATTCATTTTACAGAGGAGGGAATTGAGGAAAATAGGGTCAAGTGACTTGCCCAGGGTCACACAGCTAGTAAAATGTATGAGGCTGGATTTAAACTCAGGTTTCCTGACTCCAGGTCTGATGCTCTATCCACAGCTCCCCAATTACAAAAAAACTGGAAGTCACCTAATTGTGCCACAATATGTAAATGTTAAATACATTTTGGTACACTAATATAATATGATCCCATAATGCAATCAACATGGACATACATGAGGATTATAAATATAGAAAGACATCATTAGGATTTCTTTAATATTTGCAAAAAGCTTTATAAACATTATCTCTTTCAACAATGAAGTATTATAGGTAGTACTTATCCTGAAGGGATTTAACAGCTCCAATGAAGTCCTCTGGGGACTTAATTAGTCCTCGCCCTCATGATGCAATCAGCTCTCTCTCTCTCTCTCTCTCTCTCTCTCTCTCTCTCTCTCTCTCTCTCTCTCTCTCTCTCTCTCTTTCTCTCTCTCCAATTATTCTATGACATCTTTTACCCTTGTTCTTCAGTTTCTCATTCATTTATTTTTAAATCTTTGGAAACTGTTACAGTCAATGTCTTATTGACATCTATACGGTAATACTGGTAGAATGTTGATATTAAAAAGATGGGTCATTGCTCTGATGAGAATCTTGGAGTCAACAAAAAAAACTTCATAATTTCCCATAGACAACCCTTTTATTCAACAATTAGTCCAATTCTTCCGTGTGTACCTTTTGCTTCAGATATTAATACTAATGGAAAAGCTATCTAGGCTTTCAATTCAAATGCAATGTATAATTTGGGCAATAAACATTCTTTATCTCATTGCTCTTTATTGTATTGGTGGTCAGTTAAACTCCAAATGATTACAGACCTTTCCAAGAAGGTTGTGCAAAGTTACAGCACTTGATGTGATCTGCTCAATATCATTTACAAAACAGGAACTCCTAGAGGACCTCACCATCCACAAGGAATTCCCCTTCAACCTGGACTTTACACCTCATAGAGGTAAATACAATAGGACAGCATGCACTCTTTTTTATGCCTCTCCTGATGTCTGTAGTCTGAGTCAATGAACAGAATTACTTCCGTCATTATATCTTTCAAGGAATCTTGAATGATTTTGATATATAGATAAATGGGAATCACCTTGGTAGTAACAACCCCTATTTTATGTAGACTTACTTGGTCCTTTAGGGGAAAGGGAGGTCACTTGGCTTCCTTCCTGACCCCAGCACTTGGGGAATTGGTATCAGAGGTTTTAACGGAAGTTTAATCATAGGTTTTGCCATTCACTGGCTTGCAGGGACACTTCTGACCTACTACTACTGTTTGTAACTCACAACTAAAAGCTACTAAACAACAAAGTGTATTTGCTGAAGTGCAGAGGAACAGCGTTTTAATTGCTCTTACTTAGGCTTTGTATATTTTTTAATATTATTAGTAAAGTTGTTTACGGCATTTTATGGTCGAGAAGTTATCTCATCACTTTCTTAAACCTGACACTCAACTGGCCAGAGTTACATTGGACCCAGAATTTTTGGTATGGTTGGCAGAGATTATTTATAATGTCATCATGACCAACTAATTTTTAAAAGTGATTTTAACATCTTTGTTGGAAAAAGGGAAGTGAGTAAGAAAGAGGGCCTTGGGGTAACTGGATGGCTAGATGAAGGACCCTGGTATATCCTGTAGCTAGTAGAGGTATAGGAGGAGCTCTTTCAGCCAGTTAGAGAGAACTTTGCCTAACCCCCTTCCCCAACCTGGATGAGAAATGAATAAAATGGATGTTAAAAGAAGCTTAAGAAGTAAAGTCGATACATAGTCAAATATTCCTTGGACCTTATTAATGGTTTTTGAAAAGCTATTATTAGGAAAATCAAGATAAGCTATCCTAGCATATTCAGCAATTTGGGGCAGAAATGAAGAAGCCTTTGGTTTTTAAGACTCTTGCCTTAATGGCAGGAGTAACAAAAATCTAACAACATTATGTGGAGGCAAAGGACAATGACAACAGGGGCAACTAGGTAGCATAGTGAACAGAGTATCAGACCTGACCTCAAATCTGGCCTCAGAAACCTTCTAACTGTGTGACTCTGGAGAATTTACTTAACTTTGATTGCCTCAGTTTTCTCATCTGTAAAATGAGACGGAAAAGACAATGGCAAAGCACTCCAGTATCTTTGCCAGGAACACCCCAAATGGGGTTACGCAGAGTCAGACATTGCTGGAAAACAACCCAACAGCATAAAACATATTACATATTCCAGAAGTCTTAGTGCAGGTTTTGGCTTCAAAAACTTAAAACTGTCTCAAGCCTCAAAGGCTTAAAATTGCACTAAGACTTCTGAGGTACCCAGTATATTTTGTTTGTCTACCTGAAAACTTTATTCTCCTTATTCCCATTTGGTTTGTTTGAAACTTGTCTTTTTTTTTTTTAAAGAAGTGTAGCTTATATTCAGATCAACATGGAATATATTTATTTTCTAAATTAGTTTTGTTACTTTTAAGTAACATGTGCAGATAATAGTTTTACTAAATGAAAACAGGTTAAATAAAAAGTAGTAGTAATGATAATAATAATAGCTAACATTTATATATCACTTTAAAGGTTTGCAAAATACTTTACAAATATTAACTCATTTTATCCTGACAACCATCATGGGAAGTATATTAATATCTTCATTGTACAGATGAGGAAAATAAGGCAGACAACAGTTAAGTGACTTGCCAAGGGTCATACAGTTACTAAGTGTTTGAGGTAAAACTCAGGCAAAGCTAGGTGGCACAGTGAATAAAGTGCATGGAGTCAGGAAGACCTGAGTTCAAGCCGGTCTTAGAAAACTGCTAGTCGTGTGACCTTGGGCAAGTCATTTAGCTTTGCCTCAGTTTCCTCATCTGTAAAATGAGCTGGAGAAGGAAACAGCCAACCACTCCAGTATCTTTGCCATGAAACCCCCAAAAAGGGATCATGAAGAGTTAGACACAACTAAAAGCTATTAAGCAACAAAGTGTATTTGCTGAATTCATCGCAACATTCACACAAACTAGCAAGTATGGCTGGAATGAACTTTCCTCATCTCCATATCTAAATTTCTTATCTTCCTTCCATACTCAGCTGAGGTTCAACAAAGACTTCCTTGATCACCCTAGCTATTATTTCTCTCAATTCTCCCTGTGCTGTCATTTGTGTTCATGTTATATCCCCACTGTAGAAGGTAAGCTTGCTGAATACAGGAATTGTTTCACTTGTGTCTCTGCGTCCCTAGTAGTCAGCAAAAAGTGAACATAAAAAGATGAAGCCAAAAGTGAGATGGACACTGAAGGATAAGTACCATTTGGATAGGTAAAAGGACAGAAATATAGTTTGCTTTCTACAAGTGAGGCTACAGAGGGCAAGGTCTTTACATTATTTTTGGTTTTTATCCCTAAAATTATCTAGCAGTGTTAGCAGTTACATTAATGCTGAATTAAAATCTAGACCACATACTAACCTATCTAATGGGAACCCAGCATCAAACTATTACATTCCAAAAAAGTTACACAAGCAAGTTTATTAACAATATACACTGCATAGTTATTTTTGAATTTTTCCTTTTGGTTGTAAAAGTACTTTTGAGAGAAAAGAATATTTTAAAATCTTGCTTTTTAAAAAGCTAGAATATTATCTACAGCATCTAAAAGAATGTTAACCTCATTATCACCTCATCTAAATCTGTTTTTGAAAGTCTTCAGAATAGTCAACATCTTAAATTTATTTCATAATGAAACAAATACCACTGAAAATTTTTCATCTATCAGGACCACATTAATATATTTTTAGTAGTTACTCACATGCCAAGAATAATCATGGTTGTCATCTGTAGGCAATGGAATCACTAACAGGTTCTGAAGAATAAATGCAGCCTAAAAAAATGAAGAGAACATCAACACTGCCATCTTGCTGTCATATCAGAAGTCACCAATATGTATTAAATTTGTTAACCAAGTATATCACAGATCAATTGCAAATGAAATTTACAACTTAAGGCTCATGGCTATCAAGAATATAATTCTATAGATAATAACCTAAAAAAACCACAATCATTTTGCTCAGCCAATTTCCTTTTCCTCTTTTAATATCTAGTATTTTCAAAACAAAAATTAAAAAATATTATCTCTACTAAGAATCATTTAGTTACATGTCAATTTTCTAAAATCAAAATACTATGTATGATAAAAAGTCCTCTCAACAAATAACTTCAAATATGAAAATGAAATAAAAATTAATATAATACATATTAAAACTTAGGGAAAGCAGTCAAAATTAAAATATCATGTTTTCACTTTCAATTAGTGAATGCGTGGCTCAAAAGTCAACTAACTTCAATATTTATCCCAGAAAAAAAAATTAAGACAGTAATTCTGAAGCTAATATATATGTATATATATATATATATATGTATACATGTATATCTACATATATATAGCTCCAAAACCTAACAAAAATCTCTGTAACATCAAATGATTCTTAAATAAAAGAATATACAAAAGCAATTGACTCCCAAATACAGAATTGGTTATTACTACCTCAAGCACCTTTGGATATACATTGAATTCATTTTCAAATGAATGAGTACATTTACCACTGTAAGAATAAAATGTATTACACACAGGCTAGGCTAGTTTTTCACTAAAAGACAAGAAAATTGTCCCTGAGACTTCATTGGTTCAAAAGACTAAAGCTCAACCAGTTGATGTAGTTTCCTGGTTGCCTAAGTAAAAAATACCAAAATATAAGAAATTGAGGCTCCTCAGGCTTGACGTATTTTTCTATGTCACCATGGCAAATGAGGAAATGTGAGGGCCTGTACCATCTGGCTCAATGCTGAAGTATTGCTAAATATCTTAATATTCATAAGCCAAATCTCCCATAGTTAAAAGCTAAGTGATCTATTAGTGTCCCATTTCATTCTAATTCCATGTCTGGCCCAGAACAACTACAAAAATATGGACACAGATAGATAGATAGACAGACAGATAGATAGATAGATAGATAGATAGATAGATAGATAGATAGATAGATAGATAGATAGACAGATGATGGATGGATGGATAGATAGGCAGACAGACAAGCAGATAAATATCACACAACTTTAACTTTCTAAAAAATCAACCGGATCTACGAGAGAAAAGAAACTCTTTAATGGAATGTACTGAAGTATATGCCTGGTTTGAATGGAATATCTGGATGCTGGGCTTAAAATCAGAAAAAAATGGACCTGAATATGAGCTGACACTTCCTACAAAGGGAAGCAGAATGGTGTCATGGAAAGAGTGTTGGATTTGGGGTCAGAAGACTTGGATTCAAATACCAACTTCTATGTGACCTTGAACAAGCCAATTAACTTTTCAGGATCTGAGTGTTGACAATTATGTAATGAAATGTTTGAACTAGTCAGTCACTTACTAAGCTCCTACTATGTTTCAGAAAGAGACAGCTATGCAGTTAGGTGACTCAATGGATAGAGCTCTTGGCCCTGGGTTAGCAAGGCTTGAGTCCAAATCCAACCTCAGACACTCACTAGCTGTGTGATCCTGGACAAGTCACTTAACATCTGCTTGCTCTAATCCACTGGAAAAGGAAATGGAAAACCACTCCAAGAAAACCTCATACAGGGTTTGCAACCAGTCTGAAACAACTGAATGACTAATAACAACAGCATGTGTCTGGCACTGTGCCACTGGGGATACAAAGAAAGGCAAAGACAGACCCTGCCCTCAAAGAGCTCATAGTGTCTAAAGGAGACAGCATGTAAACAGCTATAGGCAAACGACATACAAAGGATAAACTGAAAACAAACAATATAGGGAAAGACATCAGCTTAATAAAAAAAAATACCATCAGTTTTTCTCCAGACTTTTAAACAAATAAGTCATAAAAAGGTAGCCTAGTGTACTGAAAAATTCATTGGATTGAGAATCAAGAAAACTGCTTTCTTGTCTGGATCCTGGCAGTAATTTTCTGCATGATCATTAATTCACTTAATCTTTCAGTTTCATCAGCAGTAAAGTGAAGGGGCTGGAATAACATCCCTTCCAAGACTAACACCATGAATGTATGAAACAGATAATTTTATTGAACAGTATACAGTGGTTAAGTAACAAAAAAAAAAAATCAAATTTTTTTACTGAAAACAACGGGTAAAGAAGCATAAAAAATAAGCAATTCTAGAGCTGTTTAAATATATTACCATACCCAGTCCTATGTTTTGAACAGAACTTGTATAATTATATAGTTTGGTAGAATTACTTGGACAAAGAGATCTTACTACTAGGCATATACCTAAAGAAGATCACTGAGTAAAAAAACAAAGTCTCCAAATACATCAAAAATATTTATAGTAACATTTCTGATGGCAGCAAAGAACCACAAAGAAGGCAGATTGCCCAGTGACAGGGGAATAACTAAATAAATTTTGATGCATGAATATATTTCTATATAATTGTGCTATAAGAAAAAGATGAACGTGATGAATAAAGAGAATTGTGGAAAGTCTTACATAAAATGCTTCAAAGTGATACAAGCAGGACCAGGAAAACAATATTAACACCAGTGTATGTGAAAAGAACAACCACAAAACTTTGAAGATGAATGTTGTGAAATTATAAAAACAAGGCTAGTCCCACAGAAAAAATATGAAAAGGCACATCCTTCCATTCCTTCACACATGTGAAGGACCATGGATGTAAAATATTGAATATAACAGCAGATTTTTTTCTAAGTATTGATTTGATTTTGCTGATTTTCTTTTCCTCCTCTTCCTCTTTTAAAAATTTCTTTATTATAAAGGACGGAAGTAGGGGAGGGGAAAGGCAGAGGAATACAGACAGTAATCTAAGAAATGTAAAAAGAAAATAACAAAAAAACCCTATTTACAAAAAATTATATACATTTTACAATGTATGGAATGGAATGATATGATGATTAACAAAAATGCTAATACGGTATTCTCCCAAGATCGAGATGGATCTATATTAACAGGCACTAAACAACTTCATTATGTTTTAGAGACAAGTCAATGTAAACACTGAGTATGTATCACCTTGGTCTTCAGTAGCCTCTTCTTGTTCTTCACGATCCTACAGACCACACAGCATGCCAGGTTCTTCTGTCCTTCACTATTTCTCAAACTCTGTCCAAGTTCATTATGTTTGTTGTTTCCATGACACTATCCATTTCATCCTGACATCCCCCTTTCCTTTTGCCTTCCTGTCTTCTCATTATGTGGTCAAAGTATTTAAGTTTCCACTTTAGCATTTGATCTTCCAGTGAATAACCTGAATTTCTTTAAGTACTCTCTGATTTGACCTCCTTGCTGTCCAAAGGACTCTCAAAAGTCTTCTCCATCACAATTCTAAAACACTGATTCTGTGGAGCTCAGCTTTCCTCACAGTAAAACTCTCACAGCCATACGTTGCTACTGGAAAAACCATAGCTTTGATTATACTGACGTTTGTGAGCAAGATGATGTTTCTACTTTTTAGTATGGTGTCTAGATTTGCCATAGCTTTCCTTCCAAGTCTGAAGTGAGCTTTGAGCTTAAGAATCTAAAATCTGACACTGTTTTCATTTCTTCTCCCTCTATTTACCAGGAAATAATGGAAACTGTTGCCAAAATCTTAGGTTTTTTTGGTGTTAAGCTTCAAGCTAGCTTTAACACTCTCCTTTCTCACCCTCATCAAGTATTTTCTGCCACCAGAGTGGCCTCATCTGCATATCTGATGTTGGTATTTTTCCTGGTTAACCTTAATTCTAGCTTTTTATTCATCCAGCCTGGCATTTCACATGATGTACTCTGCATGTAAGTTAAATAAATAGGGTAACAATATACAACCTTGTCACACTCCTTTTCCAATCTTAAATTAAGCAGTTGCTCTATGTTTGGTTTTAACCACTGCTTCTTGGTTTGCACACAGGTTCCTCAGGAGACAAGTAAGATAGTCTGGTACTCTCATCTCTTTAGCGACTTGCCACATTTTACTGTCATCCCCACTTAAAGCCTTTAGTGTAGTCAATGAAGCAGAAGTAGATGTTTTTTTCTAGATCTCCCTTGCTTTCTCCACAGTCCAGTGAATTTTGGCAATTTGGTCTCTAGTTCTTCTTACTTTTTTGAAAATCAGCCTGCTCTAATATGGAACCCTGCCCAAAGGGCTATAAAAATGTGCATACCCTTTGACCCAGCAATAACATTTCTAGGCCTGTATCCCAAAGAGATCATACAAATGGGAAGAGGACGCACATGTACAAACATATTTATAGCAGCTCTTTTGCTGGTGGCAAAAAATTGGAAATTGAGGGGATGCCCATCAATTGAGGAATGGCTGAACAGGTTGCGATACATGAATAGAATGGAATACAATTGTGCTATAAGAAATGATGAGCAAGCAGATTTCAGAAAAACATGGACTTACATGAACTGATGCTGAGTGAGGGGAGCAGAACCAAAAGAACATTGTACACAGTTACAGCTACTCTGTGTGATGACTGATAGACTTGCCTCTTTTCAGCAATGCAAGGTTCTAAGACAACACCAAATGGCTCATGATGGAAAATGTTATCCACATTCAGAGAAAGAATTATAGTCTGAATGCAGATCAAAGCATACTATTTGCTCTCTCTGTTTTGTTTTATTTTCTTTTGTCTGTTCTTTCTCATGGTTCATTCCAATAGTTATAATTCTTTACAACATGAGTAATGTGAAAATGTTTAATATGAAAGTATATAGAGAGCCTATATCAGACTGCACACTGTCTTGGGGAGGAGGAAAGGAGAGAAAGGGAGAAACTTTAAAACTCAAAAGCTTGTGGAAATGAATGTTGTTAAATAATAAATAAAATGTAAAAAAACAAAAAGAAAAAACTGAACAAAACCCAGCCTGCTCTTCTGGTATTTCTTAATTCATGTAACACTGAAGCCTAGTTTGCAGAATCTTAAGCATAAATTTGCTGGCATGGGAAATGAGTGCAACTGACTGTTAAACAATCCTTAGCACTGCCCTTCTTTAGGATTGAGATATACATCAATCTTTTTCAATCCAGTGGCCACTGTTACGTTTTCTAAATTTGCTAGCATATGGAATGTAGCACTTTAACAGCATTATCTTTAGGGTTTTAAATAGCTCAGCTGAAATTCCATCACTTCCCCTAGCTTTATTATTAGTAAAGTGGACTAAGGTCCACTTGACTTCATTTTCCAAGATGTCTGGCTCTAGATCAGTAACCACAGCATAGTGGTTAGCAGTGATGTTCAGATCTTTCTTATGTAGTTCTTTGGTTCTTCTTAACTTCTTCTGCTTTTGTTAAATCTCTTATGATCTTTGTCTTTTATCATGTCCATGTTTGCCTGAAACTTCCCTTTGATATCTTTAATATTCTTTTTTTTAAATTTATTTTTATTTTTTTGGTGTTCTACAATCACTTCCTTAAAATTAAGATTTTATCCGCCCCCACCTCCCCACCTTTACCCTACTGACCCCCTCCCTCCCCGCGACAGCATACAATTCTGTATAGGTTCTACATATACTTTCCTATTGAGTACATTTTTACAATAGTCATGTTATGCAGTCGAACTAAAGTAAATGGAAATCATATAACAAATCAAAGCATAATACACTACAACCTACACAAATACAAACATGATCTGCTACATTTTACGAATGACTTCCATATTTCTTTGTCTGAGTGTGGAAGACATTTTATGTTAGAATACTACCATTGGGATTTTTTTTTTTTTAGTAAGTTCTTGCATTATTACGAAGTTCCAAGTCTACCAGAAAAAACTCTCGCACACTGTGGTCATTGCTGTGCACAAGGTTCTCCTGGTTCTGCTCCTTTCACTCAGCATCAGATCATATAAGTGCTTCCAGGCCTCCCTGAAGTCTTCTTGTTCATCATTTCTTATGGCACAATAGTACTCCATTACATTCATATACCATAATTTATTCAGCCATTCCCCAATTGATGGGCATCCCCTTGATTTCCAGTTCTTGGCAACCACAAAGAGTGCTGCTATAAATATTTTTGCACATGTGGGACCCTTTCCCATTTTTATGATCTCTTGGGGATACAGTCCTAGTAGTGATATTACTGAGTCAAAGGGTACGCACATTTTTGTAGCCCTTTGGGCATAGTTCCAAACCGTTCTCCAGAATGGTTGGATGAGCTCACAGCTCCACCAACAATGAATTAGTGTTCCAACTCTCCCACATCCTCTCCAGCATTTATCATTTTCTTGTTCTGTCATGTTTGCCAATCTTATAGGTGTGATGTGGTACCTCAGAGTTGTTTTGATTTGCATCTCTCTAATCAGTAGTGATTTGGAGCACTTTTTCATATGATTATAAATATCTTTAATTTCTTCCCCTGAAAATTGCCTGTTCATATCCTTTGACCATTTATCAATTGGGGAATGACTTGTACGGTTGTATATTTGAGTCAGTTCTCTATATATTCTAGAAGTGAGGCCTTCATCCCCGAGCTTAGCCGTAAACATTTTTTCCCAATTTACTACATCCCTCCGAATTTTGGTTGCATTGGGTTTGGTTGTGCAAAAACTTTTCAGTTTAATGCAATCAAAATTATCCATCTTGCATTTCATAATGCTTTCTATCGCTTCTTTAGTGAAAAATTCTTCCCCTCTCCATAAATCTGATAAATACACTATTCCTTGCTTCTCCAGCTTATTCATGGTATCAATCTTTTATCTTTAATATTCTTGAAAATATCTCATCTTTCCTATTCTATTGTGTTACATTTCTTTGCATTGCTCTAAGAAAAGTTTCTCTCTCCTTGCAATTCTCTGGAATTTTGCATTCAGTTGGATACATCTTTCTCTTTTTCCTTTTCCTTTCCTTCTTTCCTCAGCTATTTGTAAAGACTCATCAGATAGCTATTTTGCTTTCTTGCTCTTCCTTTTCTTTGGAATGTTTTTGTTGTTGCCCTCTGAACAATATTGCAAAGCTTTATCAGTAGCTCTTCAGGCACTCAATCTACCAGACCTAATCCCTTAAATCTATTCATCACTTTCACTTCACATTCACAAATGATGCTGTATAGGTCAGAGCTATATGATCTGATGGTTTCCCTACTTTCTTCAATTTAAGTCTGAATTTTGCAATAAGAAGCTCATGATCTGAGCCACATTCAGCTCCAGAATGTAGTATCCACCTTTGGCTGCAAAGTATATAATCAGTCTCTCATACTGCCCATATGGTGATGCTGATGTGTAGAGCCATCTTTGGGTTTATTGAAAAAGAGTTTTTGCTATGACTAGAGAACTATCTTGACAAAATTCTATTAGTCCCTGCCTTGCTTTATTTTGTACTCCAAGGCCAAACTTGCCTGTTATTCCAATTATCTTCTGATTCCTATTTTGGCGTTCTGATTCCCTAAGATAAATGTGACTTTTTGTGTGTGTATGTGATTTCTTGAAGATCTTCTAATAGGTATTGTGATGTTGAACAGTTTGCCTTGGATTAGAACAGACAGCATTCTGTCATGTCTGAGATTATACTTCAGTACTGTTTTTCTTATCTTTTACTAACTATGAGGGCTACTCCATTTCTTCTAAGGGATTATTGCCTACAATAGTATATGTAATAATCACCTGAATTAAATTCACCCATTCTCATCCATTTAAATTCACTGACACCTAAGATGTTGATGTTTAATCTTTCAATCTCCTGTCTGATCACATTCAGCTACCTTAGTTCATAGATCTTACATTTTGGTTCCTTTGCAATATTGATCTTCATAGTATCAGACCTTCTGCTCATCACCAGAAGCATCCACAGCTCAGTTTCTTTTGGGCTTTGGACTAACCACTTTATTAGTACTACAACTACTTGTAGTTAACCTCCATCTTTCCCCATTAGCGTACTGAACACACTCTGAGAGGTTCACCTTCTGATATCCTCTCTTTAATCACGTTAATACTCTCTGTGGAGTTTTCTTGCCAAAGATATTTGAGTGGTTTGCCATTTCCTTCTCTAGTGGATCCCCTTTTGTCAGGACTCTCCACTCTCACTTGTCCATCTTGGGTAACCAAGCTCTGGTGTAGCTCACAGTTCATTAAGCTACACAAGCCCCTCCACCACAACAAGAAGGATCAGTAGTCTCTAATGTGCATTAAATAGCAGTTATTAAAGCATCAGAAAATATTACTTCAATCATGAACTATATAAAGTACAAAGCACCAAGAATTATACCACCTATGATCAAATTTTAAATGTTTCAAAGAGAAAAAGTCAAAAATTTCCATTTTTGCGGGTTGTCAATGAGATTAAATTACTGAATTAATAAATTTTCAAATGAAATAAATGAATAAAATAGGTGACATACCTCTCTGCGAACCATACTACACTCTGAATGATCCAGAAGAATGTTCACCACCATGGCCCAAAGTCCACCAGAGATGTTTTGACAACTGTTGGCTAAGGCAATACATCCATGTTTATCAGAAGTCAGAGTTGCTCCTATTGCCAGGGAAGTGAACCTGACCTATTTAATAAAATAAAAATGTGTCAAACTAAACAATCTTACCTTGTTACCAATTTCTACAGGTTTTAGGATATTTCAAACTGAAGAACTATGAATCTAGGTCAAGTAGTCTAACATGATCAGCTGTTCTTGTTTGGACTTCTCCACCATGCCTTCAGGAACCTCCTCATTCTGCAAGATCATATTAGTCTTGGTATTCACACATCATCAGTACCATCTGCTCTTGGGACCCCTCTAAGCGGAGGGCAAAGGGAAGAGTTCCTCTAAAAACCTCCATTTAAGGTGCGAACACAGAACAGGCATTCATGTAGTTCCCATCTGGCTGCACTCTTTTGGATTTCTCCATAATGTCTGCAGGCAGGTTACTTCCTCCCTTTCAGCTTCCTGTATTAGACTGTAAGCTCCTTGAAGACTGAGATTGCTTCTTTTTTTATTTTATTTTATTTTTTTTTTGGTAATTATGTCCCCAGCACTAAGCACAGTGCTAGGCAGATAAATATTTCCTAACTAACTGAAAATAGAACATGCAAATTAAATCATTATTTAAGAACATATGTTAAATAACTACTAGACTGCTTGCTACCTAAACAAAAATAAATAACTAAAAACAATTTTCACAAGCTGACTAGTGCATTATATTTTTCCAAGAATCATGGAGGAATCTATTATTGTTTATTAAGGTATCTACATGGACAGTGGGCAATATGTGTTCTTAATGTTCTTAGTGGGTATGAGTGAGTCTTTCTACCATTTCCATACATGTCATACAGAATAGCACCTAAGACAATGAAGCAAGGGAGAATAGTTAGACTAAACAAATATGCAGAAAAGAAATTCATATTACAGGTCACAATTTTAAGGGCATTCTGGCATTGATTTTTAAGAGTGCTTCAACCTCCTTAAAATAATTCATAATTCATAATCATTTTGAAAACCCAAACTATCTGACTATATTAACAGATATAGAAAAATAATTTGACAAAGTACAACAGTAATTTACACCAGAAACTCTACAAAGCATGATCACTGAAGAACCTTTTAAAAGTTTGATTAAAAGTATATATCTAAAACCAAAAGCTAGCATTATTAGCAATGGATGAATATTAGAACTTTCCAATTAAAAAAAAAAGCAACAAAAGGAGAAAAGCAAAGTTGTACTATCTTTTACCACTGTTATGTGACAAAATTGTTTTGGAAATGCTATGAAAGCAAAAGAAATTAAAATCACAAATGTAAATAAGGAGACAAAACTTTCCTATCTGGACAGACATAAGGGTTTACAAAGATGACCCAAGTGAAATGATTAATATTGATTCTGTATTTTTTTTATTGATTTTATTTAGAATTAATTAATTTGTCCAGTAATTGCTTAAGTTGTGGTTCTTTGTCTCTGATTCAGCTGGTCTGTAATGAGTTAAGTTTAAAAATCCAACTTTCCTGATAATCACTGATCTTGTCTCAACAAATTTAACTGACCAAAGGGGATATATGTGAAAATAAGGGGAGTTGGGTCTAATATCTTTACACCATCCTTACAATAATGAGCACTTCTTAACCTTGTGATAGAAGAGGATATGGGGGTAAGGTCATTGTTAGCCCCCATTATCAAACTTCCAACCAATCATGCTGTTCCCTGTGCCTCAGCTTTGTAACCAATCTTGTCCTCAATCCCCTGAGGTCCTCTATCCTGTCCTATTCTTTGTTCTATAATGTTCAAAACCTATAAAAGTGAAGCTGTCATCTGCTTAGGGTCTTTGGCAAGCCACTGACTTCTTTACCGACAAGCAGCAAGCCTTTATTAATAAATGTTATCTTTCTGGAAGAATTGCCGCAGTTTACCCTTTCATTAAATTACAATCAGGACCCTAGTAAATGAACAAAGAATCAAACAGAAACAGCTAAAAACTTTAGTAAGATAAAAAGATATAAAATCAACCCCCAAAAAATCAAGAGCATTTCTTCAGAGCAACAACAAAACAGAGAAGAAACAATAGAAAGGAAAAAATACCATTCAAAATTACTACAAAATGCAGTCAATATTTAGGATTTAATCTTATCACCACATACTCAAGGCTTATGTGATTAGAATTTGGAAAATTTAAATAACTGGAAGAAGAGTTTTTGTTCACAATTAGGCTATGCCAAAAAATAAATGCACTACAATACTTAAACTACCGATCACAAAATTAATTTCAAGCAAGAAGATGTTGCTTGAATCTCAAAGGAAATAATAAAAAAAAAGATAAGTATGATGCAGAAATAATACTTAATGACTACAAACTGCAATATAAAGCAATAATCACCAAAAAACTGTTAGATAATGGTTAAAATATTGAAAAGTAAAGCAGCGGAATAGAACAGAAAAGCAAGAATTAGAAATAAGAGAATTCAATGGCCTGCTGTTTGAAAACAAACCAAAAAATATAAACTACTTGAGGGAAAGACTATCTATTTGAAAAAAAGTACTGGGGAAAAATAGAAAGCAATGTGGCAAAAAAAAAACCAAAACAAACTTTAGACCAGCATCTTACACCTGATGCCACAATAATTACAAATGGATATATGACCTAAAAATAAAAATATATTATCATAAAAAAGTAGGAAAATGAATGAAGATGTCTTTCACAGTGGGGTTCGGTGGAATTCTTAACCAAACAAAGAACATAGGAGACTAAAAAAGATAAAATAGAAAATATCAATTAAAGGAAATTGAAAAAGCTTTTGCACAAAGAAGAAGGAATCCCAATTTCCAATGAATGAAGGCATAAGTTTTCACATTGAAATAATGTAAAAAATGATAAATTCTGCTATAATGTAAAATGCTATAAATGATAAATATCATATCCCCAGATAATGTTGAAAGATTAAAACATTAAAAAAATTACCTATAGAAAGCTTTTTAAAATGAGAATTTATAAACACAATTTGGAGGCTTTGATTTTTAAAGCTGGGTATTATTTTTTCTTCTAAAATTAAAAAAAAGTTTACTTATTTCTCTATTTTTATAACACATTAAAACCTGATTATATCTCCTCATCTCCCCTAACAAACGAGTCTTCCCTTGTGACAAAGACCTTTTTTTTAAGAAAAAAATAAAATTCAGTAAAACCAGCTATCAACTGTGTTAAACAGTATATGCAACATTCTGCATTCTACCTCTAGTAGTAGTAGTCTTCTGGGGTTAAGGTTTTTTCCTTTTTGAATTATATGATTTTACAGCCACTCTGTTTTACTGCTCTCTTTCATTTATATTGTTGTCACTGTATTTGCTGCTTTCCTTGTTTTGCTTTTTTACATCAAATCATGTAAGTTTTCTTAGGTTTTTTGATTTCCTTTCATAAGGTGCAAAAATACTTCTTTACATTCATTTACTACAATTTATCAGTTTCCTCTTTAGTTAGCACTTCTTTGCCACCACAAAAAGTGCTGCTATGAACACTCTAATATTCATGGAAACTTTCTATCTTTGACCTTCTTGGGGTAGATGCTTAGAACTGATATCTCTGGATCAAACTGAGATTTTAGTCACTTTTTTCTGACAATTCCTCACTGTTTTTCAGAAAGACTTGGATAATTCACAGCTTGATCAACAGAAAATCAGTGTACCAGTCTTCCTATATCCCAGCCAACACTGAAGTAGACTCCTACTCAAATCACAGGAGCAGGAACAGACATCTTAGGAAGTAGAAGGTAGCGGGAAGAAATATTTTGAGAAAGGGACTAGAAAGAAAAATAGTCCCATAAATAGTAACAGCTGAGAAGAAACAGTCCTCAAAGTAGTAGTATGATACAGTTAACTTGAGTATGAAGATGAGTCTCCAAATGGAGAAAATGTTTATTAATAAAGAATGCTATCAATTAGGTTGCATGTTGGGGTTTCCTGTAGCAATGTGTGATCCCTTTAGTTTAATATATACGTAATAAGTGTGTGCATATATATGTGTATGTGTGTGTGTATTTGTGTATATATGTGTATACGTATGTGTCTGCATATATATGTGTGTGTGTGTATAAGGTATATATACTACATATATGTACGTATATATGTATGTGTATATACATATATATTTTTTATACAGTGTTTATATGTATAAATGTGTGTGTGTATGTGAGTATATGTTATTGTCTGTCCTTTGTTCCAGAAGAGGATCATGACATCAGGAAGTTGATGGTATGACAGGCAAATGAATTGGATTTAAGTGAGGCATGGCTGTGCAAAGTCACCAGCCTCATTTTCTCCTCTGGAGCCATCTGGGTCCAATGGCAAGATAGGGATCAGGACAACTGGAGATGGCCGTGGGAGACTTTGGCCTTTTTAAGCTAAAGTCTTTCCCAGTCTGACTGAGGCAATATCCATTCAGTGATTGAGACTAGGTGAGAAATGAGGCAAAGAATGGTCTCTTTTAATTAATCAAAAAACAAAAAATCAATTTGGAAGGGGAAGACCCTCAGGGTTTCTAGCTAAAGCATAAACAATTTCTATTTACACTCACTTTGAGCCATCATAGCCAAAACAACGCCCAAGTAAGGCTTGGGCTGAGATATGTGTGTGAGTTCCCCTGAGCACACGTGTGTATGTGTGTGCGCATGTGTATGTGCATGTATATGTGCATGTATGTATATATTTACATTTAAGTACAGTCACTGATATATTTCTGCATTTGAAATTTTTTTTTATTTTTATACCTTCACACATGATAAACAAAAAAACCCCAAAAAGTTGAGATCCTAGTTTTATACTAACCTCTGGATCCCTATCAACCCATAATGGAATCAACCAAGCTAGTCCCTGGTGGGTAAGATTGTGTTCCTCATTATTACTGTCATAAGGCAAGGACCACATTGAAATCCAATCCTGTATTTAAAAAAAAAAGAAAAATAAGCTTTAATAAATCTTAATTTTCAAAGTGTCCAACAATGAAGTAAAGAGAATGTAAAATAATTCTACTTTTAAAAATAACAAAACGGTAATAATAAAAATGTAATAAACAATATTCAGCACTGCTTTTAAAAACCGTCATTTTAGTCAAACATTTTTAAAAACCAGACACTCAGATTTATAATTAACATTACAAGTATATTTTTCTAAATATGATCACTTAAAACTGAATTATTCTATTGAATGCAGTTATTACTTTTAAAAATAAAATTTAAATTAAACATGTTTATTTAAGCAGTTGCAAATTCTAAATGTTATCTTAACTGAAAATCACTTTGTTTTATAAAAGTGAAAAGAATAGAGAGATGTTTCATGTAAGAACCAACTAGCAGAACTCTTATAGCATTTCTGTTTTTTAAACAAACTATACAGATAACAAGCTAAGGGCAGTTTTGAGGGCTCTCACCAAGATATTGGCCTGACTCATCATCTCATGGGACAAATGTAACAAGCAAAGAACCGTGCTCTTTGTGACACCCTTTCCCATGAAGGACATGGCAGTTCCTCCCCGCTCCACATAGAAGGAAGAAATGACCTGAAAATCAAATATAAAACAATATCATGGTAGCTTTACTGTGAGTCGTATAAAAGAAAACAAAACAAAATTATACTCAGGTGAGTGAATTAAATCCTGATTACATAAAAACAGAATATTCTTTTGAAATGTACTTTTCCTTTAGAATTTGGGTAAAAGATTCATGGTATCCTCCTCTCACAGAATCTTGGGACAATTAATTATATTGTGACTTAAAATACACTTGTCACATTGCTTACATCTCACACCCTCAACCTGATTCTTACTTAAGTTAAAATCATGAAACATCAATTAGTTATTTAAACAAATACTATTTAACTGGACCTATATTAAATGTCATTTAGATATCAGAAAAAGTGAACCACAGTTGATTGAAAGAATACTAGACTTAAGTCAGGACAGAGGTTCAAAGGTTGACTCCTCCACTTACTGACCATATGACCTTGAGTAAATGACTTCATTTCTCTAGCAGTCCCTTCACTTGATAAAATAATACTACCCACATCACAATGTTGTTGGGAGGAAAGGGTTTTGCACAATGTAAACTAATATAAAAACATAATCCATCACTATAATTTTTAATAAGATGAAGAGATACCAAGAACACTAGACTGGGAATAAAGACATACATATTTAAAAACAAGCTACAACAATTCCTAGTTCTTTGACCCTGGGCACATCATAAAGATAAAGATTTTAGAGTTTGAGGGGACCTTGGAAATCATCTAATAATAATATTAGCTGGCAATTATATAAACCTTTAAGGTTTTCACAGTGTTTTTCAAATATTATCTCATTTTATCCTCCTGAAAATCCTGGGAGATTATTATTGTCATTATTTCCATTTTATAAATGAAGAAACTGAGACACGGAGAAGTGACTTGCCCAAGGTAATACAGTTAGTAAGTATCTAAGGCTGAATTTGAACTCAGATGTTCATGATTCCAGGTACAGCACAGTGTCCTTTGTGCCATCCAGTACAATATAGTCCATCTAACTTTTTCATTTTGCTGTCGAATGACTAAGGATTAGAAAAGTTAAAGTAAAATGTGCAAAGTCACAAAGGAAATAAGGCTGGTCCCCAGATAAGGAGACTAAATCCAACTCTCCAAATAACTGACGTGTCAATACTCATAACTATGGAAAATCTTTTGGAAAAACATTTCACCTGTAACAAGACCAGTCTCCCCATCTCTAAAATCAGGATAATAATACTTACACTACATACCTTCAACATTTTTTATGAAGGAAGTTCTATATAAACTTAAACTGCAACATAAATGTGAAATGTTCTGTTTTAAAGAGATGGATAGGATCTTTTGACTATAACTAATCCCGCTAGGTTCCTCAAAGCTCAGTCACAATCACTTTTAATTTGGAATGCCATACTGAATGTCCTGTTATCATAGTGTGCAACATGTGTGACCATAACAAGATAATATGCTTTTTCCTCTACTTGGGTACTTATCAACTTGGTATCTCCTATTTCTGTCAGAAATTATCCAAAGATTATTTATTCCAAAGAATAAATAAACGTTACTAAGAAATATATTTGAACTTGAAATTGAACCCCAAAGTGATTTATTAATGTTCCTCCCTAAGTAAGCAAACAACACAAATCTATTGTAGTTGAGCTATTTTAGGGACTATTTTCATTGATTAGCACAGGATAACTAAGAGTTTGTTGGCTACTAAAAGAATTCTGGAAAAAAAAAAGGAACATTCTTGATGTACTGAAGAAGTAACAAAAAACATTATTGGATTTAAGAGCAAAATATTGCAGGCTAGACTTTAAATGAAAGACTGTGTAACAATGCAATGAAATTATACAAACTTGAAACCAATTCAGTGGTCAAACTCTTCTTTCTCCTTCACTTAAGCCATATTCTGCGTGTGTGTGTGTGTGTGTGTGTGTGTGTGTGTGTGTGTGTGTGTCCTTCACCGTGGAAGAAGACCATGCCATCAGAGAAATAACTACATGACTTGCACTTGACTTTGTTTTTGAGTGAGGGAGGGCTGTGCAGGTCACCAGCCTCACTTTTCCTTCCATCCAACTGAATCCAGTGACCAGATATTCATCAGGATGACTGGAAATGACCCAGGATGAGGCAACTGAGGTTAAGTGACTTGTCCAAGGTCACAAAGCTAATGAGAGTCAAGTGTCTAAGGTGGGATTTGAACTCAGATCCTCTATGTTAAGTTAAAGACTGAATATCTATTCAACTAAATTGTCAATATTTACACTATTAACTTATTTTAAAAGGCAACTAATTGTTCAGTAACACTATATTAAAGATAAACAAAAGAATCCTAAAATTTAAGTGTTTTTTAAATGGGGAAGATACAAAGTATCTCTATGTATGATGATTAAAATGGGTTATGTCTATTATAGTTTTGTAATCTCATTTTCATCTGCAAGTAGTTAATGTGCAATCCTGAATAAAAAAAATCTTTAAAAACATCTTTAAAAGTTATCACATGTAGCTACTGTGAAAGTTTTCAAAAATCAATAAGCAACAAATACCCAAAATAGGAATAATGATACTAAACAACCGTTACAAGAATAATCTACCTCAAGAAGGCCTGACAGATATTTTGTACAAATGGAGAATGGCTCAGTTACAGTAGAATGAGAACTCCACCCTGGGACCGCTGTGATGTGAACCATTCCTTGTAATGTTCTCTCCAGGGAAGGCAGTCCATAAAAATGAGGCACATCTGTTACTCTCAGGCATCGTAGCAGTTTCAGAGCCAGCTGTGTCTTGAAAACGTAAATAAGTTCCAAGGACTTCCTATGTATACAAGAGGGGAAAAAAATCAACTACAACACAGGTGTAAGTCAATTTAATGGGCCACTTTATTGGCTGTACAGAGTTACTTGTTACGCATTGTTATCATAAAAGTAAAAAAAGATGTCAGTAAATATTCCTTTCATAAAACAAATATCCTTAAGTAAACCAGTAGACTATAATCAGAGGGGAAGACATATAATAAAAAAAAAGGAGAAAGGAATGATATTGGAAAAAAAATACTAAATCATTATTATCACTAAATATGACAGAAAGTGACAGTGAAACAGTAAATATTACTCCTTGGACTTTAAAAGCTTGAACTCTTGAGAATTAAAAAGAAGCCCCTCCAATTATGTTATTCATTTAAAAATTATCTCTACTTAGCTGAAAAAAGGACATATGGGGATGTCCTCCTAGAATTTTTTTAAAATAGTGCTTTAATAAAGGAACACCATTATCAGCAATATACTATTAAAAGCAATTGTAAAAAAAACTACAGATGACGGAGTAAGTAAAAGGTAACCTAGAGTGAAGCTCTTCCTCAATACCCCAAATACCAAGAACGCTGAAAGTCAACAGTTCAGGAAGTGGAAAACTGAGCTTGCCACAAAGGAAATTTTACAGAAAAAACAGTCCCAAAACTAAGTACTAACTCATCAGCCTACCACTCCTACTGTTCCCACCCTCATCTCAACTCCCCCTTCCACAGCTTATGACTGCACTACATGATAGTGCTTCACGCAATTTTAGGCACAAAATTTTTTAGTTATTTTTGGAGTCCTTGAGGCGTGTGACCAAAGTGTCATACTCAACTCCTCAGTCTCTCTCACCCTGCTCCCAGCACCTGTTCACTTTGCATTTGCAGCATCTCTCTAATACTGCCACCACCCATGCAGGTCCTCATGCCTAAATTATTGCAATAGCCAGCATGATTCTTCTTTCAAGTCCCTCCTCACTCTAGTCCATCCTCCAGTCACCACGGTGATTTTCTTAAAGCACAGGCCTCACCATATCAACACACACACACACACACACAATGAACTTCAGTAACTCCCTATCACTTAGAGGATCAATTACAAAATTATAATTCCTCGATTCAGCCTCCAAAGTCCTTCATAACCTACATACACCTATTACTAACCTTTCCTTTGTTTTTACACCTTACCCTCCCTCCCTCCAAGCTCCCAAATCTCCTCAATCCAGTGACACTGGCCCCCGGGCTGCTCCCCACACAAGACATTCTCTCAACTTCAGGTACTTTTCACCAGCTATCTCTAAGCCTAGGGTGCTCTACTTTCTTATCTCACTCTCCTGGATTCCTGGACTTGTCAAGTCTCACTTAAATCAGTTCTTCAGGAAGACTTTCCCAACACCTCTTGATTCTAGCACCTTCATTCTATTTCTTATTTCCTATTTATCCTGCATGTAGCTTATCTGTAAATTGTCTCTCCCACTGGATTGTGAATTCCTCGAAGGAAGCATCTCTTCTATTTTTTTTGTATCCCCAGTGCTTAGCACAGTGCCTGGCAGATAATAGATGCTTACTAATGACTCTGGGGAAATCACTTTACTTATAGCTGGCCTCAAAGGTTTCTTTCAGAACTAAATCGATATTACTATGATTATGCGATAACCTGTTGTTTATAGTGGGGAAGGGGAAAAGAAAGAAATTCAAGAACGAAATTTATGTTTCCAAAAGAGATTTATTATAGGATATTCTTTAGTACCAATCTGAGATATATGGAACAGGCTAGAATGGCAGGCTTCAGACCTCCAAATCTGCATCCAAACTGAGGGAAGAGAGCAAAGTTCTCCAGATTCTTCTTCTTCCTCCTTTTCCCCTTTACTTCTCCTTCTGCTTTTGAGAGAGCCTTCCCAACTCTCTCTTTTTTATAAAAAAAACATTCCATCTCTGGTGATGCTCTCCTTTTAGGAAGGTGCCAGAATGATGACTGTTAGATAACAGAATGCTATCTATTATTTCCACTTGCAAATCTACACTTTGGAATCTTTGAGTATAACAAATGGTCAAGGAGCATGAGAATATGAAGATTGGAATGGTTTTTAATTTACTCAACGTCAGCTAACAAGGTGGTTATAGAGGGTCTTATCCATGACACCAGGAGCTATGAGGTGATTTGGTACTACACAAATACTAAACTATGAAACTGAGGAAAAAAGGAAGAGATTTTCTCAACTCCTTTTAGAGGCAAAAGTAAAAGAAAGCAATAAAGAATTAACATTTATAGGATACCACCATTCAATTAAGCAGGAATCTTCCAAGGGAGTTCTGATTTTTAAATTGCCAGTGAGCACCTCCTATTAAATGACCTTGGGTTGTTCACTTGGAAGGATGATCCAAAGCCTTATGAAATCTACATAAGGTTTTTTCTCTTGGGTTTCTAGATAGGAATGTTAACTCACATTCTGTAAGGGAAGGGGCATAATCTTCTAATAAACAAAGATGCTTACAAGTGGAGGGAGAGGGGTCTTAACTATTAAAATAAATGTGTGTACACATTTATATACTCCACAGCAAGCAGTATCAATTCATTTACAGTTCCAGAGGGAAGAACAATATTTGCAGGTGGAGAATTTGAAGAGGCACAGGAGTTCTGGGCTTAACAAAGAAAAGACCTTTCATTTAAAGCAACGGCATCATGGGAGGGGGGAAGGGGGAAGAATCAACCCAGTGACTTACAAATAAAATTTGACTGAGGAGAAATGAACTAACACTGAGAGAAAGGAGGGATCAAAATGAATAAATACTTGCTAATAAGAGAAGCTGAGTCAAAATCCCCAGGGAAAGGAGATATTTCAACAAATACTACAAGAGCTCTTAAAACAACAATGGAGCAGAAAATGTAGAAATAAGGGGGCGGAACAAAATATAGTATGCTTTAGGTGACTCTAAATAAAGCAAAAGTTGCACCTGTCTCTAAGAATAACATGAGAAAAACTGCACAATGTTCTGCTAAAATGTCCTGTTTGACCATTCTAGTTATTCCCGTTAAAAAGTGAAATGTGGTTAGTTTGTCAACACTTGTTCCTGAAGAAGCTACGGTGGCTTTTATTTCTTCCTGTTTCCCTAAGTTTTCACATGCTCCTGTAATTATCTTTTAAAAGATAACAAATTTAGAAACAAATTTTACCTAGAAACAAAGTCTAGCTCACTGCACCAGTCTACAGCTTGTCTATCCTGCTCCCTGTTTGGAAAATTGGGACAATATCTGCCCTTGCCTAAGACATGAAGACCTAGATTCTTTTTACACTAGACACTAGAATCTTTTTTCTAGACACTAGAATCTTTTTACAAAGATCTCCAACAGAGACTCATGAATTGTACATTCTTTCAGTAATCCAGCCTGTAGTTCATCCAGATTTTGTGAGTTAAATTCACTAAGGGTGCTGACTGTTACCTTATTATCTCCAAACTTTAGTTTCAACTTCTCTTCTTTGTTCTCTTTTCTTCTCTTTCCTTGAAACAGCAGTTCAACCGTCTCACAATCATCTAGTATTATTAACCCAACTAACCTTAAGCAATAATCCTATCCTTTAATACTCCTTCTGCCCCTAACAAAACATAAAATCAGCTTTTATTGTTCAAAGACTCATTGTCAACATCAGCTCAGTTCGAGAACCTACTTCTGACACCATTATTATAAGAGAATGTTACTTTTTTGTATTCATCCTCAATCACTTGTCTTTTCTTCCACTTTTTTAAACAGGTTTTAAAACAAAAATTAGAATTTCTCAAATCCCCTGTGCAACAACAACACAGGTCTCTTTAGGCAGTTCTTTACATCAAGATAATTTCAGCTTCCCTTTTCAGTATTTCATTCTTCTACACACACACACACAGACACACACACACAGACATACACAGACACAGACACACACACACACACACTGTAAGGGAGCAGTGACTTGTCCCCCAACTTTTTTGTATTTTCTTCTTCAATAGCCTATTCTTGTTATTTACAATCACATCCACAATAGCAGTTCCCTTTTCCCTCATGCTCCATTTGATGACAGATGTAATTACTATTAAGGCAACTCCCAAATCCATTAGTTATTCTGCTTCCGATCTTTCACCTGATTATACCTGTGAATTAACATCACTATTCCTTGGAGCACAAGCAGCTGCAGCTGGCACAGATGGTCCACATTCTGAATGGAAAGCCTCGTATATCAAATAGCTCCAAATGTTCAATAGGTCTTCTCCTACATCACATTTGTCCACCTTCATGACACAGGTAAGCACTCTCCTCAGTTACCACATCCTTTTTCTTGCTTCTTCCTTAAAGCACTTCTACCCTTTCAAGGAAAACTTCATTCTCCCAATTCAGCTGGAGAAGAGAACTCAATCATGATAGCCCTTTCTTTTAATTTCTTCCTCTAAGTCAAAGAATTTTCTGAATTTTTTTTTCTGAATTTTTCTGAATTTTTTTTTACTTCCTACTAAGAAAGAAATACAAACATAATATATACTCAGAAGGTCACTAAAACTTTTTCTTTGGCCTGGATACTTCCCTGAAGCACAGTCCATAGTATTTTGTCTTCTTTAGAATAATAAAGTCCCCTGCCTTTCTCATATTCAATTTCTTTGGCTAATCCACATGGTAGACCGAGACGCAAAATGCTTATTTGTGAAACAGAAGATGTCAACCTAATGAGATCTATGAATATTTTAAATGGCCATAAATCTCCAGATATCTATGCCTTCTACTTCCACAGAAGCTAGGTACTATGGGGATAAGATTTAATTTATTTAATATTCAAGACACAAGGACACAGATGAAATGCAATTTATTAAATAACATCTATTAATCTCATTTCACCTTGTCATCGATCTTTGTATATTCCTTCTGTTCTTCTCAGAAGGCTATTGTTCTCACAAAAACTACTCTACACATTACGATTTCTTTCTGTCTATAAAAAACAAAATCTCCCAACAACTGTCAAGAGCTAAATCTGGGAAAGAAAACAAGGACTGTGATTGTTGTTATTTAGACATCTGATAATGCTAACATTATACTCCCGGCTGAATAAACAAAACAGAAGCTCATGACAGGAAATATACAGGTTCATTCATTTTGCTATCACTGTGTAACAATTTATGATAACTATTTAACTGTGAAATCAAAGGGTTGGTTTTTGTCCTTTGTTCTTTTAGTGGGCCAAAATGGCATCAGTATGTTGGGGTCAAGGTAGAATGCCCAATTGTGACTAATCTGACTAATATGAGCTTGGAAGGTCCCACCTCAGCTCAGGTACAAATAGCATATAGCATATAAATGATACGAATGAAGTCTTTTGATTCAGGCATAAATTAGATTTAAGTAGAACTGCTCAGTCATTGGCCGTGTTCTCTCTTCCAGAGTCATCAGATTCCATGGACAAGACAAAAGTCAAAATGACTAAAGATAGCTCAGGATGCAAGAGCCAACCTTAGCATCTTCAATGTCTAACCAAGCTCGAAGCACTCCACAGCACGTGCTTCAGCTGCCTTCATGGCCACTGGAATAAATTATTCTCATCTGCCCATTCTGCCAGAGGAAGTCCTCATATGCTTGGGGTAGACATCATTCTAATTCACCAATGAGTTTGAGACCCCCTCATTTACCCTCAACCTGGTTTAGCCCATCTGAGGAGACAGTGAAGACAAGTACATCTTCAGTGAAGACAAAGAATATTTACATTAATGAATGCCTCCTAGTGGCACTGCTAATTGCTCAAGACAACTGGAAAATATTCAGAATCATAGAGTCTAAAATATAAAAAGAGATTTCAGCATTTTTGGAAAATCTAAATCTTCTAAAAGGAAGATATTAGACTGATGATTTAGAAGGTTTTGTCTAGCCTTAGTCTATATTACAATCTTTTTATATATATGCCTCCTCTTTGGCACATGAGACCAAAATAACCACACCAACGGAACAGAAGACTGCCACAAACTCTTTTTCCCTCAATTTGAAAGACTGCAATGTCTTAAATGAAAAGCCTTATTACTAAAGCTCTAACAATATGAATGCATCTTTAAATACAGGCATACTGGTCTGTTAGATCCATGAATATGAGTACCTACCTGTCTGTTACTCCCATGAATATGAGTAGCAAATTATTAAAGAACGTCATCATTTCCTTTCGTAGTCGTTGTTTGACAGTGGTCTGAGTGTCAGCTGCTTCTTCTTGCTCTTGAGTTTCTGACTGCCCAAGGAGCTCTAAAAGTGGATTCGGATTCTAAAGGTAAAATTTTTGAAAAGAACATTTAAAATAATAATTGGTCTGTGATATTATCTACTCGACAAGCTACATTTCATGTTCGTAAAAACAACTAAGTTACACACATACAAAGACTCTAATTGCATAACAGCTAAAAGTTTTATGTCAAAAGTCTTTTTAACTTTAAATGTCGCTTAAAAATTTTCTTTCCTATGATACTAAAAAAATACTAAATATGCCTAAACAATTTCATAAAATTACTAATAATTTGGCATTTTGAAGTACTATTAATTATACTATTGTTGTAAAAACAAAATATTAAACATGCTATGTAGTCTCAGTATGTTATGTCATGATCTGAATAAATGAATAAAAGAAATATCATATTTCTTATTAGCCAAAACAGAGAAACAGATAGAAGTATGCACAGAGCTATTCAGTGGTTTTTCAAACATGTCTGACTCTGTCACACCATTTGCAGTTTTCTTGACAAAGATACTGGAATGGTTTGCTATTTCCTTCTCCAGCTTATTTTATAGATGAGGAAACACAGGAAAACAAAGTTAAGTGACTTGCCCAGGGTCACATGGCTAGTAAATGCCTGAGGCAAGATTTGAACTCAGGAAGATTAATCTCCGTGATTCTAGGCTTGGTATTCTATCCACTGTGCCACTTAAGTCTCCATGTACATTGTTAAAAAGGCAATATGCGGGCTATAAATGTGGCACAGTGAAAAAAACCACTGGTCTGAATGTTACAAGACCTTAGTTTGCTCCCAGCTCTCTTGCTAACTAGAACAACTCTGGGCAAATCATTTACCCTCTTTGGGCAAGAGTATCGTTTGTTTTAAAAAATGGATTGGACTAGATAAACTCTAAGGTTCCATTCAATTCTAAAATTTCAAAATTTTGTGAAAATCCTATTTGTAATGAGATGCATTCTTGGGGTTTCCTTTAAAAAAAAGGAGGAGAAGAGGGAAAACTCCCTCTTTCTTCTAAATGTAAGGATTTCATTGGCATAGAGAATTCCCTCTAGTGAGGAAACTTCCCTTGCCAATGGATATCTGCACCTGTTCTGCAACTCAGTCTAGGGCTCTGAGAAGCCACTGACCTGTCCACAGTCACATAGCCTGTCTGTGTCAGAAGTAGGACTGAAAATTAGGTCTTCCTGACTCCAAAGCTGGCTCTGTATCTATTTAATATTAATAACATTTACAAAATATTTTAAGAGACAGATGATAGAAAAGCCATGTTCCCAAATGAGATGGGAAAAGTATGGAATTAAGAACACAAGTAGAGGGGTTAGTCTTGATAAAGAGAAGAGTCACCTTTTCTTCCAAGATAGAAATTAAATTGTAGAGAATGGAAATACGATGGATGATGCTTAGAGCATCTGAGGTATCTAACTGGAGAGAAATCAGAGCTCAAGTAAAGCTTTTATTTTCTTGAATATGAGGCAGTCTGCTCAAGAGGAGGAATGCATTATGTAGGTGATTTGAGGAAAAAGTGAAGTTTTAGAACAGACTGGGAAGTGCAACAGAGCATCAACCGGGAAAAGTAAAAACAATGCACGACTCAGGGACCATTTGAGATGAGATGACATAAACTTGTAGTAGACTTAGTCAACACCATATTGTGACACCCCCTCCTGGTACCGAGCAGTATACAAATTGTGGAAGGCAGATGGTATGGGATAACCGAGGGCTGGAGTTTTGAAAGGTATTTTTCTGTTGCAACATGAAAGGTGGTACAGGGATTTTAAGACAGAGAACAGTGGAAAGTTGAACTCCAATATGAAAAATATGAAAGTTGATCACCAATATGATCTTAGAATATAAGAGAAGCACAGTGTCTAAAAGAGAGGTTCTAGCCCTTCTGTATTGTGCTCCACATGTCAGATCACATCTGTGATCTTATGTTCAATCTGGGGCCATATAAAAGCTAGTAAGTATCCACAAGAGAGCAACTAGCATGGTAAAAGGCCACAAAATCACTTTATCAGTACTTGTCGAAGTAAATAGCATTTACCTAGACAAAAGAAGATATATGATGGATATGATAGCTGCCGTTAAGTATTTAAAGGCTGTCAAATGGAAGAAGGATTATTCTTGTTCTGCTTGGTCCCAAAGAGCAGAAAAAAGATTAGTCTTTGTATCTCCACCATCTCATACAGTTTAATAAGGTTCATTGATTAAATGAAAATACAAAGAAAGATTTCAGCGTGTTACGAAAATCTACATAATAATCAGAATTATTCAAAAGCAGAATAGATTGCCAAGGTAGGTAAACCCTCACTGCAAATATTTAAGCAATGACTATCTGACCATTTGTTAGGTACCACTGAAAAGGATATTTTTCCTCATATCTGGGTTGGCTTTAGATGGTACTTGATAGCCCTTTCAATTCTGGGATTTTCTTGACATCCCAGTTATTCTGATGGCAGAAAAGTAAAGAGGAATAAAGAAGTCTCTTGAAGAGGGTAAAAGACAACAATGTAAAAGCTGGCTTGAAGCTTAACATCAAGAAGAACCCCAAAAAATGAAGATCTTGGCAACTGGGCCCATCCCTTCCTGGCAAATAGAGGGAGAAGAAATGAAAGCAGTAGCAGATTTTATATTCTTGGGCTCAAAGGTCACTGCAGATGGCAACTTCAGTAATGAAATTAAAATTACTTGCTCTTTGGAAGGAAAGCTATGGAAAATCCGGAAAGAATACTTAAAAAACAAAGACATCATTTTGCTGACAAAGGTCTGTATAATCAAAGCTATGGTTTTTCCAGTAGCAATGTATGGCTGTGACAGGGGGACTATATGGTAAGTTAAGCCTCACAGAATCAATGCTGCTTTTGAACTGCTATGTTAGAGAAGATTTTTGTGGGTACCTTGGACA
Source organism: Bettongia penicillata ogilbyi (assembly GCA_023548195.1). NCBI lineage: Eukaryota > Metazoa > Chordata > Mammalia > Diprotodontia > Potoroidae > Bettongia > Bettongia penicillata. The sequence goes on from JAJHZJ010000183.1 coordinate 1,014,224, forward strand.
GCAAGGAGGTTAAATCAGTCAATACTTAACAAAATTAATTCAGGCTATACACTGGAAGGTCAAACACTGAAACTAAAACTTATGTACTTTGGCCACATAATGAAAAGACAGGACTCACTAGAAAAGACTCTAATGTTAGGAAAGATTGAAGGCAAAAGGAAAAGGGGTTGGAAGAACATGTGATGGATAGATCTCATAGCGGTATATAGCCATTACTTTAAAATATATATTGCTTGTGCTTTGTCTCTAGAAAAACCACTTCTTAAAATGAGATTTTTTTTTTTAGTTTTTAACATAACTAAAATTTATATGTCAAAATTCAGATTAAATGAAACTTTAGGAGTATTAGTTCTAAGAAAGCAGAATGAATTGCCTTTCCTCAAGTACAGCGCAAAGGAGGAAACACATTGATCTAACTAGTGCCTAGTGATCACAAATGTCTACTAATTCCTGCAGTCTTTGTCTTTGGACATCAGTATTCAATCCTAATTTAAACCATCTACTTGGGTCATTATTTTTTCACTGATGACCTCAAAAACACAGTGATTTCTATAATGATGGCTCATTTTCTTTTGCACACACTACTTTTCCTCTTCATATCCAATTTCACACTCATCAGTGAACAAGAGGATTAGAACGTGCAATACCTTCAGTGAACAGAGTACAAATGAAGCCTAAAAAAGTCAGCTGAGAATTTTGCAATTCTATGTAACACCAAAAGAAAAAAGCAAGCTTTTTACAATTAAAATTTTGAGAACAATTTTGAAGTCATTTAAGATGAAGATAATCAGATCATGTTCATCTAGAAGATTCAAAACGTTTAGCTACTGTTAAAGACGATAAATATAATTTTTTTGGTTGTTTTTTTTTTTGCTTTTGGGAGGGGGAATGACAAGGCAACTGGGGTTAAGTGACTTGCCCAAGGTCATAAGTGTCAAGTGATTGAGGATGGATTTGAACTCAGGTACTCCTGACTCCAGGGCCAGTGCTTTATTCAGTGTGTCACCTTGCTGTCCCCTAAATATAATAAACAACTTAATATAAACATGTTTTTTACAAATTCTAATGTCCCTACACAATATACGTATAGGAATTTCAAATTTAAGAGTTTATGTTATCCCTCCTCTCCTCTACTTTATTGATTTCTCTTCAAATTTTGTGAATTAAGCAGTAATTTTCTAATGTTTCTGCTAAGTATGCTTGAGGTTATCTTTTCCTACTCCAACATTTACTTCTGTGATTTATTTAAATCTTTTCTTACTCATTTTGGTCTTCCAAATAATTTAGAAAGATACAAAGATACTTTATTAAAATTTCTACAAGAGTTTCTCTTGCCTGAGTATATTTTCTGGTTTCCTTTTGTGTGGGTCATCTCACTCCATTTATTAATTTTAAATCCACTAGGCATTACTTAATTCTACTATACTGGTTCTCAAAATCATTATTCTTAACATTCTAGTAGTTGCCTTGCGAATGAACTAAAAGAATATAGAAGTTCTGGACATTATGGAAAGCTAAATAATTAACCAAAACATTATTTAACATTATCTTAAGAAGTTACAAATAAAAAAGCAAAAGAAATCTAAAGATTTTTGGATAAATGCAATTACAAAGAGTGCCTTTAATAGACATGATTATACCTTCAAATCAAAAATTTTATTGTGTACTACAGTACTTACAGCTTCATGTTACCAGTCCAGTGTGTATGCACACACACGTACACACACAAACACACACACGTTATAAAAATGTTATCAAAGAAATATTAAAAGCAAAAATCTATCTATGTATTTGCACATAAGCATATATGTGTGTATATATATATATATATATATAAAATATATACATTTTCTCTTACTATTTCTTTGATAACACTCAACTCTATTTCTCTTTAATAATTCCTTGCTTAGGGGGGCGGAGCCAAGATGGCGGAGTAGAAGGACGCACATTTACGAGCTTCGAACCCACAACCCATGGAATTGAGGTAAAAGGAGATCCCCATAAATTCTGAATCTCTGCAGGGGGTGCATAAACACAGGGGAAGAGATTTCCGTTCCACTGAACCCTGGAAAGCCGTCCCCGGGGTCCATCGCACTCCGGAAAGCGGACCCCACCCCCACCCCTGGCCGCGACCCAGAGAAGCTGACCCAGCAGACTTCAGAGAGGGAAGCTCCGGGGGAAGCTCCGGCAGCCGGGAAAGTCCCTCCGCCCACAGAAGCCACAGGTCAGTAAGAAAGAAAGCTGCGATAGGGGAGGGGAGCGGAGCGCCTCCGTGACTCGGGCCCCCTCGGGAGGAAGCGGCTGCGGCAGAGACGGGGGCAGGAAGCGGCGGAGGCAGAGGCGTGGGCGGGCGGCTGAGGCGGCAACAGCCCGGGACTCAGGAATCCCCCAGCAGCAGGTAGGATCTTCAATACTGAAGGTCTTTCCAACCTGAGGGAGCCGAGCAGGGGAGACGGCCCTGCCCCCACCCTGCTCTACTGCTGAACGCCTCTGAATAAAACCCCCAAGGGAGCTGAGCACAGCAGGCGGGGCCCCCCACCCCCACCGTTCCTGAAAGTCTCTGCAGAAAGCCCCTGAAGGCCCAAGATTAGAAGGCGGCCCTGCCCCCACCCTTGCGCCAGAACTAAAGTTTGCCACGGGAAAGCGCATTTGAATCTCAGAGGCCAAGCACTAGATGGGCGGATCCAGGCAGGGGTGGAAAGGAATCTCAGAAATCAAGTAACTGGCTGGGAAAATGCCTAGAAAGGGGAAGAAAAATAAGACTTTGGAGAGTTTTTTTCCAACAAATGCAAATGATCCCGACCTTCGGATCTGATGGGGAGGACGAGAACGTATTTTTCCCATCAGGGAAAGATGTGGAGGGCGGGGCCTCAGTACCCCAGACACCCCAGGGGGGGTGTTGGGTGGGCTCAGGCCTTGGAAGAGCTTAAAAAGGATTTTGAAAAGCAAGTTAGACAGGTGGAGGAAAGACTGGGAAGAGAAATGACAAAGATGCAAGAAGAGTATGAAAAAAAGGTCAATATCTTGGTAAAGGAGACCCAAAAAAATGCTGAGGAAATTAACACCTTGAAAAATAGGCTCACTCAATTGGCAAAAGAGGTTCAAAAAGCCAATGAGGAGAAGAATGCATTCAAAAGCAGAATGAGCCAAATGGAAAAAGAGGCTCAAAAGCTCACTGAATTTAATAGTTCTCTCAAAATTAGAATGGAACAGATGGAGTCTAATGACTTTATGAGAAACCAAGAAATCACCAAACAAAACCAAAAGAACGATAAAATAGAAGAGAATGTGAAATATCTCATGGGAAAAACAACTGACCTGGAAAATAGATCCAGGAGAGACAACTTAAAAATTATGGGTCTACCTGAAAACCATGATCAAAAAAAGAGCCTAGACATCGTCTTGCATGAAATTATCAAGGAAAACTGCCCTGACATTCTAGGACCAGAGGGCAAAATAAGTATTGAAAGAATCCATCGATCACCACCTGAAAGAGATCCAAAAAGAGAAACTCCTAGGAACATTGTGGCCAAATTCCAGAATTCCCAGCTCAAGGAAAAAATCTTGCAAGCAGCTAGAAAGAAACAATTCCAGTACTGTGGAAATACAATCAGGATAACCCAAGATCTAGCAGCTTCTACATTAAGGGATCGAAGGGCGTGGAATAGGATATTCCAGAAGGCAAAGGAACTAGGACTGAAACCAAGAATCACCTACCTAGCAAAACTGAGTATAATACTTCAAGGGAAAATATGGTCTTTCAATGAAACAGAGGACTTTCAATCATTCTTGATGAAAAAACCAGAGCTGAAAAGAAAATTTGACTTTCAAACACAAGAATGAGAGGAAGCATGCAAAAGTAAACAGCAAGGAGAAGTATTAAGGGACTTACCAGAAATGAACTGTTTGCATTCATACATGGAAGGACAATATTTCTAACTCTTAAAACTTTTCAGTATCTGGGTGGTTGGTGGGACCACACATACACATGTACACGCATGCACACACATACACACATGCATTCACATGCAGAGACAGAGAGCACAGATTGAACTGAATAGGATGGGACCATACCTTAAAAGAAATTAAGGTAAATGGTGAGAGAGAAATGTAGTGAGAGGAAAGAGGGGGAAATGGAAGGGGGTAACTATATGTCATTTAAGAGGCAAGTAGGAGATGTTCTTAGTGGAGGGAAAAAGAGGAGAGCTGAGGGAAAAAAAAAAAAACAAACAAACAAACAAAAGTTTACCCTCATCACATTTGACTAAACGAAGGAGTGAAATGCACACTCATTTTGGTATGAAAACCTATTTTACAGTATAAGAAAGTGGGGGAGAAGGAGATATTGGGGGGGGACGATGGAAGGGAGGGCAAAGGGAGGAGGGAGTAATTGAAAGTCAATACTTGGGGAGGGACAGGATCAAAGGACAGAAGAGAAACAATGAGGGGCAGGTTAGGAGGGATGGCAATTCAGTTAGTCTTACACAACACGACTATCAGGAAGGTCATTTGCAAAGCTACACAGATATGGCCTATAATGAATTGCCTGCCGTACCAAAGGGAATGGGTGGGGAGGGAGGGATGGGGAGAATTTGGAACTCAAAGTTTTAGGAACAATTGTTTAGTATTGTTGTTGCAACTAGGAAAGAAGACATACAGTTAATGAGGAATAGAAAGTCATCTGGCCCTACAGGAGAAAAGAGAAGATAGAGACAAGGGAAGGGAGGGATGACAGAAGAGAGGACAGATTGGAGATAGGGAAAATTAGATTGCTTGGGGTATTGGGGTGGGGGGAGGGGATAAAAGGGGAGAAAATTTGGAACCCAAAAATTTGTGAAAATGAATGTAAAAAGCTCAATAAATAAACAAATAAATAAATAAATAAATAAAAATAATTCCTTGCTTATAATTGGTTGAAATCTGCCCAAACTTACCATATCTTCTCATATTCTCTATATTTTTCAATTTCAGTTTTTTGGAGACTTCAGTTATATGACTGACATCCATGTTATTACAAAAATATGCTATTGTTTCAGGAAGAATCTTGAAATTATTACCCAGCCTTCTCTACTGTTTAATTTTGTGACCAACTTATTTCCCATGTATTAAAACTTGAAACTGTAATAAGACCTTCAGGATGTTATATGCATCTGCATATCTAGTAATGATCACAACCTTACCTTGCCTGCCCATCCTGTGGTTCTCTTCTCTGTGTTCTCCCATAAATTTACCACAAGGAGTTCTACCAGAATGTGGCACTTTTTTGATTTTTGAAGGGTTACCTGAGGAACACATGGACTGCCCAATGTTTCTCACACACATATACATGTATACGTGTATACGCACATATGCCTATACATATATATGCAAATATACACACAAATTGATGGGATAACTCAAAAAGCTTTCTAACCAAGGGCAAATAATATTCTGAACAATGTATTATTTTGTCTACTTGGTTTTTCATTTGTGTCATTAGCACAAACATCAAAATGCATACGAGTCTCATTTAGAACAGTCTGCAATGTTATGGGGATTGATAAATCAAGAGTGACATCATCTATAAATAGAAGCATATGAAGAATCTCACTGTCCCTTAGAACTCTAAATCTGTGATCTACAATTTATACAGGAAGAACCTATTCAACCAGTACCCAGATCTCCTCCATGACAGTGAAGAACATCTTTGGCAAGCATATTGTTTGATTTCTCACCAAATACTTATTAGTGGATAAAGAGTCAATCAATTATTCAATTAAGCCTCTATTAAGCACTCCTTATATTAATATGAGGGAAAAAAGGAAAAAAATAGGCTGGTCATGTGACAAGAGCAAGAGAGGGAACCACTGGGCAGCCCATATGTTCCTCAGGTAACCCTTCAAAAATCAAAAAAGTGCCACCATTCTGGGAGAACTCCTTGTGGTAAATTTATGGGAGACACAGAGAAGAGAACCACAGGATGGGCAGGCAAGGTAAGGTTGTGATCATTACTAGATGAAATACCCACATTAATGAGATTGTATGTCCATTTAGGTATTTATATGTATCAAATGCAGGACTCTGGTCCTAGGGCTTCCTGGCATGCAGGCCAATTCCCCTAACTACTAATGCTAAGCTGCTCCTTCAGCAATAGCTTGGTTAAATGTATCAGATTGGAACTGTTTTAAAGCACCATGGTATTTCCTTTTCATTTTTATCCTATCTTTCAATATGGTTTTGGTTTTTATTTTTCTAACAAGTTGATGCTCTGACTGTATAGTCAGCTGACTCAAGAATGACTTACATATTAGTAGTCAGTTGTTTCCTCTGTTAAATATTAAAAATATCATGTGTCTCCCCACTTTCTACTCAGATGACAAAGTTATTTTCCTGAAGCAGAGCTGGATCATGTCATTCCTTTATTAAATAAACTGTAGTCATCTCTTATTACCTACAGGATCAAATATGAAATGTTCTGTTTGGTATTTAAAGTTCTTTACAATCTTAACCTTTCCTACTTTTTCCACTCCCCTTACACTTCACTCCCTCATTCACAGACTCTATCCCTCAGCTCCAAAGGTCTATTTTACTGTTCCTTGTATTATACAACTGGCTATCCTCCATGCATGGAATGGTCCTGGAACTTAGAATGATTTTGCCTCTTGGATTCATCTTCCTTCAAGACTCAGCTCAAATCCTATCTTCTAGAAGAGTCCCTTTCCAGTCTTCTTCCCATTCCTAGTGACTTCTTATTAAGGATACCTTCCACCACCATTAAATATAAGTTGTAATTAATTATTTACATGTTGTTAAATGTATTAGAATATGAGATCCTCAAGGGTGGGGGACTGTGTGTTTGCCTTTCTTTGTAATTTTTTTAGCACTTCACACAGTGTCTGGCACAAAAAATGTATGTTGATTCATTAATATTACTCATGGCTCACCGTGTTACGTCCAGCAATTCCCAAATCTCTTCTGAAAAAAAAATTTATGATATATAGATGAAGCTTCCATCTCACATAAAAGCCTTTGGACTCTTTATTTTCTTAATTGTGAGCCATATTTTTCATCGTTTTTTTTTTCCTATGCTGACCTTTGCACTGATGTAAATGAATATTATGCTATAGGCTGAAATAATTTTAAGAGTCTTATTAAATTCTTCTTGGAATTTCTCTAGGTCATCCTGTGAAACAGACATTAAAGGCATAAAACAGAATTACCCTTACAGAAATCTTTTGTTTATGCTCTTTGTAGGCAATGTAAGACAATTATAACTAAAAGAAGTAATAATAACAGTAATAAAACAACTCATGTTTTAAGGCTTATAAAGTGTTTTACAAGTATTGTCTCATTTTATCTTCCCAACCACACAGTAGGTGTACTGATAATTTATTTTGCTTATTGTTAATGTAATTTTGCTTCTTAATTGGAAAGTCTTTCCCATCCATTAATAAGCTCGTGTGACCTGCCTGGGTCACAAAGAAGTCTGAATCACATAGAGCCTATGGTGGGATGAGCTTGCTAAATGGGTGGCACAGAAAGGGTGGAACAGGAAGAGGTGGAGCTAGAGCAGAGCTCAAGTTAGAGAGCAATCAGAGCTGGGAAGGATGAAGGCAAGCAGGAAGCTGGCTGTGGGTAAGAGAAAGGCATTTTGTGTAAGGGAGCCTGCTTGTGATTTGTTTAATAGAGCTGGTTTGTGGGAAGCCTAACAGAGGGAAGGTTTTGGGCTGGTGTTGCCCTCTGCATTGTTATTGTGTATAGCTTTCTTTGTTACTATGATGGATTTGACTTTTTGGTGTTGGGATTTGGCTTCCTGGTGTTTGAATAAATGTTTTGATTCTGTCTTCCATGTGGAGAGCCTTCAGTGATTTAGAATTACATTGGCATACTCATGACTGCTGTAGGCACTGTAAATATTGCACTGACGCTACAGAAGGTAAGTGCTATTATTATTCCCATTTTACAGAGAAGGGAACTAAGGCAGGCAGAGGTTAAGTGACTTGTCCAGGTTCACACAGCTAGTAAATATCTGAGGCTGGTTTTAAATTCAAATCATCCTGACTCCAGATACAGTTCTCTATACACTCTACCATCATAAAATTTCATACTGCCTTTGAAACATGATAAAAAACCAATCCAGTCAACATGTTCACTTGTCTTTACAAAGAAAATCTATAATCACTCTTTCCATTTGACTGAAACATCATCCGGCTGTATTTATAATGAAAATTCCAATATTGCTATGATTCAATTCCTCAAATAATAGATGAATTGGGCTAATTTTGAACAAGGATCTTGTACCTAAGAATACCAATAGTTAAATTAATTTTTATACACAGTCTAAAAACTGGTCTTAGCCCCTTCTATCATTTTTTACCTCTTTCTATCACTAACTACAGATGAATAAAGTCTATTTTGTTATTTTTGCTTGTTTCCTGGATGCTGTGTCTAAATAACTAATCAACCATGGGCTAAACTATTGGTGCTGAATATTTGTTTACTTAGCTAGGTTGATCCTCTGGCAGAAAATAAAGCCTACTGCCAGGACCACAGTCAAAGCATCAAAACACCAATAGAAATAAGGTTGTCAGGGTGGCTTTGAAGTAATTCAAAATAAATGTTAAATGGAATTGTATTTTAAAAATTAAAATATTGTGGTGAATAAAATTTTATTTTACTATGGCCAAAATTTCCTAAAAATGAATTTTTATAATGTATTTTGTCTTCCAAATTGTATACATATGGTCAAATTTACTCAAAAGTGCCTTACATTTCTATAATATACATATATGTGTAAAATTAACATTTTTATGTAGAAAAAATATACTTTTAAACATTTCATAAACTATCCAAATCACTTGACCAATTATATTTAAATGGAAATCTACCTCCTTCAGTAAATAAAAGGAGACTACAGGGAACAAAAAGGGCCATTATTTTAAAATTGCATTTCTTCACACATGATATTTTGAAAGAACCATTAACTCCTTAGGAACTGTTGTTCATCAGACTGATTGTTTTTTTTTTTTTGTTTGTAGGCTCCTTAAGGATGTGGATCTTAAGGTTACAGGGTCATAAATTTAGACCTGAAAGGAACTTAAAGTATTTAAAGCCAAAATGTTTGTAAGGGTAAATGCTGTTATCTCTATTAATTTTATCTCCTGTAACAAGAACTGAAACCTAAGCTCCTATCCTAGTCTTCCTCTGCACTATTTTCCTAACCCTTTTATTCTTCTATGCTTGCAGAGGTATATCTCTGCCCAATTCTATTTGCACTTCAGTAAGATATCAGCATATAAATACACTAAACAGTTCTATTGTTACTAAGAGCTGATGACAGTTATATAGCACTCTAAGGCTTGCAAAGTACTTGATATACATTACTGAACTCATGTGGCTCACAACAGGCCTATCAGGTAACTACAGATTTCATTATTTCCTTTTTTAAAGAGGACAGATTTGGCTTTGGACACTAGCTGTGTGACCCTAGACCAGTCAGTCAATTAACCTCTATCTGTTTCACTAGGTTCATCTGTAAAATGATGATCATTTTGCATTATTAGGTGCTGCTATCATAGCACCAAACTTCCCAGGGTTGTTGAGGATAAAAGGAGATAATATGTGTAAAGTGCTTTACAAACTTTAAAGCACTATAAAGATATTGGCTATTATTATTAGAAGTAGTAAGTGTCAGAGATGGGATGCAAACTTATGTTTCTCCTGACTGCAAACAATTTATTATGCTTCTTCCTATTATTTTTATAGGCACATAGGCTAGTACCTAGAGAATCCTTAAGAATGAATTTTTTCCTAGAAAATGTTTCCAGGTGTAGTGGCAAGGAAAACAATGAATTCAGTAAACAGGGTTCTCATTCTATCCCTGACACTGACTAGCAGTGACAATGACAAAACAAAGTTCCCTATTTGAACCTTAATTGATCACCTGTAAAATGGGGAAAATAATACTTGTGCTATCTATCTCACAGGGCTGTGGTGGAAAAAGAGATTTGTATGAACTTAAAGCACCAAATAAATAGAAGCTGTTAGTATTAAATATCATTCACATAGTTAACATCTACTCAACAAAGAATCATTATTATGGGTCTATCATTAACTAGGCCACAGGATATAGATTCATTTAGCAAAATTCCATGAACTACTCATTTTCCAATAATACTTTAGTAATGATTTTTAGAGATTACTTCAAACCTAAAAAAGGTTATTTCATATATGTAATCTTACATGTTTAAGAAGTATTTCCAGAATCCAATCAAGAAATTCTGTAACTGGACCATTCTTATGTTCCCTTAATAATTTATTAATAAAACACATGATATCAGCCAGAAGCTTCTCATCTTCAGGACAAGCAGGAAGTACTTGTAGAAACCTGTAATGCAAAACACAATACAGGATTAATTGGTTTTTTAAAAAATGTTACAAAAAATATCAAATTACAAAATATAAAAATAGCAATTAATAATAAGATGTAGCTAATTCCACGATACAAAATACTAAAGTAACTGGCTTATAAATGATTACCCATTCTGTGTACAAAATGTAATCTTATAATAGTGATACTTTTAAACTCAAAATGACAAACAATATATTTTAAAATCAAAAGCTATCATTACATGCAACTAGGAAATATTAAATACAATAAATTATATAAATACATAAAAATATGCATAATATAAAAAATAAATCTCAATAAATACAGGAATAAAGCAAAGATTTCCCTTTTCCTTGTCACTATCTGACAGAGTTCTAGATGTTAACAATGGCAATAAAATACCACCTACAGCACCAGGAATATATGGTAAAGGATAAGACCCAACTCACCTGTTGGCTTCCTACCCTGGTATCACCCACCAATGTTTTCTTATTTGTTCATAAAGTCTGATATCCCTTTATCGAATCATTATCTTTTATCATTCTATCTTTTCCTATAGCTTTATAACCCCTAATCATGATCTCTATGTCCATGACCTCCATTCCCTTCATCATTCAGTTTCTTCCCTGACTACCAACTCTGCCTTCACTGTCTATATGTCTCCCTTCTATATTTAAGCCTTTCATAAAATCAACACTACTCCATGCTAAAAATCCCTTTTCCCCTTGCACTATCTTCAATCATGGCTTGTCAAAACAAAATCCTGGATTACTGCCACCATCTACTACAAAATTCTTTCTATTTAGTTGCTGAAGTAAACTGGAGGAAATCACAAAATCATGCAGAATGATACCATTACAAATTTATGTTATCTGATCTCAAGCAAGACTTGCTTGCAACAAAGTGAATGTTCAATTCCACCCCTAAACAATTTGCTATGTGACTCTCCAAAGAAGCTGTTCCAAATGCTGTCTCTCCTCAAGCTTCCTAAAACCCTTTCTTCCTCCTCTTTTTCCCTCCTCAACTGAGGACATCACCTCATAATTCACTGAAATAATTAAGACATTCACCAAGAGCTCCCTTTGCTCCCTCCTCATCCCTTCCACCATTCAGTCATCTTCCATTATTAGTTACACTTCTGTCTCACATTAAGTCAACCCCTGTTGCCCAGACAAATTTCTCCGTATGAGCTCTTGAAGTCAATGGCCTCCTGATTTCTACCCCCTCCTTCAACCTCAAAATGTAACCTACAAATACACAATATATATGCAAATCTCCTCCATCCTTTAACAAAAATAAATTTTTTTTGATCCTATCATCCCTGTCATCTACCCTGCTATATCTCTCCTCCCTTTCCTGGCTAAACTCCTTGAGAACTTTATCTACACTCGGTAATTACACTTCTCTTATCACAGTCTTTTTAAAACTTCTGCAAGCTGGCTTATAATGTCATCATTCAATTGAAACTGCCCTCTTTAAAGCCATCAAGCATCAGTCTTGAGCTCATTTTTCTTCTCAATCTATGTTTACATCAACTCCCATGGGTTCAAATATAATCTCTATGCATATGATTCCCAAGTATATTTATGCATCCTGAGTCTCTCCCCTGAGCTATATTCATACATTACCAGTGGCCTCTTGGGCACTTTTATGTGGATGTCCTGTAGGCATCTCAAATTCAACACATCAAAACAGAACTCATTATCTTTACTCAAAAACTTTCTTCTTCCCTACTAATTTTGAAGGTACCACTATCCTCCCAGTCACTCAAACCACAAACTCTATGTCATTCTAAACTAAATATTATCTTTCCCATTAGAATGCAGGCTCCTTGAGGGCAGAGATGGTGTCTGTCTTTTTTATAACCCCAGCACTTTGTATAGTACTGAGCAAATAGTAAGTCATTAATAAATACTTGCTGACTAAAGATAAGAAAAAAGGACAAAATTATCCCTATTTGTGGATATTGTTTACTTAGAAAACACTAGAGAATAAGCAAAGAAATTAACTGTGACAATAGTGTGAATAAATTATCATAACACAAAGATATAAACTCACATACATACATATATTTGTACATATGAATGTATATGGACATATGTATTTACATACATAACATACATACAATTGCATAATGTTCCACAAAGATAAACAACCGAAAATTACCACAGAAGCCAATAGGATTTCAGAAGCCTAAAGACCTACCAATCAAAAGAGAGGTAATGGATAAAAGGAGCAAAATGGAACATATATTATTGGAAAGGGGCAATGTGTTGATTTTTTTTTGCTGTGGAGTAAGGTGGAAGGACTGAATTAGTAGGTAGTAACAGAAGTTTTTGTTTTTTTTCTTTTTAAAGGAGGATTAATGATTATTTTTAATGCGTACAAGCTGGGATGTTCTGGCAAAACAAGAGATTCTAAAAATGCACGTATGATATGTTTTGAAGTTTGGTTTGCGTGATTAACATTCTCTTCATCACTTTCTTAAGTCTAATTAATTACAAAACAAAAATCTGTAGCATGTGCTGATATACCAAAGTGTAAATGCTCACACCAAAAATTCAGCAGTTGAGTCAGTGCGACCCAACTCCATCACACACCTGCACATAAGAAAAACAAAAAAAAGGTAACACGGAGCACACGTGCTACTTTACTGTTAAATCATGTCTATGTCCATACGTGCACACAGATATACATCCCCAAACACTGACTATTCAGTCAGTAAACAAGCATGGAGTGACTGCACACTAAGTGTCGGATGCCGTACTAAGCACCAGGGGGTGCAAAGGAAAAAATACAAAAGCAAACCAGCGCCTACCCTCAAGGGACGTAAATTCAAATTACGAAGATCAGTACATTCACATACAAGAGAAATGCTGAGTCTTAAACAGAGCTCGCAATTTCTTATACAATCATTTTTCTTGTTTACATATTAAAATGTTTGTATGTTGATGATTATTCAGTTCACAGTAAAAAAGAAAAGAAAAAGAACTCAGATAACTGGAGTACTCAGTACACCTGCCTGGGCAATACCAATATAAGAAAAACAATATTATCAAAATTATTTCGTAGAATTAGTGCTTTACCAATCCAAACACCAAGGAGCTACTTTGTAGAGCTAAACAAAATAGTAACAAAATCATGTGACAGAAAAAAGATCTACAATTGCATAAAAAATAAAAAAAAATAGGAGGAAAGGAAATAGGACTTTTAGACCTAAAATTATGCTCTAAAGCAGTTATCAAAATTATTTGGTATTAGTTAAGAAATAAAAAACGTAAATCAGTACAAAGATTTGATTAGGAAGAAATAGAATCAACTAAATCCAAGTATTTGATCAACATGACAACATGAATTACTTGGTGAAAAACTTCCTACTAGACAAGAATTACCAGGAAATATTTTGACAGAAATTAAGCTTTGATAAACATCTTACATCATATATTATATTATATCCAAATGAGAATGACCTAAATATCAAAGACCAGAACATTTTTTAAAAATTAGATTCACAGCTATGGCTAGAAAAAAATTTCACCAAAAATGGATAGAGACAATCACAGGACATAAAACGGATAATTTTAGTCATATGACATTGAATATCTCTTGCACAAACAAAAGTAATACAACTAGGATGAGAGGAGAAGTAATCAACTGGGGGGAAAAAAGCCTTTGTTTCAAGAATCCCTGCAAGGGTCTAGGAAGGAACTAACAAAAATATCTGAGACAAAGATCCATTTTACAATGGATAAATTATCAAAGGATATATAGTTGTTAAAAGAAGTGCAAAGTGTTAGCAGTTATATCAATATATGTCTCCAAATCAATTAGAAGAAAAATGAAAAAAAAAAAACCCATAACTAAGGTTTCACCTTACAAGAATAATTAGCGTCAGAGGATAGATGTTGGAAGATAGGTATGTTAATATTCTACTGGTCAAATTGTTCATTGGTCTAACCACTCTGGAAAACAATTTGGAATTATGCTAAGAAAATTATTATAGTCTATCCTTTGACTCAGAGACTCTACTACAAGGAACATAGCCCAAAGACATAAAAAATTCATATATATATATATAAAAATTTCATTTCAGCAGCACTTTTCATAGTAGCAAAGGACAAAGTTGATGCCCACTAATTAGTGAATGAATAATTAAATTGTGTACATGACTGTGGGAAGATAGAAAACAAAGTAAACAAAACTACAACATGCAAGTAAACAATGCAAATGGAAAGAGTAACAGATCAAAACTGAATGCCGTGAAATTATAATAACCAAGTTTAATAGCAAAGAAGAAATGTGGCAGTGTTCTCCCCTCCCTTCTCTCTCCAAGATGGTGGGGAACTATAAGTGTGGATCATCTAGTGCGAATAATTTCAGATTTAATGTGTTGATTTTTTTTTAATTTCTTCCCCATATTATTCTTTGAGATAAGAGATGGCTCTCTGAGAGAGTAAGAGAGAAAGATATATTAGGAAGTATGGGTGATGGAAAAACAAGATATCAATAATAGTTAACTATTTTTGAATTTTAAAAAATTGATTTGATTTTTAAAAGATTATTAAGCTCCCAGAAAAACATTACTAAAAAATACCTATTCACAAAATTATAAAAGACTACTAGGACCAAAGGGAAAAGTATAAAGACATAATCCACAGTTCACCCACTGAAATGAAATTCAAAACTTAACAACCCTCTACATGTAAATAAAAAAAAAACTTTGCAGTACTTTAGATAAAAGAAAAAATATTTCAAGCTAAGAAGAAATTAATCAGTTAACAAAGATTTATTAAGCACATGTTATGTGACAGGAATTGACTGTATCAGATGCTGAGAATAGGAGAAAAAGAAGAAAAAGAAACAATTCTTGACTTAAGGAATTACACACTATCTCAGAAGGCTATATGTTAGGTCCCCTAAATCCAAATACAAATTTTTTTTTATTTTTAATTTAACATAGAAATTATTTAAAACCACATTTTACCATATACACTTGCAGAGTAAGATAAACATTGAAAGTACCTTACTTGACTTTTTAAATACAGACATAAGTGATCAGTTCAACTTCTTAAAAATTATAACATATGGCATACCTTCTATATCCAAAGGGGGTGTCACATGCTAATCATTCCATAGAATTTAGACTAATAAAAGAAACAAACTATTTTTATGAGTAACTTTATGAAAGACATATTAATGTAATACATACTTTGCTCATCTTATTTATATAATATTTGATCAATGTATCCCATATTAATACTAAGTAAGTTTCTATGATTAGATGTTAGGTCCAACTAGAAGAAATTAACAAAATTATCAGATGCCAATAAACAGCTTTTTAAAAAGTTCAACAACATCACAAAATTGCAAAACTTCCAAGTTGAAAGGAACCACAACAGCTATCTAATCCAATACTTAACTGACACAGAATGCCTATTAAGTTATCTAAGAAATGACTACTCAGTTTCTGTTTGAAAATCTATAGTGAAGAGAAGTTCACTGCTTCAGCCCATTCCTGTTTTGCATAGTGCTAACTGTAATAATGATCTTCCTTTCATCATACTTAAATTTACTTCTTTGTTCCTAGTTCTGCTTATGTTGTGCCAAGTCAAACAAATCTAATCCCTATTCTACAGAATAATGCTTCAGACACTTTAAGGAACCTGTATGTAAAGTTTTTCCTTCTCAAGAATAAATATCTAGGACACTAAAACAATATTTGTAAATTCAAGTTCATGAATTTGAAATCTTTCATCACCTTGGGTGCCCTTCTCTGGACACTTCCCGGATTACTGATGTCCTTCCTTAAATGAGATACCCAGAAATGAATTCAATACAGTAGATGGAATTTGACAAGGCAGAACACGAATTTGACAAGGCAGAACACAACGAAAATATCAGCTCTTTATTCCAGGATACATGCTCTCTAAAGCAGCCCAGGATTATATTTACTTTTTGAGAGGTATCACAGCACACTGTTGAGTGATATTGTAGTGATATTATAGCTTGTAGTCCATTAAAACTCCAAAATTATCTTTCAGATAAATTATTGTCTAACCAAGTCTCCCAAATCTTATCATAATAATAGCTATCATTTATATAGCACTAGGATTGCAAAGCACTTTACAACAACCTCATAAGATGGCAACAACCTTGTAAAGTACTGCCATTTTACAGATGAGGAAACTGATTTATCTTACAATGTTTATCTTGCTCCACATGCATATATGACAAAATGTGGTTTTAGTTTAACATTTTTGTATTTAATGTTAGGAGACCTAAATTCAAATCCTACTCTTACACTTACCATAATTTTGGACAAATAATTTAACTTGTATGGACATCAGTTTCCTCAGCTGCGAAAAGCCAAGCTATTTGTTCAGGGTCACAAAGCTATTAAGTGTTTTAAGTCATCCTGACTCTAAGTACAGTTCTCTATCCCTTCGTCAGAGCTCTTTGAAATCTGCTGTCCCAAAATCTAAAGTACATGTCCAACTATTCCTAGCTTTCCTCTATTCCAAAGACTGAATGGCCACTTCTCCACAAAATTCCCTTTTCCACATCAGCAGCCAGTTCCATCCTTGTTGCTGAAAATTAGATTTACCTTTATTGGTTCCTTCACATTCTGAAGAATGAAATTTCATTAAAGCAAGTCAAGCAAGTATTTGCTCTGCTCTGGCAGAGATACCACTAGCAGACATCTAAATAACTGAAGTCTCTCATCTCTGCTATATACGGCTCATATATGAAAGAAACCTATAATATACCCCTTCTAAGTATTTCTTTCTCAAGTGCCTGGCTTATGATCTGTTTCCCAGATTAATTTATTTCCTTTTGTTGTTTATGTGGTCTATGGTGGTATCTAATAACAAGATCACTTCTGCTTCTAACTTCACCTACCTACACCTAAATGCTTTCCACAAAGCTTGCCCTCTTCTGGTGGCCAGATTTCCTCATGAGCATATCTCCTTAAAGGGCAACTAGATGGCACAGGGGATTGAGTGCCAGTCCTGGAGTCAGGAAGACTCATCTTCTTGAGTTCAAATCTGGCCTCAGTCACTTACTGTGTGACCCTGAGCAGGTCTGTTTGCCTCAGTTTTCTCTTCTGTAAAATGAGGTGGAGAAGGGCATAGCAAACAACTGCAGTATCTTTATCCAGAAAACCCCTACTGTGATCATGAGAAGTCAGACACTACTGAAGACTGAACAACAAAATATCTTAATATGCAACCTCCCCCTCCTCTTTATCTACCCTATAGCCTCTGAATAAGGGACTCCATAGCCATGTTTGCATCCCAGGTATTAGCACATCAAGTCTCAATGATTTCTGTAGAGTTACATTGCTAGACAACTCACATTAGGCTCTCTAGCTTACCACTACTTAATTAGAATTTTTATTTTTTTATTTATTCATTTATGTACTTACTGTTTGTATACTAAAGAGCAGGTAGGGTTTTTTTAAAAATAATAATGAAAAAGATTCTCTTTATGAGATCTACACTGGGATCACATATTTTCTTCAAAGATTCAATGCTAAACACAAAAATAATCTGCTATTTTTTTATAACTAGAAGTCTTGACTTTAAACTGACCTGTTTAGTTCTTGATGCCAAGCAGAAGTCTTTAAGACAGCTCCACAACGGCCATTAACACCTTTGAAAGAAAGTCTGTCATTTAGAAGGTATAAGTTCATTCTAGTGACAGCGGCCTTGACTCCCTCATGGCCTTCAGCTTGAATAATAGAATAGCGACAATCTTCCAATCCACTATCTGTATGTATAATCTTTAGAGTAAGGATGTCTTCTGTGGATAACTTCAGTGAGTCTAAAACTCTGAAAAAAGAAAATTCATACAGAAAATTAACAGACCATGTAAAGCATTTCTCTCCTAACAGCAAGAAAGAAAATTCAAATTTTAGTATACATGTAACATCTGTATTCATGAGCTTCAGTAACCTTAACTTTCTTGAGTTGTAAAGTTAGCTCATGAGGAAAAGCAAAATAGTTGCTGTGTGCGTAGTTTAGGGCTATACACTAGCACTTATGTATCATACACACTGCCCCTTCTCATAACAGCATGATGAAATGATATTCTTTTGGTTGAATAATGCTTTTAGAAAAAAAATCTATTTACTTTTATTAGGGAGATCTATACATTTACCAAATTGCTTAATTTTAGATAATCTATGCATTTAAATATTTTTTTATTTAAATCTGCAAGCATTCCAGGAAGGCCAACAATATGTAAAAATCAAATTTTAAAATAAACAGGAGTATCTAATGTTTTTGAAACCAAGTGAAAATTAGGAAAACTGAAAGCATTCGACCTTGAATAATCAAGTGGTAAAAAACCTACTTAACCTAGAAGGGAAAAGATAATCATAACTCACTAAAATATGAATTGTGACTAGTGAACAAATTATTAACAGCTTACTCCTGGGTTTCATTTTCAGAGTTTATCTCTTTCAGCAGGTTATCAATTCCATGGCACCGTGACAAGTTCCAAGCTATTCTCAGCATATCTGTCACAGGTTTTAAGGCCAAGCAATCAGTAGATAATGGCAAAACCACATAGTGAGGGCTGACAGCATGGTGACCAGGGACATGGACCGGAAGATGGTACCTAAAGAAAATTTATGTACAAAAGTTAATCCATTTTCTACCACTTTCTTCACCCCCTCCTCAACATTTTTAAAAAGGCATATTACAATTGCCATACCACAAAAGAAGGAAGGGGGATTAGTAATGATTCAACCCCAAAATACTCCTCAATACCATGTTGCCGTAAGTACGTTTCAAAAAAATAAGCCCCCAAAACTTCAACTTTTGAACCCAATTCAATCTCTGATCCAATGAATTACTATTACTGGAAAAAAAAAGTTATTAACTACTTCCCAATCCATATCTCAAGGAAAAACAAACAGCAAGACTATTCTTCACACATTTTCCAACTTTCAGGAGTAATCATACACATATTAAATCTCACAATACAAATGTAAAAGTAAAAGGATAAATAATGTTACAATTTTAGAGATTTTTTCAGGGACATGTTAAACTACAGAGCTTCTGAAATTCCAGAAACAGGTAGGAGGCTTAAGTGGTGCTTCTACTACCAAGAGGCTCCAAATTCCATCAGAGGAGAGGTTTCCCCTGTAGAAAATACATTCACCAGCTCAGAAAGCAATCTGTCCGGGATTTAAGGAAGTCCTACAAAGTTGCCAAAAAGAAATGTAAGCAATTTGCACAGGGTCATAAAGATAGAAAGCAAAAGAGACAAGACTGGAACACAGGTTTTTGTAACTCAAAGTTCAATACCATATACAGTACAGCAAAATGACTTGTTATTATAGTCATGTAATAATTCAGGTGCAGAATAAACCTGAGAACCTAAATTTTCTGAAATCCAGACTAGTCATTTATTGTTTAGAGAAAATTTTGAAAATTGATTATTTTGCTTGGAAACTACCAAAGCCTACTCTTCTGTCTCACTCCTATCACCTCCTTTTTTTGGACTATTTCATTCTCCATTAACATTTCTATCAGAAAATAAGCAATGAGTTTTGTCACTTCTTACATTTTCACAGATTTGGAATAAAAACCGGATGGAAAGAAATTTTGAAATCATTTGTGAATTTTAATTTATATATGCTTTTGTTGCCTCTTACGTATAAGCATGAAAGAATTCACATTGTAACTCAATGTTAAGAAATAAGTGTTGAAAGTATTTCTAATTCTCAAGAATTTCCTATCTGACAGAAACTAAAACAAAAAGCTGGAAAGCCATCTCAGAGAAATTACATTTTGGCCTATTTCTTGTACCATGTACCACATTAAGCTCAAAACAGATATATAACGTGAGTGTTCTTGGGAAATTCTCAACCTGGGATCCTGGGAAGCCCAAGGAGAATCTCCCCAGCCAGGTACATCTGCTGATTTAGAGTCAGATGACTTGAATAGCTAAATAGAAAAGAAAAAAAAATTAGCATGTTAATATGACTTCTTACTTTTAGCGCCTTCAACTTTCCAGTGTTCAGATTTGTTTTTTATACATATTCAGGCCCTCTTAGAGTCCACATCCAATCAGAAGTGTTCTACAGCAATTCTGGATACACATGTAATAATTCTCACACAGGGGTGGAGAGGAGAGGGTAAAGAAAGGGCAAGTGATGATAAAAGCATGAATAAGGATGCATGCAGTGTCGAAAGAAAGACGAAAGTGTACTTGAGAGATATAAACGACTGGACTGGACTTAACCAATTGGAGATGGAGAGTCAGTGAGGAGGTGAGGGTGACAGGCTGAGAACTTGAGTAATTAGGAACATGGAACATGGTGAGGAACAACCTTGACAATAATGAAGAAGTTAGGAAGAGGGGGATGGTTTTGGAAGAAAAAGGATGAGTTCAGTTTTAGACACTGAACTTAAGATGTCTGTAGGACATCTCTTTCTAGATGTCTAATGAGGGGAATAAACATTTGTATAGCACTTACTATGTGCCAGGCACTGTGCTAAGAGCTTTACAATATATCTCGTGTGATCCTCACAACAGCCTTGTGATATAAATACTGCTATCATCTTCATTTTAAAGTTGAGGAAACTAAGGCAAACAAGGGTTAAGTAACTTGCGTAGTCACACAGCTAGTGGACTGGATTTGAACTGGAGTCTGGATCCAGACTCAGCACTCTATTCACTGTACCACCTACTTGACCTGAATGAAGACATAGCAAAGGAGACCAAAGGTACAGTTGGACAGGCAAGCAGAGAACCAGAAAAGTGCCAAGAAAAACTAGAGAAGACAATTTCAAGGAGCAAAGGGCAATCAAAAGTGTCAGAATGCTGCAGGGAGGTTAAGAAGGATGAGAATGAAGAAAAAGCCATTAGATTTGCCAATTAAGAGATTATTAGTGATTTAGGATAAAGAAGTTTTGGACGAATGAAGCTGGAAGTCAGAATGTGAAGAGCTGAGTTAAGAAAAAAGCGCTGTACTGATACTTCAAAGCTATGTCACCTGCGAAAGTCACTGCAACTCTCCAGGCCTGTTTCTACATCTACAAAATGAGAAGCTGGACTAGAATGCCTCTGAGGCCTATCAGGGTTCTAAGGCTAGGATTCTATTAGCACACTGCAGGCATGGAGGAAAATTTGTTTAAAAAAAAAAAGCAGGGAAAAGGGAGATGGAACGACTTCTATAAGGCAAGAAGAAGGCAAATCTGGCTGTACCATCACATGTCTGCCTGAAGGAGGAGAGTAATGTATTGTGTATATAAGGGTGGAAATATAGGTTGGGTCCAGGTTGTGAAAGGATTTAAATGCCAAGGAAAGAAGTTCAAATTTGACTAATGGGGAGTCACTAGAGGTTATTGAGAAGGGTAGTGACATGGTCAAACTGGCACTTTGGGAAAATTATTTTGGTAATGGTCTAGAGAAGATGGAATTAAGAAGGAAGAGATTTGAGGCTGAGAAACCAAGTAAGAGTCAACTGCAATAGTCCAGGTGAGAGATAATGGGTGGAAGTTGTGTAAATGGAGAGGAGATGGGATGTGATATATACTGTGAAGCTAAATATTACAAAATATGGCAACTGATTAGATATGTGGAATGAGAAAATAAGAAACTGAGGGTGACGAATGTGGGTGTCCTTAAGGAAAGTTAAGAAGAGTGTTTGATTTTGGGTGGGGAAAGATAACAAATTTTGCTTTAGACATTTTTAAAAATTCCTAGTTAAAAATGCCTAAAAGAGAACTTGTAATGTGGCCTGGACTAAAGAAAGACATTAAAACATGGAGAAATAATTCATTTCTCCTTCTCTTTGCCAAAATTGGAGATACCTCTCCCCAATCTCCTAACTGATGAACGCCTACCAACGCTACTATTTCAGGCCACAGCCATTTTCATTTCATTCAAACTGTCAACTCTGGACTTCCCCTCTTCCTTGCCAATCACCTCCCCATCTACTCCTCTCTACTCTCTGTACATAGCACTTCTTAACTTGCCATTTTATGCTGTCTTCCTCCATTGGAATAAAGCTCCTTCAAAGCAGGAATTATCTTACTTATTTGTATTTGTATCCCCAGAGACTAGCACACAAGTGTCCATCACATAATAAGTGCTTAATAAATGTTTTATCTAAGTAACTATCGGTGTGTGTGTGTGTGTGTGTATGTGTGAGTGTGTGTCTGGGAATGATTAGTTAAAAAATTTCACAAACTGGCTGCAGCCTATCTTTCCAAACTTATTATGCATTACTTTTTTTTTTTAATATTTATTTATTTAACTTTTTACATTCGTTTTCACAAAATTTTGGGTTCCAAATTTTCTCCCCTTTTATCCCCTCAACCCACCCCAATACACCAAGCAATCTAATTTTCCCTATCTCCAATCTGCCCTCTTTTCTGTCATCCCTCCCTTCTCTTGTCCCCATCTTCTCTTTTCTCCTGTAGGGCCAGATGACTTTCTATTCCTCATTAACTGTATATCTTCTTTCCTAGTAGCAACAACAATACTAAACAGTTGTTCCTAAAACTTTGAGTTCCAAATTCTCCCCATCCCTCCCTCCCCACCCATTCCCTTTGGGAAGGCAGGCAATTCAATATAGGCCATATCTGTGTAGTTTTGCAAATGACTTCTGTGATAGTCGTGTTGTGTAAGACTAACTGAATTACCCTCCATCTTATCCACTCCCTCATTGTTTCTCTTCTGTTTTTTGATCCTGTCCCTCCCCGAGTGTTGACTTCAAATTCCTCCCTCCTCCCTTTGCCCTCCCTTCCATCATGCCCCCCCTTGCTTATCTCCTTCTCCCCCACTTTCCTATACTGTAAGATAGGTTTTCATACCAAAATGAGTGTGCATTTTATTCCTTCCTTTAGTCAAATGTGATGAGGGTAAACTTCTTGGTTTTTTTTTTCTCAGCTCTCCTCTTTTTCCCTCCACTAAAAAGTCTCCTACTTACCTCTTAAATGACATATAATTACCCCATTCCATTTCACCCTCTTTCCTCCCACTACATTTCTCTCTCACCATTTACCTTAATTTCTTTTAAGATATGGTCCCATCCTATTCAATTCACTCTGTGCTCTCTGTCTCTGTATGCGAGTGCATGTGTGTATGTGTGTGTGCGTGCATGCGTGTACATGTGTGTGTGTGTGGTCCCACCAACTACCCAGATACTGAAAAGTTTTAAGAGTTACAAATATTGTCTTTCCATGTAGGAATGTAAACAGTTCACTTATGGTAAGTCCCTTAAGACTTCTCTTTGCTGTTTACTTTTTCATGCTTCTTCGCATTCTTGTGTTTGAAAGTCAAATTTTCTTTTCAGCTCTGGTCTTTTCATCAAGAATGCTTGAAAGTCCTCTGTTTCATTGAAAGACCATATTTCCCCTGAAGTATTATACTCAGTTTTGCTGGGTAGGTGATTCTTGGTTTCAGTCCTAGTTCCTTTGACTTCTGGAATATCCTATTCCACACCCTTCGATCCCTTAATGTAGAAGCTGCTAGATCTTGAGTTATCCTGATTTTATTTCCACAATACTGGAATTGTTTGTTTCTAGCTGCTTGTAAGATTTTCTCCTTGACCTGGGAGTTCTGGAATTTGGCCACAATGTTCCTAGGAGTTTCTCTTTTTGGATCTCTTTCAGGTGGTGATCGATGGATTCTTTCAATACTTATTTTGCCCTCTGGTTCTAGAATGTCAGGGCAGTTTTCCTCGATAATTTCATGGAAGATGATGTCTAGGCTCTTTTTTTGATCATGACTTTCAGGTAGTCCCATGATTTTTAAATTGTCTTTCCTGGATCTATTTTCCAGGTCAGTTGTTTTTCCCATGAGATATTTCACATTCTCTTCCATTTTTTCATTCTTTTGGTTTTGTTTGGTGATTTCTTGGTTTCTTGTAAAGTCATTAGCCTCCATCTGTTCCATTCTAATTTTGAGAGAACTATTCTCTTCAGTGAGCTTTTGAACCTCTTTTTCCATTTGGCTCATTCTGCTTTTGAAAGCATTCTTCTCCTCATTGGCTTTTTGAACCTCTTTTGCCAACTGAGTGAGCCTATTTTTCAAGGTGTTATTTTCTTCAGCATTTTTTTGGGTCTCCTTTACCAAGGTATTGACCCGTTTTTCATACTTTTCTTGCATCTCTCTCATTTCTCTTCCCAGTTTTTCCTCCACCTGTCTAACTTGCTTTTCAAAATCCTTTTTGAGCTCTTCCAAGGCCTGAGCCCACCCGACATCCCCCTGGGATGTCTGGGGTACTGAGGCCCCACCCTCCACATCTTTCCCTGATGGCAAGAATATGTCCTCGTGGTCTTCAGATCCGAAAATCGGGATCATTTGCATCTCTTCAAAAAAACTCTCTATAGTCTTATTTTTCTTCCCTTTTCTAGGCATTTTCCCAGCCAGTTACTTCACTTCTGAGATTCCTGTCCACCCCCGCCTAGATCCGCCCAGCTAGTGCTTGGGGTCTGAGATTCAAATAGGCTTTCCGCGGCAGGTGTGGCTGCTATTCAATGTGAGCTTTAGTTCTGGTGCTGGGGTGGGGGCAGGGCCGCCTCCCAGGCTCAGTTCCCTCAGGGGCTTTATGCAGACACCTTCAGAAATGGAGCAGGTGGGGTAGGGCCGGCTCCCAGGCTCAGCTCCTTCAGGTGGTTTATGCAGAGACTTTCAGTAATGAAGATCCTGCCTGCTGCTCGGGGAGTCCCGGGGGCCGCCGCTGCTGCCTCTGCCTCCGCCGCTTCCTCCCGAGGGGACCTGAGCCACAGAGACACCCCACTCCCCTCTTGGCCAGCCCAGCCATCTCTCTCACTGACCTGTAGCTTCTGTGGGCGGAGGGACCTTCCAGGCTGCCAGAGGTTCCGTTCCTGAAGCCTGCTCGGATCAGCTTCTCTGGGGCCGCAGCCAGGGCAGCGCTAGGGTGGGGTCCGCTTTCTGGGGTGCGACAGACCCTGGGGACAGCTCTCCAGGGCTCTCTGGATCGGAAATCTCTTCCACTATGTTTCTGCACCCCCTGCAGTGATCCAGAACTTCTGGGGAGCTCTTCTTACATTAAATCTATGGGCTGTGGGTTCGGAGCTCGTATACACGCGTCTTTCTACTCCGCCATCTTGACTCTGCCCCCTATGCATTACTTTCTTTCATACACTCTATAGTCTAGTCAAATGGCTTTCTTCTTGTAAACCAAGCACAATATTTCACCTCAGCCCATATGGTCTCCCACAGGAATATATTCTCTTCCCACTTTACCTCTTAGAATTCCTAGCTTCCTTCAAACCAAATACCACATGTTACATGAAGTCTCTCTTGATCCCCCAAGATGCTAATACCTTATCACCACCAAAATTACCTTTCTTCTGAATATTTTTCAGAATTATCTTTTATCTTTTACCAGCTTCTCCCTGGTGTCATCCTCACTCTGCTTTCCAGCAGGTCTGCTATCTTTTCCTCATTAGACTGTAAGTTCTTTGAGGGAACAGACTACCTTTCTTTCTCTTATTTGTATCCCTAGTGCTTTTCACAGTACCTAGCACATAGCAGGTTCTTAATAAATGTTTACTGAAATGAATAACCTATTTTGTATCTACCTATCTATGTACATGTTTTCTCCCAAGACTGAATATCAACCACAGAAACTCCTGTTTGTTTCTTTCATGTGTAGCACAATCACTGGCACATAGTATTTACTATATACTTTGAATTCTTTGATGTGGTACTTAAATAGGAATTCCCTTTAAAATATCCCCTATCAAATAGATATCTAGTTTTTGTTCTACTGAGGAGTCCATTACTTTTTAAGATGGCACATTCCACTTCTGAACTTCTTACAACTCCCTCCTAAAGCCTCCATTTTGTAGAGAGGTCCAACTGAACTTTCCAGATATATTCCTGGCTTCCAGACTTCCATATCATGCTATCACATCCTAGAATTTCCTTTAATGCCTGGGACCTCACCAATTTGTAACATCCAATCACCCTTGTGGCCTTCTCAACCTAGAATAGCTCTCTAAGAGGCATACAACTTTCTCCCATTGGTGAGTTCCTCCTGGGGCCTCCATTTTGTAGAATTACCCAGGTTAGTCTTCCATCCCCTCCTAACCCTCCTAGTTTCTTGCTGCTGTACCTAGACCCATTCTTGCCCCTGCTTTACTGTGCCTTTTTGCTCACTGACTTGGCCCAATAAAATATAAATCCCTTAAGGGACAGGGACTCTTTTTTTTTGCTTGTATTTGTATCCCCAGGACTTAGAACATATAATGTGTGTTCATCCTTTGTTGCCTAAGAAGACCATGCCATCTGAGAAATAATGAAATGACTTGCACTTGATTTTTGTTTTGAGTGAGGAACGGCTGTGCAGGTCACCAGCCTCACTTCTTCTTCAGAGCCATCTGAATCCAGTGACCAGATATTCATCAGGATGATTGGAGAAGACCCACAATGAGGCAATTGGGATTAAGTGACTTGCCCAAGGTCACACAGCTAGTGAGTGTCAAGTGCCTGAGGTGAGATTTGAACTCAGGTCCTCCTGACTCCTGCACTGGTGGTCTATCCACTGCACCACCTAGCAGCCCCGAGAACATATAATAAGTACTTAATAAAAGCTTATTTCCTTCCTTAGGAAATTTTCCCTAAAGAAGCTTAAATCTACCTTCCTACAATTTGCAATCAAAACTCCAAGTATTGTACTCTAAGACCAAGTTTAATACCTACTCTACAGGACAGCCTTTCAAATACTTAAATAAAGCTACTGTATCCATCTCTAAATCTTTTCTAAACTAAATATCTCCAGTTCCTTCAACTAATCCTCATTTGCCATGAATTTCATTCTTCTTACTCTTCTGATTATCCTCTTGGCAAGTATCCACGTTGTGGATATATAACCCAAATTTAAAACAAAACCAACCCCCGCCCCCCCATTCTTTATCTCAGGTCAAAAATCAGTTGACCTAGTATCCCACACCAGAGAATAATCAACTATCACAAGCAGTATCTTTTCTTCCCCTGATCATTATTAGATAACCTCTTTATTGAAAGCCCTCAAATCCACATCATCATTTGTTAGGGCAACTAGGAGCCACTTTCTCCAGCAAGGATGCAGTTCTCCTCTCCATAGGTAAAACTGTCTTACTTATTCCCTAACATTAGGTGTTCGTGGTCCTCCTTTCCTTCCTTCTCCACCACTAATCCTCCTAGAATATATTATGATTGGTCTTACCTCTTCAGTCTTTTTCCTCAAAGAACTTATTTCATTCCTTCAGGAAACATTTCATTCTTCTTAGCTGTTGGTTTGCATTAGCAAAATCCAAATCATTGTGTACTCCTTGTAAGTTCCTGCAAAATTCCTATGCCTTCTAAAGAACTAGATACTATGGGAATGCCCGTCACTCGGAATGGCTGAACAAATTACAGTATATGAATATGATGAAATACTATTACACTTAAGGAAATAATGCAAGGATTGGTTTCAGAAAAAAACTAGTTTGACATATATGAAAAAACAGAGTTAAGTCAAGAGAATAAGTCATACAATAACAACAGTATTGTAAAGACAGAAAAATCTGAGACTTAAGAACTTTGATCAATACCACTACTACTATAACCAACCACTACTATGGAGAAACAAATATGAATAAAGCTATCCACTTCCAGACAGAGAGGTAAAGGCATGAATGATGATACTGCTAAAGGAAAAATCAATATAACCTACAATTAATTGGATATGTCTAAGAAAGCAGGGGAAAAAGTCAAAGACTCCAGGGTTATAAGCCTGATTACCTGGAAGACTATCAATATTTCTTTCCTTAACTAATCCCCAGGCTTAGAATATCCTCCTCCATTTTACAAAGAAAACTGATAATATGAAGAGAATCTATGGGTGCATAACAAGAACAGTGAAGGGTCTAAAGGTCTTATGACATTAAGATTAGTTGAAGGAAATGGGCCTGCTTGTCTAGGAAAAGAGAAGAAATGATAGCTGTCTCTGAGTATTTGAAGAGCTGTTTATTGTAAAGATAAAGAGATTAGCCTTTCTCTTCTTGATTCCAAAGAAAAGATCTAGGAGGAATGGACAAACACTATAGAGGTAGATTTTGGCTCAATAGTTTGTTTGCTTTTTTAATTTCTTAACAGAACTATCCAAAAATAGAATGGGCTGCCTCAGAAGGTATTGGACTTTTCCTCCTCAGGAGCCTTCAAGCAAAGACTGTAGGACTACTGCTTAGTAATGTTGTAAAGTTTCTCTTTAGGAATTACTAGAACTACATGGCCACTGAGCTACCTACCTTTAACCTCTGAGATTTTGTGATTTTTTTGAAGTCCCTTCCATTTTTTGAGGCCTAAATTTAGTGCCATTTCCTCCACAAAACTTGTTTTAATGATGAAAGTGATCTCTCCCACACCAAATTTCTCAACAAAATAAAATTATAAAAAAAATTCCTATTCCATTTTTTTCCTAATAAAATCATGTTTTACCATTAAAAAAATCAAAGTAAAAGAAGTCCTTACCGCCTAATCACTGACACTGGCAAGATAAAGGCTGGAGTTGGAGTTGATTTACTGGATCTATTATCAGACCTGTTTCACAACGGAGAAATGAAAAGTAAAAGAAAAATTAAATACATTGTTTTAGAACATATTTTCAATGCTTTATCAGCATAAGTTATTAACAACTTGAATATTTTATAATTTAGGGAAATAGAACCCCACTATAACATGGCTTA
The DNA here is from genome assembly GCA_023548195.1 of Bettongia penicillata ogilbyi. NCBI lineage: Eukaryota > Metazoa > Chordata > Mammalia > Diprotodontia > Potoroidae > Bettongia > Bettongia penicillata. The sequence goes on from JAJHZJ010000183.1 coordinate 1,043,297, forward strand.
GAATTATAAAAGCTAAGACATATTAAAGGGTCACATTATGGTTCCTCTAAAATAAGTGCATATAGTAAAAGTCTGTTAAAACAAGGTCAGTCAGTATGACCCATCAATACCAGCTGACCACATTTAGTCACCACTGGCATTAAAATATTACTATTAAAATAAACACCTTTCAAAAGATTTTTAGTATGAACAATTGAATTAAAAATCACACATAAAAAAGAATATTCACCCCCAGGAGGAATGAATAAATGTATCAATTTTATTTTTTATAAATAAAAAGGAATTAACATTAATAATATTATTATTACTAAAACTATCTTAGATATGAGTAGTCCTTTTCAAAGTATTTTCACTTAAATGATCCTATTTAATTGTCACAACAAGGCAGGGCACAGTTCTCTGACAGATGAGCAAACAAAGGCACGTAAATGTTAAGTGACTTGCCCAGGACAAAGGAAAAAATCTAGGTCAAGAACTTAAGTCTTCTTAGACTAATGAATGTTCTCTTCATGATGCCACACTTCCCTTTCCAAGTTTTCTGTATTGCCAGTAAAATAATACTTTTTGTATTGTTTACTAACACAAGGATTCAAAAAAAGGCATCCATTTTTTCTTTATCCACTTGCATTATCAAAGCCTTCCTCTGATCAGTAACCATATTGTGAAAGTGAATCTGGATGTCTTGAGTCTAGAACAATGAACTATATAAGCTCTGAGAAGTTTCCTAAGATGCATTAACATTTTGAGACCAATTCCAGTGATGGATTAGAAGGTCATAATCAGATTGGCTGTGGAGTGATGCATTTTTTGACAATGATAATGACAAAAGCGGGGGTAAGACCTGCGTCAGTGAATGTGTCATTCATGTGCCAGTATTTGTACCAGAGAGATCATCAGGTCAGGCTAGATCTTGCCTAGTCTATGAACCGTACACTATATGTGAGAAGTCCATCATAAGAATTGACTATATTTTTAAAATATTATGTTCAAAAGCTAGAGAACAGCCTTGTTGACAATAAATACTAATTACTACTGGTTGATAATAACTGTCACACTAGCAATGACTAATTAATTGCTCCTCAGGCACAGTAATATGCTCTCCTAGGGGCCTGAAAGTACTAAGGTATTTCTCAGCATGAGCGCAACAATGATCTTTAATACCAACAACAGTACATTCAATGGCAACAAGCCATAAATATTAATTGAGCATCTACCATGTTCAAGCAGCTATGATCTAAATAAGATGAATATATGAACTTAATTCTGCTAATTAATCGTTAGTCTAAGACTTAATAGCCTCAAGTAAGGTTTATTTTATTCATAAAAATACATTTAGAGGAAGAGGAGAAAGCACAGAATCACTTTTAAAATTTTTAATGATTTATTTTAAATAATCTCAGAAGAACATTTTTTAAAAAGGGGGGTTAATTTATTGGTGATAATGGCTAATTATGCAATATCAAGCAAATGAAAAGACTAAATTAAACTTCAAATAAACAACAAAGATCATTTGCAAAATTTAAATGGATTACTGATGAACACCTAATGAAAAGAACTGGTAGGGGAAGGCATGTGAGGCAGAGAGGAACCTTAACTTGTTGAGATCTATATTTTCTTTGCCTTCAGTGGATTTTGGAGAATTACACTAGGAGTCAGAAGAACTGAATTATAGTGTCTTACCACTACTGGTAATTAAATGTGTGACTTTGGGCAAGTCACTTAACTCTGGGCCTCAGTTTCTACATCTTCAAAATGAAAGGTTTGACCTAAATAATCTCTAAAGTTCCTTCCAACTAACATTCTATGATCTAATTTCAAGATTCAGATCATAAAAATTACAGGTCAACACAGTAATTTTGACATCCTTGCTGGTATGCATACTAGAGAGATAGAGGAATAAAAGATATGTCATAATCCCAAAATAATTACCAAATTATAATATCCTGGGCCAAGCATTCAATTGGGAAGATGCTTGTTTTCATCTGTGAAGTATGCTTCTTAGTGCTAATGTTTAACCATTCAAAAATTGATCTAATTTTCTATACAGGGGAAACTACTATTCCTTAAATGGTCCTACTTTATTTCCTCAGTGTTTATGAGAAAATACATTTACCTGTTTTTCTTATGAGTTCCCATTAAATAGAAACTTTCAGGTAAAAGAAACTACCAAGCTACATTAGAATGAATTCTGCACTATTCTATAAGAAAAATCTACTGCCTGTTAAGACTTAAAAAATAATACGTATATAGAGCTGTATAGTTTGTAACTCTTTTCCTTCATAACAGGACTAAGGAATACATAGTGTTAGCATTCTTATTTCCACTTTACAGATAAATAAACTTAAGGGTGATTAAATGACTTGCCCTTTGTCGGAAGGATAGTAAGTAGAAGAATTAGAGCTGAAACGAATGCCTTCTGACAACAAGGCCAGTGTTACTCAATTTAATTCAACTCAATTCAATTAACATTATGTAAATATAGTGACACAGTAGATAGAGTTGGCCTTGGGATCAGGAAGGCTTAGCCTAAGTCCTTCATCTGACACACACTAGCTATGTGACTTTAGCAAAATACAACTTTTAAATGCCCCAGGTAATAGTCTAATATGAGTTGGTGATATACATTAGCAAGTGGAGGAAATCTACATACTGCATTTTCACTGAACTGATGAAATCACAGGTTTGCCTCAAAAAAATACTGCTATCTGTAAAAATCAGTTAAGTCTAATTCTCTATTATTTTTTAGAAATAGCAAATCAAGGTAAATGGGGTTTTGTTTGTCAAATGGACGGTACAACACTTTAAGCAATACAACAGAGATCTGAAAATGTTCTTAATACTTCTGCCTTACAATTTCTATATCTGAGTTAGCCCACTCTTCAAAATAGGATCATATTAAGTACAGTAAGTATTAAACAATGCTAATTCATGCCCCATTCCCTGGGGTCTTGTTCTCTTAACATATGATAAATTAAAATATGACATATCTGTAAGTGCTATTGTTCAGTCATTCCAGTCATGTCCGACCTTTTGTGACCCCCTTTGGGGTTTTCTTGGCAAAGATACAGAAGTTTGACATTTTTTTCTCCAGCTTATTTTACAGATGAGGAAACTGAAGCAAATAGAGTTAAGTGACTTGCCCTGAGTCCCACAGCTAGTAAGTATCTGAGGCCAGTTGTGAGTTCAGGAAAATGAGTCTTCCTGATTCCAAGCACAACTCTCTATCCAGTGCACCGCTTCTACTTAGTAACATAGCTTACATATTAATCTGAGATCTTCTGGAAATTAATTCAAAAGGATTGACTAATGGTGGGAAACTTCAGAAACTATGGCAAGTTAATAGAGGAGAAAATTAAGGGGAAGTAAAGCCTTTCAAAGCCTCTGATGTGAAACAAAAAGCACAACTGATTAAGTTGCCTATAAGAACTAACCCTATATGCATGAATGGCTTAAAGCACAAATATTGACATTCTTTGGCAATAAGGTTACAGAAAAAAATCGCAAGTAAGGAGTTGTTATTAAATTTTTATAACATACCATATGTCCATTCTCGATACTTCATCAAACAAAAGAAGACAGAATAATGCTGCCACTTCAGTCATAATGGCAGAATCCTTTTGGAATATCAAGGCAACTAAAGAGTCAAAACGCAAAATTATCTTCTATCAGATATTTTTAGTTGTAATAGAATGCTTTACAAATACATGAAGATCTTTAAATGTGAAATGACAATACACCAAAAAAGTTAATACAACCAATCAATTTTTGAAGGTCAGGAAATGTACAAATAAAAAAAAAGTATCCCTATGGAACATACTAGTGTCTGAACTAATTTGACCACTCAAACTAGGCTACTTGCTATTCCACATATATGTCATCTCATCTCCTACTTCTCTGCCTTTGTACAGGCACTCCTCCTATCCTGGAACATTTTCCTTCCTCATGAGTACCCCTTAGAATCCCTAACTCCTTCAAGACTCAGCTGAAGGAACAATCCAAACAAAATGACCGTCTCCTCCCCAGAAGTAAGTACGTTCCTTACCACTAAAACAAAAAAATGTAGTATTTGCTTGGATTTTTTTTTCTTAACTACATACATACCATGACTGCTTCATCCTTATATTTCTATCCCCAAGGCCTAGTATAGCACCTGGCACATAGTGGCACTCTTTAAATGCCTGGCAAACGAACTGTAGAGACACAGGAACAGCCTGATGGGACCTTAAAGGTTATTCAGACCAATCCTCTTATTCTATAGAGGAGAAAACAAAGTCTCTAAAAATCCAAGTAACTTGCCCAAGGGCACAATAATAGTAAGTGACAAAGGAGTTCCAGGCAAACAGGAGCAATTAACTTCAGTTTTTAATGACATAATTAATTACTCATCCATCATCAGAATTTGGCAAACCAATTAAATTCTAACTAAATTTTTTCTCTCTTAACAACTGCCTCATCTTCTCACTGAATACAAAGATTTAAACACACACACAAACACACACACTCTATAGATTTTGTTGATGGTATGGCAAACACACGGGCCACAATACTGATAACCAGTTCGTTGTTTAGTAGCATCCAACACTTCCTTAAACTCATTTAGAGATACTAAAATGGTTTGCCACTGCCTCATTCAGCTCATTTTACAGATTAAGAAATAAGACAAACAGGGCGAGCTATCAAGTGTCTGAGGCCTGATCTGAACTCACAAAAATGAGACTTCCTGCATTCTACCCACTGGGCCACCTAGCTGACCCTCACTGATAACCAGAGGCAACAAAAAAAGAATGAATAGATGTCACCTATATAGGAACAGTTGGGATTATGTGCTAGGGAAGAGAGAAGGCTTCAAGATGAGAAAGACATCAATAAGTATTCCCATACTGAGAGAAAAATACACTATATTTGAAGTCATAAGGCCCAGGTTAAAAATCCCAATTCTGCTACTTACTACCCTTGTAACATTGGGCAGATCACTTCATGTCACTTACTCATCCATTAAATTAGAGGGTTGGACTAAATATTCTCAAAGGATCTTTCAAGTTCTAAATCTATGATGCTATTATTTATATCTCAAAATCAACAAAATACAATACAATGTTTAGACCCCCAAAAGCATGCAGAATTACTTTAAGTTTTGGGTTTTCCTTTTTACCCAGTTGAATCTGAAACAAGTCATACTAGAAATGATTCCAGCAACAAGAAAGATATCACTAAGTGTCTAATACAGAAACATTAGGCTACATAAAAAGAAACTGAGATCAACCCAAACATCCAAATTAGCAAAGGCCCATAAAACCTAGGGTTTAAAAGAAATTAAATCAGGCATAAAGTAAATCAGTTATGAATGACCTAAGAATAAGAAAAACTTAAACATCTATATAATATTGCCACTATAGTATTTCAGGTTATTATCATTACGTAGCAATATAATATAATTCTATAATATCTAACATACTCATCCTTGTATAAAGCGCTACTAAAAATGTCACAATTTAGTCTTAATTTGAAGGAGTGATTTCCTTTTACCAAAAATATTTAGAAAGACCTAAGTCTTTTCTCCCTAAATGCACAAAACATTAGGACTAGAGATTAATAGTAAGAACTAAAACCACCTGCTTCAACTGAATTGTATTAACTTTATCAAATACTGAGAAACTGATAAGCCTATGAACATTAAGTAACTGTCTAATCTGAATACCTCTTGCTCAGATGAGAAGGAAATAGAATATGTTGATCTAATCAAGGAGAAAAAAAAGAATATTATAAAATGAAGGCTCATGAGGCAAGTAAATTGCCAGCTAAAGATAATCAGGCTAACTATTCAAAGCCAACTTCCTCTTTATGATAAATGATTAAAGTAGACGCTATAGGACTTGCCAACCACTTTATAAGGATGAATTAATCTCCACTGATGATTCTGAAAGGCATACAAGCTACCAATTTTACAGGTGGCGATATGTGATACTAATGCTTGTCCAATGAGATAATAAGCCACCAGAGGATACAGGATTTGATGACAGAAACAAAACAAACAACACAAGGGGGTTATAAAAGAGCCTGCAGTAACAGCAGCTGCAGTGGTGATTCTTTATATGTGTGGACTCTACTTAAATGTCAAGACACCAGATGGTGCATGTACAAGGGGTACAAAGCGTCCTCACGCGTTACAGCTTTTAGCAGATCAAAGTTCAAGACAATGCAAGTACTCTATTTAATAATGGAATCAGAAGGAAAAAAATTCATGAAGTACATACAACATGTCATTTCTAAAATGCACTGGTGTCTCTTAAGCCTTTTTAGAAAATCAGGCAATTCAAAGTTTTCCTAGTAGATGTCAGATTTTAACAATTATTTTTCTTTTTTAATATAAACATCTATACACATACACACATATATGTACATAAATACGTAGACAGTTTACATATGTTAATGTGTTTATGTATATTATGTACACATACATATACATGAAGACATGTAAAAATGAAAATAGTTGATAAACTCAGAATAAATAAATCTCTCTAACCAATAACCAATATGACATTATTGATAAGAGCTTTTAATCACCTCTGAAAAACAGGAAGAAGACAGAAGATTCCTGTGAAAGAGACAGACGTTTAACTGAATCAGCAGTCAGAAGTTTTCTTAAGATGGTAAGGCATGGTAATATCATACATTCCATTTCCTAATCAAGAATAAAAAGCATAGTAATATTATTTTCATATATTCTAGTAAGAGTAAATAAAATATTTTAATATTACATAACATTGACTTTTTCATCAAAACTATGAGTAAGAAAAATTTAAATAAACTTTACTTAAGAATTTTTTTTAAATGAGGCCAACATAATTATTGATTTCTATGGAGATTTGCTCTTGGATTCAAAGCTAAATAATGGAGAACATTCAGATGCATTTAGTAGTAAATCTGATTAATAAAATAATCACTCTTAAAAAAATACAATTTTGTTATGCTTTTACAGTTTGAAGTTCTGGGGGAAGAGGAATATAGCTTAGAGATAGTGGTAGAGGGAAACTTACCTCACCATCTTTTCTTACACATTTATTTAAAAGAAAAAATATTTTATCAATTAAATCCATCTTGTTCACCACATTATGCATTTTGATATCTACAAAAGAAGGAAAATTATAAAAATTCAACAAGCCATAAAAATGAAAGACTAAAATAGAATTTTATTAAGCATTTATTGTCATTAACTAATTTAACCTTAATTTAATGTTCTAAAAGTTTATTATAGCATTTTTCAAAGGAATAAAAGTTAAATTTTTCTTCTAAATATGCTTTGCTTATTTGAGTTCTTAAGGGAACGATATTCAAAGTTTTAATATTTTTGTTAGTGGGAAACCAAAATATATGGCTAGTGAATAATATGAAAATACATTTTGTATTTTTACATACTTAAAAATTAGGGTACAGGGTACAGTTTTAATATCTAATCTAAAAATAAGCTCCATATAGAATGAGCTCTTCAGACTTGCAAATGTTCCTCTCATTATAAATTAACTATGTTTTTCAGAGAAAAGAAACAAATCTCAGTCTTGTCATTTTTCCGATATGTACTTTTATTGTCTATTTGTTCCCTATTTTTCATATATTTCATCTGTACATAGGGATACTATTTAAACTTCTTTCACAGTGCTATTCACACTCCTACTATTTCTAGAAATCTTTTTTTTCAACTGAAGTCTCCTGTTTATCATCTCCAATTACTACTTAAGATGCAATTGTTAATAAAGACAATGTGGCTGAATGTCACAAAGATGTATAAAATGTATGCTTTTATACAGCCATGTAGTGGGCAGTTTCACTCAATATTTTCACAGGATGACAACAGTCTTTGTTTTCTAATTCCTGGCTTCTTTTTACAAAACTAACCAAAAGTTGCCATAAGTTGCAATGTGTAATTGAGGTGTTCGGGGTTCTTACCCAAGAATTAAGCCAGTTTCAGAGTTTGGAATATGTCTAGAAGGCTCTACCTTTTTCATGTCACTTTCTCATGACTCATGAAGCCTAAGGACCCCTTCTCAGTGGAATGTTTTTCAATGAATAAATATATAGGATTATAAAGGAAACAATAATGCCTTAAGTACAGCTTTCAAAATATTAAAAATGAATAACTTCACAGACTCCAGGTGAAGAACACCTTATATAAACTAGTGCCGTAATTTCAATTTACTTCTTAATATGCCAAATCAAGCTTTCCATGCATTGCATGGTACTGAGCTGTACCTCCCAAGAATATTCTAGATACTCCCCCCTACACTCCCCACAAACATACCCATGAATCTTTTAAAATTATTTTTACTTGTTTTGGTAAACACTTCCCAAGTACATGTGAAAAAAAATTTTAACAATCATTTTTAAAAATTTTTAGTTTCAAATTCTGTCCCTCCCTTATCCCACATCTTCATGAGGAGGCAAGTAATTTGATTTTGATTACACATGTAAAGTCATGTAAAACATATTTTCATTTTAGCCATGTTGCACAAGAAAATACAAACAAAATAAAACAATAAAGATAAAGAAATTTTTTAAGCATGCTTCAATCTGTATTTAGAGTTTAATAATTCTTTTTCTAGAGTTATACATCCATAAATCTTAAGGCATATACCAGAATTCAGAATTTTGTCAAAATTTTAAAAAATATATATTCAGAGGCATTGATTTGTCAAATGTTTAGGGCACAGAGGAAAATCCAAAAATTAGATTATTGACTCTTAAGCAAAAACTTATATACTCTAAATGTTAACATAGATATGATTAAAATATTTGTACAATGTCATGGCCTATTTGCTAAAGGCAAGAAATTTTAGTTGCTTTTAGACAGTGTATTTTTGCAAGCTGAAAAAGAATTTTCATTTTCTATAGGAGATCTCTTTAAAAAAAACAAACTATATATGTAGAAATATTATCTTAGTTTTTCCTGACAGAATGTTCTAGGACATTAATGAAGCATTAACAAGGATCAACCAGGTAAATAGTGTGGCATAATGGAAAGAGCAGTGGCTCTGGAGCCAGAGGGCCTAGGTTCAAATCCTACCTCTGATGCGTACTATTTGTGTGACTTTAGTCAAGTAATTTAATTTCCCTGGGCCTCAGCTGTCTCATCCATAAAGTAAGAGGGTTGGACCAGGTGGCCTCTGAAGTCCCTCTCAGGTCTAGATCTATAATACAAATGAAAGGATCGTGCTTTGGAATTTCACAGTTTTCTTTAGTTGCAGTAAGCAATTCTTTTATACCTGGGATTAGAATCTTCTTTAGAAACACTACAAATAATGATACCAACTTTTAACAGTACTGAAGCATTATTCTCTAGAGTCAGGAGTGATATAAGTGCAAAACAATAATAGCTCTCAAAATCAATTCATAAATGTACAACATATCAACTACTAAATTTCCTATCTAAATCTACTTAGGATAGATGGTTTGATGAAATTTTTCACATATCAGATGGCAAAATGGAAATCACGTGTACCAGACAAGGTGACACAAGATATAGTCTGGTATCAAAAGGCACTACAATTTTAGAAGAAAAAAAAAAGACTCATTAAATGATTTTTTGAAGTAGAAAGAATACTATTCCAGACAACAACAATGTAATCAGAATTTCATGAATCATTTTCCCCAAGATTTAATTACCTTGAAAAATTATAGCCAATTGCTCTAAGGCCGATTTCCTCAAAGGTAGGTCAACATCTGAAGTAAAGACTTCATATAATTTTTCAACAGCCTCAACCTAAGAACAAGAATTCATTTACATTTTTACAAATACATAAAGTTCTAAACTACAACTTTAAAAATTGCTCCGCAAGCAAAAATTTTTCAAAGTCTACTTTTCTCCTGAGTCTCTCAATTTTATATTTATTTTATACAGTACTAAATTACAGTGCCCTTATTATTACAAACCATTAAACTTCTTTGCATTTTTAAACTATGTTGTCCTAAGTCATAGGACAATGACTCTAAGTTTTGGATCCAAGACAAAACAAAGTTATTATGCTTCTTCCCTCTGTTTATCTTCCAAAGGACTAATTCATTTAGTGTAAATATCTAGCCTATTATGTTGGCTAGAAAGTATTCTAAGCAACATTTTCTAAAGATCCTACTAATCACTTTTTAAAATTTCACCTTAAAAATACAAGTTATAGTAATATATCTATTAACAAAAATATGCTATGCCATCTTTTTATTTTTTGATCAGAAGCTAATAGGAAGAAATTATACAGGAATGTAGGGGAGAATCATGCCTGACTTGTCCTTCTTGTGAGAGTTGGAGGCTACCTGGGTCAAGGAAGAAACCATGTACTGTTCATTCTCACAACGCTTCCCCAGAGGATTACACTGAGTTTACCTACACAGTAAACTTAGTGTGATTATAAGAATAACAACATCATATTTTTCCAACTTTTGTGGAAAGGATGGTTTAAGGGTTAGGAGGACACAGAATGCCTGAAGGACTTACCACTGAGACTGAAAGAGAGCAAAAAGGAAAGACAGACTGCAAATTTATGAAGCTTTGTCTAAGATTTGCCCTCCTTAACCTAAATTAAAAGCAGCATATAAAAGCTGAATTTACAGATATTTTTACATGTATCTTTGAATGCAGAAAACTCTACTAAGTGTAATTTATTAAGATTTTTTTGATCACTTAATTTTATTGAGAGTTTATTTTTCCTTCAACAGCCTGCTTTCTTACAAAAAGTTTAATTCCAAGAGGACAAATTAATAGGGATGTCATCATATTCTCTGACTTTCAATACAAAGGCGATAGTAGAAAGCTGTTTCTTCGGTAATAGTTTCCACCATCACCATTAGATGAGTATATATTTTTAAGCTTAATAATAACTCACTTTCGATATACACCAAAATATTTATGGCAGCACTTTCTGTGGTAGTAAAGAACTAAAATTAAAGCAGATGTCCATCGACTAAGGAATAGCTAAAAAAATTGGGGAATGTGAACGTAATGGAATATCATTTTGCTATAAGAAACAATAAACATGATGAATACTAAGAAGCACAGAAAAACTTGCATGAACTGATGCAATGTGAAGCAAAGCTATGAAAACAATATATACAATGACTATAACAATTTAAGTGGAAAAACCAACAACCACAAATCAGTTGTAACTAAATATCGTAAAATTATAAAGAATAAGCTTGGTCCTAAACAAGCCAACCTCTACAGTGGTATGGATCCAATGGTATGGAATTTTGTACATGATATGAGATATTTTAAATATTTTGACTGGCTTATTGATTTCTTTCCTCTTCTCTTTAAAAAAAAATCTTTGGCATGAGAAGGATCTGAATACAGGAAAAAATATGAATGAGGTGGAAAAACAAAAGGTATCAATAAAAATATTATCTTTAGAAAGAAGTTTCTAAAAAATTGTAGAGAGAACTCATAATAGTCCTTTCTCAATATGGCCCTGTGATACAGGTAATAATAGTCTTGCTATTCTTCTCTAAAGTTAAAGGAGATTAAATGACACACAACCTGACATACCTGGATATCATCTCCCACAATTACCTCATTTATTCTAGTCTCTGAGGAAGAGGTGACTTTTCTCATAACCAAGGGCATTCTCTCACAATTCCTTCACCCTCCTGTCTTTTCAAAAAGATTGTTCACTTATCAGCCGTCTCATCTCTAAAATTTTCAGGGTTTTCCTGTCTGTTAGTTCCTACTGCCTATAAAAACACCCAGATTTCTCTCATCATTAAAAACAACTCCCTAGACCCCAGCATCCCCGATTAGCTACAGACCTATATCTTGCCTCCCTTTATAGTTAGTCTTTAAGCAGGTCAACTACAGTGGTCCTTCCACTTCTCTACTACCAAATGAAATGTACTCTTCAATTCATTCTTGACCTCTTTAGCATTTGGCACTGCTGACGACTCTCTTTTTCTAAACATGTATTCCTCTAGGTTTTTATACTGTTGTTCTCTCCCAGTTCTTCTCCTACCTTCTCACTCTCCTTTACTCTATCATCATCTATGCCCTACGTTACACTTACTGTGTGTATTAGCTGTGGGTACACATCAAGGCTGTGCTCTGGGTTCTCTTTTCTTCTCCATACTCTCTCATTTGGTAACCTCATGATCTCCAAGAAGTTTAATTATCATCTCTAGACAGATGATTCTGTTCATATGTGTGTGCATATACACACATGTAAAGTATATATATACATATATATGCCTGTATGCATATAATATATATACATAAATAAAAGATATTGCAATAGATATCAACATGAAAAGATATCTATAGATAGATCCATTCCTAGTCTCTCACTTGAGCTTGAGGACTCCATCACAGACTGCCTACTTGGACATTTCGAATTGGATATCCTAAAGGCATCTCAAACTCAGTATGTGCAAAATAGAAATCACATTATGTTTCCTTCCACTCTTCCAAACTTCTCTGTAAATATCAATGAGCACCTCCATCTTTCCAGTCATAAAGGTTCACAAAATTACTGTCATGCTCAACTATTCATTCTCATTCACACCATTATAAATCTGTTCTTGAATATTTTTTCTATCTCCATAACATTTCTTGTCTATGCCCTATTCTCTCTCAACTCCACTATACCATAATGCCTTTTAGCATGGTTTATTCGGTACTTATTTTACTCAGCCCTACCAGCTCTCTCAGAATCTCAAGACCAACAGGTCACACTAGCAAGATGTTTAGAAATATAGTCTAAATGTATAGAACAAATTTTCTTCTCTGGAAAGTTAATAGGCCTACGTAAATGTCAAAACTCACAATCTTGATCTCATTAGAACAATCCTCTACTAAAATAACTAGCTGGAAAGAAATAAGAAATTATATGGAGTAAAAATGAAACCAAATACATTTAGATAATTTCAAAGGACAAAATTATACTCACTATGTCTCACAAAAATCAAAATAACTATCCCCTTACATGTTTAAACTAACTTTACAATGCTGACTAAATCCTAACGGTTAAATTCTTCCATTGAGTCTATTCACAAATAGATGAGCAGATTAGGAAGGCAGTATAAATGGACCATGTATTTGGATTCTGGTTTTTAAAAACTAATTTGAAAGAAAGCTAACATGAAATGTCAAAGCACTGTCCATTCTAACAAAGTTATTAAATATCAGTATAATGTGAAATGATGGACAGTGATTAGCTATTCTTCATCCTTACAGAGTTCAAAAAGTAAAATGACATAAATGGTAAGGATTGATTAGGTATTTTAAACAGTGATACCCCACACATGATAATACTATGTATGATATCGAAACATGAACAGTATTATAAAACATGACCACACAATACATGTAAATACTAATAACAAGTTAGTTATTTTATTTTCTGTATGCTTATTCACTTGCTTTTGCCTTAGTCTGATTGACAACCTATTGCTGTCAATTCTTGATTACAGCAAGTAAGCATCTTGAATGAGGATCAAAATTCCCTTAGATTCTCTGGGTTATAAACTCTACATCTTAGTCATCTTAGTGTCCCCAATAGTCCCTAGCACACTGTCCACTGGCCTGAACTGCTAAATTTAAATCTGATTCAGTCATCTCTAACCTATATGCCAGTAAAGTGCAGAAAGCACTAACATTCACATATCTGTGCTTTAAGATATGGAATTCCAAACAGAATGCAAAATAAAACATAGCCATAACACTCATTTATAACTTCATGCACATATGTTACAAAGCCAACAAAATCATGTAAAAAACAAAATATTATTCTCTACATTTTAAATATAGGAACTTAGAGTAGATAATAAGGGAAAATAAAGCTAGGATAAAAATACAATTAATTCTTGATTTCCTAAAAGGGTAAGTAGTGACATGTTTGACTCATAACAGATAACACAAGTATTTCCAGAATGCATTGGATCACTTTTTCACATTTACTTTTCAAATTCTAGTCAGTTTAAGGTAACATTAAGATTAATTTAAGCATACCAAATGATGACCCATGGAAAAAAAAAACACAAAGTATGCTATCTGACAAGTCTGCGATTTAAAATATGTCATGAATAACTTTCCTTCAACATATATAAACAAAAGCTAATAACACAACATAAACAGATGGCATCAAAATGATATTTAATTTACCTTAATAATTGGTTGTCTTGTGTCATCCAATTTGAGGTCAATAGGTTTTTCCACAATAAATAAATTGGCGACTTTAGAGAGAAGATTAGCATCTACGCAAGGACGCTTGGTGCTTCTCTCATCTTCATTCATTAGTTGGAACGCTAAAAGCTTTAATGCTTTGACCCGCACCCTAAGGACACAAAATATTATTATAAATATGTTTTCTGCCCAAAATTATATATTAAACATACAATGTCACAATTACAAAGGGTTCAAACATATGCATAAAGGTAGGTGCCTATTTTCTGGATTATGGCATGCAGTTAGAAGAGCTTCAGTATATTTACCTTGAACAGGGCCTGTTAAACTACAACTGTGTCAGGTTTGTGGCTTCCATGACCCTTCTTATTATGCATATGAGGATACGTTTGCTTCTTAGAATTGTGTCATTACGAGCACCATTCTTCCCCAGGTGAATGTAAATGAACTGATATTGCTTGCTAGGAAATACGTAGGTGTGTGCAAACATTATACAGTTACATTAATAATTAAGGCTTTCTTTCATTGTTAGGATCTTTGCGTACTGGAAATTTACCGTCCCCTCCAACAGAGAATCTAAGTTAGAATTCTTATGTAAAATGCCAAGGGGAAAATATCCTTAAGTGCCTCCATAAGGTCTTTGAGATCTTGACCTGACAGATGAATCTAAGCACATCTTCTCAAAGGAGGCAAATTAAAATTGGCTATTTAAGATTGCAGTTTTATTCTTCCTGTTTTCTTTTTCATTTCACTCCTAAATTGAGCCAAGGTTTAGCCCTATTTCTCCAGCTCTACAGATCAGCACCAAACTGGGCTAAAAGGCCATAAAAGATCTCTTCACCATTCACCTTACTGGCCAATTCAAATAAATGAGGAAACTTTCTACTTAATAATCTCATCCCCTCAAATTCCTCAATTACAGTGTTCAAAGATCCCAAACCACGGTTCTAAAGACAGCAGTAAAAGATATCGCCTAGCTCCCCACTATCCTAGAGTCTCCTCAAAAGAGAAACTCTCTCTAATACACAACAGAGAAGGTATCCTTCCTATAAAAAATAGAAAGCTGCTAAGCATTCTTACAGGCACTGCCACTCTATCACCCTAAACTGGATACAGAATTGAAGGAATACAGCATCAGCCTCCTTCTGTCTCCAGTTAGTTCCAATAAATATTCTTCAATAAATTGATTTTGGACATATGTTTTGTACATAGGCTTTTTCCTATTCCTCACTCTAGTGAAGATGCCAGGTACCACATATTCACTCCTTTGGAGAGGCATTTGCTGCCCAATGAAAGAATTAAAATGGATAGGAGAAACCAATCAAGTCTCTCTATTTTAAAATTCCTGAAACTCACACGAAAAGCCCTCACTGCAATTGCTATATAATAAATGGCCCTGATTCGTCCAGGTACCACAAATGGACAATTGAGTGAAATTAGAATTGAATAAGAAGAGATCAAACTCAAATGTATTTGGAAAACTATGAAATTCTTTTAAAAATCACTAGCAGTTTCCTGACACATACAAAGAAAGATTTTTAACAATATTTTTCTGGTGATATTATATGGCTAAAAATCACAGAATACAACAAATTGTGTATAAATTGTATGGATAAATTAAAATCCTCAATGACTCAAAGAATAATGGAAAAATGCATAGCTTGTGTAAAAAAGATTACATATAAGAAATGGCATAGACATATATTTGACAAATGAATGATTATTTAAGGAGGTAGACTGGATATAGCAAGAGCAAGAGATGAGAGAAAGTAATAATAATAATTATAGCAAGCATTTAAGTAGAGTTTTGAAGTTTCCAAAATGATTCTCACAACAATCCTGTGATGTAGGCATTATTCTTAACTCTATTACTACATGAGGAAATTGAGGCACATTTTCCTGACTCAAAGTTCTGCTCTCTATCTTGTGTCACCTAAATGCCCCAAGTGCCATTCTGGTACTCATGGAATCCTGGAAGGCCTCTAGCACAATGAGTATATCTCCTATAATGGATTAATAGAAGCAAACAGAAAAGAACACCAGATTAGAAGACGTGGGTGGGATACAATCTGAAACTGTACTGAATTGAATTGAAAGAGATTAACATTTTAGTCAAGGTAAACAACTGAATTCATAGTAATTTGGAAATTAAGGCCCAAAGGGATTTATATTCTACTCCCTTAATGTTAAGGGAATTTGAACGTCTTCCCTCCCCCTTAATAGACCCATGTAACCTGCTTTGAGCTTTGTCCCAGCCCACAGCCTGAGCCACATGAAACCAATGGTGGAAGAAGCTTACCGAATGGATGGAGCAGGAAGGATGCAGCAGGAAGAGAGAATGAGGTGGAGCTGAGAGAGAGAGAGTAGGCAAAGTAGAGCAGAGCAGCTAGCATGAGTGAGAGAGGGAGTGATTTTGCCCAAGGAAGTCTGTTTGTGAGGAGGCCTGACAGAGGGAAGGCTTGGGGATGGCCATGCTCTCTGCATAGATAATATGTACAGATTTCTTTGTAAGTATAATGGATTTGGCTTTCTGGTACTTGAATGAATGTCTTGGTTTCATCTTTGAGGAAGAGAATTTACATTTTTTTGAATTTACCCTGGAAATACACATGTATTTCCATAGTGGCTGCTATGGGTATCATCACACTGGCGCTACAAATGCCAACAAGGATGGGATCGTGAAATATAAAACCTTTACTTGGAGACAGGAAGATTCTGGGGAAGGAAATGGGTATCCCAGGATGGGAGGATTTACCTTATTCTTCCCTGGTGAGAGAATGAGCTAAAAGCAGAGGACTTTGTGAAAACTGGGAACCAAAGCTATAGAAGAGAGAACCCAGAGCTTTAGAAAGATGTTTGCAAGGAATACCAATAGAATTAGGGAAAGAAATGGCAGGAGCATGTATGTAGAAGAGGAGGGATACTGATAACAAGCTACTGTATTATAAGTAAAGGAAGAGACAAACTGCTGAAGGAAAAGGTTCAGCTAAAAAAGGAGTTAATTGACTTACATGAGAAGTTTTCTTATGCTATAGAATCCAAACTTTCTTTTAGAAGAGCAAGCTAAAAAGTATCAAGTGGTAAAAGAAAAGGCAGTTCTGAGTTTAGCTCAGAAAAAAAGAGAAAGGTTAACAACAAGAAGATTCATATAAACCCTTGCATGTATAGGGCCAGACTGGGGCCCTGACACCTGGGAGGAAAATGAAACAAATTTAGATGAGGAGGCTTCTAGGAATGTGGGCACACATCCAATATGATGCAAGAAGCAAGAGAACCAGGGAGGTCACACAGTGCTTAAGGAAGTAACTGAGGATTTTACTCACCAGGAAGTCATATTTTAAGTTGATTCACCCCAAAAATGGAAGAAATCATTAGGATAGAGCTGGAGGAGTATGGATAGATAACATAGACTGTTTGAAATTCACAGGTATTATTCAGAATCCTTTTGTACAACAAGCTTTTAGGGATTACCATATTCAAGGAAGTAACAATGGAACCAGTCTGTTAGCTTTAGGTGCCTAGGGATGCAGTAAGCAATATCCCACTGACTCTACGTGGCCTAGTAAAGATAGAGCCTGGTATTTACTTAGAGACTGTATGAGAAAGTTAGAGGAAGAGGCAATGAAAACTGCAATAATGGTCAGAGATATCATTGCTTATTATAATACTCCATTAACGGTTCCTCATAGAAATATAATAGTGAAGACTGCTCTTCCTGCTTATAAGCACCTAATTCTGACTTGACTAGTTGGGGAGATAGGGCACCCTCTTTTAGAGGTGCTAGATAAGATTTCCCAGTTAGGTGCCTTAGGGGAATGGGAAAAGATTAATTTCCTCAAGAGAAAAGAGCAACTAACCAGTGGATTCAAAGTCAGAATAGATTAACAAGGAGAGAAATAATGATTGCTTTATTAAGAGCAGGAAGAGATTTTGGAAGAATAGATGGTATTCTAACTAATAAACCATATAAGATGTATTGAGAAAAGGGACTTAACATCACACAGAATAGGGATTATTCCTACAGATCCTCCTGAATCACTGTATCCAAGCTTGTCCCACCTGTAGGAAAAATAGGAAATTGATCAAGCCCCAGCTCAGAGTAAAGAAGTATACAGGCAGGAGTACAGACTCCATATCAGTTTAACCATATAATGGAAAAGTGGATCAACTACTGTAACTAGGGCATACTAGGCCTCGGCTATATATGGAAACCCTACAGTAAGGAAGGTAGACATTAGTGCAGCTCCAATGGATTCATGGACTCCAGAAGCAGCGCTGATGCTACACTTAACCCTGCTTCTGGTTATTGTCTCCTTATTCTTTTTGTTCTTTGTGTGTTTAACCTGTTTGCTAGATTTGACTCCTTCAGGATTAGTGCCCTTCACCTGTAGATGACTGACTGCTCAAGCTGCTTGTCACCCTCTGTCCAAGATTGTGATGTGTCACACCTGGACCTGGCATTGACCAAGCTCAGGACAACAGTTAAAAAACTGACCCGCCTCAAATGGGACCTCTCAGGCAGGGACAGCTCTATGTCCAATCTCAGCAGGAAGTAATTACAGAAGAAGAGACCTTTGCCCTTTACCCCAAGGGATATGGGGTCCCATTCATTTGAAGGGGGAATGGTGGGGTGCTTGTGCTCAAGCCCCCACCCTAAGATATTGTTTTAAGTGTTTATTTTGTTATCCCTGTTATAGTCTGTGAAGTTATGTTGATATCTTCTAAGTTACCCCTAAACTCTCACTGACCTATTAATGGATCTATTAATGGGGCCCAATGTAATGTTAAGTGAATTTGAAGATCTTCTCTACCCCTTAATAGGATCATGTGACCTGCTTTGAGCTCTGGCCCAGCCCATAGCATGAGTCACATAGAGCTGAGGGTGGGAGGAGCTTGCCAAATGGGTGGAGCAGGGAGAGAGAGTGAGAGGGAAATGAGAGAGAGAACAGGCAAAGCAGAGCAGATTTTGCCTAAGGGAACTTGTTTGTGGGAAGGCCTGACAGAGGGAAAACTTGGGGATGGCTGTGCTCCTTTTATTGGTAATGTGTACAAATTTAATTGTTACCATGGTGAAATTGGCTTTCTGGCATCTGAATAAATATTTTGGTTTCGTCTTTGAGGATAAGAGTTTATACTGTGCTAATTTACTCTGGAAATGCGCATGCATATCCATGGTGGCTGCTGTGAGTAGTGCATTGATGTTATGGTTCCTCTATGTCACTTAAGCAAATGTCTGACCTACAGGTTTAGAGCATGAAAAATTAGACTGAGTCTACGTGTTACATGAGAGTAAGATTATTTATAATTATAATATAATCTTAATACAATGTGATTCAATTGTTGTTGGGTCATTTTTCAGTTATGTGAAACTCTTTGTGATCCCATTTGGGGCTTTCCTGGCTAAGATACTTGAGTAATTTGCTGTCTCTCTTTATGTGGCTCATTTTACAGATGAGTAACTGAGGCAAATAGGGCTAAGTAACTTGCTTTGTTCACATAGCTAGCAAGTGTCTGAGGTCAGATTTGAACTCACTTAGATGAGTCTCCCTGATTCCAGGCCCAGTGCTCTTATCCACTGTGCCAACTAGCTGCCCGTGATTCAATTACACATATTTGAATAGATTTTGAATTAACCCATTTCTTCCCAAATGTAAAATTACATACTTTAAAGCCTAATACAATGTAAAAAACTGACTTTCCATAAAATGACTTAGAACCAGGATAATTTCAAATAAATAAATTTTCTAGAAAAACTGAGCAAGAATCTTGCATGCACACATATGGACAACTAGAGAAAGGTAAGGCCATACCTGTCCTCCTCATACATCAATCCCTAGAAAAGTGTTTATTCCACACAGGAACCAATAAATTTGACTGATACCATACAATAATCCACAATCAATGAACACTGATTAAGTACCTACTATGTGCCAGTGCTAAGCACTGGGGATACAAAAATAATGCTCTGCCCTTGAGGAGCTTGCATTCTACAAGGTATAACTCTTTTTTACCAAGGATAGCTTATTGGAAAATACAAGATTTTATTTTCATTAAAGATGTATAAAACTAGAATTTTATTGTAATGTCTTTAAAGTTTAGACACAATTCTCTTCCCCAGTACCCCATCACAGATGTCTCAGAGCAGTAAAATATTCCACACTCTATTATGAACCATTTAATATCAGTTAATGAAGGAAGGACCAGTAAAATATTATAAAACTCAAAATAGATATATGCTCTGAATACTCAAGATCACAGCACAAAAAGGCAGAAAAGAACTATATCAGGTGTATTAGAGAACCATATCAGCTATGGCTACAGAATAAAATCTTAATGAAACAAAAAAGAGAGTATGAAATGTAAATGTAAATCAAAGTAAAAAGTTTTTACATGAACAAAGCTAATGCTAATTAAGATGAAAAGCGAAACATTTAACAGAAAAATTATTTGTACATCTGATACAGGCCTAATATCCAAGATATGTAGATAACTAAGAAAAATTTAAGACCAAAAGTCACTCTCCAATATGTACATGGAAGTGACCAAAGAATATGAACAAACAGTTCTCAAAGGAATTGCAAACTATTAAAAAACAATATGAAAGAAAGCTCCAAATCACTAACACTAAGAGAAATGAAGATCTAAACAACTTTACATTTTCACCTCTCACCCAGAAAACTGGCAAAGATAAAATGACAAAAGATTGGAATAGTCGATGCTGGGGGATTTTTACTACGAAAGACACAGATGCACTATGTGGGTAGAGCTTTGAATCAGTCCAAGCATTTTGGAAAGCAATTTGAAATTATGAAAAAAAAGTTAGTAAAACATTCATGCCCTTTGACCAAAGATTCTTCTGCTAGGGACATAACTATAGAAATCAATAACCAAAAGAAACAACTCCTCCATGCCAAAATTTTTATTGTAGCACTTCTGAAACAGCTAAGAAGTAGAAATAAAGTCAATGTCAACTGCCAGAGGAAATAACTAAACAAGTTATGCTAACTCAAATGGAATGGAATATTACTATATTTTAACAAGCAACAAATAAGATGAAATGAAAGAAGCACTGATTTTTATGAACTGATGAAAAATAAATATACACAAGAACTATAATAACATAAACAGAGCAACAATAAAAAAACTAAAACTGGATGCTATAAAATTACAAAAAGTTTGGTCCCAAAGAAGAAAAATAAGAAAGCATCTACCCTAACCTTCTTCTGTGCAAAGGTACAGGACTCTGCACACAACGTGACAACTCTCCTATGTTGGTTAGTTGTGTTGAACTATGTTTGTTTCTCTTTTTTATTCTTTCTATAAAGAATAACTATGAAAAAAGAGAGGGAAGAAGAATCTGGGAAATACAGCTAACATGAGAAAAAATATCAGTAAAAATGTATATTTAAGCAGAAAAAAGTTTAGACTGAAATATCCATTTGAAAGTATCTTCATTATAACTTTACCTACTAATGCCATCATGGTAAGAGAAATGGAAAGCACGTACCAGACCCAGGAAGAAGTGTATTCAAGTCCCATTTCTGATCAGTCAAAGAGTGTGTAAATGGTTTGAGGATGAATTTGAACGCAGGTCTTCCTGAATCAATGACCAGTTCTCCATCCACAATATGAACTAATGAACTCATAAGTGCATTAGGAAAAGTACTTATCCCTGACAACCTTGGATATGATAAGGTGTTCCTTGAATCCCTTCACCTTCTTTTCTACTATGTAAATCCTTGCTAGACTTGTGATCGTGAGAGTTAAAGTTAGATGATTTCCAAGGTTCCTTCTAGACCAAATCCTCTATAATTTTGGGATTCAATGACATATATAAACAGGTATACTTCCATTTATCAATCAGTACTGTTGTGGAGGGTGTCTAGGACAAAGTCCAAACTTCCATAAATTGTAAGGTTCTCCAGATGATTCATTTTCCAGATAACATTGTGCTGACTGCATTAAGTCCCAGAAGACAGCAGAGTCTCCAAAATAAGATCTATAAGCATTCAAGAATACAGACTAAGTACTCTTGAAGAAATGAACTAACTGTAGAAATACTAAATGTCCAGACTAAGATATGGAATTATAGGGACAGACTTTGGAACTGGTCGATAAGTACCTATATCTTTGTGCTAATACTGAACTGGCAATGGGCTGATCCAGAATTAAATAAAAAGAGGGAAAAAGGGTGGATTCCTTTTCGAAAAATTTACACTGCTTTCAATGACCCTAACCTTCTCCTTGGAATAAATGTATACCTCCTCTTTAACATCAACTTAACATAAATAACTAAAACACAAAATAATATATGCAAAATGCAAAAGAATAATAGAAGAATGAAGCAGATGGGAAATGAAGTCATTTGCTGGGCTTCTAAGTCCTCTTCACACAGAGGTTTTGGGAGGAGTTTTTTGTTCTACTCTCCAGTTCTTCAACCATTACTGCATATGCTTTGGGTGTAGCCATTTAATCAGTACTAAATCAACCAAACTGTACTATCAACTAGCCCACATCAATCTAAATTTTCTTCAAAAATAATACTGAAAAAAATTGCATTAAAAAATCAATAAAACTAGGTAAGAAGTCAAGCTATCAAATGAGAGGGAAAAAAATGCATAAAACACTTCTGATGAGTCTGATACACAAGATATATAGGTAACTAATACAAACACTTAAGATTAAGAGTCACTTGCCCAGTGGATAAGAAGTCAAGAATAAGAACAGTTCTTGAACAAAGAATTGTAGACTATTAGAAACCACATGTAAGACTACCCCAAATAACTAATAATAAGAGAAAGGCACATCAAAATAATTCTCAGGTATTTATTGCTTTATAGCTAACAAATGACAAAGGGATGGGTTCAGAAAATACTGAGAACTGTCATATACAAACTGAAGTGAGAAGAACCAGGAAAATATTGCACATGATAACAGCAATATTGTAACACAGATCAACTCTGAAAGACTCAGCCACTCTGTTTAATACAATGATCCACAATAATTCCTAAAGTCTCATGATGAAAAATGCTATCCACATCCAATGAGAGAACTGATAAATTTGGAGGACAGACTAATGCATGTTTTTTGTCACTTTCTTTTTCTCACCATTCCCTGAAAACCAGGATAAGCTTTTCCTTTTTTCCAATCCTGCAGTACCTCTCCTGGTCTTCATAATCCTTTAAAGATTATTTACAGTAGCTTGGCAATCACATCTGTAAATTCTTTAGTACACAAATAGGTAATTTATTTGGAGAAGTTACTTGAATTTACCAAGGGCAGTTGTATTTACTGTCCTAAATAGCCCCATTTCTCCACATTTTGTCCATATTGTTTAGAAATACAAATTGGTTGATGTGTCTTATACATCACTATCAGTATTCTCAAACAATTCACTTTTTGCCTGCTTATCAGAATTGCTTCTCTTTGTGCCTGCTGAATTTCTTTTTTTCAAAATGTCCAGTTCTTCTGGGGCTGACTTACAAGTGGAATTTACTTCTACTTATCTGGTCAAAACCAGACTCAGAATACAATTTTTCCCATGGCTGATTTCTCCACATTTTTGAAGGACAAACTCGAGAGCAAAGAAATTATAAGCTACTATTTTTGGTAGAGTTATAACAGGTGCTAAGATAATTGACACACAACACCTCTCTAATCCCATCAGTACTACACCATGCCTCTGGTTCCAGGCTTGTTCCTGACCGCCTCACTTACCTCATTTTTCTCTCCACATAGTCTGAAATATATTTCTATTACAATATCATTATTGGTGTCCTCAGGACATGGTCCAATTTGTCAACACTCTTCTTAAGCTACCAGAACAAATCATTCTAGTCCAGAGTACAATGACTCCATTTTTTTTTTTTTTCAAATCAGTGACCACCAGACTCCACAGCCTCATATTTCAACTATCCTTCTAGGTTCCTAAAAATCTAAAATTTGATAGTAATGCTCTCTGTGCATTCATCCCAAGTAACTGATAAAAATGTATGTATAATCTTGCAGATGGATAATAAATTGGGTATAGAATTAAGTAGGAGGAGACTAAGCTAGAGGGCATCCATCATTCTTTTAATGATCCCCAAATGCTCATTGCTACAGAAGTCTATCTCCCCATCACTAATATGTGAATCAGGGAATAAACACACTTGAAAGAAAAAAAATTACAAGTGAGCCTAAGGTTAATGGAAAGATGTTTATTTCTAGGTTATGAGTTGGTTGTAGGATGTTACCAGTGACGACTTGCTCACACAACAGTAACAGAAAATAGAACATTCAAGGACATGAAAGACTACATGAATCCCATAATCAGGATGATAAATAACAAAAGGATGGAGTATAATATCGATAGACCTTTAATGGAATGCCTTCAAAGTATCTACATCAAATAAAACAACATACACATACCTACATATAAAATTCTGAAAACATTAAAGCTTTATGTAAATGCAATTTCTTATTATCCTCAGGTGTGCTTTGTTCTCATTAATGTCTCAGGTGCTCACCAAAATAACTATTTGTTTCTTGAAAAACAAACACAGTAATGCATTCAAAACCATAAAACAATGTTTTAAAAAGGGACAGATGTAATTAAAACTAACAGGGAAATACATGGCAACACGACCCACAAAATCATTAAAAGCAGTGTCACCTTATTATCAATGCTCTTCCCCAGATAAAAAGAAGCAAGCTTTCCCTTTATTTTTCTTCGGCTCTTAATATAGATAGAAATTATCTATATCCTTAAACTAATAAGGCCAGTTTCATTCCATGAAGAGATTAAGCAGACTTTGTTAGAAACTTGCATTTTCTATACTTAAAAGCTTTACTTACAATTGCTTTTTCAACAGTAAGAGCCGAAATATAGACTTTAATCTGGAAGTTTCTGGGAGAATCCCACCTCCACCCTCAGGATTTGTTTCACTCAGAATGAGGATGCAGCTTCCCAAGGTATCTTCTGTGTCTGCATAACCCTAAAACAATTTTTTAAAAATATGGATTTTCAAAGTTTAGAAATAGTTACAAAACCAAATTCACCAAAACCTGTCATAAAATTTTTCATTATGTTATATATACATAATATATATACTATATATAATTATACTAATGTACTTTGATTTGCCTTTCAAATAGCTTATAACTGTAGAAAATAATCCTGAATATTGTGGTGAAAAAAAGTAGATGTGGCAAAGCCAAGATGGCAGAGTAGAAACAGGGACCTGCTACAGCTCTCCCCACAAACCCCTCAAAAAAACTTGTAAAAAATAGCTCTAAACAAATTCTAGAGCAGCAGAAGCCATGAAATGACAGAACAAAGAAAGTTTCCAGACCAAGACAATCTGGAAGGCTGACAGGAAGTGTCTATTGCACCAGATTGAGAGCAGAGGAGCAGGCCTTAGGTGACTGAATCACTGGCAGCTGCTGTGAATTCCAAATTTCACAACCCACAAACATTAAAGATAGCTTAAAAGATCAGCAGGAAGGGTCTCTCACCTGGATGAGAGGGGAGCATGGTCTGGCCCCAGCCCCAACCCCAGCTACCCAGGGTGGTTGCAGCCTCTGCTGAAGTAGAGGCTGCTTCTGGAGACCTGCACTTAACAAAGCTCAAAACTCAAGTAATTGGCTGGAAAAAAGAGCAAACAGGGGAAAAGAAACAGACTATAGATTCTTAGTTTTCCAGTAAAGAGATATTTTCTTACATCATTTCACTGGTGACAAGGAAGATCAAAATATACAGCCAGAAGAAAACAACAAAGCTAAAGCTCCTGCATCCAAAGGCTCTAAGAAAAATATGAATTGGTGTCAGGCCATGGAAGAGTTCAAAAAGGATTTTGAAAATCAAGTAAGAGAATTATAGGAAAAATTGGGAAGAGAAATGAGAGTAATACAAGAAAGCCATGAAAAATGGGCCAACAGCTTGCTAAAGGAAATCCAAAAAAACACTAAAGAAAATAACACCTTTAAAATTAGACTAACCCAAATGGAAAAAGAGGTCCAAGAGCTCACTGAAGAAAACAATTCTTTAAAAATTAGAATGGAGCAAATGGAAACTAACGACTTTATGAGAAATCAAGAAATTATAAAACAAAACCAAAAGAATGAAAAAATAGAAGACAATGTGAAGTATCTCACTGGAAAAACAACTGACCTGGAAAGTGGATCCAAGAAAGATAATTTAAAAATTAACAACTCCAGTGTTCATCCATTGCCGAAGAAGACCATGCCATCACAGAAATGATGACATGGCTTGCACTTGACTTTGTTTTGAATGAGGGAGGGCTGTGCAGGTCATTAGACTCACTTCTCCTCCAGAGGCATCTGAATTCAGTGACCAGATATTCATCAGGATGCCTGGAGATGACCTAGGATGCGCTGAGAGACCTTGGGTCCTTTATGTCAAGGTCTTTGCAAGTACTCACTTAGGGTGAGGCAATGCCCATTCATTGAATAGGCCTATTTAAGAAGTAGCCAGGGCATAGCCCCTTTAATGAGGCCAAGAAAAAGAAAGACATCAAGCTGGGAGGCAAACAGCAAGTTATAGACTACCTGAAAGCCATGATCAAAAAAAGAGCCTAGACATCATCTTTCAAGAAATTATCAAGGAAAACTGCCCTGACATTCTAGAACCAGAAAGTAAAATAGAAATGGAAAGAATTCACCAATCACGATCCTGAAAGAGATCCCAAAAGGAAAACTTCTAGGAATATTGTAACCCAATTAACAAGTTTCCAGGTCAAGGAGAAAATATTACAAGCAGCCAGAAAGAAATAATTCAAGTATTGAGGAAACACAATCAGGTAACACAGCATTAGCAGCTTCTACACTTGGAATATGATATTCCAGAGGTCAAAGGAGATAGGATTAAAACCAAGAATCACCTACCTGGCAAAACGGAGCATAATACTTCAGGAGAAAAAAAATAGAATGTCAATGAAATAGAGGATTTCCATGCATTCTTGTTGAAAAGACCAGAGCTGAATAGAAAAATTTGACTTTCAAACACAAGACTCAAGAGAAGCATGAAAAGGTTAACAGGAAAGAGAAACCATAAGGAATTTATTAAAACTGAGCTGTTTACATTCCTACATGGAAAGATGATGTTTGTAACTCATGAGATGTGTGTGTACAAATACGTACACAGAGAGAGAGAAAGAGAAAGAAAGAGAGAAAGAGGGTGGCAGGGCACAGGGTGAATTGAATATGAAGGAATATCTAAAAAAAAGAAAATTAAAGATTGAGAGCAATAAACTAGGGGACAGAGAAAGGGAGAGGTAGAATGCAGTAAATTATCTCACATAAAAGAGGTAAGAAAAAGCCTTTACAATGGAGGAGAAGAAAGGGAATGAGAAGGAATAAGTGAGCCTTCCTTTCATCAGATTTAGCTTCAGAGGGGAATAACATACACTCAATTGGATATGGAATTTCATCTTATCCAACAGGAAAGCAGTGGGGAAGGGGATAAAAAAAGGGGGAATAATAGAAGGGATAGAAGATTTGGGGGAGGGGTAATCAGAAGCAAACATTTTAGTAGAGAGATAAGTCAAAGGAGAGAATTGAAAAAAGGAAGGGCAGGGCAGGACAGGATATAGGGAAATATAGCTGGTCTTTCATAACATCATGTTTTGCATGATCACACATGTATTGGTTGGTGGTTGTCCTCTGTGCTCAAAGAGGACCAAAATGACATCACCATGATAAAGTGAAGTTTTAATGTTTCCGACTGGCTGATCAGACCAATACAAGCTCGGAATGCTCTACCACAGGTTGGGCACAGATAGTCCACATGAATATTTGGAGTGGATACACCAAATGTGCATATCCTACATTTACTTTGTGCTGTCTCAATTCTGCTTTGCCCATAGACCACAGCACCCTTTCTGATGTGGGCATGCCATGCTGAGTGGTCCTGTACCAGTGTCTCACATGTTGCACAGTAAAATCCAAAGTTCTTGACAAAGACCTTGAGAATGTCCTGGTACCACCTCTTCTGACTACCATGTGATTGCCTGCCCCATATGAGTTCTCCATAAAATAGTCTTTTTAGCAAGCATACATTTTGCATTCGAACAACATGGCCAACCCATTGGAGCTGCACTCTCTGAAGCACAGTTTGAATGCTTGGCAGTTCAGCTCAAGCAAGGACCTCAGTGTCTGGTACCTTATCCTGCCAGGGTATCCTCAGAATCTTCCTAAGATTGTTCAGTGGAAACGATTAAGTTTTCTGGCATGGTGCTGGGAGACTGTCCATGTTTCACAGGCATACAACAATGAGATAAGCACAACGACTCTGTAGCCCTTCAGTTTGGTAGTCAGCCTAATACCTCTTCTCTCCCAAACTTTTCTTTGGAGATTCCCAAACACTGAGCTAGCCCTGACAATGCGTGTGTCAACCTCATCAATAACACGGCTGAAAACATCATGCTAAAAAGCATGGGAGCAAGCACACAGCCCTGTTTCACTCCACTGGTGACTGGGAAGGCATGAAATTGACGTACAATATTAATGAATTGACATAATTTTCCATAAGCCCTCATGACTAACAGTGTCAGAGGTCTTGGTCAGATCTACAAACATTGTGTATAGACCTCCGTTCTGCTCTTGGTATATCTCCTGGAGTTGTCGAGCATCAAACACCATATCAACTGTTCTTCGGCCCTTTCTGAAGCCCACCCTGGCTCTCAAGTATATGACCATCTTCCAGGTGAAGGATCAGTCTATTAAGTAGGACCCTAGTAAGAATTTTGCCAGCAGTGACTAAGAGAGAGACTCCCCTGTGATTGTCACAGGAAAACCTATTCCCTTTATCTTTATTGAGATGGACAATGGAGGCATCCTTGAACTCCTGGGGCATAATCTCCTCTTGCCATATAACCTGGAAAATTTCAGTCAGTTTTTGTATGAGCAATGGTCATTTACCTTATAAATCTCAGCTGGAATAGAATCAGGACCAGGTGCTTTGCCACATGAAATGAGCTTAATGGCCCTAAAAACCTCTTCTTCAGTTGGAAGTTCAGCTAAGGAGGGATTTCTTTCAACCTGAGGCAAACAGTCAATGGCCTCAGCACTGACTGGTGACAGTCTGTTGAGAACGTGGTGGAAGTGTTCGGCTTATCTGTATAACCTGTATCAAATTGCCTGCCTTCTCAATGAGGGTGAGTGGAGAGGCGGGGAAAGGGAGAGAATGTAGAACTCAAAGCTTTAAATATGAATGTTAGAGGTTGTTTTTACGTGCAACTAGGAAATAAGATATATAAGCACTGGGGTATAGAAATCTATCTTATCCTACAGGAAAATAGAAGGGAAGGGGATAAGGTGGGGTGGGGGGTGATATAAGTGAGGACAGATCGGAGGATAGGGCAATCAGAATACACACTGTCCTGGGGGCAGGGGGAGGGGGAAGATAGAAAGAAAATTTGAAATTCAAAATTTTGTGAATGTTGAAAACTGAAAATTAATAAATTTATTAAAAAAACAAAAGTAGAATTTTCAGTTTCCCCTAATAACTCACAAGATCTGGACATCCTCATTAAATTTTTGTCTAAAATACGCAAAATATACAAAAGCTGATTTTTTTGGAAGCAGATTTTAAATAGCCCCCTTTGGAGACAGTATTAATATTTCTAGTCTATCAGGTTATCATAGAACATCAGAAAAGGTACTTAAATACTGAACACTAGTCATAAGATTATTTTATTCTATATTTGCTGACCGTATCTGCTATAATTCCTGTTGCCACAGGGTTAATCTGAGTAATGTAGAGATAGTATGTTCTGATAACATATGCAGAATTATGTATGGCCACGTGAAACCAAATTCATTCAGTAAATTCCTCTTTCAATACAGTAGGATACTTTAGTGTATCTAGAAAACTAATGCACTTCTTCCTTAATATATATTCACTATCTATTTGGGTCCAAGACTGTTTTTAAACTAACATTTCTGCCCTTCATCATTATCCAGAGCACAGAATCTTACAAAGAGTAAAAAAAAAAAAAATGTGAACTAGAAAAGACAATATAAAGATTAGTTGAAGGAGCTCAGGATTGAGAAAATAGGCAAAAAATGGCCAATGTCTTTAGATATTTCAAGAGTTTTCATTTGGAAGGAAGATTTGAATTGTCTTGATTAGCCACATATATATTTAACTATTTTGGTTCAATGAAAGGAAAAATTTCTTGGTATAAAAATTATGTGAAAAATGGAATGAAATGACTTAAGTTCAGAATGAAATTCAGTTTACTTTGGATTATTGTAAAAGAACGTTTGTGGTCCCAACTACAGAAGAGGCTGGGGCTAATGGATCAATTTACCTCTAGAGTTATGGGTTAGAGTAGGGCTAAAATCAATTGGGAGCCCCTGGTAGAAGGGACGAAGTCACAAGGATTTGCCCTGGTCACAGTTCCAGGACAGAAAAGAGTAGTTGTGGTCCCTCACAGATAAGAGCTTGGGTCAGAAGATCAATGCCCACACCTCTTCTTAAATCATACCACCTTAGAAAAACTGAAAACTTACAGATCTCCGTAATTATCTCTGAAAACAACAGCACAGAAAACCTGAAACTTAGGACACTGCCCTCTCAACCCTAGGAGAAGAGCTAACTTTAACATCAACTTAAAAGTCAAGAAATAAGCTAGAAACAAAAAAAGAACTCAACACAGAAAGTTACTATGGAGACAAGGAAGATCAAAACACAAACTTAGAAGACAACAAGGTCAAAACAGTTACCTGAAAAGCCTCAAAGAAAATGTGAATTGATCAAAGCTAAAAAAAAGAATTCCAGAAAGCTAAAAAAAAGAATTCCAGAAAGACTTCGAAAAACAAGAGATGGAAGAAAAATTGGGGAAGAAAAATGAGAGTGATGCAAGAAAAATCATTTTTAAAAAGTCAACAGCTTGATAAAGGAGACACACACACAAAAAAAAACCCTGAAAAACTAAAAAAAAAAAAAAAATCAACCCAACACTTTAAAAAACAATAGGCAAAAAATCCACTGAAGAGAAAATCATTTAAAAGCAAAATTGGCTAAATGGAAAAAGAAGTACAAAAGCTCACTGCAGAAAATAAATTGTTAAAAATCAGAATTAGGTAAGTCGAAGCTGATGTCTCCACAAGACATCAAGAATCAATCAAATAAAACGAAAAGGATGAAAAGGTAGATGTGAAATATCTCATTGGAAAAATTACTGACCTGAAAAAACAGATCCAGGAGAGAGAATCTATAAGTCATTGGACTACCTAAAAGCCATCAACAAAAAAAAAAGTCTAAACATCATCCTTCAAGAAATTATTGAAAACTGTCCTGATATCTTAGAATCAGAGGGTAAAATAGAAATTGAAAAAATCTACCCATTAATTCCTGAAAGAGTTCCCAAAATGAAAATTCACAGGAACATTACAGCCAAAATTGGGAGCTTCCAGGTCAATGAAAAATATTGCAAGCATCCAGAAAGAATAAATTCAAGTGTCATGGAGCCACAGGGAGAATAATACTAGATTTAGCAGCTACATTAAATTGGAGATCTTAGAAGATGATTTTCTAGAGGGCAAAGGAGCTAGGATCACAACCAAGAATCAGAAAAATTGAGTACAATACTTGAGGGGAAAAAATGGATATTTAATAAATAGAGAACTTTCAAGCATTTGTAATGAAAAAGACCAGAGCTAAATAGAAAAAAAAAACTGATTCAAACATGTTACCAAAGTACTTATGTTCAATAAATATTACTTAATAATAATAAAAATTAAAAATTAACAGTGAACTAAATGTTCTTTAGGAGGTATCATACTTACAAATATAGGGAAACTTGGCAAATCATTTACAATACAGTAATACACCCTGTCCTGCCACTAATTTTTTTGAAGTTAGGACTAACCATTTATCAAATCCATATATTTCCTCCACAGGCCATCCAAAATAAGTAATGTAATGTTAATTCTATTAATGGAAGTAAATGCTCCAATGGCAAATGGCACCAAGTGTCTTAAGACAGAAATAAAAATAATACATAAGGAATAATGCATTCCCATTGCATTGGTCCTCCCCCTCCCACCCTCAAGCTAAAGACAGGACATATTTCCCTAGTTTTCTAGGTCTGAAAGTAGACACAGACTAATAGGACAAAGATGGTGTCTCTCCATTGCCAACTGACTGAACTGTCTAATTCTTATACTTATAAAAGAATTAATGACATAGTTGGGATAGAGTACTGAACCCAGAATTAAGAAGACCAGGATCCAAATCCCATCTCAGACACTTATTAGCTAAGTAACCCTGGGCAAATCATCTAATATTTTCAAGACTTGGTCTCCTCATCTGCAAAAATGAGAGTGCTGGATTATATAACAACATCCTCTAAGGTCCCTTCCAGCTGTAAGTCTATAAGCTTATGATTTTTTAATTATTTAATGGTATGTTAAATTTTTTTAACCACTCTGAGCTCCTCGGGTGGAGTAATTGATGCTAAATTTTCAAATATCATCTACCACTTAAATACATAAATTGTGTACATACTAGCTACTACTGTTTAAGCTTCTGCCAGAAATAAGATTCACTGGCATATTTGCTATTCTTAGACACCTTGACTTTTGGCCTTTTGAAAATTTCTATTACAATATGACAGTTTTCCTGCATGAATAATTTAAAAATTAATCATACTCAGTCCAAGATAAATAGTACCTGAAAAATAGAAAAGCAAAAAGTACCTGCAGTATTGGAACAACAGGACAAAGAGACTCAATAAACTTGTTCCAGGTCAATGTTGTCATAATCAATTGTCCCTGAAGCAAATATATCAGAATATTCTTGACAACAGAGTTCACCTGCTCAAAACAAAGATGAAGCAATTCAATGAAAAAAGACAGAATACTGGCAAGGTGAGCTAGGTATATCCAGATCAGGCCAATAAAGAAAATTCAAATGTATAACAATTTTTAAAAAATTATTTCAATTTTGACAACATGGTACATTCTCACATAGCATTCTTAACTAAGTGTCTTCCCTTAACCAATTCTATTCTTGACCTTTAAAGTCTAGGGGTTTTCTTCCCCCTTTATATGAAGGAATCAGTTTTCCTTAATAATCTGGCATATCTGTATCTTTTATCTTCTGGATGAAAACTATAAGAGGGAAAAAAACAACTGACCTAAATTCGTAAAATACAAGATTTTCTATGTTATAATTGTCACATTCTCCAAATATTTCCCACCATTTGAGCAAAACATTTACTGAGCCTATTCAAAAGGCAGTCTCTTTTAAGCTTAAAATAAAATCTACTCAGCTATTATTAGAAAGGTTTTTTTAAGGTTTTTCCTCCAATTCAATATCTTCAGAATAAAGAATTCTTTTCAGCTTAGTGTTAATACATACCCCATCTTTGGATTCTTGAAGACCAAATGTGCACATTTCATACAGTACTTTTGGATGAAGTAGAAAATTAATTTCATGACAGACTGAATGCCCTGAGGTTGTCACAGTGTTGATGCCTAAACAATGCTTTAAAAGAATTGCAAAATATTAAAAAGATTAACAGCAATGAACTTCAAGAGAATTTCCTACTTTCCTCTATATATATTTTAAGAATCTAGCCAATTGATTAGTTTAACAAAAAATTTAGATGAAAATGTTTTGTGAAATAATTTGAAAGTCCAAATATAATAAGAATAAGCCTTAGAAATCTGGTCCAAAGCTATTAATTCAATGCTTCTATAGTTATAATTTATATTAGTTTATAAGCATGAAATATATAGTAACTGTAATTAAAATTATTTTGAAAGTATTTTGTTTAAGAAATAAGATCAAAGTAAAAATAAATAAAGCAAATGTAATTGTAATACAAAGGCTACCACCAATTTAAAGGCAGAGTGGCATAGTGCATGGGGGCCAACTCATATAAACCACCCCTGTACTGTCCCAATATGAAGAATACATATTTACTTGTGAAAATGTACTGTTACTTTTTTTTATTGTATTTTTACTAGGGCCTGTCCATTAGGAAGCTTTTCTGAGATGGACAGTACAGACTGCACTTGCAGCTCAATTGCTTTTAGGAATCTACAGAGCTTTTTTAATGATCCCACACTTCCTAAAAAAGGTCCATTATTTTAATACCAGTACTTTACTATCACTTATATACGGCAACAAGTCAGGGAATAAAATTGCTTCCAAAAAATCAAGGAAATATGGGCACCAAGGACAATGGGGAAAAGAAGGTTGAGTGTTAAAAACCTACAGCATATATGAGTAACTCCAAAGAACAGGATAAAACATGTTAGTAAGGAACTGTATGATAGGAAGTGAAAATGGACTGATCACATGACCAAGAGCTGATCACTCAGCAAGGTTAGACAGACTGAATGCTCCACTGGTACCCTGGAAATATCAAGAGAAAGGAAGGAGAACCTCTAACACACTGTACAGAGCCTCTGAGGGGAACTTATAGGAGTACCAAAGACAAGAACTGGAAAGCATAAGCAATGCAGGATGGTTACAATCTGCATTGTTGCAAGGAATTTCTAAATTAATGATATCATAGATCAATTTGAATACTTGGTATTAAATATTATTAGTAATCTGTGCACAGTAACATGTATTTTCCAACACAAAAGGCATCATTACAAATCACTTTAAGGATCTACTATGTATCAAGCACTGGGGATGCAAAGACAAAATGAAAGTCTCTGTCCTCGAGGAGCTTACATCCCAAATATATAACATGAACAAGTATACACAAAATAAACAGAAG
This sequence comes from Bettongia penicillata ogilbyi, assembly GCA_023548195.1. Taxonomy (NCBI): domain Eukaryota; kingdom Metazoa; phylum Chordata; class Mammalia; order Diprotodontia; family Potoroidae; genus Bettongia; species Bettongia penicillata. Next base: position 1,078,193 of record JAJHZJ010000183.1, read on the forward strand.
GCAATTGCAGCAGGGGGAGGAATGGATGAGGAAAGACTTCATATATGAAGTAGCATTTGAACTGAATTTTGAAGGAAACTAGGGATTCTAATAGAGGTGTAGAAGAAATACATTCCAAGTATAAGGACCAACAACAGCCTGTGCAAAGTCACACAGAGAAAAGATAGAAGGTCTTGTAAAGGAATTTCAAGACCTGTATAGCTGCATCCTGAAGTGTATGAAAAGAACTAAAGTATGTGACTAATCTAAAAAGGTAGCTTGAAGTCAGTTAGTGTGGCACTGGCTCTGTTCTTAAATATCATATGGGAAAAAAGTCATATAATCACAAGATTTCAGTGTTGGAAGGGATCTGAGAAGTCATCTACAACAGCATGTACCTGAGTGACAATTCTTCTACAACGTACCTGAAAAGGGCTCAATCAGCTTTGAACTCTAGCAAGGAAATACTCATTATCTTCCAGGGTAGCGAACTCCAATTTTTGATCATTGTATTTGTTAGGGAGTTTTTCCCTTATGTCAAGTATAAGCCTTCCTCTTTATATCTTCTATCCATTGCTTCTAGCTATTCTTTCTGGGTCTAGCAAAGCAAATTTAACTATTCCAACTGATATTCTTTCATATATACTGAACACAGCTATGAAGTATCCCTTTTCCACATGGCTTATATCCTCCATTTCCTTCGTATGGCATCATATCCAAGGTCTTTGATCATCCTTGTTAACCTCCTCTGGAGTCATTCTATTTTACTAATGTCTATCCTAAAATGTTTTTCCCAAAACTGAACACAATATTCCAGTTGTGATCTAAGACAGGGTATAATGGGGCTGTCACCTTTATAGTCAGATTATGATCCATTAATAGAGCCTAGAAATGAATTATCTTTCTTGATTACCATATCATAATACTGACTCATATTGAGTTTGAAATCATCTGTCCAGCCTTAACTCCTTGTTGGTATCTATTTCTAAACATAAGAATTTACATTTATCTCTATTAAATTTCATTTTATTGGATTCAGTCCAACATTCTGACTTGTCAGGGTTTTTTTGAATTCTCACTGTCATCCAACATATGAGCTGTCTCTCCCCTTTTTCTGTCATCTGCAAATCTAATAAGCACATTATATATGCCCTTGTCCAAGTGACTAATAAAAATGTTAAATATCACAGGACCAAAGACAGATCTCTGGTATACTACCCTAGAGATATATTTACTAAAATCACTTACCTTCTCCAGACTTTATTTTTCTCCTATGTAAAATGATGGAAATACATAATCTATAAGCTTTCTTTTGGTTCTAACACTTTAGTTCTACAAATCTTAACCTCATGATTTTTATTTTACTTCCAGGAATCAACCAAAAAATGAAGTCAGCAACCATGACTTCTTAAAAAGCTGTTAAAAATGAAAGTTCAGCTAAGAGTAAATGACAAATTTAAAAAACATTTGTATATAGTAATTTTTGTTAGCCATGTAAAATAGGTAGCACCTGGAGTCCCAAGACAATTACAATTAAACAAGTTTAATTCAATTCAACTCAATAGACATTCAATATTATTATTATCTATTGTGTACAAAGAATTGTGATGAGGACAGAAAAAGAAAAAAATAGTCCCAGTCCTAAAGAAGTTTTCAGAATATGGCATGTACAGAGAAAAGCAAAAACAAAGGAAAGCAGTAGTTGGGAAGGTAGCGGACACAGGCCAGTAAGGCTTCACAGAAGTGGTGGCGCTTGAGCTAAGCTTTAAATAAAGATAAGGATTCTTAAAAGCAGAGATGAGAAAGGAAGAAATTCCAGGAAAGAGGACAGTCTACAAAATGCATGGAAGCAGGAGCCAGTAATACATCCTATTTAGGGTGTGGAGTGCATTAAGGAAAGGAATAGGAAGAAAAATGGGATCACCTTAATGAAATGATGGATTAAGGCCAATCCTAAAATTTGATTATAGTGGATTATTTTCTTTATCAAAAAAAAAAAAGACAAAACCAAGGTCAGAAGATGCAAAACCGTAAAACTGAAGTCAGTGGTAAAAAGGTTTTGTAGAATTCAACTTTTCCTAAGTAATGGTAATGTCTACTAATTTAATATGGTAGATCAAATATTTTACATAGTAAAAAGAAAGTGGTTTAAACACTAAATGTAAAATCACATTAATAAAATTCTTATTTGTTAACTGAATTAGTTCTTTAAATACAACTAAGTTTAAGAAATCTATTAAGCCAATCTGATAAAATCAAGAGAAAACAAATAAAATCAAATTAAAACCTCTCTGCTCCCATGACTTCCACCATAGTTCAGGCACTCATCATTTACTCCCCTAGACTACTAAAATGGTCTCCTGTCCAGCGTCTCTCCTCTCCAATCCATCCTGCAGAGATCTAATAAAAAAATCTTCTTAAAGCACAGAATTGCCCATATCACTCCCCTGATTAGAAGCCTTCACTGGATCTCTAATTGCCTGTATTTCTTCTAAAATATAAACTGCTTAGCTTGGCATTTAAAATCCTCCAAAATCTAATTCTAAACTAATGTACGATGAAAATTTCAACTGCATTCCTTTTACTCTACATTCTAGACAAAATGTCCAATTAACTACTCCTTGAACTCAATACTATCTCTGTTAGCCCCAACTCTATATGTATGCTATTTCAATTACCATTGGTTTCTAGGCTTAGGAGGAAGTCTTGGATACTTTGAAACTTAGTAATAGCTGTGCCACTTAAGCTTTTTGAATCTAGTTTCCTTACCTGTAAAACAGGAATAAAAGTGCCTACCTCTCAAAATTTTTATGAGGCCCAAATGAAATAAAGTACAGAAACTACTTATAAACCTTAAAGTATTATACAAATGTCAGGTATAATTATTAGAATCCTTAACATTTTTCTAGGTTCACCTCAGATACCCCTTTCCTAAACAATGCCTTTCCTGATTTCCCCCACTTGTCTCACCCACTTCATGGTCTTTTCTTTACTGGCACACATGTTGTAGGATCCTGTAGAATATAATCTCTAAATCCCAAGTGGGCTAGCACAGTGCTTTGTACACATTAGGCACACACTTTAAACATTTAGTTCAACTAAACTGAATTAAATTATGTGTTAGCAAATAACTTTTTTTCTTTTATAAAATAAGTTTTCATTCCAACCTGAACAATTTCCAGGCAGCAGCGATAACTTTCAGCTTTCACAGGCAGCAAAGGATATGACAACAGATGAAGGAACACCTTTTGAATTTCTTTCTGTAGTAATGGGCTAGTCTGAGCAGATTTCCATCTGGAAGTATGAGTTGGGATGAACTAATTAGTAGTTTATACAAAATACTGAGAATGATTTATTATAAAACAATCTCTTTAAGTCTAAATGCCACTTATGGAGTTAAGCAGTATCTGCTAGCATTACTGGAAGGTTAAAGTATTGGTGAAAAAAGAAAAAAAATACTGAGAAAATTATTGTGGAAGGAGAGTAGGAAAAAAAGAATAGATGGATAGACAGACAGAAAGATAGATAGATAGAAAATCACTCTAATAATTGCCCCTGGTACCACTCAATGCATTTTTGTTATAGGCTGTCTACTCCTTTTGAGATAAAGATATATACATATATATACACACACACAGAGAGAGAAAGAGAGAGAGAGAGAGAGAGATGCAGGGAAAAGGCTTTGACAAGATATATATTTTACCAATCACAAATAATATTAAACCAGATTGTATTAGATGAGTGACCTAAAAATTATTTATAGTCATATGAAAAAATGTTCTAGATCACTTGATTAGAGAAATACAAATTAAAACAATTCTGAGGTACCATCTCACACCTATCAGATTGACTAATATGACAGAAAAGGAAAATGACAAATGTTGGAGAAAATGTGGGAAAATTGGAACACTAATGCATTGTTGGTGGAGTTGTGAACTAATCCAACCTTTCTGGGAACTATGCCCAAAGGGCTATAAAACTGCATACCTTTTGATCTAGCAATACCACTACCAGGTCTATATTCCAATAAGATCATAAAAAAGGGAAAAGGATCCACACATACAAAAATATTTACAGCAGTTCTTTTTGTGGTGCCAAAGAATTAGAAAGTGAGGGGATGCCCATTAATTGTGGAATGGCTGAACAAGCTGTGGTACATGAATTAATGAAATTCTATTGTGCTATAATAATGAACAGGAAGATTTCAGAAAAATCTGGACTTATATAAACTGATGCTGAGTGAAGTGAGCATAACCAGAAGAACATTATATACAGTAACAGCAACACTGTGCATAATCAATTGTGATAGACTTAGCTCTTCTCAGCAATACAATGATTTAAGAAAATTCCAAAAGACATGTGATGGAAAATGCTATCCAAATACAGAGAAAGAACTAGGAAATCTGAATGTAGATCGAAATACATATATTTTTTCTTCTTTCTCATTTTCCCCTTTTGTTCTGATTCTTCTTTCACAACATAACTACTGTGGAAAATATCATTGTACATGTATGGCCTATAGCACATTGCATGCCATCTTAGGGAGAGAGAAGAGAAAAAAAATTTGGAACTCAAAATCTTATAAAAGTGAATGCTGAAAACAATCTTTACATGTAATTAGAAAAACATAAAATACTATTAAGTGGGGGTAAAAAAACATGAGTGACCTAGAGGGAAGATATAACTAATAACCTAACATAGCTCAAAAAGCTTTCACATGACATTCCAGAAGATTTAGCTGACTCTAACTCACTTTAAAACTGTGATGTAACAAATTTAGAAGTATGATAGGGAACAATAAATGGCTGATGAAAAAAATCACAGCTTCCATTTCTTTTCTTCCCCATAAATACAATTATATAAAATTCTATAATTTAACCTATACAATCCATTCCTATCCAAGTAAATACTTGAGGATTTACTGAACGTCTAATATGGACCTGGCAACAGTTATCATTTTTTCTTGAAGAGATTCTAGGATACAAAATCCACTGACTTCTTTAGTAACTCATTTATATCTGCTTTATCTCTACACATCTGAAATAAACCTTTTGCTGTTGCAATTTAAATTAACTCCTGCTCTACCTGCTGTGAAAATGGAAAATAGCTAGTAACCACCGTCAATTTAGCACCTTCTACCTTTTATTTTCTGTGATAGACAAATCTTGACTTTTTTTAGTCTTTCATCATATATAATGTTTCTAATCCCTTAAATGCTTTCATTGTTCCTTGGTGGATCTTCTCTAAGTTCTTCATGTAGCTTTAATTCTATAGTCTTCATGTTTAAAACAAGTTATGGCTCTAGTGAAGATTCGATACTCTGATATTTAATCAATGACAATTTATTCCAGATTTGTGGTAACGCAAAAATTATATTAAACCTAGAAAATGTGTATCTTTTTCTCATTCTTAATTTAGTACAGCTGAAAAATATACAAAATAAAAGACGGAGGAGTGACTTTATGGCTTTTCAACTTTTCCAATTACTGAAAATATCTGAGTCCTGAATAAGAATGATCATCCAACCCTAAATAAAACAAGAAGTTATTGTCTTTGACCACTACACATAAAGAAGCTCAAGATTCTCAATATGAATCCTTAATAATGACCTGTTATAGAAATAATGAATTTAGAGGTTGAGAATTATGGGTACTGAATAATATATATAACGTAGAACTAAGTTGGTACCTTAGTCAGCTTTACTAATTTTTCTTTCTTTTTTTGTTTTGGTATGATTAATAGATATCTAGGAGAGGGTAGGGAAGAGATATACTGGGAAATGAATGACAAAAACAATTTTTTTAAAGTAAGCAAATAATACTCTAAATTATACAGCAGGTAATAGTCTGCAACGATGGCAATTTCCTCACTGGGAGTTAGTTCCCTACGCCAAGAAAATTTCAGTTCAAAAATAACATATATATACTTAAATATGATCTATTATTATTGCAGAAAAGCATTATGGAAAAATCTAAGTCAGGGATTAGGCTGATAAATTATAAAGAATTGATGGAATTTATTAAGGAAAACATCTTAGAAAACATGGTCTTCTGCTATAGTTATAAGAAAGTTACTTTTTAAAAATTCTGACCTGAAAATTTCCTTCAGATAATTGGTGAAACCTCTGCAGACATCATAAGGATTATGCTGGAACCCTCCCTTTAAATTTTCTTGTATCTGACTGGGGTACTTGGAGGACACCCTGCTATTGTTCCCTGCCTGAGCTTTATTCCCACATTTCATTTGAATTCCCTTCTCTGAGAACCTGCTATCTCTATGTTCAACTTTATAATTTCGAATCTTTGCTTTGACAGAAAGAAGGGTCTTCACCTGTAGTCAGGCCTTCTAGTTTCTGAGCTCTGCCAGGAAGGTACAGTGGATCCCAATCAAATAAAAACCCCACTATAAAAGTCAGCCAAATCCAGGCCTTCAGATCACCCCACTGCCTTTTAAATGTTCACTGAAAATCCCAGCCTGCCGCTGGAGCAAATAGAAACCTTTAAGAGCACAGAATGTTTTGTGCTTTACTTCTTCATAACCCAATTGTTTAGCACAATGTTTAATAAACATTTGTTGAATGGGGGGAAAATGGATTTAAATGCTCTTGAAATTATGTTTTTAAAGACATATTAAAACAAGTGTGTGGAAATGCAATCATAATTTTTAGTATGGGCTTATGCCTATAGCTTTGAACATTTAAAGTTTCCTTCTTTACGTTTTATAGCAATTAATGTGGTAATATAGTTTAAAAGGGGAAAAATATACAAAAAGACAAAATTCTTAAGATAAGAAAATACTGTCACCCTGTCCTATCTGCAGTCTATAAGAAATACCATACTTGAACAAATAATCTTATTATATGTAACATAACCAAGGTAAAAAAAGGAATTATTACATGTTTGAACACAGATAGATGATCTTCTTTATTAATGGGAAGTGCTGATGATAAGAAAGGCTAAATATAGCTTGGTTTGCCATCTCCACTAACTCAAAGAGATTCTTCTCTCCCTGGAAAAGATACAGAATGCAATAGGAAAATGTCAGATTCATGTATTATACAATTCTCAGCAGCAATCTGAACGGTTTCTAATAATTAGACCATTCTTAAACCCTGAGGTCATTACTCATTCTTTTCAGTACACTTTTGCATAAATACACTAAACATTCAACACTATGAAACTGGAGTTAGAAAAAGTTTTAAAATCATCACAAATGGTATATACTCTACCCAAGCACAGTGACAACTAAATTTAGAAATACCATAGAGTTGCCAGAGTCTGTGGTTAATTCTTTTATTTATTTTAAGTATTACATTCCTGGTGAGATTACAAACTCGTGAAAGATAATAAAAACGTTCTTATTCATTGTACAGTACTCACAGAGCAATGTTGGGAACGTAATAACTATCAAATAAATAAATGCCTGTTGGTGATTAATTGCCTTATTGACTCACTAAATAAACACATATTAAGAATTTGTTATATAATGCATCATGCTATTAAAGAGTCACCAATAAATCCATAAGCATTTATGGTGCCTGCTATGTGTTCCAGCCATGGTGCTCGATGTAGGGTTACAAGTACAAAGAATGCAATAGTATTTGCCCTCAAAGATCTGCGAGGGACTACGAAAGTATCTAAAGCAGAAACATTTAAACTTAGTGACGGTTAAAACCACTGGCACATCAGAGCATCAGCTATACTCATAAAGTAGTAGTGGCTAGTAAACATCCTAAGTTGGGAGAGGAAACAGGGTAAAATGAGGTACAAGTAGAACCAGAATTCAAGTGCTACATCCTCTGTGTTCTTAAGTGTACTATGGATCCATCTCGGCATGTTTTCAGGTTAAAAGTCAAGTGAAATCAGTTTTCCCAGTGACTAAATAAATGTCTTAGGTTTAGGTTATTATCTTAGCAATTAAAAGGCACATTAACTCTTCTAGGTCATTAGGGTACCAGCCAGCAATCACACAGTGAAGGGCTTCTAATAGGAGATACCATAGTACAAAATCACTTTAATGACAATGCATTCAATAGTATCATCCAACTCTCAAAAATGATGCTTTTCAAAGTTCCTGATTGGGGACCCTATGAAAATCTAGACCATATAAGTTTATAACAGTCACACACTAAGTTAACAAGAATGATAACAAGCACGAAAATATCATTTCATTTAGTAATTACTGCTATTTATTCCAGATATTTAGAACTTTACTTTTTTCACTTTATCCTATGAATGCTATCCTATTAATGTAATTTTAAAATAACACCTCCAATTGGCAACCTTTTGTTCTTCTTCCTGGTTAAAAATTGTAACTTAAATTGTGTAAAGACTTGGTCAACAGAGTTTACATTAGATGTAAAAGTTTTCTACCTCTTTCTCCATATCAACCATGAAGTTATAGCTGCAATCAAGTGAATAAACTGTCTGTGCAGTTCCCTTATAAATAGTGTAGTTTTCAGAATTCAGCTGTTCCAAATAGGCAATAACAGTCTCATGAATATTTGGATATTCCAAGGACAAAGGCATTTCCAGAGAAATATGGAACAATGCAGTCATCAAGCTTTCTGGTAAAAATTGGTTTGCCTATAATGGAATTTAAAAGAATTAATTTTAAAGTATACAGACATCTGCATATATACATTCATGCCCATATCAGTATAATACATAAAATGAAAGGGGAAAGGAAAATGCAATATTAATTGTTATTGCAGAAGAGTTATTTGGTTTAAGTTTAAAATGTCCTCATATTCTACATGGAGAACTAATTTATAGTAGCAAAATTCATGATATGTATAACGGGTAAACTTGCATTACTGGATATAAAATTATTCTAGGAAGGCTATTGTTAAATTGTCCGGAAAGAAGCACTTATGATGTGAAAGAGCCTCAAGTTCATGCCAACTGAGGATTGGTTCGAGGAAGTATAGATGTTTAATCTGGAGAAGAAAAGGGGTGCTAATAGAGAGCTGCTTTGAAATATTTGAGAGGGTATAAAGTTAAAGACAATAGATGGAAGTTGCAAAGAAGCAAATTTAAATTTTATATAAGGAAAAACTTTCAAAAAATGTGACCTATCTCAAAGTAGAAGAGAACTTCACTAGTGGTATTTAAATAAAGTTCCGATAACCACTAGTTTGGTAAGCTGCAGAGAAGATTCTTTTTTAAGGTTTAGACCAAAATGGTCAGTCAGTAGGGTCCTTTCCAACTCTGATTTCTTATTTTGTATTTTTTTAAAGAGCTTCCAGTTTCCTGGTAGAATTTCAAGAATCAATCAGGAAAAGGAAAGACAATTTAAATTTTCAGAACAAAAGTTCAAGTGACAAAGCTCATTACTGCAGTCAAACTTTTGGTTTTAATGAGAGGGTATTTCACTGTTCCTTATTTTATGGAAATCACATAGTGTGAAATATTTTTTACTGTTTGAAAAACAAATTTCAAAAGTTAAACTAGTTGAAAAGCAAAGGCGTTAATAAAAGGAAATGTGAGACATATATTTTAAAAAGCACTAAGAATGGAATTTTCAGGCTAAAACCATAGATAAGAGATTCACAAGAACAGATACATGAGTCCTTTTAAAACGCTAGAAAAATCAAAGGAAACTTCATTTTTCAGAATCTGCAAATAGGATTTTATGGTCAAAATGAGGCCTCTTTTGGAAGAGAAACAATCTCATTTGTCTCCTTTGATACTATATCTACACATAGATACAGTTTCAGAGAACTACATAAATGAGGCCAAGGTCATAGGTTCAAACTCTTGCTCTGGACAAGTTAGCTTTCTTCTGTTTCACGAAAGCAGATTACATTCCAAACCTGAGTCAAGATTTTTGTGGGGCTTCTAAAAAAGAAACAATGCTATCACCTTTAAGGTTGTTATCCACTCTCTATATTCAGAACACAATTTAGTGAGCTAGCACCAGACAGAGGGCAGCATAACTTCATGTAATACAAATCTAAGGGTTAAAATTGAAGCAATAATAAAATTTCAGTTTTACCTGAGTTTCCTTTAAAAATTCTAGTATCTTGGATATAGGAAATAAGAAGAATGATATATTACTAATAGCAAAGAAGATAATTCAGTAGTTTTTTTACACCTTTCATAAAATATTCTTTAACACTACTCAATTCTTCTAAAATGGATATTTTCTAGGTGACCATTTGTAATTTATTCATGAGGATTCCCCAGGACAGAAATATAGATACAAATTTTGACCATTAAAAAGAAAACCACCTAGGACTCAAGAACCTTTGGCATTTCTCTACAATACTGTATAAATCCCTCTAAGGACTTCAAAACTCAGTAATCAAATCAATTTATGAATTCTGTATTTCAGCTACTTTATGAATCTCCTCCCCTCTCGTATCATACTGCCCAAAACAAGGTAAATTTTGATGGCTGAAATCTACCTAGTTAACTTGGAGATACTGGCTAGTTTTTCTTCTCAAAGACAAAGCTTTAAACCAAATTCACTCAGGATCTCCAGAACTGGACAACAATAGGTCCTGGTCATGCTCAAGCACTACTTAATGGTTATTTTGAGGGCCTTCCAGGCTCAGAGTGAATTTAAATAGTAACAGTTTCCCCAGGCAGTTTGATTTAAAGAAGCCTATTCACTGAATGGGCAGTTGCCTCACTCAGAGTAAAAACTTGAAAAGACCTTAGTTTAAAAAGGTCAAAATCTCCAAGTGCATCCTGGGTCATCTCCAATCATCCAGATAAACAAATGGCCACTGGACCCAGATGGCTCTGGAGGAGAAAGTGGGGCTCATGACTTTACACAGCTGTCTCTCAAATCAAATTCAATTGCAAGTCATGCCATCATCTCCCTAATGTCATGGTTCTCTTCAAGAATGAAGGACAAACCACAACCACTTTATGGATCACAGATCTAGTGCTGGAAGTTAAATCAAAGCCCTTCTAGTTCAATCCCCCCATTTTAGAATTGAGAGGAGGTCAAGGAGGTTAAATGACTTTCCTAAGGTCATGCAGTCATAAGTATGAGAGGCAGAAATGGAACCCAGGTCTTGTGACTACAGAGCCTGTACTCTTTTCACTACAGAAAAAAATGATTTAAGATAATCATTTTATATGTTATTTTACCTGTAATTATGCAAAGATTCACATCAGAATGGTGCAAATGTTTGTTCACTACTATATAGTCATTAAATTCTGTGCACCTATACTGACCTGAACAAAAGCACTTAATCCTTTCCTATACAAAAAAATCCAAAAGATATTTCTCATTCAAAATCTTGACATTATTCAATAAGCTACAACTAAAAAATGTTTCTTTCTTACCTTTTCTACAGGAAGAAGTGTTTGCAACAGTCTAACAGTAAAAAGTGAGACACTGACAAAAGACATTTTATGGTGCACCATATCTGGCTCTTTGGAATTGACACTATTTTTGTGGTAGGAGATAGTTTCTCCAAGTGAATCCATGACTGCAGATAGCTTTAGTTTCTGAAAACAGAATAAATACAAAAAATATAAATAGTGGTTGCAATTACACAGAAATAATACTGAGCCATTTTTCAGTAGTCAACGAAGAACAAAGTATCAAAAGTTATTCCCCTGTGAAAGGGCTACCAAAATCTCATCTGTAAAGGTTAGGAGACACTAAAAGAAAACATTGTTCCATGAAAACCTAAAGAAGAGATCTTAACTTCATTTAAGATATCAAGTTTCAACATAATTAGCTTATTATTAGTACCATCAAAACTTAATAAATTATAAACCTCCTGCTAGTCTATCACTCTAGGTTAGTATATTTGTATCTTTTATATATCTCATATATAAATCAATAAGTATTAATATCTTGCATATATTAATAAGTATTTGCTGAATCTATGTGTTCAGTAACTATAGTGACAAATGGCATATAAAAGTCTAGATATTTAGTACCAAATACCAAAAGCAATCAAAGAATAATTGTTAACCTGAAGAAACTGAAGTTTTATATTCCTCCAAGTAATGAGTTAGGAATGTTTCCAAGTGGAAACAAAAACATAATACCTACAAAAAGGTCAAGCATCTTACAGAAAAAAAGTTATTTTATTAATTCCCAAGCAATACTATCCCTCTTAGCTTTCTCTTACGGATGAATCAAAACCACACTAAGGCATTGTTGGTAAAGTTGTGATTCAGTAAAACCATTATGGAAAGCAATTTCAAATTATGCAAAAAAATGACTAAAATGTCCACACCCTTTGACCCATGGATTCAACTACCAGGTTTATACACAAAGGAGGACATTGAGAAGAAGAAAGTCCTCATACATACCAATACACAGAGACACAAATAGATAGACAGACAAATAGATAGATAAGATATACAGACAGATAGACACACAGACAGATAGATAGATACAGAAATATATAGATAGACATCTAAGGACTTTTTGTGATAGCCAAGAATTGTAAATAAAGGAGATGCCTATGAACTGACGAATGGTAAACAAACTGTGGTACATGAACACAATGGGATATCACTTATTCTGTAAGAAATGACACACCAAGAAGCAAAGAAAGAATTACATGAACTAATGCAGAATGAAACAGGCACAGCCAAGAAAACAATACACCCAATAACTACAATGTAAACTACAAACCCAAAAATCAAAAGTGAAAGTTGCAAAATTACAAAGAAAAAGCATGCAGAGAAGAGATAAAAGAATACATCCCCATTCCATCACTTTGAAGAGGGAGGAGGGACATGAATATGGTCATTAAACATATTTTTCAAATTTTTTTCAATGTATTAATCAACTTTGCTGACTCTTTCTCTTTTTGTTTTTAAAAAAATATTATTTGTTATATGTGGTAACTTTCTAGGAGGGATAAGGGACTTAGGAAAATATTGGTAATGTAAAACAGAGAAATCAATAAAAATTTTAAAAAAAAGGAATCAAGAGAAGCAGCACCAAGTATGGCAAAAGCAGCAGCAGCAGGATATACAACGTCAATGGAGCTGTACTGTGTTTCTTTGATGAGCAGACTAACAAAGACTCTAGCCACACAGACACTGAGAATAGTATTGAAAGAGAAATCAAATAAGGTAGAATATTATTACCAAAAGTTCTGAATGTACAATAATAAGTTAATGACGACATTTTATATGAAAGTAAGACTTTTTTTTAGATTTTCATGAAACAAAGGATTTGTGCTCACATTCTTTGGTAAAATTACTATGGATAGATGCTCTAAAGACTTTCAAAGAAGACCGCAGATGACAAAGATAATCCTTTCAGTATCTGGATTAAAAGGTATAAAGAAATTCAAAGTAGTATCAGAATCTGAAATGACTACAATACTGCAAACTTGAAAATCAAAAATCAAATAGACCGGTACCAAACTTAATGACAAGTAATCAATACAATTATGATGAAGAATGTTCAGAATAAGAAAAATGTGAAATTTTCAGAAAAAAAAAGAATTGTCTGCAATGACAAACTCTACAAATCAGAAAAGAAAAGGATAGAGCAAATATCAATGGAGTGAGAAATAATTTTTTTAAAGTAATATTGGGGAAAAGAGAAGAACCAATGAAAAGAGAGAACCACTGCTCAGTGTGAATGGGACAATAACTGGTGACTGAGAAAAGGAAGAACTGCTCAATTTTTACTCTGTTTTCTCTTACAAGAAGAATGACTTTTATATGGTAAAGTGTGAAAGTAGTTAATGCAAGAGACAATAATCAAGGATCTAGCTGCCCTTGATGAGTTTGACTAATCTAATTCAGATAAACTACATTCTTGGGATTGAAAGGCCTGCTTGCTGTGGCTGATGAACTACTGCCAGTAATATCTAAAATATTACATAAAACAGCACAGAAAAAAGAGCAAATGTTATCCCAACTTTAAAAAAAGAACAAAAAACAGAAGGAAATCCACCAACTACAGGCCAGTGAGTGGCTCTGATTCCTGACAAAATTCTCAAACACATCTGCAAAGAGATGGCTGAGGAGTGTCTAGAAAGTAAAGAGGTGACCACAAAGACCCAGGATGGCTTTACTGAGAAAATGTAATGTGTTAGTCTAACCTTATTTCCTATGTTGCCAGGGTTACTTAAGTTATTGAATGGTCTGTCTCATGAGGCCAACGGATTTTCCTGTGCTGGAAGTCTTTAAACAGATAACTACTTTTGGGCAGGTTGGAGTGGGAAGTCCATTTGCGTCTGCTGAAATTAAAGACCACAGAACTCCCTTCCAAAACTGAAACTCAGAATTCCATGACATCATTAAGAAATTATTGACCACTTTCTATTAGGAGAAAAATAAAAAAACCCAGCGGTAAGAGGGTAAAGCAGTTCTGATTCATTTAGCATAGAAAGCAAACATCTCTGTAAACCAAATGCCTTAAAGAAAATACTAAACATGCACACTATTTTCTGCTTAAGACAAAGAAGCACATAATATATCCTTAAAGGTCCTGAACAAAAAAATTGATAAGATTTTGAAAATACAGAACTTCAGGAGATAAAATTTAAATTATCTGGAAAATTTATTAATGAGGAAAATCTCATTCTTCAATGACAGCTCATTAGCAAGGTGTTAAGGTATTCAGGGGAAAAAGTATTATATTATATTCACAGGAAAAAAAAACTCTAAGCAAACCTAAATACTGTTGTAGTTGCCAATTCATGTTTCTCTAATTCATTTCAATGGAAGAATTTAGTAAATATCATTAGTCTTTGAATTACTGTTTAGTAAAATAAAAATTTTCAGTTGTTAGAATACTTAATTCTTGGAAAACCTTTTGTACTGTTTCTACTTATTTCTAGCAGTTTTATCTGACTTAATAATTCCAACCCACGAGCTAGATCTTAAGCAACAGATTTAACCTTTAAAATAAAAACAATTTGCTACATTCAAAAAGAACAGAAGCCAGAAGTTAAAAGTGAACCATTAATTTGCAGATTAAAGTCTTACAAAAAACTTTTAAGTTAATTTTAATAACAAGTGATAATATATTTTTATACATCAAAGGAAAAAGTCACTAAATGAAAATTTTTAATATAAGAAAATCTCCTAAGAATATTACAGCACTGTGCCTTTGAGATGATAACTTCAAAAGTATTATACAAAAACTGCATTGAGGCAAACACTGTTAGTTGCTCCAATTTTACAGATGAAGAAACTGAGGTACTTAGGCCTTAAAATATATTAATTATGAAATAACGTTGGAGAGCCTTAAATATCAGAATCAGGAGTATTTTATCCTATTGATAATATGAAGCCACTGAAAGATACTGAGCAAAGAAATGACAAGATCATAATAGGATTTATATTGGGAAAACTATGCATACAACTTTGTGGAAAATGGAAATTATGTTGGTAGATTTGTGAGGGACAGATGGAAGACAGGTTATAGGCAGGAGTAACAGTTACAAAAGCTAATATAAGAATACAGGCAAAAAATGCTAAGTGCCTGAAGTAATGGCTCTACAAATATATATGGAAGAGATATCTGAGATACTGGAGAGGAAGAATCAATAGGATGTGAAGAAGTGAGGGATAGGTAAGAATCAATCAATTACTTAGCCAGTAGTAAGTACCTCTTGGTCCTACGCCCTATGCTACGTATCAGGGATACAAAGAGATAAAGGGAACAATCCTAGGAACCCAAGAGGTTGTAGAAAGACAGGCACATTAACACATTGTTCATGGATCTATAAAATAGTGTAACAATTTTGGAAAGCAATTTGGAATTACGTAAAGTAACAAGAATTTCTATACCCTTTGAACAAGAGACTCCAATACTGGGTTTATATACTAAAGAAGTCATCAGTAAGAAAAAAGTCCCCATGAACTCCAAAATAACTATTACAGCATTTTTTGTGATAGCTAAGAATTGGAAACAAAGCAGATGCCCATCAACTGGAAAATGGCTAAAGAAAACGGGTACATGTGCTACAAGAAATGGTGTGCAACGAATAAAGAGAAAGATGGAAAGATCTCTATGAACCTATGATGCAGAGTGAAGTAAGTAGAGCCAAGAAAACAATATACACAGGAACTCTAACAATAAGGAAAGAACAATCCTTAATTCAAAACACTTTTGAGGAGGGGTAGGTCAAATGAGAGAATAGAATAAATGGATGGTGGGAGAGGATAAAAGGGAGGAGGGGAGAGATGAGGAGACAATTGCAATTCAAAATCTTGTGGAAGTGAATGTTGAAAACTAAAAATAAACTAATAATAAAAAATAAAAAAAAACTGACACACCAAAAAATCAAAAGAAAATTAACAAGTTATAAAGCTCAATGGGACTCAAAGGAAGAGACATGAGAAGACATCCCTAACCTATCTCTTTGTGGGGAAGGAAAGTTTACAGATGTCACACCTTGCACATGTTTGGGGGTTTTTTCAGTGCACTGATCAGTTGTGCTGATTTTTTTTCCCCTCTCTAAAAAAATACTATTTGTCATGTGGGATGGTTCCAAGAAAGGGAAATGGAGAGGGACAGGAATTATGGGATGCTATGGTGATGTAAAAAACAGAGAATATCAAATAAAGCTTATTTTAAAAAAAGAATATGTAGATAGACATTTCCATTGCTCTTTAGCTCTCTGTTTCTGATAATACAGATTTTCAAGGTATTAGTGATAATGTTTAAATACACCATGCTTATAGTCTGTATCTAAGAAAGAAAAATCTCTGGTCTTGTTCTAATGATTAAATGAGTGGACACTGCAGAGATTCCATGAATGACTCTTCTGAAGTGAGAACAATACAATCCATTTCAATTCCAGTCAGCTGACTCTGCTTACAAATGTGGATGGATTTCAGTCTCCTAAAAGAAACCTCCCTCTCTGACCCTGACCCTGCTGCACTCTTATGCCTTGGACTCGTTTAGAAAACACAGTTTACACTGGCTTCTACTTTCTCACTATTTATTCTTTAGTCCTTTTTAAGCAGGTTTCTGTCCCCATTATCTACTGAAATGTCTGTGAGTATAAGTAGGCTTCAGTATACTTCCAACAATGACATGCATACAAGAAATGGCATAAAAGACATCAAATATATGTATGACAGGAAAATGAGGCAATAAAAGCATAGGATATCAGATGCACAGTCCTACTGTTTGCATCATTACCCACAGAACATTAAAAGACTCAGTAAAAAGCCTCTGGCTTATTATGATCCTCTATGAAGTATTTATGTAAGAACAAAGACACAAGATCACATGGGATAAAAAGGCATCAGTGGGGTAAGATGTGGATTAATGAAAAAATACATACACTAATAAGATCATGAATCCTTAGAAGTATTACTAATACCATATTACTGAAAGTTTTAATACTCACCAAGTCTAAAGCAAAAAGGCTGTTGTCATCCCAGATATCTTCAGATAAAGAATCTCTAATAAGTATCACAATTTCTGCAAGCAATTCCAGAACTTGCACTATTATTTCTCTACTATCTGCAAATGCAAATGGGGCAAAAAATGTTTATTTTAAAAAAGACTCTATGGATTAACTTGGTCAAATTTCAAAAAAAAACCTTTCAAGCTAGTACAAGTTGTAACTAGAAATATCAAAGGCCTGTTTTCAACCTGGTAATGCTAAAAAATTCATGTTGTTGATTGTCCTTTGTTTTCAAAGAGGACCAATGACATCACAGAGTGATGTCTTGACTTGCATGGGAATTGAATTTAAGTGAGATGGAGTTGAGAAAAATCTCAGCCTTGCTCTTTCTTCCAGAGTCACTGAAGTCCAATGGCAAGAAAAAAGTCAAGATGACTGATGATGGCCTTGATGTTTCAATGTCTGACCAAACTAAGTGCTCCACAGAACCTGTTTTAGCCGTCTTCCTGGTCGTTGGAACAAACTGTTTTTATCCACCCATTCTGCCATGAGAAGTCTTCAAATCTTTGTGGTAGACATCCTCCTAACTCATTGACAGATTTGAGGCCCATCAGTTACCTTCAACTTGGTTTAGCCCATCTGCCAAGATGCTTTACTGGGGTGTAGCCACTGCAAATGCTACAGCTTCTTTGAGTCACAGGTGAGAGCTGGGTGAGAGGTAGACACCAAAAGTGGATGAACAGCCCTGAAGAGGCTGCCCTCCTAATCTTGTCGTGTAGTCTGTTGGTGATCGTAAATTTCTTTCCCCAGAATTTAGACCACAAGAGTTTCTCAAATTTCAAAAGAAGCCTTCCTACTCACAAATACAACTGTTCTTATGAAAAAGAGACAAGGAAGAAGAATATGGCAAGTCAATTCAGGTAGAAAGAGAGACTCTGTTCAGACTGGTTGAACTACAGGCTGAGATCTATAATTGGGAGTTTTGATTAAATCTATTCTCAGCACTAACACTTTAAAAGATAAAAAAAAAATGCATCATTTAACAGGAAAGGCCTTGATGTTTTTGTGTCTTAATATACAGAAGATGAGGTTGGGTTTACTCTAAATTTCAATTCAATTGTACCTCCTTCCATTAACCCTTCCTAAATCACTCTCTTCTAGGTAAAGCACATATTGCCTGGCGCCATTAATACAAATCAACAATTATTAACTGTCTTTCCTACTTTTATCTTTGTTTTACTAGCTTAGGTTTGCAGAACTAATTTAAAAAAAAGGAAACCAGAAGAGACATTATTGATTAATAACACTAAGATTTTGCTTCTGATCCTAGAAACTTCATTCTCATTTTACTAATACTTGAAGTACAAAGAATCAGATGTTAGTAAACATATATTGAAGTCAGGTGCTATAAAATGTACGATTTTATTTGTTCAGAAAAATATACCCTATGAAAGTGAAAATATCCTAAATGTTTCCCACTCCCACTACACTCAGACAGACTAATTCAGATTTCAGGACAATCCATTTTTATACCCTAGGTCTGAAAAAGCAAAAGGTGCTTTCAATTGAGAAAACTGATACATTTATATAATGGTTAAATGAATTTAGTCCTTGGAAGGATGTGTACTAGTCATGAGCATCTCCCATGCAAGGATTTCAATTAAGTCTAGGACTGGCCTCCAGGCTTAGATTACTGCCAAGTAGGGACTGGTGTGCCAAATATGAGCACCTAGTCTAAAAAAGGAATAAAATCTTAGATCAGTCCCAGAATAAAGATATCCAACCTATACCAAAGGCAGAATTATATAACAGAAAAAAAGCAATAGACTGTGAGGAAACAGAGTAACAAAGCTTGTACCAGAAACTAGATGTGGAATTTAACCCATCATACTCCTTTCTTCATCTGTAAAATGACTAAAATACATGATCTTTGAAGTGTCTTTGAGCTATAGAATTCCATTTTAATAAAAAGTTCCAAATATATGTATACACACACATATGTATGTATATGTATATGTATGTATGTGTATATACATACACATACATACATATTCCAAACATGTCTAATAGCCTACTAAATGGAAAAAGTGAATTTCTAGTTAATAAAAGTAAAACAAGCTAGTACATAAAAGGCCTCTATATCTTCAAAATGAGAAGAGTAATAATGAATTATTTTGTAAATCACCTTACTAAGCAAAATTATTTTATAAATCATTCTTACTAAGCAACATTCACAAATTATACGGGATCCTAACAAAACAGTGGCAACAGAAATTTTAGAAAATTAATTTACCAAGAAATACTAGCACAATTAATTAATTTTGCTTTTTGCATCAAATTAAAAAGTAAGAACGAAAAGTATAACATATACAACAATTTTAAAACTAAAAAACTACAAAAATAAGAATTGAAATCCTCAACCAAAAAAATATTACACATTGGCAAACAATTACTCAAAAGTTTAAAACCTTCATTAAATGTTCTTAACATTAATAAAATCCTCATCCCTCATAATAGAATATTAATAATTAGTCACATAAGTAGCATTATGGAGAAAGGAGGATTTTGTTACCCTTTTTAGACCTTACATAACAGTTAAATGAATTTAGTCCTTCAAAGGATTTGTACTAGTCATGATCATCTACCACACAAGGGTTTCAATTAACTAAGTCTAGGAATGGTCTCTGGATTTAGATTACTGACACCTAGAGGCTGGTATCTCAGGATCAATAGTCATGGCAATGTCTAGTTTCCAGGAGTTGGATGATAACTCCCAGAACAGTCCCAAGGATCCTAGATAATTCCTAGAATCATAGTGATAGGCAGTCCTACTGAGGCTGTGCAGTGAAATAAGGGGTGACATAATGGTAACATTTACTACTCTTACACCAAATGACCATATTGCTAAAGTTAACCTGTGAGCTTAATGCTGGCAAGATGCATTCTTTGTCTGTTGCCCTATAAAGTAAGTACTGGTCAGTGAAGGGGCAACCCACTTGGGATTTGGGTAATACCTAGAGGAATGCATTTACCTGTCTCAACCAGCCCCCACTGAGGGTTGATGGGATTTGGGGAAGTGCACAAGATGTGCATGTCTCCACTGACCCCATCAAGACATAAGGAGAGTTGCCCCACCTTCTCATCTGCCTCTGCAAGAAGGATGATTGTAGAAATGCTGTAGGAGTTGGTGCTCCCATTATCAGCAACCCTCTGGAGAAGAACAGACTAGAATAAAGTAAGATTATTAAACCCTCTGAAGATGTCTTCCTTGCCTTCCTGTCTGACCAGATCAAGAATAAACCTGTTAGAGGCTGGAGTCCAAAAACTCCAGTGTCTCCTGTGTGTTATTTGTGACACATATAAGCAAAAAAAAAAAACAAAAAAACTTTTCTTTCTTTTTTTTTTTGAACTAAAGAAGTGTGGTTTTCCAAAGAGAAAAAAATAACCCAAAGATCTAGACTATAAACTGAGTGTAATTTCTTAAAACATAGGCCCTTACTGAACTTCAGGAAAGCATTCCTTAAAGACTTGTATACATATGAAATATTCTTAATTCTCCAAATGTGAACTTTACAGAATATAAACTCATTTATCTTGTATTTATGTCTTGACAGGTTTGTGAACCACAGAAAAAAATGATTTTTTTTGAGAAAAGCAATGCTGTTTTCCAAGCTTTTGTCCCTTACTACTTAATCTAGAGAAAGAATGAATAATCAGGATATTGCAATTATTTTCTAAGCAGAATACAACTGTATAAAAAAATAAAAAATTAGGAAACCTGTTTAAATAAACAGGCAAAAAATTTAATAAAAACAGAGAACTTCTATAAGAAAGTCAAAATTTATTTCCAATATATGACTAAATGGGAAAAAAAGAAACGTTAACAACTAAATAGAATTCTCCCCCTAAAAACTGATTTTTCAAGTGGATTTCAATATGACAGCTGGAAACCTGTCATTTAACCATTTAACCATGTTAAATATCAATCATGGCAACAAGAAAAAAATTAATTTAAAAAATTATTCATAAGGGATATTTTTGTATAAAAGTATGATAACAATGATTAAATGTTCTTTAATATTTAAATCAAGTGCTATTTATATGCATAAACCTGTTAGTCAGGAAACTGTCACTGATTACACATTAATAAATAACATTTACAAAGTTCATCATTAAATATAATAGAAATAATTTCTAAAAGCCAACATCTAAATTAAGTTACCAGCATAAAGAGGTTCAATTTTAATAGGTTTAATTTAGAATCATAAATCCTAACGGTTGGCTAACCATAAAGAAGTAGACTTCTTTGCAACCTCATCCAGTAGGGAAGAAAAAGGACACAAATTCGTTACAAAATAAAATACAACTGGGAATGACACTACAGAGAAGATCTAAACTTGCTAACAGCTTTGTACAATTTAGGGAGGAACAGAGTGAGAGGAAAAGAATATTTGCTTGAAGTGAAAAACTCTCCAAAAAATTCCTGAAAGACCAATGTTTTGCTTATCTTTTCAAGATAACCATCTTCTCTCTGATTTATTCAGGTTGCCTTCTGCTTTCAGTGATTCTATTTAAAGCAGGATTGAAGGCAGACTTAAAGGGCAGTATGGTAGAGTAAAAAATCCCTAGCTTCAAATCAAGAGAGATCTGAGTTTGATTCTTGGCTCTAATATTTACTACCTGTGGACTATGAATCTTTTCTTATCTGTGAAACAGACATACTGAAGATTTACACCATATATCTCACAATGAAATTGTGAAGAAATTTCCTTGAAAACTTGAAAGCACTAACTACTACTGTCTATAGACTCCCTTTGGCAACCACACTGGAAGAGCATGGTGACATGGCATTTTTTATAACTACCTATAAAGTAGGTAGTCTCTATTTTCTAACTTCTGCCCGCTGCCCAAGGAAAACACATAATCTCAAGCAGTGTGAATGCCCTATGTGGTTGGTTTAAAAAGGAAAGAAAAGATGCAAGATTTCTCAAAAATACCCAAATTCTAATACAAAATGACCCCAAGAAGTAGCTAATTCAAACCAACTCACTTGTCTTTAAGAGAGGGACTGCTGATTCCAGAACAGAGATGCAGAACTGGGGAAGACTAAGTTGCTGGAATTGTAGCTCCAATGTATCCTCAATTTCTAGCTCTCGCAGATCAGTCTGTGCCACATCCAAAGGTGAATGTAAGGAAGGTCTAGGAACTGTACTACTTTCACTGTAGAACCAACAATAAACACCAAAAATGAACTTCAGCAATTCAGTTAGTAAATATTTATTAAGTGCCTACTACACAGCATTGTCCTAGGCACTACAAATTAAAAGATAAAATAAGATATAGTCTCCTGTTGCAATCTAATAGAAGAAGATAAAAAACAAAGAGCTATAATAAAAGGAAGAAAATGATCCATGTAAAGAGGAGACTGAGGACTATTAATAGCTGGATAAGAGAGATATTCCTTGCAGTTAGTGGGCACTGTTGGGGGTAGGAGGGAGAATCAGAGAGGGCTTCACAGAAGGTGGCACCTGAATTTAACTTTGAAGAAAGAGAAGGCTTTCAATATGTGACTGTCGGGAAGCCTAATTCATGCATGAGGGAACAGCTTGGATAGAGAAGAAGGTAAGACAAGAAAGAAGAGAGAGTAACCTAGCATGGCTAGAATAGAATACAAGAGGAGGCATTATGTGAAGGTTAGAAAAATAAAAATGGAGTTAGATCATGAAGGTCCTGAAAACCGGGAAAAAATGTACACCCAATTCAGAAGGCAGAGGAAGTAACCAAAAGTTTTTGAATAAGAGTAACATGATGTAACACCAAGCACAGCAGCACATTTTGAAGCTGATGCTGTGAATCTATAGGGTCAAATCGCACAGTATAATAAATACTCTATTTATTCAATACTGAAACTTATTCAAAAAACTAAAGCAAAACATTCACAATCCAAAACAGCATAGCAACTTATTACCAAGGTGACCACATGGTCTTAAACAAAAAATATCATTCAGTATATAACATAGATCATCATTAAGTATATAACACAGCATGCCCCCCACCTTATACTTGTTTATACAATCAGGGGGTCCAAGGCCAGGGTCTTCCTTAGCACAACACATACCCAGGGGTAGCAAAGAATATCACACACTCCACCCCTAGCCTAGGTCACAACAGGTTACAATTTCCTCAATCAAAATAAGTCTTCTTGGGGGTATGTCTTTTCCACACTGCTATTGCAGGCTCCCACCTGGAACTCTCAGATGAAACACACTCCACCCCCTGAGTCCCAAACCATCCCACGGGGACATGGCAGAAAAGCACTATCAATATCCTGCCTTGCTGCAAAACTTCCATCTTGACTCAGGGTCAAGTCCCAAGCTCTGTGGTTCTTCCTCCTGTAGGTCTATAGGTCAACTGATCCTGGCTCCTGCCTGGATCCTGATACAGAAGGCTTTCTGCTCCTGCTCCAAGACTTAACTCCCAGGGACTACTCCATTCCAAGCTCTTCCAGCTCCTGCCTGACAACAGGCTCCAGGGGCCTCTGCCCCCGGCTTCTGTCTCTGGGAAAACAAAGCTTAATTGGGCAACAACAATATTTACACACATTATCAGCACCCCCATCTCAATTCACTTTTGAAGCCTAGAGGCTCTTTAATAACAGTTTTTAAAAGGAGTTAAGCTAAGCCTCCTTCCTGTGGGCAGGTCTCTGCCATTCCACTAGATTCACTTTCATAGCCAGGAGGCTCCTTTCCTGCCTGCTGCAGTTGCTAGCCTTCTCATGCTCAGTATTCATTTTCCTCTTCATCTTCATTGTCTCTTCTCTTCATTTTGTTCTTCTGGGTTCACATGTATGGGGGGAGAGGGAGCATCTTATTAATGGTTCATCAGAGTCTCATCCAGAACTCATTCATAGTTCTCAGGAGTGAGCTCCAAGGCAATATCAATCTTTCAGCTTATATATAGCTTTACTCAATACCTGATTGGCTGAGCCCATGTGGGTAGGCAGCCCAGTGTATTATCTGACAGGCTCAGTGCAGAGAACCTATGAGTATAGCACCAACTCAGCATCACATTGGCTCAGTGCCCAAAGGCATAAGAGCCAGAACCTTAACACTAACCTGAAAGGAGATCCTTCAAGATGTTTACAGTTTAGACTGAGGCTAAGAAAGTGAATTTCAAAAGAAAAGTAACAAAAATTCCCACCTTGCTTGCAGTTACACATGATCAAGATGGTACATCAGAAAACCCAGAAAGCAATGAAGGATGGATTGGAAGACAAACTAGGACCAAAACAACGGATGAAAGTTCATTATAATGAACCAGGTAAGAGTAATATAGTCCTGAACTAAGGTGGCAGAGAAGGAATAAAAATGAGGAAACAGGTGAGAAATACTATGAAAGTTCCTCTCAGTAAAGGCATGAGGGTATACTACTGGAGAACAGTATATACACTGTCAGATACTGTAACTGAGTGCAGTGTTTTTGTTTAACTATTTTTCTTTGTTACAATTTGGAGGGGACAGACAAAAGGGGCTATACTCTATAAATGACCATAGTATAAAAGCGAAAGTCAGGAATAAAGCCTATTTTTTTTAAGTGGAAGGGAGGAGATACATATAGGGGAAAATCTAGTGCTATGAAAAACAAAGAAGATAAATAAAAATCCATTTTTTAAAATGCCTTGCAGGTAGAACTGACAGAACTTGTTAATCAACTGCAGGTGACAGAGTGAAGGAAAAGAAAAGTCCAAGTTATATATCTGGGTAACTAAGACACTTATGACGTAATAGTTTCTGGGTTCATGTTCAGTTTTAAGCATGTTCAGTCTGAAGTGCCAGTCAGACATCTGGATGGATATATATGGTAGGCAAATGGAAATATAAAATCATATCTGTGGAGAGAATTTGGAGATAGAAATATATGCTTGTCCTCAGAAGAAATTTACTACATATTTATAACTCTGCTTATAGGAAGTGTCACATTGCCCACATTTAGATTTCTTCTTGCCAAAATCCTAAGCAAATTAGATCCCTAAACAAATATATATGATTGAATTCTATAAAAATGGCTCAAAATCATAACTGAAGCAAAAAATTCATTTGTAATTTGTTCTCCCAATGGGTTTGGAACCATGTAACACATTTCTGAAGCAGTAAGAAACTCTTATCGTTGATCACACGGCTCAATTTTATAGAAAAACAAAACCAACAGATCTGCATAGTCCTACAATTAACTTAGAAATTTCAGAGATAAGTCATGGAGCAACTAGGGCAGTGAAGAGAACACCAGTCTTGGAGTCAAAAGGACCTGAGTTCAAATGTGACCTCAGATGCTTACTAGCTGTATGACCCTATGAAAGTCACTTAACCCCATTTGTCTCAAAAAAAAAAATAGGTAAGTCACATAATCTAGTAGTCTTTAAATGATTCTAACAAAATGTTTCCAATACTTATTTATTCTCTCTCATAACATCAATTTTTTTTTTTCATTTATAACTTGGCCAACTCTATCTGGAAAAGAATGTTAACAAAGGAAAAGAGCAGAGATCTAATGTAATTAATATACTTCATCAAAATAAAATTTTAATAAGCCTTGCAAAATACATCATTCCAAAGAAATCAGTAAGCTTTACTCATTAAAATAATACTTAATGGGAAAGGCTTTTTCATAACAGGAAGAAGTCCTAAGATACCAAGCTTTCCTGGGAGGAGGGAAACTATCAATAAATATTTAGCATGAAGAATTAATAACAAGGAAACTCCCTAGTCCACTGAAACATACATACATACATACATACACACACACACACACACACACACACACACACACGTTAGAAGACTAAGAGAAGGGAAAAAAATCTAATTGAAACTTTCTCTGTTTCATAGGAAAAAACTTCACATCCCTGGTTGATAACTATAATCACCTGATATACTGTAATGACTATATGAGGATAGAATATAATTTCTTTTGAAGGGATAAGGACTGGACCAGTTTCATTGGTATAAGGAACTCTCAGATGAGGAAATTGCTCCTACCAATTCAGTTCAGCACCTTTTCACAATTTATAGGCATAGAGACTTTCCTGGAACACAAGAGGTTAAGTGATGTGTCAAGGATAACACACAATTAGTATCTGTCAGAGGCAGCACTTGAATCCAAGCCTTTATGTTCCTTGGCCTGCTCTCTATCCACTATGCCATGTTGCCTCTCAAATACAAAGATAAACATAAAATACTTCTAAACTAAGGATAAGGCATATATCAACACTTACCACTGCATATCCAGATTAACTTTATTTTTAAACACATTCAACATAGGAAAAACTAGAGTTAAATGAAAAGTAAATCAAGAAGGAACTAATTCACTTTTTAAAATTTTTTTCTTGGTGACAGAATTCACAAAGGATTCTTCAGCTAATATATGTCTTTAATGCATTTAAAATGTTGGCATTTACAAAAAAATTAATACATTTTTCACAAACACATCTAATGTTTAAAGCTAGGTCTATATATCTAAACTACTTCAAAGAGAAGATGACAGAAACGCTTCTTTCCTAACACATAAACAGAAACCAAGATGCAGTGAGAAGAAGTGGCAATGGTTTTGTAATTAAGAAATACAGGATTCAAGTCCCATCTCAGATATTTCTTAAATACATCACCATCAGTAAATCACTTAACCCCCATGTGCTTCAGCTTACTTCCTAGGACTTATCAACCAAGTCCAAAAGGCTTATAATCAGCTTTGGTGAAGGAAGTTCCCATATCAGAAACTTATTTACACTAGAATGAAAACTTCTTTGAAGTAGGGATTGTTTCTTTTTTTCATTCTTTATACTTGTTTCCCTAGTGCCTAGCATAGTGTCTAGCACACAGAAGGTGCTCCATAAGTATTTCTTGATTGGCTGATAAAAATCACAGATCCTTCATATAGCCCCATTATAATATAAACAACAACAGCAAAAAAAAAAAAACAAAAAACCAACAGGTTCTGTTAAGATAATTTCACTAATTTATCCACTTTCATTAAGGTCACCTGGAAGACACTGTATCCCAATCCTGACCATCTCCTCTGGGACGCAAGCCTATGTGTCCAACCACTGAAGGTCGAGGGCTACTGCTTCCTGGAGAAGTATTCTGGGAATGATGGGCACCTCTCGTTTCACGGCTATAGGACAAGGAAGAATTCTGGGAAACTGTGTCTGATAGAATAAAAAATAAGAAAATTATTAGTTATGTATGAATTAGCCAAACTCATTAGAAGTATTTACATATAATTCTTCTAAGCAATTTTAAAACCTTAGATTTGTGCCACCTGTATACAGTCATAGGCTGAGGCATCAGAATGTGGTACAAAGAACACTGAATTAGAACATACAGAAGCATGCATTCAAATGTTAAGCCCAACACTTAGTAGTTGTGTGACCATGGGCAAGTAAGTTAACCTCTGGGCATCAACTTCTTCATTTGTAAAAGAATCTATGCTACCTGCAGCACCAACCTCAAAGGGTTATTGAAAGGAAAAAAGAAGTAACACATATGAAGTACTTTGTAAACCTGAAATAAAGAACTGTAAAAATGTCAACTATTACATAAACATAAAATGTGGAAGCTGGAGAAGACCTAAGACAGACACTGAGCCCAGATGAGTTACAATGCTAATGTCACAAATACAAGCATTAAATATCAAGGCAGAAATTTTAACCAAGGCCCCCAGATTTTAAATCTACTATATCAATATATCTCTATTAATATGGCATTAATTTAGAGTTATGCCTGGCAGAGAAGTAATTTTCATACTGGATGCCTTAAAATGAGTATTTGAAACTCCCCAGTCAATATAATTTACCTTTAACATTAACTAAGTAGGTTAATTCAGTCCTGGTGAAAAAACTGATTCCAAGTTATCTGTTGGCTAGGTCAAAACTATAAATATTTCCCTAAAAGGGTACTAAGTACTTAGAAACTCCTATCTTCAATCAGTCATTTGCTGTAAATGGTATTAATCATACATCCAGAACTACAAATCAAGGACTACTTAAACCTTCTCAGTTTTGTGAAAAAGCACCTTCAAATGGCTTTTCCATTTGGTGAATTATTTTTTGATAATTTGTAATGATGCAGCAACTGTGGTTGCGTAAACTTCCAAGTACAAAGGCATCACTCAGAAAACTCTCAGTGAAAAAGTAAATTAGCTGTGAAGTGTTATGACAAAGTAAC
The DNA here is from genome assembly GCA_023548195.1 of Bettongia penicillata ogilbyi. Taxonomy (NCBI): domain Eukaryota; kingdom Metazoa; phylum Chordata; class Mammalia; order Diprotodontia; family Potoroidae; genus Bettongia; species Bettongia penicillata. The sequence continues at coordinate 1,106,696 of JAJHZJ010000183.1, forward strand.
ACCAAATTATTAAGATATTCTTCTTTCAACTAACATTGGAAGATCTTTATAACTCAGAAATCACAAGTCACAAAGACTATTTTGATATCCTAATAGCAGTTATTCTATGATATCATTAGACAGTGCTTCTCCCTGAGCAGATTATCATGGATAGAATTTGATCTTTGGTTAAAGTTCCTCTCAGCTGTAAGCATATATGCATTTTTTTTAAAGTTACATTCATATTCTCCTAGCCAAATCAAAATTTTCACTTATACAAAGCATGCACGCAACTAATTTGAAGCAATACTATGCTGAAACACAAACAGAGCAATATTTGATATTAACAAAATGCCTCAGAGCTCACAGGAATTCCTCACAGGAATCTGAGAGATAATTTAGTACAACATTGTCATTTCACAGAAGAGTAAACAGAAGGCCCAGAGCAGTGACAGTATTTGCTCAAAGTCAAAAAATATGTACACTCTATGAAGGCAATTGATATTTCTTCAGAGACCATGAACTTCTACAATAATGCCCTGGGGTAGATTTCTACACATGGCAGTCTCTATTCTGTTTCCTCCTACTAAGATTCTTGACCTTCTTTTGACACCATTCTTAAGAACCAGCTTCTACTGTTACTCAAGTGATTATAACCTGCTTTCCCCAACTGCTATAATCATAACAACCAGGGGAAGATTTCCCTGCCAGTACCCCTTCTCTCAAATCAAGCTGAACTTATGAAAATATGATTGACTTAAGGTTTCTTCCTTCTCATTTAATATTTTCTGGTCAATGAAGCAAATTTTTAGCCAAGGCTAAGGTAACACTAGCTTCTAGGGACTTTGTTTTTTAAGAAACCAATAAACTTGTTCTGCAAAACCTTAAAGGATTTGACATCATGCCGAAAATGAATAGAAGTTTCTTAAAATGAATATCAACATTAATTACATATAATTTCTTTTATATGTTAAAATCACTTTCTTCCTGTGATAACATCTTTGAAGTCGAAATGGAAAGCCATTGAGAAAAAAGTTAGTATAAAACTATTCAATATGTTCTCAAAAGCAGTCACTTCACCCTTTAGCACAGGAGTCTTAAAGGCAAATCACTCTAATTTTTTAAAAAAGGCATCAATAAAACTGCTTTTAAAGGATACTGGACTAGATGGCCTCTAAAATCCTTTTAAAATCTAAAAAATCTAAGATTCCACAACATAAATCCAAGTAAAGCCACAAACTTCTTCCTTTTAAATCAGGTGTAGTAATCTTTTCACATTACTGGACATTTAACATACTACAAAAAACAAGGAAATAAAAGTTTGGTGAGCAAGAAAATGAAAATAAACGTTTTATTCCCTTTTCACCAATAATATTAAGCCACTGTTTCATCAGCATTCAACCTTGAACTAAATCACAAAATTAATATCAAGTAGAAAAAAAATATAAGAAATATACAAGAAATACAACTATGAACATTAACTCCCAAGAACACTTGGTTACATTATTATCATCCGTATAAGAAAGGAAAAATGTAAATACTTGGAGAAAAAAATATCTGGAAATAGTTCTATTATTTATATGCAGTCTGCGCTTTTTAAATATAAGAGTCTATGTGGGGAAGAGAATGGGTTTTATATTGTTAAGTTATACAAGCTCTATTCTATAGCATTATACACTGGAGACTTTTTCCACTATAGTTGTATATATATAGCCAGTCTAAGGAAAGAAAGAAATAAAAAGACCTTGTTTAAAAGAGAAAAATCCTGGATCTCTGTGAAAGTTAAGTCTGTTTCTCAGATATATGCACAACTGCTGCAGACATGACACTGCTTTTAATGCTAGGTGTGGCTGTTCATCTCTTCCAAATGCCAGATTCAACAGAGACAACAGACTCTGAAATAAATAACAATAAAAATTATCATAAGAACCATACATCTGACTTTTCTGCAAATAATGACAGAAGTTAAATGTGTACAGATTTTTGTAGGCTGAGTGAGGGCCCTCCATCAAAAGGATAAATAAATTTATAAATATTATAAAGGAATAGGAACCAAAAGGCTAAAAATTATTTAGCATAGAAATATTATTCTAGCTCACATTTAGATAGTAGTTTAGAGCCTACAAAGGGCTATCCTCACATTTTCTTTGTAAGACAGGTAACACAAGTATTATTATCTCCTATCTGACAAATGAGAGAGTTAAAATTCAGAGACATTAAGTGACTTGTATAAAGTAATATGGTTAATCAGCAGCAGAGGTGACATTTGAGCCTAGATTTTCTAGATTCCAGTCCAGTACTGTTTCCACCAGGCTAAAATAGTGAACTTGAATGAAAAGTAAGAGTCAAAGCTTGCTAACAGCGAAATCTATATGAAAAAAGGACTAAGAAGGAGAAAACTGAAGTTAGAGGAAGGATCTTTAGATGAGAGGGTAAGAGAATAAGTTAAAAGGGGGATATTTCAAGGGTCTTGAGATTTAGGGGAATAGGAGGATGAGGGAGGGAGCTTTAGACAGGAGGAGGACAGAAGTGGTCAAAAGGATTTAGGGAATGTGAGGATAAGGGAGGGACTACTGGCGTGGGGGTAGGATAAGAAGCAGGAGGGCAAGTAGCACATAGAAGTAAAGTAGCTAAGGGAGTAAAATAAAGTGAAGTAAAGTAGTACAGGAGTTAGGAGAGATGGGGAGAAAGATGCACAAACATAAAAACAAGATTAGGAGTAGAATCTCTTAGGGAAAGTATATATTTGTGTGTGTGTGTGTGTGTGTGTGTGTGTGTGTGTGTGTGTGTATCAATACCTATATATAAATATAACCATGCTTAATTGTAGCCTTGGGGTGGTGGGTAAGGAGGAGGAAGGGGAAAAAAAAAAAGTACAAAATGTAAAAGAGAAAACAAAAGAAAACCTACAAGGAAGCAAAGACAAGATGGACAGCTTTCAACATAATATAGAGTATTTAACATATAGGCTTTCTTGAAATAAGTTATTAGTATATATTCTGAATCCTCTCCTATGTTCTGCTGTGTATATTTTTTTTATTTTATATTTAAGTTTACAATTTTTTTCTGACTATATACTTGTTTTAGTATTTGTCTAAAATTTTTAAAAAAGGAAAAATCTGAAGGTTTCCTAAGATAGAATACTTGAATTAAACAGGATAAAGTCTTCATCTTCTAAAGATGTAGTAAGCCCTTTTGCCCTCTCTAGTTCTACATTATTTAATTGACCTGGCTTTCAGATATTGAAAGAATTCACGATCAACTCATCTTCCATTGCCTTCACCTACCAATACTGAAAAACTGAGGCCAAGATGGCGGAGTACAAGGATGCACGTTTACGAGCTCCAACCCACAGCCCATAGAATTAATGCAAAAAGAGACCCCCATAACTTCTGGGTCAATACAAGGTGTGCAGAAACGGAGTGGAAGAGATTTCCTTTCCAGGGAGCCCTGGAGACCCGTCCCCAGGGTCCGTCGCACCCCGGAAAGTGGACCCCACCCCCAGCGCTGCCCTGGCCGCGGCCCAGAAAAGCTGATCCGAGCAGGCTTCAGAGACGAAAGCTCCGGCAGCCGGGAAAGTCCCTCCGCCCACAGAAGCTACAGGTCAGTGAGAGAGAAGGCCGGGCTGGAGGAGGGGAGCGGGGCCTTCCGCGACTCGGGCCCCCTCGGGAGAAAGCAGCGGCGGCAGAGACGGGGGCAGGAAGTGGCAGAGGCAGAGGTGTGGGCGGTGGCTGAGGCGGCAGCGGCCCGGGACTCAGGAATCCCCCAGCAGCAGGCAGGATCTTCATTACGGAAGGTTCCTGCATAAAGCCCCTGAGGGAACTGAGCCTGGGAGGCGGCCCTGCCCCCACCCCAGCACCTGAACTAAAGCTCACTGATTGACAGCCAGCAGGAGGAAAGCCCATTTAAATCTCAGAGGCCAAGCACTAGCTGGGCGGATCCAGGCGGGGGTGGAAAGGAATCTCAGAAGTCAAGTAACTGGTTGGGAAAATGCCTAGAAAAGGGAAGAAAAATAAGACTATAAAGAGTTTTTTCAAACAGATGCAAATGATCCCGACTTTCGGATCTGATGATGATGAGGACATATTCTTGCCGTCAGGGAAAGACGTGGAGGGCGGGGCCTCGGTTCCCCAGACATCCCAGGGGGATGTCGGATGGGCTCAGGCCTTGGAAGAGCTCAAAAAGGATTTTGAAAAGCAAATTAGACAGGTGGAGGAAAAACTGGGAAGAGAAATCACAGAGATGCAAGAAAAGTATGATAAACGGGTAAATACCTTGGTAAAGGAGACCCAAAAAAATGCTGAGGAAATTAACACCTTGAAAAATAGGCTCACTCAATTGGCAAAGGAGGTTCAAAAAGCCAATGAGGAGAAGAATGCTTTCAAAAGCAGAATGAGCCAAATGGAAAAAGAGGCTCAAAAGCTCACTGAATTTAATAGTTCTCTCAAAATTAGAATGGAACAGATGGAGTCTAATGACTTTACGAGAAACCAAGAAATCACCAAACAAAACCAAAAGAACGAAAAAATGGAAGAGAATGTGAAATATCTCATGGGAAAAACAACTGACCTGGAAAATAGATCTAGGAGAGACAATTTAAAAATTAAGGGACCAACCAATAGAAGAACATAAAAACCAGGCTCCATGAGAGACAAGAACAGATTAAACAATGATAAAGGATTGCCTTAGGTAACTAGATAAAGTGAAGTACAATCTGATGGTGGATGGATGGCCTAGACCACCTTTTGGTATCTCTTCTATTCTTATAATTCTTTTCTGATGAGCGTAGTACAAAAACACTCCACTGGGTAATTAGTGAACTTCAGCAGGTTATAAAGTTTTGTCTATGACACTTAAGAGTATTTCCTTTTGCTATGTGCCTCATACAAAATTACATATGTTTATATGTACATTTACTGTACAACCACAGTTGTTTCAAGTGCAGTGTTGTAGAATACCATGAGATGAGGACTTGGGAGATCTGATTTTTCTCCTTGACTTGGCCACTTTCTAGCTGTATGATGGGCAAATTCCTTCATTTCACCAGCCTTCTTTCTTTCCCTTTAAAAGGAGGTTGCTGACATGACTAAAGTGGAAATATGTGTAATATGATTGCATGTGTATAACCTATATCAGATAGCTTGCCACCTTGAGGAGGGAGAAAAAAAATTGAAACTCAAAATCTTATAAAGGTATGTTCAAAACTATATATAACATAATTGAAACAAAATACTATTGAGAAAAATCACAATAAAAATACTTGTTAACTGATAAAAAAAAAAAAAAAAAATTAAGGGACTACCTGAAACTCATGATCAAAAAAAGAGCCTAGACATCATCTTCCATGAAATTATCAAGGAAAACTGCCCTGACATTCTAGAACCAGAGGGCAAAATAAGTATTGAAAGAATCCATCAATCACCACCTGAAAGAGATCCAAAAAGAGAAACTCCTAGGAACATTGTGGCCAAATTCCAGAACTCCCAGCTCAAGGAAAAAATCTTACAAGCAGCTAGAAAGAAACAATTCCAGTACTGTGGAAATACAATCAGGATAACCCAAGATCTAGCAGCTTCTACATTAAGGGATCGAAGGGCATGGAATAGGATATTCCAGAAGGCAAAGGAACTAGGACTCAAACCAAGAATCACCTACCCAGCTAAACTGAGTATAATACTTCAAGGGAAAATAGGGTCTTTCAATGAAACAGAGGACTTTCAATCATTCTTAATGAAAAGACCAGAGCTGAAAAGAAAATTTGACTTTCAAACACAAGAATGCAAAGAAGCATGAAAAAGTAAACAGCAAAGAGAAGTCAGAAGGGACTTACCATAAGTGAACTGTTTACATTCCTACATGGAAAGACAATATTTCTAACTCTTAAAACTTTTCAGTATCTGGGTAGTTGGTGGAACCACACATACACATGTACACGCATGCACACACATACACACACACACAGAGACAGAGAGCACAGAGTGAATTGAATAGGATGGGACCATATCTTAAAAGAAATTAAGGTAAATGGTGAGAGAGATGTAGTGGGAGGAGAGAGGGTGAAATGGAATGGGTTAAATTATATCTCATTCAAGAGAAGCAGGAGACTATTTAGTGGAGGGAAAAAAGAGGAGAGCTGAGAAAAAAACAAGAAGTTTACCCTCATCACATTCGACTAAAGGAAGGAATAAAATGCACACTCATTTTGGTATGAAAACCTATCTTACAATACAGGAAAGTGGGGGAGAAGGAGATAAGCAAGGGGGGGCGGGATGATGGAAGGGAGGGCAATGGGAGGAGGGAGCAATTTGAAGTCAACTCTTGGGGAGGGACAGGATCAAAAGACAGAAGAGAAACAATGAGGGACAGGTAAGGAGGGATGGTAATCCAGTTAGTCTTACACAACACAACTATCAGGGAGGTCATTTGCAAAACTACACAGATATGGCCTATATTGAATTGCCTGCCGTGCCAAAAGGAATGGGTGGGGAGGGAGGGATGGGGAGAATTTGGAACTCAAAGTTTTAGGAACAACTGTTTAGTATTGTTGTTGCAACTAGGAAAGAAGACATACAGTTAATGAGGAATAGAAAGTCATCTGGCCCTACAGGAGAAAAGAGAAGATGGAAACAAGAGAAGGGAGGGATGACAGAAGAGAGGGCAAATTGGAGATAGGGAAAATTAGATTGCTTGGGGTATTGGGGTGGGGGGAGGGGAGAAAATTTGGAACCCAAAAATTTGTGAAAATGAATGCAAAAAATTAAATAAATAAATAAAATTTTTAAAAAAAAGAAAAAAAAAAGAAAAACTGAACATGAAATGTTTTGTTTCATTTTAATCCCAGGGAAATTATTATTTATGACCTTTCAACCCCATAACTCTGATCATGCAATGTTAACTAATTATTCCCAAATTGAATGCTATAGCATTTCTGGATGCACATGAAAACGTACCATGGGTTTTATGGGCCATAATTCTCTGCCCAGGGTCCCTTATACCCTTCAAAGTAAGATAGAAGCAATTTAAAAGGACAATTCAATTCAAAAATCATTTATTAAGATCTTACTATATACAATTGGCAACTAGGTAGTTCAGTGGATACAGCACTGGACTTGGAAACAGAAGACTCATCTTCATAAGTTCAAATCTAGCCTCAGATACTAGTTGCATGATCCTGAGCAAGTCACTTAAACCTGTTTGCCTCAGTTTCTTAGCTGGAAAATGAGCTGGAAAAGGAAATGGCAAACCATTCCAGGATAATTGCTAAGAAAACCCCAAATGGAGTCACAAAGAGTCAGACAGAACTGAAACGACTCAACAACAACAATATATAAGGCACTACGCTAACCGAGGTTGCACACACAAAAGTAGAAAAACAGTGCTTGGTCCCAAGAGCTCAAATTGTGAGAAACAACATGAAAGTATGTAAGTAAATATGAGGAATATGAGGAGACAACACATTAAAATCTAGGGGGATCAAGAAAGGATTCCCATGGGAGGTGGTACCTGAACTGCCTCATTTTTTTTTTATTTTTTTAAATTTAATTTAATTATTATTTTTTTAATGTTCTACAATCACTACCATAAAATTAAGATTTTATCCCTCCTACACCTACCTTCACTAGCCCCCTCCCTCCCCACAACAGCATACAATTATGTATAGGTTCTACACATACTTTCCTATTGAGTATGTTCTATGCTATGTAGTCAAACTATGCTAAGGGTTAAGACAGAAGGGAATACATTCCAGCAAAGGAATTTATTGTATATCCAGACTATACAAAAGCCAAGTTCAAAGAACAGAAACTCTAGTTTGGCTAGAATACCGACTATATCCAGGGTAGCCATTTGAAGTAAGTTTGGGAAAGGTAGACTGAAGTCAGATTGTGAAGGGCAACCTGAGGATTCTGTATTTCATTTTAGAAGCAATAGGGAGAGTCATTGAACTTCACTGAGTAGAGGAATAACATGATCAGAATTGAGCTTTAAGAATATTATTTGGGGGGTGGAGCCAAGATGGCGGAGTAGAAAGACTCACGTATGCTAGCTCCGAACCCACAGCCCATATATTTCCTGCAAAAAGAACTCCCCACAAATTCTGGAGCACTACAAGGCACGCAGAAACACAGTGGAAAAGATCTCCGTTCCAGAGAGCCCTGGAGAGCCGTCCCCAAAGGTCCATCATGCTCCGGACAGCGGAGTCCACCCCTGTGCTGCCCTGGCTGCATGGCCACAGAGGAGCAGATCGGAGCAGGCTTCAGGGACAGAACCTCCGGCGGCCGGGAAGGTCCCTCCACCTCAGTGAGAGAGACTTCTGGGCTGGCCGAGGGGGAAGCGGGGTGTCTCCGTGGCTCGGGCCGCCTTGGGAGGCAGCGGCAGAGGCAGCGGTAGAGCAGCAGGCAGAAATTCAGGGCCATTACCGAAGGTCTCTGCATAAACCCCCTGAGGGAACTGAGCCTGGGAGGCGGCCCTGCCCCCACCCAAGCACCAGAACTTAAGCTCACATTGAATAGCAGCTGCGCCTGCCACAGAAAGCCCATTTGAATCTCAGACCCCACGCACTAGCTGGGCGGATCTAGGCGGGGGTGGACAGGAATCTCAGAAGTCAAGTAACTGGCTGGGAAAATGCCCAGAAAAGGGAAGAAAAATAAGACTATAGAAAGCTACTTTGATGGGGTACAGATGTTCCCACCTTTCAATTCTGATAACAAGGAACAATTCTTACCATCAGGGAAAGACGTGGAAGTCGGGCCTCTGTATCCCAGACATCCCAGGTGGATGTCCGGTGGACTCAGGCCATGGAAGAGCTCAAAAAGGATTTTGAAAAGCAAGTTAGACAGGTGGAGGAAAAACTGGGAAGAGAAATGAGAGAGATGCAAGAAAAGCGTGAAAAACGGGTCAATACTTTGGTAAAGGAGACCCAAAAAAATGCTGAAGAAAATAACACCTTGAAAAATAGGCTCACTCAATTGGTAAAAGAGGTTCAAAAAGTCAATGAGGAGAAGAATGCTTTCAAAAGCAAAATTAGCCAAATGGAAAAAGAGGTTCAAAAGCTCACTGAAGATAATAGTTCTCTTAAAATTAGAATGGAACAGATGGAGTCTAATGACTTTCTGAGAAACCAAGAAATCACCAAACAAAACCTAAAGAATGAAAAAATGGAAAAGAATGTGAAATATCTCATGGGAAAAACAACTGACCTGGAAAATAGATCCAGGAGAGACAATTTAAAAATTATGGGACTACCTGAAGCCATGATCAAAAAAAGAGCCTAGACATCATCTTTCATGAAATTATCAAGGAAAAATGCCCTGATATTCTACAACCCACAGGGCAAAATAAGTATTGAAGGAATCCATCGATCACCGCCTGAAAGAGATCCAAAAAGAGAAACTCCTAGGAACATTGTGGCCAAAATCCAGAATGCCCAGGTGAATAAAGAATTGAAATTCTTATATAAAATAAGTTCACTCTAATTGATATGAGGACTAGGAACTGAAATGCAGGCCCCTGAGAATTTAACCGCTCTGTGAACTTTATGACTTGGCTCAAGCTAACAGACCTAGATAGTGATTCTAGGAACTAGCCCCTCCTGGAATGGTTTATGCGAGGGGATCTGGCTACTCCCCTCCTGCATAATCTTGTCGAAACATCAAAGAGCAGTCTGTTTCTTTCACCTAGCCATAACACTCCACTCAAATAGTTGATTGACTTATTTCCCACTTTAAGTCACGTATGCAGAATCTTATTGCTAAGACTAGTTGGCTGAGTGCCTTCTTTGTTTAAAGACCTATATTAGCTAGCAAGTCTCAGAGCCTCTTTGGAATCTCACCCATGGAGATGACGATCTGCCTGGGACCTTCCCGTTCGGGACTCAAAGGCTGTGAACCGGGATTCCCCAGCCATGATTGTTAGAGTTGGTGCTCCCCCGAATTGGTGATGTTTTCTATTGTGTATACTTCTTGTTATTTGTGGTATTTGGTGTCTTTGTAAGCAACCTATGCAGTTTGTGGGATGATGACCTGGCATTTGGAGCCCTGCCTTCTCCCACATTCTTCTAACCGTTGTAGTTTCCTTTTTACTCTGGCAGGGTGATGATTTTTACTTTTTCCCCTGATACAGATGTTGTTCAGAATTTAGCATGGGTACCCAAAATGGTATCTCTCCCTCAGATTTCTCTATCTTTACAACCTTTCTCAAAGTGCTACTCGTTATTTTAATAGTTTAGCTATTCCCATATTATTATTATCCATTTTCTTAGTATTATATAATTGTACATAATTAAATTTTACTTTTATTTTTAACTGCTGTGTCCGAGTGTCATTTACAGGAGCGAATCCGAACCATAATAAATTCTCAAAACACCAGGTCAAGGAGAAAATATTGCAAGCAGCTAGAAAGAAACAATTCCAGTATTGTGGAAATACAATCAGGATAACTCAAGATCTAGCAGCTTCTACATTAAGGGATCGAAGGGCGTGGAATAGGACATTCCAGAAGTCAAAGGAACTAGGACTCAAACCAAGAATCACCTACCCAGCAAAACTAAGTATAATACTTCAGGGGAAAATATGGTCTTTCAATGAAACAGAGGACTTTCAAGCATTCTTGATGAAAAGACCAGAGCTGAAAAGAAAATATGACTTTCAAACACAAGAATGAGAAGAAGCATGAAAAAGTAAACAGCAAAGAGAAGTCATAAGGGACTTACCATAAGTGAACTGTTTACATTCCTACATCGAAAGACAATATTTGTAACTCTTAAAACTTTTCAGTATCTGGGTAGTTGGTGGGACCACACACACATACACATGTATATGCATGCATGCACACACACATACACACATGCACGCACACACAGAGACAGAGAGCAGAGAGTGAATTGAATAGGATGGGACCATATCTTAAAAGAAATTAAGGTAAATGGTGAGAGAGATGTAGTGGGAGGAGAGAGGGTGAAATGGAATGGGTTAAATTATATCTCATTCAAGAGGCAAGCAGGAGACTTTTTAGTGGAGGGAAAAAGAGGAGAGCTGAGAAAAATACAAGAAGTTTACCCTCATCACATTTGACTAAAGGAAGGAATAAAATGCACACTCATTTTGGTATGAAAACCTATCTTACAATACAGGAAAGTGGGGGAGAAGGAGATAAGCAAGGGGGGGCAGGATGATGGAAGGGAGGGCAATGGGAGGAGGGAGCAATTTGAAGTCAACACTTGGGGAGGGACAGGATCAAAAGACAGAATAGAAACAATGGGGGGCAGGATAGGATGGAGGGAAATACAGTTAGCCTTACACAACACGAGTATCAGGGAAGTCATTTGCAAAACTACACAGAAATGGCCTATATTGAATTGCCTGCCTTTCCAAAGGGAATGGGTGGGGAGGGAGGGATGGGGAGAAGTTGGAACTCAAAGTTTTAGGAACAGCTGTTGAGTATTGTTGTTGCTACTAGGAAATAAGAAATACAGTTAACGGGGAATAGAAAGTCATCTGGCCCTACAGGACAAAAGAGAAGATGGGGACAAGAGAAGGGAGGGATGATAGAAGAGAGGGCAGATTGGTGATAGGGAAAATTAGAATGCTCAGTGTATTGAGGTGAGGAGAGGGGATAAAAGGGGAGAAAATTTGGAACCCAAAATTTTGTGAAAATGAATGTAAAAAGTTAAATAAATAAATTTATATTTAAAAAAAAAAAAGAACATTATTTGGTCAAATGGGGGAGTTTGGAGAGGGGAAAAGCTGAAAAGGAGGAGGCTACTACAATAGTCCAGGAAAGAAGAGAGCTTACCTAAACAAAAGTGGTACATGTGTAAGTATGAGAAACGTACAGGCGGCAGGAAGAAATGTTGTAGAGATAGACTACTGTCTTTCTGCCTAAATTTTACATGGTCCAAGATCCCCTCTGTCCCATCCATACAAGGTAAATTTAAGGAATGTAAACCACATTCTACATGGAAGCTAAGAATTGAGTTGCTTCCAAAAACAGACATATGTAATGCTCTGTACTTTATTTTCAAATATAAAAATTTTGAAATATTATTACTACCATTATTATTATTATAAAATTCTCTTCACAGAGATTCCCACTTTGCTTTTATCTTATGGATAGTTGCTCACTATTTTAAAATACAAAATTTAACAAACATTTTAGCAAATATAAAGATATTACCAAATATCCTTACCTGAATAATCTTTGGTCGATGAAGGAAAATCTCAGGAGGAAAATCTTGCATGATAACATCTTCCAACAGTTCACATGTATTCCAGACTAACGTGAAGTTACTACTTTTTAAAGAACTAAAATAAATCAAGGCATTATTTGCACACTAAAGATCATCAAATACTTTAATAACTCTATTATAGAGTGCATTTCAACACTTCATTATTAAAAATTTCATTATCATAGGTAGAAATAGTTCAAGAGGAATAGGAAGGAACATGTTCCAAGAGATTGATTGTTTCTATGCCATACCTCAGTTAGAATCCTTTCCTTCTCTAACCCCTCCAAGTTGGAGCTCCCCTCCCCCTTGGTCTTACAGAGGGCACTCTATAACTTTCAGCACCTTACCCAAGATTGCAACTGAGAGGCCAAAACCTCTGTCACCTGTAGTGACCAAGCTATGAGAGTTCTATGAGTATATGCTTCCCTTCAGCCATGCTCAAGTGCTATCCTGAAAAGATCTGTCTCCTTCTTAGCTGTAGTGTCATTGAGTCATCCCTTTATTCATAGATGGTACTATACAAAGGAGGTAGTTTTTACCTTTCATATGTTTATAATTCAGGTCAGACAAAACTCACATGAACAAAATGCCATGCCACAAGCTCACTTTCACTAGTTGGCAGGCAAACCACTCATGACAAAGCAGTGAGTCACCCCAAGGTAGAGAAAGGAGGCAGGTGAATAAGAAGGCCCTAAGACCCAAGATCTCTTTGCTCCTCCTTTCTACTCAAATAGCTGCCTAAGGACTCTAGGTTCAAAAGCCTCATGAGCAGCAGCCTCTACTGCCGCCTCTACCGCCACCTCTACTGCCATCTTTCAGGCAAAGACATTAATGGCAACATAGGCCTGGTAGCTCCCACAGCCAGCACTGTAACTCTCACCCTTCTTCAGCAGCCATAGCTACTTAATATAAAAAAAAATAAAGCTACACACAACTACTGTGCTTGGTGTTCTCAAATGGCTCCACATCAGGAAGAAAAAATAAATAAGGAAGAGGAGGGTACAGGGACAGGATAAAGAAATAAAGACAGGGTAAAAATTATGATTTCCCTTTGCCTTTTCAGATCTGAATTTTTCTTTGTTTTCACATTGAAGACCTCCTTCTAGGAGTGAGGATGAGGACAAAGTACAGAGAAAAAGAATTTATTTTTTTGTTCTCTCTGATAACTTGGCAAGCACAAAGGCATCTGAATCCCTTTACCTCTTCTAGGAAGTAGACTTGTCTCTACTTTGAGCATAGAACTGGTAGCAATCATTTGGCCATGGTAGGTATAAAAATACCTTATTCTCTATTCAGGTCACTGAAAGTTTTTCCCTATTCACCTCCTTATTTGTTCAAAATAAGATTCTCAGTCTTTGTCATTTTTTTTTTACTAGCTCTCTACAGGAAGGCTACCAAACAGTTGGTAGTCCAGATGAAGTAGAACTGAAGTCAAGTGAAAGGTCAGAAAGATATGTAAGTGATACAGAAGTGAGTGGAGAGCCTTGAATGCCTAGCTATATCTACATGAGATAACAGGGAACCACTGAAGATTTCTGGATAGGATGGTTTTTGGTAGTTTTATGGATGATGGAGTAAAGCCAGAAGACACTGGCTGGAAGGAAGACCAACTCAAAGACTATTACAAATCACTCACTAATTTTAAGATCAACCACAATATAGGCCTTGCAACCATTTTATGGATATAGCTTAATAATAATGAGACTAAGATCAGAAGATTCATTCCTGCAGAGGTCAATCTACTTTGATCTCTTTCACAGGCACAAAAAAAGAGCACTACTATAAACAAATCATCTGAAGCATACAATTTACTGCAAGGAAAATCTGTCAGAAGTGAGACTATCACTACTACTATTAATACAATTCAAAATATAAATCAATATAAATAATAAATCAATATAAATGGTTGTATCTGCATAAATAAAAAGGCAGGGTTTTTTTTAAACTACTAACAAATGAAACTCAATTACAAAATCTACTTAATTAAACTTTTTTTTACCACTGGATAGCTTCCTTGACGTTTATTTCAAGTAAGTCTGTATTAGTTTTATTTAATCTAGAGCCAATGACAACTTCATTTTGTAAAGTAATTCACAGAAGTAAGAATTTCAACATAAAATGAGTATAGATATTTATATAGAACATATTATTCCTATCCAGGTAACATATACTACATATGGAACTTCTGACATATGTCCATATGACAAAAATTTGAAGAATCTAAGCTGACTTCCATTTATTCATTTCACTGAGTATAAACACAGTATAAAAATTAATAAGCTATTATATAGGACACTGAACAATACCATCTGAAATAAAAATAATTTAAACATTTCAACTACTATACCTTTCATTAGAGGAAAGAACATGTCTATCTGTTGCAGTAAGCGGCAACCAAGGAAATGTGGAAAACTTCAAACATTTCACAGTCTGATTTACTGTTAATAAAATAGCAAAACACGCAATTATGAACACAGAATCACAGATATTGGGCACTAGAAGCATTCTCAAAGGTTATCTGTTCTAATTCATATTCAAAAGGAATCCCCATCATAATATATAAAAGTGGGGATCTAGCGTCTACTTGAAGGAAAACTACATCTATAGTATTCTCCTGATCTGCCAGCTTAGTAAGTCTGTCAAAGAAGAAAATAGGATTAGCCTGGCACTACCTGTTCTTAATGAAGTCATACTGGCTCTCTGTCAGCACCGTTTCCTTTTCTAGATGTTCACAAAAGAGCTATTTTTTTACAATTATCAAACTTCAGAAAAATTTTCCTTAACAACAAAATGACAAGCAAAAAAACAAGACTGCCATCATAAGCTCCATCTTACATCAAAACACCTATAACTGCAATCAAGCAAATATTTCATAAGCCTCAAAAACAGGACAGTTTGATGGCAAAATCCCTCAGAATGGCAATGTTTCCCATAGCTGCATACACCATCTTCAAAGGGATCTTTTTCCTAACCAAAGATGTGTTTATTAAACAGAAGCAAATTCAATGAGAAATATTTATCATGAACTAAGCTAATCATCTTGGTTTCCAATGAAATTTCCATTCTGTTCCCTACCTCTCAGACTACTCTCTGTGACCCCATTTGGAGTTTTCTTGGAAAAGATAATGGAGTATTTTGCCATTTCCTTCTTGAGATCATTTTATAAATAAGGAACTAAGGCACAGAGGGTTAAGTGACTTGCTCAGGATCACACAGCTTGTAAGTGTCTGAGGTGAAATTTGAACTCAGGTCCCCCTGACTGCAGGGGCAGCACTCTATGCTGTGCCACCTAACTACTCTTTAATTGATAAGAGTTAATTTTGTAGGAACAGAGAGAAGGCCAGTTTGGCTGGGCTGGAGAGTGAGGAAGAGGGACTAATTAGCAAGTAGAGATCATCCCAAATGTATACATTAACAATAATAGACACATCATTAAATACTAAAGTTAAATGCCAATGAGAAAAGTTCACTTTAAAATATTCATGATAACATTGTATGTCCAAGATTAAAAGTTAAACAATAAAAATATAGACAAGACGATAATTACAGTTACAGATTTGGCATTAGAACTCATACTAGAATGTCACTTTTCAATTAGATCACAGCAGTTAGCAGGAAGTTCAACAATACCAAAGATAAGCAAAAGCTACAGAATACACAAATGGTATTTTTCAAATGGCTCTTTATCACTCCAGAAGTTAAAGTAGCAGCACTGAAACAGTTTCTCCATATTTCCTTTCAACTGGCAAAGGCCATTGTGCAAAGAAGGACAATGGCTGGGGAAAAATTTCAACAAGTTAAAGAATAGAATTATGTAGAGACAAGTACTCTTAGAACAAAGAGAAAAAGAAGTTTATCTCTCAAGGGCAATCAAAGAATAAGGTGCTTTGATTACTACTACTTCTTTTAAAGAAAGGAGAAAAAAGTAAGAGGGAATTTTAGCTTGCACACTGAGCTCTTACGAATTTTATTAATAACTAGTTAAAACTATAAAACAATGAACTAAAGAACTCTTTTAAGACAGTATTCTAAAAATGTCAGACTCATTGTATGTGCTAGTCATTTTGCAAACTTTTTTGTTCTCTCTTTCATTCTTTGTTATAAAGGAAGGCTCTCTGGGAAATATAAATAACATAAAAACAAGAGATATCAGTAAATATTTAAATATTTTCTTCAACTCAGATTTGAAATAAAATTCAGAAACCAAAAGGTCTCTAACATTTTCATGAGCCCCATGCACAAGCAAATATTTATCCCTTCTGACATCCACACCTCCTTTAACTGTTCCCTACATCACTACATCACTTAGCTCAGTGACTAATTGTTAAAGACTGCCTGCCTTATTCTGTGGACTGACATAAAAGACGATGACCATAGCAATTACTGAGAATCTATTCTGTCATCTCAAAAACAAAGCTAAGTAAAAACCTAACAAAACTTTTAGGCAGATGAGAAATGCACCAAGTTCTTAAAACACTATTACATATAATAAGCACATACGTCAGTTGAATTAAAAAATTAAAAACTGATCCACACCTCCAGAAATCCATGACTTTCCACTAGTTATTCTCTATCTTCACTTAGCTTTCACTCTATTCTCTCTAAAGGATAAGGATGCTTATGTGAGTTCTGGGGCAGCCAGGGAAAAGTTTCCAAAGTCGATCTGCACTTAAAATAGAAGACCATCAGCAAATAAAAGTACCTTCAACTGATTTTCTGGCTGGGACATTTACTTGCCTCAACTGAAAGGATGTGTCCTCTGAATACTCTAAATTTTATATTATGTACTGTAACATAATAGTAAAAAATTTACGCCAAAAAGGACACTTAAATTTAACAAAGAATGATCATCATAAATATACATACTCGGTGATCCTGAATAGCCTTCTATCTGTTGGAAATTGTTTATGTCCTGAGGAAAATATCCAGGTCTAATTTTATTTTCTTCCGGTAAAGCTGAAGAGAAAAAAAAAGTTACCAAAATTGTACTGGCTTCCTCTTTTTCTTTGCTCCATGAAAATAAAATTTTTTAATTACTATCTTGGTTTTCACAAGGTTTTTATTAAAAAAAAAATCTGGAAGGACATTGTTTAGGGTTGTTCTCATCTGTAACAAGTCTACTTACTATTCTCTAGATAAAAAGTTACTAAATCCTACATTGGATAGGTATATGTTTAAAATTTCATCAATTTCAACCTAAAGAGTTCCTCCTCCAAACCATCAGCCCATCACTTTTCTATCAGTCAAGCTCAATTATTTTAGTTCAAATGAAAATATTCAAACCTGTGGATTGACACAATAGATTAATGGAAGGTTTTCTTCCAGGATCTTTATTTTACCTTCTCACTCTGGATTTATCCAATCAATCAGTAAATATTTATTAATAAATGCCAGGCACTATAGTGGGCATTGGGAATATAAATACAAAAAAGTGAAACAATCCCTGATCACAAGAGGCTTATGTTCCAATGGAGAAAACAACATGTACACACCTAAGAATAAGCAGAATATACATATAATAAATATAAAATTAGTACTAGGTAGTTAGGGAAGGAGATAACTCATTAGAAAAGAGATGAACCTACCACTATATTAAACACACAAGGGTGCTTCATCAAGATGATCATTTTTCAAAGTCTACCTTTTTTAATCCATCAACAGTTAGCTTTAGAAAAATGAGATTTTTTTTTTTTAAGGAATATATCATATCAATTTCAGATTACCAGTTTTGGGTCCACATACAAATGGCTTGGTTTGGAAAAATGTAGAATGATGATATGGAGAAGAATCATCTGAAGGAAGAATAAACAGGCCATCCAAAATACCATCAATTTCAGCCTGCAAATCTGGATCCACATTAGGACGAAGCATGGAGAAGAACTCATATGCACCAATGTCAAACAAATGTTGGACTGCTGATGGATGCTAAAGTAAAAAAAAGACAGTCTTTTGAGAATAGCTATAAACAAAAACAACTACATCTCATGCAGGCAAAGATAAAACTTTGGCCATTATCTCCACCTCCTCCTCAAAAAAACTTTGGACTCTAGCCCTAGAACAACCTTAGGCTCTGCTAAGCCATCACATCACTTCTCAGTCATCAGCTCCTAACCATAACACCTAACACACAGGAACCCCCTTCCTCACCTTCCAGCCTCCATTATGTACTGTACTTTGCCATTTTAATGTAAATTCCGTGAGGTCAGTACTGATCTTGTTGCTTTGTATTTGTTTCCATAGCACTGAGCATAATATCTGGCACATAAATACTTAGATAAATATTTTATGCATTTATCTGTCGATAATCTTCCAATTTTATTTTTTCACTACATTTCTGCAACTATTCCCCAAAGGAATCAATCTATATGAGAAAATTACAACTTACAGAATGGTTTCAGAAATATATACAATAAAATATCTGGTAACTATTAGGAAAAAAAGCTTAGCAACATGGTTCTCTAAAAGGACAACAGAAGCACAGATTAACAGGAACAAAATAGTTCCCTTCTTTCAAAACCAAGCTAGTTTCAAGTGATTCATGGTCTCCCAGAGCAGCTATTCCACAGCTCTCCAGGCATTATCTCAAGGACCCCTGTATCACCACAGGAAGTCTCCCCAGCCTCCTTGAGCAGCTATTATCCAGCTCCAGGCCTCTCTCAGACCCTTTGCATCAACAGGAGTTGCACACTACTTACTGATCCTCTGAAATCATTCCTCAATGTTTGAACATACTGTCAATCTATCACTCCCTCCCCATGCTAGTGATTCTGTCTTCCCAGTGATGGAGTCCTAATAAAGCTGCTCCCACATCAATATTCTGAGTTCCTTATGGGCTCACAGAACAACAGGTATGTCCTGATTTAACCACACAATCTGTCTTTAACCACCTCACTGCTTCCAGACTCAATCATAAGCCTCAGTGAACAGCAGGCCCACTGGCCCTAACTAGCCACTGTCCCCAGACTCAATATACTCACTGCCCCCCCATTAATATCCTAACTTCCTCATATATGCTTCACTAGAACAGCAGAAATGCCCATGAACTCATGCCCCACTAGAATAGAAGGTATGTCCATGTCATGGAATCCCTACCCACTGCCCCCAGACCCATTCATCATATTTCTTACAGGAACAACAAGTGTGCCCATGCATTCAACCACAACCACATCCATCTAATCTCAAACAACACCACAATAGCCAGCCAATCAGAAAGCAGTAACACCAGGAGGTTCAAGGAGGATGTGGACTCCTATACAATAGAAGAGACTTTCTCTAAATAGGTACCTGCATAGTAATAGCAAAAACTGTCCTTTAGTTTAACTTACAATGTAGGATACTTATTACAATATCTATCCTATATTAATGCCTCCCCCCATTCCCCCAAGTTTGGGTTTTTCTGTATGCATTGTGGGTAATCACACTGCAGTTCCACTGAGACTCCTTCCCTATTACCTAATCCCTTGACAAACTCCTCCTGCCTTTTTAGTAGTCATAATTTCTGTTGTGTAATCTCCATAATTACACTATGAAATTACCTGTCTTGTCTTACTGAAGCTGCTGATTCCTCTAAGAAGCCCAGTCCTCCAGAGAGCATAATCTTCAATAAATGCCTTTGCTTGGACTGGATATGGTCTGAGTTTGTGAATTCTTTCGAGATGCCCCCCCACAACACACTGGAAAACTACACCATAAGCGGCTACTGCTCAAACCCTGTTCTTGGCCCCCCACTTACTACAACCTTATTCCCATCCCGTTTAACAATCCCAACAGCATTCTACTCTAAAGCTATCCATACTTTCCACTGTGCTCTCTGGGAAAGCTGCGCCTTAGGTAACAAACAAACTTTCATCTTAAATGTTTCCTTTCTCATTCTCTCCATTTTCTTGTACTCACTGAAACTTAGTTCCCTCTTAATAGCACAGCCTCCTTGGCTACACTTCCTATACTGGTTGTGGCAGGGGCATTGCAATACACCTTGCTCCCTGCTGCCATATTGAGGCTTTCTCTTTACCACCATCACCCAGCAACCTCTACTCCCTTGAGGTTCATTCAATACATATTTATCACTGAATCAAGATTCTCATGGCTGTTGTCTAGAGCCTTTCAGGACACTCTCCTTTCCTTAATGAGTTCAGCTCCTGCCTCACAGTCTTTCTCCTCCCCAACTCTTATTCTCATAGTAAGGAACTTCAACATACATACCGATACTTTCTCAAACAACCTAACCTCAATTTCCTCAACTTACTCATTTCCTATGACATACTACTTAAACTTACCTCAACTACACACTGAGATGGTCCTATCCTTGGATCTTGACAACATCCACAAATGCATCACTTCCATGTTCCTGAACTCTAAAATTCCTGTTCATAATCTGTTGTTATTTTACCTCACCTCCCTTGGTGTCAAACCCCATTCTTCCTCCTCACCATGACATCTAATCCTGACAGTCCTCATTTCTTTCCCAGACCATTACCCCTACACAAAGCACATTGGCTTCACTTTCCCATATTAATTAACCCTTTGGTGAGCCAGTTCAACTTTACACTGTCCTTTTTCTCTTGAGGTCTTTCCTATCTATCCAGCTGAAGATCTTGGCCTGACAAACTTCAGTGTTGGATTACTCTCACTGTCTTCTGCCTTTGCTCCAATCCGTGAGCTGGTGAACAAAGACATGAATAACTGAGTTCAAATGTTTGCTCTGCCATTTAATTCCTAGGAGAACTTGAGAAAGTCACTTCAACTCTGACCCTCAGATTCCTCGTCTGTAAAATGAGGCAGTGGTCTTCTACTAGAAGATACAGCAAGTATATATATAAATATACACAAATATCACCCTGTAATTTTAAGAGGGACAGACTGCTGATACATGAGAGTAATAAGAAAGACCTCGTATAGTAAGTGAACTCTAAGCTATGTTTTGAATGAAGTTAAGGATTCTATGACATAGGGATGAAGAGGGAATACAGTCTTCACTGTACAAAGTAGAATGTAAGCTCCTTAAGAGCATGGGCTGTTTTGCTTTTGTCTCTAACTCTCTGACACAGGGCCTTGAAAATAACAGGTACTTAATACATTTCAGTGAACTAAACTGAACCATTGTTCAACCAATCTTCCCTATTCGAAAATACATACCACTGGTCACAAAGGAAAACATATGCTCTACTGTAAGCTGCATCATTTTTGCATATGCTTCCTCTTCATATAATTACTTCAAGGAGTCAAAACAATTCCTACAATGATGTAAATCACAAGCAAATCACTGTAATTAGTGGATGCTCCTCACAGTTCACTAGTCAAAAAAAGAAAAATCACCACTCAGTGGTCAACCTTCTATTAATGTACCTCTGCAAATTAGGCCAGTCCTCCAAACACTGAGGTCCATCAACATACACAACTTATCCACACCCTACACCATCCCATCTTCAACTCAGTCAAAAGATCATAAACTCTTCAAAGGTTTGTAGGAATTATATCATTTTCCATCTTTGTATCCCCAGCCAAGTCCAACGACTTATCATAACAGGGTCAGCACTCCTCTTTTTTTTTCATCTTTTAATGCCCAACTTAATTCAAAGCCTCATCAAGACATAGAAGTGACCATGGTTTTTGGAATGATATGTCAAAAGAACATAAGAATGGAGCTTATGCCACCTGGAAACATTTCAAATATACCTTGTGAGAAGCCACGTTCTATTCTATGGTGTTGCTGTCAGTAATGCCCAACTCTTTGTAACCCCATTTGGGGATTTCTTGACAAAGATACTGGAGTGCTTTGACATTTCCTTCTCCAGTTCATTTTACAGATGAGGAAACTGAGGCAAACTGGGTTAAGTAACTTGCCCAGGGTCACACAGCTTGAAGTGTCTGAGGCTGAATGTGAATTCAGGTCTTTCTGACTCCAGGCCAAGCACTCTATTGACTTCACCAACTAGCTGCCCTACTCTATCCCACGAGAACAAGCCTAAATACTTGGAAATTTATTCTCAGAATGGCTACAAATGAATTTTTCTCCAAGGTCCATTCATTCACTAGTGTCAATGAATAACTGTGAGGCACACAAGTGGAGAAAAACAGCATGGGTATTATTACATTGGGCATTGTACTTGGAGTCAAGAAGACTTTGGTTCAAAATGTACCTCAGACCTGACTAGCTGTATGAGTCTGGATAAGTTATTTAAACTCTCTGGGCCTGTTTCTTTATCTGTAAAATAAGGGACTGGCTTCAATGATCTCTAAGTTTCCCTCCAGCTGGACATCTATAATCCTGTAAGAGTGCCCATGCCTCCAGAATTGGGCCTTTAAAGGTCGTCTTGCCCAGACAAGCAAACTAGGGCCCAAAGTATCAAACAGCTTGTCCAGTCTCACAAGTAGTAAGTGGCTGATCCAATGACCTATGACACCAAGTTCAGTATTCCTTACACTGTACCATAACCCCTGTAGAAGTGTCCCCAAAGCCCACGGTATTGCCTTGTGTATATAAGGCCCTTCATAAATGTATGTTGCTACTGAATTAAATCATTTGGTGACATTCTTTCATATTCCAAGATGATCTTACCTTAACCAAACTGCTGAGTAGGTTCAGCACCTCTTCTTTCATGGGAACAGTAGGGAAATTGAACCATTCCAGTAAATAAATAAAAAGAAGTTTCTCTTGTACGAGTTCGACACAAGAAATCAAATTGTGTTCCACCTTGCAAAGGATACTCTTGAGCGCCCTCTCCCTTATCTCTGCCAGAGGATGACCTGTCAAGGGACGACAACACAAACCTCACTCAGGAATCAAATACAGGGCGTCCCCATTACGCTTAGGGCGGTTTTCAGCTTCAGGACACCGCACAAGGCTTCCAGGTGGCACTTTGGGGAGGGTGACATAAGGCGTCTTTTAGGACGTCGGTCAAAGTTATCAGCCTGGTTTTCTAGGGTCGAACAGACTGTTACCCCAAAGCCAGCTCTGTGGGGCTCAGAGGGGCCGCAGGGTCGTCGGGGCGAGGAGGCGAGAGCCTCAGGAGGGAACGAAAGACGAAAGGGGGGAGGGAGGGAGGAACCTGGGGAGGAGGGGACCGAGGAGGGCGCGGGATACGGCCCCAGGGCCAGAGCCTGGGGGCTCGCCAGAAAGTTACCCAGTTTCCTGATCAGCCCCAACAAAGCCATCTCGTGCCCCCCGAAACTCCCAGCCACAGCATCGGCCAGCTCGGCATTCAACCTCCGCGCCACGGCGTCCGTCCGGCCGCAATTGTTGTCCCCGCGGAAACCGCGCCGCCCCGGTGTTGGAACCAGCTCCCGGGATAGGAGGGAGCGCCGAAAATCCCAAGCCCGGCTCTGAAGGGCGGTTGGCGTAGTTACCGAGAAGCAAAACAATGTTGTACAGGAGAAGGAAGGGTAAGAGAGCGCAGAAGGAAGGAACCCCTTCGGTCGCGATGCACTTCGGGAGTTGTAGTCTTTGTGTGAACACGTTTCTCCGCGTCCTGATTGGTCGAGAAACTACACGACGTGGGTCCGGGACCCGCCCCTTTCTCCTGGAGGTTGCGGTGTCTTGGGCGGAGCTTTGCGGAACGCGGGTTTTTCGGCGGCGTCCCGCCTCCTGTGGCCCTGCCCTTGTCGCTCTGGCTGTGGGGCCCGAGCCTAACGGAGGGCCGTCTCCTGGGACATGGCTAGAGATCGTGCGTGGAATGCGTTTGTTTGGATATTTGAAGTAACCCCAAAGTTAAGCATTGCCTTTAAAAGCCATTGGCTAAATGGAATGATGGCAGGAGCGAGCCCTTGCCATGGAAAGTTCAGGAAGGGAAGCAGAAGCTTACCGGCAAAAGGTATTAATGAAATATTTTTTAAAAATTAAGGAAAAATAAAAGAAAAATGGATAATGATTGGCGTATGACTAAACCTCCGGAATAATAGGAATACTATATTGTAAATAGCCAATACATGACCGCGTATAAGAGCGTTAAGTAAAAAACATTCCAGAGTATGCACGCTCTAAATTACATCCAGAATTACTATGTCAACTATGATTGAAAACTAAGTTGCAACGAAATGCTTTAGTTTAGACCAATTAATAATGTAAAAACTAAAACGTTATCTTAGAATTTTATTCAGCTGTGTAATTTGAAGAAAATGCAAAAATAAGGGTAACTGATTAGCGTTATAGCACTTAGAAGTGGAGGAGACCTTAGAGGAAACCTAATCCAATAGCAATAGCCTTGTTTTGTATGTGAGGGACTTAGACAGAATAGAGTAAATTGCTTGGAGAGATAAGAAGTAGGGGAAGTGGTCTTTGAATCTAGTGTTCTTTTCACTGAAGCATGATTCTGGTTATCAGTCTGTTTAAATATTGTCCAAACTCCCAAACAACCTCTGGAAATGCCTTATGCTCTCAGGGCCCTTTACCAAGTCAGGGAAGGGAAGCTGAAACATAGGAAAATACTTAACAATTAAAGAAAGACAGAGAACTCAATAATAAAATTCTGACACAGGAAGCAAAAGCAAGTTCAATGTGAAAGAATAACAGAAGCTATTTCAAGAAACTGTTATGTAAGAATGGGAAGCTGCTTGCTGAATTAGATTTTTAAAAGATGCACACAGAAAATGATGACAGCAAGGTCAAAAAACTAAAAATTAGTCAAAAAGAGTGAAACTAGTCTGTAAGAATATCATCAGAAGCATAAAAACTCCAAATAAGCTGAGGTTGACAATGAATGCTAAGAACAAGCAACTGTTTAGCAGTGTTAGAAAGAGAATAAAAAGAAGACTGTTCAAAGTAGATATAATGATATCAAATGACAAGGAAAGCAGAACCCCATTCATACTTTGCGTCTATATTCTATAACAAAGAGAGCAATCTTCAGACTGGGAGAAATGCAACAAAAAGTGGTTTCCAGGGCATTGAAAGCCAAGAAAAATGAGGACATACTAAGAGAATACCTGCCTCCGTCACCAAAACTGAATAAATTTTTTTAAATGGTAGATTTGCTTGCTGTGACACGGTGGATCACTATTTTTAAGTCATGCAAAAGGGAAAAGGAGTTATATGACTAAAAATAGACAAGTTTTCCAAATTTCAGAAAGAAAAAAATTGTAGATCCTCTGAAGAATAAGCCAGAAAGCTTGACTTCAATACACTGAAAATTCTTAGACTATATTATTAAAGGGATGATTTGAAAACATTTTTAAAAGTGAAGTAATGATCACTAAACTCTGATATGGGTTATCAAAAACAGTTCATACCAGATTAGTATCATTTTCATTCTAACAGGTTTATTGATATCATGGAAATGTGTAAACACAACTCATGGATTTCAGCAAGATATCTGACAGTCTTTCAAAGAATTCTTGTGGACAAGATGGAAAGATGTGATAATAGAGTTAGAGTTAGAATAGGAGAAATGGTAATAGAGTGAGGTTGATGTGAAACTGTCTGAAAGACCAGATAGAGATACTACTAGATAGATTTCACTATGGAGAAGTGTCTCAAGTGGAGTTCTACAGGCATTTAGGTGCTATGTTATTCAGCATTTTTTATCATTGATTTGAATGAAAGTATAGCAGTCCCTCTAGGCTACCTTCCTGAAGAGTAACTGCTACTCTTACAGGTTCAAGGTTTACTCTTTGGATTCCCAATCCTATTATTATAGCTCACAAATCTTCACTAGTATCCTTTCCACTAACAATCAGACTTTAAGCTTGATAAGCTGTTAGCAAAAGTCATTTATTAAGATGGCATGATGAAAACAGTAGAATCAAATCATTCTCCCCATAAGCTTGGGACCCCTTGACCCACTTATATACATAGAGGAAAGAGTGGGTTCAAACAGATCAAAAAGGTAGTTGGTCATATGTAAAAGGAATATGTGATCAAGGCTAGTCAGTTGTGTTTGTCCTTCCTTCTCAAAAAGGACCATGACATCAAGATGATGACATGACTTGCAGTTGACTTTGATTTGAGTGAAGGAGGGCTGTGAAAGGTCACTTTCTTCTCACTTTCTTCTCCTGAGCCATCTGGGTCTAGTGGCCTGATATTCATCAGGAGGACTGGAGATGGCCCAGGATGTAATGCGAGACCCTGGCCCTTTTAGGCTAAGGTCTTATCACATTCTCACTTTGAGTGAGATACACCCATTCAATGAATAGACTTCTTTAAGTTACTCAAGGGATGGACCCTTTTATGAAAAAAAAAAAAAATTAAACTGGGAGGGGAAGAACCTCAGGGTACTTGGGTAAAAGAGAAACAATTACTATTTAGTTATTACATTCACTCTGTGCTAGGTGAGTGGGGACTTGTTCAGTCTATGAGCTCCAGAGTGAATCAGGTTTAAGGCTTGATCTTTGAACAAAAAATGTAGCCAGTAAACCCAAAGAAAAAAAAGGCAGCTTTTGGCCATGGATTTTACCTTCCCCTGGGCAGAACACCAGAAGAAAGGAGAGGGAAGAGGTAGGGAGGGAGGGAGGGAAGGGGAGGAGAGGGAAAGAAGAGAGGAGAGCAGCTGCTACGCATTCACAGGTTGTTTTTGTCCTTTGTTCTCGAAGAGGACCGTGACATCAAGATAATGACATGACTTGCAGTTGACTTTGATTTGAGTGTGGGAGGGCTGTGCAAGGTCACCAACCTCACTTTCTTCTCCTGAGCCATCCGGGTCCACTGGCCTGATACTCATCTCAAGGCTTGTCACTCCTTCAGGTAATCCCTAGCAAGCAGAGTAGATAGAGCTCAGGGCCTAGAGTCAGGAAGACCCGAATTCAAATTCAGGTCTTACTAACTAATGTGACCCTAGGCAAGACACCTAATCTCTTTTTGCCTCAGTTTTCTCAATGTAAAATAGAGATAATAATAACACCTACCTTGCAGGATTGTTGTGAAGATCAAATGAGAGTCATAAAAAGTGCTTAGTCCAGTGTCTAACACATATTAGGTGCTATATAAATGCCTTTTCCCTTCCCCTCCAGTACTGCTACTCTTCGGAAGACCTTTCTTTTCTTAGGAAGATCTCACAATGCTCCTCCTGGGCAAATAATCTCTTCTGGGTAGTTTACTAGATGGGGCTCTGAGAGTCCACAGTGAGCCCGACTCTAAATTGCCAGTGCTAGCCCTTTCTTAATGCTCTATCAGGCCTATCATTGTTCAGTTAATGATAGTTGCACCCTTTTGCCTCAGTCAGAGAAAGGTGTTCCAAATTTGTAAAGAGATAATGATGTACTAACATTGTGATTATTTCCAGTGACTATATCAAGGGGTATAGGGAATAGGGGTTCACTGCACTCTCTTTCCTTCCCTCCACCCTACCACCCATGCTTACAAGGGATTGATGAAATGCTTATCACGTTTTAAACCAACATAATTAATGATTATATTGTGCTTTGGAATTTGAAAATTACTGTATGACTTGAGTTCACAACAACCTCCTTAGACAATTACTACAGCTACTATTATTCCCATTTTACCATTACAGTAACTCCAGAACACAAGCAGTTTGAGTCTCAAAAGAAAGATTTGAACTTAGGTTGGCCCAACTCCCAGGCCAGCACTATATTCAGCATTTTACACAGCCTCTCCGTCACTGCTTCTATATGACTGGAAGGGAAGATAAAATTTGCACCTCCAAATTTTTTTTTTACAAACTAGAGCTTTGAATTGAGTCTAATGAAATGAAATTTAATGGAGATACATGTAAAGTTTGTCTTTAAAACATCTTTTCATGAAAAAAATATGGGGTTCAGAATATTACAAGGTTCAAAATGAATCAGCAGAGTGATATGCCTCCTAAAATACTTTCCAACTTGGATTCTCAGAGGCATGGAAGTCAAAATAGCTAATATAATCCTCCTTTAACGATTTGGAAGGAATCACTCTCTTCCTCCCCCACTCCACTGAGGAATGAAGCAGCTTGAAGGAGCTTGACCCTTGCACCAGAGACATCCAGCTATGGATTCCAGAAAGGACTCCCAGTAACCTTTGGCTACATGTGTTTTCTACTAGGTGTGTGACCGTGGGTGACATGTCTCATACTATGATACTTTTGTTCAGTCCTTTCCAGTTGTGTTAAACTTTTCATGACCCCCCTCTGGAATTTTCTTGACAAAGATACTGGAGAGCTCTGTCATTTCCTTCTCCAACTCATTTTATGGATGAGGAAACTGAGACAAAAGGGTTAAGTGAGTTGTCCGGGGTCACACAGTTTATAAGTGTTTGTGACCAGATTTGAACTCAGGTCCTCTTGACTCTAAGGCCATTTCTTTAATTATTACATTACCTGGTTGCCCTCTCCCATGTAATAATCATAGCGTCCGTTTGTGCCCCACTCTTCTCAAGGACCTTATATATATTTATGGGAGGTTCTCCCTCCCCCCCCCGATCTTTTGCAGGGAATGTTTTGTACTGGCTATTCTTACTATGCCTGTTTAGTGAATAATCTTTTCTAAATGTTAAATGGAAGTCTGGTTCACTGATGTGAATCAGAAGTATTTTGTTGGGACCTTGTGAGGAACAATGCTAAAAGGAGGCCTTCAGAATTACCCTCTCAGTCCCCCAGTAGTAGTAGTAGGTAGCAGAACTATGGGAACCCTCAACCATAACCATGTGTGCCCAATTGGAGAAGTAGCTCCAGACAAGGGGGCTACAATGAAACCCCTCTCAACTCTGAGATTCATGAAGCAAATGAAGACAAGATGATGAAGGGAAGAGGAAAAAGAAAAGAAACTGATAAGAAAAGTAGACAAGAGAAATAGGGATGTAGACTGGTAAATAGTATATTACCAATAATACTGAGTTGTTTTGTTTTATTTTTTGTCCAAGTGTGCTCCTATTTTAGCAGTCAACCATCAAGTCTAGGGAAGTATTAAACAAGTGAAAGACAACTATAATAAAAATAAACTCTGGATTAAAGTATAAAAGCTTTCCTTTTTTGGATTTCTTGTGTTTCCTCTTACTATCTCTTTGAACTTAGACTGGTCAATAAGTCAGCCAACAGGCATTTATTAAGGGCTTGCTGTGTGCTGTGAACTGCGTGAAGTGCTGCGTTAAATATTCTCACCTGTCAAATTAAGTGAGAGGGGAGATTGAACTAGGATGTCCTCCAGTGTTCCTGACAACCCTAACTTTCTGTGAATCTGTGAAATATGTGATACTGGTGCAGTTTTGAGATTCTACCAAGTGTTGAATATGAAGAAAATGTACTATTAAATTAGTGAGAGCTAGAAAGATCACAGAAAAGGATGGCATCATATATAAATTTATCTCACAGGTCAAGGTCAAATTATGGCCATTAAATATTTAATTCCATCTATGATTCTGAACCCCATATATGTAATTTCCCAACCTCTCTATGCAATCACTGAAAGTTACTGCGCTTGGCTATAAGAGATCCTACTTGTATAAATATTTTTATACTTAAACTTAAGAGAGATATTGAACTACTGTCCTGTAAAACTGCAGTGCTATCTGCTGAAAAGTGTTGTAGGCAGGGTGAAAAACGTTTTCTATTTTTAAATTTTCACACGTTTTCACGTTCCTTCATTTTATAACTAGGGGCTGCAGTTTATGAAGTTATACGTAATAGATCTGCCTCATATCTTTGACGATTTGTTTTTGTCCTGCTGAGAAATATTTTCATTAACTTAAAATATCTGAATTTTAGCCACATAAAAAATGTAGTCATTCTTTGCATTTTCTTGGAGGTATAATAAAATTCTAATTCATTCTCAGTATACGCATCTTGGGAAGCAAATGTTTATGTCTGTCTGTTTTAAAACTAAAGCTTGGAAAATTCAGTTTACTTTTCAAAGAGCAAAATAAGAACACTGATTGGAATTTACTACCTCTGCAGCAAACTCACTTCCTTTCAATGGTAAAGGAAGATTAAATTGGAGAATTTGTGCCTGAGTGACTGTTCCCAAGTTTCTCCTCAAAAATGTAAACCCTTCACTTAAAGGCCCAAAATTATTTATGTGAAGATTTTAGGTCATTTTGCTGCATAGTGTATGGATACTGATGCCATTCATCTCTTTCCAATCTGTTTTTCCACATAGAATTGGCTCTAATTATGCAATTTATAATTTATTGATAATCCTGATCCTTGTAAAAATCAGACATATGGTTAAAACACCTAAGTGCCAAGTTTATTTGTAGGGAGTGCACTAAACAGCCCACTTAACAGCTTCAATAGAAAGTCTGGCATGGAAAACACTCTTCTATATTCCATTTGCTAAACACTCTGTCATGTTAAGTGCCCATTTGTAGGGAGTGGTAACTGTATGAACAAAAATGTGAAAAAGGTAGAGTTTTGAAGACAAACTCTCTTAAAATGTCTCCTGAAGCCATTGCTGTCTGTACACATCATTCCTTCCTCTCCTCTACTCCCAAACTATCTAGAAGGTAACTACCACCCTTCTAAAACTATAGCTCACAAGCTCTCATTGGTATGTTTCCCATGAACATATCAATAGATACAATTAGTCTCAGTGAAAAACATCTGCTAAGATGACAGAAAAAATAATTGCTACATAATATGAATGTAGGGTGTACTCTCCCAGACATCCACATAGAGCCTATAGAAAGAGTGGGCAGAAATATAAGGTCATACACATAGGGGATACATGAGGCCAAGGCAACTCATATCTCCTGGAACTTCAGGGCCTGAGGTCCTTTCCCTTTTTGCAGTGGCTTCACAAAGTTTCCCTTTGGGTGGAAGAAGAAGCATCTCTGCTGGATGGGTTGCTCAGCAGAACTCCCAAGATGTGTTCTTATGTATATATCTTGACTCAGTAAGGGTTGGGGGTGGAGGAAGAATAGAGCAGGGTGGAGATAAGCATCTATATACCTCCTGCTACGTGCCAGGTGTTTGACAAAGACTATCTTATCCAGCAGTCATGATAGGTACTATTATTATTCCCATTTTATTGTTGAGGAAAGTGAGGCAAACAGAGATTAAGTGATTTGCCCGGGGTCACACATGGGTATCTGATGATAGATCTGAATAGAGATCTTCCTGTCTCCAGGCCTGGTGCTCTATCCACTGTACCATCCAGCTGACAGAGGAGAGCCATCTCATAGGTTCATAGCTAGCTCTCTTTGCTGCTAAGGTTCTCATTCCTTGAATCTTCTTCCTCCATCAAGCTGGTGTCTTTCTATATCCATGTTCTGTTCGGAGAAGGAACTCAGGTTCATTCCCTCCGAAGTGCCCTGAACTCTTTCAGATAGTAGATGGGATATCTCTGTCTGGGCAAGACACTGTTAGATACTATGGCAGATGGGGAAAGAAGGGAAAAGAAACAAATCTGTTCCTCTCCGCCCCACTCTACAAAGCACCCAAGCTTGTGTTTCCTTTAACAGGTCCAAGGCTTAATGTCTACTTAAAGCCACCAAGAGTGTGACTAATTTGTTTGTTTATCCTATTACGTTGTTCCCTTCTGACTCAAAGAAGGGTTCATATTTTCAAGGCAATCTCTGGGTAGGGCCAAAACTTTACAGTTAATGTTTACCTCATTAAAACTTCAGCATCTGTGATTAAATCATGTGACTACATCAACTAAGAGGGGGGGAAGAATCATATTCTTCCAAATCCTTCACATGTTTATTATGCATAACTCAGCCACTAACAGTTTTAAGTTCTGGTCTCCCATGAACTTTTTTTTTTTTTTTTAAGATACCTATCACCTTTGGAGTCCCCTGCTATATACTTGCTTTTTTTTTTCCTTTTGGGGAGGAAAGGATCCTAAAGACATTCAGATGCTATCACAAGTCCTCCCAAATGAAAACAATCTCTTATCCTATATTTCGAGATTTTTTTATTTTTGGTTATTCACTAATCTTAAGCTAATTTATATTATTATATTTATCTGTATACATATCTTATCATCACTGTTGAATACAACCCCTCCAGCCATGATCTTTGTCTAAATTATAATAAGTAGGTATTTAATGCTTGCTGATGGGTACACTGATGTGTGAAAAGAATAGATGAAGAGATAAATCCTTAAACTTATTTCTTTCTTCTGATCCTTTCCACCAGCTTCCAATGAAAGTGTTCTCATTGTTCTAAAGTTAGCCTTCAACATTTAAGAAATGTGACTATAAAGGAATGATAACTGATTTTTTCCATGTGATTTATGAAACCAAACTCTTTATTGTAGAATCATATCCTGCCTGTAACTATGGACTTCATCTGATTCTACTTCCTTCAGGACCTTCTGATTTCCCATGTCTCTAATAGCTTCAATATGACTAGCTAGGTGGTGCAATGGATAATGTTGAACCTAAAATCAGGAAGACACCTCAGACACATAACTAGCTATGTGATCCTAGGCAAGTCACATAGCCTCTATCCCATTTAATAATGTTGACCACCTTTATCTTTTTGATACTGTCTCCTCTGTGGATTTCCTGACACTACTATGTCCTGGTTCTCCCACATGTCTAACTGCTCCTCAGTCTGTTGTGATGGCTCATGCTTCATTTCATGCCCCTTAATTCCCCAAAGCTCTGTCCTGGGCTCTCTTCTCACCCTATACACTCTCCTAGAAACCTCATAGGTCTAATTATCATCCTTATACAGATATTCTTCCCAAATTTGTATATTCAGCCCCCACTCCAATTTCTCTCCTGAGCTTCAGTCCTACATCACTAAATGCCTATTAACATTTTAAACTATTAACAGTTAAAAGAATGTCCTCCAAACATCCAAAAGTCACGTCATTTTCTTTCCCTTAAAACCCATCCCCCTACTAAATTTATACATTTCTGTTGAAGGAACTAACATTCTTCTATCTCCCAAGTTTATAATCTCAGTGTTTTCCTCCATTTCTTAGTTTCCCTTACCCCACATATCCAATAAATTGCCAGATCTTTTCATTTATACAGTACCTTCATAATATCTCTCACATATATATAATCTCTTCACAGTGACACCACTTTAATTTCAGTCTTCATCACCTCTTGCCTAGACAGTTGCAATGGACTCTTAAATCTCTCCCTGACTCAAGCAATCGATCAGCTAATCAACTAATGTTTTCTAAGTGCCAAGCACATAGGGAACAAAAGTACAAGAAAGGAAAAGTGATTCATTTCTCCGAATTCAAATTTATCCTCCACCAAGCCATCAAAGTAATTCTCTCAAAGCATAAGCCTCACCATGTCACTCCCCAATTCCATAAATTCCACTGGCTCCTTATTGCCTCTAGTATAACATATAAGTTCTTCTATTTTGGTTTCTAAGCCTTTTACAATTTGGCCCAAACATGTCTTTCCAATCTTAGTATTCCCCTTCCTGACTCTACAATCCAGCTCTACTGCTCTTCATGCTGTTACTCACATACAGTGCTCCACCTATAATCTTAATTACTCTGTACTTGCCATCCATCATGTTAGAAAGATGCTCTCTCTAACCTCTGTATCACAGAATCCAGCAATCTTCATTCAAGATTCAATTCAAGTAAAAAAATGCCCTTTCTAATCCCCGGGCCCTCAACTGCCAGTAACTTACTGCTTTCCTATCTTTTATTTGATCAATCATTATATATATATATATATATATATATATATATATATATATATATACACACACACATATATATATATGTATGCATATATGTATATGTGTATATATCTTTTCAGTCATGTTCAACTCTTCGTGACTCCATTTGGTGTTTTCTTGACAAAGATTTTGGAGTAGTTTGCCATTTTCTTTTCCATATCATTTTGCAGCTATGACACAACTGACAACAACTGACAACAACAACATTTGTGTATGAATATAGTATGTATCCATTTTCTATTTAAATGTTTTAATTATTATACATTATATACGCACACATATTTATGCTGTATATTCACATATATGTACGCATATATACATCTCCCTTGATATGATAGGGATTGTTTCATGGGGGAGTGGGGTATCTTTGTAATAATAGCATTTATGTAGTGTGTTAAGGTTTGCAAAGCATTATACCTATGTTTTCTCATTTGATCCTCAAAATAATCCAGTTGGTAAGGTGCTATTATTATCCCTATTATAAAATTTTATTTATTTAATTTTGTTTTCAACATTCACTTCCGTAAGATTTTGAGTTCCAAATTTTCTCCTCCTCCTTTCCCTCCCCCTTCCCCAAGATGGCATGCAGTCTGATATAGGCTGTATATGTGTGTGTGAGTGTGTGTATATACACACATTCATATATTAAACACATTTTCACATTACTCATGTTGTAAAGAAGATTTAGAACCAATGGAAGGAACTACAAGAAAAAAGAAGAGAGGGAGAGAGAGCAAATATTATGCTTCAATCTGCATTCAGATTCCATATTCTCTTTCTGGGTAGGGATAGCATTTTCCATCACAAGTCTTTTGGAATTGTCTTAGATCATTGTATTGGTGAGAAGAGCTAAGTCTATCAAAGCTGATTATTGCACAATGTTGCTGTTACTGTGTACAGTGTTGTCCTGGTTCTGCTCACTTCACCACTTCACTCAGCATCAGTTCGTACAAGTCTTTCCAAGTTTTTCTGAAGTCCACCTGCTCATCATTTTTTATATTCATATACCACAACTTGTTCAGTCACTCCTCAATTGATGAGCATCCCTTCAGTGTCCAATTCTTGGCCACCTCAAAAGGAGCTGCTATAAATATTTTTGTAAATGTGGATCCTTTTCCCATTTTTATGATCTCTTTGGATATAGCTCTAGAAGTGGTATTGCTGGGTCAAAGGTTATGCACATTTTTATAGCCCTTTGAGCAGAGTTCCAAATTGCTCTCCAGCATGGTTAGATCAGCTCACAACTCAACCAACAAGGAATTAGTGTTCCAGCTCTCCCACATCTTTTCCAATATTTATCATTTTCCTGTTTTGTCATGTTAACCAATCTGATAGGTGTGATATGATACTTCAGAATTGTTTTGATTTGCATCTATCTAATCAATAGTGATTTAGAGCATTTTTCATATGACTATAGATAGCTTTAATTTTTTCCTCTGATAAATGCCTGTTCATATTCTTTGACCATTTATCAATTGGGGAATGACTTGTATTCTTATAAATTTGACTCAGTTCTCCATATATCTTAGAAATGAGGCCTTTATCACAGAACACTAGTTATAAAAATTCTTTCCCAATTTTCTGCTTCCCTCTTAATCTTGGTTGTATTGACTTTGTGCAAAAACTTTTCAATTTAAATCAGTTATACATTTTGCATTTCACAATGTTCTCTATCTCTTATTTGGTCATGAATTCCTCCATTCTCCATAGATCTGACAAACTATTCCTTGATCCCCTAATTTGTTTGTTGTATTAGCCTTTTTACCTAGATTATGTACTCATTTGACTTTATTCTGGTATGTGGTATAAGATGTTGGTCTATGCCCAGTTTCTGCCACACTATTTTCCAGTTTTTCCAGTAGTTTTTGTCAAATAGTGAATTCTTATCCCAGAGGTCCCTGGGTTTATCAAACAGTAGACTGCTATAGTCATTGACTGCAATGTCTTGTGTACCTAAACTATACCACTGATCTACCCCTCGATTTCTTAACCAGTACCAAGTGGTTTTGATGATTGCTGTTTTATAATATAATTTAAGATCTGGTATGGCTAGGTCACCTTCCTTTGCATTTCTTTTCATTGATTTCCCTTTGTTCTGGACCTTTTGTTCTTCCAGATGAATTTGTTACTATTTGGTAGTTTGGTATGGCACCAAATAAGTAAATTAATTTAGGTTGAATTGTCATTTTTATTATATTAGTTTGGTCTACCCATGAGCAACTGATATTTTTTCCAATTATTTAGATCTGACTTTATTTGTGTTTTGTATGTTCATATAGTTCCTGGGTTTGTCTTGGCAAGTAGATTCTCAAGTGTTTTATATTGTCTAGAGTTATTTTACATGGAACTTCTCTTTCTATTTCTTCTTACTGGGTTTTCTTAAGTTATACATAGTAATGCTGTTGATTCATGTGGTTTTATTTTAAATCCTGCAACTTTGTTAAAGTTGTTTATTATTGCAAGTGGGTTTTAAGTTGATTCTCTAAGTTTCTCTAAGTATACCATCATATCATCTGCAAAGAGTGATAGCTTTGTTCCTTCTTTGTCTATTCTAATTCCTTCAATTTCTTTTTCTTCTTCTACAGCTAAAACTAACATTTCTAGTAAAATATTGAATGACAGTGGTGATAATGGACATCCTATTATCCTCATTTTACAGATATAGAAACCAAGACTAAGAAATTAAAAGATTTGCTTCAGGGTCACACATCTAGTAAGTATCTTAATAAAAGGCAGGATTTGATCTCAGGTCTTCCTGATGCCAAAGTCAGAGGTATTACCCACTATACCATCCAGCTGTCTCAGCATAATGTAAACATTTAGTAAGTACTTGATTGAGCTATAGCAGAGCTGCAGCAGAGCAGTGCCAGACTCAAAGAGAGGGATGAAGGGTATCATGACAGCAGCAGACTTCTCCTTGCTGGGACTATCTGTGGAATGCACTTATCTTATTCCATGAGAATAAACTAATCCAGGTTAGAAGTAATTGGAGGTCCATAACTGTAACAGCCTGAGAAAAGCACTCCCAGTGAGAACTATCTATGCCCAAGTCTATTTTCGAATGCTGGAGAAAACAAAAGAGGTCTATGGTCCACAGTTCCTAAGTCTTCATCAGATGCCTGGCCTAGCTGAACGCATGAGTCAGACATCAGGTTGAAACTGTGCTGAATTTTTGTTACTTCTTTTTCTACTCCCAAGGGGCATGAGTATGGAGAACTAACCTCACAATTTTCATTTCCTAGAATCCCTTGGTTTGAATCTGTTTATTCATTGTGTGGGCCTGACGGTGTGAGAATGACTGTGGCCACAAAATAGCTCAGTTGATGACTAATTGTCTATTACATTATAGTTCCTCCAAGAATGGCTTTAAGGTTCCATGATGATACAATTCCATTATTCCAAAGTCAAATGAATAGCATTCAACAAAATATATTCTCTTTATGGAGGTTAGATTTGCAAATACTAGAGTGCTCAGAACTCTTGAGTAAATCCATAATAATCTACATTTCCTAAAATAATGAGTTGGTGTCACCCTCCCCCCACCAAAAAAAAAAGAGAGATGGAGCTGGATAGGTTTTCCCACTGTCTGAGGACCAATAGGAGTTTGGAACTTCCTCAGCACTTTTGTTTCTCAGGATGTATGCAGATAACTGCTAGAGTAAGCAGGGGAAAGCCAAATTTAGGGGTGACGTCTAGGTGCTTTTGTGAATAAAGTGCTGGGTCTCAAGTCAGGAAGTCCTGAGTTCAAATACAGCCACAAATATTTACTAGCTGTGTGATGTTGGGCAAGTCACTTAACCCCTTTGCCGTTTCCTGAACTATAAAATGGAAATAGATATAGCATCTACATTGTAGGATGGTTGTGAGGATCAAACGAGATTTTGAAAAGGCTTAGCATGGTTTCTTTTTTTTTTTAATCTCCATTTTATTTTTATTTTTTTTATTTTAAATATAAATTTATTTATTTAACTTTTTACATTCATTTTCACAAAATTTTGGGTTCCAAATTTTCTCCCCATTTATCCCCTCCCCCCACCCCAATACACCGAGCATTCAAATTTTCCCTATCACCAATCTGCCCTCTCTTCTATCCTCCCTCCCTTCTCTTGTCCCCATCTTC
Organism: Bettongia penicillata ogilbyi; assembly: GCA_023548195.1. Classification (NCBI taxonomy): domain Eukaryota; kingdom Metazoa; phylum Chordata; class Mammalia; order Diprotodontia; family Potoroidae; genus Bettongia; species Bettongia penicillata. The sequence goes on from JAJHZJ010000183.1 coordinate 1,144,539, forward strand.
TCTTTTGTCCTGTAGGGCCAGATGACTTTCTATTCCCCATTAACTGTATTTCTTATTTCCTAGTAGCAAGAACAATACTAAACACGTGCACACACATACAGAGACAGAGAGCACAGAGTGAATTGAATAGGATGGGACCATATCTTAAAAGAAATTAAGGTAAACGGTGAGAGAGAAATGTAGTGGGAGGAGAGAGGGTGAAATGGAATGGAGTAAATTATCTCTCATTCAAGAGACAAGCAGGAGACTTTTTAGTGGAGGGAAAAAGAGGAGAGCTGAGAAAAAAACATGAAGTTTACCCTCATTACATTAGCATGATCTCTAACACATAGTAGGAGCTATACAAATATATATAAATTCTTTGGAATAGAATCATACCTAGAAGTGATATTCAGTGGATATAATTTTGTTGTGTTACAAATTGACTTACATCTGTCATGCACCCTTCCACTGCCCTTTTCATGATTCTCAATTTTAGTTCTTCAGAAACTGTGGTATTTTATGACTTAGCAACAAAACATTACTAGAGTTTGGAACTTCGTTTGAGAGAGAAGCTTGGAATCATTAAGAGAGCTTTTCAGTTTTCCGAAGGCAGTCCATCCTGCTTTCTCACTCTTCAATCCTATACTCAGCATATTATCATTTTGTTGTGTTTAGTGTTAGACATATTTTAAAAGTTCTCTATTCAATTGCTCACCAAGTGCCAACAATAGGAATTCTTTATCCACTTAGTTTTTTTCAATGTAAACAGTTAGACCAAATTCTTTTGAGTTTCATTCATCTCATTTACAAAGCTATACGCAGCTCTAGGACTTGAGGCAAGCAGCACTGTCATCCACAAGCAGGAGCATTTGGAGGTCCTCACCAGTTAGAGAGAATTCCTCTTTGATATGGACTGGAATCACCCCAATGATGGTGACCACACTTTCAGTAAGCATACAATTCCTGTTTTATGCTTGGCTTGATATTAATCATCAGAGGGAGTTGAACAAGGTTTTCTTTTTTAATTACGCTTTCAAAGAATCTCAAATAATTTTTACACACACAAAGGAGAAACTTAATTGGAGGAAACCTTAAGGAACTTTTTTCTCTATCATGTCTTATTTTTTTTTTGCTTGTTTTTACATTCAACAAACAATAAAGAGACAAGGAAAAGTTTTTATCTACTTAGAAAAAGGGAAAGGGATTGGACATGTAATTTCACTGATATAAGCAACCCCCGGATTTGTAAACTCTATTGATTTACATAAGCATCTTCTTTGCCATGTATAGTCTTAGAGAGCTGCTTATAGAACTGAGAAATTAAGTTATTTGCCAAGGGGCACATAGCCAGTAGCATCAAAGGCACTAAGTGACCCCAGGTTGGATCACTATCTACACCATACTGCTTCTCATGTTTTATTTATTTCAGTCAATTATGTGATCATAAATGTATTCTGCTATAGAATATCACTTGCAAAAGCTTGTCTGTTCCTTTTCAATGTATCCTTTCAACACTTTTTTAGATGGCTCCAAGATTTTTTTTCTGCAATTCTATTAACTTGCCCATTCTATGAGTTGCTACAAGAATCAGTCCCACAATGTCTTCAAAATTCTGTTCTCTCCAGCATTGACAGCCTCTATGGCATGCATATTTTGTGTAATCTAGATGCTTTCCCCATCTTTGTTTTTAATATAATGCCAAACTCAAAAAATCCCCAACTTAATTCATCACTTTTCACTGACTTGCTAACCAAGCAAATTTTACTTACATAAATGAGGTTCTTTCAGGGAACCATTTCACCTCATTTGCACTTTCCCCTGATTTCCTGATAAAAATCCAGCAACCCGGAGCTACTGAGTCTAAAAATGTACCAGACTCCATTTCTTCTTTCTCTCCCTAGTTCAATAGTCAACAGCAACAACAAAATTTGAGTTATTTTTGTCTAGTAGCACTAAAAGAGAAACAAAATTTGGATGGTCTCACCAGACTCAAGGAGTAGGCCTTGCAAGATTACTTGATGAGTGCCACCAAGGGGACAAAAACAAAGGGTCCTTTGAGGTTGGAGGGTAAAGTCTTCCCATTCCCATTCCCTAAGGCCATCTCATCTGCTTGATCCTGTTAAAACATTTGACATTAAGGTGTGAAAGAGGACAAGTTTGCTTGGCATTTGGAATTCACCAACCCCAGTTAACCTCCAACCCATGGAATGTGTTGGTATGTTTTTTTTCTTAATTACATGTGAAAATAATTTTTAACATTTTTTTAAAAATTTTGAATTCCAAATTCTCTCCCTCTTTCCCCTTTCTCTTCTTGAAAAGGCAAGCAATTTGATGTAAATTATACATGTGCAGTCATGTAAAATATATTTCCATATTAGTCATGTTACCAAAGAAAACACAGATTTAAAAAAGAACCAGAAAAATAAGGAAAGTTTAAAAAGAATGTTTCCAGCTACATTCAGACTCCATCAATTCTTTCTTTGGAGATGGATTGTATTTTTCATCATAAATCATTCAGAATTGTCTTGAATTATTATACTGTTAAGAAGAGCGAAGTCATTCATAGTCAATCATCCTTACACTATTGTTAATGCTATGTACAAAGTTCTCCTGGTTTTGCTCATTTCACTTTGCATCAGTTCATTTAAGTCTCCCCAGGTTTTTCTGAAACCATCCTGATCATCATTTCTTATAGCACAATAGTGTTCCATCACAATCATGTATTACAACTTGTTTAGTCATTCCCCAATCAATGAGCATCCCCTCAATTTTCCATTGTTAGCCACCACAAAAAAGTACTATAATATTTTTGTACAAATAAGTTCTTTTCCCCCTTTGTTGGATCTCTTTGGGTTACAGACCTAGTATTTGTATTTCTGAATCAAAGGGTGTGTACAGTTGGATTGCCCTTTGGGCATAGTTCCAAATTGCTCTCCAGAATTATTGAGTCAGTTCACAACTCCACTAACGGTGCCTTCATGTCCAAATTTTCCCACATCCCCTCCAACATTTGTCATTTTCCTTTTCTCTCATATTAGCCTATCTGATAGGTGTGAGTTGGTACCTCAGAATTATTTTAATTTGCATATCACTAATCATTACTGAATTTAGACACTTTTATATGATAGATAGCTTTGATTTCTTCTTCTGAAAACTGGCTGTTCATATCCTTTGACTATTTATCAATTAGATAACGACTTATATTCTCATAGATTTGACTCAGTTTTCTACATATTTGAAAAATGAAGTCTTTATCAGAGAAAACTTGCTGTAGAATTTTGTTCCCACTTTCCTGCTTTTTTTCTACTCTTGGCTACATTGGTTTTGCTTCTGTTTTTAATTTAATATAATCAAAATTATCCATTTTATACCATAAGGCTCTCTATCTCTTGTTTGGACATAAATTCTTCCCTCATCCATAGATCTGACTAGTGTGGTACTTTTGAAATCACTTCTATCTACTTTGTTTTTGCACTTCAGTGGACTCATTGAAAAAAAAATCATGATTATGAGAAAATGTGTTGAAACATGAAACACGAACCTAAAAATGGGAGTGTCTGTTATGTAAGTACCAAATGAGTGCTACATTTTGCTTCTCCTACTTAATTAAACATTCTGGGACAATAGGAAATAGTCTTGAATGCTTTTTTATTCCTCTACCATCCACCCCGCCTCTCGTAGTGCCTACCACTGTGCTGGGCAGGTGCTCAATTAAATCTTTTTCAATATATTTTGGGGGGTAATGTCATGTAGGGGAAAAACTGTAGTAACTATGCTATAAATAAGTTTTTTCAAGTGTGGAGGGCAATTTATTTGATTAGATAGAGGCATGGTTAAGCAAGAAAATCTTCAGTTTAGGGCCTTTTCTTAGAAGACAATAATTGCTTTTGCAACTTATTTACACTGAGTCCATGAAACATTTTATGGAAGATAGTAAGTAGTTGTTTAGTCTTAAAGATAGATGCAGAGAAAAGAAGGTTAAGTAAGAAAACAAGTCTCATATAACCAACTTTTTTTTAAGGGATAGTTAGATGCTGGGACAAATTGCTGAAAGAGCAAAGTGCAATCTCCTTTCCTGGAGATCGTTTAGATCTTTAAGAATCAGATCTGTCATTCATCTGGCAGTCTTAAAAATAGTTCTATCTGGCCTATGATACAGAGATACAATAGTTGACCTTTGAGATTAGAGCCATACCTCAGGTCTCAATCATTTTCAGGTCTCCAGGGTAATTCAAGCACATTTAAGATTTTCTGCATCACTTTGGATCTTTTGACCCAGTCTTTCTGTATGCTCTAGGACAAATGATCTGTCCTCTTGGTATACACCCATGGGTAAAAGAGAGCATGTACTTTCACTTCCAGACTTGTGAGATTTAATTAGCTAATGTTGGCAAAGTACTTTGAAGTCCTTGGATGAAAAGTGCTATGTAAGTACAGAGCAACATTGTTACTATGTTTAGATGTTATTCCGATAAGTAAAGTCACATATCCTCATTATTCCAGTCAGATATATCATTCCCTGGCAGGCATAACTTTCAGGAAAAAGAGTGCAATGATAACATCCGTGCCTTCAGAGGTGGAATGTGGACACATAATTTTTCTGAGATCTTCAAAGCACTCCCATGTGACTAGCCCTTCTGAACCCTTCTTTAGTAATAACTGCCCTCCATTTGTGCCACAGCTCAATGCCATATATTTAATTAAAGTTTAAAAACTGCCCTGACTTTCAATCTTACCATGGCTATCCTGATAGCTGTGCTGAATAGAACCCTAAATGATACACTTAGCCCTAAAATGATACACTTACTGATGGTGGTCTCTTTCATCCAGGAACCGGACTGGTCCAGACATTTTGATGTTTTTGCTATTGCCTCAGTTTTAAAGTTTAATTTCCCTCTAAGAGAAAGAAGGATTTCAGGTAAGACAACTAATTCAGCAATCATTTAAGTGCCTACTATAGATGACCATGATCCCTGGCAGTATGAGGCTTATGGTCTTTCTAGGGAGAGGTGACATATACACAGAAAATTATATAGAAAGTAATTCATGAGAAGTGCTTTAAAGAGGTGTGAAATAAAACCTTATATTGGGTCAAGGAAAGGTCATTACTTTCTCAAATGTTCCAGGCAAAGTTTGAGGAAGAAGGTAGTGTTTGAATTGGGCTTTTAAAAGTGGGTGAGGTTCTCTAACCTCGGTTCCTGTATCTGGTAACATGGTTGAACATACTGAGAGGGTTGGAATTGTTGGTAAATATAGAATACATTATGATTTATTCCTCAGGAAAGAGATGAAGAAAACTGAAATTAACTAGCATGGCAAGTATATTGGCTCTTTCTGTGCCAAGCCCTAAATGAGGAGATGAGCAGTGGGCATCTAGCATTATGGATCCTGTATGAAAACAGTAGCTTCTGGTGCATAGGCCTACAGTGCCATCTCTGCAGTCACTGTGAAATCTGCCATCAGAAAAATAAAGGAAATAAAAGACCAATAAAACCTTCGCCTTATAAAATATCTGTAGTCCAAGTCCAACAATAAATGTTTAAATTTATGGAATAAAAAATAAAAGAAATACAAAATTAAAATGGATGTGTTTCATTAACAGGCAAAATAAACAATAGAGGAAATTCCAGGTATAGGGAAAGTGATAGAGACAAAGACATGGAGATGGGACAGTGCAAGATATAGCACAGATATAATACAGAATAGTACAGATTGGACACAGTAGAATAGAGTAGAAAAGTGCAGCCCACAACACTCTCAAGTGTTGTCCAAACCAGATTAAAACATAATTGAAAAGAATTTTTAAAATAAATAAAAATAAAACATGGGTTATATTGCATTTTAAAACTAAATTAATATTTGGCCTCCAGGGATCCCGTACAGTTTTAGTGGCCTCTGTTTCTACTTGATTTTGACACCACTGGCGTAGAGTTTGTTACTAGATCATAGGATCATACTTTTAGAGTTGGAAGGCATCAAGTTTAAAGAGTAAGCCTAGAAAGTTCAATTGCAAAGAGTCTTGATGTCAGGAATAAGTTTGAGTTTTACTCAGTAAGTGACAGGAAACCACTAAACCACTAAAGATAGATCTAAATAAAAGGAAAATTTGCCCGGCCACAACTGAAAGGGTAATTAAAAACCTGTTAGAAGGCTAACAGTTGTACAGGTAGATGATAACCAGGTTCTGGTGGTAGTGATAGTGGGAATAGGGAGAAAGGGACAGAGAGATAATAAATAGGACTTGGTCACTAATTGCAGGAAAAAAAACAATTGAGATGGAAGAGTCAAAGAATGTGGGAAGTGAGAAGAAATAGCAGATCTAATAAGCCCAGTTTTGGATATGTTGAGTATGAGGTGCAGTGGGAGATTAGAAGCCATCATCAATCCTTTTAAAGAAGTTATTTCTAAGTTCCTTTTAATATGTGGAGGTAATCCAGCATCCCAAATACATGAGCTGCACAGTCATCTTAATTCTTAAAGATAAATTGTAGCCAAAAGTTTTCAGAAATATTTTCTCCTGTCTATTTTTAAAGTGTATATTATCATTTCATGAAAGACTTCTTCTACTGGCTTTTCATGGTATGGAAGTGATCTTAGGTTTTTGAAGGCTATGCCAGGGCAACACATGCTCTGAATAGGTCTCTTACCAAGTTAGAGAGGTTGTTAGTTGGGGTCCAACAAGTGCCTGGGTCTCTGGGAACCAATTTGGTTATTTCTGAGAGGCTTGTCACCAGGTTGGCCACAGAGTCATTAGCCACATATAATGAATGATGTGATCTAAAATGTGATCATCTCCTAAATTATACGGAATTAGTTATCTATGTGGTGCAAGGAGTATCTGTACTAAGGAAAAAACAAACCCTTGAAGTATTATAGAAAGCATTTATCCTCATGTATTAAGATTAGTGATGATCTAATCCTAACAATTTTATTTACAGACTTATTTCAAGGATCACTTGGAGGAAACCTACTATTGGTTTTCTAAATTCATTCTCTCAATACACATTTATTAAGTGCTATATAACAAATTAATATCTAGCCAGTTCTGCTTACTCGAAGTAGACCAGTCTGTAGACTGTAGCCCTCTCCCCCTGACAGGATTTGCATGGACTTACTTCCTTTGTGGGTTGTGCCCCTCACAGCTGGAGGGACTTCAACGTCTAGGGTCCCCGTGGCCACAGCAGCTTCAATGCCTTGAGGAGAGGAGTCCTGGGCTGCTGCCACTCCCCAGCTAGAGTTTCCAAGGATTTGAGTTTGTGTAATTAGAACTTATACAAAGCAAAACTGTCTGTACTAGGAGCCACAAAATAACATTTAAGATATTGTTGTCTTCCTCATGGACAAAACAGTCTCAGAAAGAGACGCAATATATTCACAAATATATAATAAATATATCATAATTGATAAGCAACATAAGTTACAGTATAATATGACATATTACATAATTAAAATATTATAAATATATTAAAATAAATTATAATTTTGTAAATATGAAATAAATTTATAGTTATATAAATATGATTACATTACATAGCATTATTCTCTGAATATACAATATCTCCTGCTCCTGTCATTTCTTTAAAATCCAATATGCCTAATGAAAAAATAAGCAGTTGTAACACTTAATAAAAGAAATTTTATTAAACTTCTTGAAGAGGTTTTATGAAGGGAATGTGACTTCCATTCTAAAACCGCCGCTTAAATAAAACATATACTTTCCAACCCTCAGTCCTGATGATTTGAAATGACAAATTTATTTGAAACAGAATAAAGAATTCTCCCCCACTCCATGTATCACTTAAAAAAAAAATACACAGCAAAAATAAAGATAGTAACTTCCTTAGATATTTGAGGGGTCAATCATGGGACAGAAATGGCTTCTAAAACCATATTCTCAGATCTATTCTGTGAAAGAACTTCTCACCACAGTCTGCCTGAGGCAAAACTGTGAAGAAACTAGTTTATATTAGTTTCTCTCCTCCTCCCACTACCCACATCCAGTGCTTTCTTGTATGAATTTCAAAATTAGCAAACACCAAATAAAACAAGTGTTTCTGCGTATAACTAGAACAGAAAAAAAGGACTATGCATGAAACTGTCTCTATCATGAACAGTTTGTATTTTCTTTTAAATGTATACATATATGCATATATGTAAAAACACATATATGTATATATAACAGTTTTAACTCATAGTTTTCAAAGCTGTCTTCATTGCATTTGTTTCCTTCTGATCTTCTTCCCTTCCATTCTATTAACTTAAAAAGAAAACTGCTTCAGTGATCCTTTTCTTTCTCTTTTGAAGGAGTAGAACAACCCTATAACTAGTCTACCTCTCCCTCCCAACTTCTTACCTTCCCATCCAAACCCTCCCATCCCCCCCAAACTAAGACAAAACCTTTGTAGAAAAAAATGCCCAAGCAAAACCAATCCCCGTGTTAGTACTATCTACAAATGCATGTCTCATTCTGCTCCCTTAGTCACCTCTCTGTCAGGAGTTGTGTAACATAGTTCATCTTTTGTCCACTGGAATTAGATTCTGCATATTTTTGATATCTTGGAAACTTCCCATGTAATTATTACCTAAGGGCATTCAGGGAGAAAGGAAATGTTTTTCCTTGGAGGAAAACCCTTGGAGGATTGTTCCTTTTCTAAGCAGCAAGGAACATTCTTAGGTCTATAGCCTTTCCATTTAATTTCTACAATCCCTTATCTATATAGATGTATTTAGTATAGTATATATAGTCAATGGCTTAGAATACTATATTTTATTACTGCATGAAATTCTTGTGCTACAAAGTATATGCAAAATGATAATTATAGAAATAATCTGATTAGTTTGGCCCAGGGTAACAACAATCAGGCTTTTAGTATTTGTAGATCAAGAAACTCTTATTAAATGCCTAATTGATACAAAGTACTGTGCTAGGTGCTGTGAGTAGGTGATACAGAAACCTTAAAAAAACAGTGCTATCCAAAAGGAACTTTGAAAATCTAGTTGGAAAGAAAAGGATTTGTGGTAGAAAACATATATAAGTTTAAAAATAAGACATAGGAGGTAACAATAAGTTTACAATTCTAATGTCTTCTGTTTTCCACCATCGGACTGTAACTCCTGGAGGGCGACTGTCTTTTGCCTTTCCATCCTCTTTGCTTGGCACAGGGCCTGACACATAGTAGGTGCTTAATAAATGTTTACTGACTGTCCAGCTTCTTCACCATTATGTTTACCTTCAGGGAAATGCAATAAACCTCACACCCTTCCCCTATGGTTCTCCAGTTCCCTTAAGGATATTTGGTAATGGCTAGGCTCAAACCACCACTTATTGTGTTCTCCTGAATTTAGGGGGATCTCTGTACCTCAGTTCCATTTAATAACTTAATAGTCATTTTAGCTTTTACATAGGAATGTTTACTTCAAAAGTATATTAAAAAACAAACCTATAAACATTACCACCACCCCCATCACCTGGGGAGCATAATAGCTCCTTATCCTTACTCTACCTCAGGCTATGAGGAAGGGAAGGTTCAGTTTGACTCAATTTCTATATAGTATAGTCCCACCAAGTTTCAAGTCCCCCTAGGCTTGAATTTCAGCAGCTTCTCAAGTCTTTTTTGCTGAGCTGGTAGCAACATCTGGCTTAGAATCGTGCCTCCAAGAGCACCATGATGGAGCTCCTGAGTCTGAGGGCTCCAGTGCCTAGATGTAGAACTGCAAAGGACAAATCAAACATGCCAAAGCCCCAAGCTCATTTCTCAGGGGCACAAGGCCTAAAAGGGAAAGGAGGAAGGGCAGCTCAGTGCCTGGTACCTATGCTTCTGGTAAATAGAACCACTTAGATGGTACCAAAAAGTGAAAGATCATACCAGTATTGTAGTTTTAAAGATGCAGCCTTTTACAACTATTCCGTCAATGAACAAAGATTTTCCCCACCCATATGATAGAGGGGGATCTCAATGTCTTCACTCAGAAGCAGGTCCCTGCTATATATCCACATGGATGTCTCCATTTTAGGTAATCTGGGCATACACAATGCCCTATTACACTTGAATGAAAAAATGAGTTTCATCAGTAAAAATCATCTTTTTCCAACCCTTAGTACTCCAGTATTTGTATTATCTTGTTGATGGCAAACTTTTTTCTCCTTTCTATTTAACAGTGACAATTATCAACTGTTCTAAAAACTAGTTTCCGACTTCAGGAAGTTTACCTTATGCTGTTGAGAAATAAGTTAACAATGCCCAATTGCCAGATCCCTCTGAAGGTCTATCTTTGTTTTCTGAGGAGTAATTAGGCAATAGTTTGTCAGTTTTTGATGTTTATTTTGTTTTTAACAGCAATTTTTTTGTACTTCAGCGTTAACTGATCCTATTTCATTTGGCTTAGATGATGCTTTAAACACTTGGTCTTCCCATACCAAAAGCAACCTCAATATATCTTATAGATATTAAAGTATGATTTCTAAGAGCTACAAGTTTTGCACATTTCCTTGGAGCAATATTCATTCTTTAAAACCACAGATTTTAAAACACAACAAAAGAGAACAATTGGATGTGTATACAGCATAAAATTCAATACTCAACAGAGAACTAATCAAAGGCAGGGAAACCAGCTCAGTTTGGTTTCATGTGTTCAAGATTAAAATTTCTGAGTTAGTCTACCATTCATAGAAGCACACAAAATTGACTTGTCTCAACTAATTCACACTCTACTACACTTTCTAATTTTCTCTAAAACAGCCTTCCTGATGTAACCCCAGTCCCAAAGTCCATTGGTACTTTCTCTTTATTGGTGGAGATCAATGCCTTGTGCTTATGTGAGGAGTGGGGCACTTGGTGAGAGGGGGAGAAGTGCCAGTCTCCTCAATTCTTTGGGTCTTCTTTGAGTCTCTTCAGGTTCTACACTTCTTTTGAATGCTTCTGGCTTCCAGTTTCAAGGATGATGGATGATGCCAACACTACTTCAGATTGCTAAAGGAAGACTCTGGGAAGAAGTTAACCTGAGCAGAGCTGGCAGTCTTCATTGTGGCCCTATCCCCAGGTTGCTACACTAGAGACTTCAGGGAACTTTCTTTTCAAGGAGATCTAGGACTTCTTTCTCTAAGATGAGCTAAGTTATCTTATTCCCAGTGGGAGAGATTTTTCAGTCTGTATTATCTGGTATATTTTCTCCTATGTATACCTTATCTGATTTCTGTTCTGCTATGATTTGGATAAATGGGTTTCTTTGCTACCTACTATGTGTGCTCATTGTGGAACTGGTGTTTGATGGGAATGGGTTCAAGCCTTGGATATAGAGCTTGAGGTCTTCCTACTTCCTCCATTAATGAAACAGTGATCAGAAATTAACTTGAACCTGAAAGCCATATCTCCTAAGCTAATACTATTGAAGGGAACAGTGAGATATAATTCTAGTCTGGTATAGCTTTCTGTTTGAGGACAGCATAGTAGCCAAGTTTCTGGCCCCAATCTTTGGCTCCTCCTCCTGGCAGGATTTAAAGTCTCCCTTGGAAAGGGTAAGGGCAGAAGAAGCTAGAGAAGTCTCTTCTGCCTGCCTTTGAGTCACTCAATGTCAACCCCAAGATGCTACACTTGAGAGATAACTCTAGCAACACTTGATTCATTTCTCTTTTTTTTATTTTCCACTTTTCTGCTATTCTCTCTCATTCATCTACTCAGTTGTTTCACTTTAACCCCTTGTCTCCAGGCCTTCATTTCCTCTACCTGCTTCCTCTCCAAATTTTTCAACTGGGTAGATGCCACCTATTGTCTTCACTTAGTGTAAACATTAGCAAAACTAAAACTCAATTCTACTTTGTTTGTTGCAGGGCATGTCTGCTCAGTTCTTATTATACTTCATATCTGGAGAGAAGGAAATGTTTGTCATATATACTGTTTCCAGGTTCTCATGAAAAGTTATCTGATAAATTAATTCACTCTCCTTACGTAAAATGAGCATATTGGACTAAGGTCCTGTCCAATGCTGCAATTCTTATTATTAAGATGTGACAATTTTAGTGATTTCTTCTTCCACAGGCACAGATTATCTATCAGATGACTGACTTAGAAGTGAAACACAGCTGTGGCTAAAGACAGCATATTATCTTTCTTAGGTAGAACTCCCACCCAAAGCAATCTTGACTGCATGCAAAAATCCGACAATAACTAGGCTTTGCAGTATTTAGCATCTGTATACTGTGTTATGTCTTACAAAGGCAGTAGGTGAGGGTGAAGAGAGCCCTCTTCCAGCTAGTATTAAAAAAAAAAAAAATGACCTCAGGCTCCTCACCAGCAATCCATAACACACAATCCCACCATTAAGGCAGAGAAAATGAAATTGTCCCTCTCGCCATCTATAAACATTCCTTAGGCTTTGCTTTTAGCCTGTCTTTTCACTCGTCAAGGCTTCAATTTGATTGCAACTGTGTTAAAATATGGAGTTAGCACTCTAATTTTCTCATGGCATTACATCCTATAGGGATGGTTCTGGGCCTGGTCCTCTTTTCTCTACTCACCTGATATTACCCATCCCTCCCCACCTTAATACAGGCACTCCAAGATCAGTCCTGTTTAACACAGACAGAAAATGGAAATACTAGACCCATATTTTTCAACTTGAGTTATAAACCAAAACTCAACATAGTAAGTAACCCCAAAAATTTGAGCAGAGGGTATTCTTCTTCAGGACACTCCTAAGACAAAAGATTCAGGAAGAGATGTTGGTTTTATAGAATATGTAGATGGCCTGAAGCTAGAGAAATTGCAGTTTGTTAATTCAGTTCAAAGCAAGCACAGTCTAGAAAGGCTGGCTAAATAAGCAATAATTAATGTTGCTGAAAATTTCCAATCAAACAGCAGAATGCAACTTCTATCTTACAGTGAGATTAAATCTGAGGTTGGCCTGAAATAGTTCAAACAACTAGGAATGCTGCCAGGAGACTCTGTGTGCTTTGTTATCCAATCTCAAAATGGTTGTTTCCATCTTGTAGATATGTGCTGTGTCACAACCCTCAAATAAAGTGCTAATTTAATTAGTTATGATAAAATTATCAGATAGTTAAATTGTAGGGGTACACAGTCCTACTGTCAATGATCTGCAACCAGTAGACTCTTTGAGGACAACTGTCATTTGTTAAGGGACAATTATATTAGTTTGGACAGTGGAAGCCTCCACTTTTCCCTCCTCCTTAACTGTATCTAATAGAGGTTTTCTTCTATAGCTGTTCAGTGTACTTAGTGTCAGTAGAAGACAAGTTTTATGGATAGCAGAATATTCGTGTGATAAATCACTTCTACAGGTAACTATAAATCAACCTTATTCAGCCAGTGAGGACATGAGTGTGGCAGGTCCTGATTGTTCTTTCTTATGCCCTTGAAATTAAAAGTTAGAAAGAATATAGGACTTTAAATGATCTTCCTACTAATGACATATTTTGTAGTGAATATTTGGACTTTCACCAAATAAAGAACAAAAAGCAACTTAATTTGCTAAAAAAAAAAGCACGTATCTCATATTTAAGAATAAAATCAAATCAAAACATATTTATAATACAATAGTCAGATGAAACTATTTCCCAGCATAGGAAGTATTTTTTTATGTTTTAAATTTTTCATTTGGTGAATAGTCCACCTATTCATTGAAAGAAAAAGTGACATTTAGCAAGAAGACCAATTCTAGTTTCATATGCTAGCATTCAATTTCAAGGGAAAAAGAAAGAACAATGGAAAATTTGTAATATAACCCACTGATTATATTGAGACTCCACAACATTAATTATATTTTTGTAATGAACTCATATTTCTGTGATAAAATTTTTACCTTGCATGTGTTAATGGAAAATTTATATATATTTTTATTAGCCATTAACATACATATGTATAGATGCATACATAATGACTCCATTAGTCAAATAAAAGAATAAATAATAAATACAACAGATAATATAATTACCCAACATTCATACATCATACATAATACTAATAAAAGCTAGAAAGGGAGCAATATATCTCTTCTTAATGAGCAATATTTGCTTTGCTGGTGGTGTTGTTTTTGAATGATGGTTCTAGAATCACAGCTGCATTGACCATTAAAATAGCAGATTTTTTTAAACCTTTGTAATAGTGAATCATCATACAGTCATAATGAGTGAGCACTGAGTAGATCAGCAAAGAGCCTCATTTCAACTATTAAAATAGATATTAATGTGACTAAACTTGACTATGATATGATTAATTATTCATTGTTATACTTATTATGTATATATGTGCATACATATACATACATATATATTTGTTTTATGCAAATATGCTTTTCAGTTTAGAAAGGTTGATAGCATTTATAATAAGAAATCAAAATCAGAACCAGAAATCTTTCTTTTTCTTTTGATGGAAAAATGTGTGGTTACTGATAGAAATAAATGAAAATGAAGATAAAGGACAAAATTATGCTAATCTAAAATGATAAAAAAGTTTCTGGACATTTTAACCATAAACAAGCTTCTACTGAGCACCTACATAAAGCACCATGGCATATGTGGAAAACTGGAAAAAACATAGAATATAATCCCTACTCTCAATAACTTTTTAATTTAGTTGAGAGACCAGGGTGTGAACATAAAAAGATAAATAAAAAAGCAAGTTAATAATTCTGTAGTGAGAATTTTTATTATTTTAAGATAATAAGAATTTTAATAAATATCATATGTCATAACTGACTCCATTTTGTTTTAAACCTTTATTTTGTGATTGAGTTGTTTTATGTATGTAGTATGATGTAATAAACATGTATCTTCTTAAAGAACTGATAAACACATGTAAACCCTCTCCTAGGACAGATCACCAACAGAAAGATTTTATACCCAACTTTGTCAGTAGTTTATGTAATAAACTACCAGTCACACAATGTGGCAAACAAACAGGAATACCCATAGCTGAAAATTATAAGAAACCCACTGGAGGCCCAGCCTAGGGGCAGGACCTGGGACAAGCTCCTGTGTTCTACATGCTGAGCAGTGGTATTCACTTGAGGGTAGTGTTGATTGACAAGAGACCAGATGGTTATGTTGGTGGGAAACATGGCCTTCAACTGGGTGAAAGGATAATACTGAAATGAGTACCCATATATAAGACAATTATCAGAATCTCTGAGACTCAGGTTGATGATTTATTCTGAGAGGAGGCTGTTTGTATTGTTTGTATGTGTAACATTTACCACCTTGGCCCCCACAGCCAGAAGGCTGGGTGTATTACATTTCACTCGTCCTCTAAGATTTTCTGGTATCGTTAAAATAATTAAGGATCTAAGCTCTGCAAATGGCACCAGCCTCCACCAATGGTGTATCCTTAATTGCAAGGAGTGGTCCCCTGCTTCCTAGTTCTCTTAGCCACCAAAAATTAGACTGGTTTTTACACAGAATTATTTAATCCAAAAGGTGTAACAAGTATACAAACCTATTCTTCAAACATGTGGGGGGGGGGCAAAATTCTTCCCCATATTCACCACCCTTTTACCACTTCAGTCTCTGGGGAGGGGGAGAAAATTAGTTTATCTCAGTTCCAAGTCTAAGTTCTAAACCTACCGTGGGTGTAAGTCATACACACTCTGACTTTCCAGAGCTTCCATTCTGCACAGGCAGGCTCTGCCTGCAATCCTGACTCCAAGGTCACTAAGGCTCCAACTCCCAGGTCTCAAGAAGATTAGTTCTATCACCTGAATGTGAGGAAGACAAACAACATGTAACAGAAACACCCTCAGGCCCATTTCTTGGAGCCTGAGTGAAAGAGAGGGAGCAAGGGAATGAAAGTTCTTTTCTTTTCAAGGTTCTGTTCATGGTGCATGCTGTGGGTGAACTGTGATCTTCACCCTCTGGATGAGACATAAGAATTCCCAAAAAAGATATAGCAGAAAGACAGCATGAATGCTCAGTCTCATTCTCTCCAGTTTAAAGATGCAGGCAGTCAATCAAAGGAAGTTAGCCCCTATCAAATGGTACAAAAACTAAGGATTCTCAAAAGGCCCCTCAAGTACTTCTACATGTTAGGAGAATGGGAAATGTCCATATATGCCCAGGTTACATATGTATTGATTAGTAAAGTTTGACTAAGTTGCACAGAGAAGTCTAAGTTCAATTGGCATTTCTGTCACACTAGTTAGTGTATGCAGTGGTAAACTGGCCATGAGTTTGCACCTTGTGTGACAACGTGCTGTGGGGGTTCAGAAGATGGAAGTCTATGGCCTAGGATAATCAGAGAAAGCTTCATAGAGGAGTTACAATTTGAGTCAGCACTTGTGATGGCAAGCAAATTAGGATCTTCTACTATTTTTATTTTAATATAATCAAGTGCCTCTGATTGAATCTTTGGAAGTGTTTGTTTGGTCAGATGAGACTCTGGGAAGCCTCTAAGTAGCCCTCCCCCTCCCAGCTTTGAAAACCAGATATTGGTGCTTCCCTTTCTGGTAACTATGGTCAGAAAGTCAGATCTGTCTGTTGATCTATGATATATGTATTGCTTATGTCAGTCATTTGGAAGTGTGTCTGTTGATTCTGATTTCTCTGTATTTTCTTTGAAGTTCAGGATGCTGACTTTTTTCCCTGATCTAACTGAATGATACATGTGCTTAATTAAAGTGATCGTTGACCCCTCAAAAGTTGCCTTTCGTTTTATAAATCCAGATCTAACAACCTGTGATAGCAGGCCCCCCTCTCTATGTTGGGGCGTTTACTGATACAACACTTTTAAATGAAGGGTAAAACTAACAAAAAATAACAAAAAAGCAGAAAAGCATGCAGAAAGCTTCCCAGGGATGGAGGATACTGGGAAAAAAGACATATTTAACAGTCCAGGGTCCACCATTAATTACGTTCAGCAGGCTAGCATTTTGTCCGCCATAACTTTTCATACCTTGACAACTTTCATTTTTTATGAGTTGAGAATGATTTTAGTGATTTGACCTACAAAGTTATAATTGATTTATGGAATCACTTGGTTATTTTTTATAGTTCATTTTCGTATCAGTTCTTTAATTCTAGACATCTTCATGTACAATTCTGTACCCCAAACTGAAAAACCCTAAAAAGCTACCGTTACTTAAGCATCTATCTAGTTATATCATGTGACTGTTCCTTCGGATAATTCTCCCCAAGAAACAAAATTAGTTATGGTCCTAAATACTGAATGCTTCTTTTTAGTATAATGTAGAGATCCTGTTATTAATGAAACATAGGAACAGTCTCAGAAAGGAGTAAATTTTTGTGTACATAAATTATAATTTAGGGTTTTTTAATTCAGAAAAATCTTACATTTTTAATGCATAATACCTTCTATGTATCGAAGGTTTTTCTGAGAGACTTTCTACTTATCTTGGACAGTTAGGTGACACCGTGGGCAGAGTGCCGGGACTGGACTTAAGAAGACCTTAGTTCAAATGTGGCTTCAGATACTTAGAAGCTGTGTGACCCCTAGCAAAGTCATTCAACCCTGTTTATCTCATTTTCCTCACCAATAAAATGAGCTGGAGAAAAAAATGGCAAACCTAGTATCTTTGCCAAGAAAACCCCAAATAGGGTAACAAAGAGTCAGAAACAACTGAACAACAATGCAACTTATATTAATAGAAACCCATCCCAGAGCAGTAAAAGGCAGGGCAGCAAAATGCATAAAGAGGAGGTCTCATGTCAGGAAGATGTATTAAAAGTCCTACTATGATAATATTTAGCATTTCTATATTGTTCAAAAGTTTGCAAAGCACCTTATATATGTGTATATATATATATATATATATATATATATATAATATCATTTAATCCTAAAAACAACCTTGAGTCAATTGCACTTAGAAAATGAAGAAAACTAAGGTTCAGAGAGATTAAATGACTTAAGTGACTCAGGTTTACACAACTAGTAAGTGGCTGAGATAAGATTTGAACTGAGGTCTTCCTGAACCACACAGCTGCCTACTCTGAGACATACCCTCTGTGTAGCCCTGGGAAAGTCACAACCTTTCAGTGATATATATTTACGTGACAGCACATATTTGGTTGTAAATAAATAAACAAAAAACTTCACAAATAAGCATATATTTATGTTAATATATAATATAATTTATATAATATATAATTTATTATATAATAATATATTATATTATTATTATAATATATTATATATTATATATAATAATAATATATATTATTATAATATATTATATTATTATTATAATATATATATTATATATGCGCCTGCTCTGAGACATACCCTCTGTGTAGCCCTGGGAAAGTCACAACCTTTCAGTGATATATATTTACGTGACAGCACATATTTGGTTGTAAATAAATAAACAAAAAACTTCACAAATAAGCATATATTTATGTTAATATATAATATAATTTATATAATATATAATTTATTATATAATAATATATATTATATTATTATTATAATATATATTATATTAATATATAATATATAATTTATATTAATATATAAGATATATATTTACGTGACAGCACATATTTGGTTGTAAATAAATAAACAAAAAACTTCACAAATAAGCAGAGACATCAGGGAAATGCTCTGAGTACCAATGAGTTAACAGAAACTGGAGTATTTCCTCTTATTTCATTGCCTCAGTATGTTCTGGTTCCTTCTGTAAACTGAGAAAACCAGGTCATACACTCCCTCCACTCTTAAAACAGACAAATTCCCTAGACTAGGAAATCTGCTCCTCTAATGCAAACACATGACACTAGTCCTTCATCTCTGCTGCAATTTACTGAGCTATAATCTACTTCACCATAACTACGTGGTCTAGTATACTGACTTCCAGAATCAGAGCCTACTGGGACACAACTTTAAGTAGACCTACTGCTACAGCTGATTAATGCTGAGAAGTGATTAAATAGAAGTGGTGTTGCCTACACCATATCCCCAACAATGGTCAACCGTATCTTGACATTCTACTTCTCATTGTATACCTCAATTCTATACAAGGAACATGTCAAACCTGACTGTCTTGTTGGCTTGCATTGGGGATACTACTTTCCCATAATGCTTTGTAGAGAGTTGCCTCCACAGTGTCTCATCTATTTTTGCTGCTAAGAAGGTTATGTTTAGTGCCCCTGTGGTCATAATTTGGGGATTGCTTCTTCTTCCACTGTGAATCTTCCATTGCTTCCAGATCAATTAACATTCTTCCTCATCACTATGTAAAACAAAGAACCTCCACTAAACAGGTATCTGTTGGTAGTTTCCTTCTCCCAGTTGCTAAAAATAGTAGTTAGCAAGCTAATTTATATCTATCTATTCATATAGACATATATGTGTATATCTAGTACTTTAGGCTTTGCTAAGAACTTTTAGTTCAGATTTCTGTAGAACTCATACAAGCTCTCTATAGCTGAATCATACTGAATTTCTCTGTCTCCACTTCCAAAGTATTTAGGTCACACTTAAAAAAGAAAGAGAATAGTGAGCAGGGTCCTAAACTCTAAATTCAAAGTGCTAGGTTTAATGCTTGCATCTACCACTTGTATCTTTGTGATTATAAGGAAATAATTTCTGTTTATATCTGCTTGTAATGTCATGGTGTTTGACCATGTTGTAATCTAAAAATAGCCATTAAGGCAGCAAAAGCACTGGAAATATTTTTTCAATAATGTAATTTTTATTATTCAGAGCACAGGTTGGTGGTGATATGACTTTTGGCAAGTGGGCAAGGTTCAGAAGGAATGCAGGGCCCATGGGCTGATTCCCATCAAATCAGGGGAGCTTTAAGAAGCTGTTGCCAGGTTCCTTTTATTCCAAAGGCTTAGGGGATGCGTGCAGGGCTCTGAGTCTTTAGATGGACAGTCTTCCAAGGGGCCACACAGGGGTGATGGTGTGGTGTGGGGTTGGCGGGGGATTTCAGGTGGTCAATTGTGCCTAGGTCCACTCTGAGCAAGGTCCTGTGGCAGGGATTCTGAATGGGTGAGCTTCTGGGCTAATAAAGAGGGATCCTTGTCTTTGCAAGATGGGCAGGGCTTAGAGCTTTTCTAGAAAGGCCCAGTAAGTTTCAGCAGGGTGTGAGGTGGTAGGAGTGACTGATACTTGGTCCTAGGTTCCTGTAAACTGGTAGGAGGGGTTCTCCACTGCGGAGAACTGATTCCAAAGTCGCTCTCTGCAGGCGGGCGGGGCTCTCAGGCCCTCAGTGCTGGGGGTTTGAGTCACCAGCTCCAAGTGGCTATATCTCCGCACCTCCACAGGTTGGGAGGGGCACAGAGCCTCGGAGCAGGGAGTCGGAAATAAAGCTGTGTTCTGAGTGGGGCAAGGCTGTGGAGGTGTCCAGGGTCATTTTCAAGCAGGTGCTTGGGTCTCTGAGCTTCTGAGTAGGGTGCTAGGATCAGGTTCTGCATACAGGCGGGGCTGAAAGCAGCTGATGAATGGTACCTCAGGTGTGACCCTCTCAGAAGCTGTTGCGGAGATTCGAGAGTGGGGACCGGATGCAGTAGTGGATTCGTAAATAAGGGGGTTGCTGAGGTTATGAACCTTTGATGCTGGAGAATGGCGTTGCCATCTATAGAAGTACAGAAGTTAGAGGTGTAAGTTCTTTTTTGGGGGGGGGGAATCTGTTCTGTTCTTGGCATATGGAATTTGAGGTATCTTTGGGACATCTGATTAGAAATAATTGGCATTTGACGACTGGATCTCAAAAGAAAAATTGGAAGCTGGATGGAAAGATCTGCGAGTCCTTTGTATATAGTTGATAATTAACAGGTAGAAATTGATGAGATAGCCTCAGAACAGAACCTTCGTTAACAATCGCAATTAGAGGGAATGATATGGATGATGAAAAACGGGGCAAGATACTCCCACCACCCTGGAGCTTATCTTCCTGGACTTGCTGGAACTTGCTGTGTGGTCTCCCTGCCTCAAGTCTCTCCTCACTACAATCTATCCTCCACTCAGCTGTCAAGCTGATCTTTCTAAAGCATATCCCTTCCTGACCATATTCCTATTTAATAGATTCCAGTGATTCCCTATTACATCTAGGATTAAATATAAAAATCTTCTATTTGACTTTTAAAATCTTTCATAACCTTGCCCCTAATTACCTTTACAACCGAACTCCTCTCCACTTAACTTTTCAATCCAATGATACTGGCTTTCTTGTATGATGTTCTCCAACAGTGCTTGCTATCTCTGAACTCCAAACATTTTCACCTGATGTCCCACCATGCCTGTGGTGGGAGACATACTCTCTTTCATCATCTCCAATTTCTATCTTCCTTCAAGTTCCAGGTAAAGTCCCACTTTCTGCAAAAAGCATTTCCCAGTCCTCCTTAATCTCAATGCCTACCCTCTGAGTTTATTCAGTGTATATGTTGTTTTACGTAGTTTTCATGATGCTTCTCCTAATAGACTGTAAGCTCCTTGAGAGCAATATTGTTGCCATTCTTTGTACAGTACCTAGCACATAGTAGGTGCTTATTAAATATTTGATGATTTGTTGAATTCATTTGACTTGACTAATATCAAGAAAACCCACACAGGAGAGAGTATTTAGGAGGAGAAGATAGTTAACAGTATAAAAGTAGCAGTGAAGTCAAGGAAGGTGAGGACTGAGGAAAGAATAGCATGTTTGACAATTTAGAGATAGTTGTAATTTTGGAAAGAGTAGTTTCAGTTGAGTGATGATGTCAAAAGGCAAACTTCAAAGAATTAAGGAGTGAGTGAGAGGAGAGGGAAGGGAGACAACCAGTATGTACTGGTTCTGACAAGTTTTTTCTAGCAGTTTCACTGAGAAAGGGAAGATAAATATGGGACATTATCTTGAAGCAATGCCAGGGCCTGTTGATAGATGGATTAACAATGAAAATACACGTCTGTCCAAAAAAAATATGAAGAATAGCTATTCTTACTAAGATCTCTATACACTGTCATTGGAAATGCCTTCTCTGAATAGAAAAGGTTAGCTTAACTATCAGAAGGATAGTGCCAATGTCATAAATCATAGATGCGCAGCTTAGTTTTTTGAATAGTAATATAACTTTAGGATTGTGTTATAGCTTTAATAATTAATTAGAGCTCCTACATCACTAATAAAATGCAATATTCACTAAATCACAATTTCATAACACAATATGTGCATAGAAACAGTAAGCACTGTTACCTAAATAATTACACTGAATTAATAAAGGTATCCACTCAGAAGAAATGTCTTCTTATTTTACTTATAATTTAATGTTCTTTTTTATCTGCTTTCTGAGTGCTTAACACAGTTTTTGGCACAGTGTAAGCACTTACTTTTTCATTCATTCATTCATATTTAATAGCCCCCCAAAGTATACTGTGAAGCCTCAGGCCCAATCATGTTATAATGATAATAGGTAATTACAGGCTATGCCAGAAGAGCACAATCCCTGGTAGGTTCTTCCATTAATGGAAAGGCTTTGAATATAGTTTTAGCAACAGACTCTGTCTATTTTCTGAGCATAAGCTTAGCTAGGTATGGAGAGGCTCATCAGTGATGAATTATTTGACCATAGAAAACAATAGAACAAAGGAAAATCAAAGTGTCTCTCAGCCCTCTCTTCCCCAATTCTCCTTTAGTTATTGTGGCAGAATGGCCTAAAAGAGAGCATAGCTTTCCAAGAATCAATGTTTTTAGACTGCCTATATACATTAATTTCATTATTGCTGCTCCACATGTGATTTCCTTGTTTAGTGACTACTGAATTGAGGAACTGAATTTTACCAATTTATCAGCATTCTCACTATAAATGAAATCAGATAAGAAAAGGAAGTTGAAGTCAAATGAAAGCATATTTTATAGGTGCTTCTTGGAGAGGCAATAAAGGAATTGGTTTAATTATACATTTAAAAACATTAAGAAACATCATTTTATGGAACACATGGTCATCTTCTGATAAACATTTATGAAAATATCACTTTGAAATACATTGTACTTATGTGTCAATAGCTGTTGCAGAGGATGAAGAGGTATACTGAAATTTTATCTGTGATACTCTCCAAATTAAATCAACATTTATTTCAGTACTTAAAGACTTCATTGCAAAATTGAGCAAAAATCTTTAAAAAAAGATAACATGACTAATGTGGAAATATGTTTAATATGATTGTACATGTATAACCTATATCAGATTACATACTGTCTTGGGGAGGGGGGGGAGAGAAAAGAGGGAGGAAAAACCTCAAAATCTGATAAAAGTGAATGGTGAAAACTAAAAATAAATAAATACATATATATATAGAAAAGATAGAAAATATGTTGAAAAATATGATATGAGTAAAAAATGAGAGGGGCCAAAGTTTTGTAAACTATACAAAAGTTTCAAGCTTATATGTCATGAATACTTTAAGAACAGAATCAGAAAGTACTGGTGGATATGGAAAGTACCAAATCACTAAAAAAACTGAAATTGACTGTATTTTATCAGGAAAAAAACTGGTTGTGGATGGAGGAGCCATTTCCAAATCAGATGTCTCTGTATACAGAATTCCTGATTATTAAAGGGACAAATCAAGAAAATGAATAAAATGAGAAGACTATATCACATGCAGATCCACCATGATATATTTATTGCTGTTGACAAGGGGGGAAATGAGTGGTTTAGAAAGCAAATACTGAAGCACATTGACAATTTCCTAAGGAAATTTAACTAACTTAGTCAATTGGCATATATCATGAAAACATTTTCAAAAGAATAAAAAAAAGAATTCTGAAAGGTGGGAAAGAAAACTAATCTTTTAGGAAACAATTCTGAGCACTTTATTATTTTTTCTCCAGGGAAAATTTGCTTGAGGATTTATACAAACTAGGTTAATCATCTAGAACAAAGTCTCTTCTAACATGCAGTAGTCTGCAAAATCACATATTGATCCTTCTGAATTAATGGCCCAGAGAGATACAATTTAAAAGAAAATACAAGTTGAGGACTTAATAAAGAGAATGTCAAGTTACTTAATTGCGTTTGAAAAAATTTTCATAGAGGGAATAAAAGAGCTTAATCCTTCCGCAACCAAAAAACACTTGATCACTATGCAAAGGATAAAGAAATCTCAGGAAGCAAGTTCACATGGTAGTTAGAGTGATGAATTTGGAGTCAGGGAGCCCTGAATTTGAATTCTGCCTCAGAAATTTACTAGCTGTATAATTCTAGTAAATTCTGTATAATTCACTAATCTCTCTGAGTTTCACTTTTGTCTTTGTAAAATGAGAGGGTTGGATTTGATACCCTCTAATATCTCTTCCTTTTCCAAATTTATTATACAATAAGATTATTGCAAAGGGTTGTGCTGCCAATGTTATATCCACAGTGCCTATGACAGATATGAATTTGCCAGCACAGTTCTGAATTGCAAAATATAACAGACTCTCCACATGGAAGACAGAACCAAAACATTTATTCAAACACCAGAAAGCTTAATCCCAACACCAGAAAATCAAATCCATCAGAGCAACAAAGAAATTCATCATAGTAACCAAGAAGTCTATACACATTATCAGACCTTCCCACAAACAAGCTCCCCTAAGCAAAATACCCTTCTCTCACTCACAGCCAGCTGCCTGCTTTCTCCATCCTTCCTAGCTCTGACTAGTCTGACCAACTTCCTCTCAGCTCTGCTCTGCTCCAGCTCCACCTCTTCCTATTCCACCCCTTGAGCAAACTCCTCCCATCACAGGCATCATGTGACTCAAACTCATGGGACTTAGGTTTTCATGTGACTTAAACAGGTCGCATAGGCCTATTAATGGATGGGAAAGATCTTCCCATTTAATTAAAAATACATTAATTCCATTAAAAAATACATTAACAATACAGGGGTAATATGGGTTAAAAGTATCAACTTGTTTGTCAGATCTTACACAGCAGGATGGTAGAAGATTATGAACAGTGTCCCTTTATAAAAGCAGCAGAAGCATATTGGTACAATAACTAGCTTGTTCAAGCCTGAGAGCAATAAAATACCCACAAGGTCCACATGGTTCCCTCTTATTCAACTTTAAGAAGCTTATTTTGGACAAAAATTTGTGAGTTCAATCACAATAGCTCTGAGGCCCCCAAGCTAGAAAAATTCTTTATATGTTAGACAGAGGGCTCTCTGTTTAACTTTACATTTATATAACTACCTCTAGTTAATATCTAGCCTCTTTGAGATTGAGGAAAAAAAATTGAGGAATAGTATGGGTAATAAAATATCTGGAAAATAGGCACAAGGAGGGGAAGCTGGGGAATGGAATGAATTTTCTTGAATTTCCTCCAACCTAGGTCTTCTGCTGCAAGATTCCTATAGAACCCATGACCATCTTCAATATCTCCCTTCTCTGCCACAGCTCAGTCCTATCTTTCTTTTTTTCATCAGAAGTATGCTAGAAAGCTACACACTCCAATTTTTGTGGTTCCTCCCTTTTTTTCAGTGCACTCAATAATGTGTGGATTATCCTGGGAGGAATGAGCAAGTTTCCTCATCAATTAGAATAGCCCTCCTATTTAGTATCATTTTACTTCATCCAATGACTATCAAAGATTTTTCTCACTTAGTTTAAGGTCTTTTTATTGATTGATTTAGGGGTGTTCTCAGTTAAGATATTAGAGTTAAAATGAAGTGAGTGGCTTTAACCTTATCCTTAAAGGGAAAAACGAATCTACAGAAAATTTTGCAGGAAATATGATTAAGCAGATGTCTTTCTAGGGCATTTAAGGATGAAATTAAAAAAAAAATAGAAGAAAACTGGAAAGTTCAAATCTTACTTCTAATAGTTTCTACCTATGGGATTGTGAGCAAGACACTGAACCTCCCTTGGCTTTTCTTTCCTCATCAATAAAATAGAGGTATTGTCCTAAATGTCCTGAGAGGTCCAGACTTTCAGCTCCAAATCTCTGATCCTATGATCCTATTTTTTTTTTTTAGTAAATGCTTCTCAATTGATTGGTCAATTATGGTAGCGTCACTATATTTGTACTCTAATATAAGTCTCCCATGTACCCCATGAGGAAATACAAACAACACTAAAAATAACCAGTCCAAAATGGGAACATCAGCAGGATTAGCCCAAGTATATACAGAGGACATCCATTCTGGAAATGTAACAATTTTGAGGACACAATGGATCAATTTTCAAGATATCTGAAAGATGGTAGCGTAATGAGTTTCAAAATAGTATTTGGACCTTATTCAAAAAAAGTGACCCGGAGACTATTGATATCTATTGTCCTAAAAATTTTTAATCATTACTACTAATTTTTTATGAGAATAATCTACACATGCATCAAGGATGCAGTTTGAGAAGGGAACAGGAAGGCTTTTATAAACCGAGTTCCATAGTAGACCACTTCTTACTATTGCAAAAGTGAATGAAAAGGTGCAGAGAATGCAAAATCCTACTGTGCTTTTTGTTTACTGTTCATAAAAAAATATTTTATTCCATAAAGCAAAGTACCACTTTAATAGTTCTCCAATAAAATATTTCCTATTAATTTATCAAAATGGTACAAGATATTTTGAAAAATGTAATAGAAGTAACTTTGACTACCTGTCAAGCAAGGTATATAACAGGTATTTGCCACTGGAATGGAAGATTTTCATTGTAGAATCAAACTCAAAGTTTTCACAGTGCTGGTAAGATCCTCCAAATGCTCCTATTTGCTCCTTTTTGTCATTATGTGGCATTGTAATGATTTCAACAAGCTCTGAAACATTGAAAAGGCTCATAAATAAAATTTATAATCACTCTAGAGTTCAGCTTAGCTATATACATTGAAAAAATCAAATTGATGAAGCCAATTGTCCAGAATATCCATTTGTCTACTCTTTGGAACAGCTCTTACATCTGGAGTAATCTGTTCAGCACAGATACTGTAACTGAGGTCATCAACAAGCTGGACAAACAACCAGGATGATGAGAGGACTTGGCCAGACCATATGAGGATTAATTAAAGGAACATGTTCTTTTTAGCCTAGAAAATACTAAAGAGGTACATGATAGCTACCTTGAAACATTTGAATGATTGTCATATGAAAAAGGGGATTACAGAAGAACTGAATTAAAAGAGACCTTAGAAGTTACATAGTCCAACTCATCCCTAACCAATCATCCCGTTTACAACATCCTCAACAAAGTGATCATCTAGCTGTCAGTTGAAATATCTCTAATGAGGTAGAACTCACTACCTCTAGTACAACTCTAAATAGGAATGGAACCAAAATCTCCTTCAATGCAATTCCCACAAGCTATTCCCAGTTCTGTCCTATAGGGCTAGGCAAGTTAAATACAAAGCACTCTTCAAATATTGAAAGACAACTATCATATTCCCCCATCCCACATTCTCCTCTACAAGTATTTTCTACATCAGGTTAAACATTCTTGGTTCCAGTTGCATGATCCCAATGTCTTTCACAATTCTGGGCCTTCTCCCCGAGATATTCTCCAAGTTACCATATCCTGAGTAAAATGTGGCATCTAGAACTGATTTGAATGCAATACAAGAGATGTGATCTCACCAGGGAGGACTACGGGAGAATGTCATCTTTCTCCTTCTGAGTACTGATACTTTCATTGTAGTTTAAAATCACACGAGTTTGGAGGCCTCCAATGTCACACTATTGAGTAGTAGTTGACTATAACTCCTAGAACTGCTGTGAGTGCTATTCCAAAGAGGAGATAGTGAAATCTTCACCATTTATTCATGATGTTATAGAAGGGATTCCCTTCAGGTATGGGTTGAATTTGTCCCAAAGAGTGGTCTCTTCCAGTCGTGAGATTCTATGATTCTAATTAACTTTCATTTTTTTATTGGATTTTAAGCTCCTTGAAGGCAGAAACTGTCTTATGTCTCATCTTTGTATGAAAGTACATTCCATTTATTAGGCACTGAAGAATAGTTGAACTGAACTAATCAAGATAAACAAATGCTTTTTTTCCAGTCTTGCTTCTATGATGTCCACATTAAAAAGTAACCTATTTTTCTTCAATTTTTCTGTATTGAGTATGCTAAGCTAGCTATTTAAATAGTACATCTTTCCTTCATGCAGATGTGTACACTCAGTATAGATAGAGGTAAGGTGAGGGTGGTGTGGGGAAGGTGTTCATGTATTCCCTAGAGAGCATGTTGTATGGAAATTTCAGTAAAACCTTAGCAATTGTTCTGCAGTTTAGAGATGGACCATTGTATCTAGGAACTGCACATAAGCTATGGCTAGAATTCAATGCATGCACTCTCATCACTACCACAGTGAAACATGCTGGGGAATTTGGGGCTGCTTCTCCAAAACTAAGAGCTAGAGAGGTGGTAGCTGCAGGAAATGGAGAACTCAAAGAGGGCAGAATCAGGAAGCTTCAGATTTCTTCCTACTATATTGGCATGTGACCATGGCAGTGCTGTGCTCTGGAGCCCCTCACTACAGAAGTCACTGTGTGTACTGTCTGGTGGAAGGGGTTTTTCACACAGGGAGGAAAGTTTGAGTCCAGAGGATTAGCTAGTCAGACTGTACTAGTTCTCTCAAAGTCACCTCTACACCAAGCATTTTCCCTTATACATATATGAAATATACATATGTGTGAATGTATGAAATATATGTATATTTCATATATGTATATGGAATACTCTTGGTGTAAAGGGGATTTTGAGAGAACTAGTACAGTCTGGCTAGCTAATCCTATGGACTCAAGCTTTCCTTCCTGGGTGAAACTCCCCTACCACCAGCCAATAAGCACAATATTTCTCTCTATCTTTGTCTCTATCTCTCCATCTTTCTCTTTGTCTCTCTTTTTTTCTATTTATCTTCATACACACACATACACATACACATATATGTGAGTGTGTATATTTGTATTTTATGTATATGTGTATTTACACATGTATATATATATGTATATATACACATAAACGCACACATATATTCCATGACAGAGGCAGGGCAGAAGGAAAGAAGAATGAGGGGGGATAGGAAGAGCCATGATTAGTGACTAGACAGCTCAGTGGATACAGAAAAACTAAACAAAAATATTCATGGAACTACTATTTATACCAAGAACTTTAAAGCAAAGTCTGGGTCAAATGATTGCGGAGTGGCCAAACAAATTGTAGTATAAGAATAATAATACATATTATTGTAGCTCAAAAAAGGATTACCATAAATAATTCAAAGAAATATGGGAAATTTTATATGAAGTAATAAAAACAAGCCAAAAGAACAATATATATACTCACTAAAAAGTATACAAGTGAAGACAATAATAAATTCAGGTAAACTATAATGGACGATGTTGACATTAATTTAGGAAGCTTAGAAGGCATGTGCCCTTTTCTTTTCCTTTGACAAAAGTGATAAAAAAAAATACGGTTGCAACTATTAGCATTTGCAGTTACTCTGTTATGCTGTTTCTTGTAACTGTTTTTAGTTACTGTTATTTTATTTACTGTTAACACTTATTTTATTGGTTGTTCGTGGGTTTGGTTAGGTTTGTCAGCTGTCAAAACAAAATATATCAGTTTAAAAAGGGAAAATAAATAAAAGGATTCAGCACAAAGCTTTTTTAAGGCAGGATTGCTAGTGCTTTTCAAATGATCATGTTTTCAAGAATTCTCTTTAACCACAAGCTTTCAGAATGAAATTATATGAAGTGATACAACCATTCGGTACCACCAGGGAACTCCAAAACTTGTTATGCAGCTGGCTAGGTTATGCTATAATCTCTAACCTGCAAAGAAAGGACAACCTGTCCCCATAATCTTAGTGTAGTGTTTGCCACTCTTGGGATATAGAAAATCCTTAACCATTAAGGAAGCCTAAGAAGATCTATTCATGTCAGTAGCCATCAGATAAGGTGGGGATCTATTTGTTCCACATATATCCTAGTTCTAGAAATCCAGAAGGCTCCTGAATAGCCTGATTAGTGTTGGAGTTTCCATCACCTTGAAGAATCACAGACTCTGAGTTAGAAGGGACTCTAGCTGATATTTTGTTCCACATAAACCTGAAAAGGAATTCCCGCTATTATATACTTTGCTAACTTTAGTCTCTATTTAAAGGCCTCCAGAGAAATAGAATCCACCACCTCTTAAGGCAGACTAGTCTACTTCTGGACAATTATTATTAGCATGTTGCTGTTGTTTTTTTGTTATCAAACTCAAATTTGTCTCTTTGCAACTTCCATCCATTTGCTCCTGGTTCTGCCCTGTGGGATTAATCAGAACAAACCCAATCCCTCTTCCACATGGCAGATCATCAAATACTTGATGGCAGATACCATATTTCCCTCAAGTTGTCTCTTCTCTAGACTAAACATCTTCACTTCTTTCAACTGATTCTTATTAGATATGGACTCAGGTGTCTTCACAATTTTGTTTGCCTTCCTGTAGATAGTCTCCAGCTTTCATTTTGTCCCCCAACCCCCAATTTATTTATTTTTCTTAAATTAAATTTATTTATTTTCAAATGAAGGTCTGTCTTCTCTCCTTTTTACCTCATCACCTCCATCACCCTCCAAACACCAGTGAGAAAGCAAGAAACACAAAACTGTCTTTAAAACACATATAGTCAAACAAAACATTGGCCATACCAAAAAGGTGTCTCAATCTACATTCTGAGTTTATTAGGAAGAAATCAGCATATTTTATTACCAGCATGTTTTATG
This sequence comes from Bettongia penicillata ogilbyi, assembly GCA_023548195.1. Taxonomy (NCBI): domain Eukaryota; kingdom Metazoa; phylum Chordata; class Mammalia; order Diprotodontia; family Potoroidae; genus Bettongia; species Bettongia penicillata. The sequence continues at coordinate 1,175,154 of JAJHZJ010000183.1, forward strand.
GTTGGCCTTTGTGTTGCTCACAGATTCAAAGTTTTTTGTCTTAAATATTATTATTATTGTATAAATTTATTGATTTTGTGCCCCATTAATTAATTAAACTGTTGTCCCCCCGATTGAAAAAACAAGAAAATGAAAGAAACTTTTTGCATCACAGGTAATCTAGGGAAATTCTCTGGAACAACCAATACATTTACATATCAAGATCCTGTAACTTTTAACACAAGCAAACCTCCAGAACTCTTGGTACTTCTGGACTCACCCTGGAGTCTAGAGTATAAGCAAGAAACTTTCTTAGCTTGGTCACACCAACTGACGTGCATCTCAAACTGAAGGAGATGCCAGGGCTGAACACTTTCTACTTGACATAATGACCTCATTGGAAGATTGTGCCATTTTTATACTATAGTGACTTTTACCTTCCATACTTGAAAACTAATAAAAGTAACAAGAGCTTATGTTTAAGTCATTGTATGGCAACAACTGAAGCACTTGAAATTTTATATTGAGAGAAATATTCCATGTCACATTCAAACCACTAAAAATCAGATATAAATTAAGCATAGGCACTAATTTCTAAAATAATAGACATATTCATCAAAGTGCTCATTAAAATCTGTTTTCCGAATGCTCAGAGACAGGTATGTCGCCTATTCATTAACTCTAGTTATTAGTGTGCAAATCACGTTTCTGATGAATCTGAAGTCACTGACTATATCCTCCTTTGAAATAAAAGAGTTTCAAATGAAGTGCATAAAAGATTTAGAAAGTGCAGTATGAAACAGTGAACATTGGTAACATTAGACTTAAGCCATGCATTTGTGAGTATCTCCATCCATCCACATGTCAGTTACTAAGATTTCAGTAGAGATGGAAAAAACCAACTCTAGAGAATGATAATGCCTAAATTGCCATCAATGAGAGAACTACTTTTTCCTCTCTGATTTAGTGCAGAGTAATTTTATGAGCTTAAGGGTTTTTTTAACTTCATTAAAAAAAAAACAAAAATGTAATATCACCCCACAATTAATAGATTGAAAGTGTCATAAAGTCAGGGACCATGTCTTATCTAAACGTTATGTCTTTCCCAGATGGTCAGATAATTCTCTGTATAATGTAGGAGATTATTATGTTGTTGTTCATAACAGTAATAACATAACAGCTAACTGTATAGCATGAAAACATTTGCAAGATGTTTTACATACTTTATTTCATTCGAATTCAACAGCCTTAGGAAGTAAATGCTTTTATTTTACAGATGAGTAAATTGTGTCTCAGAAAGGTGAAGGGACTTGCTCAAGGTTGCATAGGTAATGATTTTTAGAAGCAAAATTTGAAGCTAAGTCTTCCTGACTGTAGGGGCAACTAGGTGGCACAGTGGATAGATTGCCAGGCTTAGAGTCAAGAAGACTTCTCTCCCTAAGTTCATATCTGGCCTCAGACACTTAGTAACTCTGTGACCCTGAGCAAGTCATTTAACACTATTTACTTCAGTTTCCTCATCTGTAAAATGAGCTAGAGAAGGAAATGACAAGTCACTCCAGGATCTTTGCCAAGAAAACCCCAAAAGGGATCATGAAAAGTCAGAGATGACTAAAAAATTACTAAACAAACAAAAACCTTCCAGGTTCTAGGCACTGTATTCTATATTGAATTAATTGAGTTGAATTAAATTGTACCACACTTGTGGTATATGTTTCTAACCATGCCTATCCCATTGTGGTCAGCAAGGCTCACTTATACCACAATACCTTTTAAAGACGTTAAGGTGGTGTCATCACCAGAGTTATAATCAGAAATTTTTTCATCTGTGGAAAAAAAAATGGTTGGGAACAGTGAAATAGCAATGGATAGTCCAGTCACAAGTGTAATTTTTCCAGGAAAATGAGCTCAAGGACTCAGGGAGAAAGTAGACTCAGAAGGGCACTACAGCAATGAGACTAAACATGGCAGATGAGGACCACATAGAATGTACAGATAGGATGGATACAGATAGATCAATATAGATAGGTCCAGTGGTCACCAGCACATACTTCTAGGGAAGAAACAATCTCCTTTTCATATGTCAGCCATCTGAGGCAAAGCTCTACTTTCCCTCTACCATAGTTGTGTCCATCACTTCAACCCCATTGCTTCCTACCCATCTCCTCTAATTAGGAGGAAGTGGTTCAGAGGAAAGAGCATACGGGCTCTGAAATCAGAACATATGAGTTCATACTTTGCTTCTGATACTTACTACCTGCATAACCTTGATCAAGTCATTTAATGTGCTTGGCCCTTAATTTGAATAAATAAATAGCAAATGTTGCATACTACTTCAGGAAATTTGTGCAGGCAGTAAGTTATGTGTTACTGAATGTCTCATATAAAACTCAAAAACATTACAACCAACTCTTAAAAATTCATGCAAGGGCATGGCAAGGGTATAGACTTTTCATATTTAATTTACTCAAACAGTTTTCTTCCCAACAAATATTTTATGAGACTTGCCAACCAGAAATAAAAACTAACTGGCTTGAATATTATCTCATGTTATTTTGCTTGTCTTCTTCTTTCAATTCAATAAACATTTATAAAGTGTGCCATGCATTGTAATAAATACTTGGAATACAAATTTTAAAAAAAGGAAGACAGCCTCTGACCTCAATGAGCTTATAATCTAGGTGGGGAAGATGCACAAAAAGAAGCTGAAAAGTACATGTTTTGGGGGTGAGTCAGTGGGTACCTGACATGTGGGTTTAATGTTCCATGGAGTCAAGACCAAGCAGAGTTGCTGATGGAAAATAGAAAGTTAGTTAGAAAGTTCTGAGTCCTTTATAAAGGAAGGCTTTGAGGGGAGATTAGTATTCCATCATTCTGCCCTCCAGTTTGAGCAAAGAGGCAAGTGAGAGAGCTGAGAGAGTGTACAGTATCAAAAACAGAGTCAATCTGTATGGTGATGAGATTTCCGGTGATCAGCTTATCCTGGGAAAGGCATGATGATAAGTAGAGTCAAAACCATCCGTAGTTGTTGATGGAAAATAGAGAGTTATCTGGACATTTAATATGCTAAAAAGCAATGAAAAGAAACTAAAAGTCAAAGAACCAGAAAACAGGGACCTTTGATAATCTGCAAAATAGTCAATTGGTTCTGAATAACTGAAAATAGACAATTATAGTGAGATGTGTAAAATGATTTACCTATGTAGAGATAGTATTGCCTATTAATTAGTAATCTGGCCTACTAGAAAGCACTTCAAATCACAGGTTTTAGAACATAAAGAAAAGCTGATCATCATCTTTCCTCAATCCTGTGGGAGATAAAAAGAAGAATAAGTATTTTACCTGAAGTCATATACGTAGTTAGTGGCAGAACTGGAACTAGAACCCAAATTTCTCACCTCTCAATTAGTTTCCCTTTTAGTTATACCCTGTTTCAGTCTTCCCAGAAAGACTATTTAATAAGAAATAATGGAACATCAGGTCTTTGGATGAGTTTCAGAATTATTCTATTCATTTCAGTTTTTTGCATTTATCGTATCCTATTTTATATGATACTTAGAGTTAATTTGCATGACAATGAAGAACATAATAGAAACAAGGGAATATACATCACCATGACCTCATGCAGTGGGCTTCTGCTACAGGGACACAAGATTTTAACCCACTTCCCTTATCTGCTGCTGCATTTTAGTCAAGGGTCATACAAGTTGTTTAAAATAATCCAAATCCTTTAAAGCTAAGGAATATTTTAGCTATATACCTTTCATTGGTGATAGTTCTAGCCTTTGTCCTGGCCTCTAGTTATCTTGTTAATTTTGCAAATGACATGAAACTGGAAACGATAATGAATATATTAGATGATAGAATGAGAACTCAGAATGATCTTAATAGGCCAGAACAGAGGAATGAAAGTAGCAAGATGAATCTTAATAAGGATAATTTTAGGACCCTAGATTTGGATATTTAAAAAATCTCAACTGTTAAGCTAAAGATGTGGGAGATGGAACTAAAAATAGTTTTTCTGGAAAAAGTACCTAGAGATTTTAATGTATTACCAGCTCAGTATGAGTTAGCAATATGATATGATAGCCAATAAAACAAATGGGTTCTTAAGGTTGCATTGATAGAAATATAGTACTTAGAGCCAGAGAGGTGACAGTTCTGTTACCTTCTGTCCTGGTCAGACTATCCTTTTCTATGTTCCATGTGTTAGAAAGGATATTGACAAACTGGAATGTCTTTGAAAAGAGTATTCAAAAGCATTTCGTATAAGGAGTGATTGAAAGAACTGGGGATGTCTAATTTGGAGAGGAAAATACTTGGATAAATGTTTATTGCCTTCATATATTTGAAAGTTGGTAATATGCAAGAGGGATTAGACTTGTTCTGTTTGGCCCTCAAGGGCAAAGCTAAGATTAGTGGGTGGAAATTACAGGGAAATAGAATGAAATAGAATTTAGATCAGTATAAAGATAACCTTTCTAATTAGAGCAGTTTGAAAACTGAATGTGGCTATCCTGGAAAGTCATTAGCTCCCTGTCATCATAGGTCTTCAGATGGAGGCTGTATGACCACTTAATAGCAACAACAAATAACATTTATATAGAGCTTTAATGTTGTAAAGCATTTTACATATGTTATCTCATTTGATCCTCACCACAGAGATAGGTGCTATTATTGTCTCCATTTTACAGATGAGAAAATAGGCTCAAAAAAATTAAAGGACTTCACTGGGATCATACATCTAGTAAATATCTGACGTATGATTTGCACTCAGTTTTTGCTGACTCCAAGTCCAGCACAGTACGGCCTAATCTTGTCATTTGTCTGGAATGTTGTAGAGATGGTATGTCATACTAGATGGTATCTGAGATTCCTTTGAATTTTGAAATCCTGTGAGTTGATGCCACAGTTCTTTTAACTAATGATAATAAAAACTTATGAGGAGGAAAATGATAGCTGGATATGGGATTAGATGTGGGAGTCTCATGGTTGATGGGTTCGGGAAGACTGACTGTCAGCCTTTGACCATTACCATCTCCCTCGGACTGTAGGTAATAAGAAATATTGTTAGGTTCATTCAGGAGACAATATTAAAATATCGATAATATAAACATCGGCAGGTCTATGCTCAAGATAATGTGAAGGATGGTATGTCCTTGTAGGAGACAATTCCTTGAGAAAGTCTAGTCCTCACCAGAGGGAAGAATCAGACTATAAATCTAAATCTAAATCAAGTCAAATCAACAATAATTTTTAAAACAGAGTTTGTTAGGTTACAGGTGCTGAGCTAAGCACTGAGGATACAAAGACCAAAAACAGCCCCTGTTTCCAAGGGCCTTACAGTTTTGTTGGAGTTATAATACACAAACAACACACAAATAGAAATATGTGGACAATATTGCGCAAAAGACATGAAGCTGCTAGTGATAGTCTACACTAGATGATGACGTATCATATATAATATTAGAAGGAAGGTATTAACATCGAAGGCGATTGAGAAAGATTTCTTACAGAAGATGGCATTTTAGCTGGAACCTGAAAGAAGCTAAGAAATGGAGATGAGTTGGGAGAGATTTCAAGGAATAGGAGAGAGCTAGTTAAAAGTTGTGGAGTTGGCAGATGGTGTGTCATGCGTGAAGAATGACAAGAAGGCCAAAGACACCAGATCGCAAAATACATAGAGAGCAGTAAGGTATATAAAAGACTGAAAAAGTAGAAAGGGGACAGATTATGAAGAACTTTACAAGACAAAAAGAAGTTTTTATATTTGGACCTCGAGGTAATAGGGAAGCACTGGAGTTTATTGAATAAGAAAGGTATGACATGGTCAAACCTGAGCTTTAGGGAGATCATTTTGGCAACTACTCAAGGATGGACTGGAGTGGGTAGCTAAATTTCCAAAAAGCTATGTATCACTTTTTGCTTGCAGTGACCAAAGTTTAATAATGCCACATATGTTCACTTATATTCTTCATGTTAACAGTGAAACATATGGCTACAAGGATTTCATTGAATAGGAAAGAGTTAAAGTAAGTTGTGGTATCAAGAATGAAATGCTGAGAGAGTTTCACTGATAATAACCTGCTTGTGAAATTTTCTTGTGCCTCAAAATACAAGAACTCATCACTATAGAGCAATTTAATATGGCTAAAAGGTTAAAATAACTTTGGAAAAGATATGTTGGCTGTGTTCTTTCTTCATTGCCGAAGAAGACCATGCCATCAGAGAAATGATGACATGACTTGTACTTGACTTTGTTTTGAGTAAGGGAGGGCTGTGCAGGTCACCAGACTCACTTCTCCAGAGCCTTCTGAATCCAGTGACCAGATATGCATCAGGATGACTGGAGATGACCTAGGATGCACTGGGAGACTTTGGCCCCTTTAGGCCAAGGTCTATGCAGTTACGTAGGGTGAAGTAATGCCTATTCATTGAATAGGCGTGTTTAAGAAGTAGCCAGGGCATGGCCCCTTTAATGAGGCAAAGAAAAGAAAGATGCCAGGCTGAGAGGGAAACAGTAACAGTTACTGTTGATAATGACTCTGAAGCCAGGAGGATCCAGAAGAGAGACTTTAGGTAGGGGGCAGGGCAGAGTCATTTGGAAAGAATTCAGTTTACAGATTCAAGGAAAATTGTAGTCTGGGGACAAAAAAATGTACTGTTAACACTAATATAGCAGGCAAAGCTCCTTGGGGAACTTGCAACCTAATGGAGGTGATGCTAAAGCTTACATAGGAAAAACTGACTGCATTTCGTGCCAACTATGCTCATGGAGGGGAGGACAGGAACTAAACCTTGGGTACAGGCATCATTCACTACTGGAAACCCTGGGGGCAGGGAGGATGCTTTCCTAAGGGATATTTTTTTTTGGTCTGCTACATCTGTAACAAGATAGCCAGGGGAGCTGACTTCTATAGCTTGGCCTCTGAATTGTATACAGTAACTGTAGGAATCAGAACATGATAGTTCTGCTGGCACAAGATAGTCCTATTCATACAATGAAAATTCTACAGAGGTCAGCTTGTTCTTATAACAGGTGGTGATAGTTGACCTCACTGGAGCCCACTCATGAGTTATGGACAAAAACAAGGTCTTTGGGCCGGGGTGTGAGCACCCCATCAAAGTGAAATTACATAACTGTTGTAATAATTCTAATTTCTCAAAATTTCAAAAAGTAAAATGAAAACATTCTTAAATGTGCAGATACCAGATAACTATTAAAAATGGATAGTGATGATATTCCAAGGAATCCTACCTCTATAAGGAAACAAAAATAACTGAAACAAAGACTACTGGAAGAAGCCTCAGTGGCCAACTAGTCTAACTCATATCTGAGCAGGAATCTAAAAGATTCCCTGGCAAGTGATCACACAGGTTCTACTTAAATACTTCCAATCATGGGGTATCAGCAACTCACCACACAGTCCATAATTTTAAAAGATTGTAAGCCTAATAGAAGTCTCTAATGTGACCCCACTTTACTAATACTACAGCCCCCCCGCTAGTAGTTCCACTGAATTCTTCTTTGATTACTATCTCTTATATTTGGAGGGCCACGTTTTAGTAAGAAATTTTGCATACTGTAACATATCTAAGATTATGAGGGGCTTGAAGCCAAGGCAAACCACCACTGGCTGAAAGAACTGAGCATGTTACTTAGAGAATAGAAAGCTTAGAGAGGAACATCATAACTAAATTCAAATATTTGAGGGGAGGAGTATAATGTGAAAGATTAATTTTATTCTGCCTAAGCCCAGAAGACATTATGAATAAGGAGAAGTTATAAGGAGACAGATTTTAGCTCATTAAAATGAAAGATTTCCTAAAATTAGAAGTGGTAAAAGATATAGTCTTCTGATGAATGTGTCCAGAGCAATTTTGGCTGATTTTTTGTCAAATCTAGGAAGTTATATTATTATGGTCTTCCTATGATGCTAAAGAACTTAATTTATAAAGATCTTGCATTTCAAATTTATAAAAGATTGCATTGTCTTTGGAAATACTGGTTAGTTTACTCTTCTTCACAATGAGATTTCTTGGCATAAAAACTCACAAAAACCAGCCCCAAATTGTCAGAAAAAGACAAATGAAAATTACTTTAGCTGTAGACTCTGGGGAAATGATAGATTTAAATTAAGCTCCTTCATAGCAATGCCTACAGTTCACCAAGTGTCACTTCTTATTATGCAACCTCACATTCAAATCCTAAACACTACTTCTGTGTGGTTATCTCTAATTAAGCTTTTCAAGTCTTGTTTACAGTATTTCACATACAATAATAAGGTAATAAGCAAGTGTTGCTCTCCATTGAAAGGATATCCATCAAAGATATACTGAATTCACTAGTAATTATACATTTGTGGAGGGGAAATTCTTTCCTTTTTTAAACATAAGTGATCCTGTCTGTTTCATTAGAAATAGAAAATTTCAATTGTGAGAATTTCTCTTGTTAGAGAATTGATCTAACACATAGATAATTTGATTCTATAGTACTAGTTTTACTACAAGAAAAAAAGCAATCAATATTCAGTTGAAAAGTATTAGCCTTTGTACTGAAGAGGATTAAATTGCGGAACACAGTAGACTTTGAATGGTTTGGGGCCAGGGATATATGTTTGTGGCCTCTTGAAGGAGTTTCCAAATGTTTAAAATGTTAGTTATGCTAGAGGTGTGCTGAAGTTAGTAGCTCTTTATAGGCTCTTAAGTGCTGATTGTTAAAATTTCAATGTGAGCATTGAAATTACAAACCCTACATATCAGGGTTAGAGTTATTGTTTTGTAAATTGACTAGGTTTAATAAAGTTATGAATAAAATGTTAATAATGCAGATTAAAAATTTTAAATGTGTTGTGCACACAAACAAAACCAATGCAACCAAGATTAGAAGGGCGGCAAAAAGCTGGGAAACAATTTTTACATCCAGTGTCTCTGATAAAGGCCTCATTTCTAAAATATATAGAGAACCGAGTCAAATTTATAAGAATACAAGTCTTTCCCCAATTCATAAATGGTCAGAGGATATGAACAGGTAATTTTCAGATGAAGAAATTAAAGCTATTTATAGTCACATAAAAAATGCTATAAGTCACTATTGATTAGAGAAATGAATTTAAATTTAAGCAACTCTGAGGTACCACCTTATACCTATCAAATTAACTGATGTGACAAAAAAAAGAAAATAATAAATATTAGAGATGTGGGAAAATTGGAACATTAATGCATTGTTGGTGGAGTTATAAACTGACCCCACCATTCTGTAAAGCAATTTGGAAACATGCCCAAAGGGCTATAAAATTGTGCATACCCTTTGACTCAGTAATATCACTTCTAAGTCTGTATCCCCAAAAGATCATAAAAATGGGAAAAGGACCCACATGTACAAAAATATTTATAGCAGCTATTTTTGTAAAGGCAAAAAATTGGGAATTGAGAGGATGCTTATCAATTGGGAAATGGCTGAACAGGTTGTGGAATATGAATGTAATGGAATACTGTTGTTCCATAAGAAATGATGTTCCATTCAGAAAAACTTGGAAAGACTTAGATGAACTGATGCTAATTGAAATGAGTAGAACTAGGAAAATATTGTATACCATAACAGCAATATTGTGCGATGACTAATTTTGATAGACTTAGCTCTCAGTAATGCGAGGATTTAAGACAACTTCAAAAGACTCATGATGGAAAATACTATCTACATCCAGAAAAAGAATTATGGAGTCTGAATGCAGATGGAAGCCTACTGTTTACTCTCTCTCTCTTTTTCCTCTTTCTTATGGTTCCTCACATTGGTTCTAGTTCTTCCTTACATGACTAATGTGAAAATATTTAATATGAATGTGTATATATATATATATACATGTGTATATATACATATACATGCTTGTATCTATACATATATGTGTATCTGTGTGTGTATATATATATAGCCTATATCAGACTGCATGCACCCCATGAAGGTAAAGAGGAGGAAAAAATCTGGAGCTTAAAATCTTATGGAAGTGAATATTTTGAAAACTAAAAATTAATTAATATTTTTTTAAAGTGGGTAGTATATACAACTTTTTCAAAGAGCCAGTTGTGAAACATTTACAGTGCACCACTAAAGATATCCTCAGTAACTTCAATGATTATTTATCCACATTTGATATACACAAATGAATCATATAAAGCAAGAATGGGCTATGCAGGACCTAATTTTACATTTTTATCTGTTTTGTGTGTTACCCTGGATAAAAAATGAAATAAAATGATCAACTTCTGGTGCTGAATCTCTCTGTACTTAGCTAGGGTGGTCCTTAGACAATCAAATGATTTATTACTGTCCAAATCCTTTTTTTTTCAGTTTTCTAAATTCTTTGATTTTCTGCATTATAGCTTCTACAAAAACTACAACTCGTATCTTCAAGGTCTGATCAACCAATCAAATATTTATTGAACCCCACTCTAGGGTTCATATTCATGAGACATTAATAATCTATCCTTGTTTTAGAGATAGAAAGTTAAAAATAGACTGATTAATAGAATGCCTATACAATACAGTTGTATCCTTTCCCCCAGTTACATAATATTAAAATGACTCTTATGCATAGTTCCATATTGAACAGATTATTTCTGTTGTTGTCACTGGGTGTTATTTGAATATATTGAGAAATATTCCCCAAATATTGAAACTTTGAATACATCTCAAAAGAAATATGGAAAAACACTAAGCCCAGGGCTATACAAGTACTCTAGATACTCTTGACTTCCATTTTCATTCTTAGGGATAACTGAGTAGTGATTAAGGTTGTCAGGAAGTATTATTATTCAGTGAAAGAAAAAAATCTCATATTTTAGTCATATGCATTATGGGAAATAGCCTCTTTAGTCATAACATAGGAGATTTATAAGGTTAAGATGGATTAGGGAAAAGCAGTGGCACTGTATGGTTGCTGCCACTAGAGCTTTAGGCAAAATGACAAAGGAGATTTTCTTAAACACCTTCTCACTTCCCTTTCTAAATCCATGTCCCACAACACAATTTTGCTCTTTCACTATTTCTTAGGTACTCTGAATGTCCAAAGTTTCTCCAGTTGGGCAATACCATTCATATTTCGTACTCCCAAGCACTTCTTGCTCTAAATTTATCCCTTTCCCTAAATCTAGGGCAACTAGGTGATAGAGTGGATAAAGTGGTAGGCCTGGAGTCAGGAAGACTCATCAAATCTGGCCTCAGACACTAGCTCTGTGATGCTGAGCAAGTCACTGAACCCTGTTTCCTCAGTTTCCTCATCTATAAAATGAGCTGGAGAAAGAAATGGCAACATACTCCAGTATCTTTCACAAGAAAACTCCAGATGGGGTTACAAAAAGTTAGAAATGACTGAATAACAAAAACAGAGCTTTATACTTTTCAGAATTCATTGATTACTTGGGGGAAAGCAATTTGATTAGCTGCTTCATTTATAGGAAGGTTTTAGTGACTGACAGAGACCAGATTTAATTTCTCAGAAGGAGGGTTGGTTTGTTTCAGTTTTTCAAAATTATCACAAAGCATAAAAGCAACGATTAGTATAATTTCTTAGGAAAAACTATATTTTATATATGCATGTATGTGTATATATGTATGTGTATGTGTGTATCAGTTATATATATATATACATACACACACACACATATATATATACACACACATACATACTTAATTGTAGTCTTTTTGGGGGAGGGGGAAGAGGGAAAAAGAACAAAGTAAAAAGTGTACGTCAGAGAACAAAAGAAAACTTGGAAGGAAAGAAAAGATGAACAGTTTCAACACAATGCATAGTATCTAATATATAGGCTTTCTTGAAATGGAAATTTATTGCTATATATTTTGAATCCTTTCATGTTCTGCTGTGCACATAGTATGTCTTTTTCCTTTTCTTATTTTTTATTTGTTTTAATATTTAAATTCATAATGTTTCTTTTTCTTTTCTTATTATGTATTTAAGTTTTAGTATTTATCTAAAATTCAAAAAGATTAAACATTTTTTTTAAATTATTAAATGTCTACTCTGTGTAAAACATTGTACCACATTCTGGAGATACAAAGACAAAAGTAACAATAATCCCTGCCTTTAATGGGCTTTCATTCCACTGAGGATGGGAAAGAACGTAATATGTAAATAGGGAGACATAGATACAGTATACCCAAAATAATTTCAAGAGACACAGAGCGCTAACAACTAAGAGATTGGAAAAACCAGTAGAGGAGGTAGCACCTGAACTGTGCTTTGAAGGAAGGTAGAAATTCTCTTAGGTGGAGATGTTGAGGAAGTATACTTCAGAGATGGAGAACTGCAAAAATGGAGGCAGAAACAGTGAATGGAAAAATATAATAAAGTGAATAATATGGAATAAGTCGGGAAAGCTAGATAAGCATCAGATATTTGAAGGCTCCAAAGGACAGAGTAGGTGTTTTGTATTTTATCCCAGAATCAATATTGTTGTTCAGTCATTTCTGACTCTTTGTGAGACTATTTGGAATTTTCTTAGCAGATATTGAAGTGCTTTACCATTTCCTTCTCCAGTGGATAAAGGTAAATAGGGTTAAGTGACTTGCACATGGTCACATTATTATCCGAGGTCAAATTTGGATTCAGGTCTTTCTGACCGCGGCCTGGAGATCTATCCATTTCACCACCAAGCTGTCTTACTATAGGCAAAAGGAAACCATTACATATCTTTGAATAGAAGTGGGGCTTCACTAGATCTCTCTTTCAGAAGTATCAATTTGGTAGCTGTGTGAACACTTATGATTGGAAACTATTGTAATTATTTATGTTGAAAAGAAAGGAGAATCTGAACTAGGATTAGAGCTGTTTGAATAGAGAGATGATGTATGCAAGAGATCTTGTGGGGAGATGGAAACAATAATTGCTGACTGATTCTATGTACAGGAAAGGTGAAATCAAGGATGACATCATGTTTGCAAATCTTGGTTATGAAACCTTAAAATACGACCTAGAAGGATGGTGGTACCCTCACCAGAAATTTGGAAATTTGCAGGAGGGAGTGATTTGGGGAAGAAATATAATAAGCTTCATTTTGACCAAATAAATCTTTATTTGGTAGAATGTGTGTATATGGAAGGTTCATTCAGAGAAGGACCTTATTTGGTACCTTTTACCTACTTTTGTGCCCAAAGCTAGGAATTTTGGCATCTAGGGCAATTTCAGTTGACAGTGGTGGGGATCCAGGAAAGGAGAAGCAGAGGCCTTGACTTACCCCAGATCAGCATTCATGATGCTGAGAGTATATCTTATAGATCTGCAGCCCAGGCAGTCTATAGGTAGTTTACCCTGGTTGAAAAAATTATGTTGGCTCACCGTCATGGTAAGCTAACCTGAAGAGGTGCAGTGATGGTAAATGGGATTCTTGGGAGAGGGTGGCCTACTCTGTGTGGTGGGGTTAGGAGAACGCACTTCCTTTCCCAAATAGAAGGGACAGACTTCCACAGTACTTTCTTTGCCAGACTTCTGCTCCTTGGTATGGCTGATGCAGGGTGTTAAGCAACTCCCCCAACATTTTGCTCTTAGTCAAAAAGTAGGGGCTAGTTAGGATTTTTCCTGTACTCTCCCAACTCGAACCCTCCTGACTTCTCTCCAGCAAGTTCTCTAAGACTAATGGGAGACAGGAACTTGGCATTTCACTTCTAGAAATTACCACACCCTGTTTACACTAGTGATGGAAGTCAGTACCTGCTATAATAACTGGTTACTAACCATAACTTCCATTTACAAGGGAAACTGGCCTTAACCAGCGGGTTTATCCAGTGTGGAGGGGTTTCAGTTTATTGAAAGGTAAGAAAAAAGAGACTAGGAGGAGCAGGAAAATAGAGAATTAAATCCTGGGGCCAAAACTTAAAGAAACAAAACAGAACACACACACACACGCATGCACGCACGCACACACACACGCATGCACGCACGCACACACATACACACACACCAAAACAGAACATACACACGCAACAGCAACAATAGCAACCTAGGACAGTACCTGATCAGAAAAACAGAAAAAGGAAGGTTGAAAAAATATGAAATCATCACAAAGATAAATGTCACTTTTCGTGAGACCTTTATTTGTTTCCCTCATATTCCATCCCTGTACTGAATCAAATTTTCTCCCATTTCCCCACTCTCTCTCTCAGTCTCTTTAGCATTCTTGCCATTTTTAAAGTCAGACAGTGTTCTCAATACAGTTTTAAAGTCACCAACCTACATTTTGCACTAATGGAGGCATTTGTGCTAATGGGCTTACTTTGAATAAGTTTTCCTGCATCATGCAGAGCATATATGTTTTTACTCCCAGTTTTATTTTCTTTTTCTCCCACATAGACCAGGTGAGGATGAACAGCTCAGGGAAAATCAAACAAAATAACCCTGGCATACACTTCCTTATACTCAGGTGACAAGTGACTTACCAGATAGTGGGAACCACAGTCCAAGGGTCAAGAGATTCTGATTTCTAGTTCTGTGGTCAGATAAGCTGGGTCCATCTGCATCACTGATAAATATTCATTCTCTTCCAAGAAGATAAAAATTTGTAGCCCTATTGTTAATTCTCATAGCATTCACATGGAAAATTCTATTATGTTTGCTTTCCAGTTAGAAGAACTAAATCACCCAAAGGTTTTATGTCTTTTGAGGATATTGTGACTTGTCTGAACATAGGATCCAAGTCTTTTAACTTCTAATCCATTGCTCTAGCTATAGGACCATTCATCTGTTCCTAACTTTAAAAAACTGATAAGGAAAAAATTATTAAAGACTGAGCAGATTAATAAAATTTAAATTCTTTCATTAAACATATGGATATGTGTATGAATGTATGAGTGCACAAAATGAACATCCATTCAAATTGTAATATATGTTAGTCTGGACCCAGCTGGTAAGAAGACCTGACTTTAAATCTGTCCTCAGACACTTACTAGCTGTGTGACCCTGGGCAAATCACTTAACCTATGTTTGCCACCCTTTCCTCAATTAAAATGGGATAATAACAGCACCTAACTCCTAGAGTTGTAATGAGAATAAAATGAGACAATAGTGCTCAGCATAATGCCTGGTTCCTAGTAGCTGTTATATAATGCTTATTCCTTTCCCTTCCCCTTTGCTTCCCCTGTTATCATCGTGGTCCCTGCACTGATACAGATCAGCAACTGCCTGTAACTTAGTCTAATAGAGTTTTTTTAAGGAATTGGAAGGTTAAGTGATTCGCCCATGTTTACAAAGTTATAATGTGGTACGTGTAAGACTTGGACATAGGTCTTCCTGACTCCAGTGCTAGTCTTCCACATGCCGCATTCACTGCCCAACAAGATATTCCTTAGATTCTAAGGGCACAAAACAAAAAATAAAAACAAAAAAACTCCCAACAAAAAGCAAGCAAAACAATAAAAATAACATTCAGGGTTGAGTTTTGAACATTGTTTTTACTGTTAAGAGCAATTTCCTTCTTTGGGCATGTATGCCTTACTAGTTATCTTCAACCTCTTTTATTTATTTTCTTCTGTTCTATTATCTTCTATTTATTTTCATTGTCCCAACAAAAACAATGAGAAATTACCTTATCTCAGAGCACCTTGGCTTCATTTTACAATGAAAATGACATAACCTAGAAGATTCTGCAACTAGGAAAAAAGTGGTAGAACACTTTTCTTGTGCCTTGTGACATTAGATGTTATGATCAACTCAGAGCATAAATAGTGGTCTTATGAAGATATGACTTTTAGAGGACTGCCTGTTATTCAACTAAGCAAGAAAGCATCAATGTATTGTAAGATTGATTTTTGCAATTTACCACCTAAGCTATGATAATTCAAGGAGAATATCAAAGATGTTCTCTTCTCAGAAAATCTTCAGGGTATATAGTGTTTTTTGTCTGAGTTTGGGCAAATTTCTTAATTTCCATACATTTACAAAGCACTGCAGCTCAGGGCCAAACAAAGAATGGGTGTAAAGGAACACTTAGTCCCAAAGAACATGATTGCCTGGTTTTGTATGAATGACAATAAAGGGCAGTGGAAGCCTACAAGGGACATTGTTTAGCAATTTGTGCACAGATGATGAAAATCTTGGAATCTGACTTTCCCATATCTTGAAACAAAAGATCCACACATGGCTTTAAACTGCAATTGCAAGGGAAACACTTAGTGTTTTATGTCTTTGTTTATTCTATGGTAATTTTCTCAAAACTCGACTACATTGGTACAAACTTGGACAGCGGTCTACAGAGTAATATTCAGCCTTTTCATACTTGCCAAATAAAAGTAAAAAGAGGCTACCAGAGGATTTCCTACAATGTTTTGACAGATGAAAGAATGTGACTTTTTTGAACAGCAGTATTTTCAGATGGGTTGAAACAGTTAGAGCTGAGGCCCAAAAGAATAATAGCACTTTAGGGCTTCTCAGTGGTTGGTAAACATATCCTTATGGGGGTAGTTTCACTAAAAACTCATCTGACATGAAAAAACCAAGGTGCAGGAAGTCTAAAGAATACTGCTCACCATCAGGAAAGTGTGCATACCAAAAGAGAATTTCACTTAAGATAGAAAAACTATTACAGGCACTGGTTTTTCTTGTGAAAATTAATTTAAAATATTACCCCAGGCTCCAGTTAATTGAATTAAAGGTGAGTTGTTTACAAAAAAATATCCATAAGTGTCCATGGTGCTCTTTAGGACATATACTTGGGAGTTTATAGACTCAGAAAGTATTACTATTGACTGAATTTCTTTTTTAATCAATATCTTTTCAAATACATTATGTGTGGTTTTGTGGGATTGTGAGGCAAAGATCTGTGACCTTAGGCAAGAGAGACCCTAAATCTGTCTGAATTTTTGTTTCCTTATTTATAAAATGAGGATAATGATCCACCTTAGCAGTTTTCAGACTTTTGGTCTTAGAATCTCTTCACTCCCTTAAAAAAATTTTTAAAGGCCCAAAGATTTTATTTATATGAATTTTATTTATCAATATTTAATATAGTAGATATTTAAATCCATAAAATTTTAAAATATATATTTATTAATTTATTTTAAAAAATGAAAATAAAACGATTACATGTTAATATAGCCTATTCTATGAAAAAAACCTATTTTATGAAATAATATTTTTCAGAACAAAAAAATTGCTGAAAAGAATAACAATGTCCTAACATATTTTTGAAAATCTAATGTCTGGCTTAATATAAGGCAGCTGGATTTTCGTATCTGCTTCTGTACTCAGTCTTTTATGAAATATTATTTTGGTTGAAATATATGAAGGAAATCCAGCTTCACCCAGATATATAATTGGAAAAGGGAGGAATGTTTTAATAACCATACATGTTACAAGTATCATGAAAATAATTTTCACTTTCATTTTGACATTGAGGACTCCTTGAAAGGGTCACAGGAACTCCAGAGGTCTGTGGACCACAGTTTGAAAACCACTGATCTGCCAGTAGAGTTGTGAACATAAAATGCGGTAATGTAAATGAAGTAACAGAATTAATGATAATGATAACATATGACTACATTTAGCTAACATTTAGAGGAATATTCTACTGACATTCTTTGTTGTTACGTTGTGTCCAACTCTTTGTGTCCTCTTGGACCATATAGTACATTGGGTTTTCTCAGCAAAGATACTGGAGTGATTTGCCATTTCCTTCTACAGTGAATTAAGGTAAATAGAGGTTAAGTAACTTGCTCAGGGTCACACAACTAGTAAGCATCTGAAGACAAATTTGAACTCAAGATTTTCTAACCCCAGGTCGAGCACTCTATCCACTGAGCTATCTAGCTAACTCTTGCTAATATTCTGACCTCGTAACAAAGATTTGGAAATCATAGCATCTTTAACAATTAAACTTCTTACCCTTACCCCGTACCAAAATCAAATATGAACACAGATTAGAGAATAGATTGGGCAATAAAACGGTATCATAAATACAATGCTAGATCTAGAATCAGGAAAATAGGAGTTCAAATCTAGCCTCATATATTTATTTTTGTATATGACCCAAGGAAGTCAGTTAACTTTTCTTTTCTCATCCAGAAAATGAGACTAATAGTAGCACCTACCTCCCAGGATTGTTGTGAGAATAAAATGAGATAACATTTGTAAAGGGCTTTGCCAACCTTACAGGGAGAAATATTTTTTGAACCCAGATCTTCTGATTCCAAATGCAGAGCTCTTTGTGCTCAACTACATTTTCTAAGATTTCAAATTAGAAAGGACTTTAATGATCCCCTAGTTGAACTTCCTCACTTTATGAGTGAGGAAACAGAAACCAAGAGAAATACTGCAGTGACTTATTTGAGGTCACACAGGCAGTAAGTAGCAGAACTAGGCTTTGAACACAAGTTTTTTCATTCCAAATACAGCAAGTTGATCATTTTAGATAAGATAGTTGTCCAACTTCTGTCTGTAGCATCGTATCATAGAGCAGGAAAAGACTTTGGGATTATCTAAATGGCCACTAGGTGGTGCAGTGGATAGAGTGCTGGGCCTGGAGTCAGGAACACATCTTCCTGAATTCAAATGTGGCCTCAGACACTTACTAGATGTGTGACCCTGGGCAAGTCACTTAACCCTGTTTACCTCAGCTTGTGCATCTGCTAAATGAGCTGGAGAAGAAAATGGCAAACCATTCTGGTACAAGTATCTTTGCCAAGAAAACTCCAAATGGAGTTTTCTTCATGTATGAAGAGTTGGACCAGACTGACATGACTGAACAGCAAAGAATCAATAATCTCTTTCTTTGTTGACGAAGAAACCAAAGGTCCAAGAAGTTAAATGACTTGGTCATCTTAATATAATTAGTATCTAAAGAGGTATGTGAACAGCAGTTTCCCGAAGCCAAGACCAGTGCCATGCAGAGACCATTAAATGATCTATGATTTGGAGTTTTTCAGCTGTGTCTGACTCTTTGTGACCTCATTTGGGATTCTTGACAAAGATACTGGAGTGGTTTGCCATTTCCTTTTCCAACTATTTTACAGATTAACTGAGGCAAACAGGATTAAGGATTTACCCAGGGTCACAAAGTAAGTGTCTGAGACCAGATTTGAACTCAGGAAAAAGAGTCTTCCTGATTACAGGCGGGAAGCTGTATCACAGCTTTAATCTACTGCACAACCTCACTGCCCATCTGATTAATAATTTACGTAATATAATTAATAGTTTTTCTCTTCACTCGTCTAAATGTAACAGTTGGCATTTTAAAAGAATTGAATTCAATTTTTCTGTTATAGACATTCATGACACAAAAACAAGCCCTTTCCTATTTCCTCCAAGCTATATAAGATTGGAAAAACCCTCATTAACTAAAATGTCAAACTTACATAGGTTTTCCCCATTTTTTTAAAGTAATGTTTTAAGGAAACATGGAAATTGGAGAGTCTGCCTCATTTTATAAATAGCCTCAGAGAAGCTAAGAGGCTTGCCAAAGTTACACAAGTAGTTAATTAGTGTCATATCTTGGTTAGAACCCTAGACCCTGAATCTATGGACAATCAATGCAATGCTTACTCATTGCATTGTACTAGTACAGAGTACTAGGCTAGGGAATTGGGAGGTAACCATAGGTGTACTGGAGTCAGCTCTCACTCTATGGTTCGTGAAAGCTGATCGCTAAATATTCAGTGTGAGCGTTTAGAAAATGCTAGAAAACAGCAAATGCTATAGATCAGGGTTTAATTTATTGCTTGTTGATTATTTGTCTCTGGAGACACTGACATAGGACCCCTCGTATCAAAGAACGGACTGTGTGTTCTAGGAGCAAAGCAGAATGTGAGATATACAAATTCAGATACATCTCCACTCCAAATGGTCATAGGGACTATTTGTGCTCAGCCTGTGGTAGAGCCTTCTGAAGTCATATGGGTCTGATTAACCACAGTCAGACACACTGTACCTTGACCCCAACACGGTAAAGTCATTTTGGTCTTCTGTGAGCACACAGGACAACAACCAATGATGAAGATTAAACTTTAAAAGTTTGTATGCATCCAATTGGTTTTCCAGAGAACCTGGTTGTTAAACATTTACCAGATCACCTCCATATTGCTCTATCAGCGTTGCTTAAGATCAGCAGGAGTGCAGTAGAAGGCTCAGCAAATGTCATCATTATCAAACTGGAGGCACGATGACGTTAGGTAAAATTATAATAATACTAACAGCAAAAACAATATTAATAACCAGCATGTATATATACATATATATGTGTCTATATATAATATATATCACTTTAAGGTTTGTAAAGTGCTTTATTTGAGCCTTACAATACCCCTGCTTTATAATAACTTACATGTATATGACGTCAACTGGACCAAACTGGCCTCTAACTAGTGGATGGCCAGAGCCAAACAGATCAGGTTGGAGACAGGAGAGTCAGGAATCAAACAGAAGCTTAATTTCAAAGTGAGAGAAATGACATGCAAGCAACGAGGCAAATTAGACACATTTGCCAGGACCCTACCCCTAGTGGGGGACCTGCTTTAGTGTGGCCAATCTCAATGGCCTGTGCATGAGTTGTAGCCCTGACAATGAGGGGTAGCAGCAACCATGTGAAAAGTCTGATTCATAGCAGCGTTTCATGACCAGAACTTGTCTGAGCTTTCCGGTGAGCTTGTTCAAGCTCAGAGAATGCTTGGCGCTGGTCAAAGTAATATTATAATTATGTGATTTTGCCAAAGGGTAAGATCATCCAGAGGGTCAACACAAATTATTGTTGTTATGCCAACCTCAGGACATAGCTTGCTTGCTGGGTCTTAGCTCTGGAAAGTAGGGTATCTCCCAAAATTTTGACATTCCCTTTTTTGGCCAAAGAGTGGGGTTCTGAAAGAAATCCTACCCTTCTACCTAATAAAGAAAGGCAAGTATAAGTCAAAATACCATGAGAGGCCAGTTGTTCCAGGACAAGATGTTGATCCCAGAAAGTCAGTTCCTTGAGGTGACCTATTGGGGAAGTATGTCTCAGGTATCACTGCAAAACTCCCAATAGGGTAAAGAGCATAAGCAGATAGAATAATAGGTCTTGTCTAGCCACAGTTTGCTAAAAAGCAGAAAAGAGGGGGGCAAGAATGTGGAGGGAGAAAATGCCAACATATACTTGAATCAGGGCCTTGGTGGTTAGACACATAACAGAAGGGAAGAAGAAAAAAAACCTAGGACAGTATTCTTGGCCCTCTTCTGCAATCTTGGGACAGCTGTCTCATCTAAATGTCAGCTGCTTCTGGGTTTGTTCTAGATGAACCTTGAAGTCACTGGAGGGTTTAGTTGTCTACTCAGGAGCAGGGGCTTTCTTCAGATGATCCAGGAGCATACACCCACAAGTCTGAAGCTGTGGGAGTAGTCAGAAGGACCTGGTAGTGACCCTTAGAGGACATATAAGTTGACAATTGTAAGAAAATTCCTTGCATCAATCTTTGAATCTAAGTTTCTGGTTAGCATAACAGGTTCTTGGTTAAGGACCTTCTCTAAGTGTTGTTTAGAGAAGGTCCAGTTTCCCAGCCATGCAGGGCCAGTTCAAACAATGCAATGAAGATTTCTCATAATTCCCATAATTGCATATTTATATTAAATCAGATATAGACCAAACTACTGAGAGGGCTCATAATAGACTAGTTTTGAAAAGGGAGATTTACATGTCACCAAAGTAACCAAGAAAATTTAAACATAAACATCTTGAAACAAAAGACCAAAGCAATACAATATTTATCACCAATATTAATTAACATCCCCTTGTATCCCAGTAACCCATTCTCAATATCCACTTAACTATCACAGTTTGAGTCCCAGATGTTCATGTAGTTTCTGGTTCCTAGAAATCTTTTCTTGGAGAGTAGCCTTTATTCTCAGAGTAGCTCTAAAGAGAATTCTGCTTCTCTGGTTCCAAATCTAGAGGTTCGTAGATAATTCTGATTTAATATAATTTGGTAAGTTTGGCTCTTCAATCTTGAAGCTTCAAAGGATTTCAGTTTATATATTCCATTTGCTGTTTCTATCCTTACCTAACTAAAACCTATGGGCAGCTACGTGGAGCAGTGGATAGAGCACCAGTACAGGAGTCAGGAGGACCCAAGTTCAAATCTCACCTCAGACATTTGACACTCACTAGCTGTGTGACCTTGGGCAAATCACTTAACCCCAATTGCCTCATCTTGGGTCATCTCCAGTCATCCCGATGAATATCTAGTCACTGGATTCAGATGGCTCTGGAGGAGAAGTGAGGCTGGTGACCTGCACAGCCCTCCCTCACTCAAAACGAAGTCAAGTGCAAGTCATGTTATCATTTCTCTGATGGCATGGTCTTCTTTGCCAATGAAGGATGAACACATAAAATCCTATACCTGATATAAAAATTCTTAAAAATTCATTAGGGTCCAACTGTAAAATGAATTCTTCTGCCCTTTAATATATTAATATAATTAATATTAATAAAATAATTATTAATAATAATTTAGTATTATTATTAGACAGCTATCTTAAAATGGAAAAATAATTTCACTTTCTTTACCATTACCAATATAATTTATAAATAAAATCCAATTATTCTTTAATTAATAAATCCTTAATCCTATTTTGAGAACTTATTATTAAAATTTATTTAAAGCCTGAATTTCAATGACAATTAAATTTGAAGGCCAATCATGTACATTTGTATATAGTTCTCAGAAAAAACAATCTAATCCTGTTGCTTTCTCAAATGTTTCTATTTCATTTATGTAGAAAGCTTTTACATTTTTGTCTTATTACTTTGCCTAATCCTTTCCCCCTTAGGAGGATATAATTCCTATATTATAATTTGACCACAAATACAGATTAAAATTATAAGATGTTCATACTTACACTCTACAATAGTAACTCAGAAATTTTCCAGTATCAATTTATTATTTAATAGACTTAGTATTGTACTTATAAAACTTCTTGGTTATAGATATTTGCTATAAAATGAAAAAGAGAGAAAGTTATAATAATGTCATATATCATAATAGAAGGAAAAATTTCCCTAACTCTGTTTATTCTAGGCATGAGTCCTATCTGACAACCAATCATGCACTCACAGGATGTTAAAAGCAAGGCTTAAGATTAACCAGGTGAGAATTTTCCATCTCAGAAAGGAATTAGCACAATGGAAAATAGAGTCAGAATGGTTCTATCTTGGGCCATGACAAAGTTGTCCCCCGAAACTTATCCCAGGCATAGACGTCCACCTTTAGCAGTTCCCAGACTAAGACATATACCATTTTCTATTATTGGCTTGATGACAATTCAGATAATTATCCCTGTAATCAAAGCAAAAAATAATAGTAAATTACAATCCCAGGAATTTTTATCTTAAATAGCAAACTTTCACTAACCATAGCTTAGGACTTGAATATCTGTCCTGATTTTCCCTAACATTTGTCCTTTACTTATAAATTAAAAGTAACCTTATCCTGGGACTTTAGACATATAGCAAATACCTGATAATTTATTCAACATTGATATGTTTAAGCTATATCTATCTTTAAATCATACTATACACTTTCATAATAGCCAAGAATTTTCAAATGGAAATTTGATATTATTTATTATGAGTATTATCTGCTTTATAACAAAATATACCTTATTAAATATTTAACAGTTTTCAAATACCTATTTTTTATCAAATCTTTTAAAAGAATATTTTATACACAATTCATGTGTAACAGCATCCAGATTAAAATGCTATTTTGTCTAACAGCACTTATGTTACAATGATCTCTCAAATTTCAAAATATGAAAGAATTTACAAATACAATAATAACAAAAACAATAACATGTATTTAAAACATGAAACAAAATTTCAGATGAAACCAATTCAGTTAATTGCATTTCCAAATTATCACATATAAAATAATTAATTTTATTACCATTAGCATTTTAAAGCCACTTAAAGGACAGGCATCCTTTCTTGCAAGTTGTTTCCCTCACTTTAAAATCAGAGTTCTGTTTGATTCCTGACCCAGCTTTCTAGTCTGTTCTGTTTGGCTTTGGTCATCCACAGTTTAGACGTCAGTTTAGTCTGAGTGACAGTAGTGTTTTAAGACTTGGTAAGAGGGGAGCAGAGCCAAGATGGTGGAGTAGAAGCGGGGACCTGCTTGAGCTCTTCCCCCAAGCCTCTCAAAATACCTGTAAAAAATTATTCTAAACAAATTCTAGAGCAGCAGAAGCCACAAAATGATAGAGTGAAACAGGCTTCCAGCCTAAGACAATCTAGAAGGCCAACAGGAAGGTTCTGTTGCACCAGGGTCAGGGTGGAGCATAGCCCAGCATGGTCCACACCAGCGTAGACTGGATTGGAGCAGGCCTCAGGGTGTTGAATCACTCATAGCTGCAGTATTTTCAGACTTCTTAACCCCCAAACACCAAAGACAGCTTCAAAGGTCAGTGGGAAAACTGTCTCACTTGGGTTAGAGAGAACTTGGTCTGGCCCCAGCCCCAGGGTAGTGGCAGTCCCTGCTACTGGAGCTTTCCCCCTATACACAGCAGGGGAATCAAGCAGCTGCTCTGGGTCTCAGTCCTGGGTGGAGGTCTTGGGGTGTGAGTAGTATTGGCATGGCAGAGCTGGTGGCAGCTATGGAGAGGGAATCCTATTCACAGTTCCAGGGCACAGTTCCTACAGTGCTTGTAGTTAGTTGCTCACAGACCACAGTGCAGGCCAGGAGAGGGATAAGCACCTCTCCTTTGATCATACCACTTTGGAGGAACTGAGATTCAGGTCCCTAGAGATAACTCTGAAAACAGCTGCACAAAAGGCCTGAAACTTGGGGCAAGACACCCTCCACTTACCAAGGAGCTCACAAGTCAAGTAACTGACAGGTTAAATGAACAAATAGGGGAAAAACACGGTAGAAAGTTACTTTCTTGGTGAAAAGGTATTTTCTTTTATCCCCAACGAGGAAGATCAAAGCATATAACTGGAGGAAGACAGCAAGATGAAGGCGCCTACATCCAAAGCCTCCAAGAAAAATGTGAAATGGTCTCAGACCATGGAAGAGCTAAAAAAGGATTTTAAAAATCAAGTAAGAGAAGTAGAGGAAAAATTGGGATGAGAAAGGAGATGCAAGAAAATAATGGAAAATGAGTCAACAGCTTGCTAAAGAAGACCTAAAAAATATTGAAGAAGATAACACCTTTGAAAATAGACTCACTCAAATGGCAAAAGAGGTCCAAAAAAGCCAATGAGGAGAAAAATGCCTTAAAAAGCAGAATTGGCCAAATGGAAAAGGAGATCCAAAAGCTTACTGAAGAAAATAATTTCTTAAATACTAGAATGGAGCAAATGAAAGCTAATGACTTTTTGAGAAATCAAGAAATTATAATACAAAGCCAAAAGAATGAAAATATAGAAGACAATGTGAAATATCTCTTTGGAAAAACAACTGACCTGTAAAATATCCAGGAGAAATAACTTAAAAATTATTGTTCTACCTGAAAACCATGATCAGAAAAAGAGTCTAGACATCATCTTCCCAGAAATTATCAAGGAAAACTGCCCTGATATTCTAGAACCAGAAGGTAAAATAGAAATGAGTATAATACTTCAGGGGAAAAAATGGAATTTCAATGAAAAGAGGACTTCCAAATATTTTTGTTGAAAAGACCAGAGCTGAATAGAAAATTTAATTTTCAAATATAAGAATCAAGAGAAACATGAAAAGGTTAACAGGAAAAAGAAGCCATAAGGGATTCATTAAAGTTGAACTGCTTATGTTCCTACATGAAAAGCTGATATTTGTAACTTATGAGACCTTTCTCAGGATTAGGGTAGTTAGAGGGAATATGTGTGTGTGTGTGAGTGTGTGTGTACATATATATATGTATATCTGTGTATGTTATATATGTGTGTATATTATATGTGTATGTATGTGTGTGTATATATATGTATATATGTATGAAGAGAGAGAGAGAGAGAGGGCACAGGGTGAGTTGAATATGAAGGGAGGATACCTAAAAAATAAAACATTGACAGGAATGTATGGGGAGAAAGAGAAAGGCAAAGGTAGAACGTAGTTAATTATCTCACATAAAAGAGGCAAGGCAGAGCTTTTACAACGGAGGGTAAGAGAGGGACATTGAGAAGGAATAAGTGAACCTCACTTTCATGGGATTTGGCCTAAGGAGGGAATAACATGCACTCAATTGAGTATAGAAATCTATCTTACCCTGTAGATTGGGGAAAGGGGAAATTAGAAGCAAACACTATTGTGGGGGGACAGGTCAAGAGAGAAAGAATGGAATAAATGGAGGGCAAGACAGGGAAAGGAGGGAAATGTGGTTAGTCTTTCAAAACATAACAGCTATACAAGTGTTTTGCATGACTACACATGTATGATCTATATGAAATTGCTTGCTTTCTCAATGAGAGTTGGTGAGGAGGGAAGAAGGTAGAGGAAGTGGAACTGAAAGCTTTAAAAATGAATGTTAAAAATTGTTTTTGCATGCAACAGGGAAATAAGATGTACAAGCAATAGGGTATAGAAATCTATCTTGCCCTACAGGAAAATAGAGGGGATGGGGATGGGAGAAGGGGAGGTGATAGAAGGGAGGGCAGACTTGGGGGAGGAATAGTTGGGGCAACATGTTGTCCTGAGGTGGGGGGAGGAGACAAGGAGAGGAAATTTAAAATTCAAAATCATTTGAAAGTAAAGGTTGAAAACTGAAAATAAATAAATTATATAATAAGACTTGGTAAGAGCTAAGAGGTATGGAATAATTACCTTCAATTAAAGAAATAGTAATAATGTAGCATTTAGCATATGCCAGTCATTGTGTTAAGCACTTTAAAGTCATTATATTATTTTGATCCTTATAACAGCTCCAGGAGGTGTGTACCATTACTATTTTTCTCTTTACTGATCAGGAAATAGGAGCAAAAAGAGATAAGATCACTTGCTTAAGACTATACAGCTAATAAATTTCTGCTACTGGAATGTCATTCAAGTTTCCTTACATTTTTCTAGCATTTTTTATAACACTTGTATTTTAGGAATCTGATCTGAGATGACAGGAATTAACAGGGAGAGGGAGAAGGTCTCTGACCTCTGAGTTACAAGAGGTATTTGGTTTAAACATCTTTTCTCTTTTCAGGATCAGAAATATCAAGGAAGGATTAACAAGAGGTTTCTATAAGGTGCAAATCATTTACCTGTTCTTTATATTTTTTTCCACTCTACTTCCAAACTAGCTGCCTTCCTTCAGTGCCCTCTAGAACAATGAAGCTATCAGTCTTCAAGGGAAAGTGCTAGCTACTTTTAACTTCTATAAAATTTAATTCATATTTTTCCTTAAAACAAATCCTACAGAGTGGTACTCTAAAACTTACTAAGATATTTCAGAAAGGACTGAATTCTTAGAATTACCCCTATATTCTCAGATATTCTCCCCTACCATCAAAATAATTAATCTTCAAACTCCTTAATCCACCAAGATGTTTTCAGCTGCTCTACAACTTGGATTCTGACTTTATTTCTGTAATCCCAACATAACCAAAGTAACATGAAAGGAAAAAAAAAGTGTCATATAGATTATTGTATTGCTTTGACCAGCATCAAGTATTCTCTGAGCTCAGACAAGCTCTGGTCAGGAAGCCCTGCTATGAATCAGACTTATCACATTGTTACCGGTATCCCTCATTGTCAGATCCGCAGCTCACTTCCCAACCATTGGTATAAGCATTGAGATTTGGCCACACTAAAGTGGATACCTCCAGTGGAGGCAGGGTACCCCTGCATGTGTCCGTGCTTGCAAGCTGTTTCCCTTACTTTGAAATTAAAGTTCTGTTTGATTCCTGACTTAACTGTCTTTCACTTATTGTTTGGCTCTGGCCATTGACAGATTAGAGGCTGGTTTGGTCCAGGTGACATTAGTGTTTTAAGACTTGGTAAGCAATTTACACACATTGTCCAACTTAATCTACAGGTCGTGAGGCAGTTGTTCTTATAATCTCCATTATACAGATGAGGAAATTCCAGCTCAGAACTGTTTAAGTACTTCCACAGGGCCACGGGGCTAGTAAGTGTGCATGGGAAGATTTAAATCAAGGTTTTCCTGACTCCATATCCAATCCTCTATCCACAGTCTAGAAGGGCCAAGGTTTGTGACCTTAAGATGACATTGCCTCAGTTCTTAGACAATAATTATTTATGTCATCCAATATCAGTGATAGAAAAAAGGATCATTCTGCTCTAGGAAGAAGTTAAAGAGGAAATAACTCATCAATTTATATAGCTTTCAAGTTAAAATTAGAGAATTATTTATTCCTTATTCTCTGGACAACAGATCAATGAAGAAAAAGAAGCTGCTTGTTCTCCAGGGAATGATGATATTGGGAAAGATGTGCTTCTAAAAGAAATGGACCCTTTAAAGTAAGGCTAAGAGGGAGAAGTGATGAATAGTTGGTGGTTGGTGACTGAATACCTTCTGAGTACTATCTTAGTTTTCTGTTGACCTGATAATAATAATATAGAAGCCTATAGTCTTCTTAGGTCATGATAGTCAGCCAATGAATATTTATTAAGCACCTACTCTATTCCAGATCCAGTTTTAAGAGCTAGGGCTACAAAAAGAGGCAAAAGACAGTCCCTGCTCTCACAGTCTAATATAAGTCCAGATTATTGCAAATCTTATCAAAAGGATATTAAACTAAAAAAGGAGAGTGAGAGAGAAAATTGCCTATATTGACCACTTTGAATACTGTTTAAAGTAGCAGCTATAGTTTAGTTTGCAAGCCAATAAGCATTTTTGAAGCACTGGTTCCTCTAGCACTGCGTTAACACTTCAGGGATACAAATAAAAGCAAAAAGAAAGATAGTCCCTGACTTGTGGTAGCTTACATTCTAATGGGGTCAGATTAACACACAAAAGGGACCTGAAAAGGAGATGGAAATAGGAAAAATTACAGTAATTACACTATACTTCAAAAGAGATAAAAGTCAAGTAAAGAAGCCAGCAATAAAACATAAGGTTGCAGATGCCTAGACAAAAATACTAAAAGCAGTGGTAACAAGCAAGATGAATAAGAAATCCTAAGGCAATGAAGCAAATTTTACATAACCGAGATATTGTGGGATGGGACTTAATAATAGTTCCTGTTTATATTGGATTTTAGCAGTTGTAATGCACTTTACATAGATGATCTCATTTGATCACAGCAAAGTTAGGTGCTATTTTATTTCAATTTACAGATAAAGAAACAGACTGGACCAAAAAAAATGACTGGAAGTGCATTATATGTGTGTGAAAATGGGTATGGCTGGCCTGTGTATGAGGGTGTGTGTGAATGTGCATATGTGAATATATGTGAATACAAATGTATGCATTTGTATTTGAATCTGTGTATATGAGTGTGTGTGAGGGGAGGGTGATAGAGGTCTGTAATTTCGTTAGTGTAGGTGATTCTCTAGCTATGGAAAGTCCCTCCATTGATCACTCTTTACCTCCTCCATAATTAATTGTTTCTTAGGGAGTTGCCTGGAGTACATGAGAGATTAAGTCAATTAGTCTTGAATTTATTCTATACTTACTATTTGCCAAGCCCTGAGGGTACAAAGAAAGGCAAAAACCCAATCTCTGACTCTCCTGGAGTTTGCATTCTCTTGGGCAAGACAACATAATCGGTAACTGCATATATACAAGAGATGTCAAAGACTATATGGAAGGTAATCTGAGAGGAAAAGCACTATGTGTATTGGTGTGGGCAGTGGGGAATGAAAAGAAGAGAGAGAACCTTAAAAAGCCTCCTGCAGAAGGTGAATTTGACCTGAGTTTTGAAGGGAGCAGTCAAGCCAGTAGGTAGATATGAAGAGGTAAAGCAAGCCAATGAAAGGCTCGGAGTCTGGAAATGCAGTGTCATATGTAAGTAATGGCAAGAAGGCCAATAAAAGTGGAGAGGAGTAAAGTGTAAGAAGCCTGGAAAAGTAGAAAGTGGCCAGGTTGGCCTTAAATGCCAAAAAGAGCATTTTCTATTTGATTCTGAAGATAATAAGGAACCACTGGAGTTTGAGAGGGCATGATCATAATTGCATCCAGGAAAGTGTGTATATATACATGCAGATGTATATATAAAACCCTTTGTTTTTTTACATTCTTCTCTGGCTCTTTTTTCAAGGACTTTGAATGAGAAAGGGAGGAGAGATATAACAAGATAGCTTGAGAGAATTGTAGGGTTTCTAAAGGAAGGAGGAGACATGGGAGTTTTTGTAGGAAGCAGAGAAAGTTAGTATATAGGGAATAATTAAAGAGTAAATGGAAAATTGTGGGCAAATGGTTGAATAAGGCAGGAAATTATCAGACTCTCCCAAATTTCCCCCAAAATAACTTAAAATAATATCTCAAAGTGAGTTTTGGAATAGCAGAAATAATCAGAAGTCAGTATAAAACAGTCTTATGGCCTAAGACAACTTGGGAAAATGTTAGGAAAGATCTGAACTCTAGGGGTGATGGTCTGGCCAGAGCAAAGTGTAGATACCAGAGTCAACAAACAGCAAACCCTGGGGACAGATTTGTCAGCCTACTCTTGGCTTCAGAAAAGACAGTTCAGAAATCAGAATGTAACAATAAAATAAAAAGGGTGAGTGAAAATGATTGAGCAGATAATTTGCTGAGATGAGGTTAAGAATATATTTAGAAACACAAAGAGATAAAAAAAAACAGGAAAAGGACCCACATATACAAAAATATTTATAGCAATTCTTTTTGTGATGGCAAAGAATTGGAAATTAAGGAGTTACTCATGAACTAGGGAATAGCTGCACAAGTTGTGGTATAAGAACGTAATGGAGTACTATTGTGCTATAAGAAACGATAATCAGGCAGACTTCAGAAAAACCTGGAAACACTTACATGAATTGATGCTGAGTGAAATGAGCAGAACTAGGAGAACATTGTACACAGTGATAGTCATATTGTGGGATGACTGACTTTGATAGATGTAGCTCTTCTCAGCAATGCACGGATCTAAGACAACTCCAAAAAGACTCATGGTAGAAAATGCTATCCACATTTAGAGAAAGAACTTTGGAGTATAAATGCAGGTGGAAGCATACTATTTGCTCTACTTTTCTTTTGTTGTTTTGTTTCTTCTTTCTCGTAGTTTCTCCAATTAGTTCTAATTCTTCTTTACATCATGACTAATGTGAAAATATGTGTAATATGAATGTATAAGTAGAGCCTACATCAGATTGTGCACCGTCCTGGAGAAGGAGGATGAAAGGAAAGGAGAGAAAATGTAAACCTCAAAATCTTATGGAAGTGAAAGTTGAAGACTAAAAGTTAATTAATTATATTTTAAAAAATTAGAGGGAGAAAGGGCTACTTCTTCATGAGAGATAGGAGAGTAGGAGGAGATAGTTGAAAGAGCTGTTAAGGTGATATGAGAGGTATAGGAGGAAATAAAAGGCAGTTCTTGACAAATGGGCTCAGTGCTTTCAGTGAAGTTTGACATGGTTAAGGTGAGGGATGAGAGTGCCTTGAGAAGCTTAGGAAAGATGAAAAGGTTTGAAGTGGTCACTGTGATAAGTGTGTGGGTAAAGTCATTGGGGAAGTGGAAAAGGATTGCCTTGCAGTGAAGGCCAGGTAGAGATGACGTAACATAAATTTGTATGGACCCAGTGTACCCAGTCAGTTGACTTTCTTCATCTCCATTTAGCAGTACATTAAGAAAGAGGAAGGGGTTGGAGTTTGTCAAGGCAGGATCAGTGATAGCCAAATAGGCAAAGGATTCAAGGGTGATAGATAATATAAAGTTGAACTGACATACCTTTTGTCACATAGCCTATTTGTGTCAGAAGCAAGAATTGTACCCTGATCTTCCTTGAAGGCTATCCCATCTATTCCACATTGCCTTTCCTTGAAGAACATACTTTATTAAAATGAATATAATAAATAACATGATGGTAGAGTAGGACATAAGGTTACCATTAAGGTGATATACTTTCTGAGGAAATACAGAAACCAGAGGGGAAAGCATGATGGAGAACATTTGGGTGATAAGAAGCAAAGGAAATAATAAGTATGTACACTTCATATCACCTGGACAAAAGGAGGAGCAAGATGGAGAATTTGGGGAAAAAAATCAGAAGTCTAGACTAAAAGAATGCAAAGGGGTGGGGGAGGGGGGCAGAGATTCAGCTATCCAGATACGATAAGAGATCTCTGCCAAAAACATAGCAGCTAATAATTTTTTTACTTCTCTTTATGATAATTTCATTATATGAAAGGTAGATGAAGCAATAATGGAAATAGCTATTATGAACCTAACTCTGAACAAGAATTAACTGTTACTGAAGGAGAAACAGTGGTAATTGTGAAGGGAAGTGATCAGTCTATCTGATAATTCATAGTAGAAGAGAGGCAAGCTAGATACATGCACTATATTTTTGGTAAATGGATTTCAAAAGGTTCAGGAAAAGGAACAGGAAATTCTCAAACATTTTATTCAGGAAATATAAGGAGAAAGAATTCTAAGGAAGAAAAGGAATATATATCTAGAGCGCATTTGTATGAACGAGGAACTCATTGACCAATTTATATTTTAAATATGGCGACAGGAGATAGAAAGAAGGGTAGGTAATGGGAGGTGAAAACAAGTGAGGCACAGTTCCATAATGGGAGTATTAGCAGTGCTAAAGCTGAGAAAGAGTGAAGGCTGATAAGGAATGCCTACAAAAAGAGACTGGATTTTGTTGTTCTTGCTGTTTTTGTCTAGTTTTTAAGTTACATGGGGTAAAAGAGGAGGGTCAAAGAAGGAATAAGATTGGTACTCAAGGTATGTGAGGTGGGGATAACAGAGAAAAGTCAGAATGCTTCAAGCCTTAACTTTGCTTGTTTTCTCTACCAAAGAAGATGGTTTTTGGACAGGAAAGAAGCAAACAGAATTGTCTTATAGGGAGTAGAAACCCAAGTTAAAAAAGGAGATATTAAGGAAGCACTTTTGATGAGTTCAAGACCTTGATGAATAGCACGGTTGTGAAAGAGCTAGCTGATGTAATTAATGAGTCACTGCCAGTGACCTTTGAAAGCACTTAAGGAACAGAAATACTACAGGACTGCAGAATGGCAAGTGTTCTGAAACAAGTAAGGGACTGCACAGCTTCTGAAATTTCTTTCCACCTTATGATTCCGTGGTATTCAACCCTGATTTTCCTTTTTATTCCTACCAAGAAGAATGATAGGAAATGAAAGATTTGAAGTGGCTAACAGAGAATTGAAACTCAAGATGAAAAACTAAATAAAAATTGGCAGAAATTAAGTTTAGACCAATATTCACACCATATTTTATTATAAATTCAAAATATAAATATGTGACCAAAATGTTAAAGATCATTCCATAAAAATATTAGAACTGAAATGGACGGAATTAATAAGTCACAGGCAGAATTAATTGGGAATTTCAAGAGTGTCATTTATTAGCCTGGCTGGTGGCTGCCTCATGTAGAGGCCCAGAGGAGACAGCCCTGAACTGAGGTGGGTGAGTGCATTTTAAGCATTTCGGCACTACTCGGTACAGCCTTGCGGTTTCCACAACAAACAGAGTTCTGACAGAGCAAGAGGGGGGCTTGCTGCTAGGCAAGAACCCCCAAATAGAAAGTAGTTGTCAGGGTGCTACTAGGCAAAGGACCCCAACAGAGGAGAGGTGCCAGGAGAGGTACCCAATGAAAGACTGGTTGTCATTCAACATACAGTAGTTGTCAAGAAGGGGGCGGGGCTAGTTGCCTGGCAAGGGGGTCTAACATTAGGGGGGCACAGGTGGTTACCATGCAAATGGACTAAACAAGAAATGACTGTTAACAATTCATCAGATATTTCACAACCCAAAGGGGAATAACATTTTGACAGGGGCCCAAAGAACCTGTTACTAGGCAGATTATCCAACCCTGCCCAGTAACCTAACAGATATCTGTCAGCCTAGGAGCCCAGGGAGGAATAATGTCCACTTCAGAACCAAAGCAGACCTTTCACAAATTTGGGTTAGAGTTTGATTCTTAATCAAACAAAGATTAGAGGCTATTACTACACAAGATAAAAGCCTTATCAGTGATCCTTGAAATTGAAAAACTTATGCACAAACAAAATTGTTTCATCTAGGATAAGAAAAGAGAGGTCTAGTAAAAAAAAATCTTTGTATCAGATTTCTCAGAAAAGGACAAAATACTGAAGATATAAAGATACCATTAACATCTAACACATACATATGCACATACGCATACACACATGTATGGTCCCAAAAGTCAGTGCAGTTTTAAATTTGATATATAGATTTTTTAATCTGCATATTATAGATTTTTAATCTATGTATCAAGCTTAATGGAGGCAGTTAGATGACTCAATGGATAGAGTGCTGGGCCTAGAGTCAGGACAACCTGAGTTCAAATTCAGTCTCAGACACTAGCTGTGTGACACTGGGCAAATCACTTAACCTCTTTTTGCTTTAATCTACTAGAGAAGAAAATGGAAAAACACTTCAGTATCTTTGCCAAGAAAACCCCATAAACAGTATTGGTGTGTTATGGTCCACAGAGTCACGAAGTGTTGGAATGAACACCCACCATAATTAAGCTTAACATGTATTATAATATGTATTACATAACATATAAATAACATTAACCTCTTATATGATATGATATATAATATATGGCCATAGTATATATTATATATTCTAATTTATTATGAAAGTTTAAAACTGCACTAAGATTTTTGAGAACCCAATTATTTCTGTGAGTATATAGATGTACATATGTATATATGTGTGTAAATATACATATGTGTACATACAGATATCCCCAGTAGATATATATCCTAATGGATAAGTGGTCAAAGGACATTAACCAAACAGTTCTCCTAAAAAGAAACACATGACCAATTATGCCCTGTCAAGTCTCAGCCTTGGATCACCCAACCATTCACTATCTTCTCTCCTACACAAATGCTTCCAACTGAAGATGAAGAAAATCATGCGACTGTTTTGATTGGCTCCACTACAAATTTATGTTACACAACCTCAATTGGGCCTTCACTGTTGCTAGGTAATCCTACTATATCTCCCTTATCAACTTACTCTACTCTCCAAAATGGTTCTTCCAAATCTTTTTATCCATCCTTGAACCAAATGTGGCTTTCTCTCCTCCATCCTCTCAGCTGAGAACTTTTCCTCACGTTTTACAAGAAAAAAAATTCTGTCCATTACATAGATATTTCCCTTCACTATCTCTTCCACCTCTGATTCACATGCTGAAATAGACTTACTCTTTACTAAGATTAACCCTTATTCAAACTTAGTTAAACTATCCCTTTACGTTTCATTTCGTCCAACAGATTGATCCCTCTGCCAGCCTAATTCTTTCACTTACTTTCAATCTCTCCCTGTGTACTAGTTCATTTCCTTTTGCCTACAAACATGCCCATGTCTTTCCCATTCTAAAAAATCTCTCACTTGACCCATCCCCACTATCATCCTATACTTCCTCTGCTTCACATAACTAAACTCCTTGAAAAGACCATCCGCAGTACATGCCTCATTGTACTTTCTACCTCATTGTCTTCTTAACCTCTTACAATTCAGCTTCCAACTGCATGATTTCACCAAAACTGTTCAGTGCAAAATTACTAAGGCTCTCAGTTGCCAAATCCAATGTCCTTTTCTCACTCCTCTTTCTTCATCTCTCTGTATCCTTTGACACTGTTGAACTCTGTGTTCCTTGATGCTCTCTTCTCTCTTGGTTTTTTGGACACCACTCTCTCCTGGCATTTCTCTTAACTATCTAACTGCTCTACCTCAGTGTTCTTTGCTGGATATTCATCCAGATTATACTAGAGGGTGCTATAGTGGGTCCTCTTCTTATTTCTCTCTACACTATTTCACTTGGTGAAGCTCCCATGGATTTAATTACCATTTTTTTGCTGATGATTCTCAAATCTATCTGTTCTACCCCAAACTCTGCTGATTTCTAATCTCACATCTCCACCTGCCTTTCAGACATCTTGAATTAGATGTCCAATAGACATCTTAAACTCTCTATGACCAAAACCAAACTCATTATGTTTCCCCCTAAAATACTCCACCTCCACCTTATACCTTCCCTATTACTGTAGAGGATATCCTTCCAGTCCCCCAGGATTACAATTCGGGTGTCATCCTGGGCTCTTCACTATTTCTTGCCTCCAATATTTAAGTTGTTGCTAAGGCTTTGTCAATTACACTTTTGCAACAACTCTCTGATACTTCCCCTACTGTCCTCTGACATTGTCACCAATCTAGTGCAGACTCTCATCACCTCATACCTGAATTATTGAAAAAGCCTGCTGGTGACTGGGCCTGCCTTAAGTTTCTCCCCACTTAAATACATCCTCTACTGAGCCACTTACGTGATTTTCCTAAAGAGCAAGTCTGATCATGTCAACCCTTTATAGTGGCTTCCTATTGCTTCTAGGATCAAGTACAAATCCTTTGTTTGGAATTCAAAGTCCTTCATAATCTAGCCTCCTACTACCTTTCCAGTCTTTTTTTTTTTCATTTCACTCCTTCCATGTCTTCTTTGATCCAGTGACTGACCTCTTGCCTATTCCACAAACAAAACACTCCATCTCTCTGCTCTAGGAATTTTCTCTGTCTCCCCGCTATTGCTGAAAAGCTTTCCCTTCTCTGCTCTGACTCTTGACTCCCCTGGCTTCCTTTAAGTTCTAACTAAAATCCCACTTTTTACAGGAAGCCTTTCCCCCACCCCTGTTAATTCTATTGTCTTTCTTCTATTAATTATTTCCTATTTATTCTATATTCAGATTGCTTTGTGTATTTATTTCCTCCAGATTGCAAGCTCCTTGAGAGTTTAATATTAATTAGTACTATGCCTGGAACATAGTAGGCACTTAATAAATGTTTATTGATTGAATGACTTTTAATAAACATATGAAAGAACATACCAAGTTACTAACAAGAGAAATACAAATCAAAAGAACACTAAGATTTCACCTT
The DNA here is from genome assembly GCA_023548195.1 of Bettongia penicillata ogilbyi. Classification (NCBI taxonomy): domain Eukaryota; kingdom Metazoa; phylum Chordata; class Mammalia; order Diprotodontia; family Potoroidae; genus Bettongia; species Bettongia penicillata. Next base: position 1,212,144 of record JAJHZJ010000183.1, read on the forward strand.
ACATCAATAGGGTATTGAACCTGGAATCAATAAGACCTAAGTTCAAATCTATCCTCTGACCTTTACTAGCTGTCTAACCTTAGTCAAATAATATAACCTCTCTCTTCCTCAGTTTTCTCATCTATAAAATAAGGTTAATAGGATCTACTTCCCAAGATTGCTGAATCTTCATCTGGGACAAACCCACTAATTTTGGGTGTTTCCCAAGGCTCTATCCTGGGCCCTTGTCTCTTCCCTTTCTATACTTTTTCATTTGATGATCTCATCAGCAACTATCATCTCTATGCAGATAATTCTCAAATGTATTTTTCTAACTCTAATCTCTTTGCTGACCTCTATACTAATATCTCCAACGGCCTATTGGACGTCTTGAACTGAATGTCTTATGGACATCTTAAACTCATGTCCAAGATGGAATTAATATTTTTCCCCAAACTATTCCCTTTTCCAAACTTCCTTCTTCCTATCAGGGGCATCACTACTCTCCCAGGGCAACTAGGCTCACAACTTGGGTATTATCTTAGACTTCATTCTCTCATTCCCCCATTTCCAATCAGTACCAAATCTTGTGGTTACTATCTTTGGAATATCTCCTGTATACTCTCTCTCCTCTCCTCTCCTCTGACACTGCCACTATGCAGAGGCCCTCATTATTTCATATCTAGAATACTGAAATAGCATGCTTTCTGTTGTTCCTGCCTCAAATCTCTCTCCACTTGTAACACCAATCTGATTCCCATAGCAGCTACTATGAATATACAGGCACATCTCTATGGTTGGTTCACAAAATACAACAAACTCTATTCCTCCAAAACAAAATCAAAATATTTATTTGAACATCTCTATTGGGATGCCATAAGGCAAGATTTAGTAAGGTACTCATCACCAATCCAGGGACCGTCTGACATTTCTATCTGTCTAGTCTCCCCAAGAGCAAGTTGTTCCCTTCCCTGTTTCTCCCTCCACCTGCTTCTCTCTCTGCCCACACCTTTCCCTCCAAGCAATACAATATATATTGTTTCCAATTAAAGACTTAGAACTTGATTGACTTAGCGTCCAGAAGCTTGGAAATCAGCACTTAATTGGGAAGGTGTGAGAATCCCTTCACCCAGAACCCAATTGGCTCTGCACAGGGGCTCCATGTGAGGCCTATTAATGGGCAAGGAAGATCTTATATTCCATTAATCTTACACAACTCCAATTTATCTTCTATTCATCTGTCAAACTGATCTTCCTATAGTGTAAGTTTCAGTATGTCATATCTCCTTTCCATTCTATCTGCTTTAATGACTCCCTATTGCCTCTAGGGTTAACTACAAAATCCTCTATTTGGCTTTTAAAGACCTCTATAACCTGACTTCTTTCTATCTTTTCAGTCTTCTTATACCTTCTACCCCTTTTATATCTTGCATCATAGTCTCTGTGATCCATTGACACTGGCATCCTTGCTATTCCTGGCACTAAATACTATCTCTCAACTCCATGCATTTTCTTTCTTTTCTCCTCCCTCATTTGATTCTATTTTATCATATGTTGATATTCAGTTATTTTAGTCTTGTCAGAGAGGACCACATGTGACCTTGAGGTCACAGGTTCCCCACCTCAGTAGCAGTCTCACCCACTGTACCTTGATCCCAACAGAGTGATTTATTTTGTTCCTCTTAAAAAATAAAGGACAACAACCACCAGTTATACTTCTGTGCTTTTTATCATCTATAAGTTTAATAAGCATGTCATCTATTTCTTTACCAAATTAAAATTTACGAATTAAAAATCTTATGTAACATAAAGCCAAGGACAGATACTTGATGTTTTTAAGATTACAGTCTTCAGTTATATGGAGTTGTTACATAGAATTTTTGACATCAATATGCAATGCAATATACTGTGGAGAGGCAATTAACCTGACCCCAAATTAAATTGGATGAGCACAGCTGGCTGGATTGTACTAGGGAGATTTTTAAATACTTTTTATGACTCCAAGCTTGTCCCTGAATCAAAGGTCTACCTTTTTAACAACAACAAGATTTGGTGATGCTACATGGCAATGAATGATGAAATATCACAATCTCCTAAAAATTAAAGTTGTTGGACATTCAAATGACACTGGAGAGATTCTTTCCATTTATGTGTATCAACCTATCCAGATATTGGTTGTAGTCATCTACTGGCCTCCAAGACATTTTCCCTCATTTTCCAAGGAATTTAATAGCTGATTCAGTTTCCTTTTTCTTCACCCTACCCTCTGCCCTCATATTGAAGACTCTAGTATATACATTGATGTTCCTTCAATTCTTGAGGACCCAGTCTCCACTTTTTCTCTGGTGCTTTCTTCCAAAGTGCTGCAAAAGCGGGAGAAGGGAGATTTCATTTTTCCCCCACCCTCCAGTTCCCAAGCAGGAGTAGCAAATGCAACTTATAGCAGAAACACAGTGGTGAGAGATATGAGCTTAAACACCTGAGTAGAGAGTTCAAGAACATTGTTCCTGAACCTCAACCTCCTGTTCAGAGAATGAATAATTTTGAATTCTCTAGGCAGTCAACCTTGAAACCCAGCCTTCCAGCAAAGAAGCACTGGCCTTATTGGTAACCCCAAGTTAAAGAATTCAGGAACCACAATGTCTGTTGGGAAATGCAGCATTTTCCTTGGAAAAAGAACATAGTTTTCAAGGTTCCTGTACAATACTATGTAGCAAAGCCAGTAAGTTACTTTGACAGTGCAGACCTGATGAAAAATGGTTTGCTTATTGAGCAAGCTCCAGTGTATATTTATCTTTTGAGGAGAGGTTAGACCACAGTATGGTACTATGAGTCTTAGAGAGACTGTGTAGGAATCTGTGGGAAAGAGGGACTCACCAGAATGACTGAGAGTTGTCTCGCCAGCTACTCTAAGATCAAGACCCTTCTGGGGATAAGGGATGAAGAGTGGAGTTGATGGACTATTTGATGAGCTTTATATTTTTGTGTTTGTTCATTGGCTTTTGTGAGTCCTTAGATCTTGGGTTTTCTGTCGTTGTTCAGTCATTTTTTCAGTTGTATTTGACTCTTCATGAGCCTGTTTGGGGTTTTCCTGGCAAAGGTACTGGAATACTTGCCATTTCCTTCTCCATCTCATTTTACAGATGAGGAAACTAAGGCAAACAGGGTTAAGTGATTTGCCCAAGGTTACACAGCTAGTAAGTGTCTGAGGCCAGATTTGAATTCGAGAAGATAAATCTTCCTGACTATCCACTGTGCCACTTTGCTGCCCTGTTTTCTGTAGGGTGAAATAAAGCTTTTACTAATAACCATATTGTATGTTGTATGCCTACAGATAACCTGGAGACTCTGCAATCCATATTTGGGACATCATAGATTGAACTATACCTAAGCTTTGCTTTGTAGACTCTCCTGATTAATCCAAGTTCGACCAATGAACTAAAGAAAGAGAAATTGACTCTCTGTGGTCAAGCTCCCAGGATCAGATCCAGTCTATATAAACCAAAGAACTGAAGGGGTCTTAGATCACTGATCATGCTTGAAATATACAAACTTTCATTCTCTTTTAATAAAAAATAAATACAAAAGTATACAGTCACAATCACTCTTTTTTGTTGTTTTGTTTAATTGTTTTCAGAGAATGTGCTTTGTTTTTAGTGTATTTGGTTTTATTTGCTTTGTTAAAACAAAATATATAAATAAAAAAAGAAAAGAGAACATATGGCAAGAATCAAAATAACACAACATACAGGAAGCCTCTGCTCTCTGCTGCATTTTATTATGTTATGGCATCTGAGAATTAAGCACCTAAAATGAGACCATTCTAGCTTTTATAGAACTGGTTATATATAAACTTGCTGTTGTCCTTTATTACTACTTACAGAGCATGTTGCTGTTGAGTTCAGAGACAGGAGAGCAAATTTTATATAATTTTGGAAATCTGATAAACTTTTTACCTGCAAAATGAGCCATTATAGGAGAGGATTCTGGGGAAATAGTGGAGTAGGTCAGAAAATTCCAAGCTCTCCAGATTTTCCCCCAAAACAAGATAAAATAGCACCTCAGAGTGAACATAGAGTACTAAAAATAAACAAGAGTTGGGACAGAAAAGTAGTCCTTCTTGGGCAATCAGAGAAGAACTGAAGAAAAATCCCAGGTACAAACTTTAGTCCCTGTGAAGAGTAAACATATCTAGGGTAGTTCCACAGTGAGTGGCAAGCCCTGAGGCTAGCTGGGTTGAGAGGTAGTCTCAGCCCCAGCACAGGAACTTTTACTTCCCAGATAGTGTGAGTAGTTGCACATCTGAGCCAAGGAAGATTGAGAGAATCTCTATGGATAAGGAACACCAGACCCAGTTGTGCTGCCAGGACCTGGTCCTGCATGAGAAAGAAATACACACCTGGTGAGTGCAGAAACAATGGAATGGGGACACTGTTGACTTGAGCACTTACAGGAGGGCAGAATTCTTGGTTTTGGCTCCAGGCAAGAGGGGAGAACTGAAGCAGCACATGAGGTCAGAGGTACCATGCCTCATACCCCAGGATTAGAGATGATTACAATAATAAACTGCTACAAATAAAAAAAAAAACTGAGCAAGCAAAATAGAAAGAACTCATCTACAGAAAGCTGCTATGGGAATAGGGAAGATAGAGGTTCATCTTCAGAGGAGGATGCTGAAGCAAAGAAAAGCCTGTCCTACCTGAAAGAGTAATGTAGAATGGTCACCTCCTCAAAAAGAAGACTTTAAAAATCAAATGAGAGAGACTGAGGAAAAATTGTTTAAAAAAGAACAATCCAAGAAAAATGAGAATATTATGAAAAGAAAGCAACAAATTAGAAAAGGAGATCCTGAATATTAAGGAAGAAAATAAATCAATAAAAATTAGAATTGGGCAAAGGGAGGGCAGTAAAATTATAAGAAACCAAGAAATAGGGAGACTAGCCAAGATGGCAGAGTGAGAGCAACTACTCACCTAAACTCTTAGACAAACTCCTTCAGATACCCCTAAAAAGAGAATCTGACCAAATTTTGGAGGTGCAGAATCCAGTAGGAGACAGACTGGAATAGATTCACAGACCAGGACAGACTGGAAGGTCAACAGGAAGGATCTGTTCCACTGGGGTGGAGGAGCATACAACGCTCCACTACAACAAGTGCGGTGCGCCAAGCAGAAAAGCCCTGAGGTAGTCTGGGGCAGCAGCAGTATGGCGGAATAGAAGCCCAGGATGGGAGTCCAGTGGAGCTGAGGGAGTGAGTGCTGCAGTGCCCCAGGTATCAGCAGCAACTGCTTCTGAAACTATCAGCCAGAAGATTAAATGTCTGTAAGTCACCTACTTAAACTTCTGGGAGCCAAAATGGTAGTGTGATCAGTAAATGCTCTCTCCTCCTCCCCTTGTTGATCTTGAAAAAATCATAAAATATTTCTCCAGAAAAATCCTGGATCAATGAGATCAGCAGAAGGGGCAAATAGCCTCATAGCACATGAGGCTAGGGAAATTGCTAAGGAGTATTCCTCTTACAAAGGTGGAAGACCTGAGCTGTCCCAGATAGCCCCACCTCAGGGAACCAGGAGGAGATCCAGAGTTCCAGGGAGGTACAGCTTCGCAACCACCAACACCAGGACCAAATTCCAGAACTATCAAGTGAAGGAGAAAATACTACAGGCAGCTGGAAAGAAACAATTCAAATATCAAGGAGCTAAAGTCAGGACCTTGAAGCTTCTACATTAAAAGATCGAAGAAATTGGAATATGATATTCCATAAGGCAAAGGAGCCGGGACTATAACCAAGGATCAATTACCCAGCAAAGTTCAGCATAACATTTCAGACAAGGAGATGGATATTCAATGAAATAAGGATTTCCAGACCTTCCTGATAAAAAGGCCAAAACTCAATAGAAAATTCGATCTTCAAATTTAGGTCTCAAGAGAGGCATAAAAAGGTAAACAGGGGAAAAGAAAAACTTGTTACTCAATTTGGACAAACTGTTTACCTCCCTATAAAGGAACATGATACTTGTTAATCTTGAGAGTTTTATATCTATTATGAAATATAAAAGGGATATACATAGACAGAGGGAGTGAGTATAAAGTAAATGATGTGATAATAAAAATGTGATTCAAGCATGTGAAGGAATTGTATCAGGAGATGTGAAAAGGAATGGGATGAACTCTTCCATAAAAAGGAGATAGATAGCAGAATGGATTAAAAGTCATAATCCAACAATATATTGTTTACAAGAAAATCATTTGAACTGGGGGGATACACACAGGGTAAAGGTAAAAGATTGGAGCAGAATATATTGTGCTTCAGCTGATGTAAGAAAAGCAGGGGTAGAATCCTAATCTCAGACAAAACAAAAACAGAAATAGATCTAATCAAAAGAAATAAGGAAGGAAACTATATCCTGCTCAAAGGCACCATAAACAACGAAGCATATCATTACTAAACATATGTACTCCAAGTGGTATAGCATCCAAATTCTTAAAGGAGAAGTTAAGGGAGTTACAGGAAGATAAAGAAAGCAAAACTATATACTCCGCTATTTCCCCAGACCTCAACCTCCCCCTCTCTGAGCTTGATAAATCTAACCTTAAAATAAACAAGAAAGAAGTTAAAGAGGTGAATAAAACTCAGGATAAGGTAGATATGATAGGTCTCTGGAGAAAATTGAATGGGGATATAAAGGAATATACCTTTTTCTTAGCAGTACATGGCACATATATAAAAATTGACAATGTACTAGGGCATAAAAACCTCACGATCCAGTGTGGAAAGGCAGAGATAGTCAATACATCCTTCTCAGATCATAATGCAATAAAAATTATATATAATAAAAGGCCATAGAAAGATAGACCAAAAATTAATTGGACACTAAATAATCTAATCCTAAAGAATGAGTGGGTTAAACAATAAATCATAGAAGCAATCAGCAACTTCATTCAAGACAACGACAATAATGAGAGAACCTATCAAATCTTATGGGATACTGTAAAAGTGGTTCTTAGGGGAAGTTTTATGTATTTGAATGCCTATATGAATAAAATAGAGAAAGAGAAGATCAAATGAATTGGGCATGCAGTTGAAAAAGCTAGAGAAAGAACAAATTGAAAATCCTCAAGTAACTACCAAATTAGAAATACAGAAAACCAAAGAAGAGATTAATAAAATTGAAATTAAGGAAACTATTGAACTAATAAATAAAACTAAGAGTTGGTTTTATGAAAAAAAGCAATAAAATTGATAAATTTTTGGTCAATTTGATTAAAAAAAAAGAAAGAAGAAAACCAAATTACTAATATCAAAAATGAAAGGACTGAACTCATCTCCAGTGAGGAGTATATTAAAACAATAATTAGAGATTACTTTGCCCAACTTTATACCCATATATTTGACAATCTAAATGAGATAGATGATTATTTTAAAAAATATAAATTGCCCAGATTAACAGAAGAGGAAGTTAAATACTTAAATAACCCCATCTCAGAAAAAGAAATTCAATAAGACATCAATGAACTCCCCAGGAAAAAATCTCCAGGACCAGATGAATTTACAAGTGAATTCTATCAAACATTTCAAAACAGTTAATTCCTATATGATATATACTATTTGAGAAAATTGTGGAACAAAGAATCTTCCCAAATTCTTTTTATGACACAAATATGGTTTTGATACCTAAACCAGGAAAAGCCAAAATTATAGACCAATTTCTCTAAATGAATATAGAGGCAAAAATTCTAAATAAGATTTTAGCAAAAAAAATACAGCAGCTTATCACAAGGATAAAATATTATGATCAGGAAGGATTCATACCAGGAATGCAGGGCTGGTTCAATATTAGGAAAATTATTAGCATTATTGATCATATCAGCAACAAACCACATGATTATCTGAACAGATGCAGAAAAAGCTTTTGACAAAATACAACACCCATTCCTATTAAAACACTGGAGAGCATAGGAATAAATGGAATTTTCCATAAATAATAAGGAGTATCTACCTAAAACCTTCAGCAAGCATTATTTGAAATGGAGATAAGCTAGATGCATTTCCAATAAGATCAGGGATGAAGCAAAGATGTCTATTATCACCACTATTATTCAATATGGTGCTAGAAATATTAACTGCAGCAATAAGAGAAGAAAAAGAAATTGAAGGAATTAGAATAGGCAAAGAAGAAACTAAGTTATCATTCTTTGCAGATAATATACTTAGAAAATCCCAGAGATTCGAGTAAAAAACTACTTGAAATAATAAACAACTTTGGCAAAGTTACAGGTTATGAAATAAACTCATGCAAATCTTCTGCATTTCTATATATTACTAACAAAGCCCAACAGCAAGAGATAGAGTGAGAAATACCATTTAAAGCTAGAGTAGTCACTATAAAATATTTGGAAATCTACCTGCCAAAACAAATCCAGGCCCTATATATATGAATACAATTACAAGATACTTTTTGCACAAATAAAGTCAGATCTAAGTAAGTGGAAAAACATCAGTTGCTTGTGGGTAGGCCAAGCCAATATAATATAAATGACAATTCTACCTAAATTAATTTACATATTTAGTACTATACCAATCAAAGTATCAGATAATTATTTTCTACAGCTGGAAAAAATAATATCAAAATTCATTTGGAAGAACGAAAGGTCCAGAATATCAAAGGAACTAATGGAAAGAAAAGCTAGGGAAAGTGGCCTAACTCTACCAGATCTCAAATTGTACTATAAAGTAGCTAGCAGTTATCAAAACCACTTGATACTGTCTAGCAAACAGAAGGGTAGACAAGCAGAATAGGATAGGTACTCAAGACACAGTAGTCAATGAATATAGCAATCTACTGTTTGACAAACCCAAGGACCCCATCTTCTGGGATAAGAACTCATTGAGAAAAATTGCTGGGAAAACTGTGGCAGAAACTAGGCATAGATCAATGCCTGACACTTTACAAGAATAAAGTCTAAATGGGTACATGACCTGGGTATAAAGATTGATACTACAAACAAATTAGGGGAACAAGGAAGAATATATTTATCAGATTTATGGAGAAGGGAAGAATTTTTGACTAAACAAGAGATAGAAAGCATTATGAATGCAAAATGGATAATTTTGATTATATTAAACTGAAAAGTTTTTGCACAACCAAACCCAATGCAACCAAGATTAGGAGGGAAGCAGGAAACTGGGAAAGAAGTTTTGCAACTAGTGTCTGTGATAAAATATATATATGTTTCTAAAATATATATGTTTTTGTTCTTTGTTGCCAAAGAAGACCATGCCATCAGAGAAATGATGACATGATTTGCACTTGACTTTGTTTTGAGTGAAGGAGGGCTGTGCACATGACCAGCCTCACTTCTCCTCCAAGTCATCTGAATCCAGTGACAAGATATTCATCAGGATGACGGAAGATAACTCAAGATGAGGCAATTGAGCTTAAGTGACTTGCCCAAGGTCACACATCTAGTGAGTGTCAAGTGTCTGAGGTAACATTTGAACTCAGGTCCTCCTGACTCCTGCACTGGTACTCTTATTCACTGTACCACCTAGCTGCCCCTAAAATATATAGAGAACTGAGTCAAATGTACAAAAATACAAGCCATTCCCCAATTGATAAATGGTCAAAGGATATGAACAGACAGTTTTCAGAGAAAAAAAATTAAAGATATCTATAGTCATATGAAAAAATGCTCTAAATCACTATTGATTAGAGAGATGCAAATGATAACAACTCTGATTGTGATGTGATACCACATCACACCTATTAGATTAGCTAACAGGACAAAACAGGAAGATGACAAGTGTTGGAGAAGATGTGGGAGAGTTGGAACACTCCATTGGTGGAGCTGTGAGCTGATCCAACCATTCTGGAGAGCATTTTGGAACTATGCCCGAAAGGCTACAAAAATGTGCATACCCTTTAGCCCAGCAATACCACTTCTAGGAGTGTATCCACAAGAGATTGCAAAAATGAGAAAGGATCTCACATGTACATAAATATTTACAGCAGCGCTCTTTGTCATGGCCAAAAATGTGAAATCAAGGGGATGCCCATCAACTGGTGAATGGTTGAATAAATTATAGTATATGAATGTAATGAAATATCTTTGTGCTATAAGAAATGATGAACAGAAAGACTTCAGAGAGACCTGGAAAGACTTATACGATCTGATGCTGAATGAAAGGAGCAAAACCAGAACTTTGTACACAGCAACAACTAGAGTGTGTGAGGATTTTTTCTGATAGACTTAGAACTTCACTGCAATGAAGGACTTAAAAAATTCCCAGTGATCTTTTAAGGCAAAATGTCTTCCACATCCAGAGAAAGAACTATGTAATTCAATCACAGAATGCAACAGATCATTTTCTTTTGTATTACGTGTTGGTTTGTTATATGATTTCTCCCATTCATTTTAATGCTTCTATGCAACGTGACTGTGGTGAAAATGTAAGTAATAGGAATGTATGCGTGGAACCTATATAAAATTGTGTGCCATCTCAGGGAGGAAGGGAGGGGGGATAGAGGGAGAGAGAGGGAAAAAAAATCTAAGTTATATTGTAGTGATTGTAGAACACTGAAAATAAATAAAATAAAAAACAAAAACAAAAGAAACTCTTACAAACAAAAAAAGAAACCAAGAAATAATAAAACAAAATATAAAGAATGAAAAAATTGGAGAGAATGTGAAGCATCTCATAAGAAAAACAATGGAACTGGAGAAGTAATTAAGAAGAAAAAACATAAAAATAATCAGACTACCTGAAAGCTATGATCAAAAATAGAATTTCAATATATCAATAATATAAGAAATAATTAAAGAAAATTATCCTGAAGCATTAGAACAGTAGGAGAAAGTAGAAGTAGAAAAGAATCCACCAATCACCACCTGAAAGAGATTCTATGAGGAAAACCTCTAGGAATATCCTGAGTATTTCGGGGTCCTTGCTGTTGCAGGTTGCAGTCAAAAATATCATACCCAGTAAAGTCAAGCATAATCCTGAATGGGAAAAAGATGGATATTCAATGAATTGCCAGACTTTCAGGATTTTATTGCAAAACAAACCCTGAACTTAATAAAAAATTTGACAGATAAGATACCAGAGAAACATAAGGTACACATCAAATACTAATTACCAGGGTCTCAATAAGGACAGAATGTTTAATTTTTGTATGAAGAAATGCAAGATGTATGTTTAAGACTGTTGTTAGTAATTGGGTAATTCAAAGTAAAGATTGGAGTGAACTGAATATGATATGATTCTAAAAAGTAATTCCAAGTTAAAAAGAACACTTATCTTACACAAATGAGGTGCTAGAGGAAGAACTGAAGTGGAATTAGAGGGGGAAGAGTACTTGTAGTTGTGGAAATCTACTCTTGGAACAATACATATACACATATACCTAGAAGGGTATAAAAGTCTTCTGAATTCAGAAAGAAATAAAAGGCTAAAGAGATAGGGAGGGGAGAGAAGATAAGGGAAGTAGTTTTAAAGAGGAAGGGGAAAGAGTAGAATAAGGGGGGTGTAATAGAAGAATGTTTAGATTAATGAATAATGGGAGGATAATGGAGGAATCCATGGAATAGGGGTAGGTTAAGTAATAAAAAGTCAAGGCAGAAGCAAAGTATAGGAGTCAGGAGGGATAGAAAATAAGAGATATACACAAACATAAAACGAAGATCAGGAATAGTATTAAGGGGGAAAAAAGCAAAGGAAGTAATCATTATCAGACAAAGTTAAAGCTAAAATAGATTTAATCAAAATAGAAAAATAGGGAAACCAATCTATGTCAGCCTTATTAATCAACATTGTTCAAAACTATTTAAAATGACTGGACAGTGTAAGGTTGGAATATTGCTGTGGTGTAGAAAATGATGAGTTGGTGGACTTAGAAAATATGGAAAGATTCAGATTCATGAAGGAAGAAGTTATTCACCCTCAGAAAAACAGAGGACACAAAGTATATATGGTCTAACACAGATGTGTATGGATATATATGTCTATATGTGAATGATTATAGATATTTTAGTGCATGTATGTTTAAGTAAGTCTATGTATATGCATATGTAGGTATATATATGTTTGTACATGTGTATATCTGTATTGTATGTATATGTATGTGTATGTATATATGTATATATAGTATATATGTATGTGCATATGTGCATATATGTGTGTGCATATATATGTATACATGATATATATGTATGTATATGTGTGTATATGCATACACACACATCCATTGTAGCCTTTTAATTGTAGCCTTTTGTGAGGAGAAGAAGAGGAAGTGGAAAAAAGGAACAAAGTAAAAAGTTCACAGTAGGAAACAAAAGAAAACTTACAAGTAAGCAAAGATGAACAACTCTGAACATTATGCGTAGTATTATAGAGGATTTCTTGAAATAGAAATTTACTGTCGTATATTTGGAATCCTCTCATGTTCTGCTGTGCACATGGCAATGCTTTTTTTTTCTTTTCTTATTTTGTATTTAAGTTTTAATATTTAAGTTTACAATATGTTTCTTTTTCTTTTCTTGTTGTGTATTTAAATTTTAGTATTTAAGTTTAAAATAAAAAAAAACAAAAAACCCTGAAAAACAACAAAAAACCAAACTGAGTCATTATAGATTGATTATTCATCAATAAGTATTTATTAAGTACCTACCATATAGCAGTCATAGACAGAGCTAGCTACTGGGGCTACCAAGACAAAAAAAAAATGAGCACAAATTTTCTGGGTTATTTATGCTCTCTCCATCTCTCTGTTTCTGTCTCTGTCTCTGTCTCTGTCTCTCTCTGTCTCTCTGTCTCTGTCTCTCTCTGTCTCTGTCTCTCTCTGTCTCTGTCTCTGTCTGTCTCTCTCTGTCTCTCTCTCTCTCTCTCTCTCTCTCTCTCTCTCTCTCTCTCTCTCTCTCTCCTCTATCCATATGGGTGTATTGGTGTATCAGGGAAGAGTTGCTTGTTATTAACTTTTCTATTATATTTAATTTAGTGGAATTTGACATATGCATGCATATATGTATGTATATATGTATGCAGATAGCTAGCTAGTAGCTAGCTTGCTAGCTAGTCTTACACTTGTGTTCAAAAGCAAATTTCACAGTATATGGTAGAGAAGGCACAATTAGATATGAAAGGAGAGATTCAGTGAACTCTTCACTCAATATAAATCAAATCATAATATAGCAGCCAAAATAACAATAATGGCTAACATTTATTTAGCACCTACTATTTGCCAGACACTGTGCTAAGCACTTTATAAATATTTCTCATTTTATCTTCACCATAAACACAGTGGGGCTATCGCAGGTTCTTTGATCTGCTTTTCTAAAAGGAAAGACAACTTTCGAGGGCTCAACAATCACTTTAATCAAGTATATGTATCATTCACTTAGTTCAGGGGAAAAAGAGTCAGCATCCTGAACTTCAGAGAAAATACAGAGAAATCAAAATCAACAGATATGCTTCCAAATGTCTGACATAAGCAGTACATATATCATGGATCAACAAACAGGTCAAACTGTATGACCATAACATACATACATGGTTACCAGAGAAGGAAGCACAACATCTGGGTTTTCAAAGCCAGGAGGCTACTTAGCTGTTTCCCAGAGTCTCTTCTGGCACACAAAGCTTCTTCCAAAACTAAGCCCCAAAGTAAAACCTCACCCTCAGAGCATATATTTTTTAGAGCCAGAAGGCATCACAACCCTTGAGAACCAGTGCCTCATTGGAAACAACAAAAGGTGTGGGCCTTCCTATAAATCTTTCCAGATCCATTAATGGGTGGGAAAGATCTTCTTTAATCACATTATTCAGTCAGGCGCACCTGATTATACTAATACACTCCACAACTCTTTGGAGGTAGGTGCTATTATTATCCCCATTTTACAGATAGGGAAACTGAGGCAGATAGAAGTGAAATGATTTGCACAGGCTCACGCAGAAAGCAAGTGTTTGAAGCTGGGTCTGAAGTTGGGTCTTCCTGATTCTAAGCCTGGCATTCTGTCCATTTGTTGTGCCACCTAGCTGTGCTTCCCGCCCCCCCAACCCCAAAAAATAATGCAATCATAGGCAACATGAAGAGAAAAACAGTGTCCAGGACTAGAGAAATGAGAATCCTCCTATTTGGAGGACATCCTGTTTGGACCTCTTCTAGATTATTGTGATCATTGTGATGACTGTGATAAGAGAAAATCTAGAGGAGGGACACAGATGGTAGAGGGCCTTGAAGATCAAATTGAAGAATCTGTAGTTTATTCTGAGAAGACTTAGTGGCAACTTGATAGCTTTTTTAAAATATTTGAAGGTCTATCAAGTATCAGAAGGATTAAACTTGATCTGTTTAGCCCTTAGGAGCTAGTGCTGGGAGCAATTGTATTTTATGTTGTATGCCTATGGATTACATTTGAAAGAGATAGATTCCATGTAAGGAATTTTTTTTTTAAACAATTAGATCTACCCCAATATGTAATGGCCTGCTTTGGGAAGGAGAGAGTTATCCTGAACTAGAAATTTTCAAGATGTTGAATGATCACAAGTTGGTGATACTGACAAAGGTACTATCTGTCAGGTATAGGTTGTTTGGCCATCTGTGTGAAGTCTTAGGCTCCTTCAGAAGAGATTCAGTGATCTATGGTTTGGAGGTTAGACCAGATTATTTTTAATAACCTTTACAGCTCTAAGTGTTATATAGTACAGTTATCATTCCTTGTCAGGTGATGCAATGATAGATCACATTTTTATTGCTATTTAGCATTTATTCACAGGTAAATAGTGAAAATATGATCCCCATTTTACAAATGAGAAAACTATGACTCAGAGGGGTTAGGACATTTGCTCATTGTCACACAGTTTATAAATGTCAAGGGCAGGATTTCGACATGTTTCCTTACTCCTGTTGAAGTAAGGCTTCTCCAGCTTGATTTCATAATAAACCACTTTATCCTCTCCTTTGGTCCCTTTACAGTTAAATTGTAGGGAAGACATTGATTTACAAAACTCATTGGCCCTCCTGCTATCAATTTATTTCTGCTGTACTGCATGTATTCCTTTCTTAAAAGACTTCATTTTGCTCTTCAATGTTGTTTGGGGCAGGTAAAACTATGATGTCAATGGATATGAAAGCTTTGCTCTCAGGAAGCATTAGGAAGGGCCATAAATCATCAAGTAATTTGCTAAACTCTTTCCAAGTCATATTGCATTTGAATTGTCTTTGGATTCAGATAAATAAAGTTCACCTCTCTCATGCAGGCATGAAGACAAAAGATATACCTGATCTGAAGTCCACTCCTATCGGTGCTTAAGATCTGGTATGATTGTAGTTCCCAGAAATACAACTGCAATTTGTCAAACTGTTAATCTTGATACAGTAGAATAGAAGGAGATTTAGGTGGTGGAGAATGAACATAACTTAAATAGTCTCATTAACTGGTACCTCCCTTCAAAGTAAGCTCAGCTTCCATTTCTGTTTAAAGATGAAGATAAGCACTGTGTAAAAGTAAAATAAGATTAAAAGAATATTTCACTTAAAATTAGCCCAGTCTAGTTCAAGGAATGGAAAAAGTCCCCTTTAATCACCTACCATGTACCAAGCATTGCACTACTTTGAAATAATGTCATTTGAGAATGGGAAATTAGGGAAAGGATAGTACAGGCAAGATTTATTTTCCAACAGAGTAAAAGGATGAAAAAGAACACTTCAAAGGGGAGGGAGGAGGGGGAAACCTTGCCAGCTTCAAAGGCTATTACCTAGTACTTTGACTCAATTTATCTTTGTTTCCCTTTAACATACTGCTTCCAATAACATCTATTTATTTCCCCACACCAATGAAATAGAGCTCTTTACATTAGCCCTTGTAACCTTTGAAAGTAATTTTCTGAGCCTAAGTTGCTCTTAAGAAAATCATTCCTTTATTTCATTGGCTTCTGGTACAGATTTCCTGAAACCCATCCCTCAGTGACATCCCTCAGTGGCAACTCAAGATATTTCAGAACAGAATTCTGAATGCTTTTGTGGTTAATGGATAGTCATTTGAAAACTTCCAGGCACCTACTGGATAATTTATGCTCAGGAAATAATTTTCTTTACTGTTATATCAGGTCTACCACTACACATTATCAATAGTGCCTTCTATAGTAAGCCTTAAATGGGAACATGGTTTTAAAATATGCAATGTTCATCTCCTATCAAAAGAACGGGTTCATATGTGCTAGCACACTATTATAATCAACAAAAATTCAATTCATTTAAAAAATTATCTAGGGAGAATTAAGTGGCTCAGTGGATAGTGCCAAACCTGAGATCAGGAAAACCTGAGTTCAGATCTGACCTGAGACACTTCTTAGCTGTGGGACCTTGGGCAAGTAATTTCACTTCTCTTTGCATCAATTTCCTCATCTGTAAAATGTGGATAATAATAGCACTTACTTCCCAGGACTGTTGTGAGGATGCAAAAAGAAAAAAGACAACCCCTGACTTCAAGCAGCTCACAATCTAATGGGGAAGACAACAAGCAAAGAAATATATATAAATTAACTAAATGCAGGATAAATAGGAAATTAACTTAAAAAAAGAAAAAGAAAGGCATCAGAATTAAAAGAGGTTAGGAAAAGTTTTCCCTAAAAGATGGAATTTTTGTTGGAACTTAAAGGAAGTCGGGGAATCAGTTGGCAGAGATGAGGAGGTAGAGCTCTCCAAGTGTGGGGGACAACTGAAGAAAATGTTCAGAGCCAAGAAATGGAATGTTTTGTTCTTGGAACAGCAAGGAGGTCAGTGTTACTGAGTTGAAGGGTAGAGGCAGGAAGTAAGGTGTAAAAAAACTGGAAAGGTAGGAGAGGACTAGGTTATGAGGGGTTTGAAAATCCAATACAGGATTTTGTATTCTATCTTGGAGGTGACAGGGAACAACTAGAACTTATTTAGTGAGAAATGGGAAAGTGGCATGATTGGAACTGTGTTTTAGAAAATTCCCTTTGGTGGCTGAATGGAGGGTGGTTTAGAGTGGGAAAGACTTGAGGTAGGCAGATCCACCATCAGACTATTGCAATAGTCTAGGCATAAAGTGATGAAGACCTACACCAGACTAGTGTCTGTGTCAGAGGAGAAAAGGGGGAATATTAGAGAGATGTTGCAAAGATGAAATTCCTAGGCCTTGGCTACAGGTTGGCTATGAAGGGTGAGAGATAGTGAAAAATTCATTCTGATGTCTAGGTTGTGAGTTTGAGGGACTGGGAGGATGATATTACCCTCTACAGAAAAAAGGGAAATAGGAAGGACTAGGAGAAAAGACAATGAGTTCAGTTTTGAACTTGTTGAGTTTAAAATGCCTTCAGGACATTTTAGGGGAATTTAAGATGTCTGAAAGGCAAATGCAAGATTGGAGGTCAAGAGAAAAGTTGGGGGAGGATAGATAGATTTGAGAATCATCAGAATAGATATGGTAATTAAGTCTTTCAGGCTGATGAAATCAGCACATGAAGTAGTATAGCGTAAGAAGAGAAGAAGGCCTCAGGAAGTAACTCTTACCTATGGTAAGAGGGTATAATCTGGATGGGAATCCAGCAAAGGAGACTTAGAAGGAGTGGTTAGATAGGTAGAAGGAGATCCAGGAAGGGAGTAGCATCCTAAAAACCTAGAGAGAAAGAGAATATCAAGGAGAAGAGAATCAAGTGTCAAAGGCTGCAATATCAAGAAATATTAAGGATAACAAGAATTGAGAACTGAGACTGAAGAGCTGGATGATTAGGATATTTGAAGAAGAAAGTCAATATGTATGTCAAAATTCCCAAGAATGAGAGCAGGAGTTGAGGGGGAGAAAAATATTGTGAGTCCTGTACCAAACTCATTGATGAAGGAAGTAGTGTTACAGGGAGGTTTCTAAACAGAAGCTGCCAGGATTTTGATTGGGTGCTAGATATGAACTGCATGAACCTCATAGGAGGAAAGGTTGCTTAGTGATGTAGGTAAGAGGAGAACCTGGAAGTGTCAATGGGGAGCAAGAAAATCCTTTTCTTGAGGATTTCTGCCCCCATGAATCACCAAAAGCAAATAGTTTTCATACATTTTGATGTCTTATTGATGAGGGCTGGAGAGATAGGGATACAGGAACTCCAAGGGTGGAGTTCCTGAGAGGGCTATCTGGAGAAGAATTCATGGACTCCAGCATTCTTGAAGTCAAGGTAAAGATTTATTATGCTTTTCAGTGGGCAAGACTTCTTAGGGAACCTGCAACCTTAAGAGTGTTACAGGTAAAGTTTATATAGGATATTCCATAGTAACACATGTGCCAAATGTGCTAAGTAGGTGATTCAGGGAAGGCTTAGGGAGTGGTTAAGGAGTGATTAGTTCTTAAAGGAACATACATTTTTGGTATCTTCTGCCCAGGTGTTTTACCCAGAGTTCATCAGAAAATAGCCCAAAGGGGGCCTACATGGAGGTGTGGTTTTAGGCCTGAAACATCACTAAATCAATTTATCATCATGAATGACTAAGGAATACCAGGCTGCTCTCATCAATGTCTTATCAGCAAGATAAATGTAAGGGAGTATATGTATGTCTAAGGCTAGGATACATATGATTGGTCAGGGAGTAGTAAATGTCGTTATGGCCCAGTATACAGCCCATTCAGCCAGTACACCGCTGGTTCAGACTAATAAGTTCTGTAGGTGCAACTGACTACTGTATCAGCAAAAGAGATAAAAGTTTTGCTGGGGCAGGCTGTATCCTTGGGCTGAGGGGAAACTGCCTGGGATAGTGTATTGAGGCTAGGGAGAAATATGATTTTTAAAGAGAAATGTGATTTTAGAATAGGGGTCCAAGAATATGCATCTAGGCACTCCCATCATTATGAAGTCCTCTGTCATGTTTTGTGTCCATGCCTCAGGAAGACAACAGACCTCTCAATTTATGGTTATTACACTGACAAATGGCTGCCTCAACATCCCCAAGCAAGAAATCACTATCTACTATTAGTCTTATCTTCTTCTGACATGGATATGATGGATGATCTATCACTTGATAGAATGTATTTTCTGGGTATCTTGCAAATCTGATCAAAAGGACTTTAAACTAAAAAGAGAGGGAGGGAGAAGACTATGCATATCTTCCAAATTAGATAACAGAGAGTAGCTACAAAGAGGAAATAACAACAGCTAAGACATCCAGAAGTTCATAGAAACATAAAAAAGCAAAAGCCACGGCATCTCACATCAGTAAACGAATGCTCAAAGTGGGTTGGGTGGCTCTACTTTATCATTCTTTAAAGGACAAGCAATTTTTTTCCTGACAGCATCTAGCTTCCCTCTCCCCACTTTTCAATAAGAATATCAAATCTTATTTTTAGTTCTGCTTGTATATATAGTTTGTCCTTTTCCTTCCCTTTCTCCTCGGCATAATACTCTTCCACTCTCCAAAATTCTGACAAAGGTCATCTCCACTCTTCCACTTCAGAGTCCCTTTATTTTTCATGGAAGCCTTACTTCTTTTTCTTTAGGAACACCTCTTCCTAAAAACCCCAAATATGGAGAAACATTCTTCTATTCTTCAGGAGAAAGATCAGTTTACACTTGGAAAGTAGATATGTCAACTGACTGTGACAGAAATACAAACATCACAAAAATTTAATATGTCACAGTATAATTTTTCCCACTCCACATAATGGTTGAGATTTTCATTCCTGGTTGTTTTTTAAATTATTTGTGAGAATCTGTCATTTCAGTCCAAAACACCTAGTTAAAACATTTGCTCCAAATTATAACCAAGGGCAGCTAGGTGGTACTGTGGAAGAACACAGGGCCTGGAGTCAGAAAGACCAGAGTTCCAATATGACCTCAGCACTAACTGTATGACCCTGGGCAAGTCATTTAACCCCTGCCTGAATAAAACTGGAAAAGAAAATGGCAAACCCCTCTAGTATGTTTGTCAAGAAAATCCATAGGTCAGTTGGTCCATGAGGTCATGAAGAGTCAGACATGACTGAACTACTTAACAATAACAACGCAAGACTTGTGCAACCCTAGTCTACTAACCCTACTCTACTAACTTTTCTTAGTTTCAACTGCTCATGCCCACTTACCCTTTGGCATTGTATCAAATTCCCATTTTACCAGTTTGCCCCACCCACTAATCCACTCTGTCAATTTGCTTTACCCTCTAATTGTTCCACTTAACTTTTTCTTACTTACTTTGCTTTGTCTTATCCTTATTCTCTGGAGTCTATCTCTTTAGGGTCTACTCTACTCTCTAATACTCCTTGAATATCCATAATCCTCTTTAATCCTTTTATGACCTCTTTAATTATCCTTGATCCTTCTCTATTTTCAACCCAGAAATAGAATCTGGACCAGGAGATTGTTCTCCTTAAATTTCTCACAGATTTTACCAAATTTCCTGTCCAGAAATTTAACCTCTGGCCTCCCATATCAAAAAGGGCAGCCTGCATGTGGCAAGAAAGAGAGGATGAGCCCCGCATATAAAGAGGGATCCATGTGTAATGAAGAAGCTTGTAGTTGTATGTGGTTTGAAGGAAGGCAGAACAGACATTTCTAGACTCTTTTCTCCCACCCTTCTCCAAGGGAGACTCCTGCAGGAGTTTGGGGCAAGAAACCACAATTGTGCTCTTCTCAGAGAGAGATGGGGCACCAAAGTAGAATTGTATCTATCCGCTCCCTTAAATATTGTTCACCTAAGGATATGATTGGGTTTAAGCTAACTTTTGATTACTTTGTCATTTTAAAGGGAAGATGGATCCTAAGTTCTATATCCAAGACTTTACCCCTTTCCTGCCAAATACTAGTTCCACCACGAACATGTATAACAAAAAGCAACGGAGTGCATTTATTCAAATCATAGTAAAACAGAATTTAGAGAAGGTATATATAAGAGAATATATGCTAAACAATACAGAATGACAGAGCTTTTCCACTGGGAGTAAGAATGTCCTTGATCTCACCCAAGAAGAAAATTCCCTTCAGTCTCTAGAGTAGCAAACTGGGAATAGGGAGACAATAGAGACTACTTACTCCTCTCATGTCTTTCCAGAGTCTTTTCTTTCAGCAATCTGAGATCGGGTTGGCCTCTACCATCTTTCTCTCAAAACTGGAAATTGGAAGTTGACCCAATGCTATACTCAAATGCTTAGACATTTGGGACAGTGGCTGCATATAAATCATAGGCTAAATAAATGGATAGATAAATAGCTAAATAAGTAAAAGGTCAACTGGACCCAAATGACCTCTAAATGGCCATAGTCAAACAAAGCAGTTTAGAGACAGGAGAGTTAGGAATCAAACAAAACTTTAATTTCAAAGTGAAGGAAATGGCTTGCAGGCAAGGAGGTAAATTAGACACGTGTGCTGCAGCCCCACCATGATGGGGGGACCCACCTTAGTGTAGGCTGATCTCAATACTTATACATATGGTTACTCAGTGATCTATAGCCTTGACAATGAGGGGTAACAGCAACAATGTGGAAAGTCTGATTCATAGAAGGTCTTCATGAACAGAACTTGTCTGGTGCTTGTCCAAGCCCAGAGAACACCTGGATATTTTTGTGCTTTGATTACAGGGATAGTTGTCTGATTGTCGTGAAGCCTATAGCAGAAAATGGCATGTGTCTTAATAACACAAAAATTATATGATTTTTCCAGAGGATGAGATCATCCAGAGGGTGAATGCAAAGGATTTCTGTTATGCCAAGCTAAGGGCATAGCTTGCTTGCTGGGCCTTAGCCCTGGAAAACAGTATGTCTCCTAATATTTTGACATTTCCCCCTTTTGGACAAAGGGAGGGTATCTGAAAGAACCCCTACCCTTCTGGCCAATAAAGGAGAAGCAAGTATAAGCCAAGATGCCATGAGAGGCCAGTTGGGCTACAATGAGATGTTGCCCAGAGGGTTAGTTCCTTGAGGGAACCTATTGGGGAATGTATCCCAGGTATCATTTCTAGCTATTGTTTGCTTGCCAGTAGAAAAGGGGGGGCAGGTTCAAGAATATAGAGGGAGAGAATGCTAACACATGCTTGAATCAGAGCCTTGATGATTGGACACATAACAAAAGGGAACAGAAAAATAGAACAAAGCTAGAATAGAATACTCAGCTCTCATCTGGAACCTTGGAACAGCTGTCTCATCTGGGTATTGGCTGCTTCTGGGTGCATAGTAGACCAACCTTGAGGTCCCTGGAGAATTCTGCTGTCCACTCAGGAGCAGGGCTTTCTTCATGATTCAGGAGTCCAAATCCACAAGTTTGGCAACTGCAGAATTAATTAGAAGGACCTGGTAGGAGTCCTTAGCTTGAGATGTAGATTTGTGAGAAAAATCCTTGGCTCAATCTTTGGGTCTCAGTTTCTGGTCCGCATCCTTGGTTATCTAAACAGCACATAGAGATGGTCCAGTTTCCCAGTCAAGGCTAGTTTCAAACAATGCAGTAAGGTTTTCTCAAAAATACCATAACTGCATTAGTTACATTAAGTCAGTTATAGATCAGACTGCTTACAGGGCTCACACTGCACTAGTTTTAAGAAGGGAGATTCACATGTCACCAAGGTAAGCAAGAAAACTTAAACATAAAATTAAGTTTCCTTGTATCTCAATGACTCATTCTCAATGTCCATTTGATCAGCGCATTTTGAGTCCCAGATGTCTCATGTAGTTATCTGGTCTCTAGATATCTTTTCTTGGTCAATAAGCTTTATTATCAAGGAAGCTCTGAAAAAGTCTCTGGCTCTCTGATTCCAAATCTAGAAGTTCCTAGATAATTCTGTGAGTAACCAACTTAATACAATTTAGTAAATTTGGTCTCCAATCTCAAAACCTCATTTTCATATATATATGTATATATGTATGTATGTATGTGTGTGTGTGTATATATATATATACACTTCATATATACACCATTGGGCTGTTTCTATCTTTATGTAAATCCTGTACCTGATAAAAGAATCTTTCAAAAATTTATGAAAGTCCAACCACAAAATGAGTTCTTCTGCTTTTTAAAATTATCAGATATTTTTTAAATGGCAAAAAATAATTTCACTTTCTTTACTGTTATCAATACAATTTATGCGTAAACTCCTTAAGTCAATTTTGAGAACTTATTACTAAAGCATATTTAAAGCCTGAATTTCCATGACAGATAAATTTGGAAGCCAATCGTATATACCCTGTATGTTGTTCTTAGAGAAAACAGTCTAAGTCTGTTGCTTTCTCAAATTTTTTTATTCCTTTTATTTAGAAAACTTTCACATTACATCTTTGTCTTATTTATTTTGTTTAATCATTTCCTCTTAGGAGGATATCATCCCTATATTATAATTTAACCACAAATGCAGATTAAAAGTATTAGATGTTCATATTTGCATCCTATAATAGTAACTCAGAGATGTTCCAATAACAGTCTTTTATTTAATAACTTTAGTATTGTACTTACAAAACTTCTTGAGTATAGAGATTTGCCATAAAAGGAAAAGGAGGGAAAGTTATAACAATGTCATATATCATAACAGGGGAAAAATCCCTTAGCTTTGCTTGATTCCAAGCATGAATCATATCTGACAATCATATCATATCATATCTGACAATCATGTAGTCACAGGGCGTTAAAAGCAAGGCACAGGATTAACCAGGTGGGGAAATTTCTTTCTCAGAAAGGAAATAGCACAATGGGAAAATAGAGTCAGAATGATCCTATCTTGGGCCATGACAAAGTTGTTCCCAAAACTTACCCCAGGCACAGACATCCACCTGTAGCAGTTCCCAGACTAATACACATACCATTTTCTACTGTTGGCTTCTTGACAATTCAGACAACTATCCCTGTAAACAAAGCACAAAAACTAGTAAATTACAGTCTCAGAAATTTTTATCTTAAATAGCAATATTTAATTGCTATTAACCACAGCTTAGCACTTGAATATCTTTTCTGATGTTTCCCTAACATCAGTCCTTTACTTATAAATTAAAACTAACCATATTTTGGGGCTTCAGATATACAGCAAATACCTGATAGTTGATTCATCATTAATATGCTGAAGCTACATCTTTAAATTACCCTATATATTTTTATAATAGCCAAGAATTTTCAAACAAAAATTTTCTGTTATATATTATTATTATCTGCTTTATAGCAAAATATACCCCATTAAATATGTGTTTTCAAATATCTATTTTTATCACATTTTTAAAAGCTCAATTCATGTATAACAGCATCCATATTAAAAAAAAGTTGTTTTGTCTAATAGCATTTCTGTTACAATCTCTCAAATTTCACAATATAAGAGAATTTACGACAATAGCAGTAAACAGAACTTCAGATGAATCAATTGCATTAATTCAAGTTTCCTACATTTTTTCAGCATTTTTTAAACCCCTTTATTTGGGAACATGATCTGAGATGATCAAGGAAGGGTTAACAACAAGTGACTATAAGGTGTAAACCTTTTACCTATTTTTTTTCTTCACTCTGGAATTACTTCTAACCTAGCTGCCTTCCTTCATTGCGCTGGAACAAGGAAGCTCTTAATCTCATCATTTACTTTTAAAACTTTTAGAATTTAATTCTTATTTTTCCTTAAAATTAATTCTACAGAGTGGTACCCCAAAACTTACTAAGACATTTCAGAAGGTAGTGAGTTCTGAGAATTACCCAAAGTCTCAGGAGTTCTCCCCTGCAATCTTAAAATAATGAATCTTCAAACTCCTTAACCAATTAATCTCCAAACTTCCGAAACTTGCTAAGATGTTTTTAGTGATTCTAACTTTGATTATCTAACTTTATTTCTGTAATTCAAACATAACCGAAGCTGAAATTACAGGAGGAAAAGTGTCCTGTAGATTTTTTTTTTCTTATAACCTAATCTCCCATAGAACCCCTAAAGTAAGAGTTAGTCCTACTTACTGAGACAATTGCTTCAATTTTGAAAGTTCGTTAATCTTTATCAGTTTTCTAAACTCTGACTACAGATCTTAGAAGTTTTTCTGGTTGCCTGTATTTTAAATCTTTCAGGGTACCAGAATCTACAAACCACACACACACATGCCACAGACATTTTACAAAACACAAACACAGACAAAATGACAAGATGGAATACAAACATACACTAACAATTCTAACCAAAGTGCAGTTACAATCCATAGTCAGGCATGCACTTATTGGTTTCATGGAAGTAATTAACACTCAGCCTTAGGGAGTAATGGCTTAGAGGGTGAAGCCAGAACAGAGCAGGTAAGAGCCTCCTGCCCTGCAAAAGCCAGAACCAACAGGCAGGAATATTTGATGAGGGGAACAGAGTTTTCAGAAAGAATATCCTTACCAGAGTGACCTGAGATGAACTGAGTCACCAAATGGCCCCAGAGTTTTCCTCACAAAGAATGGTGAGCTTGACAAGGCAGGATCTAAGTCACTGGAGGAGCAACAAGGGCAGAGGATTCACCAGACAAGGGG
The DNA here is from genome assembly GCA_023548195.1 of Bettongia penicillata ogilbyi. NCBI lineage: Eukaryota > Metazoa > Chordata > Mammalia > Diprotodontia > Potoroidae > Bettongia > Bettongia penicillata. The sequence goes on from JAJHZJ010000183.1 coordinate 1,237,567, forward strand.
AGGTAAGACTCTGGAGAAATAAATTTCCAGTAGTGCTTGATATGTTCATGCTGGTACTGGAGAATCCAATGACTGAGATCCATGATGTTCAATCCCACATCTGACATCAGTTCATAACTGGACCAAATGGACCTCTAACCTATGGATAACCAGAGCTAAACAAAGCAGGCTAGAACCAGGAGAGTTAGGAATCAAACAGGAGTTTAATTTCAAAGTGAGGGAAATAGCTAGCAAGCAAGGAGGCAAATTTGACACATGTGCTGGGGCCTCACCCAGCTGGAAGGACCTATTTTATTTTAGGCAAATCTCAATACTCATGAGCTTTAGCCTTGTCAATGAAGGACAATAGCAACAATGTGACAAGTTTTATTCATAGTAGGTCTTCATGACCAGAACTTGTCTGGTGCTTGTCTGAACTAAGAGAATACCTGAGTGCTGGTCAAAGCAATATAATTATCATGTGATTTTGCCAGAGGGTGAATGAAAGGATTGCTGCTATGCCAAGCTCAAGGCACAGCTTGCTTGCTGGGCCTTAGCTCTGGAAAGCAGGGTGTATTCTAATATCTTGACGGAATGAACACACATGTATACATATACATACATATAGATATGCATATATAACACATATGTGTGTATATACATACATATATGTATGAAATTAAAATAATTCAATTTACATTTTATTATAATGTGTTTTGATCCATTTTGAAACATTTCAGAGGTGTTTTTAAACTTTGTTTTTAAAAAGCTATTTTAAAAAATATTTGTAGGTTTTTGTGGTTAACACTTTTTAAAGTAAGGAACATATGAGATCAGTATCATTTCCAAAACCAGGTTTTAAGTCCTTAAATAGGATCATTGTGAGGCAGTCATTTTGAAATCCTTTAAATAATAATATACTTCCTACTTTATGTTTCATGGCACCTAGTAGATCTATAAATCCTACAGGAAGAGAGAGAAAACTAGTTAACAAGGCCCAGCCAAAGCAATTCATCAGCAGTATCATGAAGATGGCCCTATAACAAGATAGGTCATTGTTAAAGTCTTACCATTTGACCATTTTTGTCCTTTCCATGCACATCATGGAACTGGAAGTTAACACAGTAGAGTCCACATGTGGTCACATCATTAAGTAGCACCTATGAATTGAGAGTAGCTCAATGCTTTCATACGGAGTTTATTTGAAAAATGAAAGAAACATATTTAGCAGTGTTTTTCTTAGAACCAACAATGCTACCTCTGTCTTTGAATTCATGTGGGAAAGTCATGTGAAAGTATAACTTCGAATATTTCCTTTGTGAATTAGTGCTTCTGCAAACTGGTAGAATGAAGAATATTTTTTGAGCCTTAGCAGAACATAAAAGTATTTGCATCAATACTCTTAAAACTATTTCCTTAGGTAAAAATGACTGTCAGATGTATATTGGAGCTGTTTAAGGGTATGAGAAAATGTAAGAGAACAAAACTGTGCAAATTAATTTGATACAGGAAGAGATACTAGAAAACAAAATGATGAAGCATGGTAAAGCAGAGCAGTGTAAGATGATGGCATCAGATATTGGGTCAGTGGTGAGAGAAGAGTTAGGAGGAAGTCAGAAGAAAGTAGCTGAGGACACTTGAATGTTTGTATAATGGAATTGGCTGATATCTCTTCATTTCAGATCAAAGGCATCTCTGTAAGTTGGGTTAGTTTATGTAGAAAAAGGGCCAAAATTGTGCTGTAGGACCAGGTAACAATTATGAGTGCACAAAATGTGTTTTGGCATCCCTTGTGGTAGAGAAAGCAAAAAAAGATGGAAAAAAAAGCTGGACTCATGGTTGTCAGAAGGATGGAACTGTTTTTCAAAAATATAATTGGTTTATTTATTTTTAGTTTTCAACTTTCACTTCCATAAAATTTTGAGTTTTATATTTCCTCTCCCTCCCTCTCTTTTTCCCTCTCCAAGACAGCGTGCAATCTGACATAGACTCTACTTATACCTTCATGTTACACATATTTTCACATTAGTCATGATGTAAAGAAGAATTAGAACTGATGAGAAGGGCCCCAAGAAAGAAGAAACAAAACAACAGTAGTAAAGGAGGACAAGTAACATGCTTCCCTCTGCATTCAGACTTCAAAGTTCTTTCTCTGGATGTAGACAGCATTTTCCATCGTGACTCTTTTGGAGTTCTCTTAAATCCTTGCATTACTGAGAAGAGCTAAGTCTATCGAAGTCAGTCATCACACAATGTAGCTGTTACTGTGTATAATATTCTCCTGGTTCTGCTCATTTCATTTAGCATCTGTTCATATAAATCTTTCCCAGTTTCTCTGAAGTCTGCCTACTCATTTCTTATAGTACAATAGTAATCCATTACATTCATATACCACAACTTGTTCAGTCATTCCCCAGTTGATGGACATCCCCTCAATTCTTTTGCCATCACCAAAAGAGCTACAATAAATATTTTTGTACATGTGGGTCCTTTTCCTGTTTTTCTGATCTCTTTGGGATGAATTTGTTGAAAAATCTCTACAAAGCATTGTGTCCTCCCTCCCTTCCTTCTTTTCATCCTTCCTTCCTGACATATTTTGTTTTGACATATCAGTCACTTCCCACTAAAAAATACCTCCAACCTTCTAACTTCTTATTTAAAAAAATAGCTAAGCAAAATTAGATAATATAATGGTTTCAAATGACAGTTGATACACCTTCCATTCCTATAGTTTATCATTTCTTCATAGAAAGGAAGTGTATTTTAAAATCTCACTTTTCTCCCAGCTCTACTCCTATTCTCCCGACTTTTCTGATGTTTCTCAGCAGGCTTATTACCCTTGAAGGATCTCTCTGCCCTGAAGCCCTCTTTTCTGATTGGTTGGTACTTCCTGAAACCTCCATTTTGAGAAAAGTACCCAGGCCAGCTCCATGTATACACCTTCACTACTCTCCATACTCCTAACTCTCTGGACTTTTCTTCCATACCTCTATTGGGTACCTTTCCAGTTCAAGTCCCTTTCCTGTGTTCCTTAAAATGTAAATTGCTTGAGGGCAAAGACTATTTTTTTTGTTTGCTTGTTTTTCTGTTCCCAGAGTCTAGCACATTTCCTGGCACACAGTAAATAATAAATGCTTGATCACTTAACCAGGGTCTTCTGGAGCCTACATTGGTTATTGCATTTGATCTGAATTCTATTCGTTTTAGGATCATTTCCACTTACATTATTGTTATTATAAAAGAGGTGAGTGAGGAAAAACTCTAATCAAATGGAGGGTTTTCCTAAATCATCTGCTAGCATAATAGTGGCACAATGAGCCATTTAGTTGATGACCATATTGGAGAAGTTTCTGAATCAACCTGATGGGATATTTGGAAAAGGCAACTAATGAGATGCTGGAAACTTTTGATGCTTGGCTGAATTGACGACCATACCCTTTGTGGGGTGATAAAAAGGAGACACCCCCACATCATTGTGAAGATGTTAAATTTTAAGAGTCTTCTTTAAGGGAAGTACTTACCTCTTTAGGGCTCATTTGTATTTTGGGGAGGGGATTCCTTTCTCTTAGATCAGGCCTATATAACCACCAGCCAAGTCAAAGGATTTCAAATGGCACAAGAAAAAATTGGGGTTGCACTGCTCACTTCCTTGTTATCATGTCATCTATGGCAGTCAGCCATCATCAGTTTGTCTCTAGTCTAACTTATATGAGCCCCAAATAAGTTTAGCCTATCTATACATTGGCCCCTACCTACTGCAAAGTTGTGCAGGTCTGTCTTAGACCCTTGTCAGTAGGAATATCCTGCATGTGGCTGCCTCAGACATGTGCTTACCTGTAGTCTGAGAGGATAATTCAAGGATATTGCTTCCAGAACCAGAGAAAGGTTGTAAAGGAAAGAGAAAGATCTTGGTGACTTAGTCAGGGATCCTAATTACTTAAGAGATAGAAGGTTCCAAGTAGACTCAAAGGGAACAGAATTGGAGAGGCTTCCTGTTAATATTCTTTGTGAAAGTACCCCACAGGTCCTTAGCTAAGAATTTTAACTTAGTCTGTGGAGTTTGTAGAAACTTTGGCTAACCAGTTCAGCAATGTGCCCAGCGGAGCAGTTCTACTGAGCCCAGCAAAGAAATATACCTAGGCAAGATATCTTGCCTACTAAGGAACATTTTATGGAACACCCTGAGAAGAAATTAGGAGCCAAGCAGCATCAGTTATGTGCATTGCCCATCCACACATGGTCACTCTTTGTAGGCCTCTCTTGTGTTGTTTACTTCCCCATTAACACTATGGTTATTTGTTGGAGAGTATGCCACAAGCTTATGAGGAGAGAAAGGTTCCACTACAGATCTTACAATTCTATTCCAGTAAATAAAAATGTCTGTTTTGAGTTAATCTTGTTCTCTAGGTTACTATTAGAAGGTGGACATATCAGTGTGGCCCAGTGCGCTACAGTGTTAGGAGTTCATGCCTCAAGAGAACCTGAAACCTGAGGTAGCCATTTTACAGGAAACTTCCCCTATAAGATGAAGAGTAACTTAAAGAGTTTCTACATAATTACATAATTATTGTGTAAATTGTTATTTTGTTCTGCTACCGAATAGACATTGTGACTCAAAAGCTGGAAGGCCTCAAGTCAAGTTCTTCCTCTGACAGATACAGACTTGTGAAGCCTTGGACAGGTCACTTAACTTCTCAGCACATTAGCAGTCTTTAGGTCTGTAATTAGCAGAAAAGATGCTGACCTGTACTGTTAGAATTAGTTTCCATATCTGGGAATTCTTTCCACCAATTACAGTTATCTCTTCCATATTGAGAGGGTTAGGGGTTTGGTGCCTTTAGGATCTGGGAAACCCAAGTAAAATTTTTGGCCCTCCCTTTGTACCAGAGAAGAATTCTGATTTTTTTCTTTTTCTTTTATGGGATATTTACAATACCTTATCTTAAAATTTGGGTTAAGTATTTGGTTATAAGCTCTGTGTCATCTGCTGACCTTAATGTGTTATCTACAGCTTCCACAAAACTCCTAAAAAAAAATTCCCATTTAATTTCTTATGCCAACCTGTGAATTGGAGAAAGTTGTGATGTGGAAGAGATAACTGTAGATCACAGGTCCCCTCTCTATCTCTATTATGTTGTATCAGTTCATATAAGTCCTCCTACATTTCTATTAATTCTTCAGAAAGAAGTGTTTTTTTGTTTTTGGTGAAGCAATTGGGGTTAAGTAACTTGCCCAGGATCACACAGCTAGTGTCAAGTATTTGAGGTCACATTTGAACTCAAGTCTTCCTTACTCCAGGGCTGGTACTTTCTCCACTACACCACCTAGCTGCTCCAAGAAGTGTTTTTTTTTACAAGAAAAAAAAAGTGCTACAAGGTAAAAACCAAAAACAGACAAAAATTCCAAAGAAGATGTAGGAAATCTGGACCTAAGAGAATAGAAAGTTAATGAATGTACCAAAGAAAAGAATGGAAAAATAGAACCAATGGACCACTGAAACTGTGCAATAGCTTCCAAGCTTTTCCAACAGAAGACCTGGATCCTTTGAGGAAGTAGCATCATGTTGATTTTTCAAAGACATACAAAATATAGAAAGTATTAGGTATTAGGATACAAAAGAGTGGAATAGAACTGTGGGATTAATATTTATAGGATTTTGAGCTGTAAGACTCCTTAGATAGCATCTAGTTCTACCCCCTAATTTTAAGGACAAAGAAATCGAAGCTAAGAGAGGCTAGATGATTTGGCTAAGATCATCAGGTAATAAGAAACAGAAACAGTGTTTAAATCTACGTTTTCTTGACTCCAAAATTAATTGTTCTTTTCCCCCAAAATGGGCCAAATCTCAGAGCTTTTTCGAATTTGTGATAGGTCCTATGGACAACAAAAAGGTCTTGTAATTGATTTTTTTTAAAAGCTACAATGATGTCAAAAAGGACGCTGAAGTAGAATTAGCACCATAGTATGGGGTGGATGGTACAATGATAACAAGTGAGGACAGCAGGCAGAACAACTATTTAATTATTAGCAATTTAAATTATTCAAAAGGGAAAAGAACTCCTTCATGAGAAAGTTTCCTGTAGCAAAAGGTATCCAAGTTAATGCAAGATAAATATTTTTCAAGGATGTTTAAGAGGGAATTTCTGCTAAATGTAAGGTTTGTACTAGATGTCTGAGATCTCTTTCATCTCCGAAAGTCTGTGATTATGTAGTGAGAGAAGAGGCATATACTTAGAACGTCAACAGAGGGAATCTAGCTATTCCACTATGGTGTATTTCAATCAGGTTGCCCCAATTAGAAATTTTTTATATTTCAATTATAATGCCTCCTCTGGAGCCACTCAACTAAGTAAGCATTCAAATTCACAAGTTGGGACTCCAAAGCATAACTACCCCTATTCTGGATTCAAATGATTGCCCTGAGGGCTGGATTTCTAGTACTGTCGTTCCCTAGTCTTGGATTTTCCTGTTGATCTTAAGCCAGTAGCCTCAATTAACTTCTAGCAAATGTTTACTAAGGTAGTAAAGATATTTCCTTAAATCCAGAAATAATTCCCTCTCCAGGATTTGATTAGAAATTTTCAGTGACTACTTTGGCCTACTACAGGACTGGACAATTCCTAGCTGGCTCATTGTTTAACACATAGGCCTAGAAGTGTATTTGGTTTTTTTTTATTAGCTAGTCACAAGATATTTACTAGGGTCATCTGTCTATATCTAATTATCTCAACATTTTCACAAATTGATTAAGCACATTTGTTCATGACTAGATTACACTTTTGATTGATTGTTGCAATTGAGTTTTCTGTGATTACATTAATAGGAAGACATAGTAGTTCAATAACTTTAATAATATTGTTAAATCAATAATTGCCTTAAAAAGTATTCAAATGTTCTTTTAAAAGGAAGAGACTAAAGTATTTGGGGTTTTTTTGAGAGCACAATACAATTCAAGAAACTTTTATTAAATGCCTGCTATCTAAATTTCATAAAAAAAATTATTGCCGAGACACTGAAATCTTGTGTCTTGATAGTTGTTGACACTGTTCAGCTTTTGCTGAAACATCATGCTTTAATCTACAGTTTTCAACAATTGTTAAATAAGCAAGAAATGAAAACCTATGAAGATAATTGCCAAACATCACACCTATTGCCATCCATCCTCACTGCTGTCTCCTCATTTCAGTGTTATTTTTATGGTTTTTGTATTTGTTACAGCTTTACTATTCCTATTATCTTGGACTATACTGCAACATTGTAATTTGTATTATAGAGCAATATTGTAATTTATATTATATCAGATGAAACCAATTTGATTGTAGTAAATTAGAGCTAAAATGACCTTGTCTTTGAGGGTTTTCTCTTGATTCCAAGTGGCATCTGTATAGATTAGCTTTTTTCTTTCACTGAGTCGAACAGTGTTTTATATGTTTTATATTCATCAATGGTTCAATGAACAACTCATCATATGTTACAGCAACATCCTGTGGGCTACTCAGAGCTATTTCTCCATCATACTTTTTTCAATTAGATATAAAATCAGTGAAATAGAACATTGTCACAGAATCCAAGTTAATGACTTTAAAAAGCAAATATCTTTCAATAAACAATTGGGGTATATAATCATCGACTTAGAAACTTTTTTAAAAAAATTAGAAACAAACGAGATAATTTCTGAAATTATCTCACAGTGGGAGACCATTATCTTACAAAATTGATGTACTTCATCATGACTGCCATTTAATTATTTAAGAAGGTGCATGTTCTTGATAAATATGAATGTCTTTATACATCCTTTATTTCTTATTAAGGGAGAGCTCACATAATAAAGGAAGAGGAATTTAAAACATGAATGGATTAAAACAATGTTTTTCAGGCTGGTGAATACAAATGATTATTTGGAAGTATAAATGTTTTCCAAATAATTATTTTGTTCCAGTCTGTTAATGTTGCAAATAAGCAAATAAAGATTCTATCCTATCTCATTTATGGTAAAATGTTCCTTGTTTTTTAAACTCATAATTGAAATAAATTGATGAAATTGTGGCTTTTGAATATGCTAATAATATTTAATACATTCATTTCTGGGTAGAATTTTTTTTTTTTTTTTTGCTACTGCCTGTTAAATTTAATATATTCTTTTTTTTTTTTTTCTGGGTAGAATTTTTTCAGTGCGAAAATAAAAATTTTATTTCTTTCCTGACTTAAAAAAAAAGGAAACCACAATTGTTAATTTTTTTTTTTTTTTGGTCTAGACTTGTGAGTTAATCAACAGCTGTTATATAATTTATAGTCTAAGAAAATTACCTAGGGCACTGAGAGGTTAAGTACATTGACTGTGGTCACACAACTAGTGTCAGAGGTAAAGAAATAAAGAAAGTTAACATGAAGAAAGAAATTCTCAGACTATCTCAAAATCTTAAGTTAATTGTTTCAATCCCCTCTCCCTGAAAAATCTTTGAATAGTATGGGTAACAAATATAACTAATTTGAAATTTATTTTCATTTTTATTCTCTACGGATATGCTAATGACCCAAAGGCAATTTAGAAGAAAGGACAGATATACACAATCCATAAATTGGATAACAAGTCTTTGAATAAAATTTACAGTGCTTGAAAGTGTGTTGAATGGCAATATCTGAAATTTACCATCAGATAATATAAAAATAAATAGAAATAAGAACATCTGAGAATAATTTATTAAATTATTAAATAATATTTATTGAAGATTTGTCAGGAATAGAGCTATACCTGGCAGGGAGCTAATGGGACTTTGACAAAGGTACTATCATGAGACAAACTGATCTTCATGATCGTTCTTACACCCCCTTCCTTTATTATTATTTTTTTCATTTTCCAAGCACTATTTTTTTTTCCTTGTGTCCCTACTGGGGAAAGGAAAGGAAGGGGAAGAAACCCTTATAGCAAACATGCAAGATCAAGCTGAACAAATTCGTTTATTGACCATGTCCAAAAATGTGTGTCTTCTCCTGCATATTTTGTCCATCACCTCTTGGTCAAGAAGTGGGTAGCACTTGTTATCATTGATCCTCTGGAGCCACAGTGAGTCATTTCATGGATCAGAGTTCTTAAGTCTTTTAAAATCATTCATTTTTACAATGCTGTTATTTATAGTATAAATTGTTCTCCTTGCTCTACATCAACTCATACAAATCTTCCTAAATTTCCCTGAAACCATCCTTTTTGTCATTTCTTATGATACAATAGTATTAGATCACATCCATAAACTGTAATATGCTTAGCTATTCCACAATAGATTCTTACCACTTCAGTTTTCAGTTATTTTCCACAATAAAACAAGCTGCTATAAATATTTTTGTACATGAGTCCTTTTCCTATTTCTTTGATCTCTTGGGGCTCATAGATCTAGTAGTAGTGTCTCTGGGTCAAAGATATGTATTGTTTAGTAACTTTGGGGGGCATTATCTAAATTACTTTCCAGAATGGGTTACCAATTCACAGATGCATAAATAGTGTTCTTGATTTGTTTGTTTTCCTGCGTCCCTTTTAATAGTGGTCATTTTCCTTTTTGGTCAACTTTGTCTATCTGATAATAATACTAATGATAGCTAGTATTTACATAGTTCTTTAAAGTTTACAAAACACATTACACATTATCTCATTATATCCTCACAATATGTATGGGAGATAGGTGCTATTATAATCACTATTTTATAGATGAAGAAACTGAAGAAAACAGGTTACATGACTTACCCAGAGTCATATATACAGAGTAAATATCTGAGGCAGGATTTGAGCTGAGGTTTTTTCAACTGCAGGCTCAGTGCTCCCCTACATTATTTAGATGCCTAGCTGATGTGTTTGAAGTTGAACTTTCAAATTGTTTTAATTTACATTTATCTAATTATTAATAATTTGGAACTTTTTTTATTTGACTATTGATAGCTTGGATTTCTTTCCTTTGACCACTTGACAATTGGGAAATGAGTCTTATCAGGGGCAGCTAGGTGGAACAGTGGATAGAGCACCAGTGCAGGAGTCAGGAGAACCTGAGTTCAAATCTCACCTCGGACACTGACACTCACCAGCTGTGTGACCTTGGGCAAGTCACTTAACTCATCCCCTATTTATAGACAGCAAAGATAATTTCTTCCTTACTCTCTTGTTTGTTTATGAGGTGAACTTTTAGATGTAAGTTATGTGTCCATCTAGATCCTATCTTGGCAAATGCACACTCCCTTCCTCAGACCATCTTTCCTCTGTCACTATACTTGCAGGATTGTCCCTGGCTATTGCAGACTGTTCCTATTATATTGTTAGACCTAGGAACAATGCTACCCAGGACACTCAGGATCAGTGGCAGGATAAATGCCATTTTGGATGAATACTGGCCTCCCCAACTACAGCTTCAGGATCATTGCTGTCTACTATTCCAACTAAATTTGCCCTCGTTGCTGTAACTTCTTCAATACTACTCTCCCCTCTCCAACTTCCAGTATTTTTAAAAATCAATTTCATTCCTTTTGAATAAAATATAATTTTCCAAATCCATATTATTAGTCATGGGTGCCATCCCAGTAAGTCTTAATAATACCTTAATATTGTATTCCATAGGTCAGAGCATGCCCATCTCTCCACCGGACCCCAGATGAAGACTCATGTAGGACAGGTTCATGCTAATGATTCCAAAGCAATGCAGAGTAATTAATAGATCTCCTCAACCCATAAATTGATAAATGGGTCAAAATTTCCATTGCTTAGAAATGAGTGTTAAATGGCAATATCTGAAGTTCACCAAGAAAATAATTACACAATAAGTAGAAATTAGAACATCTGAAAATAATATTCTTTGAAGTTATCAGCAACAGACCTATGACTAATATGACCCTAAATTAAGGAGAGCAGCCTACTCTTACACACTCTGGATGATTGAAATCTTGTATGAATATTCATTAGTATAGTGCAGGTTCCATGGCAATTATCTCAACCTCCATTTGCACTGACAGTCTAGATGCCCAAGTTGCTACTTGTCCCCTCAGAGTCAATGGATAGCTCTGAGGGATTGGAAGATGTTTTTTGTAATGCATAACTCACAAACCTCCATCAGTGTGCTCTCCCCTCATTATAATCAGTTTACATTAATTATCCAGATTTAGTTACCTTTTAGAAAGGGTAGAATTTATTAAGGGTAGCATAGAGAAAGAAGTAGCTAGGTGACTCAGTGGATAGAGTGCTGGACCTGCAATCAGAGAGACCCTGAGTTCAAATCGAGCCTCAGACATTATTAGTTTTGTGACTCTAGCCAAATCACTTAACCTCTGATTTTCTTAGTCCAATGCTGGAGAAGGAAATGGCAAACCACTCCAGTACCTTTCCAAGGAAAACTCCAAGGTCAGTATTATTGTGCTATAGCCCACAAGGTCACAAAGAATCAGACATGAATGACTGAACGACAGCTTTGTAAAACATAAAGCACTATAAAATAAAATCGCTATTTTTTAGGGCAGCCAGGTGGAACAGTAGATAGAGTGCAATTGTAGGATGCCAGTGGCTAGCCAGCAACATGGAATTTAAGAAGGTCAGAAATTTAAATCTCATTAGAACAGGACATCTAGACAGGGTAGTAGATAGTATGCCAGTCCTACATCAGGAAGACTCATCTCCCTAGTTATGGGACCCTGGGCAAGTCTCTTAACTCTGTTTGCCTCAGTTTCCCCATCTGCAAAATGAGCTGGAGAAGAAAATGGCAAGGCACTCCAGTAACTTTGCCAAGAAAACCCCAAATGGGGTCACCAAGTGTCAGGCACAACTAGAAAATGACTCAACAACAAAAACTGAAGATAGAATTTAAAAATGTACTAAGTTGATAGTATGAACAGTAAATAAAAAGCATCCCTCCTTCCCCCAAATCTATAATGCACTCCCCCACCAGCATGACTTAACCAGAAGAAAGTGGGCTCATGCTTAGAGAACACATGTGACAAAGGGGTACCACAGTTTCTAGAAGTCCCTGGAATAGATAGTATTCTGCTGTATTCTTTGTAGAGCTCTTATCTGGTTCAATCTGTTTTTGGCTCCACCTGCAGATACTCTTGTTGACTGTTCTGGGAATGCTGCTAGGATGATTATGAGAAGATGGGAAGCACAAAATTCTCTGCCTCTTCAAAGCTTACAAGGTTCTTTTTCTACCTAACATGAAAAGGTGGATAGGAGACTGAGGACACTTCCCCTACCCCTATCCAAGTAGTTCTTTCTTAGGGGTTTGACTGGAACTCTCTCTCCTGTCTTGCTGTTCACTGGAATTCCAAATTCCAACTAGGTCTCTGGCTTTAACCAGAGTTTACAGGACCTCACCAATCTCAACAGACTGTTGCATCTAGGGAGATATCCAGACCTGTTCACATCTAGTAATGTGTTCTCATCTGATAAATATATTAGGGCATACATAACATCTTATCATTTTCTTTAAGCAGGCAAGGTGGTTTGATTAATTTGCTCAATTGACCTCAATCTTAGAATAGTATTATCTGCTGTAATCTATGAGGTAGAATGGGAGGGGCACAGGATTATCCACTGGAAATCTTTCCCTAGTCCAGTCCCTCTTCCATTCAGCTGTTAAAATGATCTTCCTAAAGTACAAGTCACACTATGTCTTCTCTCCCCAATAAACTCCAGTGTCTCCCTATTATCTGTAAGACCAATATAAACTCCCTGTTTGCCATTAAAAGCCCTTCTTAAACTGCCTGTCCTCCCTGCCACACACACACACTTACTAGTCTTCTTACATCTTATATCCCTCCATGTACTGCACTGATATTGGCCTCCTTGCTGTTCCTTGCATAAGACACTCCATCTCTGGCTTTGGCCATTTTTACTGCTGCCCCTCATGCCAAAAATGCTGTTCCCCCTCATCTCTGCCTCCTGAAAGAAATGTGTTAAGTCATTTGATAGGGAGAGAGGCAGAAAGGTATGGCTCCTTCCCGAAGTCTTTGTGAGGTTACACTATATAGAATTCAGACAAAGGCATAACGACATTTGTCTGATTGGTCTCAAGTAGGCAGTAGGAAGTCTCTAAGAGAAGGGAAGTTGGAGATGTATATCAACAGATAAGTAAATCAAATATGAGGAACCCAAACCACTAGCTTTAGATGCACTGAGAACAAGGCAGTGAGCACTCCCAAAAGAAGCACCAGACAGGGATCTAAATATTCCTTACAACTATCAGGCTTCCCTGGAGGTTTTTGAAGTCAAACTGACCTCCACAGAAAATTTTTGGGCTAGGCAATTTTCTACCCATGTAGCTGGGTTCAATGATATTAATAAAGTTTTCCAAACAATATAATAAAATATTTCCCTACATATCCTCAGAGCTTAGCATAGAGGCTGGCACATAGTGGGTGTTTAATGAATGCTTGTAGACTGACTACTAACTAGTCATGTGAGCTTAGACAATTTGCTTAACATGCCAGTCAGAGAGGACAAATTTCTCCTGGGAACTCACTCATAAGGCATGAACTTGAGGCTTTTCACTATCCTGACTGTACTCTTCCAGATGATCAGTCCTTCCTAAAATGTGGCACTCAGAACCAAATTCAGTACTCCAAGTAAAATCTAACTATCTTTTTCCAGGACTGTCTGTCCACCTATGGTATCTACCTTCACTCAACTCCCATTTGTGGCTCCAAGAGGCTGTAGAATGCATAGTGGCTACACCCTGGTAAAATCCATCTGAACCAACAGGTTAAACCAGGTTGAGGGTAACCAGCAGGCCTCAAACCCATTGGTGAGGTAGGGGTATGTCTACCCCAAGCTTTGATTTATCTGCCCCACCCACCTCTCAAAAAAGAAACAAAGAAGGGAAGGAAGGAAGGAAGGAAGGAAGGAAGGAAGGAAGGAAGGAAGGAAGGAAGGAAGGAAGGAAGGAAGGAAGGAAGGAAGGAAGGAAGGAAGGAAGGAAGGAAAAGAAAGAAAGAAAGAAGGAAAGAAAAAGAAAGAAGGAAAGAAAGATTTTCCCTGGTGGAATGGATGGATGAGAACAATTTGTTCCAACATTCATGAAGGAGGCTGAAGCAGGTGCTGAGCTTAGAGCTTGGTCAGACATCAAAGATTCCAAGGTCATTCGTTTATTCTGGGTCATCACAAATCATCTTGACTTTTGTCCTGCCACTAGACTTTCACAACTCAGGAATAGGAAGTGAGGCTGATAACTTTGCAAAACTCTACCTTACTTAAATCCAATTCACTCACAAGTCAAGAATCACTTGTGATTCTTGTCATTGGTCTTCTTCAAAAATGAAGGATGAACAATGATTATGTCTCTATCCCAGATTATAACGGTAGAGGAACTCTCTTTAACAAAGCCACTCATCTAGCATCTCCCCAAAAGGGATTATCAGGATTTCTTCCAGAAGGGCTCTTAATATACAGAGTAAATCAGGTATAGGACTCTTTATTTTCTTCACCACAAGAGAAGGGCTTAAAACACAGAAGACACATATTAGTGGACTAACAAATATGAGGAACAATAATCTATCACTCTTGTTATACTCACCTGGGAGGAAGGAAATCTGCTGAATAGATTTCATTTTACCACAGCTTGTATTATTCAAGGAACTTATTTGAGGTCCAGAATTTCTGGCCAGTCAGGCGTACACTCTTTCAGTAGTGACCTTTAGTAGCGACCATTTCCTGTCCAAGAGCACTGCAGCTGTAAGAAGTACTTCCCGCTGGACAATCAGCATCCAGACCCAAGAGTTCCCTAATTTTCAAGTTTACAAGGTAGTTACCAAGGCTGGGAACATCTATATCAGGAAACACAAAGCAGAAGGGAGCCAACCACTTAAGGTCAAAGTCCAAGGTCATCTAGGCAAGCACATGTTCCCATTGCCATTGAGGCAGTTGCCATTTTTACTAGGGGTGGTAAGAGGCTACTTCAGTTCCAGGAGACAGAGAGACAGAGACAGAGAGGAGTCAGAATGAATTCACTCCTCTTAGAATTCAGTGAGTGGGCCACTCTTGCTAGTTCTTTGACATAGGCCTAATTATGGGAATACCCACAGACTAGCCAGATGTGTCTGTTTGTTTATATCCTTTAGCAAGTGACTAGGGTGTAGGTCCATCCCCACACATGTTCCATGAGATAGTCCCAGGTCAAAAGATCAAGATTACCCTGATTATCGCTATTACATCTAAAAAGTCAAAGTTGACTCCTCACCTTAGAGGTCAAGTTCACCTCATTCACTAGCTATATTTTATGCACTTGTTTTTGGATATATGAGGCTAAAGGTTTTACTGTTCACTCTTTTCTTAGGATTTTTCTTTTGTGGTTTACTGAGCATCTCTATGGCTATTCTTTTCCCAATGTGGTAGCTATTCTTTATAGTAGCTAGCTTGATAAACATAAATAAGCAATTTTCTCCCTCTTCCTCCCTTTTAAATTAAAGCCCTTTGTATTAGATTTACAAAATTCTAGATAAATACATTTTAACCAGCCCTTGTTAAGTTTACTGTATTTATGATCAAGAGCCCAACATATTTTAAATCTTAAGCCATGGTCTAGATATTCAAATCTGAGACTCAGACAACATCTTCTTAACCAAAAGTCTTCTTTCCAATTTTCCTGTTTGTTCAGAAACTTCTGTCTCAAGTTGGCAGCAGTGATTAAAAACACAGTATATATTTTTGGTCTATCATTTAGAATGACCTGTCCTATTCCAGATATATTCAGTGTTCCAATGATTTCTACTACAAGTCCATCTGAAGCATGGCCTATACTTTCCAAGTCCATATCCCCAGCCATCATTAAAGTGCAGGAAATGCTACTGAGTTTGGGGAGGAGATTAGAACATCTCTAGTAGTTTTTGAGTGGGGTAGTGACAGGCAAAGATTAGAAGGCAGTATGATTCAGGCAAGGGGAACAGCCTAAACAAATGAATGGAGGGAGGAGATGGAGTACCAAGTGTGGGGAATAGAAAATTGTATAATTTGGCTGGAATGTAGAGTTCGTGAAGTGAATTAATATAAAATAAAGCAGGAAATGTAGGTAGATACCAGATACTGGAAGGCTTTAAGTGCCAGGTTTGTAAGTTAATATCTATACTAGAAGTCAGAGGGAACCACTTAAGCTTTTGGAAAGCTTGGATGATATGACAAAGTCCATAATTTAAGAAAACCATTAAAGTGGAGGACAGATTGAAGGGTGTGGAATGGGAAGTCCAGAAGCAGGGAATCATTTAGGAAGCTATTACAATAGTTTGGGCAAGAGACAATAAGGATAAAAAAATGAATTGATAATTATGGGAGGGAAGAGGATAGTAGTGAGAGATGTGGAAGATTTGACACAAGATTTGATAACTGAATATGGGGGATAAAATAGACAAGAACAAAGAATGCTTCCAAAATTACAAACATGGATGATGATGGTGTCTTCAAGAGAAGTAAAGAGGTTTAGAGAAGAGGAAAATTTAGAAGGGAGAAAATCGCGAGTTTTATTTTTGACAAAGTGAATTGGAGATAACAAAGGGATATACAAGAAAAATATGTTCATCAATTAGCTATGCTCTCTCCCTCCTCGATATTCCTTGTGTCATACTTAATATCTGCACATGTTGCATCACTTTTCTCACAATATGTTTCATGACAGCAGGGATTATTTCATTTTTCCCATGTTCCCAATGCCTAGAACAAAGCTTTGCACATAATATATGATTAATAAATGTTTGTTGGATTGAATTTAATTGAAATATGTCACTAAAGTTCAGGAGAGTGATCAGAGCTAGATTTCAGAGTTATCTGCATCCAGATGAGATGAGACATAATGAGATCATAAAGAGATAAATTGTCAGAAAAGAATAGAAGTATGCCCAAGGCAAAACTCTGGGGGAAATCCTAGCCAAGAGGAAGAGATAGATGAAGATCCAGTAAAGAAAACTTAGAAAGTTAAATAGGCAGGAGGAGAACAAACAGAGCAGTATCAAGGAAGCCGAGATAAGAAAGGACTCAAGAGGAGAGGAAGTCAACATTGACCAAAGCTGCAGAGAGATAAAAAAAACAATGGAGACTGAGAAGAAACCCTAGAATTGGCAATCAAGAAATCATTGGCAGACTTTGACAGAGCACTTCCATCATGATTAAGGTAGAAATAAGATTGTAAGGATCTGAAAAATGACTGGTTGGTGAAAAAATGGTATAGGTAACTGGCTGTAGATGATTCAGATAAATGATTTTATAAGCATCTTGTTTTCAAAGTTAATCATTTGACTTATGTAGAATTCATGTGTTCTTTCAAAGTTGTCTTTTTCTTCTCTTCGGCCAAATCTTTCACTCCTGTTTTTGTTTTTAATTTTGTCTATTATTTTCTTCTTTCAGAATCTCTATTATTTAAGATAGTCTGTTGTGTTCTAAACTGTCTCCTCCGTGATTTTTTGTTCATTTCCTCTTTGAGAACTCTTATTTCTGATCCAGTTACTATCATAATTTCATATTTTAAAATGGTTAAGTAACATTTCTATATTTTTACCAATAAAACTTTCAGAAGAGGGCTGTGTTTGTATCTTAGAACACTCATATGCTGAATATTAGGCAGAAAAGATATTGCCTCTGTATTCATTGCTCACCAGTCATTTGAACTGGTTGTTGCATGTAAATAGAGCCTTCATCACTTGAAATATCTGTTTCTGATCCATCGTTTGAATCTAGCAGTCATTGCACAACAGACAGCTGGTCTGTACCACTTTAAGTCTACAGAAGTAAGTGTCCATCAGAATCAATTTGTCAATCAGGGAGTCCAATTAATTCACAATTGGCAGCAAATGATTGCAGTGAATTATTTTTACAGGACCTTTGCCAGTCTCTGGTGATATTCTGTAAACAGGAAAGTCTTCCCACAATTAAGTATGAAGAAATTTCCATCAGTCTATTAACTTGTGTATCTCATGAACATCAATCTTAGCAGAACTTTGTCAGCATGTTGAATGTCTTGACAGTGAGCATGGACATATTGTCATTTATTTCCCTCAGCATCCTTCTGAGCTAAGATTGTAGCTAGGAGGCAAGGTTCTTTTAGCTACTCTCATTTAAGAGGTCATGAATATCTGTAGCATCTCCATTCTCGGAGACTTGTTGCTCAGTCATTTTTCAGTTGTGTCAGATTTTTCATGATCCCATCTGGTGCTTTCTTAGCAAAAATATTGAAATGATTTGTCATTTCCTTCTTTAACTCATTTTAGAGATGAAGGTACTATGGCAAATGGGTTAAATGATTTGTCCAGGGTCACACAGCCAATTAAGTGTCTGAGGTCAGATTTGAACTCATTAAGAGTGTTGGACTTTTTGTCAAGAAGACCTGAATCCAAATCCAACCTCAGATACTTAATTAGCTGGGTAATCCTGGGTAAGTCACTTAACCTCCTTCAGTCTCAGTTTCCCCATCTATAAAATGGAGATAATAATTGAGTTTACCTTGAAGTATTATTGCTATCATGATGATGATGATGATGCTCTCAGTGTCCCTAACATGTTTATTAGAATGTAATTAAAATCCTCAGGTTGTGAATCTACTTTAGGGTGGTAAAGTGTCATTCTAGACTTCTTGATAGCAAAGATAACAACTTTTTGATAAGTATATTTCCAAAATCCTTACAGACCCTAGTAGAAAGTTCATACATAAAGAAGTATTTTTCCATAGTACCTTAGCAACTTTGGAAGCTTTCTGTTTTCTGGTTGGCTATAACTTTGCATATCTAATGAAGTGGTCAGTCATTACCAATATATGACTTATGTTCTTGCTATCTCTTTCCAAAGATAGTTTGTCAATGTAGGGAAGTTCCAAAGGTTTACTAATATTTATATTCTGCAAATATGCAGCATGAGTTGGCAAATAATTTTATTTGAACACAAGTCTTATACCTCTTGGGGATACCTGGAGTCATTTTTAGGTGAGCAAAGTCTGTTTCTTAGTAGCTCTCAAATCCTTTCTTGTCCTATATGTACAAGTCATCATGAGAAGCTTTGCAGTCATAGAAATATGATTTTGATAGCACCAACTGCTTCCTGGTACTCTGTATGTGAATATTGAACATCCAGTCCAGTACTACATTGCATCCTTCCAATTTCTGCCATTATCTCAACAGTATGATGTCTTCAAGTGACTGGTTCTGACTTCATGGACCTGCTTCTTGGTTCATATAACTTTATATAATCATTTATCAGCCTTTTGCTCTCTTCACTAACCATTTGTTCTCTTGCCACAAGCAACTAAGGCAAAAAAAGTTGGTTAAATGAAGTAAAACTCATGTATGCTGCCAGCATGCAGCCTAGTGGAAGCCCCAAACTTTCATCTCTACTTCCAGTTGCTTGTATGTAATCGAGTTCTTTGGGTATCATAAATAGCTTTTACTATTTATATTGGTTTCACCATAGCTTTGGTGTTTTGTGATTTTCTGGATGGGAGATCTGCATCCACATTGATTTTTCCTGGTTGGTAGTGAATGCTCAAGTCAAAGTTGAATCCATTTCTGGCAAACAGCATCCAATGAGGCACTGGTCAAAATATATCAACAGAATACTATCAGTTCCCATTTGTAACTATGCTTCATATATAATATCTCAATTTTCCAGTACTAGCCCACACCCATGCACAGGTAAAAATCTGTGTAATTGAGGTATAAAGCTCTAGGGGAAAAAATTCTGTTTCAGAAAGATGAGAACAAAGAAAGGATGGAAGAAGGCACCTCAACCTCTTTCTTATGCAGGCAAGGGGAAAAGCCCATTTCCTTTCGATTATGTTTCATTCCAGGCACCACCCTCCCTGAAGGCTTGTACTTGTGTCTCTGCAGCTTAGTTTTATTCGAATAGTCTCTTGTTTCTCCATTCTGCCCAAATCCATGTGGCCAACAGATCTCATCCTTCTCATATCATCCCACCCCCTGCAGCCCTGATAAAATTACCTCTCCCTGAAAAAACTATTACATCTTTCCTTGGAAGATTGTAGGAAAGGCCCAATATGAATCTAAAAAGAATTACAAGAGGACAGGGAATATCTAGAAAAGGAAAGATCACAGCAAGACAGTATGTTTTCATCAGAAACAGGTTATGTCAATTCTAAATCTAGGTTCTTATATTATTTCAGACTTATTAATCTAGAAGACCAGCAGAATTTTGTAGATACAGTTTATCTAGAATTTAGCAAAAGATTTAGTGCTTTAAAATGGAAAACATGGAGAGATGTTAGCTAGGGAATAGTTCAATTAGATTGATTCAAAGCCCATTGAATGTCTAGGTGCTGACAAGTCATCTCTAATCATTTAATGCCATCTTTGAAAGTTTCCATTGTAGAACCCCCAAGGATTTGTGCTTGACCAATCATTATTTATCAATGACTTAAAAAAGACATAAACAGCACTCTTCTCATCTGAAGATAACCCAGATTGGGAAGGACACCTAACACACCAAATGTTAGAGTCAGGATTCAAAAAGATCTTGAAGGATTAAAACGTTGGATTGAATCTCATAAGATGAAATTTAATAGTAATAAATGGAAACTCATACACCTGGATTGCAAAACTTGAATTTATAAGTAAAAAAAAAAAGATGTGGATAGTTGTTCAGCTGAAAAATAAGTGGATTACAAACGATGTGAATGAAAAGAAATTAATGTGACAGACTACACTACATCAAGAAAGGTAATGCTTCAGCTATAGCCCACCTGGGGAAGAATATAGCAGAATGATAATTTCCTTTGTTCTATGTTTGCTTCTATTAATTCAGCCTAAAATTACATTTGCTTTTGGGGTTGTCATATCACCTTTTCAGCTCATATTGAATTTACAGCAACTAAAACTCCCATATCTTCTCCTTATATTATCTAGTTATACTGCCCCCATCTTTAACTTGTGTAGTAAACTAGATCCAGATACTTGGCTAGAGCAATAGGTAAAGACACTGATATTCATATACTGGTAGAACCAGCCTTAACAATTTAGGAAAATGTAATTAATATGATTCGGAAAATGGAAGAGACTAGATGGGAATATATTAGGATTGAAAACAGAATAGAGATCTCTAGGCAAGAGACATCTGTGTGGTAACTATAAGACTTAAAGATTAGGAGAGAACTTCTCCTCCCCCTCTAAACTCCTCTTAGTCAAATTTCTTTAAAAAAAAAAAAAAAGCTTACATTTGATATCTCTGCTTCTTCATGACTTGCTCATTCATCAGTCTTTTGTAACAGGGTTTCCAGGAAGCCTTCCTTGAGTTCCTCAAGCAAAGAAGGCCACACCATTATTTAACTACCAGGCGATGTTACTAGCCATTAACATGATTCTGTTCTGCAAAAAAGAATTTGTCCCTGGGGAGTTAAATGATTATCTTAGTAATTATTGGCTTCCACTACACCAGGCAGAGGTGCTAAACTCTTTGCAGTTCAGTGAGGTATGAGCAACCTTCCAGCCTTCAGCTCATCTTTCTTTGAGGGGTTACGCCTCTTCATTTTCTCTCTCTGTCTCTCTCTGTTTCTCTGTCTCTGTCTCTGTCTCTCTGTCTCTCTTTCTGTCTCTCTCTCTGTCTCTCTGTCTGTCTCTCTGTCTCTGTCTGTCTCTGTCTCTCTCTCTGTCTCTCTCTCTCTCTCTCTCTCTCTCTCTCTCTCTCTCTCTCTCTCTCTCTTCTCTCTCTCCTATTGTGGATTTATTCAATCTGAATCAGCTTCTGAATACTTGCTTCTACCAAATCCCATTTCTTCCCACTTTTATTTCACAGAACCCTAATTTGTGATATGGTTTCATGAGTTGATATACCAGGTGAGCAGACAAACTATGCTTAAATGCAGAAAGCCTTTTATTCCTGATAGAATCTTTAAGAGCAAACAATAGCAATAAATAACATTTAAGGTTTGGCTGTGCCTCTATAACATCTTCCAGAACCCAGTAATCCCCAGGTAATGGATAGATTTTTTCAAGTTTAGAAGTGCTAGAAAATGCACAGTCCCTGCCCTGTCCCCTCCCTTCCCCATCTTCCTTTGAACGGCTGGAGTAGTATACACAATATGACATAGTTCAAAACTAATGCTTCCTGTGATCTTACAGTTACAAAAAGGCTAATTTTTAGATGAAGAATGAGAAATTTAGGACTAAGTATCTCTCTGAGCCTGGGGAATGGAATTTGGGATCTGGTGCAAATAGAATTCCTGAAGGCTGGTGCATTTCTTGGTTTGGGTCATTCTGTTCCAGGATGAGATTTTGCTTCTTGCAGCTGGCTTGTTGTTTGTGGAGAGGAATAGGCAAGCAGAACTAGACAAGGAGAAAAACACTATTCTGTTAGTCATCTGGCCTTCTTAATCCCCCAATCTGACTAAATTTGAATACTTCAGGCCGGCACAATCTGTAGCCCGTTAAAGGATTTTGGGATGGGTGACAAAAATGTTTTTTGCTGGCTTCTCAAAATCCTTTGACCTGCCACAAGCAGCCGGCAGACTGCAGGTTGTGCAGAACTGCTTTACTTCCTCTTTCCTTCGGTATGTCATATCCCCTCTGTCTCTTTGACACTTAGGATTTTTAGATTTAAGGTCAAAGCACAAAACTTTGATATTAGTTTGGCCTAATGTTCAGTCTCCATTGTGCTGATTTTACCGACAACAGGCTAGGAGTAAGTTGGGAACATGTGTTCTATTCAGAGTGGATCTAAGTGGAAAGAAACGAAATTTTAAAGAGAAGATGATGACTATGGAAGAGAGCACACAAATCAAATCCCTGGGGTTCCTGGGAGACAAGAGAAAGGTGGAGCTTAAATGGGAGATAGGGCAGGACTAAGACTGTCCCCAAAGGACTTTGGTGGAATTCTCCATGATTTCTTCACAGACTTTTTTTTTGAAAGTGCATGGCTACTCAGTTCTAAGGTTTAAAAACTATTTAAGTGTATTTTTCACCTTGGAAAAGTAAAGAACATTTTTGGCTCACTATCACCCTTGCTTACTAAGCTTAATCTAGGCATTTCATGCTAATTTACTTCAGCATAATTCAGAATGATTTTATGGCTAACTGGGAATTGTGTCTGGATGTTTCACTTTGACCTATTTAGGGATAGAAATTACTTCAAAATCAGCTGTAAACATCAGTTTTACAATGCCCTATGTAAGCATATACTGTTTAATAAATGTTTTAAGGTGATTATGATTATCCATTTCTCAGTGATTAAATGCCATGGAGAAAGGTATTTTATCTTTTTTATTATGAGGATTTGGAATCTGGAAGACTTGAGTTCAAATCTTGCCTCTGACAGTAATTGTGTGATGCTGGGCAAGTCATTTAACCTGTGTCTGCCTCAGTTTCCTCATCTATAAAATGGGAATGATAATATAAGCATCTACCTCCCATGATGGTTGGGAGGATGAAATGAGATAATATTATAAAGTGCTTTACCAACTTTAAACCTATAAATAAGTGCTAGCTATTATTATTGATTTTTGCCAGCTTTCTACCTGACTACAAGAACTATTTTACAGTAGGGTTGGTCCTGAGACGGTCAAGTTTATTGGATTAACCTTTTTCTAGATTCATTTAATTTTCTTCTATAGTGCCATATGTAGATTTATAATACTTTTTAAAATGCAAATGCAAATATTTAAGAATTTAAAGAATATTTTATGATTACATTTTTATCTATGGTAAGGATGAATCAAAATGAAGGAGAGTCCAAATATTTTAAACTAATAAGGAAAAGTTCAATTTCTATTCAAATTTACTTTTGAGACTAGAAAAAGAAAAGGAAGAATATCATTGTAGTGAAAAAGAAAGACTTCAGTACTATTCAATGTAACTAAAAAAATTTAATGATTGTTTATTAAGCACCTACTTATGCAAAGGATTGTACTAAATAATAAGAATAAAAAGGATAAAAACATACCAGCCCTTGTCCTTAACAAGCTTATGAGAATAATATTTGTAAAGTTTTTGGCATAATGCCTGGCACATAGTAGGTGCTTAATAAATTCTTGTTCCCTTCCCTCCCCTTTTCCCCATTTGGGGATAAAACATGCATATGAGTAAGTACATACAAGTTAATTTGAAGTAGAAAAGAACGCTAACATTTCAGTGGGTCTGGGAAGATTTCAAGAGAAATGTGAAGGAATGCATTACAGCTTGTATAAATACCAAGGAAGGAGATGCCATATTGAGCTCAAGGAAGAGCTATTTTTCTATCTGCCTGAAATGCGGAATGTATGAAGTGGAATAGCACGGTGATGAGGCTTGAAAGGTAGGTAGGAGTCAATTTGTGCAGGCCTCAAAAGCAAGGCAGAGGAATTATCCACAGCTAGTTTAGATTGGAGTCAGGAAGATCTGAGTTC
Source organism: Bettongia penicillata ogilbyi (assembly GCA_023548195.1). Lineage (NCBI taxonomy): Eukaryota > Metazoa > Chordata > Mammalia > Diprotodontia > Potoroidae > Bettongia > Bettongia penicillata. The sequence continues at coordinate 1,261,866 of JAJHZJ010000183.1, forward strand.
ATATGTGGCCACAGATACTTACTATCTGTGTGTATCGCCAAGGTAATATTCACAGCACCAATGGTGACTATGAATATACCAGCATAGTTCTGAATCGCAAAATATAACAGACTCCCTATATGGAAGGAAGAAGAAAAGCATTTATTCAGACACCAGAAAGCCAAATTCATCACAGTAACCAAGAAGTCAATACATATTGGCACTGCAGGGGACAAAGCCGTGCCCAAGCCCTCCCCCAACCCCCCAACGCCTTCTCACAAGCACACACTCACAAGGCTAGCTGTGCCTGCCTGCCTTGGTTCTCCCTCCTTTGCCCTAATTGCTCTCACCAACTTCCTCCCAGCTCTGCTCCACCTTTGCCGTTCCATTCCTTCAGCAAGTTCCTCCCACCCACATGTAACTTGGGCTTGCATGTAATTTAAGCAGGTCACATGGGCCTATTGATGGATGGGAAAGATCTTCCCATTTAAATTACCATTATACTGTGTAACCCTAGGCTAGTCACTTCATCTCCATTTGACTCAGTTTACTCTTCTATAAAACCAGGATAAAAATAGCACCTATCTCCCAGGGTGTTTGTGAGGATCAAATGAAAGAACAAGTAGAAAGTGTTCAGCATAGTGCCTGACCTGTAGTAATTGCTACATATGATGTTCAGATGCTTTTCAGTCGTGTCTGACTCTCCATGACGCCATTGTACTGGCAAAGATATTGGAGTGATTTGCCATTTCCTTCTCCAGATCATTTTTACAGATGAGGAGCTGAGGCAAACTGGGTTAAGTGACTTGCCCAGAGTTACACAGCTAGTAAGTAGCTGAAGCTGGATTTGAACTCAGGAAGATGAGTCTTCCTGATTTCAGCCCTAGTGTTCTATCCACTGAACCACCAAGTTACTCTATTAGCTATTATCGTTATATCATCATTATTTTACTAAAACTTTAGTCTCTTGACTTCCAGTCTGTGTTCTTTCCTAGTGGAAAGAAAATTCTCATTCCCAAAACTTTATTAAATATCAAAGAGATATTTAGTTTTGATGCTAAAAAGCATCATTGTCCAGAAAGAGTTTAGTAGCAACATTTAAGAAATAATTGACTTAATTAGTCTTGTTACCTCTTGTTAAATTTGTATATACAGAAACCTGCATTTGTCTCCAAATGAAAAGTTTGGAAACATTAGTTAATACAGGTTGGTGGGGGTAAGAACAGTCACCAGGTCCCATTGATTTTTCCTTCTTACTCCTCTATCCTTATATCCTGCTACCTTTACAAGGATCTAGGTTCAAGTGCTAGTACTAGCTGTGACACTGATTTCGTCAATTCACTTAACCTTTCAGAATCCCAGGCAACTCTGTATGTCTGAGTTAGTTGCAAATGAGTTGCTCACCTGCACAAGTGGAGGGATTTCCCATACCAGTAATTCTCTAAAATAGATGAAATCATAAATCTGCACACACACACACACACACACACACACACACACACACACACACACACACACACATGAAATAAACGCACTCCTTTTAGTTCTCATTTCCATTAGCCTAGTCTACATTCTTATTATTGGGACTATTAAAACAGTCACCCATCAGGTTTTCCTTTTTCTATGCACTTTTTCCCTCCTAATACAATCTGTGTGATGTTGCTAAATAGTACAGAACAACTGAAAATGTTTTTATGATATTCATAAAGGAGATAAAGCCTCTGTCAAATAGTTTGCTAAGATTAAGATGAATTAGATTTAAAAGATTTTTGAAATTTAGGTCTTTTTCTTGAGAATTATCTTAATCATTCACCAGAATTAGCATGAAGCAAAAATCTGGTAGGAAAAAATATAGAAGGGCAAATTTTTTTAATGTAGACCAAAAAAAACAAAAAAAGAAGCAGCAGAACCATGTATAATGACATCAATAATCTGAGTGGAAACAAAACTAAAAGGCAGTTGAATTCCAATTAAATGCAATCACTAATATTGTTTCCAGAGCTCAGTTGGTAAAATATACTTCCTTCCTTGGGGGAGAAAGGAAAGAGTTGGAGCACATTAAGGATGATGAATGTTATATACCATGACAGTTACACCCAACCTATCAGTTTTGCTGAAGTGATTTTCTTTGTTTCAAGGTAGAACACTTTTACTGAAAAAATATGAACATTAACTTTAACTTTTAGTTTCCTCATTTTAACTCATTTATTTCTAAAACATAAAGATTTCCATTAGGTTTTATTAATTCTGTTTTAAAATTTCTATTTTTATGCCTATGGTATCATAAGACTTCAGTGTAAATTAAATATATTTATTTATAAAAGGGAACTAATATTTTAAATATACAAAATGCTATTATTTTAAATATTTTGTATTATGCACTAACAATATTATTAACAAAATAACATAAACTTCAACAGAATGATGAGTTGAATATTTATAAGCCAAGCTGTCAAATGAAATTAGTGTTAATGAAAAGTTCTAATTTAGCAACACAGAAAGAAACAAATGTCTATTATTTACATAAACAAAATATCAAAAAAGCTGTCTCATAAAAATCAATTAATAGGTGCACCCCATTTAAAATAAAGGTATGTTTATAAAAACATTTATAATCTGTGCCTCAGTATTTGATCTCTGAGCATTTGGTTTGATCTTGAGAACCTCTCTTTCTCTCTCTCTCTCTCTCTCTCTCTCTCATCTTTATAGTTCAGCCCCCACCCAGGGTTTTGCCTGGAAATGTCAGAATCTAGTTTGTGTCTTTCCTTTTAATCCCCCAGGCATTACTGAAGCTAACAGAACAGTAAACAAAGAAGAGGACTATTCTAGACAGAATATGGAGCTGAACATAGAAATAAACCCCTTTCAGGTAACTACTCTTTCCCAAAAGCTCAGCTCTGTCCCTCTAAACCAACTTAGTGAATAGACCCAAGGACCTTGTTGAAGGATTGCTGCTCTCTCACTTGCCTGTCTACTTGCTCCTTCCCCCCGACCCCCCAGAACTGTTGCCTCCAGTGTGCTAGACATGCCAACTCTTGGTCTATGGTAAACTTTTCATCTCCAATTTCTCTTCAGCATTCACTTTCATCAGGACTGTGCTGATATATAACAACCTGCTCTCAGAAAATAACGTTTTAAAATTTAATCTGCATTATTAACATTTTCTTAATCACTTGCATAAATCTAGACAATCACAAAAACGATAAATCAAGCCCTAATTTGAAGGAATTGCCTGTTTTTGAAGCTCCTGGAATTGCAATCATTCCTCACTTTCAAACTTGAAAATTTCATCCTCTCTCAAAAGAATCTGCTTCTGGTTTGCTCTTGACCTGGACACAGGGAAGGGGAGGAGCTACTTGATTTAAGCTGCATGGTCCCTTCAGAATCCCATGTTTCCTCCTTCTGAGCATTCTGGCAAGCTGTCCCCCAGATCTGCAATCTTCAGGTCCAGGCCTCGTTTTCTCCTTTCAGAACCATTATAATGAAGCATAAATTAAAGAGTGGTCACATACTTTGGTGTATGGGGGAAAAGAATAAGAATTTACATCTTGATTATTCATATTCTTACTCCGTCCCTTAGTACCTCATTTGATCCTCGCAAGAACGCTGAAAGGTAGGTGCTGTCACTGTCACCATTTTACAGGAGGAAATTGAGGCAAACAGAGATTAAGTGACTTACCCAAAGTCTCACAACTAGTATCTGATTTAAACATAGGTCTTCTTGACTCCAGTCCCAGTGCTTGACTCTAGCAACTCTGAGTGCTTTAATTCATTGGACAGGGCAGGGGTCATTAAAAATACTGCACAGTCTCTCAAAAGCAATACGAGTTATTCTCTACCTCTTATTCATTTGTGAGCACAATTCATGGTCTATAATGTGCACCCCATCTTTATGAGTATTTGTAAAATGACCTATAGTCTACATAACTGACCTTTATTTATCCATATGATTGTCTGTGTGTGGGTAGTTAGGCCAAACTCTTTTGAATGGCTGTGATTCTCATTTAGGAATTTCTGCAGTGTTATAGGGTTGAAGAAACCAGCACAGTATCATCTGCGAACAGTAGTATTTTAAGGATTACATGATCTACAAGGAATCTCAAGACTGTATTGGATATTATCCAGATCTGAACTCAGGAAAATGGGCTCAAATCCAGTTTTAGTCACTTACTTACTGTGTGAACCTGGGCAAGTCATTTAGCCCATCTGCCTCAGTTTTCTCATTTGTAAAATGAAGCTAATAACAGAACCTACCTTGCAGAGTTATTGTAAAGATAAAATGAAATGAGGTAATGTTTGTAAAGTGCTTTGCAAATCTTAAAGCATTAGATAAATGTTACTATTATTAATGACAAGTTCTACTCTTGATGCCTCATCATATCATGCAGATGATCCTGGATTTTTGAAGGAAAGGGGAGCTTGAACTCGTGTTCATATTGACCTGGAAAGACTTTGAGAGCAGGATTCTGGTATGTATCCATAGGGTTCAGAATCAAAGAACTTGGATTCAAATCCAAGTGATGGAAATTACTAGCTGTGTAACTTTGGACAAGTCACTTAGTCTCTCTGAGCTTCAGTTTCTATAATGATAAAATGATAGAATTGGACTAGATGATCTCTAAGGTCTTATAGAGAGACTGGCCAATAATTAATGAGTTTTTCTTGTACAGCTTGGGAGACTGACTACCACAGCATGGAAAGATTGCACTTTACATTGTTGGAAGAATTGCAGAAAAGAGAATAATGGATTCTTAAGGTGTTAACATGTTTTCAGAAATATTTAAAACAGAGTCCTGTAAACCAGGGGAAAAAAAGTCTCATGAACTATATAGAGGATTTAAAAGGAATTTTTCTGAATGACGTTAGCAATTTTCTCGGTAAATATAATCACATATAAAAAGAAGCTAGTTATTGAAATGATGTTATTCTCCATGGAAGCAGCTTCTAATTCTTATATAATTGGCTTTGGCGGTACTGCTCAAGGCATGGAAATGTTGTTCTTTTTTTTCCTACTTGATTGTTTGAATTTTTCTTTTCCAATTCTCTTTTTTCTACTCTTTTGTCCCTACCCTTCCCTTTTTCCTCTCTCTTTTGGTAAGTGGCATTTTCCCTATATCATGGCTATACTGTCACAACATTGATAAGAATTATTTAATAACTTCAATGTGAAGAGAACTCAATCTTGAAAGAACCATATGATTCTCTTGAACCTAGGGGGAGGATTTTTATGAATATTTGAATTATATTTTAAGTGACTCAGTTTTAGTTCCCAATAGCTTAAAAAAAGGGAAAGAAAAGAAAAAAGGAAAAAACTAATTTCAGACTTTGAGTAGTCAGGGTTTTTATCGAGGCAGCAGTATAAGTGAATTAATATCTTGCAACCAGTAAGATAGTTCATTGTCCTAAGAAGACAACCTGGAAACAGAACTTGAATCTGCACCTGGATCTCCTACCTTTCTCTTTTCATAGTTGTACTATTTGTACCACTAAATTTAATTAGATCTGAATGCTAATTTCAACATCTTTGTTTCCTCTGTTTGATAAGCTGAAAGTGATTGTCAAGATCTCGCCTACTTTACTTTTATTTTTAGTTAGTCCAAGAAAAGGTATCACCCACAGTAGAACAGATCTTGCTTTATAGAGTTTGAATTACTAACAATGAAAAGAGTGCTTTTCTTCCTCAAGAATAATTCATTGGTGAATATATCACACCTCCAACAATCACAAATAAATTATGTAATAGGATTTCTGAAGTAGAGTAAATGCATTTTAAATTTCTTAATATCCTTAGGTCCTTCAATACGCTACCCACTGAACATGTAAATCTTCTATTAGAGAAAACTTTCAGAATTTTTCTTCTAATCTCTAGTATAAAATTCTTGAACTAAAATATACATGTTCTGGTCATCCTGAAAATGAGTGGTTTTCAACAAGCAATTTTTGAACAAATGAAGGGATTAAAATGACTAGCTATGAATGTGAGAATACTTTGACTTACCATTTCTGGAAATCAGCTGGATTTTAAAGCCCCTTAAAGAATCCACATGAACAGTTATTATCTTTTCGGTGCACATGTGTAACATCTATTAACATTTACTGTTATCATTTTAGGAATCACTACCCCCTACTATGTCAATAGATAATGCATCAATGGAATTATTTCAGACACCAATATACATTATATGCAGTTTACTAAGAGGTAGCAATTAAAGACAAGGTAATATAATGGAGATTTGTTTTGTGCTATTAAAAATGTGAGCATATGTTCACTGAAAATATTTACTTTCTTCCCAATAATTCACATGTGCTCACAGAGAACATTGTCTTAAGTAAGCATTGTAAAACATACAAGGTCACATATAGCCATAACCTGGTAGTAGATGGAACTGGAATTCAATTCATAATATAGTGCTTTATCTAAACCAAACCATGTCTTTAATATAGTAGACACTTAATAAATGTTTATTGAATTTTATTTTGGAATTTAAACCACTTTCCCCCAGCATTTACCATTTAGTATCCATTCCTTCATAGGAACCAGAGTCTTACTTCTGCAGGGATATTTATAAAGGCAAATAGGAATTCTCAAAGTGAAAAGTGAACTAAGTTCCTATGACCAATCAATTATGGCCTTTCTACTTTGTGGCCTATTCTCTGTCCTCCACCCAAACCTACATTCAGGATTTTATTTTCTATGTGGAGTTATTTAATTTACATTAGGGAGTCAGTGTAACATATATTAAAGAAGTATGGCCTGGGAGTTGGGATATTATTGTTCTTGTCTTTGCTTAGTCAGTGACCGACTGTGTAACTTTTACTGAATTATTTATTTTCCCTAGGTTTCAGTTTCCTCATATGGGAAATGATGAGGCTGAGTTAAATCTAGGATTTTCAAGTTTTTGAAGTCATAAAATATTTTCCTATTTCAAAAAATTAAATCGAACTTTCATCTTGGATTTTCAGTGATCATTATAAAACAATTAGATATACCAAAGCTTTATATGCATCATCATTTATATATGGACACACACACATACATCCCCAAATAGCCTTTGATATGTTATGTGTGTACATTAAAAATAATATATGCATGTAATAGAAATAAAGGAAACTCTATATCAATTTGTAACTAATGACTCATGTTAAGGAGTGGGGGAGTGGTTTAAAACAACAATTATCCTTTCTTACTAGTAAAAATATGAATAAGAATGAATTTCTCCACTTAACTACAATGGTGATGACTTATTATGGCATGGAGATTCTTAAAGGCAAAGCCAGGGGAGTACAGATTTTAGCGCACTCCACCTCGCTGAAAAGGCTCTAAGTATAAGTCTTGGAAAGGATTTTGTTTTTTTCCATGAACCAGTGTAACTGAGTCTGAAGAGGCTCACCACCAGCCACAAAAATACTTCATGACTATCTACTAAATTGGAGAGGGGTTGAATTGTACCAATGCCAATAAAACTGTGACCTTATAAAGTGTTGAACTGAGTCAATATTAGAGTAGTAGGGCTGGAGACAGAGGTGTTGGGAAATGTAGTAAATTTTCTTTCCTTGTATTTTATTCTATGTCTGGTTCATAATAAAACTCATTTAATAATGTCCTACCAGTTGTTAACACTTTTAAATATCGTCTAGGCGAGTTACCAATATATATTGATTGTAATGGGTAATAGACCAGCAGATGTTCGGCAAGCATATCATTCCACTTTCCCCAAACTGTCTTATTGACCATTATTACAATATGAGAGAGCTGGAGGTGGGAGTAAAAATACAGGAATATAAGCAGTAGCTAAATCAGTGAATTGGCAACAATGACCCAACACTGAGTTTAAGTCCACAGTTTTAAACTTCACAATTGGAAACTAAAAACAAAGAAAAATTCCTGCTCTTAGAAAATAGTTAAGAGAGAGAAAAAAGAATTGTGAGAGAAAACCCTCCATCATGGCGTATAAATGTAAATTGTGCATGTGTGAAAACTATTGTACCATTTGAAATTCCTAGGAGACCCCCTGAAAGGTGTGAATTAAAGGAAAAATAAATAGTCCTCCTTTTGGGAAAGTCTTGATTACTTGCAGTTAACTTTAAATTATGCTAAAGGACCTCTGTAAAAAATGCCCCGAAGAATATAGATTTGGATTTAATATTTGCCCTTTTTTTTTCTTTCCAGTGTCTCTGGAATCAATGAAAACTGGTTGAGAAATTGCCCTTTCACACAGAACTTGTAATTCAAATTTCTTTGTCTGTTTTTCTCTCTCTCTCAATTCTATCATAGTGAATATTTATCTTGTATTGCAAATTTTTTCTTAAAACAAAAACATTTTATAAACTACTTGTGAGTTAATTTAAGAGTAGATTCAGTGAAATCTCTTTTCTTATTTTTGATGGCACTGGTGTTTTTAATATTTGTGATATAGATTCTTACTGGTGCTAAATTACATTTCACAGCTAGGTGACGCAGTGCATACAGCCCTGGACTTAGAGTTAGGAAAATCTCCATTCAAAGCATTCCTCAACCACTTCAGTTGTGTGACACTTAACATTTCTGTACTTCAATTTCTCTATCTGTAAAATGGAGATAATCACAGCACCTAGCTCACAGAGTTTTTGTGAAGATCAGGTGAGATAACATATATAAAATGCTTTACAAACCTTAAAACTTTAAAGTAAGATAGCACATATAAAGTGTTTTAAATGCTTTAAAGCTATAAAGTTATAGAAATGCTAGCTATTACTATCTTATGTTTGTCCAAGCAATACCCTAATTTAGAAAGGAATTAGTTACAAAAGTTCTTAAAGTTAGTTTAGAACTTGGAACATATTTTTCTCATAGAGACTATGTTATAAATGGGGTTCATGCTTTCAAACTATCTTACAAAAACTAATTTAATCAATAACGTAGCTGAACAGTAGCAATAATAGCATTGGCCTAAATTGTGAGTCCCTCCTAAAAGAAGGAGACTATGTGGTAGAGGAGGGTAAGGGAAAAAAAAAAGTTTCTATTCCCTTTCCTAGAATTTGGTTTATCTGTGGTAACTTTCTACTTCCTTTTCTATATCATCTCCCACCTCTTCCTTCTTTCTCAATTTTATAGGCAGCCAATGCCCTACCTAATGTTGCTCTAAGACTCCACTGTAACATAAAACTAGTTTATGCTAGAAATATGTTAAGATAGAGCTCCCATTATTTATCAGTGCAATTGGTCTTACTTAAATGTTCAAAGGAAAACATTCTTATTGAATCAATTTATGCTAAGTAATACCTTTACAGAAGGCTTACTCTGGTCCTTCATCATGGTGCAGAGATGATCCTATACCTTTGGAGGATATACCAATGGAGCAGAGACTACCAAGGTCCTAAAAATTGCAATAAGGGCTTTGGACATTGACCCAGTGATAGAGCAGTTTAGCTAAGATCAGAGAGGATTGTCACTAGAAGATAGGTTGGACACTAAGTGAAGATTTTTTTTTGGTCACAGCAGCTCAGGGAAAATAATACAGCTTAGATTTGCATGAACCAAGGGAGTACTCACAGTACTAAATTACAGATCTTTTGAAATGTTGAAGTAAGGCTTAAAAAGCCTCTTCATCTTTTTCAGTATTTGCATTTTTTAAAAAGAGATTTTCTTTTCCTCAAATGGAATGAGTAATTGATATAATTTCAAGAACCAAGTGAAAAATTCCAGGTAGTGTAGGAGAAGTTTGGGGGAAAGAATAAGCAGGCATCTTTTGTAAGTAGTCTAAGATTCTGTCACAGAATGTTCAAGTAGCCTGAATCTATCCCAGAGGTTAAACAATTACTACTTTCCACAATTTCCTTCCTTTCTCCAGTTCTGAACCCATAGATTCTCTACATAGTCCAAGTTTATTTATAGCTGTTACTATGTCAGGGGAAGTGGAGGCATTAGTGGAAAAAGGTTGGGGAGTGGACACTTGTATACCTAAATAATATGTAATTCAAGGGCTACCTTTGGAGTCAAAACACATACTTACATAGTTCACATTTTACAATGGGTTGGAATTTGGGATCATAGCTCTAGTATAGAGCAGTGTACAAAATGTTCTCCATTAATAAGGAAGGGATTCATCTGAGTATTCTGAAATTTTGCTTTCCAAATTTATTATTTTTTTCTACTGATCTAGAAATGAGAAAGCTGCATTATTCTTTGTATTTTATTTAAATTATCTCTATTAAACCCCATCATGGTTTGCTTGTATAAGAGGAACACCATATCTCATTATGACATTCCATTTATGAAGTCTTTAAAGAGGATGTAAATGACCGTAAAGCTGAGATACTACAAAAATAGTCAAAGACTAGCTCAGTGCAATACAAGAGGCATGTACAATAGTCAAGGGAGAGATGCCATGGACAAAGTCAAGAAGATAGAGGACAGAGGACAGAAGATGGTCAATGGGGCAGAGATAGCTTTTCTATTCCTCTGGCTTGCCATTGTCTACATTCCAACACTCCATAAATGATAACCTAGTTGTGGTGAGAAGCAATTAAGAGTCCCAGTCAGTGACAGGACATCAAATAGGAAAGCACCAGCTAAAGAGAGTCTGCGCACCCTGGGATTCACTAGATTCCATATCGTGAGCCACAATGAAGAATCTTGAATCCAGAATTCTCTAGTCTTTCATCTAAAGCAAAGGTTCCCAATCTCATCTGGCTTACCACTCCCTTTAAAAAAAAATTACTCAGCACTCCCCTGGAAATCTATTTTCTTTTCTTTAAGCCTTTAATGCTTTTTAAATTTGCATCATTTCAAAGAAATTGCTTTAAATAACATCTTAAGTTTGGTAACTTATTGAAATTTGTGGGTTTTTTCCCCTGCATTGAAGTTTTGATGATACAATATTGCATCATGTAACTATATAGTATCATTCTTAACAAGTCCTTACACGCACATATTCCTGCTGATGCTCACTGGTCTTCTGACAATACCTGATGCAGCTGGCCTGCCAACACTGGCTTATTAAGACCTCCCTGTGGACTTGACCACTGATCAGTTATAACTTGCATTTTGTGTGTTTATTTGGAAAAATAATGTAATTACTACAATTTTAACTATGTTACACAACGGATGAAACATGTATGAATGGTTTTTTTAAAAAAATTTTTTTCTTCTTTTCTTATGCCTTGATTTTCATTCAGCTCTCCCCAATTGCACCTGAGGCTAGCACCACCTCCTGGATCATTCCAGTGCCCCATGGGGGGTGGCATTGCCCACTTTGGGAACCTCCGTCATGAATCAGAGATTAGTTGGTAATAGGGTTGTGTTTCTTACAGTCCTTTGTATATTTCCAGGAGGAGAGGCTGTGGACAGAGGAGGAAGAAGAAGAACTCAACAGCTGGACTGAACTGTGTCCTTCTTATAACTTTTTAATTTGGAGAACATCTATATATGCTTTTGGGTAGCAACTTGAGTCCAGGAGATGCTATGAACATGCAACTACGCAGTAGATATTCTATTATTCCCTTAATTAATTCTATGACAAAACAGTAAAGCATTACATACAATTTAACAGGTCTATTCACAGGAAGACTGACTATTACGCCAAGATTTTATTATTAGATTGATGTCTCTAGAGTCAGAGAGGAGTCAGAAATATATGATAGGCTGGAACTCGGAGCCAATTCTGATTGGATAAATTCACATGAACTACACTTCTTAGACTAAGGAGACAACACGGCTTTTCAGAAAAAGGTGGAGCTTGGGAAAGAAGATTACCCAAGCTTTGAGAACCATAGAGAGGTTGGCTTTTCCTCAGTGCTTCCTTCCAGTGAGGTGAAATGCATGGTCTCACTGCTGAACTTCCCAGAGCATTATCTTTTTTTTCCTTTTTTCTTTTTGTGTGAATACAGTTAGGTTAATGATCAGCAGTGTGACTTAGTGTTTAAAACTGCAATGTGGGAAGATGAATAGGGGCCATTTAGGCTGAAGATTGAAATCATGTCTCCCCTCTTGTCAACCCTCAGCTTCCCAGGAAATGAAAGATATAGAACTGGGCCTGATAATAGATGAGATCCCTGGTAAAATGTGTTGGTAATATTTTCTCAGTTTATTTCTCATTTTGCCACTTAGTCTTTTGAAGTTCAGTTCTAGGGCTATGAGATCCTGCCTGAGTTCAAAAGTGTTATCTAATTGGAAGTAGCAATGTCAGACCAGGTGCAGATATAGAATGTCCCAACAGTCTTAATATAGTTTAAAGCTATTAAAGCTTAAAACTGCATTACAGCTTTTGAGACATCCTATATGTTATTGCGTCCTGTGTTGAAAAAAAAATTGGACAATATGTTGTGATGAAGCATAATCTTGTATATACTAGAAATATGGAAATTTTGCTTATTCTTCGTGTTAAAAACAACTTCCCATAGTCTCAGTCTTCGTTTCCCTCCTCCAAATGAGATATTCCTGGCTATTTAATCATGAAAACAATTACGTGTTTTCTTTCTAACGTTTTTTTAGTTGTGACTAAATCTGCTATCCATTCAAATATCTTTCCAGGTTAAGCAGATTTTATTGCTAAAATAACTCTGTCCTCTAGAGTGTTTTCACTAAAATAGAATGTTGGTGAAAATTGGGGATTTTGTAAGACACAGCAAGAGAGAAAGTTTTGAATATAGGGAATGTTAAGAAATAGTAAAAAGATGAAATAATGTTTAATAAAATACATAGTAATAATTAAACAATTCTATTTTTAATTTTATATTTAAATTTTATTTATTATATGGATGACATATTTAAATTATATTTATATGAATAACAATCAAAATATGAACATTCAAATATTCGTTGAACAGAAGAAAAAGAAAAAGAACTGGATTCTCAATGAATAATGATGCAAACTGTTCTAAGGATATTTATAGAACACCTAATGTAGTCCTATTATAGGAGGCTCTATGAGAAATGCAACATTTTTTTTATCCTTAAAGATAATGGCATATTGAATTCACAATCAATACTGTATTTTAGAATGAGAGGGAGGATGGGGTAGCGACTAGATAGGCAGCCATGGAGTCAGGAAGATGGGTTGAAACCCTGCATTTGATACCATCTGGCTATATATCAAATTTGATACACCCTGGAAAGTTTAAATTTTCAGTTTCCCAGGCAAGTCTTTAAAATATAAATTACAGAGTGTTTCTGAGCTACATCAGTGAAGGGAGTTTCCACACCAAGAGTTCCCCACATTGCTGAAATCACAGGTCCAGACCAAAATGTGATCTCTAAGAATTAATATATAATTAAAAATAATAATAATAAACATTTCAAAAGTGTGAGGTTTAAACATTCACACTATGCTTAATTATTTTATATTTGAAAACATTGATACATAGAATAAAATAAATCAGTTTTACTCAGTGTAATTAAATATTCTGATCAATAATGCTTCCAGGGAGGCATAGCACAAATTTTTATAGTTTAAGGAGACTTTATTTTGTAAATAAATTTTATACTGAATAAAATAATGGCAAATTTCAGTTGATTATGAAATATCTTAAACAGGATTACATTAGTAATAAAGGAAAATTTTCCAAAATAAGTTTCTATTTATTGAACTTATATGCTATTTCATACAATTTGGTTCTTTTTGGATAAGTTATAGTAAGAACATTGAGTATAATCAGCAGAGTCTGAAGAATACACATTTAATCATGGAGTAGTCAATTTCATTGTTAACATATTTTTAAATATGTCATGGGGCTGTGGCTGGCTTTATGGCTCAAGAATGTATCTGGATAGAGAATTGTGAAAGGTTGTTGAAAAATAATCTTTGCTTAGTCACTTATCTACCAAAAAAACAATATGAAAGGGGGGAGAGAGAATGGAGAATTGAAATGAGGAAGGAAGGTGATTTTTTTCCTTTAAGACAAACCTTCCTAAGTACCTTTTCTAATCTGAAGTTTTATTTATATACCAGGACTTGAAATCTAAGTGGGATTCTCAAACTATCTGTAGATAAGTAAGAAATGGGCAGCTTTCTAGGAAAGCTTTTTGGTTCAATGTGTAAAAACAATGGACTAAGTAGCAAGCAGTTGAAGAGCTGGTAATTATAACATCTCCTACTCCATCAATTCTTTTGAATGAATTTCTAACAGTTACCCAAGATTCTCAACTGAAAAATTGTGGTAACTTTATTTTCTAAGCTATCTCAAAGGATTATTGTAAGCAATAACATTCCTTCATTCATTTTTTCATTCATTCCATCAGTTCAGTAAGGGTTTTTTGAGCATTTACAATATACAAGGCACTGTGCTAGGCAAATAACTGAAAATGCTTCTGAATAAAAAAAATTTTAATAAAATTGCAACATAATTATGCATGACTTCAACAAAAAAATGTGCTTATCTTAAATATAGTTAAGAGAATATAGACTAAGTAACTGTGGCACAAGTGAAAGAATCTTGAATTTGGAATCAGACATTTATTTAAGCCCTGGCTCAGCCATTTACCATCTTTGTGCCTGGAGCTTCAGCCTCCTCATTTCTAAAACAGGGATAGTAATATCTGGACTATCTATTTCATAGGATTGTTGTGAGAAAAGAAATTCGAAAGCTATAAAGGTAGAGGTGACAGATTCAATCTAATCATCTCACCCCACCTCCTTTGAAGTAAATTAACATGCCCAATCAATTCCATTTGCTAACTGAGGGCTTGGAGTGATTATGATTGGACCCAAATTTTTTTTTTTAACTCCCTAAAACGGCAGAGAAGGGAACCATGAGGTCCTGAAAGGTTATTATATATTTCCTAGGCTTTAAAAAAGCAAGTTGTTGTTATTTGCTTTAATAAATGTTCTTTAATAATGTTCTGTTATAACTTGCATTAATAAATATTCAATGGAAATAAGGGAATTATGTTTTGTGATTATGACTTCAACTGATAAAGTAGAGAGGGAGCTAAGAGAAAGAAGGGGGGAGTAAGAGGGAGAAAGACCCAATGAATAATTAACTAAGCCAATGAGATACTTTTGGTGGAATGTTGTCTGTAGAAGTGGGAAGCTGTAAGTCAAGGTACTGATTATACTGATTATGTCATTATTTAAATGAAACTAATTCACTTTATTTCAGTTTTTGGGAAATGACCCCCCCCCCAAATAGTTATGTTCCAATAAAATACATGCTTGTCAATTTGGTTAATTCAGAAAATCAGTTAATTCAGTTTCTTGTGTAGAGAGAATGTTTGGGGATCCCTAATTTCATTGGAGAGAGCACTCCCTTTAAAAATTCAGCTGCAATGCCTCTGTCACTTTGTAGAGAATTAATGATTTGCTATGACTAGAAAGCAATTCATCACTTAAGGGCCACCTTTTTGGTGATGAGCCTCCAAAGACAGACAAAAGGTTTTAGGGCTCTTACTGGGAGCCTTTCTATCATAGTAAGACCTTTCAAGAATCCAGGGTCAATTCCATGAGCTGACATAGTATAATAGGAGGACTTTGGTCAAGCTTCAAAAATAAACACAGTGAAAATCAGATTCATACTTTGTTGTAAGCACTACAAAAATTGTTTAAGCAGAGAATTTTTTGTGTAGTAAATAAAGTATCATTTCTCCCCCAAAATGGTTAATTCTTTATTGTAATATTTATAAATTTAATAAGAAAAAATTAAAAAAAGAAAAAAGGACATTAATGAAACTTTTTTTTTAAGTACACAAAAGAGAGAAAGAAGTTTAGGAGATAGAGCAGCAAGGTGGTTTTGTTACTACCTTGTTAAATTTAACATATACTTTAAAAAACTACATATAAGTTCACAGTTTCATATGCAACTTTATTTTCTAAATTATCTGTAAATTGAAATAACATACATTTATGAGTTAAAAAAGGAAAGTAATGCTTTTAAAATCATGTTATTTATAACATGTATATGAATTCTGTATTTACTTGGTCTTGTCCAACTACTGTTCCCAAATTCATCTTCTTGAGTGACATTTCCAAATCCACACAGGCTAATGAAGTATTAGAGTCCAAATGTGGTGGTTTCAAGATCCTCAATTATAAAATAGATTACTATAGACATACTATAAGATCTGTTTCATTTTTATTTCATTTGTTATCTTTCCCATCTCCCCATAAATCCCTATAAATTCCCTGTAAATGCACTTGGGATGATATGGTTTACTTGAGTGGCCTATCAGTCTTTCTTCAGACATGTTTTTCTCTCCAATATTCTTCTCTGTTTTGTGAAGTGATGCTGCTTATAATTTTCCACCATCCTCCTCCAAAATATTTTGCAGGCTAATTTTTAAAATAGTGTCATGCTATGCTGCCGTATCTCTTAATTTGGATAGGAGAACAAGTGTTTGTTAGATGAAGTGAATTTTCTGATTCTTCAGCCTTTTTGTTATGGTGATTAACTTATATCAGTTAACTTCTGCAGAAAATCAAGATGATTCTTGTCTTTATTTCCCATTTATATCTTATTTAAATTGGCTAGTTTGGAACTATTGTCAGTCAGTCAGTCAGTAAACTAAGTTCCTACTATATGCCAACTACTGTGCAAAGCACTAGGGATACAAAGAAAGTTAAAAGACAGTCCCTGCTCTTTAGGAGCTCACAGTCAAATGAGAAATAACATAGAATAACTATGTACAAATAAGCTATACACAAGATAAATTCTAAATATTAAACAGAGGAAAGGCATCAAAAATTAAGAAGAATTAAGAGGAATTAGGAAAGGCTTACAGTAGAAGGTAGAATTTTAGTTGGGACTTGAAGGAAGCATGAAGCATATTTATTATTTCTTTCAACCTGATGTAAAATGTTAACTAATTACTTGATGGTCAGATAAGAAATGACTCCCAGGTAATGGGCTTTAGTTTTCCTCATTTTTAAAATAAAAGTTTTGAACTAAGTGATCTTTAAGTTCATTTTTAGCACTACCAATCATGTCTATGATTTCTGTACCTTACAAGAAACTGAATGTAATAACTGATATTTCTATAATGCCATAAGACTTATAAAGCACTTCACATATCTTGAATGTCATCCTCAAAATAACTTTAGGTTACAGATGACGTAACTGAGACCCAGAGATATTAGGAGACCTGCTCATGTAGTAAATATCAGAGCAGGTAAATATAAGTCTGCCTTGTTTACAAGTCCAGCAATATTTTCATTACACCACCCTACATCTCCGTAAGAGAAGCATTACTTTAATATAGTAGTCATACTTTATACAAAGACTCTTGGTTATTTTCCATAAGAAAAAATACACTAAATCTCATTCTCTACTAATAAATGGGAGCGCTTAACTTTTTTCTTCTTTTTCCACAAAAATTAGTTTAGAAGGATTAAATGAAGTTAAGAAACTGGGTCTGAGAAGGCAAGAATCTTTCTTGAAACCAGAATGTGGAACAAGTTGCCAGACTGATTAGAAAAATTCATTTGTTTATTTTTTAGTTCATTAATTCAACAAATATATACTGAACGCTTGCTATATAAGAAATAACATACTTGGCACCTGAGGGTTTCAAAAGTGGATAAAGTATATTTCCTGTGTTGATGAGGATTGTGCTCTAGTAGAGGGGAAAGAACATGTAGGTAAATAACTATAATACAGTATGTTTTATAAAAGTACAAAAGGAGATATATAAAGTGATGTGTTAGTCTAAAGGAGGAAGACATTTCTTTGTACTAAGAGGAAAAGGGAAAGATTTTTGGGCCTTGAAGAAGGGTCTGACATGGACAGGTGAACCTGGTAGTAGAATGAAGAACTGACTGTACCCTACTGGGCTCTATGCCCATAGTGAATGCTTGAGTACATACAACTCTGATTGGAACTGTTCATTCTCTGCTATATATTACACATTTCTCTAATGCAATAATGGCATTATGCCTGGACTATGATCATGGCTTTTAAATAATAATAATGATAATGATAACTCATTTATACAGTGGGTTAAGGTTTACAAAGTACTTGTAAAAAACCATGAAGTAGATTCTAGAACTAGATTTGTTTGTTTTTAAAATATAGTGTCTAAGATCTTATGATCTTTTAAAAATTATAAATAGATTGATGCACTACTCTTGATGAATTGAGATATTACTTTTTGGACTTTTTGAAAGCTTATTTTTTATTTTAATCTTAATAGATCTATTATGTTCTTAGGACAAGATTCAGGTTAAGGTATTTGTTCATCTGAGGCAAAGTTTGAAAATTTCAACTCATCCCCTACTTTTGATAATTATATCTGGCATGTGTTATTTACTGTCTTTCAGAGGTTTTTGACCTATTACTGCAACAGATAAAATTTGATATAAGAAATTTAATAAGTCATGGAAGATAGGATTATCTGGAATTAAAAATATGTACAAACTAAAAAGTAATATTAAAATTATCCCTTTTTACACTTCATGTGGCTGCCTATCTTTCCTACTCATTATCTTTATCATTGGGAATCATAGTAGTAACTTCCATTTTCCTTTTTTCCTTTGTAAGCAAGACAATTTGCTTTTTGTTTAAACTATTGAGAAGGATATACAGTTATTGAAAACAGTAACTATTTTTGACTATGTCTAGCTATATAGCACTTGACCTTGGTGTGTTCCATTTTTGTTTTCATTGCATGAATGAAGACATGAAGATCATGTTTTTCAAATGGATAACATAAAACCGTAATGGGTAGTTAAACACTGGATGACCAAATCAGTATCTAAAAAGATCTTGACAGGATTTAACAGGTCAAATCTAAGAAGCAATAGGAGGAACAAGGACTTAATTTACCAGATGGAAATAGGGAGGTGGTTAATAATGAGAAAATATGTGAATGAGAATGGGGAGAATTTTTCTTGTCATCTATTTTATTGTGTTTAAATATGTTTTGATTTGAAATATTTTAAATCTAATCTACCTGATAAAAGAATTACGTCAGTAGGGTCTCATGAGTTATAGTATTAAGTGAATATTGACAATCTAAGTGGATGCTATCACATTCCTCCAGCATACAATAGCTTTAGAATGCCCCTGTATGTGAAGGGGAGCCCCAGTACTATGTAAAGATGAAGAGGCTCAAAAAGATTAATTTTTTTTCTCAAAGGGACAAAGTTAGTAAAGTTACTATGTAACACAGCCAGAATTTTAGGTGTCATATGATAATAAAATGTCACTCCTCCCATCGTAATTGACATTCTGATAAAGCTCAAAGTCCCAAGGTCATCTCTCCCATGCTAATTGACATTCTGATAGAGCTCAAAGTCCCCAGATAAAGGAATGAAATTCCTGGATGAATTTCAGGTATCAGTTAGTGGATAAGGTATTTGTAGGATAGGAAAGGACTTGTCAGTATACCTGAATTACACCTCCACAGAAGGCCAAACCTGTAAGAGGCTTCTATATATCAAGAGGATTCTAGTTGAATGAACTATGAATTCTCTCAGGAAGGAAGGGAGTCTTAATGATGGGGTACAGGCTCTTGGGAACCCACTTGAACTCTTCTTGAATCTCCCCCCCTTAATCTGGCTTTTCATACCAAAATCTGTTACCTTTAAGTTAGCCTGACCCTCCATTGTCTGTTGCCTCTGGATTGTCTCCCACCTGCTTCCCCATAACCCTTCATTGTCTGATACTTCCCCGATTGCCTCCAGGTGTTTCCCACCCTTGATTGGTCACCCCGGTCCCATAAAGACTACTTGGGCACGCCTAGATTTTTCCCATGGTCTTTCTGTATATAAGCTCCCTCTTGCCTCCAAAAAGGTACTCCATTTCTGTCTAGCTTAGATTCAGTCTAGTTCAGATTCTATCTGACCTCAAAGCTCACAAATGGTGAGGCTTTCTAAGAGTCAACCCAATATGGTGAATCTTTAATAAACTTTGTTTTACTTTGACTGAAAGAAGGCTTGAGTCAAATTCATTCGGGCAGGACCTGGGGTGTCAGTATTTTGGGGTACCAAACATCCCAAACTTCAGCTTTATTGTTCCCTGACCTCAACACTAAGATCCTGACATTATTGTCTAGTGCCCAGGGTGGGGAACCCGTGGCCTCGAGGTCATATGTGGCTCTCTAGGTCCCCAAGTTTGGATTTAAAAGACTGCACTTGAGGACCTTGAGGGCCACCTATGGCCTCAAAGCTGCAGGTTCCCCATCCCTGCATGCAAAAGGTAATGGTTCCCTACAAATCATCAGTGCTTTTGAATCAGGGCAACCCGTAGATGTGACATTTTTCCTTTGCAGTACAAAGCTCTAGGGAATTCAGAAATTGACAGAATAAAAGATTGGACATTGGAAAGACAAAGGGAGCTCTTTATCATTTCAGTAGGGACTTCTTATATTTTCTGAAGTAACAGATAGATATCTTCCAACATATATCTTTGGGGAATTGCTAGGCTTTGCATCTATATTCATTTAATGTTATTCAACAAGCATTTCTTAAATACCTACTAAATACAAGATGTTGAAGATAAAAAGATGAAAAATAATCCAGTCCTAGCCTTTGTGGAATTTACAATCTAATAAGATGATTGGACATATGCAAAGTAAACATGATATAAAATAAAATGTAATGAAATGAATGAGCAAATAAGCATATATTGAATTCTTAATATGTGCAAGGCACTAGGAATATAAACACAAGATAGTTTCTATTCTCAATGAACTTATAATAGCATATATTTAGAGTTGGAAAAGTCCTTGGAGGCTATCAAGTCAAATCCCTCATTTTACAGATAAGGAAATAAAGACTGAGAGGGTGAATAACCTGTGTTCAGCCACAGCTAATATGAGGCAGGGTTTAAATTAAGGTCTAAAACTCCAAATCCAGCATGCTACCTACTGTACCACCTAGCTATCTAATAGGAGAAACAACACATGTAGGAAGCCCAATGATTGGAGGGTACAGTGGCAAAGCTAATGATGATAATAGTAACAACTAACATTTATATAGTACTTACTAGGTTCCAAGCACAGTGTTCAATGCTTTATAGGTATTATCTCATTGGATCCTCACAACAAGCCTGGAAGGGTAGTTCTATTATTATTCCCGTTTTACAGATGAAACTGGGACAAACAAGGTTAAATAACTTACCTAGGATCATACAGTTAAGTCTGAGGACAGATTTGAACTTGTCTTCCTGACTCCAATCCTGAACTCTATTCACTGAATTTATAAAATTATACCTGGTTAATTTTAATTTATAAAATTGCAATTTATATAATTGATAAAATACATAATTCATAAAATTATATCTGGTTCTATTTTTGGATCACTTGGCAGTAGCAATGATTTTGGTGTCAAGTGCTTTCTTTTTCAATTTAACTATAGCTGCTGAAGAGGCAAGAGTTACAGCACCTGCAGAGACAGTTGCCAGGCTGCATCTTCACAAGGGTTGCTTCATTGAATGACAGCTGATAGGGTGATCCATGGTTTGAAGGGTTTTCTAAGAATTCTGGGGGCGAAGTGTTTGTATTGGACCCCTACCTCTACTCTAAAGATAAGAGACTATGCCTAGGGGATTTAAGCAACACCCCCCCCCCCCTCCCAGGAACACATCCCCAGGCTCTATATTGCCGTGACTCTCAAACATCTCACAGGGTACCTATAAATTTATGTTATTTAATTATAACTAGACCCTCACAACAGTAAAGCAATCTTTTTCCTCTGAAATAATTCTCTATTCCATTATCCACAATGACTGCTTCTAACCTTTTCTTCTTTCCTCAATTATCCCAAAATATACCCTCTTTTACCCTGAGCTATTCTCATCTCCTTTATTTAAAAAAATCAAGAGTTCCCTCTTGTCTTCTTCTCATATATCAACTCCACATTTCTCATCTTGCAACCTCTTGATTTCATCATTTACATCACTGATATTCTCTTTTACTCCTGTCTGAGATGAAAAGGTAGCCCTTCTCTTTACCGAGACTAACCTCTCTACACATGTCCTCTATCCCCTCCAATCGTCTTGAGTGGATTGTCCTCCAAATCATTATTCCTCTCTCTAATATTGTTTCTCCCTATCTACTGGTTCCTTCTCTGTTGTCTGTAAATAATTCCCCTGTCTTTCCGCATCTCTAAAATACCTTCACTTAGATCCCATCATTCCTGCTAGCTATCATCCTATAACCTTACTTTCTCAACTTCTTGCTTTCTTTTAAATCATTTGCAATCTGTTTTCCAACCTCATCATTAAACTGAAACTTCTTTGTTTTCAAATTTACTAGTGATTGCAATTGTTCATCTTTCTTGACCTTCCTATAGTATTGGATACTATTGGCCACCTTCTCCTTCTGAATACTCTCTCTCCTCTTAGTTTTTACAATACTTTCCTGGTTTCTTCTTTTACTTAACTGCTTCTTCTCAATGTCCTAAACTCATTCATCATGCATGTTATGCCCTCTAACTGTGAGTGTAGCCCAAGGCTCTATCCTATGTCCTCTTTTTTTCTTTACAATGTTTCACTTGTGGACTTCATCAATTCCTGTGGTTTCAACTGCCATTTCTATGCGGATAATTTTCATGTCTATATATTCAGCTTTAGTCTCTCTCCTGAAATCTAATCCCTCATCACTAGCTATTTATTGGACAATTCAGACTGGATATCCGCATGGCATCTAAAGTTATGTGCGAAACATATCGTTATCTTACATTCTCCTCTTCCCACCCCCATCTTTCTGAACTTCCCTATTCCTGTGGACAGCACTACCATTCTTCTAGGCACCCAAGATTTTGCAAATTTGGTATAATCATTCTGGATTCCTCACACTCATTCACTCACTTCTCCAGTAAGTTGCTAAATCTTGTAATTTCTACTTTTAGTACATGTCCTTCTTATTACTCATACAGTCACCACACTTAGTTTAGGTCACCCATCCTCTCGTTTGGTTGAAGCAATAGTCTTCTGTTTGAAGAATCTCCCCTCCTCGATCTATACTCTACACAATCTCCGAAGTGATTTTCCTATAAAGCACAGGTGTGACTATGTCATCATCTTATTCAGTAAATTCCTGTGGCTTCTCACATTTCAAGGATCAGATATAAATTCTTCTTTTTGGCATTTAAATCTTATCACAACTAGGACCAGTCTTCTTATATATTATTCTTTCTTGCCCTACTTCTCTCTTCCATTCTACACTCTGCTTCAGCCACAATAACCTACTTGGTTTCTGCACACACAACAATCTATTTCTCTGCCTTTGCACTGACTGCCACTCCTGTACTTTATCCCCCCTCTTTTCTAGATATGGAACCATTTTCAAAACAGTACTGCCATTACTACTGGAAAGGGTATACCAATTTACTATTCGATGACTCCATTCACCATTCTTGATCCAAATGAAATTATCCCTTCCTGGCCATAATCTTACTTGTGTTTTCTTTCTATATATGGACTGTCAGTTTATTGAGGACTGAAACTATCTTAACTTTTTATCTGTATTATCAGCAGTTAGCCCAGTGTTTAACATGTGACAATTAATAAATACTTTTTCATTCATTCATTAGAAATTGAAGAAAAAGAATCAATAGACTGAAGATTAGAACAGAAGGGGAGGTGATTGTGGAGGCAGTCTGCTACTGGAGATAGGAAATGATAGGAATTATGTAAAGGGAGATGTCCTTGATGAGGAAGTTAACTTCATCAGATCATAGAGAAGAGGAAAAAACACAGCTTCACTGGAAGAATAATGGTGTTTAAAAAAAAACAGGCTTTTTGTGGTAGAAGCAACTTGAGATTGTTTTAAGTAATTCCCAAATGTAACTGAGGCCACTTTTCTCTTTCTATTTAATTTTAGGCTCTCCATGATTGTTTCCTATGATACCTGCCTAAGATGGTAGACTAACTCAATGGGCTGTCTATCCAACTATATGTCACAATCTGGATAATTATCACACTTTACACAATTTTTTTTTCCTGTATGGATTGCTAAATGAATCTTTTTTTAGTGACTATGGATCTTAATGGGGAAGTTCTATACTATTCGGAATTTAAATGAAATCAGCAGAATGTGATCTGCAAACAAGAGCATCTAGAGGGCCTCACTATCAGGGACTTCCTCTTCATTTTGGTTTAGGTGCACACTAGGACATCTTCCGAGAGAGTATTACTTTGGCTATTGTTTGCCTCACAGTTTTATGCCCTGTTTAACACTGATAAGCAGAGGATTATTGAACAAAGCTATCTCTGTGATTGCTTCTAGAAAAGAATCTCAAAGGACCTTGACATATGCATGGGAGACACTTTAGTGGGAGAGAGTTAAAGGCTGCATTCTTCTCTAAGAAACTAAATGCTGTCCTTCAATAAATATTGCAAGATACTGTATTCACTATAACTTTTAATCAGTTGTGTGAAGATGTAGTTTGCTGTGGAAAATTCATTGAAAATTTTCCTATTCTTTCTTATATTTTTATCAAGAAAAAACTCCACAAAAAGATTTTAGAGAGGTAAGAAAGGCCTATAAAGATAGTAGATTTTGGCAGCTAAGTAGTGTAGAGTAGTGATATCAAACTCAAATAGAAAGGACTCATTAAATTGTATATAAGGATCCCTGTGGGCTGCATATTTAGTTTGAAAGTGTAATATTTTATTATACAATAATTATGTATATTTTATTTTATTTTGGCTTATCTTGTTAAATAGTTTTCAATTACATTAAAATTACTATTTATTTTTAACACTCTTTTCTTTTTAAATTTTGAGTTCCAAATTTTCTCCCTCTTCACTACCTTCTGCATGCACTGAAAAGGCAAGCAATATATCAGTTATATATGTGAAATCATGTGAAACATATTGTCATATTAGCCACATTTCAAAAAAAAGAGAAAAAATAAAGAAAGTGAGAAAATTATACTTCAGTTTGCACTCAGAGTTTGTCAGTTCTCTCTCTGGAGGTGGATAGCATTTTTCATCACTATTTCTTTGGAATTGTCTTGGATTATTGTATTGAACAGAGTAAACAAGTATTTTACAGTTGATAATCATTACAATATTGCTATTACTATGCACAATATTCTACTAGTTCTCACTTTACTTTGTATAAGTTCATAAAAGTCTTGCCATGTTTTTCTGAAACTGTCTCCTTTGTCATTTCCCATAGCACAATAATGCTCCATTACAATCATATGCCTGGACTTGTTCAGCCATTCCCCAATTAATGAACATCCCTTTGATTTCCAATTCTTTGCCACCACAAAAAAGAGCGACTAGAAATGTTTTTGTACATATAGGTCCCTTTTCTTTTTCTTTGATCTCTTTGTGATACAGACTTGGTAGTGGTATTGATGAGTCAAAGGACATGCACAGTTTTGTAGTCTTTTTTGTCTCCAGTATAGTTAGAACAGTTTGTTACTCCACTAGCAATTCATTAGTTTACCTATTTTTCCCTCATCCCTTCCAGCATTCATCATTTCTGGTAGTTGTGAGATGGTACCTCACAGTTGTTTTAATTTGCTCTTCTCTAATCAATAGTGATTTGGGAGTTTCGTTTTTTTCATATGACTATAGATTGCTTCAATTTCTTCTTCTGAAAACTGCCTGCTTATATCCTTTGACCATGTGTCAATTGGGGAATGGCTCTTATTTTTATAAATTTGACTCAGTTCTAAATTCAGTATATATTTGAGAAAAAAGACCTTTATCAAAGAAACTTGTGGTAAAAAATTTTCATATTACTTCATTGTCTATGGTACCTTTTAGTAAAATGTAGTTTTTCTGATTATTTCTTTAAATTATGTCTATTTTTGCATTTGCTTTGTCCGAGATCATGATTGCTACCCTAGATTTTTTTTTTTTTATAGCTCAGCTGAAGAATATTAGATTCTGCTCTAGCTCTTTAACTCTCTGTGTCTTTCTAAACAATATATTATTAGATTCTGGTTTCTAATTCATTCTATCTGCTTCTGTTTTATGGATGAGTTCCTCCCATTCATATTCTCAGTTATGATTATGGTGTATTTCCCTCCACCCCATTTTCTTGTTTCTTCTTCTCTCTCTCTTTTTATCCTGTCCTTCCTCAAGTCTCTTTTGCTTCTAAGCACTGATTCCCTTAATCTGAACTCCTTGTTATCATTCCTCAGACCCTTTCTTTTATCTCTTTCCCCTCCTATTACATTTCTATACACACACACACACAACTGTGTGGATATATTCTCCAATCTTTTAACCAATTCCAAAGAAGGTAAGATTCAAGCATTGCTCGTTCTCCCCACCCCGTCCCCCGTTTCTCCAATGTAAAAGCTCTTCCTTGCATGTCTCTTTTATGTGAGAAAAACTTCCCCAATCCACCTCTCCCTTCCCCCTTCTTCCAGTGCCTCCCATCTTTTTTGAAAGATCACTGAAACATAATCAACTCACATCTAGACCTTCTCACATCTAAATGCCTTTTAACTGCCTTAATATTTATAAAGTTCTTAGGAGTTACATATATAATCTTCCCATACAGGGATATAAACAGCTTAATTTTATTAAGGTCCTTATGTATTATGTTTACCTTTTTATGCTTCTTTTAAGTCTTGTCTGAATGTGAAAATTTCCACTCATCTTTGTTTTTTTCATACTTGAAAGTCCTCTATTTCATTAAATATCCATTTTTTACCCTGGCATATTATTCTTAGTTGTAATTCAAGCTCCTTTGCCTTCCAGAATATCACATTCCAAGCCCTATGCTCTTTTAATATGGAAACTGCTATATCTTGTGTGATCCTGATTGTGACTACAATATTTGAATGTTTTTTCCTTCTGGATGCTTGAAGTATTTTCTCATCCTGGGAATTTTCATTTTGTTACTTCTATCAAGAAGTGAATGTTGCATTCTTTCAATTTCCATTTTACGCTCTGGATCTAAGATTTTTGGACAGTTTTCCTGGATAATTTCTTGAAATGTGATGTTTAGGCTTTTTCTTTGATTATAACTTCATCTATTTTCTAAATCAGTTGTTTTTCTGATATTTCACATTTCCTTCTATTTTTTCCATTCTTTTGACTATTATTGTTTCTTGATATCTCATGGAGTCATTAACTTCTTCTACTTGCCCAATTCTAATTTTTAAGGAGTTATTTTCTTCAGTGACATTTTGAACCTCTTTTTCCACTTGACTATGTCTGTTTTCTAAGTACTTCTTTTCTTCAGTGAATTTTTGTGCCTCTTTTGGCAAATAATGATTTTTCAGGTGTTATTTTCTTCAGTACTTTTTGTGTCTCTTTTGCCAAGCTATCAATTTTCTTACTATAATTTTCTTATATCACTCTGATTTCTCTTTCCAATTTTGCCTCTACCCCTCTTGTCTTTCCTGAACTCTTCCAGGAAATCCTGTTGGGCTGGGATCCAATTAGCATTTTTCTTTGAGGCTTTTTTTTGTAGTTGTTTTCACATTGTTATCTCCTTCTGAGTTTATGACTTCAGAAATATGTTGTAAAGTAAGTTCCAAACCTTAAAGTGTTATTATGCAAATGCTGTTATCAATTTTCTTCAATCCTTTGAAATTTGTATCTTTTTATATTACATTTCCTTTATCTTTGCATTTATTCTTTTTCTTGTATTATAATAGAGTGAATAGCTTCCCTTCTTCCTTGCCCAATTCCCTCCCTCTCATTCCAGGAGAACAAGGTCTTTGTTCCTTTATTTTTGTAATCCAAGCACCTTAATTAGTTGATGTCCAATACTTTATATGTTTGCTGAACTGAATGCTCCGTTGTTTCAGTCATATATCCTATGCATTTCATCCTCTTCCAAAGGTGCATTAAGATCAGACGCCCAATACATGTAAAGTACTTTGCAAGCTTTAAAGCTAGGTTAATTATCAGTACTTGTTATTAATAACATTTCCTACTCACTTCAGCAATTTCTATTATAATCACCCTCTCCGTCCCATCCTATAGTTCATCCTTCTAGAAGTATGGAATAGGGTCTGCAAGAAATGGGGAAAAAAAGACTATCAACCTGCTTATCTTTTAAATGGATCCTAACCAAAGAATTACAGAAACAGGTATTGGTTTATAACTAAATTAATCAATGTCATCCTTTAAATGAAAAGTAGTAACTAAGGTATATCTGAAAACACTAAGCAATGCTAAAAGTGACAGTCATCAATCAACCTAGTGACTAAGAGAAACTTGTTTGCTCCAGTGGTGGTGGTACAGTGATATTAATCCTACATAAACTACTTAGTGTGGTTTAAAAATACTGTTGTAAAGGTTTACCCTTTCATAATCTTTATTATGCGTTCATCGTCATCATGACTATGTTCTGTGCTACTGGTTTGTTAAGTAAAGAATAAAGATAAATTAGACATTTTAAAAAATAACCAAACCCAGTATAAAAGCCTCATTTTTTATACAGTCATTAGAATTTTACATAATCTTAACCCATTCAAGAAATATAATGTAAAAATCAGTAATACCCCAAGACAAATTTAAACAATTCATATTTCATTTCTTTAATTAAAACTGCAATATCATCTTATAATTCTTATTGACACTTTGCAAAAGAGCACAAGTACCATTAGGTATTAGGAGCTCACCCCAGAAATACAGATTTAACAGTTAAGAAAAGAAGGGCGAAAGTAGGCAACAAGAACGCTGGGAAGAAAGTCTAACGCTCCCCTTGTTGAGGATCTCGTCCGCTGAATTAATAATATTAAGGGTAAGAGGAACCAAGAGGACAGACGTGGGGGAGGGGAGGTTGCCAGTTTACGATTCACGACCGGGGATGAGTGGCATTACGTCTGTAAAAGTGCACTCATGGTACAACTTCTAAAATAGCAAACAAAGCAGTAATACACGGCAGAAGAAATCAATGAGTTCGCTAACACCAGAGAGTAAGAGGGCTGTGGGGAACCCCGAGCGGGGAGGGCGAGGGGAGCCTCTTTCGGCGGTGGGCGCTTCTGGTCCTCCGCCCAGCTCGTCCTTTTCTCCCCGACCCACGGAGCCCACCGCAGCCCCACAGGCTGGGGCGCCGGGCGCTCTGCCCTGGGCCGGGCACGGGCCGCCGCCGAAGTCTGAGCAAGGTGCGGTGAACTTGGCACCGCTGCGGGGGTGGCTCCCGGCAGCTGGAGGTGAGGGAAAGGGCGAGGCAGGTGGGGCGGACAGGAGTTGGAGCCGGTAGACGGACCGAGGACGTTTTCCTTTGGTGCGGCTGAGGGTAAACCGGAGGGAGGAGAGGAGTCTTGAGGTAAGAAGTAGGAGGACGAGGACGGGACACAAAAGGAGCCGGGGGAAGCGTGCGCCACACGGGACGCTCCTGCCTGAGCTCGAGGAAGGGGCTGGCCCTCCCGCCTGGGCTCCCCCCACCCCCCGCTTCTTTCCCAGCAGCCGGGCGGAGCGGCGGGCGGGCTTCCCCCCCTCGGCCCGGGCGGAGCGGCGGGCGCGCTTCCCCACCTCGGCCCGGGCGGAGCGGCGGGCGCGCTTCCTCCCCTCGGCCCGGGCCGTCCTCCTCCCCGTCCCCGGGCCGCGTGCCCGACGCTGCTCGCGCTCCGCCGTGGGGGCCTCCGCGCCGGGGCTGAGCCGCTGGGAGGCGGCTGCGGGCTGCCTGCCTGCGTGCCCCCCGCGCCCCTCGGGAGCGGAGGACGAGGACGGAGAGGAGGAGGAGGAGGAGTTGAGCAAGAGGAGGAGGGGAGGAGAGGCGCGGCAGCCGGAGCGGGAGGAGGCGGCGGAGGGAGCCGGGCGCCGGAGCCGGGCCCCGCTGCAGGGTAAGTGTCCTCCTCCCTCCTCGAGGAGCCGCGGTGGGAGGGGAGCGGAGGCTCAGCTCCTTCCCGTGCCCGCCGGGACGTTCGCCGCGGGGAAGGATGGAGGGCTGGAAGTCAGGGCGCCTGTCTGCGGGATCCGGGGAGCTCGGGAGCAGCGGGCCCCTCCGTGCCGGGGCTCGGGAGCGTGCCCCGGGCCGCGGCCCTGAGCTTCGGCCCTGTCCCAGGCACCCGGGGCGGCGGCGGCCGGTTGAGTGCGGCCTGGCGCTGACGGCGCTTCCGCTGTTTGTTTGGGTTTCGCCCCCTCCCTGCCGCGCTCCCTCCGAGGCCGCCCGTGAGGCCCGGGCCGCCGCCGCCTTTGTGGCCGGCGCGTGTAGGTCTGCGTGTGGCCCGCAGGCCCCTAAGAGAGGCCGGGGCCTCGGTGCGGCCTCTGGGCCGGAGCGGGCAGGGAGCCCCGGGCTGCGGTGCGGACCGAGCAGGGAGGCTGCGAGGAAGGAGGAGCGGGACGAGGTGGGACAAACTCTGGGGCCGGAGACTCCCTGCGCCCCCCTCCTCTTCTTCATCTTGTTCCTGGGGGTGCAGGAGTGAGCCAGGAGTCCTGGAGAGGACAGCTCAGAAGTGGACTTAGTGCAGTGAGAAACTAGGGAGGCCTCCCGGCACCTCCTCCCCAAATACCCGCACCCCATGTATCTGCACCCATTCCCCACCCCGTGACTGCGCTCCCCGCTCCCCTCCCCCGCCTTCGTGTGGCCAACCAACCTCCACCACCGCACACACTTTGTAGATATTTAAAGCCCCCAGGTAAAACTGGCTGGGGAGACTTCCTGATGAAACGGAGCACTTTCTTTACACTGTAAAACTGCTCCCAGTATGTGACTGGAAGGGACTGGGACTAGGGTGTAGAGGTGGGTTAGGTAACAGGAGCAGTACCATAGTCAGCTGTTCTGGAAGTGAGGCAGGCATTACTCAGCAGGGGGTCTCGTGGATGGTTGTAGGGTTTGTATCATTACCTACCCTATGTGTACCTGAACTCTTGAAATGTTGAAGGACCTGGTACCTGTTGTATGCCAGCTTAACATTTTAAGGCCTTGTATCAAACTGGTGTTCTCTCCCCCTCAGATAGGATCTAAAGAGAAGAGGCATCCCAAGTGGAGCAGAGGGGTAAGAAAAAGTTGTGATATTCCCCCAAAGTACAGTGCCCTCCATACCTGTATCCACCTATGGAGGATTAGGGAGAGACTTTTTTAACTTTAGCAATTCTCACAAAGGAAGAATCTTGAGTTGAGGGAGCTATGCTGTTGTATTTGTCATTTAGGGTGCTTCTCCTCGGTTGTCCTAACTTCTTTTAAAGTCATAAGTGACAACAGAACAATACCAGTTTTTAAAATATTTATAGCTCAGAAAGCAGTCTCCTACTTTCACCTGCAGACTTCAAGTACTGCTATTTGTTAGATTCAGTCACATTGCCAAATCTTGCTCACCCTTTTCTACCAGTACCTGCTTCCTAATCCTTTCTTCACCACTAAAACTAGAACCTCATTCTTGGAGTGGTAATCAGAGTGGTCACGCTGGGTAGTCAAAACATGCTTTGATCATAAGAGGAAAATTGATGGATTGGTATGATTCTTTTCCATATAAGCGTTTCTTTTACTCATGCATAAGCCATAGAACTGGTAAGTTCTGTATTCTTACCTATATCCCAGCATCTGTGAGAAAGGTGCCTGTCAGACAAATAGACTTGAACAGGCTGTTAGAATAGGTGAAGTGATTCCTAACAGATCCTATCTGTCATGATGGGCCTGAGGCAGAGGAGCTAAGGATATTTGGAAATGGCTTTCCACATTATCAGTAGGTATCGAGGCCAGCTTTTTCAGTCACCTGAAACTACCTCTATCCCCAGGAATCAAATACATGGCTAGATTGCTGTTGATTGAAAAGCTAAAAGAAGTACAGGATGCACACTGCAGGAATCCTTAACTTCTCTCAGCTGTATTTTTTACCTGCCATCTTTCAGGAAGGAGTATTGATAACATAGGAGGAAGTGCTGCCTACGTTTCAGTAAGCAAGGAATGAGGAGGGTAGAATAGGTGGAAGCTATTCTCATTCCTCCTGTGAATTGATGACATTTCTGATGGCACGGTGAGCTATTGAGGTCACCCTTTCCACAGCCAGAGCTAGGCAGGGGTGGGAAAGGGAATCCCACAAAAGTTGGAGATAACTTGCTTTATATCTGTATACCAGTTATTCTCTCCTTCACCCTTTTTCTCTGTGCTGTAAAACATTGCTTTAGAATTTGAGGAGATATTTTCATGAGTGGGTCCTTTTTAATATAACAGTGCTAAGGTGCTTGACTTATGTAATGCCAGCCATGCATACATTACCTCATAGGATCCTTTTAACAGCTATGTGAGGTAAGTAGGGAGAATACTATTTCTAAGACAAAGAAACTTGAAGCTGAGAGAGGTTAAGGGGCCTTGTTCAAGTTGATGTGTATAGGCAGCTGGTAGTATAGTGTGTAAGACCTTTGGTCTTGTAATCCGGAAGACCAGATAAGATACTTATTAGCTTCCTGGAAGGTCACTTACCAGGTTCTTCAAAATAGGTATAATAGTACCTACCTCCCCCAGGTCTTATTTTTGTTATATAGTTGGTCTGACTCTTTGTGACCTCATTGGGGGTTTTCTTGGCAAAGATACTGGAGCGGTTTGCCATATTTTTCTCATTTTACAAATAAGGAAACGGAGGCAAACAGTTAAGTGACTTGACAAGGTCACATAACTAATTAAGTTTCTGAGGTTGAATTTGAACTCTGGAAGGTGAGTCTTCCTGATTCCAGACCCAACTCTCTATCTACTTTACCACCTAACAGGATCATATGAGACAGTAGTTGTATAGCTCTGAGCACAATATCTGGCACATTGTAAGCACTATATAAATGTTTGATACTATCAGTAGTAATAGCAGTAGCAGCAGCAGTAGTAGTAGTGGTAGTCTTATGATAACCAGATATAGTGTTTTTTCCATTTTACTGGGCTCCCTGTTTTATGGAAGATTAAATTAGGAGTTCAAGACTCCTCAGTAATTCTTCCTTTTCAAAATCTTTTAGTATTTCCTTGTTCTCAGAAAAGTAAGGCAATGTAATATCTATGTATTACAATGTAATGTAATATTACAGTAATTGTACAGTGTAATACTAGTTTTTCATAAATATTTGTATTCTAGT
Organism: Bettongia penicillata ogilbyi; assembly: GCA_023548195.1. NCBI lineage: Eukaryota > Metazoa > Chordata > Mammalia > Diprotodontia > Potoroidae > Bettongia > Bettongia penicillata. The sequence continues at coordinate 1,294,686 of JAJHZJ010000183.1, forward strand.
TGGCATGTTTATTTTGCTCAGCTCAGTAGCTTTAAGGCATCAAAGAAATGGCATAGTAAATAATAATAATATATATATGTATAAATTCTTTGGTAAAAACTAAAATGTTTGGTTTGGAATTTGGGAAAATTTTTCTTGTGTTAATTTAGAAGTAATTTTTAAAATGAGATAATATTTGTAAAGTGAATAAAGTGCCAGGCACATAATATGTGCTGAATAAATGCTTGTTCCCTTTCCCTTCCTCCTTCCCCTTTAAGAATTGGTAATATTCTTGCTTTATTAATCCAGTTTGTAACAAGTACCTTATCAGTAAGAATAATAATAAGATACGTGAGTTGACTGAATAGCCAAAGAAAGAAACATAAGCTTCACTATCCTATAACAATGAACGTTTATATGGTTTTTTTTACAGATTATAGAATGCTTTCCTACAGTTTATAGAGTGATTTCCTCACTACCTAATACAAATCAAGGTAGCCAATTGACCTGCAGCTAATACTTTACCCTCCATTTTGCTGCCTCTGACTGGGGAGGAGAGGTATGTGGGACAGTATATCTATTTCAGATTGCCCATCTCTCCTCTGTTCTCCTAACCCCTCCCCCATAAATACATGTGTTGTTGTTCATTTGTTTTCAGGTGTGTCCAGCTCTTTGTGACCCCATTTAGGGTTTGCCATTTTCTTCTCCAGCTCATTTTGTGGATGCCTAAGCCATGACAAGCAGGATTAAGTGATATACCCAGGGTTACACAGCTAGTAAGTGTCTGAGACCTGATTTGAACTCAGATTTTACTTACTTCAGGCCCAGTGCTCTATCTACTGTACCATCTGGCTATCCCACATACATATATACCCCTCCCCACATTTTGTCTTGGTCTTAGTAAGAGCCATTAGTACCTCAGTGTTTCTGATGTCTGTGAACGTTTTTGGAAAAGTGTATGTCTGTGTGTGTGTGTTTTTCAAAGGGGACTTAGGTTGGACTTACTTTTTGCGATTAACATAAGAGAGAAGCTTTCTTTTGTTAACAGCTTATTATATAGTTTGTCAACAGCTTATTATTATAGTTATTCCCTTGGAAATATAAGAACTTAGAGAATGTTTTGGGTTGTGGTCAGAAGTGGAATTGTTATGAATATTTTGAAGAAAGTTTATTATGGCTATTTAGCACTTTGGATTCTTTCAGAGGTAGTAAAGGTCTAAAAAGACATTTTACTTTGAACTGATTTCATAAGTAGCTTTTATAATGAGAGTATTTGTATTCTACAGAATCTAGCTCTAATAGCTATTCTAATAGCTAGATTCTAATAGGTCTTTCATAAAAATTTTTATTGTGTTGAGTAGACATTCTTATCTATGCTTTTAAGATTTCACTTTCCATGTAATATATATTATAGATGTAATGTATTCCATGTAATAAATATTATTATATAATATACATATACATATAATTATATATGTGTTTTATATATATAATATGTAATAGATTTTTCATATAGAGTTGACCTGAGCAGTTTGGATAGTTTTGAGTTTTGTTTGTTTATGTGAATCTGAATTTAGCAGACTTGCTAAAGGGGTCTTGGTGATAACTAGTGAAGCCAGAGTTTTCTTCATAAGCATAGTATATCCTCAGTTACCTAGAACTCACCCATCCTGTAGCCTGTGATATCTAGGGCAGCTATGAACCCGTTTCTAACAAACAAACAGACTCCCCCAAATCCTTTGTAATTAAGGAAAAACAATGGAGCACAGAACTTCAAGAAGGTAGCCAAGAGAAGCATGGAGACTGTAAATGAACACTTCGGCTGATGGTACCAGCAACAGTCTATCCTTTCTGTGTGAAAACTGAGATGCCAAGTATAAGCTACAGAAAGCAGAGGATAAGCGATAAGGAAACCAGCAGAGGCAGGATACAGCTACAGACAGCAAGAAGGCAGTGGTGAAAGCTCATGGTGACTTTTGGGCCCATCTCCAGTAGCAAAGAAGACAACAAGTGACAAAAGAAGATCGAATTCTGAGGTTTGTGGATGGACGTTGGAGTTAGCCAGTGGTCTCCTGTACTTTGTAGTTCTGAGGTCATGCCTGTCAGGCTGAAGGCAGACTAGCTTATCCAGTCAATCCATCTGTGTGGAGAGGTGTTCATTGTACACTGTACTTTAGTGTATATCATTTATGTTCAGTGTACTGTAGGAAGATGAAAATGTGTTATGTATTTGAAAGGTTTACATTAAAACAATTAAGAATGAATTGATTTAGACTCTAAAAGGTAATATCCTAAGCGGCAAAACTGCATATTCCTTGATGGCTTTCTAATAGGAGTCTTACTAGTAACATTTTTATATGAAGATAGACAGTTCATTTAATTATTTTAGTTTTGTCTTGATATTATTTGGGCTTCTCCTCAAAACTCATGATTTAGAGCATGATTTATTAGTTGTTGAACTAAAAATGAATTTTTACAACTCCATACTTTTTTGTTGTTTTTGTTTTTTTTGCCATCAGGGGTACTGCTTGAAATTGTGTATTACTTTTCTCTACCCCTCCTCCCCTCAGGGTTTCTTTCTTCATCATGGTTCTCAGTACTCTCCCTTGGCTCCCATCAGTACTCTCTGGACGGCTGGAGGATAAACAAAAACTCCTTCTATATCCTCTCTTTATAGAGGGCTTGAAGTACCAGTTATGTCTTCATTGGTCACCAGTTACTCTGCTTGGTTTTGACTTCACTATCATCTTCATCATGTACTTGAGACTGGCATTCCTCCTCACCCCCTTCAGCTTCCTTTTATGTATTGTAAGCTTCTTAGTCAGAGACTAAGGGTCAGGGACTATCTTTCTTATTTGTATCCCCAGTGCTTAACACAGTGCCTGGCACATAAGAGTTGCTTAATAAATATCATTGTAGCCCAGGATCAAGACCCTTGAAACTTAAGTAAGAGAGGAGACCTGGAATAGATAATTTTGATATTTTACTGTTCTGTACTGGGTCAGGGATGGGAAATGAAATAAAACCTACCCTTGCACATAGTAGACTTTTCAATAAATGTAGAATTGAATTAAAGAGTGTACAGTGGAAAGAATGCTGGCTCTAGCTCATGTATTTAAATCTTGCCTCAGATAACCTATTGCCTTTGTGACCAGGCAAGTCATTAAATCTCACAGGTTCCTCATCTGTAAAATGAGTGGGTTCATTCCAGATCTGTGATCCTATGAACCTGTTTTTGATGCAGTAAATGTCACATTATGAAGCCCTTGGAAGTATAGAATGCCTCGTGTATGGGGGTTAGGGGAAGCAATATATCACTAGTCCTTTACGAGCATATTATAGTGAAATCAGACAAGTGAGTATGGATAGGGGTAGGGGTAAAATTCAGTTCTTTGGCTGCAGCATTTTAATGACAAGCTAAAAGTATATACTGCCTTTTTAAGGAAGACTTCCATCAATAGTTTCAGTCATTCAGCAAGCATTTGTACTAGTACTTGCCCTTTACTAGTATGAAGATACAAAGATGAAAGAGAAACAGGTCTTTTAAGGAGTTTATATTTTATTGGGAAGAAATGTTAAAAGAAAAAAGTTAAGAGTCGTGGTCACAGAGATGAGTTCTCAGAGATCCATTAATCCATGGGATCTTAACCTGGCATTCCATGATTTTTTAATTTTGAGAACTGCAGTTCAGTATAATGTTTCCTTTGTAATTTTATGTATTTTATGCATTTAAAAACATTATCCTGAGAAGGAATCTGTAAGTTTCATCAGACTGCCAAAGGTGTCCATGATACAAAACAGATTAAGAAGTCCTGTTTTAGCCCAACCCCATCATTTTACTGAAGAAAATGAGTCCTAGAGAAGGGAAACAAATCAGCGGTTTAACTATAAATAGTGAATTTATAGTAGAGGCAGACTTAGAACTCATGTGTTAGAACCCAGGCTTAGCATACCTACCTCAGAACACACTGATTCCCAGTTCAGCGTTCTCTCTACTGTACCATAATCCATTTGCACTTATATTCCATTTTCTATTAATAATTGCATTCATTCAGTAAACCTTTAAAGGTCTGCTGTTTGAAGAACACTTTGTCAGCTGCTCTGAGAAATACAAAGTTTAGGTTATTGGATCATAGATTTAGAATTGGAATGGACTATAGATGTCACCTAGTCCAATTCTCTCAGTTTACTTTAGTTCCAGTATTTGAGAGGAAGTGAAATATACTGGACAAATAGTCCACCTTAAAGTGAAGACTTGGTTCTGGTCTTACTTTTAGTATGAGTTATGTGAACCTGAGCAAGTCATTTAATTTCTTAGTGTTGCACATAACTCTCTTAACACCTTAAATTTCAGAACATTTGCAGATCTGCATTAGTAGGAGGAGTTCCCTCAGGAGGAATTACCTAAAAAAAATGGTTTTCAAAGTTTGGTCCTGGAACCCTGAGGGTCCCCAAGATTATTTCGGGGTGATCCATGAAGTTGAACTATATATGCCTAATAAAAAGCTAAGATATTTTAATTTCTAACATGGTAAATATTGATAGACTGAGGAGGGGGTTCCTTAGTAATTTTTAAGAGTGAAAAGAGGTTCTGAGACCAAAAAGTTTGAGAAGATGCCTGAAAGTAAAAATTTTTGCATGATTTCCCTTTTTTAGTTTTATTTTTAGTTGCCTTAAGGGAGTATTCACTCCAGGAATTCTTACACTGTTAAAGTCATAGGCTCACACCATCCTTCCCCCCATTTTTTTTTCTTAAGGCAAATTTAAAGTAAGAAAATTAACATAAAAACTGGTGTCCACAAATATACAGACACCCCCCTCTGTGTGTGTGCACTCATATGCACTATTTCTTAATAATATAAAAGAATTTTTAGACCTGAAAGAACTTCATAAGATTAGCTAGTTGCTTATTTAATAATTTGTCTCTCCCACTATGTTCCTCTCCTTCTCCAACTGAGCAAAAAAAAAAAAAGCTTGAAAATAAAGCCCTTAATACATGACTCTATAGTCTGGAAAAACAAATTCCCGCATTATTCATAGCCAAATATGTATGTCTCTTTTTGCATTTTAAATTCATCACCTGTCTGTCAGGCAGTGACTGGTGTGTGTTTCATTCTCATTCTTTTGGATCTATTTATCATTGTATTGGTCAGAGTTCTGAAGTCTTTGAAAGTTGTTTTTCTCCATGCTGTAATTATTGTATAAAAAGTCTTCCCAATTTTCTCTGAACTGCCTATTTCATTATTTATTATATCATAATAACTATTAAATAAATACACTACAGTTTGTTGAGGCATTCTCAATAGGATACTCCCTTAGTTTCCAGTTTTGGTTACCACAAAAAGAGCTGCTATAAACATTTTTGTACATTTAGATCCTTCCCCCCCCCCCACCCCCCTTTTTTCTTGTTTGCTTTTGGATATAGTTTCAGGTCACTTTCTCAAATGGCTGCACCACTTCATGGTGCTACTATGAGTGCAGTGCTCCGAGTACCTGTTTTCTTACAGCTCTTCCAACATTTGTCACTTAAATCTTTTGTCTTCTTTGGCAGTATGATTTGTGTGAGTTGGAACCTCAGAGTTGTTTTCATTTTCATTTTTCTAGTAACGATTTAGAACTTTTTTTCATATGATTGTTGATAATTTGGATTTCTTTCTTTGAAAATTGTCTTTATCCCTTAACAATTTATATATTGAGGAGTGAGATGAGACTGAGGCACAGAGAGATTAAATAATTTCCTCAAGGTCACACAACTATTTGGGTATTGATCCAGAACTAAATTTGGCTCTCTTGACTTTTAGTTGATTGCTTTTCCTCTGTTTTATTCTTCTGACAATGAATAAATGAGTGAAATTTTTAAAAGCGTTTATACAGCATATTTTTTAAAGATTTGCAAAATGTTTTGCATGTTACCTTTTTTGATCCTGACAAGAACCATGTGAAGTAGGTACCATTCTTCTCCCCATTGTACTTATGAGAGACCTAAGACAGGTTAAGTGATTTTTCAGGAATACACAGCTAACAAGTGGCTGAAGTAGGATTTGAACTCAGGTCTTCCTTATTCCAAATTCAGCATGCTAGCCCACTACACACGCACACCACTTAGCTCTCTCATACTAAGTACTAATTGTGTGCCAAGCACTGTGCGAAGCCCTGAGGATATAAGTAGAAAAAGAAAATAGTCCCTACTCTCAAGGAGCTCACATTCTAATCAGAGATGTTGTGCATGTAAGAGTTCATCATCAGGGCAAATGGAAGACCTCTAGAAGTATTAAGAATAGAAATAAAAGGCAAATGGTAAGGAATTCTTAAGATGCTTTGAGGTATCTGCAGTAAGAAGTAGGCCCAAGTTTTAGCATGGAGGGGGATTCTCTGGTCCATTCATCAGTGTTGTATGGAACTCAGTACTTCAGTGGACCTGTAATCTTACTGGTATGTGTACTCCCTCTAGTAGTGGAGGTCGTATGTAACCCATGAAGCCTTCTTAAGTTGCATGATGCTTGTTTCTGCCTTTTTGTAATTCTCTTGGTTCTTTTAATATTTTGTGGCAGAGTCCAACACTTAGGCTACCCTTGATTCTAACTACATAATCAGAGCACCTTCTTTTATAGGTCTTACATGTCCTTGATGATGTTTCTTAAACTATTTCTTTAGTTTATGAAGAACATAATTTGTGTCAAATATGTATAAAATTATATTGGAAAAATATTGTGGTTATAATAATAACTGGCATTCATATAGTATTTCAAGATTTTCAAATATTAACCTCATTTTTATTCTCACAACAACCCTGGAAGGTAGGTACTATTATTCCTATTGTACAGTTGAAAATCCAAGGTAATTGCATAAAGTGTTTTAAAAGACTCTTCACATATCTAGTAAGTGTCTGAGGCTGGATTTGAACTCAGGATTTTCTGACTCCAATTTCAACAACCCTTTATCCATTCTACCACCAAGCTGCCTACTGATTATTATTGTATGATATAGTAAAAATATCACAGATGTCTTTTTGTTTCTCTAAATGTAGAAAGTAGTCCAACGGTTAAATTATCTGATGATAACTCTAATGGAAATGTCCAGAAGATAAGTAGGACTAATTTATCCCACAGCCCCACTCATAATAAAAGTTGGTTGTATTTATTATTGTTATTTCTATTGTTACTCAGGTTCAGAAGGTTTAACAGTTTTTTGACTAGTACAGATTTACTTTCATTAACCAGTCCCAGAAAATAAGGAACTGATTAATTTGATCTCTTAAATTTGTAGCAATTTATTATTGTAGTATTTATGACTTATTAAATACAATATATTTGGAATATAACATTAGTCATGGACTTTATTTTTTAAAATAAAGGCCCACAATTCATAAATTTCATTTGTATACCCATAATTTACAAAAAGAATTTTAGCGACTTTAACTCTTTCAAATATCACCTTAGAAAACATAATTTTAGACTTAAAGTCTTAGAATTCGTTCAGTTAAGTTTCCCAGCTAGCATAAGAATTGTATTAACAATATTCTTGAGTAGTACTTATAGACTTTCTCATTGGGTACTTTAATTGATAAGACCTCACTGCCTAACAAAGCAGTCAGCCCCTTCCATTTTTTAACAGTATTTTATTTTTTCCCCAGTTACATGTCAAGAAAATTTTTAGCTTTCATTTTTATAAGATTTTGAGTTCCATATTTTTCTTCCTTCATCTGAAAATGGTAGGTAGTTTGATATAGTTTATATATGTGCTATCATGTAAAAATATTTACATATTGGTCACAGTTGTGAAAGAAGAAACAGATCAAAAGGAAAAAAAGACATGAGAAAGAATAAACTGGAAAAAATATGCTTCAATTTACATTCAGAGTCCATTAGTTCTTTATGGTTAGCATTTTCCTTCATGAGTTCTTTATTCTTATATTGGAACATTGTATTACTGAGAAGAGCTGAGCCATTCACAGTTGATCATCTGCTGCACCAGTCTATTCAAGTCTTTCTAGAGTTTTCAGAAATCTACTTGTTCATCTTTTCTTATTGCACAATAGTATTCCATTACATTCATATACCACCACTTGTTCAGCCATTCCCCAATTGATGGGCATCCCCTCAATTTCAAATATTTTATGACTATGAAAAGGGCTACTATAAATGTTTTTGCACATGTGGGTCGTTTCCCCTTTGTTATGATCTTTATGGGATTTGGTTGCTCTTTCAGCATAGTTCCAAATTGCTCTTCAGAATGGTTGCATCATTTCACAACTCCATCAGCAATGCATTAGGGTCCCAATTTTCTCACATTTCTTCCAAAATTACCATATTCCTTTTCTGTCATATTAACCAGTCTGATAGGTGTGAGGTGGTACCTCAGAGTTGTTTATTTTGCATTTCCATAATCATAAGTGATTCTTCATATGCCTATAGATAATTTCGATTTCTTCATCTGAAAACTGCCTCTTCATATCCTTTGACCATTTATCAGTTTAAGTAGCCCCTTCCATTTTTGAGCAGAGTTAACAGAAAGTTTTTCTTGTTTTATCTGTGTTCTTATAAATTCCTTCTGGGCGCCTAAGTGGCACTGTAGATAGAATGTCAGACCTGGAATCAGAAAGACTTATCTTCTGGATTTCAAACCTGGCCTCAGATACTTAAAAGCTCTGTGATCCTGGGCAAGTCACTTAATCTTGCTTGCCTCAGTTTCCTAATCTGTAAAATGAACTGGAGGAAGAAATGGCAAACTACTCCAGCATCTTTGCCAAGAGAACTCCAAATGGAGTCAAAAGAATTGGACGCAATTAAAACCACTGAACAGCAACAAAACCTTTCTTCCATTGCAGCTAGTTCATAGGATCCTAAATGAGAGATTCATAAATTTAGAACTGGAAGGGTCCTTTCAAGTAGGTTCTGAAATTGAGGCAAGTCCATAATTTTAAACATTAGGGAACTGAGACACAGAGAGCTTAAGCGATTTGCCCAAGGTTGCATAGGTAGTAAGCATCTGAGGTAGGATTTAGTACCAAGGTTTGCTGACTGGGCAAGTCCTGTACCCTACCACTTTGTTCTGCATCCTTGAAGGTTGATGAGGGAATCAGCAAATACACCAATCAAAACATTAGCTTCAACAAAATTGTAGGCTACAAAATAAATCTTCAAAAATTAAGTGCATTTCTGTATAATAATAACAAACTATATAAGAGGCAGTGATAGCAAGGAAAATCCCACATTTTGGGATCCATCTACCAAAGCACACACAAAAAATTATAGATTCAAGTACAGTATGTTCCATAAACAAAATCTTAAATAGCTGGAGGAATATTCAGTGCTCATGGCTGGGTCATGCCAGTATAATAAAAATGATGTTACCAAAATTAATTTATATTTTTAATGCTGTCCAGTCAAAGCATCAAAGGAATACTATATAGAATGAAGAAAAATAAAAAAAAATTTTATTTAGGAAAAAAAGATCTAGAATATCAAGAAAAATGGTGAAAAGATGTGGAGAAGAAATGTGATAGCTCTTTCTCACTAGAAAGGCAGCAGTCATCAAAGTCATCTGTTATTAGTTAAAAAATAGAGAGGTAAGAGATAGGTATGGTGAGGAGACAGCATTTCTTGTCTTCAAACTATTTTATAAATTGGTCACCGTAATTTTCTAGTCTAATTATTCTTATGTTTTCTCTTCTTGATCTGATCTCCAGATCCATTGTTTTTCTTATGAGATGTTTTACTCTTCTGTTTTTTCATTGTACTTTATTTTATTATTTCTTGGTCTCTTGTAACTTCACTGCCTTCTCCTTACCCGATTGTAATTTTCAAGGAGTTGTTTTGTTCTTTGAGATTTCTGGATCTCTTTTTCTAGTTGGTTGACTTTCTTTTTATATCTGGTTTTCCTTGGGTTGCTTTTTTTTAAATGTTTTTAATTTTTCCTTAATCTCTTTCATTTGAAATCTTTTTAAAGCTCTTCTATTTTATTTAATTATATTATAAATTTTCATACATTATAGGAATAATTGTAGACTTATATTTACGTAAAGTTCTTTTTGAGCAGGTGGTGACCATTTGATGTTACTCTTTGGGGTAGGTGAGGCTCTTTTTTGGTTCAGTATCCTCTGGAAATGATCCCCTTGTCTTCTCTATATTTCCATAGTAACTTTCTGTAGTTTGATTCTTTCTTCTTTGCCTGCTCTTTTTTTTTAAATTTTAAAATTTGCATTATTGTGTTATTATATTGTTATTTCATTTGTATTATTGTAATTACCACTAGTCCTAGGGTATGGGGGATGGTACCTCTGGCCTCAGATCCTCTTTTTTTAGTTCTCTTCTCTGGTCTGGAACCAAAACCAATTACTCTACTTTCCTGTAAGTGCCTACAACCAGCATCCCTGCTCCACTGCTTCTACACTCATCAGGTATGTGCTGATTCTTTGTCACCTAGGGCAGTCTTGGCAGCATAGCTGGGCTCGGCATCCTTTGTCGGGAGAGGTTCCCTCAGTCTTCCCCTGCTCGGATACTGTACTCCCCACGCTGTCTTAGAGGTCAAAATTCATGTGGCTGGGGCCTAGGCTACCTCCCAGCCAGGTTAGTCCCAGGGCTTGCCACTTGCTGTTTCAGTAGAACTAACCTGGAGGTGTTTACACTTCACTGGGACCAAACCTCAGTCCTGGAATTTTTCTTCCAGCCTTCTCCAGTTATTTCAGGAGGACCACTGTTTCATCCCCCACCCCCAATTCTTGTTTATTTTTTCTGTTTACATTTTCCTTAAGGTACTATTTTGTCTTTTTTTTTTTTTCTGAACTACTCTTCCATCTTTCCAGAATGTGCTCTAAAAACTATTTAAAAAAAAAAGTAGTAGTAGGATTGAACCAAGTGATGGCTTTGGAGTTAGGAGACTTGGATTCAAATTTTAGTTTAACAGCTTTATGGCCATGTGACCTTGAGTAGATGATTTAAACTTCTTGGGAACCTGAGTTTCTTTTTCTTTAAAATAGGTACCTCACAGGGTATGCAGTATGTGAGAGAACTTAACATGAAGAACTACATAAATGTCAGCTTTTATTATTTTGGAGGCAAATTAGTCTAGATTTTTTACTTTAAAGTGTGAACTCTAGATGAAATCAAGAATTGTTTTAATAATTTAACTTGATGCTTAGCTTCCAAGGTATGACCTTTGTAAAAATGGGGGGAAGTCCAACTTTGTTTATGGGAGTGTTTAGTGAATGGTTTGTCTATTATTATAGGACTTAATTTACTTCTTTAAGTTATCTAAAAGTAAATTATCTCTTTATTCTTAATTTTGTCTTGTAGCCATTTCATTAACGTGTTGCTTATTGTAAGTTGTCAAGAACACATTTAGTCATGAGTTTTAATGATATTTCCCCCATGCTAAATAGCAACCTTTTATTGTTTCCTTTTCTATATCCATACCATTCCTTAATACTCCAAAGGATCTCTGATTTCATCAGTTCTTAAATTCATTCCAAGATGCAGATCACAGTTCATCTGTGCTTTTGTCTATGGGGGTTAGTCTTGCTCACTTTTTTTTACACATTGCAAGAGAATCACTGTAGTGCTTTATCTTTTTAATCTATCATTCTTGATTCTTTCCACCTTGTCATGCCTTCTTCTTGACCTTTTTCCTTAAATTGTTTCTCTGTAAACCATGTATAACTAACTCTCTTTAATATACTGGTATATCTTATTTAAGCACATCTGGTATGAAAACTTTGTTTCACAAGACAAATAAATTAGAGGATGATAATTCCATTTGTAAGTGAATTTATCGCCTTGTTTCTTTAACTTTCCAGTCATCTTTACAGGAATATCTATACTGTGAGACTAGGTATAACTCTGCCAGTGTTCCAGTGGATCTGTGATTTATTAGTGTGGGTATCCTCTTTAGTAATTTATATCACACCCATACTCTATCCTGTGGGACTTTCATCTATGTCCTCCCATAAATTTGCTACAAAGTCTCCCCAGTGTCCTGAGGAACTTCTTGCTCTGGTTATATGACCAGCCCATATTTTTTGATGGAATCCTTTCTTACTTCTGGTTACTTCCTTGTTTGTAATGTGTTGTCTGCTCATGCCAAATGTGCAGCTTTCCATTGCTTTCGGTTTTAAGACTTTGAAGGTTATAATTTTGTATGATTCTCAGTCATTTTGTATATGGCATTTCTTCCAAGGTACCAATGAAGAATATTTGTTTCAAGGAGAAGATTGGAGTCACAAAAGAACTTTGCAAATTTCACAAGGTCAGATTTCTTTTCTGGGTTGCTTTTGGGAGAGGTACATAACATTGTGAAACCCTTTGAAAATCTCATGTAAAATTTGACTCCCTTAAGTTTGATTTTCAGGTTTTATATATGTATACTTATATAAAATTTGCCTTCCTTAACTTTGATTTTCAGGTCTTATATATGTATTCTTAATATTCTTTAGTTGCAGAATATTGGACAAGACTTTTTAAATCATCTATCTCATTTTTATGGATGAAGAGACAAATGCTCAAGAAAAATGAGAATTATTTGCCCAAGTTCACACAGCTAATTGTGAAACTAGAACTTGTCCTTCTTCTATAACATTTTCCCATTATCAGCATTTTTACTCCCAGGATGTTTAGAGGGTTTACTACCTTTTTCTTTAGAACATTTTGTACACTGTCTAGCAAAATTTAAAGACCTTTTAACTTCATCACCTTTTATTTACTGAGTTTCATTACCCTTCTATCTCTGCTAACTGTTTACAAGTTTGCAGTTCTTTAGTGTCCCCTCCTGAATGCAGAGGACAGATTCTCCTCCTGTTGGAAGTACCTTAAGAAGAAAAGTACTTAATTATCATCTTAAATCCTAATGAACAGTTTTAACCAGATGGGCTGTGAGATAGACAGAGAAAGGACAGCAGAACTTCTTTGTGAAAAGTGCCATCCTTCTTTAACTTGGATTGAGGATCAAGAAAACATACATGGTGGAGAGATTGTCTTTGTCAGTCACTTACAATATAATATTTTTTTGGGGGGAATGAGGAAGAAGAGAAAAGTGATTTTCTAGGAGGACATCCACGTTGAAATGTAGATACAAAAATGTTTCTAAGTCAAGTACAGATAATTTTTGGATTGTTATTACTGTTGTAGTGGAAAGAGCATTGGACTAATACTTTTTTTTTCAGGATTTTGGTAAGATTGAGTTCATACAGTAGTAATTATGATGATGATAATACTTAGGAATTCCTGCCTATTTCACTAAGGGATTGAAAGCCAGACAACTTTTAGAAACTTGATATTCTTTAATTTCAACGAAGTGATTAAGGTTCAAGGAAACACTTTGCTTCACTTTCTTTCCCTAGGAAAGTGAAATACTAGCAGTAGTAACTTACGGTCATCTTAACCTTTTAAAATTACAAAGCATTTTGCATATATCATTCCCACAGTAACTATCTGAAGTAGGTAATAGTCATCATCATCATCATCATCATTTTACATACGAGAGAAATGAAACACAAAGAAGTTAAGTGATTTGCCATAGTCTTACAGCTAGTAAATCATTAGTTTAGCCAAGTCATTCGACTTCAGATCCAGTTTACTTAATGTTAGAGAGGCATTGTTGTTGAGATTTTGTTTTGTTTCATTTATTTTATTTTTGAGACTGGGTCTTCCTATCTTGCCCAGGCTGGACGTGTACCAGATATTCACCCTCTAATCTCTCTACTTTGACCTGCACTGTTTCCCACCTGGGTTGTTTGACTCCTTCTTAGGCATTCTGGTGACCTCCTAAGAGCTGACCATGTGGGTGCTGGACTTAGAGCAGCCACTGGGCCATCTGTAGTTTTATTGTAGCCAGAATTTCTGAACTCATCAACCTGCCTCAGCCTCCCTGGTAGCAGGGATTTAAAGACCTTTTAACTATGATTCCATAGGCAATTTAGTTTATCTTTAGACAATAATTCCATCAAGACCTTTTACTTTATCACCTTTTATTTACTGAGTTTCATTACCCTTCTTCTATCTCTGCTAACTATGAACCTTGCCAAGCTCTGGGCAAAAGAAAAGCAAAAGATGATCCCTGCTGTCAGGGATTTCAGTCTAAAGGGGAAGATAACATGTAAACAATTAAATAAAAACAAACTACATACAGGACAAATAGGAAGTAATCAACAGAAGGAACGCACTAGAATTAAGAAGGGTTGAAAAAGGCTTCCTGGACAAAGTAGGATCTTGGCTGTGATTTTCCAGGGAATCCAAAGAGTCAAGATAAAGAGGGAGAACATTACAGGTATGGGAGACAGCCAGTGAAAATACCCAGAGTTGGGTGATGAAGTGTCAAAGACAGCAAGGAGGCCAATATCACTGGTTTGCAGAGTATGTTGGGGAGGAGAAGGGAAGAAATGAGAGAGATGTAATAAGTCTAGAAAGTTAGGGAGTTAAGGTTATGAGAGACTTTAAATGCCAGAGGGTTTTATATTTAATTCTGGAGGTGATAAGTATTTGTTTATTGAATTTATTGTCTGGGGAGTGGGGTTGTGATAACATGGTCAGACCTGAGCTTTAGGATCACTTTGGCAACTGAGTGGATCAAACTACACCTGACTAGAGGATGGATTGGAGTTGGGAGAGACTTGTGGCAGTCAAAGTGACCAGCAAAAGTTTTTGGTAGTTGAGATGATGAGGGCCTGCCACCATCGTGGTAGAAGTGTCAAAAGAGAGAAGGGGACATTTAAAAAAAATTTTATGTGTTTTCAATTTTCAACAATCACTTCCATAAGTCTTAAAATTTCTCCCCCTCCCTTCCCTCCTTCTCTCTTCCCTCCCTCCCCAAGATGGCATGAAATCTTACATTGGGTTCTACACATACATTCCTATTAAACATCTTTTTGCATTAGTCATGTTGCATAGAATAATTAAAATGAATGGGAGAAATCATGAGAAATAAAACAAAACATAACGCAAGAGAGAATAGTCTGCTCCATTTTGTTCTGATTCCATAGTTCTTTCTCTTGGATGGCATTTTGCCGTTGAGTCCTTTGGGGATATTTTAGGTCCTTACTGCTGTGAAGGGCTTAGTCTGTCAGAAACAGTCCTCACACACTGTTACTGTATGTTACTGTTACTGTGTATAATGTTCTTCTAGTTCTGCTCATTTCACTCAGCATTAGTTCATATAAGTTTTTCCAGGTTTTTCTGAAGTCTGACTGTCGTTTCTTGTAGCACAATAGTATTTCATGACATTCATATACCACAACTTGTTCAGCATTCCCCAGTGGATGGGCATTCCCTCAATTTCCAATTCTTGGCCACCACAAAAAGAGTTGCTATAAATATTTTTGTTCATGTGAGACCTTTTCCCATTTTTATAATCTCTTTGGAAGGGGACATTTTTTAGGGAGGCAAAATGGATAGACCTTGACAATAGATTAGATATGGGAACGTGAGAGAATGCGAGGAGTCAAGGATCGTATCTAGGTTGTGAAGCTGGTTGACTGGATGGGTGGGGGTACCCTGAACATTGATAGAGAAGTTAGGAAGAGAGCAGAATTTTCAGGGGAAACACTGAATTTAGTTTTGAACATGATGAGTTTAATATGTCTACCAGACATTCAGTTTGAGATGTCCAGAAGGTAGTTGGAGATCTGAGAAAGGAGGTTGTAGAGAGATTAGGGCTGGTAAATAGGTTTGAGAATCATCAGCACAGAGGAAATAGTTGAATCCCTGGGAGCTGATAAGATCACCAAGTGAAATAGAGAAAGAAGGGAAGAATACCCATTTGGTGGGACGTATTTGGTTAATGGCTGATACCTTGATGAAGATTCCACAAAGGAGACAGAGGAGGTGTCAGATAGATAGGAGTCCCTGAAGTTGGAGAGAGTGATGTCATGATAACCAAGGGAGAAGAGACCATCAAGGAAAAGAGTATGTATGTTTGACAATGTCAGAAGCACAGAGAGCTCCAGAAGAAGGAGGTTTGAGAAAAACAAATTAGATTTGGTGATTCAGAAATCATTAAAGACCTTGGCAAGAGCAGTTTCAGTTGAATGAGGTTGATATTAATTTCTCTTCCTATTAGAAATACATAGCATCTTATCATCACCATACTTTATTTTCTTAATGACATTGTCAAAATTGAGATATAAATTAGGTTAAATAGCTTGGCCCAAGGTCCCAAGTTAGTTTGAGTAGAATTCACATATTTTGTCTCTGATAAAAGAAAGATGCCATATTTTCAGAAATGCAGATTATCTTTACTTTTCAAAGAGAAATGGATGTTTGACTTAGTCCTACCTATGTATGAGTGTATTCCATTAAATTTTTTGTACATATATTACCCTTTTAATCTACAACTTCTATTGTACTCTACTTGCCTTCTTTATTTCTCTACATCCACATACTCTCTATAACTTACAGGTTTAAAATATAAAGTGGAGGAAATTAATTCAAATTTTATTTGTTTTAACATCTTTCACATTCTCCCATATTCACACTAACTCTATTCTTAACCTCTGATCCCTTTTGAAGTTATCTATATACAGGTGGTAGCTCTTACAGGGCTATTCTCCTAGTCTTATCTCCCCTCCCTGTATTCAGCCTTGATCCAATGGCCATTCACTTTAACATTTCATTGGCTACCATCTTAGAATCCTTTGACCATCTGACCTGCCATTCTTCAGCTACTAATCCTCATCTATGGTACAACTCCCATCCACTTTCTCTGTTTTTGCTATCTAGGTATGCTGTTCCCTCAATTGAAAAAAAAATAAAAGGTCTTCCTTTGATCACTCTTAACTTCTTTTTAACTACTTCCCACTCTTCTCCCCATCACTGTCCAATGTCTTGAAAAAGTTGTCTGTATCTGATGTCACCATTTCCTCTTTATCATTTTCTTTACAATTTTGCAATTTGTATCCTTTTCTCACATCTAAAAATAAAACTATTCTTTCTGAGGTCACCAATTACTAGTTTCTAATTCACTGGTCTTTTAAAAAAGTCTTCGATATCTTTGTAACATTTGTAATCTCTCATTTCCTCTCCCCCCTTCTCCCATATGCTATTCTCCCTTGGTTTTAGAGACAACACTCTTTTGGTTCTCTTCTGACTCCTTTGATGGCTGGCTTCTTATCTGCTCCTGACATCCTAATGTGGATGTTCTTCAAGAGTCTCTCATAAGATCTTTATTTTTCCCTCTTTTCCTCCCTCTCTCTCTTTCTGTCCCTCCCCTCTTCTTTCTTTTTCTTTTGGTAATTTCTCTCACTCTCATTGATTCACTTACCACCTGTATGTAGATAACTTCAAAATCTCCATCCCTGATAAGCTCTTTGGAACCCGGATTTCTACCTGTATATTTACCTTTTTAGCTTTTTTCCATATTATTCTTACCACACTGCATACTTCACACAAATTGCATTACTTTCTGTTTCCTAAATACTTTTTTCTGCTTCTGTGCCTGTGTTTACGTGTTTTCCTAAGCCTCTTTAATTCCATTAAAGCCCAATTCAGATATTCCCTTTGCAAACCTGATTTCCAGCAACCTCTCTCCTTCCTATTTAAATTTTGTATTTCACATAGTGTAACTTGTGATAACTTTGTATAAATAACACAGAGCTTTGAGCGCAACTGGTGGTTAATACATATTGAGTGAAAGAAGAAGCACTTAGGAAATATTTACTGTTTGCAAAACCTTATGAGGATAAGCAGTAAGGATACAAATAGAAAAAGAGACAGGCCCTGTCTTCAAGAAGTTAACATTCTAATAGGGGGAGAAATACAGTTTTTTGTGGAATAATGAATAGATTTACCACTACTAAAAGTTGTATCTGGGGTACAGAGTATAGAAAAAAAATAATTCTAAATATAGTAAAATAATACAAATATTTGAAAAAATATGGGCATATCTAATAGAGTGAGTATATGAGGTGGTAGAAAAGTTAGAAATCTGTGATTTCATCGGTGTGGGGGACTGTGTGTGAAAATACCTTTCAGGAATATAGATCAATAATTTGTCTCTCATTTACCGTTTTAGAAAGTTGCTTGGGACCTGATCACATAGTTAATGTGTGGCAGAGACAGAATTTGAATTATATTTTCTAGACTCCAAGGCATTCTTCTATCTATTTTTGTTTGTTTCAGGATAAGTTCTAGAGAGTTTCTCACCATTTATCACTCTTTTGTGGTAGAAAATGAGTGTCCCTTTGGAGAAATCATCTTGGACATGTCTGTTTATTAATTCCCTTACCTAATATTATTGGACTGTTTTCTCAGTTCTCCAAACATACGAATAATAGACTGAATAACATTTCTCATCCAGATACTTTCACTTCTTCAGTCATATATGCAGTCAAATAAAATACTCTGTGAAGAAGAAATAAATTAAACCATAGGTATTTCTTTCCTTGGTTTGCTGAACCTAAAGATAATATGAATAATCATTCTTAAGATTTCTTGATATAATCTCTGTACAGCATCTCACTCTATGCTTCATATATACCCTAAAGTCCAACTATAATCT
Source organism: Bettongia penicillata ogilbyi (assembly GCA_023548195.1). Taxonomy (NCBI): domain Eukaryota; kingdom Metazoa; phylum Chordata; class Mammalia; order Diprotodontia; family Potoroidae; genus Bettongia; species Bettongia penicillata. Next base: position 1,313,148 of record JAJHZJ010000183.1, read on the forward strand.
CATAGTCATTACTAATCACTTTTAATTATGTGGTGCTTTTAATGTATGTCCTAGAATGTACGTGGGATTTGCCTTACACCAAAACTCCTTTATCTTGTGACTAACTGGAAAGAACGCACTTTTTAAAAAAAAGAAAACATTGTTTTCAGTATTTGTTCCACACTACAGTAACCAAAGATTATTTTATCATATAAAACATATGACTTTCCCCAAGTTTCAAAGAAAGCCACCCCCAAGTCACAGACTCCTGTTACACTTTACTTGCCACTTTACACAGCTTTTCATATATTCTCCTCCCATTCATATTTGCAACTGCATTCTGATTATGTTAATTATCTGACCCAGGTAACTCTCTTTCTTATGGTGTACAGCTAGTCCCTCAGCCTTCTTTCTGAAGAGCCATGTTTTGTCAGTCTTTACTGCTTCTGCAAGTCATTCATTAAGCTCCTAATTATATGCTAGACACTGTGCTAAATTCTGTGAATACAAAGAAAAGAGAATAATCTCTGCTATTAAGGAGCTCACTATCTCTAAATCCTATCCCTTAAAGATAGCCCTAATTCTGTAGAGAGGGGAATGAAGAAAATTAGGAGTAGATCCTAGACTAGGATTTATGGTATAACTAGGAATATGTATTCCATGGCATGTTTACTTTTCACCTGACTTAGTATTACGTAAACATAGTGAAGTTTGTTGCTATTTTAAATAGGAGCTCTTCACAGTTTTTTTCCTTTTTTAGAAATAGTAGCTATAAATTGTAGACTTATTTTTTTCCTCAGATGTTACGGTTTCAATATTGGAATAAATAAATAAAAATTTCTCTTTTAAAAAAAATAAGATTCCCCAATTGGTAAATGGTCAAAGAATATGAACAGGGAGTTTTCAGAGGAAGAAATTAAAGCTGTCTATAATCATATGAAAAAATGCCCTAAATCACCATTGATTAGAGAGATGCAAATGAAAACAACTCTGAGATACTACATCACACCTATCAGACTGGCTAACATGACAAAACAGGAAAATGATAGGTAAATGCTGGAGAAGAAGTGAGAGAGTTGTAACACTAATTATTGGAGCTGCGAGCTGATCCAACCATTCAGGAGAGCAATTTGGACCTCGGCCCAAAGGGTTACAAAAATGTGCATCCCCTTTGACCAAGCAATATCGCTCCTAGGACTGTATCCCAAAGAGATCATAAAAATGGGGAAGAGTCCCTCATGTGCAAAAATATTTATAGCAGCTCTCTTTATAGTGGCCAGAAACTGGAAATTGAGGGGATGCCCATTAATTGGGGGATGACTGAACAAGTTGTGGCATATGAATGTAGTGGAATACTATTATGCTGTAAGAAATGATGAACAGGTGGACTTCAGAGAAGCCTGGAAGGACTATATGAACTGATGCTGAGTGAAAGGAGCATAACCAGGAGAATTTTATATACAGCAACAACCACAGTGTGCCAGGAATTTCCTGGTAGACTTAACTCTTCACAGCAGTGCAAGGACCTAAAACATTCCCAGTGGACTCAAGGCAAAATGCCTTCCACATCCAGAGAAAGAACTGTGAAATTGGATCACAGAATGAAGCTGAACATTTTCTCTTATGTTTTGTTTTCATGGTTTCTCCCATTCATTTTAATTCTTCTATGCAACATGATTAAGGTGAAAATGTATTTAATAAGAATGAATGTGTAGAATCTATATAAGATTGCATGTCATCTTGGGGAAGAAAGGGGAAAAATCTAAGATATATGAAAGTGATTGTAGAAAACTGAAAACAAATTAAAAAATAAAATTAAAAAATAAAAATAAGAAAATTTGTACTTTGAAAGAAGCATTTCCTGTTGATACTAATTGATAGCCACTTAAATATGCAAATGAAAGTTGTTTTTTCATTTGCCTTTTATACATGTTTTAAATATGTGTAACTTCAGTCTTTTATAGTTAGAAAAACATTAAAAGTCTTGTGATTGCAGTGGCATAAGACAGGTAGTAAAGCCATTAAAAAGACACTATATTTCTAGAAAAGCAGACAAACACCCAATTTAATTCCAAGTAACATTTTGACACTCTGGGAAAGCATCAAAGAATAAAGACCATGATGAAAGTCCTACTAGAACACTTTATCATTTCTAATGTCTAGTGTTCTAGAAATAGCCAATTTTATTATGTCTTGATATTTGCTTATGATGCATATGAATTAAGAATCAGAAAGTGAATGGTTACTCAATAGCTGCTTAATCTATTCTTGAATTGTGAACCTTTATATATTTTTCCCTAGCTTGATACAGAGCGTATCTGCCTATGTGGAGTTAGAATTAGCTGAACCACGAGATTTGATTTATTAATATGATAACATTGTAAGATAGGGGAAATAAATACAGGTCATAATGGTGAATCATTATCAACAGGTTTTATTTTTATTGCACTCATCTTTAATTGTGCATGTAATACCACTGCAAAAGTTTTCACTTACTCCCAGGGCTGTTCTAGCCAAAAGTGTGAAGTTTCAAGTTTTGTATTTGTTTAGGTATGGTTTTATCCCTCTGTCATTCAGTAATGAATACTTGTTTGTACCTTTTCTTCCTTTGGAACTACTTTCTCCCATTTCCTATCTCACAGGGACTCATTGCCCCTCATATGCCATGCCATGGTTGCCTAGGGATTTGCTGTCATGTTGTTGATTTAGGGTTAGACTCTGAAGCTATTGACCTGGAATAGTAGCTGTACAACATTGTAGAAATTTGTGTTTTGAGTTTTGTTTGCTCATCTTTTGAAGAAAGTGTTGGACTTTGACTTTTAGGATTCCTTTTTAGATATTATCTCTCTATGATTCTACCTTATTCAGGCCTGCCTTTCCCACTGTTTCATGCTTCGGATCTTTTCTGTCTCCATGAAAACTTAAATCTGTCTCCTCCCCCTTTTTATTTTTTGCAAAAAAAAAAAAATTGCCATGGGTTCTCACACCTCTCATTTTTTTCTTTTTTATTATGAATTCCTACATGTTTTTCAAGAAACATTCTATCAAAGTAATTCTTAGGTTTTATTTTATTGGAATAAAGTTAACAATTTATTTCTGTCCCCATGAAAACTTAGCTGTATCAGAGAATCTTAGGTTTTAGAGTTGGAAGGGACTCAGAGATCATCTGGTTCAGACTCTATGTAAGATAAGACAGAAAGAGTGAAAGTCATTATTAATAGGAAGAGAAGACAATAATTAATTACTGAAAGTTATTGGAAGCTTCTTAACAGTTACAGCTATCAAAAGTGAAATGAAATTTCCTTTGGAGATAAGGTATCCTCTTCCCTCACATTAGAGATTTTCAAGCACAGACTGGTTGAGCATTCCAAGTGTGTTGTGTTGAGGATTCCTTTTGGTTACTGGCTCATCTAGATGCTGCTGAGGTTCCTTCCAGTTGAGAAATTCTGATTTCTCCGAGTAAACACAGAGGGGACATGGTCTGGTGGATGGAGGGTGGGATTTGTAATCAAGAAGATTCAGGATTGAATCCTATCACTCGTTGTTGAGTGACTGTGGACAAGTCACAACCCTCTCAGGGCCTCAGGTTTCTTCCTCTCCAAAATGAATGAGTTGGACTTGTTCCCTCCATTTCTAAATCTAAGATCCTTACGTACTCAGTGTTCTTTGCAATCAGATTATCCTTACTTTGTCACTGGTCCACTGTTTTAGAGCCAGGTTCTCTGGTAGAGCTAATGTGATTAAAGAATGATTAATGGGTTCGTATATGCTTTTTTCTGTGTAATTTATTTGTATTTAACAGGAGTTTTCAGTATCTTAATAGAAAGGAGAGATTGAAAGTAGGAATATTTGGTACTTTAGTAAGCCAATAGGCATGCATATGAATTAGGAATCAGAAAGTGAATGGTTACTCAATAGCTGCTTAATGTATTCTTGAATTGTGAATCTTATATATTTTGGGGGCATGATGTGCCTGTCTTTTGTGGTTTTTTTTAAACATAATGCACAGGCTGCTTCTTATTGTGTATGTGGACAAAGCCTGGCTTGAATGCATATGTGTGTATGCACATATATCTTCATGCACTAGTTCTTCTCCAGCATTTTGAATATAAGTTGTTTCTTTTTAAAAACTTGTGATGAGTAAATTTTTAACTGCATACTTATCTGCCATTTTCCATGATTGTAATTGTAGTGATTGCCATGCTTAAGGTAGTGATTTATAAATTATATTTACTGTCTCTCCCAAACCCCATTTTTGTTAAAACAAAAAAAATTGTCTCAGGTTCTAGCACCTTTTAAAAACTTTTTCTTTTTCATTATGAATCCCTCGCCCCATTTTTCCAGAAACAAATCTATAAAAATAATTTTTAGCTCCTATTTTATTTTAATAAATTAACAATTTATTTGGACTTTTATAGCAATCGAATTTTAAACAGTGAAAACATGGGAAACACAGATATTTATTGGTAAAATCCTTCACAGTTTTTATATTTATAACTTTGAAAATAACTGCAATTATAACATTAATATGGTAAGGGACTCTTTTTGGGTAGTTTCTTAAGAAATAGTTGCACTGATAGTACTCCTTAGAATTATTTCTCAGTATCTAATTACAGTTGATATTTTTATAATAGCTACAACAGAAAACCCCATTTTACACAAATAATGTTTAAAAAGAAGCACCTTTAGCCAGCACGGAGTAAGAATTATTTAGATTTTAATTCTTGTTTCAACATAGTATTTATCACAAGGCAAGTCTATTCATTATTCTTCTTTGGTTGGGAAAAGAACAAATGTATTTGTCCATGGCAAATGAGTTCCTTATTCATTAATATTAAAAAATAATTAGATCTTAAAAAGAAAATATGAGAATTGCTTTTCTAAGTTGAAGTTATTAATGAATTGGCCTTTGCTATTTTTCTAATATATTTTCAGGCTAAGCACCTTTAAAATTGAGAATTTTTAGTATCTATAGCTCTTATAAATTAAATCACTTCATTTTTCTGGATCAGAGTATGAATTTGAGAATAGGGCATTAATTTATTTAGAAATCTTTTATTCTGAATTTACACACAAAAAATTAGAACACAGAAGGTGAATTTTTAATGAAACTTTGAATCCCCATTTCATACTGCATACTTTTTTTAAAAAAAAGTTCATAAATTCTACATGTTATTTTCAAAACTCTCCGGCTCATCTGTCTTTCCTACTTAACTTACTTATTTTCTTTGTATTTTAAAAAATGTTTCAGTGGTTCTCTTTGGTTGGCATCCCTATTGTAAACCCCTTTCTTCCCCACGCCCGCCCCCCCCCCCCAATTAAAAACAGAAAGAAAGGGGGGAAAACATGACAAGTGTAGGTAGGCAAAATGGATCGATATCCAAATGACTATATCCAAAATGTATGTTCTCTCTGAACTTTATGTTAATCACCTCTCTAAAGGAGGTAAATAACATTATTTATCATTGGTCTTCTGGAGTTGTGGTTCATCATTGTTTTGGTCAGAATTGTTAGAGCTTTCAAAGCTTTCTTTTACTTTATAATGCTGCTGTTGTATAAGTTATTCTCCTGATTCTGTTTACTCCACTTTGCATTATTTCATATTACCCAGGATTTTCTTAAATTGTCTTTTCAATAATTTCTTATAGCACAGTAATATTCCATTACATTCCTGTATCACAGTTTGTTTCAGTCATTCCCCAGTTGTCTAAGAGGCAATGTTAAGACAAATCTTTGAAAGTTTAATATCTTCTCAGGCTCAGGAAGTTGCTTTTGCTTGTGACTATTCCCTCCCTGGTATTATCCTCCCTCATAACTGTCTCCCCCAAACCTCCACGCCCCCGAACCTGTTTGCCTGTTACGTTTATACTTATTTCTACCAAATTCTTGTGTGTTTAAGTTTTGTGTATTCACACCATTTTTGTTCGTTTTAGATGAGTGATGTTCACTTAATGCACACTTTTCCTACGTTTTCTTTCATTTTTGTGTATTCTTTTCATGTGCCCCAGTTTTGTGAAGTAAGTTTCACAACTTTTTTCCTCCTTTCTTTACTAGCACAGTCTTTCTTTTATCTTCCCTTCTCTTTCCCTTTTTATAACCCAAAGAACACAACCAGTTCACCCTCAGGACCTCTGTTTTTCTCATCTGACTCCCTCAGTAACCTTTGGAGATACGAAGTAAGGTTCTGCAAAAATGCTTGTTTCTCCTCCTGTTTAGAATGTTAGCATTGAATCATCACAAAGCCTATTCCAATTGCTCATATAAGTTACCTTTTTGCTTTCTCTGATTCTTTATGTTTGTATTTCAAAATTCTTACTCATCTCTGGTTTTTTCATCAGCAGTGCTCCAAAGTTCTCTATTCCCTTAAAAATTTACATTTCCTTCTATAGGATTATACTCAGCTTTGTAGGTAAGTTGTTCTTGATTATAACCCTATATGTCTCTTGCTTTGGGGAATGTTGATCTCCTTTTGTGATGAGTAGAAGTTGACAGATTTTGTGTAATCTTTATTATATAGTTCCTTGGTACTAGAACTGCTTCTTTCTGGATAAAGTATTAATTTTTCTTTGTGGAAGTTCTAGATCTTGATTTTGGCATTCTTGGGAGTTTCCATTTTATAGCTCTCTTCAGAAAGTAATTGGTAGATTCTTTCTATCTTTACTTTGCCCTCTGGCTTGATCTGGGTACTGAATTTTCACTATGATTTCTTGAAATAAAGTATCCACACTTTTTTTTTCCCTTTTAAGTCATGGTTTTCTAGGAGTCCAATGATTAATTCTTAAATTAAAGCTTCTTGGCCTGTTTTCCAGGTCAGGTTTGTTTGTTTTTTAATCATCTTATACTTCCTACCACCTCCCCCCAAGTCTTGGATTTTGTTCTGTTATTTCTTCCTGTGTAATGGAGGCATTGATTTATCTTTGGTCTATTCTAGTTTTAAGAAAGTCCATTTCTTGGGTAAGATTTGTCACTTTTTACTTCTTTAAAATAATTTTTTTTTTACATCTTTTGTTTGGATTTAGATTTTCCCCCTGTATCTCTCCCAGAGGGAGAATATGGAAGAAGGGGGCAGGGGAGGGGAGACAGCAATTCAGCAAAACCCATTAATCTAGTATCCTAAAGAGATCATAAAAAAAGGAAAAAGACCCACATGTACAAAAATATTTATAGCAGCTCTTTTTGTGGTGGCCAAGAATTGGAAATTGAGGGGGTACCCATCAATTGGGGAATGGTTGAACAAGTTGTATATGAATGTAGTACAGTACTATTGTTCTGTAAGAAATGGGCAAGGGGATTTCGGAAAAACTAGAGAAGTCTTACATGTACTGATGCTGAGTGAAGTGAGCAGAATCAGGAGACATTGTACACGGTAACAGCAACATTATGCAATGATCAACTTTGATAGACTTAATTCTTCTCAGCAATGCAATAATCTAAGATAATTCCAAAAGACTTGTGATGGAAAATGCTATCTACAGTCAGAGAATGCACTGTGGAGTCTGAATGCAGATAGCATACTTTCTCTCTCTCTTTTTTTTTTGCTTTCTCATGATTTTTCTCTTTTGTTGTGATTGTTCTTTTACAACATAACTAATATGGAAATATGTTTGATATGATTGTACATGCATATGAGATACTGCACATGCATATATGAGATTGCATGTTGTCTTGGGGAGGAAAAATTTCAACTAAAAATCTAATAAAAGGGAATGTTGAAAACTAAAAGAAAAAGCAATCTATAAAAAAATTAAAATATATCATGTCTGTTACCTTCCACCTCTGCAAAGGAGTGAGTGAGATGTCTTCTCATGGCTCTTTAGGGCCATGAGTTTTGTAATTTTGCAGCATTGACTTTTTTAAAAAAAATTTTGTTTTATTTTTAATTTATGGAATAAAATAAACAATATTGACTTTTACTTGCTCAGTACCACTTTCTCTTTGGAGCTTCTTATTCTAATTTATTCCTCAAGAGTTTTTATTTCATTTTTCCTCTCAATTTCTTGTAGGTAGACCTTGTGAAAAATCCATTTTTTTCTTTGTGTTTCAACATGTAAATTGCTAAAGAGTTAAATCATTCATTCCTTTGGGATGTTTCTAGATTTGTAATATTCTTTCATATTATTATAGTATTTCATACTATAAAGTATTTTCTTTTACTTATAATACTCATCTCACTAGCTTTATTTCCCGAATAAGCCCAGAATCTTGATATGCTTTGAGTAAGGGGTTGTGGAGGTACTCAGCCTGTGTTCCTGTAATGACCTTACCACATCTTAAAGTTAGCTCTTCCTCTCCTCCCACCTCTTTAAATCTTTGAAATGCATGTGACTGGATTCAATAAACTCTAGTGGCTCCCTGTCACCTTCAGCATCTCCCAGGGTAATAGTGAGAATCAAATCTGATGAGAGTATAAAGATCATCATTATCATTATTATTATTTCGGTGTTCAAAGCCCTTCGTAACTTGGCCCCTCTTACATTTTCCTAAAATTCTCTTCCTCTTCCTTTCTCCCTCCTGGCTTCCCTAACTTCAAGTTCCAGCTAAAATACTATCTTCTACAATAAATCTTCCTGACATCCTTTAATACTAATCTCTTTGTTGATTATTTCCTATTTATCCTATATATAGTTTGTTTATACGTTCATGTTGTCTTACTATCAAATTGTAAGCTTTTTTTTTAAGCAAGGACTGCCTTTAACCTTTCTTCGTATCCTCTGCACAGTGCCTGGCACATGTAGATTCTCTAGTTAGATAGTTTGAAATTTAATAAAATTTGAAAAGACATGCTGAAAATGTACCTATCTATAGGACACACTGGTAGGACAAGATAAGTTGCCAGGAAAATCAAAAGTAATTGCTTTCAGTGAGCAAAACCAAACAAGTTCTTCCAAATCCCAATGATAAATTTGGTAGATTGTATTTTCTGGATTGGAAATTTTGGCTTAAAGACTGCTGTAAAATCCCAGTACTGTGATTTATCATTGTCAGATCTTCATACACATTTCCTTAGATCTGTAACATAACTTGAGAATTTGTTTGATCCTAGTTTAAGGGTTTATAGCAGATCTGCATGACATACTGCTTGCCAAAGCATTTTGTGGGCCCTGCAGAGATGTAGGGTTGCCACTGTTCACTCTCCTGTTTGTCACATGACCTGCAGCAACTAACCATCATGATTCTATCTCCAGTCTAATGTGGTAGTATCCCATTACATTCATGCACCACTACTTGTTCAGCCATTCCCAGCTGATGGACATCCCTCCATTTCCAGTTCTTGGCCACCACCAAAAGAGCTGCTATAAATATTTCTGTAAATGTGAGTCCTTTTCTGATTTTTGTGATCTCTTTGGGATACAACTCTAGAAGGTGGGGTATTGCTGGATCAAAGGATATGCACATTTTTATAGCCCTTTGGGCATAGTTCCAAATTGCCCTCCAGAATGGTTGGATTAGCTCACAACTCCATCAACAATGCATGAGTGTTCCAATTTTCTCCTATCTTCTCCAACATTTATCATATTTTTTGTCATGCCAGCCAGTCTGATAGGTATGATGTGGTACCTCAGAGTTGTTTTGATTTGCATCTCTCTAATCAATAGCGATAGGGCATTTTTTCATATGACTATAGATAGCTTTAATTTCTTCTTCTGATTACTACCTGTTCATATCCTTTGACCATTTATCAATTGGGGAATGACTTGTATTCTTGTTAATTTGACTTGGTTCTCTATATATTTTAGAAGTGAGACCTTTATTAGAGACACTTGTAAAAATTTCTAGTTTTCTATTTACCTCCTAATCTTGGTTGCATTGACTTTGTGCAAAAACTTTTCAATTTAATGCAGTCAGAATTATCCATTTTGCATTTCATAATGTTCTCTATCTCTTGGTCATAAATTACTCCATTCTCCATAAATCTGACAGATAAACTGTTCTTTAATAATGTCAGCCTTTATATCTAAATCACGTACCCATTTGGACTTTATTTTGGTGTGTGGTGTCAGACATTGGTCTATTCCCAGTTTCTGCCATACTATTTTCTAGTTTTCCCAGCATTTTTTGTCAGATAGTGAGTTCTTATCCCAGAAGCTGGGGTCTTTGGGTTTATCAAATAATATATTACTATAGTCATTGACTACTGTGTCTTGTGTACCTAACCTATTCCACTTTTCTACCCCTCCATTTAGCCAATACCAGTTTTGATGATTACTCTTTTATAATACAAGTTAACATCTGATATGGCTGGACCACCTTCCTATTCATTTTCTTGATATTCTGGACCTCTTCTTCCAGACAAATTTTGTTATTTTTTCTAACTCTATAAAATATTTTTTTGGTAGTTTGTGTGGTGTGGCACTGAATAAGTAAATTAATTTAGGTAAAATTATCATTTTTATTATATTAGCTTGGCCTATCCATGAGCAACTGATGTTTTTCCAGTTATTTAGATCTGACTTTATTTATGTGAAGTGTTTTGTAATTGTGTTCATATAGTTCCTGGGTTTGTTTTTGGAAAGTAGACTCCCAGATATTTTATAATGCCTTCAGTAACTTTATTTCTTGCTGTTGGACTTTGTTAGCAATATATAAAAATACCAATGATTTGTGTGAGTCTTGATTTAATTTCAGTCTCAGAGCATCACTCCTGTCTATCCTTCTTCTCAGCTCCCCTCCTTTATGTACTGACTCCCAAAGAAGCATTCATCCTGTAGGCAGGGTGTTGCTGGGTTCTGTCCATAAGGTCACCTTCTGTGTTTCAGGAAAATCACTTTAGTTTCTGAATGGATTTGAATGGTGGAGAGTTGAAGCAGGTAGACCCACCTTTAGACTATTGCAATAATCAAGGTGTGAGGTGATGAGGATTCCCACACACTAGATTGATGAGAGGGTCAGAGGAGAGGTGGTGTGTTTAAAAAGTGTTACAAAGATGAAAATGTCAGCCCTTGGCAATGGCTTGAATGTATGAAAGGTGAGGAATATCTGGTCACTGGACCCAGATGGCTCAGGAGGAGAAAGTGAGGTTGGTGCCTCACAGCCCTCCCTCACTTAAAACAAAGTCAAGTGCAAGTCATATCATCATTTCTCTGATGTCATAGTCTTCCTCGAAAACAAGGGATGAACACAGTTACCTTTAGTTACCTTTACCGTAGTTCCACCTGTTCACCCCTTCTCATGTAAATTTAGAAAGAAGTCTCTTACTAGTAGTCTCTTTGTTGTCACACTTTTGCTATTCTGTTCTTGCCTTGTTTATCTTATTTACTCCTCCTGTTCTTCTATTGTTTGAGATGTTTGAGAGGCACAAAATCTCTTTGGTACTGGTTTTCTTTCTAAAAGATGTTTCAAATTCTTCTGTATGGCATGTTCATCTTTTTTCTTGTAGTTAGGCTAAGATTTGCAGGATAGGTCACCTTAAGCTGTATCTGGAGCTCCAATACTCTTCAGAACACATTTTTCCATTCCCTACTCCCTTTCTTCTAGTGGGTGTGAAATAGTCTTGGATCTCCTTTTCTTTGTATTTGTATTCTTTCTCTTTCTCTTGTTGACCACCAAAACTTGTTTCTGAATTGAATTGTTAAATTTAACCACTTTGTCTCTTGGACTTTGCAGTCTTGGGATTTTTCTTTTGTTTTCTCGAAGCAGTCTGTGAATTCATTCCAGTGGAATTTCATTTCCTAAGTTTAGAAGTTCTGGGTACTTCTGTTTTTTTCTTTTTTATGATGTTAAGGGTATGTGCGCGCACGTGTGTGTGTGTGTGTGTGTGTGTGTGTGTGTGTGTGTGTGTGTGTGTGTGTGTTTGTATTTCTGGGAAACCTAATCCTTAGGTTGTCTTTGTACATCCTGTTTTAGAGTTCAGTACATTTTGTTTGCATAGTGAGACCATGTATTTTTTTAATATTATGGTTTTTTTTTGTCTTGTAGATTGTCCTTCATTTCTTTGTAGTTGCTTTCTCAGTCTTTTGTTTCTCCTTTTCTTTGGTAAGCCTTGACATTGCAGATTCAAGTTTTTCTTTTGTTGGTCATTATTTTTACTGCGAAAGACACTAATTCTGCTCTCAATTCTTTGAACCACTGAGGAATAGTGTGTTATGATTCCATAATTACCTCAAATTTCATAGGGTCCCCTGTGAATTTTTTTCTTTTGCAATACTTATTCATAGATGACTGAGCTCTTTGCTAGATCTGGAGGCCATATTGCCTTCTGTTACTACTTTTTATGCAAGGTCATTGATTTTTCTTCTTTTTGAAATCTTTGGTACTCTTAGTCATTTTGCCCCTTTATTTTTCTTTGTTACTTACTTCCTTACTTCTTCCCCTCTGAAAGTGTTTTCTTTTATTTCAGAGGATCTCAGCCTTCTCTCATACTGAGCATTTCATGGTTCTTCCCCAACTGATTTTGGGATGATCAGAATTGGCCATAGCTGGATACCGTGGTCTTTCGTCAGACTTGATAGAATGCAGTACAACCCCTCACACAAATGGAAAACTGCCCTGGTGACCTGTCCACTCCATGTATTCCTCAATTCTCTGGCCAAACACTAGAAATTCAGAGTTTTGCAATACTTGTTCTTCCACATTGCAGCCCCCAGAAGACTTGTTCCTCCACATTGCAGCCCCCAGAAGACTTGTTCCTCAAAGGCTATGACCAAAATGTCAGTCAAGGCCCAAGCAAACTTCTTTAGCCAAGAGCTGGGGACTCCACAGCACTGGAAAGAGGGAAGGGGAAACAGGTTATAGGGGTAAGTTTTGATCTAAGCTTGTGTCATGTCCATGGGTCTTCTACTAAAGCTTTGTTCCTGGTAGCATGGGAAATGGAACAAGGGTGCTAAATGAGCTCAGGGTCAGTGCCCATTAGTTCCTAGATTGTGTTTTTTTAAACGTTCTTTTGGATTCTGGGTATCTATGGAGACAGATGATGATGTTTTATTTTTGCTGCATAATTTCCGTTTTGGAGAGATTTGAGAGATTATGGGGATCAGAGAAAATGCCTAGGTCACCATCTTGTTACTCATGTGACCTGGAAAGCCTGATAACTAATTTTCAATGTAAAAAATAGACTCATCCCAAGCTATGTGAGACTGTAATTACTGCCAGATTTCCTTTTTCCTTCACATTTTACTTATATGACTAAATGAGACTCATTAAATAAAAACATATCATATCTTTTGGGATAAAAGTAGAATCATGAAAAAACATCTTTATGTAGACAACAATTCTCAGGTTTCTTATATACTTTTATGGCAATAATTGCTATATGATAGTAAATATGATAGGCTTATCATCCTTCATAATGATGTTTTCTGATTAAGAAATATCTCCATAGTTCAACTATTGTGCACATTTTAGGCATCCCATGCCTTATTCAAGTCAATAATTTTTTTTCTGGTACCATTACAATACCAAGGCATAATGTTAAGTGTTATATGTGGTTTTTATTTAAGGAATCTTGGAGGAGAAATAATATGTATACACATAACCACAAGTCAGTATATGCATAATATCATATGTGAAGTTGAGATCAAGTTCTGTAGATGTTCAAAGGAAGAAAAGAGTGTTTCTGACCAAGTTGATCTTTGCATTTACAAAAGTTATATCCATCATTTTTATTTTTCATTCTCACCATATGAGTCTCTCCCCTCCCGCCCCTGCCTGTCTTAACCATACCTTTCTTTAATGGCATTCTTTACACCATTTCTCCTGGTATAATTGTAATAATTTCTTACCTGTAATGTGTCCTGGCTTATTCATAGCCACAATCTGCTGTCCATTATCCTTTGGGTTATCCTCAAACTTCATTTCTTTAGAGAGTATAGTTTTCTGCGACTCAACCATCCAATAGCACCAAAAATGTCGGTGTTAAAAAAAAAAAGGTGGGCTTTTGTTTTAGGGAGAAGTTTTGGATCACTAAAAAAAAAATTGACCAGTTCCCAAATGGCAATCTTGCTTTCTCCTTTCCTCTTCCTATACAGTTCTAAGCCAGCTTCATTGTCCATTTACAGTGCCTGAGAAGCTGTGTTCCAGGATTTACATTTAACCTTATTATCTACGGTAGGAGGATCTGGACGATCTCATCTAGACAGGATCTTTTTGACTTGAATTATATGCTGGATCTATTCCATGACAGTAGTGAACATATTTGGCAAATGTACATCTCTGTTTTATATCTTGTTTGTTATTAATAATCCCTAGTAGGCTGACCACTTGATGGTGAATTTTTTGGGTATGGTAGCCCATGGGAAAAAAAAAAAAACAACCCTAAGTCCTTTGTAGATATTTTTCTGCTATTCCAGTGAGAATGGCAGATGGGTGGGAAGGGGGACCAGAAGGGACAGTTTTTAGATCATCTATAAATATTATAGCTGTTGGTATTGTAAATGTGAGAGAGATCCTTGTTCAAAGAGTAGTAACTGAGCAAGCTATGGGAGGAACTTAATCATAGCATTCTTGACTTAGCTATAAATGAAACCAGAACTCAAAAGGAAGTTGCAGGCAAATCAAAAGAAGGCTTACAGGTTCTCCTGGGACAGAGACAAAAAGAGTTGGTGGATTTAGTTTTATCATTCATCCAAAGACAACAAAAAGCATTATTAGAAGTGGGGAAGGTATTTGAGTATTTCATCTTGGAAGTTTTTATGGAACGTATTTGCATAAAGATCACTATGGAAATACTTGTAGTTCATGCATCTGTTGAAGGTGAAGGGGTAGAAAAACTTTATAAAGAACATGAAATGATCTAAATTAAATCAATATATACTTTGGTACTTGGCAATTTCAGTGCAGAGATTGGCATGGGGAAGACAACAAAGATGTTTGAAAATAATGGTTCAGGAGTAAGAAGTAATAGAGAAAAAACACTATAGACTATACAGATAGATTACATAGATACCTCATGCTCATGTATCTTGAATACTTTGAGAAAAGAATTAGAAGACTCTTGACTTGCAAAGCCTGAATAACACCAACAGAAGTGGAATTGATTATAGTTTATCAAATTGGAAACAACTCTTTACTGATGTGGTAGTTATTCCTGAATGAGTTGTCTCCATATTTAAATCACCAACCTGTTAGAACAAAAATAAAGATTAATACTAAACTTGAATGTAAATTTTAAAAACCATATAGCTTGCAATCAAAACAATTCCTGTCTGACTTACTAAATATGTTATTGAAGGAAACAAAGATAGGAAAAGCAACTGAGTTAGACCAAGTATATACGAAGGAAGTCTGTGCTTGAGACAAAATTTTGAGGGTGTTTAGGGGTTGATTCTCAAGGTATCTCAAATGGGGAGATACCTAAGATTTGGGGTGGGGTGGGCAATCTGACTTTATTGTATTAGAATTAATGACCAGGAGAATATCAATAACTGCCATCCCACATACCCAATTTAACAACCATATAAATCTTTTTATGAGAGTAATGTATATGCAATTAAGGGTATCCCTGATAAAGATATTAGAAGGAAGCAGTATTTTAAAAATAACATTCAATCAGTCACTAACCACTTTTTAAGCCCTTAAAATATGCCACAAACAAAGCTAATGCAACCAAGATCAGAAGGGAAGCAGAAAGCTGGGGAAACTATTTTTATAGCCAATTGTCTTTGATAAAGTCCTCATTTCTAAAAATATATAGATAGCTGAGTCAAATTTATAAGAATGCAGGTTACTTCCCAGTTGATTAATGGTCAAAGGATATGAACAGGCAATTTGCAGATGAAGAAATTAAAATTATCTATAGTCATATGAAAAAATGTTCTAAATCACTTGATTAGAGAAATGCAAATTAAAATAACTCTGAGCTACCATCTCATACCTATCAGATTGGCTATTATGACAGAAAAGGAAAAGGATAAATGTTGAAAGAGATGTGGGAAAATTGGGGTGCTGATGCATTGTTGATGGAGTTGTGAACTGATCCAATCATTTGGGAGAGCAATTTGGAACTAGGCCAAAGGGCTATAAAACTATGCATACCATATGATTCAGCAATACCACAACTAGGTTTGTATCCGAAAGAGATCATAAAAAAGGGAAAAGGAGCCACTCACACAAAAATATTTATAGCAGCACTTTCTGTGGTGGCCGAGAATTGGAAATTGAGGGGGTTTCCATCAGTTAGGGAATGGCCGAACGAGTTGTGGTATGTGAATGTAACGGAATGCCATTGTTCTATTAGAAAGGACGAGCAGGTGGATTTCAGAAAAATTTGGACTTAACATGAACTGATGCTAAGTGAAGTGAACAGAACCTGGAGAACACTGTACACAGTAACAGAAGCATTGTGTGATTATGAACTTTGATAGACTTAGCTCTTCTCAGCAATACAGTGATCTAAGACAGTTCCAAAAGACTTGATGGAAAATGCTCTATCCACATCCAGAGAAAGAACTATGGAGTCTGAATGCAGATTGAAGCACACTATTTTCTCTTTCTTTCTCATGGTTTTTCCCTTTTGTTCTGATTGTTCTTTTACAACATGACGAATGTGAAAATATATTTAATGTAATTGTACATGTATCGCCTATATCAGATTGCATGCTGTCTTGGGTGGGGAGGGAGAAAGAAAATAATTTGGAACTCAAAATCTTATAAAAGTTAATGTTGAAAATTATCTTTACATGTAATTAGAAAAAATAAAATACTATTAAGGGGAAAAAATGTTCCAGATACTGTACGTAGTTAACTGCATCTTTATTGTCATACAGTTGACTGAAAGACACAGAAAATTTGGAAAATCTTACTGTGCTTATTGTAATTGTAGCATATATTTACTCTGGGAACTGTTATTCCAACTCCTACTCAGATTGTTAAGTCGGGTCCCGAAGGCTCTCTCTCATTTGGGCTATGGTGGTTTCTCTGAGTTGAGGGTCTATTTTTAATGCTACATATAGCTCAGGAATCTCCTCAAGTGTGCTTCCCCACATAAGTATTGGTTAATTGCAGTTAAAAGTGGTTATTTTGCTACAGTGAAATAGCCAGAACAGTTTATACAAAACACTCCCCCCAAAGTCTATGTCACATTTTTCCACCACTTCGTACAAAGTCCATGGAAAATTAGGCTCAAGCTTAGTGTTCGTGTGGCACAGGGTTAAATCACAGTCCCTGATTGCTGGGAATTCTTTATAAGTTCCCCTTAGGCATAATATAGTTTTTCTTTGAGACTTCTTATAGAGCCTTCAATCTGTCTTTCCTCATAGCATCTAGATTTTTCAGCCTCCAGATGTACTGCCAACGGTTGCTGTCCTAGGGACACTGCTAGGCGCCAGGGGGAAACCTCAACTCCTTTGTGCTGCTAGTCTTTCAACGTGATTGAGATAATTTTCTATGAAGGTGGAGAAGATAGGAAGGAGAGGAGGTTACAGCCAAAACCCGTCTTCTCTCCTTCTCAGGCATAAGGCCTGGAATATTCTGTCCCAGCTCACTGCTTGTTCAAACTCCTTGTTCCGCTTAGCTCAGTAGTTTTGTAGAAGTCCTAGAGACAATGTGATCAAGCTCCTTAGCCAATCTAAACAGCCTTCTGTCACAGAGATGGAGGTGTTCAGGCCGTGTTCAGTCTAGTGAATAATCAAGATGTGCTTTCATCTGATAAATATATCAGGGCTAAGTGAGGTAGGGTAATTTTGACCTCACCCTTATGCATACTTTTGACCTCAATCATATGCACACTTTTTAAAAAAGCATTTGATTTAATAAAACCAATACAAACTTTAGTCACCTGAAAGTAACCTCTTCATATGGCATCCCTTTATACGTTACAGTGATAGGTAAAATAACAAATAAAACTGTTTGGAGGACTTTTAATACTAAAGAAGTTTGAACTTTATTTAGTAGGAAATAGCCGTTGAAGATTTTTGAGCACTGAAGTAACTTGATCAGCTCTATGAATAGGAAAAATAAATGGCATCAGTATTGAGTACAGTTCAGAGGGCTAGCAAATGGAGGTGGATAGCCCTGGCAGGATTTTGAGCACAGAAAGCTGAGAGAGAGAGAGAGAGAGAGAGTGTGTGTGTGTGTGTGTACTCTAAATACACACAGACACAGATGAATTTACTTGCTAAGTAGATTAGCACCTATTTATGTCTGAAAGGAGTTACACATTTATTTTTTTATTTTTATTTTTTATTTTATTCTTCATTAATAGATTATGCCTAAGGAGTTACTCTTTATTTCACAAAATTTTGGGTTCCAAATTTTCTCCCCTTTTATTGCCTCCCCCCACCCCAATACACCGAGCAATCTAATTTTCCCTATCACCAATCTGCCCTCTCTTCTATCCTCCCTCCCTTCTCTTGTCCCCATCTTCTCTTTTGTCCTGTAGGGCCAGATGACTTTCTATTCCCTATTAATTGTATTTCTTATTTCCTAGTAGCAACAACAATACTCAACAGTTGTTCCTAAAACTTTGAGTTCCAACTTCTCCCCATCCCTCCTTCCCCACCCACTCCCGTTGGGAAGGCAGGCAATTCAATATAGGCCCTATCTGGGTAGTTTTGCAAATGACTTTGATAATAGTCGTGTTGTGTAAGACTAACTGTATTTCCCTCCATCCTATCCTGCCCCACATTGTTTCTATTCTGTCTTTTGATCCTGTCCTTCCCTGAGTGTTGACTTCAGATTGCTCCCTCCTACCATTGCCCTCCTTACCATCATCCCTCCCACCTTGCTTATCTCCTTCTCCCCCACTTTCCTGTACTGTAAGATAGGTTTACATACCAAAATGAGTGTGCATTTTTCTCCTTCCTTTAGTCGAATGTGAAGAGGGTAAACTTCATGGTTTTTTTCTCAGCTCTCCTCTTTTCCCCTCCACTAAAAGGTCTCCTGCTTGCCTCTTGGATGAGATATAATTTACCCCATTCCATTTCACCCTCTCTCCTCCCACTACATTTCTCTCTCACCATTTACCTTAATTTCTTTTTAAGATATGGTCCCATCCTATTCAATTCACTCTGTGCTCTCTGTCTCTGTGTGTGCGTGCATGTGTGTGTGTGTGTGTGTGTGTGTGGTCCCACCAACTACCCAGATACTGAAAAGTTTTAAGAGTTACAAATATTGTCTTTCCATATAGGAATGTAAACAGTTCACCTTTGGTAAGTGCCTTATGACTTCTCTTTGCTGTTTACTTTTTCATGCTTCTTCTCATTCTTGTGTTTGAAAGTCAAATTTTCTTTTCAGCTCTGGTCTTTTCATCAAGAATGCTTGAAAGTCCTCTGTTTCATTGAATGACCGTATTTTCCCCTGAAGTATTATACTCAGTTTTGCTGAGTAGGTGAGTCTTGATTTGTGTCGTAGTTCCTTTGACTTCTGGAATATCCTGTTCCACACCCTTCGATCCCTTAATGTAGAAGCTGCTAGATCTTGATTGTATTTCCACAGTACTGGAATTGTTTCTTCCTAGCTGCTTGCAAGATTTTCTCCTTGACCTGGGAATTCTGGAATTTGGCCACAATGTTCCTAGGAGTTTCTCTTTTTGGATCTCTTTCAGGCGGTGATCGATGGATTCCTTCAATACTTATTTTGCCCTCTGGTTCTAGAATGTCAGGGCAGTTTTCCTCGATAATTTCATTGAAGATGATGTCTAGGCTCTTTTTTTGATCATGACTTTCAGGTAGTCCCATAATTTTTAAATTGTCTCTCCTGGATCTATTCTCCAGGTCAGTTGTTTTTCCCATGAGATATTTCACATTCTCTTCCATTTTGTCATTCTTTTGGTTTTGTTTGGTGATTTCTTGGTTTCTCAGAAAGTCATTAGACTCCATCTGTTCCATTCTAATTTTGAGAGAACTATTTTCTTCAGTGAGCTTTTGAACCTCTTTTTCCATTTGGCTAATTTTGCTTTTGAATGCATTCTTCTCCTCATTGGCTTTTTGAACCTCTTTTGCCTATTGAGTTAGCCTATTTTTCAAGGTGTTATTTTCTTCAGCATTTTTTTGGGTCTCCTTTACCAAGGTATTGACCTGTTTTTCACGCTTTTCTTGCATCTCTCTCATTTCTCTTCCCAGTTTTTCCTCCACCTGTCTAACTTGATTTTCAAAATCCTTTTTGAGCTCTTCCATGGCCTGAGCCCACCAGACATCCACCTTGGATGTCTGGGATAGAGAGGCCCCGACCTCCACGTCTTTCTCCGATGGCAGGCATTGCACTTCGTCATGAGAAATGAACGGGGGAAGGAACATCTCTTCCCCAATAAAGTAGCTCTCTATGATCTTATTCTGCTTCCTTTTTCTGGGCATTTTCCCAGCCAGTCACCTGACTTCTGAGATTCCTCTCCACCCCTGCCTAGATCTGCCCAGCCAGTGCTTGGGGTCTGAGATTCAAATGCTGCTTCCCAGGCTCAGGGCTTTCTATGGCAGGCGGGGCTGCTATTCAATGTGAGCTTAAGTTCTGGTGCTCGGGTCGGGGCAGGGCTGCCTCCCAGGGTCAGTTCCCTCAGGTGCTTTATGCAGAGACCTTCAGTAATGGAGCAGGTGGGGGCAGGGCCGTCTCCCAGGCTCAGCTCCCTCGGGGTTTATGCAGAGACCTGAACTTCTGCCTCTCTGCTCGGGGAGTCCCAGCCGCTGCTACCTCTGCCGCTCCCTCTGCCACTGCCTCCTGAGGGGGCCCGAGTCACGGAGACACCCCGCTCCCCTCTCGGCCAGCCCAGACCTCTCTCGCTGACCTGTAGCATCTGTGGGCAGAGTGACCTTCCCGGCCGCCGGAAGTTCCGTCCCTGAAACCTGCTCGAATCTGCTCCTCTGGGGCTGCCTGGTCAGGGCAGTGCAGGGGTGGGCTCTGCTTTCCAGGGCGCGATGGACCCTGGGGATGGCTTTCCAGGGCTCTCTGGGACGGAAATCTTTTCCCTTGTGTTTCTGCGTGCCTTGCAGTGATCCAGAATTTGTGGGGAGTTCTTCTTGCAGGAAATATATGGGCTGTGGGTTCGGAGCTAGCATACGTGAGTCTTTCTACTCTGCCATCTTGGCTCCACCCCAGGAGTTACACATTTAATCAAAGTTCTTGGTAGCAGAAGCTTTCAGGTTGGGCTTCTTTAAGTATCCAAATGGTTTAATCCTTTCAGATGGATGACATTATAAAAAGTATTATAAGCTTACTTTCCTACTTACTAAAATAGGATAGGGAGCATAATTCAACCATTTCTTGTTAACTTAGGGTAATTATTTTTTATATTAGTTATTATACCTTGGTATAATATGGTGGTACTCTCAAGCAGCTGTAATACACATTGCTACAACAAAACATCTTTGCTGTTAATGCTTTTTGAATGTTGTTGCTGAACAAAGGACCTCCCAATTTCATTTTTTAGCCTGTTCTTGACTGAATACCTAGATAACCAGTGCCTTTTGGATTTTTAATGGGGAAAAAAGCAAATAGGCTTTTGAGGGAGTAAGAGGGTTTTCTGTGAATGACTTACTTGCATATGCATTATTGCAAGGTTTTTGTGATGTCAGTTTTGACTACTGCCTTCTTTGAGTTCTTCATAGTTGAAGTTGCTAGACTAAGTAACCTAAAGATAAGTATTATTGTATCTTGAGATTTTGCTGAGTAACAGAGGTATTGAAATAATTTTATAATTTTCATGGAGAAATTTGCATGAGTCTTTAAAGGACAAGTAGGAGTTTAGAGAATTGAAGGTGTTGCAAGCTTGATGATATAATAGTGTGAGCAGAGGTTGGAAATTGTGGGACTTGGGAGGGAGGGGGTGTGAATAAACTAGTTTGAGTAGATGGATTGAGTACAGGGAAATACAGTGAGAAAGTTGGGTTGATACCAGGTTGTGTAGAGACTTGAATGCCTAGATAAGGAGTTTGGGCTTTATTTGGTAGGTAATGTGAAAGCATTGAAAGTTTAAGCATTTAAGTGGCACAGTAGACCTGGAGTCAGGAAAACCTGGATCGAAATCTAGCCTCAGACACTTAATAGCTGTTTGACCCTGGTCATGTCATATAACATTTGTGTGCCTCAGTTTCCTCATCTGCAAAATGGAGATAACAGTAGCATTCACTTCCTAAAGTGGTTGCAAGATATTTGTAAAGCACTTTTCTTAAAATTAATTTATTTTTAGTTTTAATACTCACTTTCATAAGATTTTGAGTTCTAAATTTTACCTGCCCCCACCCCTCTCCATTCCCCAAGATGGCATGCAGTCTGCTGTTGGCTATACATGTACAGTTATCTTAAACATATTTCCATGTTAGTCATGTTGTGAAAGAAGAGTCAGAATAGAAGGAAAAAACCACAAGAAAGGGAAAAAAAGAGAAAATAGCATATTTTGATCCGCTTTGTGAACTTCGTGGTTCTTTGTCAGGATATGGGTAGCATTTTCCATCATGAGTCTTTGGAATTGTCCTAGATCAGTCTTGAGGCTGCAAGTTCCCTACCCCTGTCTTAGGTCATTGTATTTCTGAGAAGAACTAAGTCTGTTCAAGTCGGTCATTGCCTAGTGTTGCTGTTACACTGTTCTGGAAAGCATTTTTCAAGCCTTAAAGTACAATATAAGTACTAGCAGTTGTTATTGTTAGTATTATCAAGCAAGAGAATTATAAGATAAGAGTTATCTGCATATTGGAGACATTGATCTAACAACATGTACAGGAAGAATTAGGAGCCAGGAAGATGAGTTACTAGCTATGTAGACCAATAGGCATATCAGCAGTGAAGAGAGGTTTAAACTAAGTTAATGTCAGAAGCAGATAGAATGGGGGGAGGATTTCAGACATATACTTAACAGAGTATAATAATAAGTTTTAATGACTAAGCCTTTGATTACTGAGAAAATGGATGCTCTAGAAATAAGGATTCAGAAGAATAAGTTTTAAGAAAAAAGTGATGAGTTTTTGATTTTGCACATAACGAATTTGAGGTACTAGTGGAAATGGTTCATGGGTAAAATAAGCAGTTAGAAATGTGACTCAGAGACAAAGTGAAGTAATCAGATGCAGGAAAACAACGTAAACAATGACTATAACAATGTGAGTGGAAAGAAGCTAGGTAGTGCAGTGAGTGAAGTGCTGGGATTGGAGTCAGAAAGACTCGAGTTCAGATTTGGCCCCAGACACTTTGCTACCTGTGTGATCCTGGCCAAATCATTTAACCTCTTTTTCAGTTTTTTTAGCTGTAAAATGGGGATGATAGTAGCACCTATCTCCTAGAGTGGTTGTGAATATCAAATGAGATCAGTGATTGTAACATGCTTAGCCCAGTGCTTGGCACATAGTAAGTGCTATATAAAATGCTAGCTATTATTATTGTGAGGCAGAACTCATATAAATAATGATCAAACAAAAGAGTTGAGAACATGCTTGTCATCCTCTCCTTTGCAGAATGGGGAATTAGGAGTGTAAAGTATTACTTTATTATCATCAGACATGATGCTTCATTTTGCTAGAAAGCTTTCTTTACTTTTTAATGTTTGTTAGAAGAAATAACTTGTTGAGTGGGAGAGGAGAGAAATTTATATTTGAAAATACATAATGTAACAACATAAAGGATCAATCAAAAAAAGAATTGTGAGACAACTCAGAAGAGACGTTGAAATTGAACATAAACATTTAGGTGTAGAGGATGTCTTTGGAGCATTTGCAATAATGCCTTACACATGCTAAACGTTTAATAAATGCTAATGTAATTGAATTGAAAGTTGATGAACTCACCAATAGAGAAAGTATCTAAAGTGAAGAGAAGGAGAATATAGACAAATATTTGGGTTACAATTAAATTTAAAGAGTAAGAGGAGGAAGAGAAACCAACTGAAGATTCAGAAGAAAGGATTGGAGAAATGAAAAGGAAGTCATGAAAGCATGTTGCTAGTGAAACCAAGAAAGAGTATGAGAGGAATATTAGTAATGTGTTACAATTCAGAGATGTCAGTCAAGAAAAAATAGAATTGATAAAAGACTATTGAATTTAGTAATTAGGAAGTAATTTTTTTTTATTATTTTCAGCTTTCTACAATCGCTTCCATAAATTGTAGATTTTCTTCCCCTCCCTCTCCTTCCCTGAGACAGCATGCAATCTTATATGGGTTCTATTCTTACTAAATACATTTTCACCTTCATCCTGTTGCATGGAAGAATTAAAATGAATGGGAGAAATCATGAGAAAAACCAAACCTAAACAAAATAGTCTGCTTCATTCTGCAATCCAATTCCATAGTTGTTTCTCTGAATGTAGAAGGCTTTTTCCCCCAGAGTCCATTGGGAATTTTTTAGGTGTTTGCATTGCTGTGAAGGGCTAAGTCTACCAGAAAAATTCCTGGCACACTGTGGTTGTTGCTGTGTACAAAGTTCTCTTGCTTCTGCTCCTACCCTCAGCATTAGTTCATTAAGTCCTTCCAGGCCTCTCTGAAGTCTTAGGAAGCAATTTGTGATCTTTGAGAAGGAAAAATAAGGGATTCAGGATCCAAATGGATCCTCTGTAGCCACTGTTTTAAGACTTTAGGTTATGCGAAATTTGCAAATGATACTTTTTAAAAAATGATGTTCTAATATTTTTTAAAAGTCTTTTCTCCCCTCATATATGTATGTGTATGCATGTATCTATATATATATATGTAGACATATATAATCCATTGTCTTTTATGCCATTTTTTTGTACCTTTTACGTAAATAAATGTAGTTTCTGCAGTTTTGAATCCATTACTTCAGAGTTGTATTCATTGGTCTTCCAGGTTTTAGTGTGCTACCATAGTAGATGTTTAATCAGTTCTTGTTCACTTGAGACCATAACTGTATATATAGATCTGGAAATCATCTGTGTACAGGAAATAAATCCATGGTAGCTGCTGATGTCACAAAGAGTGTATATAGAGAGGAGAGTATTTAGGACAGAGCTTTGGCAGGTGGAGTAGAAGGTGAGGGAGAGCCAGCCAGGTATTGTCCTTTTGCCACAGTTCCCAAGATAAGCTGAGTGATTATGATAGCCTGGAATAAGGGAACCCAGGAGTTCTAATTTGAGTGTCTTCTTCTTTGCCTGTAATAATATAAAAAGAATAGAGCTAAAGGATTCTGGCCCAAGTGGTCAATCAGTAATCATTTTATTAAGTACCTACTATGCATTGAGGGGAGTGGGAATAGAAATACGAAGATCATACAGAAATTGCCTCGAAGGAGCTTACATTCTACCAGAGAGGTCACTCTCTGAAAAGGAACTGTACCTAGGCACCTCATAAACAATTATACTATTCAATTACCACATAAATTTATTTAAAATAAGTTTTGTGGGAAATGAAAGTACTTCATCATTTAGCTGTCTCTCATCCCAAATCAATTTAAACTTTTGTCTGCAAACTTCCCAAGTGTTCCTGATACCTGGTTATATGGCACCAACTGAACTGTCATTTTATTAAACAGCATCTGCTCTTAGTCTTTGCCCTTTTTTCTGTTACTGGGATCTTGTATACAGTAATAAAGTATTCCTGTCTACCCTTCTTACCTGAATAAATTGTAAGAGCTCATGTTGTCAGCAGACATTTAAAATTATGTAGAAGCAAGCACCCTGACACATCCAGGATGGGCCTGCTAGCATAGGTTCTTAGATCTGCTTTTCTAAAAGGAAAGCAACTTTTGAGGGATCGATAATCTTTTTTTAATCATGTGCACCAACAGAGAAAATACAATTAAAGACCAACAGACAGGGTTTCTTTCTGACCATAAGCAATACATACATCACAAATCAACAGACTGATCCAACTGTCTAACTGTTACATACATGGATACATAGTTACTAGAGAGAGAAGCACCAACATCTGGGTTTTCAAAGCCAGGGGGCTCCTTAAACAGCTACCCAGTATTTCATCTGGCACACAAACATTCTTCCAAAGAGTAAGCCCCAAAGTAAAACCTCACTGCAGAGTATATATATACTTTTCAGAGCCAGAGGGATACCCTCTGACCCAGTGCCACATTAGAAATTAACAAAAGTTGTGGGCCTACCTACAAAACAAGCCTCCCCTAATCAAGCTTCCCTTAATGGATAGAGAAGATTTTTAACTCTCATTAACATTAAAAGTGTCAAATTTTATTTTAAATGTTTAATATTGTACATATATTAAATAGTTATTGCTTATAATTACACTACCAAAAGGATTTCTTCATTATATAAATTGATAGACTTATGAAAGTATCTGCTATGTAGACTTTTTATTTAAATAGAATCTATTTTATCTGCATCAGTAAACAGTTTATGTGAGCAGTTGTCCAGGACATAAAAAATAATAGCATTGTCATTAGAACTAGGCATCGTAATTGTGCTCATTAAAACAGGATTCTACTGATATAAAAAAAATGACATTAGCATAACTAGTAATTTACTTCTAGATTGAAAATCAAATTTGAAAAAAAAATAACCTTAATATTCACCTAGATACATTACTTAGTGTTTTTTTTTTTTTTTGCATTCTTTTAAGTAGTGGATAAGAGGTTTTATCCATTGCTTTTAATGACATCTGATTTTATCATCTAGATTTACCTGCATTTCATTTAAGTTGCTTAGATTTTTATGCATTTTGTGAGTTAGGGGTAAAGATAGTTCAGGAAGCAAGAAAGCAGGCAAGAAACAGTAGAGCCAAGAGAAGATTGGATAAAAATACTTATTTTGTTCTGTTTACTATGCTACTTATGTTAGGATGTGGGGCAGGGTAGAGCCACTGTGATAATATGAAATTGCAAATATGAGCACAGCTTTCAGGATCCTCTGAGAGATATGAAAAAAAGATACTGGCATAATCAATAGTAACCCATTTTCTCTATATGTTAATTGCCACCAAGGAAGTCTTGATGTCTGATTGGTTGTAAGGCTTCTATTCAGAGAAGCCCCACAAAGTTTAATTCCATTGAAACATACAGTGCACCATAGTATCAAATAAAACTGTTAATTTTGTAAATTATGAATCATTTAAAAAAGTATTAAACTTTGATTTTGTAGGTAAACTGAGAGATGTAGAATTTTGTAAATTATAAATCTACTGCCCAGATATTAGCTGCTGCACATTAGAACTATAGTTTTTAACTATTCATTTCTTTGGAAAGGAATAGACATGAAAATTACATGGTTAAATTTTAATTGAGTAAATTTCAATGAATTGTGCTAGGGGAAAAGTATCTATAGGTATTAAAGTTTAAGTAGATGCAGAACACAACCATTTTCTTACTCTTGCTTTTTCTGTATCTGATAGAAATGGAAAAAAGTCTGCATGAATTTAATCCTCTAGTGTCTTACACTTTTTGTTATTGTTTTGAATCATGTCTCTAGTGAGACCCTGGAGTCTGGAAAACAGGGTTGATAAAACCTTTTTGTTGTATGACCTGGGAGCATTACTGTAGAATAATACTGGTCAAACGCAAATAGAAACAGGTTGCTGTGGGCTCATGTTGACTTAGAAAATCATAGATTAACATTATCAGTGTTTTATTTTGTATTTATTTATTTTGTCAAGTATTTCCCAGTTAAATTATAATGTGGTCTGGGCAGCATTAGAGAGTTTTGGGGGCTTTGAATTTTACATCACTGCCTTAGATCATCTTCTAAGATTAAATTTAGAGCAATCTTCATTGGCAGAGCCACTTTTCTCATGAAGAACTCCTTATATTAGTAAAATTTCAGGTTTATTCCATTACATGTCCACAGTTCTATTTAGTATTTTGTCCTCTGAAAATTGGGTATGTTTCATTTGTAATGGTAATTATGAAAGTGATTAAATACCTCTCAGTGTTTTCTTAAGTACTCTTGAGCATTCAGCATGCATTGAAGTAGGTAAAACTTTGTTTAAAAAATAATAGAAGATAGTAGTCTAACAATATAAAGGAGTATCTTTGCTTTGTGAGTCTTATCTTCTTTTCTTTTAAATTGGGCAAAAAAGAAATCCTCAAGTCTTTCTCTACTCCATTTGTCATCCTCGATTCAAATGTCAAATTGATTTTCCTAGAACATGGATCTGACCATGTCAGCAACACTCCTCATTCAGTAAACTCCAGTGGTTTCCTGTTATTTCCAGGATCAAATGACAAATCGTCCTTTTTTTCTTCTGTTGTAGCCCTTTGTAACCTACCTTTCCAGTCTTCTTATACCTTACTCTCATCCACATACCCTTTTGTCCACTGCAACTGACTCCCTTGCTATTCTTCACACACCATTTTCACCTAGTTTGGCTCATCTCAGAAAGTAATGGTATCTTTAGTCAGCAGAAACACAAAAGTCAAGTTAATTGATGATCACACTCAGTCTTTTCTCATTTTCTTTGACCTCTTACTATTGACAGAGACACCAGATCTATAATATAAAAAAATTATTAAATGCTTTTTCTAGTATTTATATAATGCTTTAAGGTTTTCAGAGTACTTTACCTATATTAAGTCATTTTAATTCATTTGTGTGGATGTTCCTTTTACTGAAGGCAGATCGTAGAGCTCTCCCTTGTATAAAAAATTTAATAAGTTGCTAGCTATCTACCCACCCCTACCCCATCCCTCCTGGCAAAAAAAAAAATTCTTCATTCAATAGCTAACCCTTCCCATACCCAAAGCTTTTTTGTACCTTATATTGGAACTAAAGAATGTGTCTATGATACTTAAAATAGGAACTTCTCTTATTGACAGAATCCTTCCTTTACAGAGAAGATGAAATTTGATCTTATATATGAAATATGTTTGGGATTACATTTTGAGAATTAGGCAAAGATTTGTGCTGATTTATCTCACATGCTATAGCGATGTCTTACATTACATTATTACATTTATGTTTTACAACTTAGCCATTTTTAAATCAATGGGCATCAACTTTGTTCTTTGCTACTACAGAAAGTAATGATATAAATATTTTGATGCATACAAGACCTTTCTTTTTGTCATTGATCTCCTTGGGATATATGCCTAAGTATGGAATCTCTACACCAAAGGATATTGGCATTTTATTTATTTTTTCCACAGAATTCCATCTTGTAGTACATTAGTGTGCCAGTCTTTCCACAGTCCCTCTGACTTTGACTTTGCCAATTCTTCTTTTGAGAACTGTTTGGTGCTATACTTTTATCATTTATCTATTGAGGAATGATTGTTTATGCTTTGTATTTCTCTTAGTTATCTACGTAGCAGACCCTTTCAGATATATCCCTAGTTCAGTTGCTTCCCTTCTCCTAGTTGCATTAATTCTATTCATGTAAAGCTTGCCAATTTTGTGGTCAAATATACTTCTTTTATATCTTGCAGTTCTTTCTATCCTTTATTTAAGAATTCACCCCCTTAGCTCTGTAGCTTAGAAAAGCATAAGATGTGTTTATCTTGTAATTGTTTTATGTTGTGATCTTTAATATTCAAGTCACAGATCCACTTTGAATTTATTTTGGATGTTAATAGTTGTTGGTCCAAACTAGTTTCTGCCACATCACTTTCCATTTTTCCCAATAATTCTTGGCAGTATTTCCCTTGAAATTCTAGATCAGAATCTAGAAATATTTTTGTTTCATTGACTCCTTTGGCATTCTGTTAAAGGCAGTGGATCCCTTCTCAAAATAATGTTTTTAGATGCCTAAAGTAAAATATATAGAATTTTTAAGGAAACCAATTATATTGAAATAAAGTTTTAATTTTTTTCCCACCCAAGGTTACATACTATAGGTTAGGAACCCCTCTTCTGGATCTTTTATTCCTTCAAATAAATCTTAATATTTTGTCTAATAATAGCATTTGTATAGCACTTTGAAGTCTGCGAAATGCTTTATATATTTTATTTCATTTAAACCTTGTAACTACTCAATGAGATAGGTTCTGTTATTATCCTCATTGCATAAGTGAGAAAATTGAGTTTGAGAGCAGTTGAAGTTAACTTGCCCATGGTTACATAGTTTAGTAAGTGTCTGAGACAAGATTTTAATTCAGGTGTCTCTCTACCTGACTCCAAGTTCAGCATCCTATACCTACTTGTCTGTCTTAGCTCTGTAAAGTAATCCCATTGGTAGTTTCATTTACCTGCCCTCTTAAACTCAACCCTTACCGTTATCTCTTCCACATCATGGGGGTTAAGTATGCAGTGGCACTATACAATCTGGAAAATCTGTGTAAAATTTTTTGGCTCTCTGTACCAGAAAAGTCTGAATTTTATTTTGTTTTGTGGGGTGTTTTATAGTAACTAATTTTAAAATTTGGGTTGATAATTATACAGTGCTATACATATTTTATGCATTTCTGAGTTTCTAAATTTTTTCTTTGTCATCTATTGGCCTTTGCTTGTTGCCTTTTCATGGCTTCCACGAAATTCCCATTTAATTTCTTATGCAGACCTCTGCTGTATTGATGTCATGATATGAAAGGTATAGCTGTACTTAAATTTTAAAAACTATAGGATTCAAATCTGAAAAAGGACATTAAAAGTCCTCTTATCTGTCCCTTTTATTTTTACAGATCAGGAAAATGAGAGAGGGGATTTATCCCCAGAACTTAGTAGAAAAGCTGGAATTCAAACTCAGGTTTGCTAATTCCAAAACTAGTGCCTTTTTTTCTTTTTTGTCTCTATATGGCCATCTTAAGTACATTTATTTTTTCTCTAATTTTTTTTCAAAATCTGTCCCTTCCTTTGACTTTCCTATCTCTTTTCACTTCTTGCCTGAACTATTGTAATAATATCTTAACTGATTTGCTTAACTCCAATGTCCTCTTCTCTCCCATCTACTCTCTACACAGCTGCCAAAATTGATACTTCGAAAGCACCATGCTATGTCTCTGTTCCAGTTTCAGTGCTTCCTGTTTGCTTCTTATACACAAAATATAATGGCATTTATAGCCCTTCACAATTTGGCATCAAACTGATATACAGGCTGTTTTCCTTCCTGGTAAATTCTGTCTCTTATCTCTATCAGTCCTTAATTTAGTCAGTAAGAATTTGTTACATCTGTACTCTGTATTAAGCCCTGGGGATGCAAATACAAAAAAGAAAGTCCCTGTACTCAAGGGACTACTGGAAGAAGACTACACACAAAAAGGAAGCTGAAAGGGGATGGTGAGAGAGAAATGATGAAGTCCAAAGGAATGCAGCCAGGGTGAGAAAGGAAGAGATAGCTGTCCTGGACCTCCTACTTAAAGGGAGATTTTGGGAGGTGCTCTTCATTCTACTCTCCATTCAGAAAAATACCAAGGCAGATGCACCCTTGAAGGATGTTGAGGTTCCTGGTCAAACTTTCAACTCCCTTCAAGGCTCAGCTTAGGTGCCAAATTCTACTTCTTACAAGAGATGTTCCATGTTTCCCCCAGTTATTCATGTTCCCCTCTCCTCAAATTACTTTATGTCACACACCAGAACTGTACAATAAATGTTTTTTAACTGAATGATTTTTATCAGTTAACTGAATGAGCTACATTGTGATAGTGTTGCTTGCTGTTTGCTATTTGTAAAGCACAATCACTGAAAAGTAAAGAAGCACAGCAGTGAGCAGTTAAGGAAACTGATAGGAAAAAAATCTCATATATGAGAACGGTTTTCAAAATGTCATTTCAAAATTATTCGTTTTTGGTTAGGACACATATTTTTGTGTTAGAATATACTATGGGAAGAGGCGGAGGAAAAAAAAGCAGAAAGTAAAAATCTTCAAAAGTATGTTAAAGCTAAAATATATTTAATCAAAGGAGGAAAATAGGGAAACACACTATATGTCAGCCATGTTAATCAATATTGTTTTATACCATTTAAAATAACTAGACAGTATAAGGTTGGAATAGTGCTGTGGTGTAGGAAATGATAAGTTTGACTTTGACATGTGAAGGAAGATGTTACCCACCCCCAGAGAAAAAGATGGCAATCAAGTGTAGTTTGGTCTTATATAGAGGCATATGAATGTATATATCTATGTGGCAAGATCATAGATATCTAAGTATATGTATTTGTATGCATGTGTGTGTATGTATACACATACATATATATCAGCATTTAATTGTAGCCTTCTTGGAGGAGGAGGAGGGAAAAAGGGGGAAAAAAGAACAAAGTAAAATGTGCACAGCAGAGAGAACAAAGGAAAACTTAAAAAGAAGCAAAGAAAAGATGGACAACTCCGAATGCAACGTGTAGCATTTATTATATGTAGGTTTCCTTGAAATGGAAATTTATTGTTATATATTTTGAATCCTTTCTTATCTTCTTCTGTGCACATGGCAATTCTTTTTTCCTTTTCTTATTTTGTATTTAAGTTTATAATGTTTCTTTTTCTTTTCCTATTGTGTATTTAAGTTTAAAATAATAAAAAATAATATCCTGATCTGTCTTGTTTCAAATTCTGAGAGTAATCATGTTAATGGCAGCAGTTTGTAACTTGGTAAATCTAGTTTCGGAAGGTTCCTCAAAAGCTGCCTATCTCATCTAATTTGAGGAAACTGAGATCCAGGGAGGTTAAGAAATTGTCAAAAACCACCTAAGTGTAGTGATCATCAGAAGCAGAATTAACCCACATCCTCTTATGAATTCCTTTCTCCATAGTGCCACACTAATTCCTGAAAGAAAGGATGACAAATTTGGCCTGTGCATCTTTAAAAAAAAAATTAGTTATTTTTTTTTTAAAAGAAAGAGAATGAAGATTTTGTAGTTTAAAGAAAAGATTTTCTCTCAACCAATGAGTGAAAGAAGGAAGAGGAAAAAGGTGAGCGGGTAAATTTGGAATGAATTCAGAAAGAGAGAAAGGCAATTCACCTACAAAATAAATTGCATAATAATAGCAACAACGGATAACGCATGTTTGTATAGTGCTTTAAGGTTTGCAAAGCACTTTAAAGATATTATCATTTAATCCTCACAGTGACCCTGACTAGGAGGTAGAATAGAATTTGCTGTGTGAAATACTGTACTGCAAATGCACAAAGCATGTTCATAGACCATTAAAAAATGAGTAATGAGGGTTAGCAAAATTTGGGGTATGGTTAACTTCTGTGAAATTAACTTTCTTTTTCTTTTTTAATTTCTTCATAGGAAATGGCTCTGAAAATTAAATGAAACCAAGAAAACATACTAATAGAGTGTTGCTTCATATTCTGAGAAGAGCATATCAGAAAATAACTGATCAACTGGATTTGGTAATCAGTCATAATGAAGAAAATTAGTCTTAAGACCTTTCGGAAGTCTTTTAACTTGAATAAAAGTAAGGAAGAGAATGATTTTGTGGTAGTACAACAACCATCACTAACCACTGACTTTGGAAAAGATGATTCCTTGTTTAGTAGCTGCTATGGTAGAGATTTGGCCAGCTGTGAAATCAACAGTGAGGATGAGAAAAGTGGGAAAAATCGATCCAAAAGTGAAAGCTTAATGGGCACGTTAAAAAGGCGACTTTCAGCAAAACAAAAGCAGAAAGGCAAGGGCAGCCCCCCATCGGTGAGCTCTGCAGATGAGGACACCTTTTCCTCTTCGTCAGCTCCAATAGTCTTCAAAGATGTAAGAGCTCAAAGACCGTTAAGGTCAACATCCCTTCGTAGTCATCATTATAGTCCTACTCCATGGCCTCTTCGCCCAACAAATTCAGAGGAGACCTGTATTAAAATGGAAGTAAGAGTCAAGGCTTTGGTTCACTCCTCCAATCCAAGCCCAGCACTGAATGGTGTTCGAAAAGATTTTCATGATTTGCAGTCTGACAGTGTGTTCCAAGAACAAAACAGTGCATTAAAAAGTACAGAATCTCAAAATGGAGACCTGCATCTTCACATTGATGATCATGTGCCTGTAGTTATTGGACTTATGCCTCAGGACTACATTCAGTATACTGTGCCTTTAGATGAGGGAATGTATCCTTTGGAAGGATCACGTAGTTATTGCCTGGACAGTTCCTCTCCTATGGAAGTTTCAGCTATTCCTTCTCAAGTGGGAAGGAACTCATTCCATGAGGATGAGAGCCAGGTAGACCAGGACATAGTTGCGCCAGACATCTTTGTGGATCAGGCAGTTAACGGCTTGTTGATTGGTACCACAGGAGTCATGTTGCAAAGCCCAAGAGTTAATCACAGTGATGTCCCTCCACTCTCACCATTGCTACCTCCAATGCAGAATAGTCAAATCCAAAGGAACTTTAGTGGACTGAATGGCACAGATACACATGTGTCTGAAAGTATGCGTTGTCATTTGAATTTTGATCCTAACACTGCTCCTGGAGTTGGAAGAGTTTATGACTCTGTACAAAATAGTGGCCCTATGGTTGTGACAAGTCTCACAGAGGAACTGAAAAAACTTGCAAAACAGGGATGGTACTGGGGACCAATTACACGCTGGGAGGCAGAAGGAAAGCTGGCAAATGTGCCCGATGGTTCTTTTCTTGTTCGTGATAGTTCTGATGACCGTTACCTTTTAAGCTTGAGCTTTCGCTCCCATGGTAAAACACTTCACACTAGAATTGAACATTCAAATGGTAGGTTTAGCTTTTATGAGCAACCAGATGTAGAAGGGCATACTTCTATAGTAGATCTAATTGAACATTCAATCAGGGACTCTGAAAATGGAGCTTTTTGCTATTCACGATCTCGGTTGCCTGGATCTGCAACCTACCCTGTCAGATTGACCAATCCCGTATCACGGTTCATGCAGGTACGTTCATTGCAGTACCTGTGTCGTTTTGTCATACGTCAATACACCAGAATAGACTTGATTCAAAAACTGCCTTTGCCAAACAAAATGAAGGATTATTTACAAGAAAAGCACTACTGAAAGCTTATGGGAATCATGCAACTTGCACTTTGGGAACAAGAACAAGAGATTGAAATACAGTTTACAAACTTTCATTGCTATCAGAATCTTTTGCTGCCATAACTATTTCAGTTTTATGTGTAAACGAGTAATGCATTGTTTTGTTTGGGGATGGGGAGGTGTTGGCAAGGTGTCTTAACTTTATTTTTTGCTTTTTAAAGGAAAAATCTTGAGGTTTTTAGAAGTGTGAAATCTTTCATCAATGTGCAGAATAATCACAATGTGAATTATCAGATTATACTTAATTTTCCCCCCCAAATCCTTTGCTGCTATCCACTGTGATTTTTTTTTGCATTAAAAGCACATTTCATGTGTATTCAACCATATGTAAAATTGAATGAGACTTTTTACTCGTCCTTCAGAATGATCCATTTTCAAAAGATAATCTTCAAGAAACTAGTATAAAAAAATTAAAATTGGTATTAGTATCTTATACTTTAAAAAAGTATTCTTAATTTGGAATATATGAAATTATATAACTTTAGGTGAATGGAACGTAGACAATGCAGCATATCTTTTGAAACAGTCATTTTTTTTTTGTTAATTATCTCTGTTTTTATTGTATTTTTTTTATTCCAAGAAATAAAATACTTCATTGCTTCCATTTTCATCTTATGGTTTGCCTGGCTGCCAAAAAATGGCATTCCTTTTAAAAATCTTGAAAAATATGTAACTCTAGTATAAGATATGAAGCCTCTTCTTTACTTAAACACGGGCACAAATTGACATAACGAATTTCACCATGAAAGTAGATCTATTAATTGAAGAAATAGTACATGATAATAGATCACATAGGATATTCTTTACCAGCATTGATTTTTATGTTACCTACATTGCCCTTTGTCAAAAATGTTTTGTGTGATTTAATTTGTTTGACATTTTCTTGGTTAGAACTTGATTGTATAAATTATTTTCATTAATTTGATTATATTTCAACCCTAAAACTGAAAAAAATTTAAAATGTACTGTTTTGTATTTGAAATTAAGGTGACAATTTTTCATGTGTGATTATGGAAAGGTGCTTGATTACACAAAATTTCACTATATGATAAACTAGGGGAATTGTTAGAGTATACGTATTTAAGAATTAGCAAGCCCATATCAGGAGTACTGAGGTCCTAATGCCTCCCCTTTCTACTGCCATTTGGAAAGTGGTTTGTAAATTCAGCAGTCTGGGCTTAAAAGAATTCAGCATTTTCTAGTTAGTGAAATATTTCTGTTTCCTGGACCCTGTACTACTCTGATGTAAAATTATACATTTTGTTTAAAGAGCGCCAGCACCTAAGTGCGTTAAATAGTTATGTTTTATTTTGAGAAGTCCATCCCTTCCTATGTAGTTTGATGTCCAATTAATAGCAAGTCAAATAATTTTCATTTTTCTTAATGATGAGAAATTCTTTCCCTTCCACCCCTCCTTCCCTCAGATTGTAATGTCTATTTTTTTAATCATTACTTGGCATTATAATCCACTGTTTTGGAATTGCTTAGAACAAACTTAATTTCTTTTTCCAAGTTAAAAAGCTTTAAAGGAAACAGTCCATTATCAGATGAAAATTTGGAGGCTTTTCCATTATTATTAAGCTATCATTTTTCCCTCTTCCCATTCCCACTGTAGAACTTGCTCACTTTATCAGTCAGATATATTTATATAAACTTGCATCCTTATTTTTTCTTTGCTTTTGGAGGATAAAAACTTCAAAGATTTTACCCAGAAAAGACACCCATGCTATTATGGCTTTTACTTGGAGCAAGGGAAGGATGGTATTTCATTTTTATGAAATTGTACCTTGTTGGGAAGAAGCCTCTTTAATTTTTTTTTTACTTTAAAATGTATTTTACTTAATAAAACGGAGTAGATTTTAATAATTCAAATGTTCACTATTAGTAATTTGAAGTAAGAATGATAAAAAAAAATTACTGAATTCACGCAATATATTGTTAGGGTGTATTGTTTTCTCCCCAGGGGGCTGATGCAAAAGGCCTGGTGCTAAATTCTTGTTGATGATGTGCTTTACTAAAGAGATAATACAAAGAAATTCTTTAGAAAAATATTGACAAGGCCTTCCTCTTAAGGAAACCTATTTCTTCATCCTACCACAGAGATGCCAGTTTATTAGGGCCTCCTCCCACCCCCAGCAGAAATGCCTGGTAGACTTTTAGACCACCTTATATTTCAATTTGGTCACATGGAATAATTTTGAACATAGAAGCCTGCATTTTGAAATGATTTCATATATTTACTGTGTTTGAGATCTGGTTATTGAATTCTGAATTAAGCTTGCATTTTTTTGGCTTGGTTTACCTAAATGTTTTTATAATCCTCTTTTGTGTTTTTGGAATACAAATAGTAATAGTCTTCTAATTCATATTGCCACTTGTTGATGTGCTTCACATGTGTCCTTAATATAAAATAATATTTTAAAGTAGTTTTATCCCTAAAGCTGACCTAATTTGAAATTACTGTAACCTGTCCTCAAAATTAAAAAACATGTGCCAAGAAATTAATGTGTAATCATGAACAGAATGGAGATAGAAGTTCATTGCAGCTATTCAGTCATTGTAGGTTGAGGTAGCATGATATAACTATGAAGGTTGTGTCTGTGGTGTTAAAGGAGGCTGGTTGAAAATGGTAAGACAAAGCCATCAGTCACCCATTTGTTGGGTATACATGATGCAGTTTGACTGATCCCCCCCTACCCCCCCTGCCTAAACTGACTGACTTTTGGAGAAGTCGATCAAATGATAGCTTGTGTTTTACATAGGCATAACAACCCAAATCTGTCCTGAGGAAATCTTTGCTTATCAGGCGAAGTAAATAGGAAAGTTGTGTCAATTTTTGCCAATAGTAATAAATGAGGAAAATGAATCTTCATGTAAAACATATTAAATGACAAAAGCTATTTTCCTACTTCAGTAACACTGCTGTGTAAAATGAAGAACAGAATGCTATTGAAAGTACTTGAAGATATTTAAAAACAAACACAAAGGAAAAATGGTTCTCATTCAACTTGGTGCAATACTCTTAAAGTTTGGAAGGCAAACCCTTAAGTTAGGAGATAATAATGAAAAATAGTTTTTAAATCTAGAATTTCTGAACCAGCCATTTAGATCAGCCATCTTGCTCTTATAGAAAACAACGTGCCAAAAGGCTAAATTATTGGAATATGAAGAATAACATAAATTACACATTAAATATTACTTTATAATTGCTGAGCCAGTATTATTAAAACAGGATGGAAATTAGTAAAGTCTTAAGTAGGGAACGAATATGCAATGTCTCGAATTTTGCTGGTGCCACAAAAGTCTAAATATTTTTCTTAAGATCACTGCTTTCAGAAATGCCAATTTTAAAATATTGTATATTTCATAGTTTTCATGATAAGAGATTACTTTATGACTGATTCAGAAGAATAATTTTTATTTTAATCCTAACTGCATTTCATAGTATGTGAATTATAAATTTGAAAATGGAATCACATTACCAGCAATAGATAGTATTGTTGAATACACTAATAAGGAACAATCCCCTGTTCCAGGAATAACTTTTAAATTCTAAACTAAAATTATTGGTACAGTAGTAATCGCAAATTTGGTTTCTTTTAATACTTTTTTAATCCTGTAAAGAATGTTTTTTATAAACATCCTTTTTATTAATAGTTAATCATAACATGGAAAATGTTGTGTAGTTGCTGTATCCGAAAAGTGTTCCATACTCTACACCCACAGATCATGAAAAATTCTTATAGAATTTTGTATTAAGTATACATGTTGGGTTAAAGAAATTTTATAGTGGTGATGGAGTGCCATGAAATTAATACTTGCAATCCAGATTGCTGTAGTTTACACTTTTCTGTATGTCAAACCAGGTGTGTACCATTTGTACTGAGCACACCACAGAATGAGAATTATCCAAAGTCCATTGATTTTAATATGTGTTTTGGTTTGTAAACAAAATTATAGTAATTTCTTGCACATTTTTGGAAAATAATTGTATAAGAACTTATGTATCTGCTTCTAGATACAATATGTAAATAAAAATTTCACAAAATAATCTGCTTAGTATTCTATATTTAATAATCTGAATGAAGCAAATTTTAAGTTTAATTTGTGTGGTTGCCCAAATTATTTCTGAATGTTTTCTAATCAGAAAACTTAAAGTTGAGAGATGAAATGTAACCAACTATATTTTTTATTTATCTGTATAGAAAAGTAAATATGTCTCCTTATTTGTAGAAAAAACTAGTTCAACATAAGTAAACTTATTGCTGCTTTGTTCCATAGCTGCACTTTAAACCAAAGCATTTTGTTACTTTTCATTTATTGGAAAAGCAAAAATGAAATTCCAATTAAAATACTTTAGGAAAAGGAGAATTTTATTCACTGTAAAGGAAAAGAAAACAGTTGCTTACAGGAATCTTTCGGAATATTTATAAAGGTCAAAAAGAATTTGCAACCAAAAGTGAACGGAGAGGAAAGAATATGAGAGATGAGCAGATAGTGAATAAATTTTTAAAACATCTATATATCAGAATCCTCACTGATTGAGGAAAGACAGGTGCTAAGCCTGAATGAGTTAAATTATGAATTGCAGGACATTTGTCAAATATGACCTATTATTGTCAAGTGTAAGCATACAAAGATGACAAGCAGTTGTCCTGCTGTTAAAGATCTTACAATCTTGGGGTTTGAGACATTAAGAATGATAGCAAGGCAGATAATAATAAGAGCAAAGAGTCAAAATCCTATAGGAATTTGAGGATGGGTTACTTTTAGGAGAAAATCACAAAGCTGTGTGAAATAGACAATTAGCTCTGAAAACACTAGCCAAAACAATTTTGCATAAGAACAATGTTTTATAACACTTTTACCACTCTATGTGGTAAATTGTAGAAGTAATATTTGCATATCATAGATAAGGAAATGAAGCTTCAGAGAAATGACTTGAACTTGGGAATCACACACTAAGTGGAGGCCAGAACCCAAGTCATCTATATATCAAGAATTCTTGTTTTGATAACTTTTAATATAATTAATTTCTTTTGTAATCCTTTATATTATGTGTTTAGTCAATAAGCATTTATCAAGCACCTGTTACATGCTATGCATGACACTAAGTCCTGGATACAGAAAAGCAAAAGACAGTTTCTGGCCTTAGGGAATTGACAGTCTAATGCGGGAGACAACATGCAAACAAATATGTATGAACAAGCAATGGACAGGACGAACAGGAGATAATTAGCAGAGGGAGAGCACCAGAATTGAGGGATCAAGAAAGGTTTCTTGGTGAAGAATGGATTTTAGCTTGGATTTGAAGCCCGAGAATCCAACAGGCAGAAGTGAGGAAGGAGAGCATTCCAAGCATGAGGGGATCGTCAGAGAAAATAACTGGAGCTGAGAGATGGGTGTCTTATTCAAGGAGTAGTAAGAGGGCCAATATCACTGGATCTTCGAGATCATATTCATCAGAGAGTCAGAAGAGTCCCTTAATACAAAAAGGTTAACCCATAGTCTGTATACACCATCCTGTTTTTCTAGGAGGCTTCCTGTGCCATTGAATTCTCTGAATTCACTGAGTACCAATATTGCATAAAACCAAAAGTCTTATGGGTGAATCAATTCCTTGCATGCCATGGTGAGTTTAAATTTTATTCCTTGAAGTTGTCCATTTCTGGTTCCTCTTCAAGAACCAGGTACCAAAACATATGTAACTGCCTACTGTGTGCAGAGTAAGTTAAACTCATGTTATCCTTTACCTATTCTCTCTTACCAGTGGACCTCATTTATTTTACTACGAAGGTAAAAACCATACATAGTGAACTCCATGTTAGATTATTACTCAAAATCCCTCTCTATTCTTTTCTCCCTGACTCCTGTCTAGAGTCAGAGTTTGTTGCCAAAGCCAGCCTCTCTGATAGTGCTTTTGAATATAACTTAGCCTTTTTGTCACCCTCTAATTTATTACATCTTTTCCCTCTGCCTGTAAACATTCCCATCACTCTCATCCTTAAAATCCTTCACTTACGTAAGCTATCATTCTACATCTTACCCCACATTCACATCCAAATTACTTTAAAAAAAAGACCAACTTAGCTCTTACTTCCTCTCCTCTTCCTCATAATACTTTGTTTTCTGTCATCTTACACCCCAGTCTATCAAAACTGTTCACTACAGGTTTACTAGTGACATTTAAATTGCTTAATCCAGTAGATTTAACAGTCTTTGTGCTCCCTAGGTACTTAAGCTTTCATGATCCGACTTCATTCTAGCTCTCCTCTTCCCTATTGTACTGTACCTCATGCTCCTTTCTTGGGTTATACTCTTCTGGGCTTGAAGATTGGTATTCCCCAAAGTTCTTTTCTGGGCCCTTTCGTCTTTAAATGTGCTCTCACATGGGGATCTTATCAGCTTCACAGATTCAATTATGTTCATACAAATGATTCTAGAACCTATCTAGCTGTAGCTCCAGTCTTGCCTCTACAGTTTCTTGCTTGGTAACTCCACCTTCAGGTCCCATAGGGAACTTAAATTCAGGCATGTCCAGACAGAAATCATCTTACCCCTAAACCTAGCCATTTTCCCAACTTTCCTATTTCTTTTGAAGGCTGGTATACCACCCTCCTAGTCACTAAGATTCATGACTTTAATGCCTTCCTTACTTTCATATCCCACCTCACACATTTTAATAACTTCCATAAATTCTCCACAACATTTCTTGCATATGACAGCTCTCCGCTTATATGGTCAGTACCTTAGTTAAGGCCCTCATCTTCTCTCACCTGGACTAATTGCAACTAATTAGGATCCTGGCTTCCACTCTCTCATGTCTCCTATCAATTTTCTAAACAGTTGCCTAAATAATGCTCCCAAAAAACAGATCTGACCATGGTAGAAGCATCTTCAGTAATTTCCTTGCCTCTGAGATAGAATAACTCCTCAAGGGTTTTTTAACACCCTTCACAGTGAGTACTCCAACTACTTTTCTATGCATATTTCACATTAGTCTAAGCAAACTAAATAACCAGAAATTGATATTCCATCTCCTGTCTCTTGCCTTTGCCTAGGCTATGCATCATCCTTGGAACACTGTCTCTTCACCTCCACCTCTTTATTTCTAGCTTCCTCCTCCCCATCTACTTGATGCCTTTCCACTCACAAATGGAAGAGAGTCATGCTCACCAAAGGAAGAAGGTTATAGTGAAGATTCTCTCTGTTCTATCAGTTGTATTCTTCCAACCCTCAAATTCTGTGATACTTTGAGGGGAGGGGGGAACAAGAAAAATAAGGGAGGGCAAGAAGTCTCCTTAGGCTGAGGGGTGAGTCAACAGGCAGCAGGGACATGTAGACCCTATAGTAAGTAACCTAAGAAGATAGGGTCCAAATGTTACCTCCTTTAGGATTGGGATAGAAAGATACCCTGAGAAGGAAGGAGGTTCGGAGTGGGTGAGAGCTGTTCCATCCAAGGACCATGAGGCATGGTACAGGAATGGTAGTAATAAAGGCCTCAGAGAAGTAGATACCTCCCAACCAACATCACACCCTCAGGCAAAACTCCATAGGATTCTATGCTAGTTATGGCTTTGAAGACGAAATGGGCAAGCAGCTAATAATTGATTCACATTTGCTAGAACATAATACTTGAAAAAAGGATTATGAGATAAGGAAAGATAGGTTGAAATCAGATTGTTGAATGCATTGTATGGCAAGCAAAGGAATCAGCATTTTATCCTCTAGATCATAAACTTTTGATCATACGTACCTATAAGGAAAAAATAAATAAATGAGCATGCTTTTTGTACACATATACACAAATAGGTCCACTAATATGTATGGACTTGCTTAGTTTTAAAATTACACAATGTATTTAAGAGACAGATGAAATTGTAGATAGAACTAATTTTAAAGAAAGGGAGATGTAACTTCAAATTCACCTCTGATAACAATCTGTGATCCAAGACAAATCACAACCTCTCAAACCTCTGGACAACTCTAAAATTGTAAGTCACAAAGAAGGCATCAGTCTGCATCGGTAGAGGGAATTCCTCATCTGAGAGTTCTCCATGTCAGTGAAATTACAGGAATTTAAGAACTGCTATACTAATAATTCTGTGTGTCTTATAACTTACATAAAAGTAGAAATGAAAAAGGTTGAGACAGAGATGAAATATTTGATTTTAAAGTTGATAGGGAACGCTTGGAGTTGTTGAGTAGAGGGAGTGATGAGGCTAGGTCTGTACTGTTGGGAAATCACTTTGGCAGCTATAAAGAGGATGGATTAGAGTGGGGAGAGGCTTAAGACAGGGAGACCAATCTGAAAACTCTTGTAGTAGTTCAGAGGAGAGGTGGTGAGGGTATGTACTAATGTGCTGATTGTGTAAGTGGACAAAAGGAAACAAGTCAGAGAAATAGGAAGAAGATTTGGTGCCTTGACTATGTGGAGTGAGAGTGAGGAGTTATGTATGACACTAAAGTTGATTGTCAACCTTAGAGCCTGGAATAATCTTGGTGCCCTAAACAGTAGTAGGAATGTTTAGCTGTGAGGTGTGAAAAATAGACTAATGAGATTTGCTGT
This sequence comes from Bettongia penicillata ogilbyi, assembly GCA_023548195.1. Lineage (NCBI taxonomy): Eukaryota > Metazoa > Chordata > Mammalia > Diprotodontia > Potoroidae > Bettongia > Bettongia penicillata. Next base: position 1,356,385 of record JAJHZJ010000183.1, read on the forward strand.
CTGTTGCAACCCATCCATGCTAGCTTATTCTACTCTACTTACTCTGCTGTATCCAAAATGAAAAGAGGAGAGGAGGAGGCTCTTACTCATGAACTGGAGAGCATAACCCTCACTCCAAAGGCCATCTATCACAGCCCTAAGGTAATGGGGAGGGGGAGGAGTGGGTATACCACTTCTGGAAGTTTTCCTAATGGTACTAAATTGGTGCTTTGGGGTACTTAGGTCAGGGTTGGGTTATAACTGCCCTTAGGGGAGGTTGGTAACTTACACAGCAGAGGGGAGAGGAGGAAAGGAAAACAGTTGGGGAATGTTGGAGGATAAGAGTTGATGTGATCTTTGTGGATGCAGACCTCACAATTGACTATAATTATGGGTAAGGCAGGATTTCAACCCATATTTCCACCCTTTATTGGTTCATCACAACCTTTATAGTCAGATCCTGGTGCCCCACTTTGAACATCACTGCTCTAAACAAAGGAGCATCACTGAAACTTGACAAAGGTTCATGCCCAATTAACTCCATTTCTACCAGCTCCTGGGATATCTATAATATATGGTGTTGACATAGCTCCATTAGTTTTTCTTTCATTGTCTTAAAAACGTTAAAATTCTTACTAAATTATTATATCAGCATCAGCTGGTAAAACCTACCTTTCTATGAATCAGGGAATGAAAAAGAATTTAAATGCTTATTATGGCTCAAGCCCTGCATGAAGTGCTGAGAATATAAATACCAAAGCAAAGACAGTCCCTGACCTCATGCAGCTTGTGTTCTTTAAATTCAATTTTATTTTACTTTCACAAAGATCCACTTTTTTTCTCCTCATCTCCTTTCTCCCCATTGAAAAAGCAAGAAAAACAAAATCCCTGTTAGAAATATGTATAATTGAGCAAAAAAAATTTCATCACTGGTCATGTAAAAAAAAATAATGTACAATCCAATCTGCACTTTGTCACCTCTCTTTCAGGAGGTAAGTAGCATGCTTCATCATAAATCCTGTGGAATTCTGGTTGGTCAGTTTCTGAGTCCTTTTTAAAAACTTTTTTAAAAAAAATACTTATTTTTTGTTAAATTTTAAATTCCAAACCATCTCCTTCCCTTCTCACCATGTATTATAGACATAGAGATTATGGTATATATGTAAAACCATACTATGCATGCTTCTATGTATCAGTTCTTTCTCTGGAGGCCTATGTAACATCTTCCTTCATAGGTCCTTTCTAATTGACTTGAGTATCTAAAGTATTTAAAATAACTTAGTCATTCACAATTATTCTTTGAACAATATTGCTGTTACTGTATACAAGATGTTCTTGGTTGTGCTCATTTCACTCTTCGTTCTTACATGTAAGTCTTTCCATGTTTTTCTAAAATCAGTTATTTCTTATAGCACAGTAGTATTCTTTCACAATCATATACCACAACTTGTTTAGCCATTTCCCAATTGATGGGTAACTCCTCAGTTTCCAGTTCTTTGCCACCATGAAGAGAGCTGCTATAAATATTTTAGAACATATAGGTTCTTTTTCTTTCCTCCTTGTCACCTTGGGAAATAGACCTAATGGTAGTATTGCTGGGTCAAAGTGTATGTACAATTTTATTACTCTTTAGACAATTCTAGATTGCTCTCCAAGTGGTCAGATCAGTTCACAGTTCTACCAACAGGGAATTAGTGTCCTAGCAGCTTGTGTTCTATATATGACTTTTTACATGGAGTTTTTCCTAAGTTCCTTATGCTGCTGGTGCTTCCTCTGCCACAACAAACATTCTGTATTTACTGTAAATGCACTTTGCTTATGTGTATATAGTTTCCTCTCATAAGAATAAACTCCTTGAGGACAGAAATAGTTTCATTTTAGTTTCTGTCTCTAGCACCTAGTACAGTGGCGAGAACAAAATAGGTGCTTAATAAATGTTTGATTGATTTATAAAATTGTCTTTCTTATCTGCCCACATCAAAAATTGCCAACATTTAGGAGATGCTTTCTTGTCAGTCTGCTCATACTGCCTACTTTTGGTAGAGGTATAGGAAAGACTGGAGTCACTCAGCCTTAAATCACATATAATGGAACCAGTATAATGGATCCCATTACTGGACCATAGATTGATTTAGAGCTGGAAGGGACTCTCTAGTCCTATATTCTCATTTTACAAATAAGAAAACTGGGTCTCAGAGTGGCTAAATGTCTTACCCAATGTCACATACATAGTAAGTGACTGAATAAATATTTGGCCCCAGGACCTCTGACTCCAAATGCTCTTTCCAGGACACTATCATGGCCTTGAAATTGAGTTAAAAGGCAGTTGAGGGTACAATTGGATGTTGAAACATTTTTATTTCTATATTTTCAATTTGAAAGATTTACTAGAATATTTTGCAGGGCAAAAATGAACCAACTACTTCATTTTGAGAGTATTTGATAGGATAATCTCTGTGCCTGAATTCTCTGAGGAGGATCTGTTCTGAGTCCGTAATAAATGCTTAAAAATATTTGTTGATTTCTTTATTTTTTAATTTAATTTTTTCCTTTTTAAAATTTATGTAGTAAACCAAGCATTTACATTACATAATATAATTTTTAAAAAGATGATTGCATATGAAACTGCAGGTCTGTTATATACAACTTGCTAATCCTTTTAAATATATAATCGTTATCATATAAATTTCTTTTTTTCCCTCCCTCTTGTGCCCTAGAGATGGCTACCATCACACACAGACAAACACAGACACACTCAGATATATATGTGTGTGTGTATACATATATATAAATGTGTGTATGTGTGTAAATATATATACATATATCTGTGTGTATGTATATATATGTGTGTGTGTATACATATATATGCGTGTGTGTGTGTGTGTGTGTATATATATATATATATATATATATATATATATACTCAATTTACACAGCCACACAACCTTACATTTGCAATGTTTTGCTTGTATTTGGTGTGCATATTATTTCAGAATCTTTGGACCTAAATGTTTACCTAATTGGCTTCCCTTGGTGGAAAGAGTACTGAAGAGTTCCATGAAGTCCTTCGATTCCTCCTGGAAAAGGCAGTTTTACCAGTTTTGTGTTACATACCTATATATCAGGTATATCACTATATAACATGATAAGACCAATAGAAGAGGAGATGATTTTGAAAGAGACCATTGACACAGAGGAGGAAAGCAATGGACAGCCTGCAAGAACCAGTTAGATGGACTTTATACTGCTTTTTACTGTTATTTCCCTTTGGGGAAATTCCACAGATTTTTTTCCTAGTACTAAAGTAGGAAAAATACAAGCACTTATTAAGCATCTTCTTTGTGCCAGGCACTTGCTGGTTGGTTGTTGTCCTTCATCTTCAAAGAGAACCAAAATGGCATCACCATGATAAAATGAAATTTCAGTGTGTCCAACTGTGGCTGATCAGACCAATAAGAGCTCAGAAGGCTCAACCACAGGTTGGGCACAGATAGTCCATGTGAATATTTGGGGTGGATATCCCAAATTTGCACATCCTATGTTTATTTTGTGCTGTCTCAATTTTGCTTTGCTCAAAAAGCCCAGCACCCTTTCTGATGGGGGCATGCCATGCTGAGTGATCCTGTGCCAGTGTCTCCCATGTTGCACAGTCAAATCCAACATTCTTGAGAGAGACCTTGAGAGTGTCCTTGTATTGCTTCTTCTGACCACCATGTGATTGCTTGCCCCATGTGAGTTTTCCATAAAGTAGTCTTTTTGGCAAGTGTACATTTGCATTTGAACAACGTGGCCAGTCCATCAGAACTGCACTCTCTGAAGCATAGTTTGAATACTTGGCAGTTCAACTCAAGCAAAGACTTCAGTGTCTGTTACCTTATCCTGCCAGGTGATCCTCAGAATCTTCCTAAGACAGTTCAAATGGAAGCAATTCAGTTTCTTGGCAAGGTACTGGTAGATTGTCCATGTTTCACAAACATATAAAAATGAGGTCAGTACAACAGCTTTGTAGACTTTCAGTTTGGTAGTCAGTCTAATACCTCTTCTCTCCCACACTTTTCTTCGGAGCCTCCCAAACACTGAGCTAGCTCTGGCAATGCGTGCATCAACCTCATTGTCAATGTGTACATCCCTGGAAAGTACACTACCAAGGTAAATGTACTTATCCACAGCATTCACAACTTCTCCATTTGTGGTAACTGATGGTTCCATGTATGGTTGATGTGGTGATGGTGGCTGATGGAGCACCTGTGTTTTCTTGGTGTTAGTTATGAGGCCAAAATTAGCACAGGCAGCAGAGAATTGATCCATACTTTGTTGCTTCTCAGATTCAGAGGCTGCATTGAGTGTACAATCATCTGCAAACAGAAAATCATGCACCAACACTCTCTCCATTTTTGGTCTTGGCTTGTAGCCTTTTCCAATTGAAGAACTTACCATCAGTATGATAGTTGATCTTGATGCTGTGTTCATTCTCATTGAAAGCATTTGACAATATGGCTGAAAACATCATGCCAAAAAGCATGGGAACAAGCACACAGCCCTGTTTCATTCCTTTGGTGACTGGGAAGGCATGAGAACTTTGCCCACTATCCAGAACCCGGGCAAACATGCCATCATGAAATTGATGTACAATATTGATGAACTTCTCTGGGCAACCAAATTTTGACATAATTTTCCATAAGCCCTCATGACTGACAGTGTCAAAGTCCTTGGTCAGATCTACAAACATTCTGCTCCTGGAATTTCTCCTGGAGTTGTTGGGTAAGAAGCACCATATCAACTGTTCCTGGGCCGTTTTTGAAGCCATACTGGCTCTCAGGTAGATGACCATCTTCCGGGTGAAGGATCAGCCTATTAAGGAGGACTCTAGCAAGAATTTTGCCAGCAATGACTAAGAGAGAGATTCCCCTGTGATAGTTGCAGGACAATCTATTCCCTTTACTTTTACAGGGATGAACAATGGAGGCATCCTTGAACTCCTGAGGGATAACCTCCTTTTGCCATATAACCTGGAAAATTTCAGTCAAGTTTTATATGAGCAGTAATGGTTCCCCTACCTTGTAAATCTCAGCTGGAATAGAATCAGCACCAGGTGCTTTGCCATTTGAAATGAGCCTAATGGCCCTCCAAACCTCTTCTTCAGTTGGAAGTTCAGCTAAGGAGGGATTTCCTTCAACCTGCAGTAAACAGTCAGTGGCTTCAGCATTGATTGATGATGGTCTGTGGAGAACACTATGGAAGTACGCAGCCCATCTCTCTAGGATCGTGTCCTTATCACTAATCAATGTGGCTCCATCAGCACTGAGTAGTGTGATGCACCATAGATTTTGGTCCATAAATAGCTTTCAGAGAATCATAAAAGCTCTTTGGATTGTTACAATTAACATTCAACTGAATTTCATCTGCCTTCTTACTGAGCCAGGAATCCTGCATCTCTCTAAGCTTGGCTTGTACTTTGCTTTTGATGGAATTAATTGCTGCCTTCTTAGAGGTAGATGAGCTATCCTGCTGGTATATCCTGTGGAGTTCTCGTTTTTCATTTAGCAACTTCTGAATTTCCTCATCATTTTTATCAAACTAGTCTTGGTGTCTGCAAGTGTTCTGACCCAGATGAGCACATGCAGTGCTGTAGACGAAATCTCTGAAAGCTGCCCACTCCTTATCTGCTCCATTGTTGCCAACTGTGTGTTGGCTCCAACTGTGTGTTTCCCTCCAAGTTAGCAACAAACTGTTCATGCTCAGAGAAGAGCTCTAATTTGGTGATATTAATTTTTCTAGCAGTCATTTTGCCTTGGGGGTTGCACTTTCGATGAATGCAAACATTTAGTTTTTAAAGGGTAAGTCTGTGATCAGTCTAGCCCTCTGCACCACACATTGCCTTTGTTACTCTCAGAGCTTGTCTGTCTCTTCTCCTTACAATCACGTAGTCTATTAGATGCCAGTGTTTGCTGTGAGGGTGCATCCATGAAGTTTATTGCATTTAGGTAAACGGAAAACAATGTTGGTGATGAGAAGGTCATGGGATGCACAAGTCTTCAGCAGTAAATGACCATTGCTTTTGCTGTTTCTAACTCCATTCCTCCTTGAGACTCCCTGACAAGACTGATAGTCTGAGCCAACTCTAGCATTAAAGTCACTCAGAATTATAAGCATGTCCTCTTTTGGCATATTAATGATGAGGGTCTCTAGATCTTCATAAATTTTTTCTTGGACTTCATCAGGGTTTGTCATGGTGAGAGCATAGGTACTGATGATGGTGGCATGGTGTTTTCCTGTGAGTGGCAATTGTATTGTCATGAGCCTGTCATTCATTCCTTTTGGCAGGCATACCAACTTGTTGATTAGATTAGTTTTGATTGCAAACCCACACTACCTTCACAGTGCTCCCCTTCACTGCACCTACTCCAGAAAAATGTATATTTGGCTCCAGCTTCAGTAAGCTGGCCTTCATTTGCCAACCTTGTTTCACTCAGGGCTGCTATTTGGATGTGATGCCTGTTGAGTTCTCTTGTAACAAGAGCAGTTCTTCTTTCAAGTCTACTGGATTTTGTGTTGTCTATTAGCGTGCACACATTCTATGTGCCAATGGTGAGTAGAATTGCAGATTTTTTTGTACATGTTTTTGTGTTTCAACCACATAGTGGGATTCCCTGCCTGCTGTAGTAATCAGGCCAGCATTAGGTAAGCAGACAATGGTTAGTGCACCTTTTCTAGTGCCTTCCTCATGCCAAATGGTGGGCAGTGTGATCCTTAAAAGTCTGCTTAGACACCCAGGGGGCTGCCGAATACCATTGCTGTTTTCAGTGAGAAATGACTCTATGACCTGGGCTGCCTGTGTGCAGGGTCGTGACTACAGCTCCCAGTGTATCCACACCATCTGCTTCATCATTTGCCTGTTCCCACAGGACTTTGAGGCTTAATAGTGAAATGGTATGGTTGATGTCTTTTGATTCCTGAGTAAATTGGATTTAAGTGAGGCAAAGTTGCATGAAGTTGTCAGCCTCACTCTCTCCTCCAGAGTCATTATAGTCCAGTAGCAGGACAGAGTCAAGAGGACTGCTGATGGCTCAGAATGCAGTGGCTGACCTTGACGTGGTGTCTAACCAAGCTCTAAGTGCCCCACATTACCTGCTTCATCTGCCTTCATGGCAGTTGGAACAAATTGTTCTCATCTGCCAGTTCCACCAGAGGAAGTGTTCACATGCTTGGGGTAGACACCTCCTAACTCACCAATGGGTTTGAGACCCCTTGGTTACCCTCAACCTGGTTTGACCTATCTGCTGAAATGGTTTTACTGCGGGGTGGCTGCTGCACGTGCTGCAGGTTCTTGGAGCCACACATGAGAGTTAGGTGGAACAGGTGGACATCAAAGGTGGAAAGAGTCCTGGAAAGGGCTAGACAGCCTTCACACCAAAGGTCCTGGTCCTCCCTGAACACACTCTATACCCCCAGGCACTGTGCTAAATGTTTTACAGATATTATCTCATATGATCCTCCCAATATCCTTGGGAGGTTGGGGTTATTATTATCTCCGTTTTACAGTTAAGGAAACTGAGGCATATAGACTTTAAAAATGCCTTGCCCAGGGTCACACAGCAAGTAAGTGTCTGAAGTCATATTTGATCTCTGATCTTTCTGACTCTAGGCAAAGCACTCTATTCATTGCTTTATCTTAAGATGCCTTTCAGGACAGAAAGACTGACAGATGCGTAAACCTGATCTCATGCAAGACAAAAGAGACAGAGCTGGAGAGAAGTAAAACTGACCAGATGAAATTCATGTTTGTTTTCCAGTTATTCATTCAACAGACATTTATTAAATACCAACCATATATAGAACATTATACTGGGCATTGACGATAGAAAGACAAGAATGAAACAGTCCCTGCCATATAGGCACTTCTACTGGGGAAGAAAAACAGCATACATACAAATAAATACATATAAAACATGCACGAAGTCAATACGAAGTGATTTAAAGAGTTGTAACTGAGGATCATGTAAAGGTCAAGAAAGATACATATGATGGTGAGCTGACATATATACATATATATATACATATATATGTAGTACATAACAAAGAATTTCTTAGGACTATTGATTTAAAACATATGAAAAAATATATAATTAAAAAAGATAGGCTAATCATGTAGCAAGAATGAGGAGAAACCAATGGTCAGGATTAAGACTCTGATGGTAACCTGACAATATGAAGAAATTGTGAGAAAGATCTCAATATGGCTGGAAGACCTTTTGTGGCAAACAGAAAAACACAAAGTGAGACTGTCACAGGATAGACAGAACTAAATGAATTGGAATATACATCCAACTGCATACTAAAATCCTAGATTCATCGGAACATTGGAAGGCATGCAAAGTAATTATGATGTGTGTGGGGTGGGGTGGAGAAGAGGGGGATTAGGAAAAGCCTATGCAGGTACGATAAACCTGTGTCAAGGCCACATGTGACCTTCCAGTCCTTGGGTGTGACCTTTTGACTGGGTCCAAATTTTACAGAACAAATCCTTTTATTAAGGGGATTTGTTCTGTGATGTTTAGGTTCAGTCAAAGGGCTGCACTTAAGGATCTAGAGAACCTGGAGGCTGCAGGTTTCCCACCTCTGGCTTAGGGTGAGAGGTTGAACTTGAGTTTAGCCTTAAAAGGATTCCAAGGTGAGGAGATGGAAAAGGAGGGTTTTCCAGCCAGGTAAGGCAGCCTATGCAAAAGGAAGAGATGGAGATAACAGTAGTTAGTCATATTTTAATGGAACATTTAATTTATAAGGGACAGTAATGTGAAATTTGTCTGGAAAGATGGATCAGTGATTGCAAAGGGCTTTAAGTGCCAGATGAATTTTGTTTTATCTTAGGGATGATAGGGAGCTGAACCTTCCTAAGAGTGACTGACATGGTTAATCAGTTGGCAGTTGTTTAGAAGGTATACTAGAGAGAAGAGAGAATGCAGATAGTGAAATAAATTAGGTTATTATAATAGTTTAGATAAAATGAGTTCCTAAACTAGAGTAGTGGCCATTTAAGTAGAGAGAAAGGGGTGGATGCAGAAGACATTGCAGAGGTAAATCATTTGAATATAAGGGGAGGGCATTGGGAGAAAGTGAAAAGTTGAGGGAGACTCGAAGGTGGTGAACCTGTTGACTGGAAGGATTGTGCCTTCTAGAGAATTTAGAAAGAAGGATGGATTTGGAGGCAGGGGGATGTTATGAGTTTTATTTTGGACATATTGAATTTGAGCTGCCTATGGGAACTTGGTTGGAGATGTACAAGTGGAAGGTGGTGATGTAGGACTTGGAGCTCAGGGAAGCAACAGATACATAGATATGGAAATCACCTGCAATTCAACCTATGGGGGATGATGAGATCACCAAGCATATATACAGATAAAATTGGAAGACTCTACGTAGACCTTTGGGGGTTAGCTACCATTAGGATGTAGAACATGGATGACAAATTGGCAAAGGAGAATGAGAAAGAACAGCCAGATGGGCATGTAGCAAAGCAGGAAGGCAGCGTCACAAAAACCCAGGAAGGAGAGTGTATCTGGAAAGAAAAAGTCGTTAGCAGTGTCAAATGCTGCAAAGAGATCAAAAAGAATGAAGACTGTGGGAAAAAAAAAACGAAACATCAGGTTTAGCCATCAAGAGATAGTTGGGAATCTTAGAGAAAGCAATTTCAATTAAGATATGAAATCAGAAGTCAAATTGCAACTGGTTGAAAAGTGTATGGGAAGAATGGAAGTGAAAATAATGAAAGCAGAGAGCATTTTTCTGTGAGTTTGACTGTAAAAGAGCAAAATAGGGATTATAGGGTCAAATGAAGAATTTTAAGTTTGGAAATATCCAAAGTATGTTTCTAAGCATCAGGAAAAGGGCCAGTAGACAGGGAGATAGAGAGGATTAGAGAGATATGGTTGAAGGGCAAGTCTAATTATACTGCCTAATGAGGCATTTGGAAGAAATGGAAGGTACTGTATTTTTCCTGAATTACTTAGGGCCTCAGATATCAAGCACATCTCCTCTCCTTCATAAGAGTTCAGATATATAGATGTGGAGTAATGGATAGAGAACTAAACTGTGAGTCAGAAAGACCGACCTGGGTTTAAATCCCTACTCAGCTGAGGTATCTTTGGGAAAGTAACTCCGCTTTTCTGGACTTCAGGTTTCTTGATCTGCAGAATGAGGGGGTTGGGCTAGGTGTCTTTCAAGGCCCTTCCTAAATCTATGATCCTCTGATTTGATAATACTTCAAACCCTTTAGTGCTAGCATATAACCTTTTAGATTTCCCCAAAGGGAAATAGACTGCCTAAGTGATAAAAGATCCCAGGATTATGCTCTGACCCTGAGCGTACTAAATCTGAACTGTGGGGGCTTTGACTCTGGGCATTGTCATTTGGGGGCTGTGTTAACAGCATTCTATATATCCCATGAGATTAAGGAACTAATAAAAAAAATGCTGTTATGAAGAGGAGGGTGCTCAGTCTCTCAACTTAAAATTTCCTTCACACAATGAAAGGTAAAAATAAATAATTCAAATGACTGAACTTTCGTATTAAGATTTTTAAAGTTATTTTTTCCTCTTTTGTATGATATATTATTTATGCACAGGTGTCAGAGGTACAATCCCCAAATGAATAAGATAAACAAAGAAGCAAATTCTAAAATTTACATGTTTTCTCTATTGTTTCTGAGTCTTCAGATAACATGCCTTTGCCTAGCCCTAAGTCGTTTACTAGATAGCTTTTAAAGACTTTGACAGCTCTATGAGCTATTAAGATAGAACCTGGCAAGGGCGGCTTCCAGTCATTTCTTCTGGTAGGGACCCCATCTCCACATTGTGTCATAAGGATACATTTGCCGAAGTCCACAAAGATATGAAATTAAACTTCCCGTTTCTATCTTTATCTTTTAATAGTGGAAGAAACACAAATATAATTCACTTGATGGAAAGCATGTAATTTTTGGAGCCTTCAATCAAAAAGTACTCTAAAAGCATATATATGTAGAAATTTAGACATACACCTTTTGAGTCACAGTGTAACAACTCCTATTTCCTGACTCTTTTCATTCAGTGGTTATTATCTACATCCTAACCAGATTTTCTCAAGTAATGATGGTTGGTATGTAAGTACTTTTAGAAAAGTAGTTTAGTTTCCTATGTTTTTTTTTCTACCTTCTGAGGAAATCATTTCTCATTGTTTAGATTTTTAAAACAATTGGTGGAATCCAGAAATATAGCAAATGTTAAATAGAGGGGAAAATTTGAGCTTGTTTTTTTTTTTTCTCAAACAATTGAACCAGATATTGGGTTGGTTTTTTTTTTTACCCCTTTTTGGTCTTATTTACTAAGGTATGCACATACTATGGTTGTTTCTAGTCACGCACCACATTTCAGGGGGATAATATATGCTGTCTGTTATAGCAATTCAGTATGCATTGTACACTTAAATTCATTTCCCATTCTAGAATTATGAAATCAAGGCTATGAATGAGTGCTGGGCTATTTTGTTTATAATTCAAATGTATAATCTACATTGATGTTTCTTGATTTCTGAACTCCCTCACCAAATTTCTGAATTCTCTCAGTATGGCACAATAGGATAAATAAAGGAAATTTGTATTTTAACTTTTATCAGTATAAACAGAAATTATTTAAGCATATTATCAAATTGAGTCCAATGGAAAGGTTGCTCTTCTTTATAAGCTACAAGGGCTACAGGAGGGTGAGTGCGTTGTATTGTTCTCAGAGGAAGCTAAAATGCAAGGCAGGCTCTAAATGCATATATAACTAAAAATGAATTGGAAATTCTGCTAGTAAAATAAGGTAAATTCATTGCTCCTGGGTTTATTCCCATATTGGCTCACAGCTCTGTACTCCATTTTACTTTGTCAGGTGTTTATCACCAGATGTACAGGTAATAGGAGCTAATAGGTTTGGGACTCAGATCTCTCCTTGGTTGGGCATATATTGAAAAGGTCCATAAGGATATTAACCTTCTTTCCCCCTTCCCCACAATTGCATCACCTCCTCGTCCTCCAACTCATGATTAGTTCCTTCTCAGTGTGCCACTCAGATTTTAGAGAAAAATCCCTAAGATTCTAGGACTTTGTCTGACACATACTCAGTGGCTACTTTGAGTATTCCAGGGAGATTCATGAAATGTTGCCAGCATTCAATATCAGAATCCCACAGAGATGACGAAATCATTTTTTCCTTCCCTTCCAAAGGCTTGAAGTTTCTGCCAGAAATCTTGCCCTGCTCTCGTCTCACAGGAATGGCTTTTGCAGGCCTCCAGGAAGACTGGCAACAGGATGCTTGTCACCATGAGAAAAGACTGGGAAAAGCCAAGATTGCTGATTGTGGAGTAGAAGAGAGAGAAAGCCAAAACTGTTGAGGAGAGGTAGAGGTACCTTATCCTGGACCGATTATGTAGCAGTCCCTTGGTAGTAGGATTTTTTTGAAGAATAAAATGGATGTTTGGCTTTCCTTTAATTTTTTTTTTTAAAGGTCTCTCTACTTCTACAATCTATGGTGTCAATGTGGATAAATTTTCTGAACTTCAAGTCTTAAATCACTTCATTTCCTTTGTGTCTTGGCTAGAGAATTAGATTCAAACCAGAACCTCGGTGAAAAGCAGATGGTGTGTTTGATCCGAGCTTTCCTGGATGAAAGAAATTAAGATTTCTCTCCTCCCACTTAGTGAACTCCACACAATGATGCCTTATGTCAGATCTGTGTAAACAACTGAACACTGTGCTTAGAGCAAAAGCAGAACTCATCCTTGAGCACAGAACTGCCTCTTCCTTGCAAAGCAAATATTTTCTGCATCTGAATTTGTATGGGGTAAGATTAGGTCGGACTAATGTCTTCTCCTCAGCATAGCCAGATTGAATGATAGTGGATAGAGGGCTGATCTTGGAGTTAGAAAAACCTAGCTTGAAATCTTGCCTGTTATATTTGCTAGCTCTCTAACCATAAACAAATCACTTTTCTGATTCTCATCTGTAAAATGGATCTGATAATAAGTGTAGTGCCTACAGGATTGTTGTGAGGCTCAAATGAGATAATGTATATAAAATGCTTCACAAACTATAAAGATATGTGTGTGTATATCATACATTCATCATAACACATATATGTGTTAGTTGTTAATATCATTATTGAGAGTTAGTGAGGGGAAGCAGGTAGAAAGTTATCCTGGGAGTCTAAGAAACATGAGTTCAGAATCTCCTCTATATACTGGTTCTGTGTCCATGGACAAGTCATCAGATCTTTAGGTGGCCCAGGTAGCTCTCTAAGATTATAATAGCAGAATAGTTACTCATCTGTATTAATAGAGGGAGCTTCCTCAGATTTCCCAAGCCAATAAAATCACAAAGTCCAAACACAAAATACTGGTTGTTTACATATTTTAATATATTGTAAGAACATTGGCAAAGAACCTCTGCTTGAACCACACAACCTCCCAAACACATATATACTCGTTTCTAACTCTGTGTCTCTACTCCTCATCTACAAATGCTCTTCTCTCCTTTCTCTGTAAATTCCTATTGCTTCTTTAAGTCCCCCTTACACACAGTGCTGTATGTACCATCAGCCCTTCCCAAAGCACTCCAGCCCTTGAGAATCTTCTGTGGATGCCTATAGCACTTAATATCTCTGTCAGTCATCTTGGCACTTAATCGTGCGCTCTCTCCAGTTGTTATTTAGCATTTGCCTTTGTCTAAGTAGTTTCCCCCACTACATTGTAAATGCCTATGAAAGAGCCTCGTCCCTCCCTCTCTCCCCTACTCCCCAGTACAATAACTTTCCCTCTGGCAAACAACAGAGGTAGTCATCTAAAAATAACATGTGGAATCAGTTCTTCAGTAACCCAGAAGATAAACCTCTGAATTTTAGAGTTCTAAATTCATTGTCCTCTCTTAATCATTGAATGAGTCACCAACTTTTAATGGTGGGAGGAGCCAGAGAGATCTTTTGTAATGGTTTCAAGAAACTCACGTTGAAAATGGGGATAAAGTCTTTGGTGCCCTGGTCAGGGAGTACATAGCAAAGCAACATTGGATCATAGATTTAGAATTGAAAGGGCAATTGAGTCTTGTGCATTTTGTGGTTGAGGAACCTGACATACAATGAGATTTAATGACTTACTCAGAATCACATAGCTAGTAAGGGTTTGAAGCAAAATTCAAACTCTGTGCTTCCTGATGCCTCGTCCAGAGCCTTATCAACTATACCACCTACTTGTCTATTGCTTCTAATTTAGTAAAAGAGTAATTCAAGGGATCAGAAATAGATAGCTCAGAGACTTTGGACAGAATTTGAAGCAGTGCTGGAAATAATGGGGAAGGGGCAGAATGTAGGTTCATTTTTAGTGTCTCTTTCCCCACCACGGTATCAAGAATTTAATAGCATGCAAAAATATGAAACACCTGTCCAAATCTATTCTCTGTACTCTAAATTCTCTAGGCTTTCTTGGTACCATTGCACAATTTATCTCATATCTGATTTTGTATTGTATATATTTTATATACTCTTAGATATATGTTTGTTCCCCAATAGAATGTAATATCTTGAAGAGAGGAGCTTTTATTTTAGATTTTTTTGTTCTCAGCACCTATTATAATACTTGCCACATGGTAGGCGCTTAAAAAATGCTTATTGGGTGATTTTTATAGGAGAAATCATTCTGTTGTTTTCTCATTGTAAATATATAGTTATACCATTTTAATTGATGTTGTGTTTTGGAATGTTCCTAAAACATTTTTCCTGACTGTCCTGATTGTCCTAAAATCCTTTTAACTCACCATGTTGGAGTTGCATTTATTTTTTCAGTTTTAAAGGATCATAAGATTATACATTAAAGCTATAAGGGACCTCAGAAGTCACTCCATTTTATGGATAAAGAAACTGAAACCCAGAGATATTAAGTGACTTGCCTGAGGTCACCCAAGTAGAGCAAGGATTTGAACTCAATCCTCTGATGCCAAGTTTAGCTTCCCTTTCATGTTATCTAACTTAATTGGACATGCTGCTCATTGTGAAATGGTGTGTCTCATAAAGAGGTAGATTTGGAGTCAGGAAGATTTGGGCTCTAATCCTACACTTCAGTTCTCTCATCTGTAAAATGGGGTGATTGAACCAGATGACCCTTATTGCTTTTTCCAGCTTGAAATCATTATTATCCTAACAGATAAAAGATAAAGAATTGGCAGGACTTTGTATTAGAAATAGAGCAATGGATTGGGAGTTTGAATTCCTGAGTTCTGCTTTAGGACTCTGGGAAGGTCATTTCATCTCTAGGAGCTTCAGTTTCCCTAAAGTAAGGGGTTGTATTTAATAATCTCTATGGTATCTTCTAGCTCTGTATTGTATTTTCTACTTTAGAAAGATTGAAAGCAAAAGAAGGAGATGACAGAGTATGAGATGGAATAGAGAGTATAGACAGTGTCATGGAAGCAACGAACATAATCTTGAACAGACTTTGAGAAATAGTGGAGAATAGAAGGACCTGGTGTGGTATGGTCCACAGAGTCATGAAGAGTGGGACACGAGTGGATGACTGAACATTAGAACTTTAGAAGGTATCTCAGAATTATAGAATTTCAGAGTTGGAAAGTAATATAGAAGCTATCCAGAGCCAACCCATATCTGAAAAGTAATTTACACTGTAACATTTTTGACAAATGGTCATCCAGGCTTTCCTTAAAGACTTCCCCAAAGGAAGAACCTAATCCCTGCCAGTCTATTCCATTTTTGTATGGCTCTGTTTGTTAACAGTTTTTTCCTTATGTCAAACCTAAACTTGTTTCTGTAAAATTCCGCCTCTAGCACTTTGGTCGCCATCTAGGACTGAAGAGAACAAGTCTAATCTCTCCCATTTGATAGCCCTTCAAATATTTGAAAACAGCTATCATATAATTTCTGAGGCTTCTCTATACTCAACATCCTTAATTCTTTCAAGTAATCCTCATATAATGTTAAATCAAGGCTCATCAACATTTTAGTTACTCTTTTCTGGATGCTCTCTCTTTAGCAGTGTTCTTCCAAATGGCTCCAAGGGCAGGACACAATACTCCATATGGAGTCTGAGCAGGGCAGAGTTCAGAGAGACTGTCACCTGCTTATTCCTGGACACTATGCTGAATGCGTAAGGTAGTTTAAGATTCCATTAGCTTTTATTGCTTCCATATCATACTCCTGACTCATATTGATCTTTAAATTCACCAAAATATCCAGACATTTTCCCAGGCAAATTGCTGTCCAATCTTATCTTTCCAGTCTTGTACTTGTGAAGATGGTTTTTGAACATAAGTTCAAAACTTTACATTTATCCCCATTAAGCTTCTTTTTGTTAGTGTTCAGCTCAGTTTTTTAGACCAGTAAGATCTCTTTGGATCTTGGTAACTGTCATCCAGTGTGTTAACTGTTCCTCCCAATTTTGTATCATCTGAAAATTTGATAAACATGCCTTCAATATCTTTTTTTTTTAAGCCATTGATGCAAATATTCAACAGCACAAGGCCAAACTCAGCTTTAAAAAAAAAATGAAATGAATGAAAAAAGATTTAAGTGCTTATCATGGGCCAGGCCCTATGCTCAAACTGGGAATACAAACATAATGTTGTTGGTTAGCCCACTGGCTTGCGATCATTTCTACTTCCTCCTACTCCATGCTTGATGGGGGTTATTTTTTTCTCATTGTTGACCTCTCCTCTCTAACCCCTATGTGCTTGGAGATTTAATCAGGACACACTTTTATAGCAAGTAGCTAATTTTTTTTCTCTTATAGACAATATAATGGTCTTTAAGTCTATATGGTCCCTTCCTCTATTTTATGGCATTTATATCTAGTAAAAAGTTATTAATAAAATCTTAATAGCTCAAAGTCTCTACTTAGGAAAATTCCTAAATTCAGAAAAAGGTTTGACTCTACAATTTAAGTTTTGTTTATCTCTATCCAAGGCCTCACCTCTTTATGCTTGAAGACAAGAAGGAAAAGGAGGAGGAAGAAGAGGAGAAAATGATTCAGAAAATGTATTGGTAAGAGAGTATTACCATGTCTATTGCTGGAAAAAGCATGAAGGGAAGTTAGAAAAAATAAGATCTTTTGGGGGCAATTTCCCTCAGCTTTTGAAGAGATAAGTGCTCTTTCAAGCACTCTGTTCTAAGGTGTTTGTGAGAACCAATGGCCCAACTCAGTCTCTTCCTTCCCTGGGGTAATTTTGCCTTCCTTTCAGTTTCTCTTTTTGGTTTTATCTTTTTCACGTTCTCCTTTATATTGCTGTTCCTGTACCTCCAATTCTTTCTGACTCAGCTCATTAAATCATGCCAGCACTGGAGACACTACTGCTGCTACTATTACTTAGCTCTTACAGTCCCCATTCCTTCCTCTTATAGAATAAATGTGTCCCTTTAAGAATTCCCAGCTATGACTCAAGTCCAACTTCTGATTCAAAGATTATGATAGTTCCAAATACTTTTTAGGGCTGCTTTTTTCCCAACTGCAAAGTCTAGGATGCCAATTCTCAAATCCCTGTTTTACAAAAGAAAACAAAAACAAAGACAAAAAAGTAAACTTTCTTCAAGAACTTATTTTGTGATCAGAGAAGACAATACATATAAGGAAATGGTGGTCAGGGAGGAATGATTTCAGGGAAGTCACTAGGGTGATGATTGATGTGTCCTTTCTAGGAATGGTTAAATTGATTTAATTACTGTTCTGATCTATTGCTGAATCTTGTTTCCTTACACCACAACCCCCTTCCTGTACCATTTAGTTCATGTAAGCTGGCTTCCATATAGTTTCTCTCACATCCTTGTTCCATCTCTCTTGCTTTATTCCATTCCTGGAATGCTCAGCCCATCATCTCAGCTTATGAGATTCCCTGGATTTCTTCAGTATTCAGCTGAAATTCCACCTTCTTCAGGGGGCTTCTCTCAGTCCCCCAACCACTAGTGTCTTCTTCTCTCAAGTTTTCTTCCATTGATTCTGCTTATATATTGTGCAGAGATTTTTATATATCTCCCCTATTAGAATGTGAGCTTCTTGAGGTCAGGGCCTGTTCTGACTTTCTTTATGTCCCTGATGCTTAGTATAGTGCTTGACACGTAGTAAACATTTGACAAATACTTGTTTACTGACCGCCTGAAGAGAGTGGGTAGGTGGGCAACATGGCAGGAACATGGCCGGAGAGTAGCAAACATCATGGTTTGGGTTGCTTCAGAAGAACTCTTACCAGTCAGGAGCAAATGGGGACTCAGGAGGTGGGAGCTGGAGAATTGTGATAAAGGTCAGAACTGGAAGGGAACATCTAGCTTCATTTACAAGAGTTGTAATATGAGGGTGTTGGATTAGTCAGTCAAAAGCATTCATTATGTACTCTTTATGTGCCAGGTACTATGCTAAGTGCTGAGAATATAAAGAAAGGAAAAAACACAGCCTCTGTAAGGAGGAGTTCACATTCTAATAGGGGGAGGGGCAACATGCAAATAATTATATTTATGCAACATACATACTGTACAAATGGAGGGAAGGCACTAGCAATGGTGTGGTAGAAGGGAGGGAAATTCCTGAAGAGCAAGGGTGGGAAATTTTTCATGTTGGAAGGCTGCATTAATATTTAACTGTAATCACGTAAGGCCACATTCAAGAAACTTCAAATAGATATACTTTAAAATGTACATTATTTTGTAAAAATCTAACTACTATGTACTTTAATATTTCAAAAAATGAAAAGTATTTGTTAATTTTAAAGTTAACTAACCTTTTAATGACTTCATTGGGTCTATTTTTTGTTGGAAAGCATTTAAATATTTGATTGCAGCATGGAGGTCTGCAGTTTCAGTTGATCTTCTAGAAGGGTGTCAGTCATTTTTTACCTTAAGAGTGTCTTCACTTGGGTTAGATAGGAGAACATAGATTGTAGCAGTAAGTGGTTGAAAAGCAAGAAAGCATTTTTTCTGGTATGTTGCTGAAGGTATAAGTATTCTACTGCATTTTTCCATATTTCAATTGGATCTTTCTTAGCATTAAACAGTGGCTTTAAAATGTAATGTAATGAAGGCTGGAAGAGGGCTGTGAGACCCTCACAAAGACCAGGGTACCAGGGGCAGGTCATCTGGAGAAGAATTCATGGACTCAAGCATTGTTGAGGTCAAGGTAAAGATTTATTATGCTTTTCAGTGGGTGAGTGTTCTTAGGGAAACTACAATCTTAAAGGGGGCACAGGGAAAGTGTATATAGGATATTCTATAGAATCACTTGTGCCAAATATGCCAGAAGTGGTTAAGGAGTGGTAAGTTCTTAAAGGAACATGCACTTTGGTATCTACTGTGCAGGTATTTTACCCAAAATTCATCAGGAAATAGCCCAAGGGGGAACCACCTGGAGGTATGGTTTTAGGCCTGAAATGTCATTAAGTCAACCAGTGGTCAGGGTTGGCTCAGAAATACCAGGTTACTCTCATCAAAGTCTTCTTAGACAAGATAAATGTAAGGGAGTATATGTATGTCTAAGTCTAGGACACATATGATTAGTCAGTAAGTAGGAAATGTCATTATGACCCAGTTCACAGCCTGTTAAGCCAGGACACAACTGGTTCAAACTAATGAGTTCTATAGGAGCATCTGGCTACTATAGCAAGGAGGAAGATAATGGTTTTTGCTAGGGCAGACTGTGTCCTTGTGCTGGAGAGAAACTACCTGGGATAGTGTTTTGAGCCTTGGGAGAAATGTCATTTTTAAAGAGAAATGTGATTATTAGAGTTGGGACCCAAGTACGTGCACCCAAGCACTCCATCATAATCTACTGAGAGTTCAATCAACTCCATCTGTAGTTCTTTAGATGCCTCAGTGATATCAACTAGATGAAGCTGAATTGTTAAGTTGAGTGTGATGTCATGATTCTCAAAGTTAGTGAACCTTTCATTGTATTCTCTAATCAAAAGTCTGTAAGAACTTCATATTCCTCAAATGATTTGCATATATCAACCTGCTCATTAGTGAGCTTTGCTAACTGGGAAAAATGTTTACCCAAAATGTACTTTTGATGAAGTGTTTTGAAAAAAAATATGACTTTTTTCAAAATACTTGGATTTTTTTTGACATGTCACATATAGACTTAGTTTTATTTTGCAAAAAAAGTTGCTTTGATTTGACATGATACCACACAGAAATGCAGCATTCCTATTGAAATCTTTCAATAATTCATAGTGCTGATTCTGTTCCTCATAAAATTTAACTATCTGTTCTCACAGAAATAAAATTTTAGCTAACATCTGTCACTGGGATAGCCAGTGAACTTTAGAGTGAAATGGAAAATCCACACTGAATACTTCACAACAGTCAATTTTAGCATGTATGAAACTGACAGCATCTTGCTACATCTGCATGAATGCAGTTAACAATACTTACAACTTGTTGTAAAGTGTCACTTAAAATAGTAGCTTTAGCACAGAGATTTTGCTGATGCAAGATACAATGAAAAGAAATGAGAGCATCTAGATTTATTAATTTTTTTTTTATCTGTGCAATAAACCCTTCATGTTTTCCTGTCATGGAAGATGCACTATCTGTACATACACTCACTATATTTATCAAATCTAGTCCAAATTCATGACATTTATCTTGAAAATTACTAAAGATATCTATTTCCAGTGTTCTGTTTGCAAGAGTGCCCAAAGCATGTAACTCTTTGTAGGAAAGAAAATCTTTTCTTATGACATGAATGAAGTATAAAATCTTCACCAAGTCAATGGTATCAGTTCATCCAAAGTGATTGAATAATATGTATTTTGAAATATTGTATGACATTGTTCTTTTAATGTGAAGGCTAATTCATGCTGCTGGTCAGTTATGGCTCTCCTTCAAAGAGGCAGTTGTTTGTATTTGAAATGTTATCAGGGTCTAAGCATGCTTCAGCTTCAACAATGCATTCTTTCACAATTTCTGTATCCTTGAATGGCTTATCTTTTTTCCCCGAGTATATAAGCTACCTTATAAGTTGATTCAGTGGCATTATTTCCAGTTCTTATTACTACTTGAATTAATTATCTTTGCTTTTGCTTTTCATCTTTTAATTTCTGCAATACAACATTTTTCACCTCTCTCTCTAATTTAAAATATTTGTGGGAGGGGCGGAGCCAAGATGGTGGAGTACAAAGACACACATACTCTAGCTCTTCCCCCACAACTCATAAGATACCTGTATAGAAAGACTCTTGACGTATTGTAGAGCAGCAGAAGTCACAGAACAATGGAGTGGAGGAGATTTCCAGTGCAGGGTGACCTGGAAGGCCGATGGGAAAAATCTGTCGCACCAGAAGCCCAACCTTGGCCATGCAGTCAGGAGGACTGGAGCAGGCCTCAGTGGAGGAATCCCCATGCCGTTCACAGATCCCTCAACCCACAGGCACCAAAGGCAGCTTCAAAGGTCAATGAAAGGGCTTTTTCACCTCCTTGACAAAGGAGCAAGGTCCTCCCCTAGCCCCGACCCCAGGTGGTGGCAGAGGCAGCAACAAACACCAGCAGCAGCAGCAGGCAGGGGCAGCTATGGTGGCCAGGCAGGCAGCAGGCAGCATCCATTATTGGATAAAGCCCCTGGAGGAATTGAGCAGCTGGTCTGAGTCTTAGCCTCAACCCTGACTAGGGAGTAAACTCTTCTCTCTTGATTGTGCCACCTTGGAGGAACTGAGATCTTACAGGTCCCCAGAGTATACTCTGCTCTTGACAAAAGACCCAAAAATCAAGCAACTGGTTGGGAAAATGCCCAAAAAAGGGAAAAAAAATAAGACAATAGAAGGTTACTTTTTTGGTGAACAGATATTCTCTCCCATCCTTTTAAATGAGGAAGAACAATGTTTATCATCAGAGGAAGACATGAAAGTAAGACTTCTGCATCCAAACCAAATATGCAATGGTCCCAGGCTATGGAAGAGCTCAAAAAGGATTTTGAAAATAAAGTAAGAGAGGTGGAGGAAAAACTGGGAAGAGAAATTAGAGAGATGCAAGAAAAGCATGAAAAACGAGCCAACAGCTTGCTAAAAGAGACGCAAAAAAAAAAAAATGCTGAAGAAAATAACACCTTTAAAAATAAGCTAACTCAATTGGCAAAAGAGGTCAAAAAGCCAATGAGGAGAAGAATGCTTTAAAAGCAGAATTAACCAAATGGAAAAGGAGGTTCAAAAGCTCACTGAAGAAAATAGTTCTTTAAAAATTAGAATGGAACAGATGGAAACTAATGACTTTATGAGAAACCAAGAAATTACAAAACAAAACCAAAAGAATGAAAAAATGGAAGATAACGTGAAATATCTCATTGGAAAAGCAATTGACCTTGAAAATAGATCCAGGAGAGCCAATATAAAAATTATGGAACTATCTGAAAGCCATAATAAAAAAAATGGGGGTCTAGAAATCATCTTTCATGAAATTATCAAGGAAAACTGCCCTGATATTCTAGAACCAGAGGGCAAAGTAAGTATTCAAGGGATCCACTGATCACCACCTGAAAGAGATCCAAAAAAAGAAACTCCTACTAATATTGTGGTCAAATTCCAGAGTTTCCAGGTCAAGGAGAAAATATTGCAAGCAGCCAGAAAGAAGCAATTCAAGTATTGTGAAAATACAATCAGGATAGCATAAGATCTAGTAGCTTTTACATTAAGGTTTAGAAGGACTTGGAATATGATATTTCAAAAGTCAAAGGAACTAGGATTAATACCAAGAATCACATACCCAGCAAAACTGAGTATAATACTTCAGGGGGAAAAATGGCCTTTCAATGAAATAGAGGACTTTCAAGCATTCTTGATGAAAAGACCAGAGCAGAAAAGAAAATTAGGGAGGGACAATGTAAAAAGAGAGAATAAAAGAAATGGGGGGCAGGATAAGATGGAGGGAAATACAGTCTTACACAGCATGACTATTATGAAAGTCATTTGCAAAACTACAAATAAATTGCTTGCCTTCTCAGTGGGGATAGGTGGGGAGGGAGGAAGGAAGAGAAGTTGGAACTCAAAGTTTTAGGAACAAATATTGAAAATTGTTTCCGTGTACAACTGGGAAATAAGAAATACAGGAAATAGGGTATAGAAATTTATCTGCCCTACAGGACAAGAGAGAAGTTGGGGATAAGGGAAGGGAGGAGTGTTAGAAGGGAGGGCACATTGGTGGAAGGGGCACTCAGAATGCATGGTGTTTTATGGGGGAAAGATGGGGAGAAAATTCGGAACTCAAAATTTCATGGAAATGAATGTGGAAAACTTCAAATTAATTAATTAAAATAAAAAAATTGTGGTCCTTATGAATGTTACAATGCTGATGAGCATTCAGTTTCTTTAATGTAGATATTGCAGTATCACAAGATAAGCAAATAATTTTATCTTTAACAGAAAAAAGATAATATTGCAATTCCCAAATCTCATTAAAAAAGTGTTTTCTTTCAGCATTTTCTTGGTCTTCTCTGACATGATGGGTTGTATAACAGACAGAATTAAAAAAATACTGTTGAGCTGTGTAACTATTCACAAATTCCACATGAAACAAAAACACAATGCACCGTTGTCAAAAGATAACAGACTGGTATATTTAGTCCCCATAACCTTTTGCCAACAAGCCTCCTTGGTGCAGTAGTGGCACCAGTGCAGGGTCAAGGAGAGCTAGAACTAAATAATAGCATAGCAGTCATCAATTTAGCCCTTATGGCTTAGTAATGATTTAACTGTGCTTTTTAATCTGGGAGGATTATTTTGTTGAAAGTTGTTTTATTTTTTTGTATTTTAAATATGTTCAGTATAAAAATATAAAAGATGAACAAAAATCTATTAATCAAAATAAAATGATTTGTTCTGAAGAATTTCAATTCAGTCAAAAGGCTACACTTAAGGACCTACAAGGCCACATGTGGCCCAAAGGCCACAGGTTCTTCTTCCCTGCTATAGAGGGTAGGGATTTACTGGAGCCTTGAAGGAAAGCAGCAGGCAGAGATGAGCAGCAAAAGCATTTCAGGCTTGGAGGACAGCCAGGAGAAAGATATGGAGTGTGAAGACAGAGTGTGGTTTTTGAGGAATAGTAAGTTGGTTACAGTCTCTGGATCATAGAGGGTATGGAGGGAAGTACACTGTAATAAGAACAGAAAGGGAGGAAGTGATGAGGTTGTACAGGGTTTTAAATGCAAAAAAGAGGATTTGATATTTGATCCTGTAGGTAAGTGACTCTAGGGAGCAATTGGAGTTCATCAAGGGGTGGGAGTATATGTATGATAGGGTCAGATTTGAGCTTTAGATTGGAAGAATGGTGATACCCTTTATAATAATGGGAAAACTGGGAAGAGAAGATGGTCTGGTTGGGAGAAATAATGATTTCTGTTTTGGAGGTGTTAAGTTAGATTCTTCTAAGTTTCTTCTATCTCTAAATCTATGATGTTGGTGGACAGATGAAGGAGAGGGTAACTATTGAGTTATCAAGTTTCCAAAAAAAAAAAGAAAGAAAGAATTAGAGGTGGAGCCAAGGTAGTGGAATAAAGGCAGGGACTCACCTGAGGTCTCCCCCAAACCCTTCAAATAACTTTTAAAAAGTGATTCTAATCAAATTTTAGAGCAGCAGGACCCACCAAAAGATGGAGTGAAACAAATTTCCAGCCTAAGACAACTTGGAAGGTCAGCAGGAAAGGTCTGTCATACCTGGGTGAGAGTAGAGCACGGTCTACTCAGGCTGTGCCAGCACAGTCCCAGCCCCAGCAAACTAGAAGGAGGCCTTGGACATGATTGACCCAGTAGCAGCAGCAGCAGCAGTGTCTGCTTTCAGAGCTCTCAACCCACAGATGGTAAGGGGATCAATCAACTGGTCAGAAGGAGATTACGGGGATCTCTTTAGCACTGAGGCAGGACTCTATTGCTTTGCCCATACTCTAATCCAGGTCGCACAGCAGAGGTTGTGGCCACAGTGGAAGGGAGAACCTCCTCACAGTTCCAGGGCAGAAAAGAGTGTTTTTAGTAACTCACAGACCACAGCACAGGACAGGAGAGGAGTGAACACCTCTCCTTAGATCATACCACCTTGAGAGAACTTAAAATTTACTGGTACCTAGAAGTATCTCGGAAAACAGCTGCATAAAGCGCTTGAAACTTAGGACAGTGTGCTTTCTACACTGAAAGCAGAGCCCTACTTTACCAAACAGTTAAAAGTTAAGTAATATACTGGGAAAATAAGCAAACAAACTCAGAGGAAAAAAAACTCTGACTATAGAAAGTTATTATGGTGACAAGGAAAATCAAAACATAGACTCAGAAGAAGACAACAAAGTCAAAGCTCCCACATTCAAAGCCTTCAAGAAAAATATGCATTGGTCTCAGGCCATAGGAGGGCTCAAAAAAGATTTTAAAAATCAAGTGAGAGAAGCAGACAAAAAAATTGGGAAAAGAAATGAGAATGTGTATCACCAAGGCAATATTCACAGCACTGATGGCAACTATGAATATGCCCACATAGTTCATGCAAAGTATAATGGACTATAGTCAGAAGGTAGAAAAAAAATGTATTCAGACATCAGAAAGCCAAATCCATGATAGCAACAAAGAAATCCATCATAGTAGCCAAGAAGTCTATACACATTATTAGGCCTTCCCACAAACGAATACCCTCAAGCAAAATGCCCTTCTCTCACCTGCAGTCAACTGCCTGCTTTCTCTGTCTCCCAGATGTAACAAGTTTCACTAACTTACTCTCAGCTTTGCTCCACCCTTCCTGGTTCACCTGGTCAGCAAACTCCTCCCACCACATGGGATTTAGGCTTCCATATGATTTAAGCAGGTCACATAGGTCCATTAATGGATGGGATCTTCAAATTAAGCAAAAATACATTAAAAATATAGACTGATGCAAATAATGAGAAAAGAGTCAACTTCTTGGAAAAGGAGGCACAAAATATACTTAAGAAAATAACACTTTAAAAAAAGATGAGTCCAAATGTCAAAAGAGGTCCAAAAAGCCAATGAGGAGAAGAGTGTCTTAAAAAACAGAATTGACCAAATGGAAAAGGGAGTTCAAAAGCTTACTGAAGAAAATAGTTCCTTGAAAATTAGAGTGGAGCAAATGAAAGCTAATGAGTTTATGAGAAATCAAGAAGCAATAAAACAAAACCAAAAGAATGAAAAAATAAAAGACAATGTGAAATATCTCATGGAAAAACAACTGACTTGGAAAATAGATCTAGGAGAGATAATTTTAAAAGTATTGGACTTCCTAAAAGCCATGATCAAAAAAAGATCCTGGACATCATCTTTCAATAAATTATTAAAGAAAATTGACCTGACATTCTAGAACCAGAAGGTAAAAGAAAAATTGAAAAGATCCATTGATTACTTTCTGAAAGAGATCCAAAAGTGAAAACTCCCAGGAATATAGCCAAATTCCAGAGTTCCCGGTCAATTAGAAATTATTGAAAGAAGCTACAAAGAAACAATTCAAGTATGGTGGAGCCACAGTCAGGATAACACAAGATTTTAGCAGCTTCTACATTAAAGAATCAGGGCTTGAAACATGATATTCCAGAGAGCAAAGGAGTTAGGTTACAACCAAGAATTGCTTACCCAGCAAAGCTGAGTATTATCCTTCAGGGGGGAGAATGAACATTCAGTGAGATGGAGGACTTTCAAGCATTCTTGATGAAAAGACCAGAGCTGAATAGAAAATTTTACTTTCAAATACAAGATTCAAGGGAAGCATAACAAGGTAAACAGGAAAGGGAAATCATAAGGGTCTTAACATTAAACTGTTTATATTCCTATATAGGAAGATGACATTTGTAAATCATAAGACCTTTCTCATTATTAGGGTAGTTAGAAGGAGTATATATAGACAGAGGGCAGGTGTGAATTGAATATGAAGGGATGATAGCTAAAAAATGAAATTAAGGGGTGAGGGGGGAGTGTACTGGGAGAAAGAGAAAGGGAGAGGTAGAATGGGGTAAATTATCTTACATGAAAGAGGCAAGAAAATAACATACACATTTGATTGGGTATAGAAATCTCTTACCCTACAGGAAGTAGGAGGGGAAAGGGATAAGAGAATAGAGTGTGTGTGATAGAAGGGAAGGCCAGTTAGGGGAGGGAGTAGTCAGAAGCCAAATACTTTTGAGGAGGAACAGAGTAAAAGAAGAAAAAAAATAGAATAAATGAGGGTGGTGGGAATAAGTTGGAGGGAAAAACAGTTAGCAGTAGTAACTGTGAAAAAAAATTTGAAGCAAGTATCTCTGATAAAGGGCTCATTTCTCAAATGTATAGAGAACTGAGTCAAATTTATAAAAATAAGAGTCATTCCCCAAATGATAAATGATCAAAAGATATAATCAATTTTCAGATGAAGTAATTAAAGCTATCTAAAGCCATATGAAAAGGAATTAGTTTCTTCAGTGAGCTTTCAGTACCACCTCATACCTATTAGATTGACTAACAGGACAGAAAAGGTAATTGACAAATGTTGAAGGGGATGTGGGAAAAATAAGACATTAATTCACTTTTGATGGAGTTATGAACTGATTTAACCCTTCTGTAGAGCAATTTGGAACTAAGCCCAAAGGGCTATAAAACCCTTTGACCTAGCAATACCACTACTAGGTCTGTATACCAAAAGAGATAAAAAATCAAGAAGGAAAAGGACTTATATGTGCAAAAATATTTATAGCCACTCTTTTCTGGGGGTGAAGAATTAGAAATTGAGAGGATGCTCATCAATTTGGGAATGACTGAACAAGTTATGGTATGTGATGATGATGGAATACTATTGTATTATAAGAAATGATGAGCAAGATGCTTTCAGAAGAACCTGGAAAGTCTTGCATGGGCTGATGCAAAGTGAAATGTATTGTGTACAAAGTAACAGCAACATTGTTAGATGATTAACTGTGAATGATTTAGCTAATTCACACAGTACAATGATGTAAGCAACTCTAAAGGACTTATGATGAAAAAATGCATCCCCCAGAGAAAGAACTGTTGGTTTCTGAATACAGATTGAAGCATACTTTTTCTTACTTTCTTTATTTTTCTTGATTTTTTGTCTATGTTTTCTTCCACATCATGACTATTATTATGAATATATTTTGTATGTGTATACATGTGTAACCTATATCAAATTGCTTGCCTTCTCAGTGAAGTGTGATGGGAATGGAGGAAGGGAGAGAATTTGGAACTCAAAGTCTTAAAAACAAATATTAAAAATTGTTTTTACATGTAACTGGGGAAAAATAAAATACTAAATAAATACAAAAAAGAATTAAAAAAAGAATCTTGTTGCCATATTTCAGGATATGACACAAGAAAATTTGCTAGCTATATTAAAACCAAGGGATAGATTACAGATAGACAAGATTACAGGCTGTTTTTATTTTCTAATTATTGTTGGAAATTCTTTATTTTCTTTCATTTTTAAAATTTTTGTTATGTTTTTTGTCTGTGGCATGTTCATGAGGGAAGTTGGCTTCATTGTACTGGATGGCACCAGGTAGTGAGTTTTCGTTTCTTGGTGGTAGTGATGGTGGGGGGTGGGTGGGAACAGGAGTTAAATTCTCCAAAGTGAATTTGGACTTTTCATATTCTAAGGCCCTTTGTGTAAAGATTATGGTAAAACCCTTCTTGTTATTCTTCATCAATGTGAAAAGGCACTTTGTAGTGATGGTTTCTTTGTCCAGACTATTTGTTTTTAATGCCATGGATTGAGAATTTAGTTTTAGACTGGGGGAAAAATGTTCCAGTAGAGACAAAGTAGCAGCAATAGAAAAAAAAGAAGGGAAACCCCTGGAGATTACATTCCTTTTGGTGGCATAACTTAAGTCATTTGGCATTTATTGTGGACAATTTTCAGAGGGAATTGTTTACTATAATAGTTTTTTTTCCTTGAGAGAGCTTTTGTCTAGCTCAATTTTCTTATTCTATTTGCAAATGAGGTGTCTTGTATGAAAGTAAATTTCCTGTCAGCCTCACAAAACAATACAAAGAATAATATACATTCTCTCTAATATTTAAGATTTTTCAAAGCAGTAAAGCTATACATATAAAAGAAATGTGCAAAAAGAGTTAGAGAAGATGCCAGGAGCTGGGCCAGAGCTAGAAATGGACATCTTGTAGTTCTCTCTGGTCAAGAATATTATTTCCTATATGCATGTCATTTTCTAAATAGTCCTAGCTCCATCTTCAGCTCCTGCCCTGTGCATACAGCTCCCCTGATGTTTCCTGCCTATGAACTCTGCACTCTTCCCCTTTTTCTGCAATACCATATCATTCTTAGAATTCTATTGATTTAGAGTACTCCTTCAGACTTATCTCAGGCTCCTAACCTGTGAAGGTAGTAGCCAAGTGAATTTTCTCCCTAGAGGAAGCACAGTGTAGAGTTCTTGAGCCCAGATTAAGAAAAATCTTCAAATCCTGCCTCAGGGACTTGTAAATTGTGAACCTGGATCAATTTAACCTCTCTGGGTTTCAGTTTCTTCATCTGTAAAATGAAGGGTTAAGCTCTATCTAACATCCTTTTAGTTCTAAGTCTAAGATCTTATTCAGACTCCCATATGGTCATCCTATTATCATTTTAGCTCTTTTTATTAATTTCTCTGTCTTATTTATAATAGTAGTAGCTTGAATTTAAAAATCACTTTGCAGTGATTTTCAATAACTTGTAGGATATTGTTCCTACTTTGCAGATAAATCAGGAGTCAGAGAGGTTAATTAACTTGCCCATGAATGTCAAGTGACAGGGTTAGGAAAGGGACCGAGGGCTTTTGATTCCATTTGGCCACTCATTTATAAAATCATAAATCTGTAAGGTAGGATTTAGTGAAAGTCAGAAGATAGTGTATGTAGCAGTAGAGTCTTCTAAATAATTATTGGATATAATACCAGATGGCGAGTAATCCCTTTTAACCTGAATGACACCCAGTATCCTTTTATACTAATGGAGGGATGCCCCCAGCACTTAGCCCTGTGCTTAGTACATGGCAGGTGCTTAATAAATATTTGTTGACTGACGGATTTTGAATGGCTTTCAAAAAAAATGGTTAGGATCCAATGGCGCACATTTTGCTTTGACACACCCATGTATTCCTTCTCTACCAACTTTTGTCCTTTCCTTGACCTAGTGTGCCATCCAGGGCCTGACTGAAGGGCACAAAGAAAGAGATTTTGGAAGTAGGCCCTCGGGAACAGTTGACTCTCTGAGGGCTAACAATGGAAAAAACGTATGCAGAGAAAACCATAACATAGAGACTATTGCATGTGGCAAACTTGACTAGTTTTTAATACAATAAAATTCATCTTAAAGTACATTGCTATACCTTAGATTTGATTAACTAATGTCTCTTGTATATTATTATGACATGTATAGTACATCAGCATGTAGCAGGGAACCATTAGAGCATTAAAAACCTAGAAAATTGTGTCTTATCCTTGTTTTTGTACATCATTGTAATATAGTAATGGAGACTCTTTTGTCACAACTAAGAAAGGAGTCACTTTAAAGTGTTGCTCATTCGTAAATTAAGGATTTATTCCTAGACTACAGAAAAAAGTAAAATAAGTATTTTTAATGCCAAAGAAAGGTTTTGGGATTTTTTTTTAAAGAGCTCATTAACATCAGGATGTAAGAACATTAGCAATAAAGGCCATAGAAATCTGAAAATGAAGACTAATGGCTTCAACATAGTAAAATTTACTAGTTGATGGTCACTGGTCTAGTAGACTGTAAAACAAACAAATGGGAAAAAGACTTAAATGGTACAAAGTAAGGTGACTTTTAAAAGTGATTTTAGCTGCAACAATCTAAAATATGTTAAGTTTTCCTTTGCCATTTTATAATAATAATAGTAGTATATTGGAAAGGAAATGTATAGAACATAAAAAGTCATTATTATTGATCACTTTCATTTTGTAATGCATTCTTAAAAACATTTTAAATAAACAACAAATAGAGCTCTGGCCATCTTTTTTCTCAGCTTTGTAACTCTTATTCATGTTTCTAATATACAAGCTTCAGAGGCTGCATCGAGTGCACAATCATCTACAAACCAAAATCATGCACCAACACTCCCTCCACTTTGGTCTTGGCTTGTAACCTTTTCAAATTGAAGAACTTACCATCAGTACGGTAGCTGTCCTTGATGCCATGTTCATCCTCATTGAAAGCATTTGACAACATGGCTGAAGACATCAAGCTAAAAAGCATGGGAGCAAGCACACAGCCCTGTTTCATTCCTTTGGTGACTGGGAAGGCATGAGAACTTTGTCCACTATCCAGAACCCGGGCAAACATGCCATCATGAAATTTATGTACAATATTGATGAACTTCTCCAGGCAACCAGATTTTGACATAATTTTCCATAAGCCCTCATGACTAACAGTGTCAAACTGAGATACAATAAAGTATGGATCAATTCTCTGCTACCTATGCTAACTTTGGCCTAATAATTAACACCAAAAAAACACAGGTGCTCCATCAGCCATCACCACACCATCCATATGTGGGACCATTGGTTGCAACAAATGGAGAAGTTTTGAATGCTGTAGATAAGTTCACTTACCTTGGTAGTGTACTTTCCAGGGATGTACACATTGACAATGAGGCCGAAGCTCGCATTGCCAGAGCTAACTCAGTGTTTGGGAGACTCTGAAGAAAGTTTGGGAGAGAAGTATTAGACTGACTATCAAACTGAAGGTCTACAGAGTTGTTGTACTGACCTCATTTTTATATGTTTGTGAAAAATGGCACCTTGCCAGGAAGCTGAATCACTTCCATTTGAACTGTCTTAGGAAGATTTTGAGGATCACCTGGCAGGATAAGGTACCAGACACTGAAGTTTTTGCTTGAGCTGAACTGCCAAGTATTCAAACTATGCTTCAGAGAGCGCAACTCTGATGGGCTGGTCACATTGTTCAAATGCAAAATGTATGCTTGCTAAAAAGATTATTTTGTGGAGAACTCACATGGGGCAGGCAATCACATGGTGGTCAGAAGAAACAATACAAGGACACTCTCAAGGTCTCTCTCAAGAACGCTGAATTTGACTGTGCAACGTGGGAGACGCTGGCACAGGACCACTCAGCATGGTGTGGCCATATCAGAAAGGGTGCTGTGCTCTTTGAGCAAAGCAGAATTGAGACAGCACAAAGTAAACATAGGATGCACAAATTAGGGATATCACCCCAGATACTCACACGGACTATCTGTGCCCCATCTGTGGTAGAGCATTCTGAGCTCTTATTGGTTTGATCAGTCACGGTCGGGCACACTGAAATTTCACTTTAAATGATGATGTCATTTTGGTCCTCTTTGAAGATGAAGGACAACAACCATACAATGTAATGAAAAAATTCACCTTTGAATGACAAAAGTATTTATTAGGATCATATACTTATAGATTAGAACTGCAAGACAATTTGTAGAATATTTAATTCAATATTCCCATTTTCTAGTTATAGAGATTGAAATATTAAGTGACTTCCCCAATGTTACAAAGGTAGTAAGAGCCAGAGCCAGAAATCAAAACTGCATCCTCTGACTTCAAAGCTAGCACTAAAAGATATCTATATAAATGAAGTAATAGCAAAACACTAGGCATACCACCCATATGGTGTATTGTTACTACAGAGATGAGTTCAAAGCATAAACAGGAACTATACCACCCATGTGACACTGAAAGAATACTGGTTATAAAGTGTCTATTCTTCTGGCTGGATTGGTGGTCTCTCTCAAACGATCCTTACCTGAAAAATTCCTTCATGACCTTCCAAGATTCCAACTTTCCTGTCTCTGGAGACACAGTCCCCTTTGAATGGGTAAGGATTCTAAACCAAGATTCATATAGGTCAGTGGCTTAACAACAGGTAATCTTTACATAGATTAGTTGGCTTAACAACTTTACCAGCCCACTGTGGAGCTGATTTTTGGTAGTGCTCCTCCTGAAAGCCATGGAAACATCCAATTGATCCTTTCTAACATTTTGATTTACCTATTATTAAGAGTAGTAAAATATCCTGATTAGGGGCAACTGGTCAAGCAGCTGAATGAACTCATGATTTTATTTTTTTCTCCCTCACAAACTATCCATCCCTGTTCTAACATAATCAGTCTCCAAACCATAGAATGATGTCATATGCTCTACTACCAAGGATCAAGGGTCCATTGTGGAAAATGATATGGAAGGGAGATAGCATGTCCAATTTGGAGAACAACATAAGTGGGTCACTTTGGAATATAGTATGTGAGGGGAGTAATGTGAAATTGGTCTGAAAAGGTTGGTGGGAATTGTATTTCAGTGAAATTTAAATGCTAAGCTAAGAAATTTCTGTTTTTTACTAGAGCCAACAGGGAGCCATTGAAGATATCTGAGTAGAGGAATGATATAAATTTATGTTTTAGAAATATTAATTTGGAAGCTATATGGAGGATAGATTAAGGAGGAGTGAGACCAGAAGCAGGGAAACAAATTAAGAGGCCTTTGCAATAGTCAAAAGGAAAGGTGATGAAAGTATTAATTAAGGCAGGAGCTAAATAAGTGAAAGAAAGGAGATGGAGATGAGACATGTGGTAGAGGTTCTTTTTTAAAATGACAACTTGCAACTGAATGCATATGGGGAGTGAAGAAGGGGGAAGTGTCATTAATAACTACAAGAATTTGGATAAAGATAACTAGAAAAATGGGGGTACCATCCACAGAAATAAGGAAGTTAAAAGAGAGAACATGATGAATTCCTTTTTAAACATATGAAGTTTGTTTGAAATGTCAATGAGATATTCATTGCAGGCTCTTGACAATGTGAGATTAGAGCTCAGGGAAGATTTTAAGACCAGACATATAGATTTTTTGGAGTACCAAGGGTCTTTTTTGTCACAACCTTAGATCAGCCACTTTAGAAAATTTTAAATATTGTTCAATCCTAAATATTGAAAGATAATATTTGAACTGAGTGGCTGATGACATTCTTGAGAGAGTATAGAAAGAGGGCTTAGGACAGAACTTGGAATGATACTGATGAGTCACAGTTGTATGATGATACATTTAAGGAGAATGAAAGGGAAATTTAAAAGATGAAAGAAAGTGAGAGAGAGAGAGAAAGAAGGAAGGGGGTAAGGTAATATCACAGAGAAGAGAGAGGTCAGCAATATTGAAAGTTAGAGATATAAAATTGGATGAGGTAATGCTAATAGACTATCATTGGATCATAGATCTGGAATTGACTTTGGAGGCCATCAATTACTTATCTAACAGATGTAGAAATGTAGACCCAGAGAGGTTAAGTGTCTAGGGTCACACGACTAGTAAGTGTCTGAGATGGGATTCAATTATGCTACCTTTTAGAGTAGTTAAGTGATTTTTCGTAACCATGGTGAGACAACTTTTAGTTGCATGGTAGGACTGGAAGTCAGACTGCAAGGGTGGAGAAGTGGGAGGTGAGGAGAAGGAAGCAATGAGTACAGATCCTTTTTAGTGATTTGGCTGTGAAAAGGAAAAGAAATATAGTCTTGAGGCAATGGCAGGGTCAAATAAATTTTCTTTTTCTTTTCTTTTTTTAGGACAGAGGAACAGGAGAAGAGGAGAGCCAGTAGAATAGATGGAAGATTAGAGAGAGGGAATGACTGAGGAAGAAGGCTCTCAAAGGAGAGGGGGATGAGATGGGGTCAAAAACATGACTGCAGTGCCATGGCTTGACAAGTAGAAAGGTTACCTCTTCCTCGAGAATGGAGCCAAGAGGAGAGCATTTAGAATCTTGCTAAGGGATTTTGGGGTGTGAATAAGAGTGGAGGGAGCTCAAAAGAAGGCCTTGTCTTCTCAGTAACATAGGAGCTGAGGTCCTGGACTGAATGGAAGTGACAGAGGACTTGAGAGAGGTTTTGAATAATCACCGGGGAGAGGATATGAGTGAGTAAGTCATGGAATAGTAAAGAGATTACCGTGCAGCAGTAAGGGCTCAGTTGAGATCAGGTATATTTATAGTTGTCATGGTCAAATGATTTTCCCTAATATTTTTCTCCAAAGGCAGGAGGCATTGGCAGAGAAAGGTTTGTGGAGTCACTGTTCTATTCAGAGCAGTCTCTTTGAGGACATTTGAATTTCAGTACATGATCTATACCTCTTTAAACTTCTGGATTGGTTTGCCTATAGACGGAAAGAGGTGGGGCTCCTGGCAGGATTTACAGGCACTCAACTTGGGTGGTAGATCATTTTATCCTCTATGACTGAGTAAAGTACTGTGTACAGTTAAGTTACACTTGTATGTTTGTGTTGATGTTAATTCCACTGAAATAAAGCAGGACAAGGAAGAGGGTGAAGTTTTTCCCACTGAATGGGGGAATGAGTCATAAAAACCTGGTTGGATAAATTCATCCACACCACACCCCTAGATTAGTGAGATAAGTGCTACAACACACGAAAGAGGCAGATTTAGAACTGAAAAGAAATTTAGAGACCAAGTAGTCCAACATCCTATTTTACAGATGAAGGTCAGAAGCCCAAAAATTTGAATGACTTGTCCAGGTTCACAGTAAATAGCAGAGGCAACACTTGAACCCTAGCAGCTCAAACTACACATCCAGCATTCTTTCCACTAGACCAATCTTCCAGGACACAACACATCAACTTATGTCAACTAGTTCTTATGGTCTGATTAATTTATTTTTTAGTCTACCTCACTTTCATTATCAAGCTCTGATTTTGTTTTCCTATCTCTCATTTCCTTTTGAGAGGCTAGAATCACACATGTTTCTATTAACTGAGTTTCATGGTAAATGCCCATATGAGGTACACTAAGTCTGATGGACATCATCAGAGTAATGTTTCAATCAACAATGATGTATTATTTTTTAGTAATAATTTATAATAGTTAATACTTAACATAGAGCACTCTACGTTTTTTATTTCATTTGACATAGCAATCCTGGGAAGTATTTGTTGTTATTATCCCCATTTTATAGATGAAGAAACTAAGGATGAAAGAGGTCAAGTAACTTGCCCAGGGTCACATAACCAGGAAGTATCTGAGACAGGATTCAAACTCAGGTCTTCCTGACTCCACATCCAGCACTCTATCCACTATGCTACTTAGGTATGAAGTGGACATTATTCCTCCCTGGGCCCCTAGGTTGAGAGATATCTGTTAGGTTACTGGGCAGGGTTGGATAACCTGCCTAGTAACAGGTTTTTGTTGGGCCCCTGTCAAAACGTTATTCTCCTTTGGGTTGTTAAATATCTGATGAATTGTTAACAGGCATTTTTGTTTAGTCCGTTTGCATGGTAACCACCTGTGCCACCCTGATGTTAGACTCCCCTTGCCAGGCAACTAGCCGCCCCCCTTCCTGACAACTACTTTTTGTTGAATGATAACCAGTCTTTGATTGGGTACCTCTCCTGGCACCTGTTTTCTGTTGGGGTCCTTTGCCTAGAAATACCCTGACAACCCCCTCTGTTTTGGGGGCTCTTGCCTAACAAGCCCCCCTCTTGCTCTGTCAGAACTCTTTGTTGTGGAAACCACAAGGCTGTACCGAGTAGTGCCAAAATGCTTAAAACACACTCACCCACCTCAGTTCGGGGCTGTCTCCTCTGGGTCTCTACATGAGGCAGCCACCAGCCTGGCTAATAAATGACATTCTTAAAATTCCTAATTGATTTTGCCTGTGAATTATTCTCAGTCTGTCCATTTCAGGTATACCATTTATTAAGGATCAGTTGTTGGGGAATCAATACAAAAATGAAATTTTGTTCTCAAGGAGGACAAGGCTTAATATTTATGTAAAGATTTTATCCAGTTTTCTCATTTGTAAAATGGAGATAATAATAATGCCGACTTCTCAGGTTGTTGTAAGCATCAAATAATAAGTGGAATAATAATTGGAATAGTAATTGTAAAGTACTTAGCATGGTACTTGGCATATAGTAAGTACTATATAAATATTAGCTATTATTATTATCATTATCTATTTTTTTAGTGTCCTAAAGCAATATGAAGATTATGTCAAAGCAAGTATAGATTATAATGATTGCTTATAGTGACTTTCCAATGAAAACATACTGGTGTCACTATGAGACTTTCAGAAAAGATATGATCAAGCAATAAACATTAAGCACCTACTATGTGCCAAGCACTGTACAGGCTTAGCCCCTGACAAAAAATGGTCTCTTGTAAAAAGGAGTTTCACTGTTTTAACATGTCCTTTTTGCTCCTTGGAAAAGGGCACAACATTCAAAATAAAAGAGGAATAGTTTGGAGAAAAGATGACTTGAACAAGAGCATCTCGTGCAGATGTTAACATACATGGAAACCAATAGAAAGAGGCACAGGAAAAATTATGGAGATTGGATTTTACTGAGATAAAGCTTCCACAATCTTGTTCCAAAGTAACCTTCGTGGAATTGACCCTTGCTGTCTGGAAGCAGGAAGGAGGTCAACTTAGTCTAAAAGGGCTAGTTGTTAAGAAAAACCACTGCATGAGAGAAACATTTAGCATGCTGTTTGAGCAAATCTAACCTGATTTGGTTTACGGACTGAGAAAATTACCCTCAATTGTACTTCATTATACACTGACGTGACAGAAATAGGCTCCACATCAGATTTATTTACTTAGTTGGTTCTTTTAAAATGAGCAACATCAGGCATGCTTAGTCTTTAGTTTTCAGGTGTAATGATTCATCTTCTTCCAGACTATGCCTTCACACTATCTCAAGACCATAAAATCACAGGGATTGATATAGTCAACGTTTTGTTCCAGTTAGGGGCAAAAATCATTTGGTAGTGTGATTGATGGTGGTGCAGTGAAATAGTTCATAAAAATAAAGTCTTTCATCTTAAGACTATATACTGTTGAACTGAAAGAAAAACTGTACTGAATTCTTCTCCCCACTCTCCTCTGATCCTGTGTATATGGTGAGGTAGGGGCAATGTGTACTGGAGATCAGGTTCAATTAATAGGGTCCTGGAGAAATTAACTCTTCTCCTCCTCCCCACCCAAAGTATGAAAAGCAAAAAAATTATGGAATCACAGAATTCGAGAGTTGGAAGGAATCTCAATGGCATCTACTTCAACCTATACAAGAAAAGAACCTTCATTTAAAATTTTCCAGCAAGGGTTCATCCAGTCTTGCTTAATGACTTTCAAGAAAGAGCAATGAAGCATTTCTTGAGATAAACCATGTCACGTTTGAACAGTTCTGATTGTTAGGAAGTTTTTCCTGACATCAAGCTTGAATTGGTTTCTTTGCAACTTCAGCCAGAACAAGTTTAATATCATCATACAATTTCTCTTCTAATACTTAAGGGCAATTATCATGTCCCATCTGAGCCTTCTGGAGTCCAGGCCAAGCATGCTTATTTTCTTCAACTGATCTTCTGTTTCACGGACCATCTTGTTTGTCCACTTCAAGATACTCGAAAATCTATCAGTGTCCTTAAACTGTAGCAACTGCAACCCTTTATCAACACAGAACAGAATATTGTATCCTGGTTATCAAAAATAATTGTTTGTCCTTTGTTCTCCATGAAAACCATGACATCAGGAAGGTAATGTCAGGACTTGCAAGGAAATTGGATTTAAGTAAGGGAAGGCTGTGCAAAGTCACTAGCCTCACCTTCTCCCCCAGAACCATCTGGGTCCAGTGGCAAGATATGGATCAGGACTATTGGAGATAGCCCTGAAAGCAGTGGGAGACCTTGGTTTTTTTTAAGCTAAAGTCCTTCCCAGCGCTCAGTTTGACTGAGGCAGTGCTTATTCAGTGAATAAGACTAGGTAAGAAATGAGGCAAAAAATGGCCTCTTTGACCTAGTCAAAAAACCCCAACAACAACGATCTAAGTGGGGAAGAACTTAAGGGTCTCTGGCCAAAACAGAAACTTTTGCTATTTACGTTTATTCTGAGCCATCAGGGCCTAAACAAGAACTAATTTGGGGCTTGGGCTAGGACCGATTGTTGGCTAATCAGTGAAAGCCAAGTGATTTGAGTTTAAGGTATGGTACTTAAGAAAGAAATTTAGTCATTGAACTCCAAGAGATCTGCAGAGGATTCAGTGGTGAAAATATACATTCCTTTAGGCAGAGCACCCACGTGTGGACAGAGGGAGAGAAAGGAGGAAAGGAGAGGAAGGGAGGGAGAGTCGAGGAGAGGACAGGACAGAAGAGGAAAGGAGAGAAGGAAGGCAACTGGAACTAGCCAGAATAATTAGTTAAAGTAAGAAGTTACTAGATGACAGGCTGAGGCAAACACTATTCCACACTGCCCTACTTTTACTCCCTATGCCTGGCATAAAAAGTGTCCTTCACCTATAACTGAAGAAATGTTTTATGCCACTTGGGCCAGGTATAAAAATTCCTTGTTATATCTCTAACACATCCTCTCCTAGATGGATAGACCCCCCCAAACTCATTGTGTGATCAAGTTAAGTTTCAATAAAATAAATTTTCCATAAAAATGTGCTGTAAGTTAAAAAAAATGAGACTTCTAAATTTGCTCTTTCTCATATTAGAAGCCTCTTTTTTAGTTCTAGATATTCTCTTGATCTCTTCTTTTTGAGTCAGCCTTTCTTCTTTCACATGGTGACAGCTGATTTGTAAGAACTGGTTGCTTATTAGGTCTTGGCACAGGTCAACAGAGACTGAAAGCCTCTACCATCTGTTAGCTACTGGATGTGTCTGCATGAAATGAGTTGATGGTTAGAGTTGAATCTCCAGGGGGTGACTGGTACAGCACTGGTAACAGGGAGGCAAAGGAATGGAATGTTTTCAAACAATTTGAAAGTCTGCCAAAGTATCTTACAGTATGTTTTAGATTTAAATATTTTAATTGAGGTTCTTTAAAATGAAAAGAATACAGCATGGATTTAATAAATGTAAATTAATTCTCCAAATACCAAATGAATCGTACATCAAATGAACAGTGCCAGGCTACACAGATATCTGAGCATAAAGGTGGGTGGACAATAAATTACTAAAGAAATATTTCCTTTAAAAGGTACAAGTATAATGACTAACAAAGGTTTTATAATACCTCACCTTAGCTCTTAGTACAGTGTGAACCCTTTCACTGAAAGATCAGTTTTGCAAGAGTACCCTAATAAAACACTCCTAGTTAAAATCAAGAAAGCAATTTACTCTTCTCTGTGATATGTTGCTCTGGTAACCAGTAAGTTTGTTTAAAGAAAACAAAAACTTTTATTGGCGGCTAGTGTTTTTAACCTGTCACTTGAGTTTCACAGGCAGAACAACTTTAATCTTACTCTCTCTTTCCTCATCAAATAGGAGCACGTGCATACACACACACACACACACACACACACACACACATATATATATATATATATATGTATATATATTCATATATACAGAGGAAAAACTGTATTTGGACTTCACTTCATCTCTCCTTCCTCTCCATTCCTCAAATATTCAGTCTCATTCCTTATATTTCTTTTTCTTTCTTTTTCAACTTCCAGAATTTTTGTGTGAGATATTTGTATATCATGGCAACTCAAGTAATGATTTTGTGATTTGTTGCGAAAATGTCATCTCCTGCCTGCCTCGGAATTATAAATCCAAAGTTTTTTAGGTGGGTTCAGGATCAGTCAATTAGAAAGCCACTCCACAAATGTGTTAACCCTCAACAAGTGCAGCAATTTGTTTGTAGTCATAGTGGTCCTTAAATTGATCAATTGTAAGCATTCTTCCTAGCCCCCAGGCTTTCAACACCCATCCCACGCTTGCTGATAATTTTGGGGATGATGTACTGATGACAGTGAGCCAAGAAAGTCAGTAACTATGCTGTGGGTTGCTTTTTCAATGTGAAATTACTATTCTGCCTTGAGTATTGACTGATTTTTTAGGTACTGGCAACTGCCAGGGTGGTTATGTGCTGTTTCTTTACATATAGTATAGCCCGTACTAATTTACTTGTTTAAATGTATATAGGTTATATTTTTTCTGAAAGGAAGGAATTAAAAGGACTTGAGCTTCCTTTCCCTTCCCAAACTGGTTAGTTTTCATATTAGTGACAAGACTATAGTTGTCTTATAGTGACAAGAATATAATTGTTAATGTAACAAATTATAATACCAGTTGTAATATGGACTGCTTAAATCTCTTCATCATCAAAGACAATGTCACAATTCCAGTAATGTCCTTACAATCCTACCCTTAAGATAACGAGATTAGGTTGAGCTGAATCACCCAGGATATTGCCTGTGGGGAGCCCAGCTCAAACTGGTTCTGAGCTTGTAGAGTCCTTGCCCCCTTCCATTGAGATTCATGGCACCAAGGGCAAAACAGCCAGAATGAAGTGGCTTTCCTTGACTGGATTGCCAAGGGCCACTGGGGTCGCATGACCTGGCCTTTCTACCTCACCTATCTTCACCTCCTCTCCTAAAACCAGAAAAACTTTTTCATGCCTCTCCCTGGTCGGGAAATCCACTGGGCATCCTTCAGGGGGCAGATTTGCTTCCCTGTTATCTCCATTAAAGACACATTATTCCTTAACTCATGGTTTTATTTCAGGACTTGACAATAATAATACATCAGAGGAGCACTGACAAAATTCCAGAAGGAAATAGAATTGAGAGATTTCATTGAAGTTGACTCAGGATGTGATTTTAGAAAACTAGAGAATATGCAAATGATAACTAGTAATGTGCTCTGATACCAGTTGTATCTGAGTGAGTGGTTTGAGCCTCTTCTGTTGTTGGTAATGATAGCTGATCCAGGAAATCTTGTGTTCTCCCTGTTCTGCACCCTTCTTGTTTTTTTCTTTAATTCTATTTTGTTTTCCTTCTAGATATATATGTGTTTTTCTTTCTTTAAGCCATTACCAATGAGAGTAGGGTTCCAGAACTTCCCCTCTAATTCTTCTGTGTCAGTTTTTCCTCTCACACTTCATTTGCATAATTCCTCTTTTTGCCTTTTCCTAAACGATTTTACTTTTTTAGAATCACATCATACTCAGGTCTACCCCAATCTTTCTTTTGAATGACCCACTCACCTTAGACACGACACTCACTAGCTGTGTGACCTTGGGCAAGTCACTTAACCCCAATTGCCTCATCCTGGGTCATCTCCAGTCATCCTGATGAATATCTGGTCACTGGATTCAGATGGCTGTGGAGGAGAAGTGAGGCTGGTGACCTGCACAGCCCTCCGTCACTCAAAACAAAGTCACGTGCAAGTCATGTCCTCATTTTTCTTATGGCATGGTCTTCTTTGGCAATGAAGGACAAACATATGCTAACGACAATTTTAGACATTTGTTTTACATTTCCTCATATAAAAAGTAAACAATCAGTCCTTATTGAGTCCCTTGAAATTAGTCTTTGATATGTACCTTATATTTCTCTTAGATTTGTAAGTCAAATTTTCTATTAAGTTCAGGTTTTTTTTCTTTTTAAACAAAATCCTGAAAATATGGCAATTCACTGAATATCCATTTTTTCCCCCAATTGGGATTATGCTTAACTTTGCTGAGTATATTTTTGGCTGCAATTCCCCTTCTTTTACTCTTTAACACATAGTGTTCCAAAATCTGCTAGGTCTTGTGTGATTCTAATTGTGGCACCACCATATTTGAATTGGTTTTTTTTTCTTGTGGTTCATAATATTTTCTCCTTGGGCTAGGGATTTTGGAGTTTGACTATGATATTCCAGTAATTTTTCCTTGTAGGATCTCTTTCAGATGGTAATTGATGGACTTTTTCTATTTCTACTTTCCCCTCTTGTTCTAACACTTCCGGATAATTTTCCTTAATTATTTCTTATTATTATTATCAAGATTTTTTTTGATAGTAGCTTTAGATAGTCTGATTATTATTATTATTTCTCTTCTTGGTCTGTTCTCTAGATCAGTTGTTTTTCTTTTGAGATGTTTCACATTCTTTTCTATTTTTTTCATTTTTTATATTTTGTTTTATTATTTCTTGGTTTCTGCATCCTTCTCTTAAAGCAGTAGAGAGATGGAA
Source organism: Bettongia penicillata ogilbyi (assembly GCA_023548195.1). Taxonomy (NCBI): domain Eukaryota; kingdom Metazoa; phylum Chordata; class Mammalia; order Diprotodontia; family Potoroidae; genus Bettongia; species Bettongia penicillata. The sequence goes on from JAJHZJ010000183.1 coordinate 1,399,343, forward strand.
AGTGCAGCTATCTGGAGTTTCAGTGAGAAGGGTTTCCTCATCTTCAGTGGTAGCACAGTGAAGGGAGGGCTAGACATGGAGTCAGAAAGACCTAACTTTCAATCCAGCCTCAGACACTTACTGGCTATGCGATCCCGGGCAAATCACTCCACCTCTGTTTGCCTCAGTTTTCTCATTTGTAAAATGGGAATAACGATAGCATCCGCCTCCCAGGATTGTTGTGATGATCAACTGAGATGACTGTAAAGTACTTAGCACATAGTAAACATAGTAAATGTTAGCTGTTATTATAAGTTATTACATAAATGATCATTTGCCATAGACTATTATTAACTGAGAAAGCAATGTAGTACCCCTATAGCTACTCTCAGGATCGATGTGGTTTTTGATAGATGGTAAGTATTTGACCAACAGACTGAACACTAAGTTGATATGTTATTCTATTGCTAGGTACACTAGCAAAAGAAATCCAATTGAAAAGCATTTAATTAAATATTTAAACATAAATAACAAAGAAGGAAGGAAACAAACCTTTATTTATTAAGAACTTACTATGTACAAGATACAAATTCAAGCAAAAAGAGCTTGTTCCTGGCTTCAAGGAGCTTACATTCTAATGAGGAAGATAACATAATAAAGGAATATGTGTGTGTGTGTGTGTGTATGTGTGTGCATCTGTGTGTGTGTGTGTGTGAGAGAGAGAGTGAGAGAGAGAGAGAGAGAGAGAGAGAGAGAGAGAGAGAGAGAGAGAGAGAGAGATGAAAGTACCCAGCTTTGAGGGCATGGTTTTGAAATCCAAAAAATGTGAGGAACCCAACAGGAAAGAGAATGAAGGCAAGCCAGACTCATACTCTTCACAAAATGGAAGTTCCAGATAGAACTTACTAATGGGAGAAGAGGGCCATGCCTTGAGTCCTCTGTAGGCTGATCTACATTACCGACTGTGTATATAGTAGGATATTCCATGTTGAAAAGACTCCAGACTCCAGGTACTGAGAAACATTCCACAATTAGTCAGCAGCAGAGTGGGCATGGTTGTGAAGTTCAGAGGAAGTCAGAAACAGGGCTAGGAGGAGAATGAAGGAATGAGGAGAAACAACAAAGGAAACCAAATAGTAAAATACTCTTTGCATGTGTTCACAAGAGGTTGCGACTCTCCTATATTTCAGGGGAGTTAGGAACTTGTTGTTCAGTTGTTTCAGTCATGTCCAGCTCTTTGTGACCCCATTTGAGGTTTTCTTGGCAAAGATACTAGAGTAGTTTGCAATTTTCTTCTCCAGCTCAGTACAGAATAGGAAATGGAAGTAAACAGGGTTAAGTGACTTGCCCAGGGTCACACAGCTAGCCTAAGGCCAGGTTTGAACTCAAGTATTCTTGACTCCAGATTTGGCAATCTATCCACTATGCCACCTAGTTACCCAGTTAGAATTAGTTTCTCATTCTTCTTTAATTTCTCCAACTTCCCAGAGATACATAGTCTTAGAGATGGAAGTTTAGACTGTGGTGCTGTGTGCTTCACAGAATCCTTTGGACAGCCAGAGAATAATTGCCTTGGAACCTGTGATCAGGGTAAGGAGAGGTTCGGGATATCATGACTATTGAGTCACATGCTTGGTCTTCATTTTCTCTACTTTGACAGCAGCTCATGGTGTTTCCACCTGATTGCTCTCTGTGGCTCTTGAATTACTTTTTATAAGTTTATTGACTTTGCCCTTTTTTTCACATATTTTCACTTCCCAATAACTTCTCCTCCCCCTCTTCCCTCTTAACTTCCCACCAATGAAACTTCCCTTGTAACAAAGTAGTACAGTTAAGCAGAATGACTCCTCACATTGGCCACATGTGACAAGGTAAGCAAGCATCATTCCACATGTATAGTCTCCCTCTTTTTTAGTGAAAATCGGGAGATACACTTTATTGTCAGTCCTCTGAAGTCAAGGTTGCTCTCTCAGTCACAAACATTGTAGAAAATGAAGTCTTAAGGACATAGTCCTTACACTAAATAAAAGACGTGATGATAAATAGTTCAAACTGAAGGTGGCAATTTTGGTATTTGGAAGATCAGTACTTTCTCTGTGTTTAGAGAAGATACATCTGAAAGGAACAGATATTAATGATAAGGTGCTTGGAGGCCTTAGGTGAAAGTATAAAATAATGATATTGACCTTCATTTTTCCTGTATTCTTCCTTTTTTACCTTTATGTACTGGCATACTTTGTTACTGGCTACTTGGTGTTAAATCCTATTTCCTCCAGATTGCCTCCAGCTCTCCCATCCACTCCCCTCTAAGGGGTCTATTTTCTCCACTAGAATGTGTTTAACCTGACCAAATTAACTTGTCTGTCATATCAGTCATAGCTTATTACAATAAATAGCATCTGTGAGGCTCTGAGGTTATCTCCAATTTATTGGTATAGATTTTGTTTGTATATAGATGTTTGTGTGGTTTCTCTACGATTAGGAGTTTCTTCAGATCAGGGACCGTTTGTTTTCTTTCTTTGCTAACGACAATGCTTAGCAAAAAGTAGGTGCTTACTGAATGCTTGTTGATTTGACTTGACATTTACATTTTGATCCAGAAAATACCCTGTGCTTGCATGTTTTGCTTTAAGGCAAAGAAACACATTTAGAATACATGAATTGGAACAGAGAATATCTTATCTCTGGTTTGTGTCAGGCTCTATGCCAATCACAGAGATACAGCAATCTTACCTCTCTCTCTCCCTCTCTTTCTGTGATTTTTATAGTGAGAGGCACATAAACAGGAAAATGGGATTGTTGGGATTTATATTTAAGCCTGATTCTAGCTGCCAAATCTTTAAACATATGGTTTAGGAAGAGGCTTCCAATATCTCAGAATTTGAATTCTCCATCTCTTCACTGGTTATAGCTCTATGAACAAGCTTGTGTTTGGTGATATCATAGAGAGTGACTATGCCAGAATTTCTTTAACTTCCAATGAGTGGTTTCTGTATTTCTGTTATTGACTTTTAAGTTTATTGTTGGATTTCCAGAGCTGAGAGTATATTGCAGTCCTATCTCCAGTAGACACTCTAATAATCTACAAATATTCTTTGATGATGTCTGTCAGTGAAGAATTTTAAGAAATTCATGAGTATAAAGCATGTATGTTTGATTAAGTCCAAATACTTGCACACATACATACATATACATCTATATTTGAACTTAACCTGTGAGTTCATTGACAGGCCACTCTTAGTAAGGAAACTCCCTTTATCAAAATAAGTCAAAACTTGTAACTTATAGTTTTAAAAAGCTTCTTGGGGCAATTAGAGGTTGAATGACTTGTCCAATATCACATAGCCATTGGGTATCACATAGAATTTGAGATCTTCTGGACTTCAAAATCAGTTTTCTATTCATTACACTACAATACCTTCCATAGTGACCTAGAAATCCTAAATAGAATTAAAACCCAAATATCAACGCATATTGGGCTTAACTCAGATTAGTCCTACCATATTAAATTTAAAATCACAGAATCTTGAGGTTGAAATGATGCCATCAATGATGACATATAGGCCATCCAGTAAGAATGACCTCTATAACATATTTGACAAGGGGTAATTCTGCAGTAGGCAGCACAGTGGTTAGAGGACTGAACTTACCTGAGAAACTAGCTATATAACTCTGGGCAAGTCACTTAATTCCTGTCTATTTCAGTTTCCTCAAGTGTGAAATGGGGATGATAGTGACACCTAGCTCATAGGATTATTGTCAAGATCAAATAAAAAAATATTTGTAAAACATCTTGTATACTTTAAATTACTATATAAGTATCTGTAAAACATCTTGTATACTTTAAATTACTATGTAAGTATCTGTTATTATTGTTGTGTCTAGGGGAAGGCTCCCTATTACTTCTCAAGTTACTCTATTAAACTTGTGGGTAACTCTAATACAAGTTTTTCCTTGTATCATGTCTAAATCTTCCTTTCTGCAGCCTTTTCTTATTATTCCTAGGAGGTCAAACAGAACAAACCTAATTTTTCATCTACATAACACTTGAAATACTTGAACACAGCCATCATATCTCTCTTGAATCTTCTTTTCTCAAGTCTAAACATTAAATCACTTTTCCACTGATCCTTGTACAGTATGAACCACAGGGTCTTTACCAACTTGGATGTTATTGGTCTTATCAGTATCCTTCTAGGCATGTATACAGGAGGGAACACAGAATTCCAGAAGCTGTGTCAGCTGAGACTATCATCTCCCTGTTCCTGGACATTTCTCTTTTACTTGTGCCTAAGATCACATTAATTTTTTTTTTTTTTTTTTTTTTTTTTTTTGCTACCATATCGCAATGTTGATGCACATTAAGGTTGTGGTCCACTAAAAGACCTAGATCTTTTTCAGATGAATTGTTGTCTAATGAGACCTTCTCTATTTTGTGCTTTAAAAGATTTTGTTTGTTCATATGTGTGAGTAGGGAACCAATATGTAAGACTTTTATATTTATTTTTATTCAATTTTATCTTATTAGATTTGGCCCAATATTCTAGATAGTCAATATCTGCTTTCTGTCATGCCATATGTTAGAAATCCCTCCAAGCTTTAGGGCATCTACAAATTTATAAGCATGTCATCCATCTATGCCTTAAGCCAAGTCATTGATTAAAATGTTAAATAGTTCATGGTCAAACACATTTTTGATGTACTCAGAGACTTCCTTTCAGGTTGATATGTAATCATTAATTGCCATTAATAATCAATACTCTTGGGTCCAACCATCCAATCGGTTCTGAATTTACCTAATTTTTCTAACCCATCTTGTTTTCTATCCTGTTCATAAGAATCACATGAGGTCCTCGGTCAAATGCTTTGCCTAAAGAAAAAAATTACTATAGAATTATTTCCTAACATGTAGGGCTATCCAAAAAGAGCTAGGTAAGTTATGAGGAGGTAGTCAGTTCCGAAAGACTTTTTGTTGCTGTTGCTTGGTTGTGTCAAGGACTAGAAGTTTGTAAATGCAGACTGGAAGATAATTTGTTAGGCATTTTGTAGTCCAGATTTATGACCTAGATTTATATTAGACTGGATGACCTACAAGGTTACTTGCAACTCTAATATTTTGTTACTCTACATACACCTTCCATGGTTTTTCAGTCAAATTTTCCTATTCTAGTCCTCATTCCCTCCATGCCCTGTCTTTATTGTTTTGAACTATTCCACCTTATAAAAACCCATTGTTCTTTGTCTTTAGTTTTCAAAGAGAACCAATTACATCGTGGGTAATGTCTTAACTCATGAGTGAACTGGACTTAAGTGAAGCAGAGTTGCACAAACTGGTCAGCCTCCTCTCTTTTCCTGAGTCATCCAAGTCCAGTGACAGGACAAAAATCAGGATGACTGGCAATGGCCCAGAATGTAGTATTTTTGAGCCAATATCTTCTCCCAAAGAATTGACTCTAATTGTGCAAATTTTGAACATAATAGCAGACATGTGAATCTGCCTCTACCATTTCACTCACACCAAGGAGGCAGTTGTTTTTCTACTTGGTCTGCAAGGATAACAAGCATAGGTTGTAGAACCTGATGTTTTTGTGAGTTCTTTTTATCTTTTGCATCTTTCTTGGCATTTCATTTATATGAGAAATTTGTGGAAAGTACTAAAGCAGATGAGAAATTCAAATTTCTTGAAATCCCTCCCAGAATAAGGTTCTGTTTCTTTGAACAGTTACCAAATATCTTAGGAGAAAAAAAAAATCAAGATCAAAGCAATCCTTTTTGATGCTAAGGTACCATGTCAGACTGTAGACTTTAGAGCAGTGGTATCAAACTCAAAAGCAATTAACATTTTAAATATGTTGTATTATATTTTTATTTTTTAAAAAATTTTCCCAATTACCTTTTAATCTGATTCAGACTGCATTCAGAAGTTTTGTTAGCTGCATTCAGTGGGCTACAAGTTTGATATCTTTCCTCTGAGACCTGGATTCAAATCCTGACTGTTCCTTGCCACCTGCACAGCTCTGGAGAGATCACTTCACATCTGTGAGCCTGTTTCTCTTTATGTAAAATGAGGGAGTTGGACTAAAATGATCTCATATCCTTTTCAATTCTAAATATATGATCCCATGATTATAGGGAATCTTCTGTATCTATCTCCCTCATAATGACTTGGACAGAGTTGTGGTAGAAAGCCTTAGACTCAGAAAATTTGCATTCATGCCCCTGGATTTGAGACTACACATTGACTACTGGCAAATTATTTGACCATTCTCAGGCATATTTTGCTCATACTTAAGTGGAGATTGTATTAAGACCATTTATATCCCTGGAAAAAGCTTTGTGAACCTTAGAGTAATATAAAATTGTTACTTATTGCTAAATGGATAATTATCACCCTTAATTTAGGGATTACTATTTGTAATTTATGAAATCAGGCACATAATACTCAAGGTCATAAAGGAACTATCAAGTTTCTTAGACTCACTGGATTTAATTAATCCCATAGGATAGATGACTGGAGAAATGTGCATCTTTATGTTTATAAGTGGTGGAGTAAGGGAAGGAGAAGTAACAGTGGTTTGCCACCTTTAGAGATTCCATGTAGCATCCTGGTCTCCCATTGTATGTCCCTGTGCTGGCCATCAGATAAGGATCTCACATTTTGAGTGCTAATAGCTAAGTTAGTATTTATAATCATTTAATAAAAGCTCTGTAATTCTTAGTACTCTACCTCATTTTCTACCACTCTGATTCCATTATTGAAGAAGGTCATAGAGAACTAAGGGCCATGTTATTTTGATTATTTTTAATGGATTGCCATTGTCAAATAATTCAAATCAAAGTGGCCTACTTTCTGCTGATGTGCCTTTGTATTTACCTGCTTGATTCTGGGATGGTAAGTCTATTGCCAGACCCATACTTGAAAACTTTCAGAGCCACATAGCTAATAAGTATAAAGTATCTGAGGCTGGATTTGAACTCAGGTCCTCCTGACTCCAAGTAGGGCACTGTGTTCTATCCATTGCCCTACCTAGCTGCTCCTGGCAGTCTTAACGTATGAACTTCATGGAACACACTTTTTTGAACCAGACATATAATTTTATTTGTGTAGGGAACTCTCAATATAGGTCAGCATTTGCTAAGCAAAATAAAATCTTAGACAATTGCCCAGGTCACTGAAAGGTTAAGTGACTTGCTCAAGGTCACACAGCTGTAATGCTAATGTGATACCCATAATAGCTGCTATGAACATGCAGGTGTATTTCCAAGTTAAATTTGCAAAATATTAATAACTTTTCCTCAAATATGAAACCAAAATATTTATTCAGATACTAGAAAGCCAAATCCACCAAAGTAACAAAGAAGTTTATACACATCACCAATCTAGAGAGCACCAACATCCCCAAGCCTTCCCTCCCTTAGGCCTGCCCATAAACAAGATCCCCTAGGCAAAATTCCAACCTCTTTCACTCACACTAGCTGCTCTGTTTCAGCTCTGCCTCCTATCTCCCAGCTCTATCTCACCCTCACTTCCTACTGCACCAGTTAGGCAAGCTCCTCCCACCATGCCATTTGACTCAGGCTCCATGTGACTCAGGTTGTAGTCTGGGTCAAAGCTCAAAGCAGGTCACATAGGTCTCCATTACAACAGCTAGCATGTGTCAGAGGAGGAGATTTGAACACAGATCTTTCTGACTTCAAGATCACTGCTCTGTGGATGTGGCAAAAAAACAAAAACAAAGCAACCTACTGCCACCACACACTATGCAACACTACTTCTTTTGAGACAAACATTATTTTCAAATTTAACACATTGAAAAAACTGTTTGAGACAAAGAGAAGTCAGAGACTTATCTAAAATTAGAACTGAAGATAAACTCAAGATTTTCTGACTAGAGGTGGGATGAGATTCAAGGTAGGCAGTGGCATAATGCATTAGAAGGCACATAGTGGTATTTCTGGTATTGTAGCAGCAAGCACTGTGACACATCCAGGGTGACCTGCTGGCAGAGGTTCTTAGATCTGCTTTTCTAAAAGGAAAACATCTTTTAAGGGGTCAATAATCTTTTTAATCACATACACCAAGAGAGCAAATACAGCAGAGAAATAAAGACCATCAAACAGGGCTTCTAACTGTCTGACCATAAGCAATGCTTATATCACGGATCAACAGACAGCTCCAGCTGTCTGACCATTACATAAATACAAAGTTACCAGAAAGAGCAGCACCCACGTCTGGGTTTTCAAAGTGGGGCGCACTCCCTAATGGCTACCCAGAGTCTCATGTGACACATGAACCTACTTCCAAAAAGTAAGCCCCAAAGCAAAATCTCACCTCAGAGTATACATACAATTTTCAGAGCCAAAGGGCATAACAACTCTGATGACCCATGTGCCTCATTAGAAATTAACAAAAGGTGTGGGCCTCCCTACAAAACAAGCCTCCCCTAATCAAGTTTCCCTTAATGGACTCAATGGGAGGCCTATTAATGAGCAGGGAAGATCTTTAACTCTCATTAAATGTATGTACCCCAATATCAAGGATATCTGTGATTTTGTAGGTGTAGGAACTTTCTCCTCTAAAGACTACAACTAATCTATAATTTACTAGATGAGTCTTAAGAGAGTTGCTTGAGGACTTAGAAGTTGTGACTTATCTAGGCATGAAATAGTTAAATAAATGGCAGAGGTAAGTTTTGAATCCAGACCTCTCTTCCCAGAACTGCCACTTAAGTGACCTCAGATTAGCTATCACTTCATTTCCCATCTAGCTCCAAATCTCCAGACTTTATATTCCCCCAAGATACCTGCTCCCCACACTTTTCTGCCTCCTTTTTTATGTTATCTCCCTCCATTACATTTTAAAGTTCTTGAAGGGAGGGACTGCTGTTTATCATTCTTTGTAGGCCCAAATGTTCAGCACAGTGCCTGGCACATAGTAGGTACTTAATATTTATTGACTGACATATTCCTGACTTCTAGATCCAACATGCTACCTACTTCATATACTGCCTTGTATAAAAATTTGTTATGAATGATAAAAAGAGTTATATTCTTCATGGTGTATAGATATTGATTTTGTGAAAAATCAAATCAGAATGTAACAGTGAAAGTGAAATCTTCAAGTGGACAGTAAATCACAAAAAGCATAGACTTCAAACAACAGATGTTGCCTAGGATGGACAAATATCATGTCCTTGCTGCGCACCTAACTTCAGATTCTACATTTTCATGGTTCCTTTGGTTTCCTGGAGCCAGGGAATGATTAGCTATCCCCATATTTCCTGTGTTTGCACAAGAAAATAAAAAGACCTCTTCCCCTTTCCCCTCTTTTGGTAAAATTGGAAAGCAGTTCAGCTGAAATTAGGTTTAGACTAACATCTCATACCACATACCAAGATACACTCTAAATGGACATAGGACCTAGATATAAAAGGTTCCTTCATAAATAAATAAAGAAAGTGAACAAGTAAGAAATCATCTTTTGCATCAATGGATAGGAGAAGGATTTTTGATTAAATAAAGAGACAGAGAAGATTACTGAAGATAAATGGAGAAATTTGGTTACATAAAATTAAAAAGTGTCTGCATAATGTGACTAGGATTAGAATGGAAACAACTGTGGGAAAAAAGTCTTTGCAGCAAGTTTCTCTGATAAAGGTTTGATATTATATATATACATACATATATATGGAACAAATTCAAATTTATAAAAATAAAAGCCATCTTCCAATTGACAAATAGTAAGAGATATGAACAAACAGTTCTTAAGGGAAGAAATCTGGGCTATCTGTTTGTCTATCTATCCATCTGAAAAATAAATGTTCCAAATCACTAATAGTTAAAGAGATGCAATTAAAGAAAATCTGAGGTTTTATCTCATTAAATTAGAAATATTGACAAAAAAAGGCAAATAATAATTGTAGGAAAGACTTCGGAAAAGAGTCACATTAATGAACTATTGAGAGAGTTGTGAGTTGGTCATCCTGTTCTTGAAAGCTACTGGAACTATACCTCCCAAATTCCTAAATGCCCTGGTGTCAAAGAAGGTGCTGCGCTCTACGAGTGAAGCAGAATTGCAGTAGCTCAAAAGAAAAATGAGATGTACAAATGGAGAGACATCTCCTCTCAAAATGCTCACGTGGACTATTTGTGTTCAACCTGTGGCAGAGCGTTCCAAGCTTGCATTGGTCTGATCCCACTTGAACACACTGTACTTGACATAGTGGTGTCATTTTGTTCCTCTTTGAGAACGGTCAACAACCAACCAACCATTAGTAGGCTAAAGGGATCAAAGAAAGAAAGAAAAAAGATTCTGTCTGTCTATCTCTCTCTCTCTCTGTCTATCTGTTTGCCTGTCTATCTATCTATCTATCAGCTCATTTTGTGGCAGCAGAGAACTGGAAACTAAAGGAGTGTCCATCACTTGGGGAATGGCTGAAAGTATTATAACTCACAAATGTAATAGAATACTACTATAATAAAAGAACACAATAAATGAAATGGTTTTAGAGAAATCTGGGAAGACTTGTGTGAATTGAAAGAGAGAGAATTGAGCAGAAGCAGAATAACTTATGCTATTATAACAACATTGTGAAAATTGGCAACTTTGAAACGCTTGAAAACTCTTATCAATGCAATGAACAGCCCATTCTAGAGGACCAGTGATGAAGGATACTGCCCATTCTCAGAGAAATGATGGATGGACTCAATATGAAGAATAAGACATGTATTTTTGGACATGGGAACTGTGGGGGTTTAAGACTAAATATATTTACAAAAGTTTTTTTTTCTTTTTTTCCCTTGTAGGAGGGAAAGAAGATAAATATCTGTTAATTAAAAAAATGTAATTTTACTTATTTATATGTACACATATAAATGTAAATATATATAGTTTCCTCCTTCAAAGCCCTACTTCATTGACTTGTGGTGAGGGGTAGACCTGAAGTACAAAGAAGTGGAGTGCAAATTCTGGCAGGTTCTACTAAAGTTGAAAGACTTCAGATACTGGTCTGATGATGGTTCATGTATTTGTCATGACCAATCTAGATGAATTTATACTAGCTAATTACTGGGAAATTGACTGCCAGACAATGGATTGTTTTAGCTGAAACTTTTCCTGAAACCACATACTATGGCAATCAGAAGTTGTAATCTGGATCATAGATGAGAATACTCATATTAATGAAGTCTTAGAATATTCAAAGTATAAGTATAAAGTATGCTGGTATGTAAGTGCTTCTCTATTTCTAATTGACATTTCTTTTTGTAGTTGTTTCTCAAGCTAAATTTTCTCCTGATTGATGATTTTCTAGTCCATAATTTCATAAGGACCCTAGACATGCTCATTTCAGTAGCTACTGGACTTCCTCCTGACACCTTCCTTCCCTAGAGAAACCTGTACTCTGTGGTCCAGTTGGTGACTCTGTATCCTGGAACATAATTTCATAAGGAGTCAAACAATCTCTGTATTATCTATTTCCTCAGTCCCCTTTTCCCCTCATGGATACTTTCCCTACTTTCCCTTCACCTTACTTTGTAGCTCTCCTTTATGTGTTATCTTCTTCTAAAATAAATGCCTCTATTTTATTTCCTTGCATCCTTTTCTTAACCCCTTATAATCTAACTTCTGACTTCATCATTTTGCCAAAATTATTCTCTTCAAATTTACCAGTGTTTTCTTAATTGTCAAATTCAATGACCTTTTCTTAATCCTCATTTTTCTTGACCTCTCTGCAGTCTTTGACATTGCTGATTATTCTCTCCAACCTGATACTTTATTTCTAAGTTTTGGAGACACCACTCTCCTTGTTCTCCTCCTACCTATGTGACCACTCTTTCTTAGTCTCTTTTGCTAGATCCTCACCTAGATTAATGCCCTTCAACCATAGGTGTGCCACAAGGTTCTGTCCTGGACCCTCTTTTCCTCCTCTATGCTACTTTACTTGGTGATCATATTGGCTGCCATTGATTTAATTACAATCTCTATGCTGATGATTCTCAAATCTATCTATCTTGCCCTAATGTCTCTGCTGACTTCCAATTTCACATCTCCAATTGCCTTTCAGACATCCCAACCGGGATGTCTAGTAGATATATTAAACTCAACATGTCCAAAACAGAAAACTCATTATCTTTTCCACAGAACCTTCACCATTCCTACTGTCCCTGCTACTGTAGAAGGCAAAACCATCTTCCTAGTCTCTCAAGCTTACAACCTAGATGTCATTCTTTTTTTTTTATTTTTTCAAATGAATTTATTTAATTTTTAACATTCATTTTCACAAAATTTTGGGTTCCAAATTTTCTCCCCACTTGTCCCCTCCCCCACCCCAAAACACTGAGTATTGTAATTGCCCCTATCACCAATCTGCCCTCTCTTCTATCATCCCTCCCTTCCCTTGTCCCCATCTTCTCTTTTGTCCTGTAGGGCCAGATAACTTTCTATACCCCGTTACCTGTATTTCTTATTTCCTAGTAGCAAGAATAGTACTTGATAGTTGTTCCTAAAACTTTGAGTTTCAACTTCTCTTCATCCCTCCCTCCCTACCCATTCCCTTTGGAAAGGCAAGCAATTCAATATAGGCCATATCTGTGTAGTTTTGCAAATGACTTTGATAATAGTGATGTTGTATAAGATTAACTATATTTTCCTCTTTTCTATCCTGCCCCCCATTTCTTCTATTGTCTCTTTTGATCCTGTCCTTCCCCAAGAGTGTTGACTTCAAATTGCTCCCTCCTCCCATTGCCTTCCCTTCCATCTTCCCCCCACCCTGCTTATCCCCTTCTCCCCCACTTTCCTGTATTGTAAGATAGGTTTTCATACCAAAATGAGTGTGCATTTTATTCCTTCCTTTAGTCAAATGTGATGAGAGTAAATTTCATATTTTTCTCTCACCTCCCCTCTTTTTCCCTCCACTAAAAAGTCTCCTGCCTGTGAGAGATAATTTCTTATGAGAGATAATTTGCCCCATTCCATTTCTCCCTTTCTCCTCCCAATATATTTCCCTCTCATCGTTTTTTTAATTTTTTTAAGATATGATCCCATCCTATTCAATTCACTCTGTGCTCTCTGTCTCTGTGTGTGCGTGCATGTGTGTGTGTGTGTGTGTAATCCCACCAACTACCCAGATACTGAAGTTTCAAGAGTTACAAATACTGTCTTTCCATGTAGGAATGTAAACAGTTCAACTTTAGTAAGTCCCTTATGACTTCTCTTTGCTGTTTACCTTTTCATGCTTTTTTTCATTCTTGTGTTTGAAAGTCAAATTTTCTTTTCAGCTCTGGTCTTTTCATCAAGAATGCTTGAAAGTCCTCTATTTCATTGAGTGGCCATTTTTTCCCCTGAAGTATTATACTCAGTTTTGCTGGGTAGGTGATTCTTGGTTTTAGTCCTAGTTCCTTTGACTTCTGGAATATCATATTCCATGCCCTTCAATCCCTTAATGTAGAAACTGCTAGATCTTGTGTTATCCTGATTTTATTCCCACAATACTTGAATTGTTTCTTTCTAGCTGCTTGCAATATTTTCTCCTTGACCTGGGAACTCTGAAATTTGTCCACAATGTTCCTAGGAGTTTCTCTTTTTGGATCTCTTTCAGGAGGTGATCAGTGGATTCCTTCAATACTTATTTTGCCCTCTTGTTGTAGAATATCAGGGCAGTTTTCCTTGATAATTTCATGAAAGATGCTGTCTAGGCTCTTTTTTTTGATCATGGCTTTCAGGTAGTCCCATAATTTTTAAATTGTCTCTCCTGGATCTATTTTCCAGGTCAGTTGTTTTTCCAGTGAGATATTTCACATTCTCTTCCATTTTTTCATCTTTTGATTTTGTTTTATGATTTCTTGGTTTCTCATAAAGTCATTAGCCTCCATCTGTTTCATTCTAATTTTGAAATAACTATTTTCTTCAGTGAGCTTTTGAACCTCCTTTTCCATTTGGCTAATTCTGCTTTTGAAAGCATTGTTCTCCTCATTGGCTTTTTGAACCTCTTTTGCCAATTGAGTGAGCCTATTTTTCAAGGTATTGTTTTCTTCAGCATTTTTTTGGGTTTCCTTTAGAAAGGTGTTGACCTGCTTTTCTTGCATCTCTCTCATTTCTCTTCCTAGTTTTTCCTCCACCACTCTAACTTGATTTTCAAAATCCTTTTTGAGCTCTTCCATGGCCTGAGCCTATTGAATATTTATTTTGGATGTTTAGGATACAGAAGCCTTGACAGCTATGTCTTTCCCTGATGGTAAGCATTGTTCTTCCTCATCTGAAAGGCTAGGAAGAGATATCTGTTCACCAAGAAAGTAGCCTTCTATGGTCTTATTTTTTTTCCCCTTTCTGTGCATTTTCCCAGCCAACAAGTTACTTGACTTCTGAGTTTCCTGTCCACACCCACCTTGCCTCCAGATCCCCTAGATGTCATTCTTGAGTCCTCACTATTTCTTTTTCTCCCTCTCCCTTGACCTTGGCCTATATCCTATATCCAAACAGTTGCCAAGGCCTATTAATTTCACCTTTGCAATCTCTCTCAAATACCATCTCTAACACTGCTACAATTCTGGTATAGGCTTTCATGACCTCATGCCTGGACTACTGCCTGCTGGTAGGTGTGCCTGCCTCAAGTGTCTGCCCCTCCAAACCATACTCTATTCTGCCACCACAACTGATTTATCTAAAATGCAGGTCCAATCATGTCACCCTTCCTACTCAATAAATTCTAGTGGCTCCCTATCATCTTCAGGATCAAATACAAAATCCTCTGATTGGTGTTCAAATTCCTTCATAACCTAGTTCCCTGCTACCTTTCCAGTCTTCTTATACCATACTCCCAGTGACACAGGCCTCTTTGATGTTCAGCTCCAGACATTTTCTCTGGCTATGCTTCATACCTGGAATAATTTCATCTCTACCTATGACTTCCCTTGGCTTCCTTTAATTCCCAACTAAAATCCCATCTTCTATAGGGAACCTTTCCCAATCCCTCTTAATTGTAGTGCCTTTCCACTCTTATTTCTTACTATTCCTGCTTATAAGTTATTTGTACATAATATTTTGTTTGTTATCTCCTCCATTAAACTGTGAGCTCCTTCAGGGTAGGGACTGTCTTTTGCCTCTTTTTGTATAGCATTTAGCTAAGCCTCTGGCACACAAAAGTCACTTAATAAATGTTTGTTGAATGTAATTTCCTTAAGGGAAGTAACTATCTTGTTAGCCTATATTCTTATCTACAATGCTTAGGGCAGTGTTTAGTACATAGGAAGTGATTAATAAGTCCTCTATCTACCTAGCTATCCATTTATCTGCCCTATTTATATATGAATAACATTGTACTTTTTTTTGCTTTCCAGAGCTGTCTTCTACCTTTTTTGGATGCTTTTTCAATGCTACTAAATTTGTTTTTTGGGAGTTTCATCTTCAGGATGAAATACCTTGATAGTAATGATTTGTATAACAATACACAATTATTGGTGTCAATGCTGGTAGTAGTGGTAGGAATAGTAAGAAAAAAGGGAATTGGATAAAAAAATTCTGTAGCTCTCAGTTCTGACCTTGTGTTGTTTTTTTTAAAGAATGCTTATTAGTAACTTTGGAAATAGACTAGAGAACCTCCTTTGTAAATTTGCATTTGCATCAGCTTTCCAGAAGTGGGAAATACTATTCATTTAAACTTCAGGTTAAAATTCAAAATGATCTTGATAAATAGAGAAGTGGTCAGAAACTAGCATGATTGAGTTCAATGGGAGAAAATTTTGGGTAGTATATTTGGCAGGAATATGGTAGGGAACAATTGTGCATATATTGAATTGAAGTCAAATAAGGACAGAAGATCAAAAGAAAATCTTGTCATTAAGGGAATGATTTAGTTGAGAAAGTATATATATATATAAATGTATATATGCATATGTATACATATGTGTGTATGGATATCTATCTATCTACAGAAAGAGAGAGAGGGAGAGCAAGAGCACTTTATTTACTAGTGATGCCCAACTATTTTATGGGAGAGATATTTCTTGTCTGAACTCCTGTAATACTTAGTTGGTACCAGATAATTTAGTATCTGCACTCTTTTTTAACCTGTGAGCTAGTTTCATATTCAACTAGAATGTAAGTTCCTCCAATGCAAGGACTATGTCTTACACTCCTATATCTTTTCATGGCACCTAGCACAGTATTATGCATAAAGTATATGCTCAGTAAATACCCAGTGATTGAGCTTTAGCAGAAAACAGAGGCCAGATGCCAATTGCACAATGAAGGATTTAGGTCAGATATCACGAAAACTTTCCTGATCAGGAGAGCAGTTCAACATTGGAATAGATCCCCAAGAGAGATTATAGAATCTGAAAACAGAATAACATGACACAAGTATGATCATATCTGAAAGGAAGATAATAATATGTATAAGCCCTTTGAATAATTTCCTATTGTTAAAAATCAGATAATTTATTCTAATATTTCATGGCATCAGGCCCTTCAAGGAAACATCTCTTACAGAGACTGAAGAGAGTCCTGCAAGTTTTATCATTGAAGAATTTTGTTAATGAGAAAATAGACATTACCATATTTGTATCCTGACTGCTTGAAGGAAAAAACAATGTGTGCCATTTAGGGCTTCACTTCTGCTTTTAATACTTTGCTTCTCTTGATAAACTGTTCTTTGTTCTAGAAATGAATCTAACTTAGGAGTTAGTTCCTCTTCAATGGGAGGTCAAGGGTATGCAGTTATTAGGGGTGGTAGTATTTATTTCCTTAAACTTATCTCTGTCTCTGTAGACTATTTCAGCAAGTACTTTTTCCATATTTACCTAAAGAGTGAGTTGCAGGCCCTCTTTCTACTGAAGAATGTCTGCTACTCTTCCATTAGTAAATGGTAGTCATCAATTAATTTATCCAAAAAACTTTAATCACCTGGTCAGCAACCATGAGCTCATATTCAAATATAGCCTATTCCCAAGAACTCATGTTTGAAGGTATTCTCATATTCTATTTCATTTAAATAACCATATACATATAGTTATACATAACTATAAATAAGTATGTATATACATGATATATACAGTATAAATGGAAGGTAATCTCAGAGGTGAGATACTGAGGGGCATGATGGAGCACAGGGAAATGCCTCCTAAAGAAAGTGGGATTTGAATTGACTCTTGAAGGAAACCAGGGAAATTAGATGTCAGAGGTGAAGAGGAAGAGGGGTATTCTAGGGTTGGAGAATAGCTAGTGCTAAGTTGGGAGATGAAGTGTTATTTTCCAAGAAGAGCAAATAGGACAATGCAGTTAGAATTTAGAGTGTGAGAAAGATGCATAGAGTATAAGGAGGGGCATAAGAAGGGGCCAGGCTTTAAATGCCAACTGTGAGATTTTATATTTTATCTTGGAGGTAACAGGGAGCCATTGGAGTTCATTGAACAGAGATAGGTGTGATTTGGTCAGATTTGTGCTTTAGGAAGATCACTTTGGCTGCTGAGTGGAGTTAGTCAAAAAAGATGTAAGTATATGAAAAAATGCTCTAAATCACTACTGATTAGAGAGATGCAAATCAAAACAACTCTGAGGTACCACATGGCACCTATCAGACTGGCTAACATGACAGAACAGTTAGATAATAAATGCTGGAGAAGATGTGGGAGAGTTGGGACACTAATTCATTGTTGGTGGAGCTGTGAGTTGATCTAAGCATCCTGGAGAGCAATTTGGAACTCTGCCCAAAGGGCTACAAAAATGTGCATACCCTTTGACCCAACAATATTGCTTCTAGGTCTGTATCACCAAGAGATCATAAAAATGGGAAAGGGTCCCACATGTACAAAAATATTTATAGCAGCACTCTTTGTGGTGGCCAAGAACTGGAAATTGAGGGGATGCCCATCAGTTGGAGAGTGATTGAATAAATTATGGTATATGAATGCAATGGAATACTATTGAGCTATAAGAAATGATGAACAGGAAGACTTCAGAGAGGCCTGGAAAGACTTATATGATCTGATGCTGAGTGAAAGGAGCAGAACCAGGAGAGCTTTGTGCACAGCAATGACCACAGTGTGTGAGAGTTTTTTCTAGTAGACTTGGAACTTCATTGAAATGCAAGGACTTAAAAAAATTCCCAATGATCTTTTAAGGCAAAATGCCTTCCATACCCAGAGAAAGAACTTTGGAATTCAATTGCAAAATGCAGCAGATCATTTTCTTTTGTTTTATGTTTTGATCTGTTATATAACTTCTCCCATTCATTTTAATTCTTCTACACAACATGACCATAGTGAAAATGTATTTAATAGAAACATATGTATAGAACCTATCTAAAATGGTATGCCGTCTTGGGAAGAAGGAGGGTGGGAGCGGGGAGAGAGAGGAAAAAATAATCTAAGTTATATGGTAGTGATTGTAGAACACTGAAAATAAATAAAATTAATATAAAAAAAGATGTAAGTTCTCTAATATAGGGAGCTCACATTCACTTTAGAATGGAGATTAATTAGAAAACTATTATAGTATTCTAGGTGAGAGATAAGGGCCTCTTTTAGAGTTTGGGTTCATCCTTTATTGCTGAAGAAGACCATGCCATCAGAGAAATGATGACATGACTTGCGCTTGACTTTGTTTTGAGTGAGGGAGGGCTGTGCAGGTCACTAGCCTCACTTCTCCACTTCAGAGCCATCTGAATCCAGTGACCACATATTCATCAGGATGACTGGAGGTGACCCAGGATGCACTGGGAGACTTTGGGTCCTTTAGGTCAAGGTCTTTGCAGATACTCACTAAGGGTGAGTCAATGCTTATTCATTGAATAGGCCTGTTTAAGAACTAGCCAGGGCATGGCCCCTTTAATGACATCAAGAAAAAGAAAGATGTCAGACTAGGAGGGAAACAGCAACAGTTAGTATTGATAATCACTCTAAAGCTCAGAGGGTCCAGAGGAGCCCTTATGCAGGGGCCCATTGGAGTCCCAGTTTCAGAGTGCAGTAGGTTTAAGGTTTTGAGAGAGGACAGGACAGGGAAAAAGGAAGGAAAGGGGAGGAAGGGAAGGGAGGGGGAGGGGAGGGGAAGGAAAGGAAAGAAAAGGAGCCAGTAAAACCCAAGTCAACTGGGCATCTTTTGACCATCCAAATTTACCTTCCTTTGGAAAGGAGAAGGAAAGGGAGGGGGAGGCAGACAGGAGAGGAGGACTTGAGTTACCCAGCTAACTGGGTTCCCATTCAGCCAACTGCATCAGCTCACAGTATTGTGTTTGTCCTTCGTTGCCAAAGAAGACCATGCCGTTAGAGAAATGATGACATGACTTTCACTTGACTTTGTTTTGAGTGAGGGAGGGCTGTGCAGGTCACCAGCCTCACTTCTCCTCCAGAGCCATCTGAATCCAGTGGGTCATCTCCAGTCATTAGAGTGGTAGCTATGTGAGTGAAGAAAAACAAACATGCAAGAGACATCATTATAACAGAAATAAGATTTGACCACATACTAAATATTGGGGGTATAAGTGAGAAGGATGAGTTGAAGATGACATTGAGGTTCTGATGATAGGTGACTGGAAGGATAATGTTGCCTTTGACAGTAATATGAAAGTTAGGAAAGGATAAAAAATTCTATTTTAGACATGTTGAGTTTGAGAGGCCTATGGGATATTCAATTTAAAATGTGCAAAAGACAGAGGCTGATATTGGATTGGACTTCTGAAAGAGATTAAGGCTGGATGTATAGATTTGGGAAGCATTTGCATAGACATAATAATTGAATTTATGGGAACTGGTAAGTGTATTTGATGTTTTATACTTGCAGTCACTCTCTGTGAATAGGGGGTACACTTTCTCTTCAGGGCCATTCTTAGTCATTATGATTCAACAGTGTTTAGTATTGTTTTAATCATTTCTGTCATTCTTTCCATTTATCTTGTGGTCATTGGTTTTTTTTTCTGGTTCTTGCTTTATTTTGCATTTATTCTTAAGCTTCCTTTGAGAAGCTTTTGAATTAGGACAAATCCCCACTGAAACTGGTTATCTTAGATTTAGGTAGAGAAGAAAAGTTTGAGAAAACTAGGAAGCAGAAGCTCAGTGACAGTGTCTCAGGCACTGTGAAGGTTGGGAAACAAAACAAAGGTTCTGGTAGGGAAGTGGAGTACAGAACAATGGGGAAACAGGTTGCTGTAAATATAGTGCTAATATACTCATCCTAATCCTATTCAAAATGTACAGAAGGCAGAGTCCCTCAGGTGGACCTAAGTATTTTAAGTCTATACACATTAACTCCAAAGTTTTGTTAAAAGAATTATTTTCAAGTTTTGACATTTCTTAAATAACTTCCTTAGCTCTCTCTAAATAAAGTTTCAATTCTAACTAAAAAATGTGGATTATTGATGTGTTGAACTATCGAAGATGACAATCTACTCTGCCAGTAGTAGAACCAATGATTTACACACACACACACACACACACATGTGTAGACACATATCTGTCTATCTATCTACTATGTTCACCTTTGGATATTACTGAATCAGGTACTCTAGACCTGTAGGCATAATTTAGTATATTAGTTGGAAGAATCCTGATTCTTTGCTAAGATAAATGACTCCATATCAGAGAAGTCTGAATTATTATGGTATTAAATATTAAATACTACTATGGTATTATATAATGCTATATATATTATGTATTATACATATATTTTATGCATTTTTGAGTTTCTAAACTTTTTCTTTGTCATCTGTTAGCCTTTCTACGTGGTCTGTGGCTTCCACAAAACTTCCCCAAAATTCCCATTTAATTTCTGATGCTGACCTGTGATATATCAATACCACAATAAAGAAAGTTGGCAACATGGAAGAGATAGCTATATGGAAAAAATACCACATGCTATTGTGTCCTCCAGCAGATTGTTCCTTCTATCATATCCATTCTTTCACTTACCTTCAATCTCTTCCTTTTCACTAGCTGCTTCCCTACTGCCTATAAACATATTGGGATGTCCCTCATCTTCAAAAAACCTTTGCTAAATATTTTCCTATATCTTACCTGCCTTTTGTGATTAAACTCCTTGAGGTCATCTAAAATAGGTGCCTCTACTTCATTTTTCCTCCTTTTCTTCTTAACTTTTACAATCTAACCTCTGACCTCATGATTCCACTGAAATTTTTATCCCCAAAGTTACCAATGATCTCTTAACTGAAAGATCCAATGGCTTTTTCTATCTTCATTCTTGTTCATCTTTCTGAAATTTTTAATTACTCTCTTCTTGATACTCTCCTGGTTCCCCTCCTATCTCTCTGGTCCCTCCTTGTAAGTCTCTTTTGTTATATTTTCATTCAGATCATGCCTGCTAACTTTGGTTATTCCACAGGGCTCTCTTCTGGGCTGCTCAAAATGAGGAAGGATCTAAAATGGAAATGCATTTTACCTGAGATTCATTTTTCACATTGGCAAATATATACCTGTAGTACCAGCCTCCCTGGGTTGAAGTCCAAAGGAGATGTAAACAGCTTTGCAAAATTTTAAGTGCTATATAAATGTTAAGTTGTTTTTGTGATATTCAAGCAGATGAGTGATCTCATCAATGATCCTTCAATTATGCAGTTTATAATATCCCATTTATGCCTGCCCATCCTGTCTGACTCTCGTCCGAGTCCTTATGTAAGTTCACAACAGGAAGTCTATTTAACATTCTGTGGACCTTCTTTTACATTCTTTTGATATTGCAAATATGCCAGTGTAACTAGCTCAGTTGTTATTGTCCCCTAATCATTCTATTTTCTTTTCTGATCATGCATTTCTTTGATGATATTCTATGCACTGCTTCTTATGCATAATTCCTTGTATTTAATGTGTTGTAGGCTGTTCAAGACAACTTTTTGCCTCTCTGTTGCTCTTTGGGTCATCTTCAAATTTTAGGACTCCCAAGTCCTGTATCATTGCTGGAAAAAAACCTAATATTAAAAAGATGATTCACAACTGAATATAGAGGCAATTACAAGTGACAAAATAGATTTTTTGATTGTGTGAAGTTTAAAAGCTTCTGCATAAAAAAATTAATACTTCTCAGTAAGAAGAGAAATGGTCATATAAGACCAAAGTCATTCCCCAATAGATAAATGATCAAAAAATAGGAAAAATAGTTCTTAAAAGAATTACAAAATATTAACAAATGTTAAAGACTTCCAAATCGCTAATGATGAGAGAAATGCATATCAAAACAACCCGAAGTTTCATTACATATCCAGCAAATTGGCAGATGACAAAAGATAGGAATTGTCAATATTGGAGGAAATATGGGAAGAGAGAGATACTGATTGTTGTTTAGGTTTAGGATGACAATTTTAGACAGTATTTGGAAATATACAAATAAAATGATTAAAATGTCCACATTCTTTTACCTAAATATTCTACTGGTTTGCATAAAAGTCATTAAGTTTCTTAAAATGTCCTTATTTTTATTTGTAATATTTATAAATGTTTGTAATTATTTGTAATAGCACTTTTTGTGCTATCAAAGAACTGGAAAAAAGTGGATGTCTATTGATTGGGGAATGGTTAATAAGTGTGATACATTCCTGTGCTGAAAAGATGTAGTGAACATGATAAATACAGAGAAGCGTGGAAAGATTTACATGAACTGATGCAGAGTGAATTAAACAGATCCAAGAAAATGTACGCGGTGACTACATTAATGTAAGTAGGAAGAATACAAAATAATTTAAAATGTGAAATTATTTTGAAAAAACAAGCTTAGATCAAAGAAGAACTATAGGAAGACACTTCATCCCTCCTTTTTGCAAAGGTGGGAAGCACAGAGGTGCAGAACACTGAATATATTTTTAGATTTTTTCCACATGCTGATCAGTTTTGCTAATTGCTTTCTCTTCCTCTTTTTCTATTTTTTCTTTAAAAAAATCTTTTTTTTTTATGGTGTAATTCTCTGAAAGGGCAAGGGATATGGGAGAAGTAAAGGCAATGTAAGAACAAAAGGTAGCCGTATATATTTTAAAGATAAGCCTTTGTTATAGAGAAAAACTTCATGTTGTTAAAAGAACTTTGCAGTTTCCCAAGAACAATCCAATCCTCTCTCCCTGTTTTGGACCTACTTCATTATCAGTTTGTTATACCTGTTCAAAATAAGTATAGTGATGAAAAAACTCTATAAGTTTTTCCATCATCATATTCTGGATGACAGGAATCTTCTATCAACTTAGTTTTTTTGTGTGTAAATTGTATTCTGGTTGCAGTTCAGTCTAATGAACTGGATCACTGAAAGCCTCAGGGTTCAAATGATCAATTTCCTTAATAAAAATATATCCCTCAAATCCAAATATACCCAAGTAAAAGTAGTTCCCAATGCAGTTCTAATGCAGTTCACAAGAAGATAAAAGCAAATAAAAGCTGCCAGTCAGGAGATTAAAAGCAATGATCAAAGAAGTTCTATCTGGTTCTGACAACCCACTTTCAGGGTCTTAATCCTGATTTTATATCCTTCTAGCCTAAAGGGTTCACAGATGGTTCCCAGATCAATTCACCTGAGGGCAAAGTTTACTCAAACTGTCCCAGATCTGCTCATAACTTCTTTGTTCCAAACAGTCATAGCTGATATGGTGGAAGAGTGAGTGGGGGTTTGTTAATTCTAGCTTCTCCAGTTCTACTAGTATCCTGACCCATAGTGGATGTCTAGACCAAATTTTAATATGAAATGTATGTTTATATAAAATATTTATGGCAATAATCTACATATATAGTGAGGTCATCCTTGTTGGGGGAATTAGAAGGGAACAGATAGGATTTTACAAACAATATTCTACAGTATGCCACATCTTTACCATCATACAACTGACAAATCTACAGTGAATATAGGATCTTACTTTTCTTATTGTTCACTGAGTATAGAAAAACATTTGAGTCAGTAAAGCAAGCACCATTCTAAAGATTCTTCTCCAGTAAAGTTATGCCCTATGATGATGATCAAGATTCTATTGGTCCATGCTATTATTAATATTAAGTGAGGCATAAACTGGACAAAAGTGTTGTTATTGTCGTGAAGAAGACCCAAAACAGAGTCAGAGAATCCCCTTGGATAATGAGGTCATCCAGATGGCTCTTTCTGACACTGTGCTATCAGGAAGTTCTTGACACCAAAATCTTTGGCACTTGCAAGTGGTTCAATATCAGAAATAGGTATGGTTGTATCAATGGAAATTATATTGAAGAAGATGCATTACCATCTGTTCTGTCATTGCTTTGCATGCTTAGGACCACTAGACCTTTTCATTTGACTTGGCAGCTGAAACCTTCTTTATGTTGTCTCTACTATTAGAATGTAATATAAGTTTCTTGAGACTTGCTTGGACCATAGCAAGTACTTAATAACTGCTTTTTCATTCATTCACTTACCACAGGATCATAAACTTAATGCTGTAAGGCATCTTAGAAGTCATCTAGTCCAGCTACCTCTTTTTTTTTTAGATATAAACCTAGGAGCTAGAGAAGTTAAGTGCTTTGCCCAAAGTCACATAGATGGTAAGATCAAGGATTTGAACTTAGGTGCTCTAATTCAAATTTATCATTCTTTCTGTTGTAATATACTGCTTCAATACCCTCTGCCTCTGACCCAGCTCTTTAGCTCCTGCCCTTTTCGCAGATTGGTAAGAGCTCTTCATAACTAATTTGGACTGATCATACTGCTGTTCTCTGGCCATATTCATGCCACATAACTACCTATGTACTCTTTTCTTCTCTCTTCCTTCACTTTTCAATTCCTAGTTTTCAGAATGGTAATTAAATATACCATCATTTTTAGAAAGGGCATGTCAATCAATTTCCCTATGACTCTACTCATCAAGCTCTGTGACTTCCCAGTCCAAAACATTCTTCCCTGGCCACTATTTTCTTTTCACTCATTGTCTTTCCTTATTAAAATGTTACTACTGACTAAGAAATAGAGGGGTAGACCCGTGGAATGTTAGGTATTTAAGATACAGTAGTCAATGAATATAGCAATCTACTATTTGATAAACCCAAGGATCCCAGCTTCTGGGATAAGAACTCACTATTTGACAAAAACTGCTGGGAAAACTGGATAACAGCATGGTGGAAACTGGGCATAAACCAAATATCTGGTACCATACACAAGAATAAAGTCCAAATGGACACATGATCAGTTATAAAAGCTGATACTATAAACAAATTAGGGGAGCAAGGAATAGTATATTTGTCAGATTTGTGGAGAATGGAGAAATTTATGACCAAACAAGAGATAGAGAACATTATGAAGTACAAAATGGATAATTTTGATTGCATTAAATTGAAAAGTTTTTGCATAAACAAACCCAATGCAACCAAGATTAGGAGAAAAGCAGAAAACTGGGAAAGAATTTTTACAACTAGTATCTGTGATTAAGGTCTCATTTCTAAAAAATACAGAGAACTGAGTCAAATTTACAAGAATACAGCTCATTCCCCAATTAATAAAGAGTTAAAGGATATAAACAGGCAGTTTTCCGAGGAAGAAATTAAAGTTATCTATAGTCATATGAAAATATGCTCTAAATCACTATTGATTAAAGAGATGCAAATCAAAACAGCTCTGAGGTACCACATCACACCTATCAGATTGGCTGACATGACAAAACAAGAAGATGACAAAGGCTGGAGAAGATATGGGAGAGTTGGAACATTAATTCATTGTTAGTGGAGCTGTGAGCTAATCGAACCATTCTGGAGAGCAATTTGGAACTCTGCCCAAAGGGCTACAAAAATGTGCATACCCTTTGACCCAGCAATATCACTTCTAGGACTGTATCACCAAGAGATCATAAAAATGGGAAAGGGTCCCATATGTTCAAAAATATTTATAGCCGCTCTCTTTGTGGTGGCCAAGAACTGGAAATTGAGGGGATGCCCATCAACTGGGGAATGACTGAACAAGTTGTGGTATATGAATGTAATGGAGTACTATTGTGCTAAAACTGATGCTGTGTGAAAGGAGCAGAACCAGGAGAGCATTGTACACAGTAACAATCACAATATGCAAGGAATTTTTCTGGTAGACTTAGCCCTTCACAGCAATGCAAGGACCTAAAACATTCTCCAAGGACTCTTGAGGCAAAGTGCCATCCCCATCCAGAGAAAGAACTATGGAACTGGAACACAGAATGAACAGAATATTCTCTCATGTTATGTTTTGTTTCGTTTTGGTTTTTCTTGTGGTTTTTCCCATTCATTTTAACTCTTCTATGCAACATGACTAATGTGAAAATGTGTTTAATAAGAATGTATGTCCAGAACCCATATAAAATTTCATGCCATCTCAGGGAGGGAGATAAAAGGGAGGGGGAGAAAATCTAAGACTTATGGAAGTTATTGTAGAAGACCGAAAACAAATAAATTAATAAGTAAAAAAAATGTTGCATTATTATCTTCTTTTTTTCTTTAGGTTAAAGTATTGAAAAAAATCCTAGTTAAAATCAAGTGTGTTTTCTAGGAAGATTAATATATTGGCAGCTCATATTTATAATATACAACATGAATTTATTTTTATATAAAATCTTAAAGTTTGAATGCATTTTCTTCACAGGTCCCTGGAACTAGAAAATATAAGTATTATTATTATCTACATTTTACAGATGAGGAAACTAAGGCTCTGACAGATTAAGTGGTTTGTTCATAATCATACAACTAATAAATATCTGATATGGGATTTAACCCTAGATGTTTTGATTAATTTTGTCACCCTATCTACTATACTTTAGTAGTAAATAGCATTATCTGAATCTATTAAATATAGATCATCTGCCTTCAAATTTAATATTCTTTTCCTTACACTTCATTGTTTCCCATAAACGGGCCCTTAACACTATAGATTGATTTGTTAAAAAATATTTGCTTCTGTCATAGGAGGGCTTGGGGAAATAGTTAAAATGTGACAAAGATAGGTTTACATAGAGCTGAGAGATATTGAGCAGGAGTAGAAGAGATGTTGTAAATGGGCTTTTGGGTAACCAATCTGACAATTGATTGTTCTCATTATCATGTTCTGATACTAACAAACGCTGTACCATTATCAGATACTTTAAAAAAAACAACAAAGTTTATGATATTTGCTTTGTCATGGTCCTGCAATGATGAATTGTTTGGCTTCCATTGCCTCTGACATTCATGTACCTAAGGAAATAGGGATAGATTTAGAAAGTATTGTCAAAGATATAGTTTTCTCTGATCTTGTGACAGTCAGCATTTTCCAGTGAAGCACAGTCCAATATATACTACTTCCCTCAACAGTCAGCAAGCTCTTGGCACAGCCAGGTTTGAGCCCCAAATTATATTCAATACAGGGAAACAAAAACAAAAACCCAAACATATAGATTGCCACAGACCCAAATATATGAAAGTTGACTGGATTCCCAGGGTTGGTTACATTGGTTTTTAGAAGAGTCTCGCCTGGTTCCCTTGATCTCCCTAGTTAACAAAATCACAATATTTTGTTGTTTACCCTCATGTCCTACTTTTCATGATTCCTTTTTTTGGGGGAATTTTCTTGGAAAAGATACTGGAATGGTTTGTCATTACTTTCCTCAGATCATTTTACAGGTGAGAAAACTGAGGCAAACAAGGTTAAGTAACTTGCCTGGGCTCACACAGCTAATAAGTGTGAGGTCAGATTTGAACACAAGAAGACTTATTTTCCTGACTCTAGGCCTAGCACTCTATTCACTGCACTACCTAGCTATTCCAAATACAGCATGCAGGCACATTTAAGGAACATCATCCAGGAAAGTGGGCTCTCTCTGCTGTTATATATGACATTTGCAGGTGGCTTCAGTGGGGAAGAGGCTTAGGTCCTTATTAGAGCTAATGGTACTCTCCTATTCTTCTACCCTTCAGGAATGGATATACCCTGCTATGGGGGTAGCTAGGTGGTGCAGTAGATAGAGCACTAGTGCAAGAGTCAGGAGGACCCGAGTTCAAATCTCACCTCAGATGCTTGACACTCACTAGCTATGACCTTTTGCAAGTCACTTAACCGCAACTGCCTCATCCTGGGTCATCTCCAGTCATCCTGATGAATATCTGGTCACTGGATTGAAATGGCTCTGGAGGAGAAGTGAAGCTAGTGACCTGCATAGCCCTCCCTCCCTCAAAACAAAGCCAAATGAAAGTCATGTCATTATTTCTCTGATGGCATGGTCTTTTTCGGCAATGAAGGATGAACACACGCTCATACTCTGCTATGGTATTATATTTCTTTTCCTTTCTTTATTTTTGGTGGGAAGGGGAAACTTCTAGCTGCTCTACCAGATGGTATAACTTAGGACAGGTATAACTTAGAACAGTTCTCCTAGAAGTGGACCACATAGGTTAAAATTTGGGGGTTTATAACAGCTCTTTTTGATCCCATATATTGAAATCCTGCCCATTCTTGAAATCCCAGGTAAAATATTTTATTCCTCATTGAGCCTTCCCTAATATCCTGTGTCACTTAAATATTTGTTACATGAATGCTGCCCAGCATAATTGAACTGTTTTTCTGTAGGAATGCATTTCCTTCTTATGTATGTACTGTGTCTGACTTTATGACATAATAATTAGGTCACCTTTTTGTTTTGAGTCACACAGTACACTGCACATAACAGCATTTTATCAATGTTTGTGGAATGAATGGGTGCCTTGGCACTAACTATCTCACATGTAGATTATTAGTATAAAATGGGATAATGTAGGTAAATTGTAGAACACCATACAACTGAAGGATTTTTCTTCTCAGTGTAGACTTGCAATTTCATTGTTGTAAGGAATTCGCAATGAGAAAATACCATCTACTAAAACTTAGCAGCACTTGCACTACAGTTTATAGAGTTACCTAGGATACTATGTTAAGTGATTTGCCAAGAGCCACAGGCCAATGTGTGTCAGAGGTAGAACTTCAATCCAGGTCTTTATTACTGTGAGGTTGACTTGCTATCAACTATGATGCACTGTCTGACAAATATGAGTTACTAATACTACTAATAGTCCTGTCTCAAGAGGTAGCCCCCTCTGATTAGGCAGTAACCAGTAAATGATAAACATCTGTCCAGGAATTCTACTCCTCTCAATTCTCCATTTCTCAACCTTCTTTCAATTTTAAATTTATTCAGTATTTATTGATCTCCTTTTGTGTACATGGCATAGATTTGGTCACTTTTAGTCAGCTCGTTATAACCTCATTTAAAGTTTTCTTTGCAGAGATACCAAACTTGTTTGCCATTTCCTTCTCCACTTTGTTTTACAGATGAAAAAACTGAGGAAAGCAGCATTAAATGATTTGCTTAGAGTCACATAGCTAGTAAGTATCTGAGATCAGATTTGAACTCAGGAAGATGAGTCTTCCTGACTCCAGACCCAGTATTCTATCCACTGAGTAGGTACCAAGGCTTTTATTTAGGGTGGGAACTTTCAATCTAACTAGGGAGAGCTAACTACTGAAATGGCATAAGGACAAACAGTAGTATCTTTGTCTTGTCTCTCCTTGGTCCTGTGCTTTTATGTATGAGCCCTGAGGCCATGTCTTAGACATGTGATATTTATTCTTTGTTTATCCTCCTCATCAGTTTCACTTTTATTCTGTATCCCTCTCACAACCTTGATGCATGATGAAAACTTCAACATTCATTAGGTTGATATACTTATTACCCACAATATAACTCTACTAATATATTTGTGTTTGGGATAGGAAAATGAGAATTGAATCTCACTAAAGCTGTGCCTTCCGTTAAATAGTGGTTTAAAATAAATGAAGAGTTCCATTGGTAAAGAGAAAACTCCTTCATCTTCTTTACTGAGCTCAGCAGAGGGGGTTGTAGTAACTCTTATTCTCAACATGACACCTTTTGATTTTTGCTGAAAAAAATTTTCCCAGAATTCTCTGTTTGCCTCTTTGTAAAACAAAAAGATCTTGAAGATGTATTTTCTGACATTTCAAAATAAATAACCATTTTCCCGCGCCTTGATGACTTTTCCTAAAATGTCCACATCTACAGTTCACACTGTGAACCCATGGTATTTTTGGTGACATAGTTGATTTTGCTCATGGTGCATCAGAATTTCAGATAGAAATCAGATTTCATAGCTAAAGAGAGATATTTCAGGAAGCACCTCAGTGAGCTAAATGATCACTTGTACTTTGCCTGGTCACCTATTTATAGTTGCCAATGAACTGTAGTTCTTTAGGTTTTCTTGGTATTTTGTCAAAGAAATCAACTGATGTGTTGATGTACGACCATATTTTTTTTGGTTAGTTATGGATCACTTCATGATTACCCCATATTCATTTCCATACCATTCACAACCCTAGGACAATCATTCTTAACCTTTTTTTTTCTTTCATAGATGCCTTTGGTAGTCTGAGGAAGTCTATGGACTATTACACATTGTAGCATACATTTATCCATACATTAATAATTGAAAGAAATTATAAACTTCATTAGATATTAATGAAAATAAAGATGTAGTCCCTCCCCCCCATCCAAGGTCAGCTTGATTGTTATGGCACTGAATAAATAGATTAATTTAGGTAGAACTGACATTTTTATTATATTGGCTCAGCCTACTCATGAGCAATTAATATTTTTCCAATTGTTTAGATCTGATTTTATTTGTGTGAAAAGTTTTTTATAGTTGTGTTCATATAGTTCCTGGGTTTGTCTTGGCAAGCTGACTCCCAACTATTATATATTGTCTGGAGTTATTTTAAATGGAATTTCTCTAGTTCTTGCTGCTGGAATTTGCTGACAATATGTAGAAATGCTAATGATTTATGTGGGTTTATTTTATATCCTGCAACTTTGCTAAAGTTGTTAATAATTTCAAGTAACTTTTTAGTTGATTCTCTAGGATTTTCTGACTATAATATCACATCATCTGCAAAGAGTGATAGTTTTGTTTCCTCCTTATCTGTTCTAATTCTTTCAATTTATTTTTCTTCTCCTATTGCTATGGCTAACATTTCTAGTACAACATTAAATAATAGAGGTGATAATGGGCATCCTTGCTATACCTCTGATTGTACTGGAAATGTGTTTAGCTTATCCCTCTTACAGATGTTGCTTGCTGATAGTTTTGAATAAATGTTATTTATCATTTTAAGGTAAGCTTCATTTATTCCTGGGTTCTCCAGTGTTTTTCATAGGAATTGGTGCTGTATTTTGTTAAAAGCTTTCTCTGCATCTATTGAGATAATCATTATGATTTCTGTTGGTTTTATTATTGATATGGTTAATTATGCTGATAGTTTTCCTAATATTGAACCAACCCTGCATTCCTGGTATAAATTCCTCCTGGTCATAGTGTATGAGCCCTGTGATATATATTGCTATAATCTCTTTTTTAGTATTTAATTTAAAATTTTTGCACCAATATTCATTAGGGAAATTTGTCTGTATTTTTCTTTCTGTTTTGGGTATTAGCACTATGTTTGTGTTTAAACAGAACTTGGTAGGACTCTTTCTTTGCCATTTTCCCTAATAATTTATATAGTATTAGGATTAGTTATTCTTTAAATGTTTGGTAGAATTTACTTATGAATATGTCTGGTCCTAGGGATGTTTTTTTAGAAAGTTCATTGATGACTTGTTCAATTTTTTTCCAAGATTGGGTTATTTAAGTATTTTATTTCTTCTGTTAATCTGGAAAATTTATATTTTTGTGAATATTCATCCATTTCACTTAGATTGTCAAAGGTATTGGCATATAATTGGGCAAAATAGCCCCTAACAATTGTCTTAATATCTTCTACTTTGGTAGTGAGTCCGCCACTTTCATTTTTCATACTAGTAATTTGATTTTCTTCCTTTTTTAAATTGAATTAATCAATGGTTTATATATTTTATTGTTTTTTAATCTCTGATTTTATTTAGTAATTCAATAGTTTTTTAATTTCAATTTTACTAATCTGCTTTTTGATTTTCAGGATTTCCAGTTTGGTGCCCAATTGGAGATTTTTAATTTGTACTTTTTCTAGTTTCTTTTTTAATTGTACGCCTGATTCATTGATCTGCTTTTTCTCTATTTTACTGATGTAAGCAATTAGAAATAAATTATCTCCTAAGCACTACTTTGGCTGCATCCCATAATTTTGGTATGTTGTCTCATTGTTGTCATTTTATGTAATGAAACTATCATTTGTTTCTATGATTGGATCTTTTTTAATAGTTACTCACTGTCTAGAGACGTAGTAGAGAGACATTTATGGCTATTCCCACACTGACTGTGTGACCATGGGCAAATAATTTCACTTCTTAATGCTTCAGGCAATTCTCTAAGCCTTTAAGCTGCAGAGTAGGGGCCAATCTGCTATAGTTGAGGGAGCTTTTTCCCTGGAAATTCCCTATACTGATTCAGTCATGGTTCTGGTCCCTAAAAATAAAGCCACAGTCCTCCTGAGCTGGACCCCTTCTCTTCTTCCCAGGGAATGAGCTAATTGGCACCACACATGAGGAAAGGACATGCATAAGCTGGAGCATGTCCAGAGGAGGGCAATAAGGACAGGGAATAGACTCCTGATCATCCCATGTGGAGGGCCCGTAGAAGGAAGTAGCATTGTTTAGCTTAGAAAATAGTCTGGGGTGGGAGGGGTTGGGGGGGGCACCTCAGGGCACCCATCAAAGACTTGAAGAGTCCCAAAGGTTAGCATATGAAAGAAGATTCTCCACGCAATTACTAAGAATTAAAGGACCCTAACTTATTGTTGTTGGTCTAAAGTCCTAAGCCTAATAGCTTAATTTTAGACTTGACCTTGGATGTTCCCGTACCAACAATCTATAATTTAATAGATCTAGTATTAAGTTTACAAACCTTTTGACTATAAGAAATTGCCGCCAAGAGTAGGGACATTGCAGGGAAAAAATATCTCCCCATCTTCATGTCAGTTCCAGGCAGGAATAGATTGTCAACTTGCATTCAGTGAGGCTTAAAGTCTGCCAGGTGTCAGTGGAGAAATTGAGTCAGGAGAATTCTACCTCAGCCTAGGCTGAACAGCTGCTCTCCCACCCTTCCCGTGAGATCACCTTTTTCAGTACATACCAGCATCTGACAAGCTTACTGACATCATGGAATGGAGGCTCAGACCACCTTTGTTGCTAGCCATACCTGGAGTTAGACTCAGAAGAACAGTCACTTTGTTGCTAGCCATACCTGGAGTTAGACTCAGAAGAACAGTCACTTAGGAGTCCCATAGCATCTTAAAATAGCAAGTTCCAATAACCAGGTTTCAGATATGACTATAATTTCACATTGGCGAAGGAACACCTTGAGGCAAGTCTTAAGTGGCTTACATGGCTTTCTATATCTTTTCTAGTTTCTGCTTAAATAACAATCATAAAATCAAATTTAACATTAAAACCTTAACTTTTCCATCAATGCCAAATTTTACCCAAGGTTACCTGCCTCTAGGAGACTTAGACTAAAATTCATTTCCCCAAACTAAAGATGTCTCTGATTTAGTCTCAGTAATTAATTCAGTCAATTGTTTTAATACTAATTGCTTTTACGTCACTTTGTAAAATGTTCAGTTTTTCTCCCCATCTCTTCCCTCCCCCCACCCCCTAATATCTCGCATTCTGATTACCTCTTCCCTCAATGAGCCCTCTCTTCTATCACACCCCATCCTTCCCTTATCCCCATTTTCTCTCTTTTCATGTAGGGCAAGATAAATTTCTATACCCCATTACCTGTGTTTTTTATTTCCTGGTTACATGCAATAATAGTTCTCATCATTTGTTTCTAATACTTTGAATTCCACCTTCTTTCCTTCCCTCCTTCCCTCCCCATCCCCAATGAGAAGACAAGCAATTCAATACAGGCTATATATGTGTCATTTTGCAGAAGACTTCCATTATAATCATGTTGTGTAATACTAACTATATTGCCCTTTATCCTACTCTATCCCCCCTTATTTTTTTATTCCCTCATTTGACCTTGTCCCTTCCCAGAAGTGTTTATTTCTAGTTATTCCCTTCTCCCATTGGCCCTCCCTTCTATCATTCCCCTTACCCCACTTGTTGCCTCCTCACCTACTTTCCTGTAGTATGAGATAGATTTTCATGCCAAATTTAGTGAGCATGCTATTCCCTCCTTAAGCCATATGTAGAGAGTAGCTTCACTTTTCCCCCCTCTCCCCTTCTCCCTTTTCTCTTCCATCGAACAAGATTTTTCTTTCTCTCTTTTATGAGTTATAGCTTGCCCCATTCCATTTCTCCCTTTCTCCTCCCAGCATTTTCCTCCCTCACCCCTTAATTTTTATTTTATCTATGTATTTTTGTGGATATCATCTTTTCTGATTAAGCATAGCCTGTACTTTCTGTCTATGTGTGTGTGTGTGTGTGTGTGTGTGTATGTGTGGGTGTGTGTGTCTGTACAATCCCTCCATCTACTCAAATACTGAGAAAAGTCTCAAGAGTTACAAATACTATTTTTCCATATAGGAATGTATACAGTTCAGCTTTAGAAAGTCTTTTATGATTTCTCTTTCCTGTTTACCTTTTCAAGCTTCTCTTGATTCTTGTGTTTGAAAGTCAAATCTTCTATACAGTTCTGATCTTTTCAATATGAATGCTTGAATGACCATTTATTCCCTTGAAGTATTATACTCAGATTTGCTGGGTAGGTGATTCTTGGTTTTAATCCCAGTTCCTTTGACTTCTGGGATATCATATTCCAAGCCCTTCAGTCTCTTAATGTTGAAACTGCCAGATCCTGTATTATCCTGATTGTATTTCCACAATACTAGAATTGTTTCCTTCTAGCTGCTTGTAGTATTTTGTCCTTGACCCTGGAACTCTGAAATTTGGCCACAGTATTCCTAGGAGTTTCTCTGTTTGGGTCTCTTTCAGGAGGTGATTGGTGGATTCTTTCAATATTTATTTTTCCCTCTGATTCTAGAATATCAGAACAGTTTTCCTTGATAATTTCATGGAAGATAATGTCTAGACTCTTTTTTCAATCATGGCTTTCAGGTAGTCCCATAATTTTTAAATTATCTCTCCTGGATCTATTTTCCAGGTCAGTTGTTTTTCCAATGAGTTGTTTCACATTATCTTCTATTTTTTCAAACTTTTAGTTTTGTTTTCTAACTGCTTGGTTTATCTCATAGTCATTAATTTCCCTGACCTCAGTTCTCTCTTTCAGAGAATTATTTTGTTCAGTGAGCTTTTGAACCTCCTCCTCCATTTGGCTAATTCTGCTTTTTAATGCCTCCTTCTCCCCGTTGGCTTTTTGGACCACTTTTTCCAATTGAGTTAGCCTCTTTTTAAAAGTGTTATTTTCCTCAGCATTTTTTTGGTTCTCCTTTAGCAAGCTGTTAACTTACTTTTCAAGGTCTTCTATTGCCTGAGGTTAGTTTAAGTTCACTTTGGAGGCCCTTGATGCAAAGATCTTAAATTCCTGTGACAGTAAGCCTTGTTCTTCCTCATGTGAAAGGGTGTTCACTGAGAAAGTAACCTTCTATGGTCTTTTCCCCCCCTTTTTGGGGCATTTTTCCAGCCAGTTCCTTGACTTCTAAATCATTTGTCAAGAGATTAGACTCAGTTGCTTGGTTCTCCTGGGCTTTGGGTGGGGGCAGGGCTGTCAGTCAGGGCTGGGGTTTAGATCAACTGCTCCCTACCTCCAGAGGCTTTAAGCTGAGCTGCCGGAACAATGGATCCATGTTGCTTCCCAGCCTCTATAGCTGCCTACAGTCTGCTGCTGTGGACTCTGTCATTGCCTGAGGTTATTGCTGAGAAACCCCATTCCCTCTTCCCCAGCTGGGAAAGCCCTCCCCCACTGACCTTTGGAGCTTTCTTTGTAGCTTGTGGGTGGAGGTATCTAGGACCTTCCCTGGTAGGAACTCTTCTTGGAGTTCTGTTCGGGTTCTGTTCCTCCCAGGACCAGTGGTCAGAGCTGTGCCCTGCTTCCCTCAGGGTCCCATGATATAGACCTTTCCTGTCGGCCTTCCAGGTTACCTTTGGATGGAAACCTCTTTCACTCTATGGTTCTGTGGCTTCTGCTGTTCTAGACTTTTTTGAGAATCATTTTCACAGGTATTTTATGGGCTGCGGGGGAAGCACTAAAGTATATGCATCTTTTTACTCTGCCATCTTGGCTCCTCCCCCCAATTTCTCTTTCTTATCACTCCTTGTTGAATGTAATTTTTTTCTTATGATCTGAAAAGAATCTGTTTACTATTTCTTCTTTTCTGTATTTGGTTTTAAGATTTTTATGTCCTAATATGTGCTCACTTATTGTATAGGTGCCATATACTGCTGAGAAAAGGTATGTTCCCATTTAGTTTTCTCCACAGGTCTATCATATCTAACTTTTCCAGAATTTTTTTCAACTCTTTAACTTCTTTCTTGTTTACTTTTTTGGTTAGATTTATCTAGTTCTGAAAGGGGAAAGTTGAGATCTTCCACTAGTATAGTTTTATTATATATGTCCTCCTGTAACTCATTCAACTTCTTCAAAAATTTAGATAACTATGCCATTTGGTCTATATATATTTAGTATTGATATGACATCATTGTCTATGATACCATTCAGCAAGATATAGTTTCTTTATCTCTTTTAATTAGATCTATTTTTGCTTTTGCTTTGTTTGAGATCATGATTGCTATCCCTGCTTTCTTTACTTCAACTGATGTATAATAGATTCTTCTCCAGTCCCTTACCTTTACGTTGTGTGTATCTCTCTGCTTCAAATGTGTTTCTTGTAAACAACATATTGTAGGATTCTGGTTTTTAACCCCTTTTGCTATCCACTTTTGTTTTATGAGTGAGTTTATC
Source organism: Bettongia penicillata ogilbyi (assembly GCA_023548195.1). Classification (NCBI taxonomy): domain Eukaryota; kingdom Metazoa; phylum Chordata; class Mammalia; order Diprotodontia; family Potoroidae; genus Bettongia; species Bettongia penicillata. The sequence goes on from JAJHZJ010000183.1 coordinate 1,436,084, forward strand.
CCATTCACATTGATAGTTATGATAACCATTTGTGTATTTCCTCTATCCTATTTTTATCTTTTTTAACCCCCTATATCTTATACCTCACTCTTTCCCCCTTCACAAGTGTTTTAATTCTGATCACCTCCTTCCCCAATTTGCCACCCTTTTTATCAGTACCCCCTTTCCCTTCTGTTATCCCTGTCCCTTTTTACTTCCCTATAGGATAAGAAAGATTTCTGTATCCAATTGAGTGTGTATATTTTCCCTTTTGAGCCAATTTTGATGAGAATAAGGTTTCAGCTTTGCTCACCACTCTCCCATCTCCATCTTTCCCTCCATTATAATAGCTTTTTCATGCCTCGTTTATATGTAGGATAATTTACCCTATTCAGTCTCCCCATTCTTCTTCTTCCATTGCAATTTTCTTTCTCACCCCCCCTTTTCTTTTGTGATCATCCCATCAAAGTCATCTTATATCCATACTCTCTGTCTACATATACTCCTTCAAATTGCTTTTATCATAATGAAGTTGTTAAAAGTTACAAATATTGTCTCAACATATAAAACTATAAACAGTTTAACTTTATTGAATTTCTTATGCTTTTTTTGTTTATTTGTTTCTTTTTACCTTTTTATGTTTTCCTTGAGTCTTTTATTTGGAGGTCATTTTTTTTTTAATTCAGCTCTGGTCTTTTTATTAGAAGTACTTGAAAATCCTCTATTTTGTTCAATAACCATTTTTTTCCTACTTGAAAGATTATATTCAATTTTACTGGGTAGGCAATTCTTGGTTATAATCCTAATTCTTTTGCCTTCTGAAAAATCATATCCAAGTCCTCTGGTTCTTTAATGTAGAAGCTGCCAAATTTTGTGTGATCCAGACCATAGCTCCACAATATTTGAATTGTTTCTTTTTGTCTACTTGAATTACTTTCTCTCCTTGATCTTTGAACTCTGAAATTTGTCTATGATGGTCTTGGGAGTTTTCATTTTGGAATCTCTTGCAGGTGGTGACCATGCATTCTTTCAATTTGTGTTTTGCCTATTGGTTCTACTATATCAGGACAATTTTATTTGATTATTTCTTGAAAGATGTTGTCTAGGCTTTTTTTTTTTAAACCATGGCTTTCAGATAGTCCAGTAATTCTTATGTTATTTCTCCTGGATCTATTTTCAAGGTCAATTTTTTTTCCAATGAGAAATTTCACATTTTCTTCTATTTATTTTTAATTTTGCTTTATTATAGCATTATATGTCATAGTCATTAGTTTCCACTTGTCCAATTCTAATTTTTAAGGAATTATTTTCTTCAGTGAGTGTTTCTACTTCCTTTTCCATTTGACCAATTCTAATTTTTAGGGAATTATATTCCTTGGTAAATTTAAATATATTTTTTCTCATGCTATTAACTCTTTTTCCATAATTCTCTGGCATTTTTCTCTTTCTTCCCCAATTTTTCTTCTACTTTTCTAATTTTATTTTTAAGCTCTTCCAGGAATTATTTTTGGACCTGAGACCAAATTACATTTTTATTTGAGGCTGCATACATAGCCATTGTGAGACTATTGTCCTCTTCTAAATTTATGACTTGAGGCTTCCTAACACTGTAGTAAACTTTCTATAGTCAAGATCTTTTTTTATTTTTGTTCATTTTTTGCTACTTTTTTGTGACATGGTATTTATATGAGAATTGAACCCTGGTCATACACTGGCCCAAGTTTTTTTGTGTTGCGGCTCTGGATTTTACTGCTGGCTTTTACTGGGCTTCAGGGTGTGGCTGCTTATTTTCTCTGGAGAGTAGGCTTCTCTTCTGGTTTGTAGTGGAGGGTGGGACCTCCCAGTTGGCTACTTGTGGATGTCAGGTCTAATTGTTGGCTTGCTTCAGGGAATGGGATGTTGCTCCTGGGTTGCTATGGAAACAGGGCCTCTCTGCTAGCAGTTCCTGGAGGAGGAGTGGCTCTGGAGGAGAAAGTGAGGCTGCTGACCTTGCACAGCCCTCCCTCACTCAAATCAAAGTTAACTGTAAGTGATGTCATCATTTCCCTGATGTCCTGGTCCTCTTTGAAAATGAAGGATAAGCACAATTTGTGAGTAGACCGAGCTGCCTTCATGGAAACCCAGCTAGATAGGTAACTCAGCTTGCCCTCTCCCTCTCCTTCTCCTCTCCAAAGGAAGATAAATTTTGATGAACAGAAGTTGCCCAGTTAACTTGGGGTTTACTGTCTAGATTCCTTCCTTCCTTCCTTCCTGAAACCTTAAACTCAGTTTCCTCTGAAGCTCATAGATTGGACCACAGTAGGTCCCTGTCCAAGCTCTTTGGGCCCTTCTGGCTCAGAGTGAATATCAGTGGTAACTATTTGTCTTTGGAAAAGCAACCCTGAGGGTCTTTACCTTCTAGCTTCATTTTATTTTATTTTTTTTCTAATTAAAGTTGCCATCCCTTGACTCACTTCTTAAAGAGGCCTTTACTGAATGGGCATTACCTCACTCTGAATACCTGAAAAGGCCTTAGCCTAAAAGGGTCAGAGTCTCCCACTGATCCTGGGCCATCTTCAGTCATCCTGATAAATATTTGGCCACTGTACCCACATGGTTCTGGAGGAGAAAGTGAGGCTGGTGATCTTGCACAGTCCTCCCTAACTCAAATCAAAGTTGACTGCAAGTCATGTCATCATTTCCCTGATGTCATGGTCCTCTTCCAAAATGAAGAACACATACAACAACCCTGGAATTTTGTTGCTGATATGCCCTAGGGGTGGGGCCCTGTGGCTAGGTTGCTATGTAAACAGGGTTTTTCTGCTGGTAGGCTCCAGGGGCAGAGTTTTGCTGTTGGCCTGTCCAACCAGGAGTGGGACTTCACTACTGGTTACTGGTCAGCAATGGGATGGAGGCCTCACTAATGGCTTGTATTTGAATGGTGTTATTGTGCTGCACTGATTGCTCACTTGCCTGGGGCAGAGGAGGGGGCTGCTGATTTTCAGGAGGTAGAGCCTTGCTGGTGGATTACCCCATACTTAGAACCTTGCTGCAGGCCCCCTGCTATGAGACTGGCTGCTCTTGGACCTTGCTCCCCTCCCACCCCAGTGAGACAGACCTTTTGAGCCCTGCTGGTGAGTTGCTTCCCTGCTCTAGATCAATTCTGAGGCAGTTTCTAGTTGTTGGAAGGGAAATTTGGGAGAGCTTCAGTGGCTTTCTTCCTCACTACACCATCTTGGTACCAGAAGTCTTGCAATAGCATTTTAATTGGCCTCCTTGCCTTAACCTTCCCTACCTCAATCAATCAATCCGTTCAACTGCTTAAATGATTTCATAAATCATAAGTATTGCATGCATTTCCCTTTACCTTCCCCTTAGCCCCAATAAACTTCAGTGTCTCTTATTACCTTCAGGATCAAACATAAAAGCCTTTGACACTTGAAGTTCTTCACAACCTAGTCCTTTCCTACCTTCCTAGTCTTCTTATACTTTACTCCCTTTCATACGGCTTCACTGAATTCCTCACATGGAATACTTGCACAAGATTGCACAGCTAATAGGTGTAAGAAACAGGATTTGAACTCAAGTCCTCCTGACTGCAGGGCTGGAGCTCCATCCGCTGAGTCACCTAGGTTCCCTGGGGTACTCTGCCCAAAAGAAGGTAAATTTTAATAGCTAAAGCCTGCCTTGATATTGTGGGGTTTACTGGCTAGATTTATTTCTTAAAAGACCCTGACTGAAATCTCTATTCACTCTAACTCTCATGGATTAGAAAACAATAGGTCTTTGCTCAAGCACCACTCAATGGTTATTTTAGGGCCCTGATGTCTGAGAGTGAATGTAAATAGTAATTGTTTCTCTTTTGACCAGAAACAACCCTGAGGGTCTCTCCCAATTTAATTTTCTTTTTATTAAAGGAGCCATCCCTTTGCTCACTTCTTAAACAGCCCAAATCACTGAGTGGGCATTGCCTTGAGTGGGCATTGCCTTACACAAAACGACAACTCCAAAGACCTTACCTTAAAGAGGCGAAGTTCTCTCACTGCATCCAGGACCATCTCCAGTTGTCCTGATCTATATCTTGCCAGTGGATAGAAATGGTTCTGGAGGAGGAAGTAAGGCTGGTGACTTTGCACAGCTCTCCTTCATTGTAATCCAATTCACTTGCAAGTCATGGCATCATCTTTCTGATGTCATTGTCCTCTTGGAGAATGAATGACAAACCCCATACAAGGCATGGGATACTCCATCTCCAGGTCTATATAGCTTTGTACTGACTATTCCCCATGCCTGGGATTGTTCTCCCTCCTGCCATCTACCTCTTAGTTTCATGACTTCTTTCAAGATTCAGCCAAAATCTCACCTTCTGCAGGAGGCTTTTCTCTATCTCAGTTTTATTCCTCTTCCAGCTGCTACTGCTTTCCCTCTGAGATTACTTCTATCTCCTCTGTACGGATCTCCTAGGGACCTAGTTATTTTCATGTTGACTTCCTTATCACAACGTGAACTTCCTGAGAGTAGGAACTGCTTTTTCCTTTCTTTGCATCTCCAGTATTTAGCACAGTGCCTTGCACATACTAAGTGCTTAGTAAATGCCTGTTGATTGCTTGACAATTAGGTAGTCCTTGAAGTTCCTTCCAACTGTAGCAATATATAATATTCTGTGCCATTAACAAGTACCTTATGTTATTCATGCTATTTGTATTTTGTATTGCCAACAGTTGGGAGAGCATATATATGGATAGGGAAGGATGATGAGTAGGTATATTTCTTTAATGCGTGGAGTGATTTGGCTTGGGTAAAGGGAAAGAGAATATTCTGGATAATGATAATTTTTATTCAGTGAGAGTTAAAGAGAATATAAAAGAGCAGAGAACAAGGATAAAAGAAGTATAAACAAGACAAAATAAATGTGGACTGGACACAGGTGTTTATGCTAGATAAAGGGAAGAAAGAAGACTGTATAGAAAGAGAAAGGAAGGAAATTTCAAAAGTGACTGAGAAGACAGGGGCTGAGAAACTCAGAAGAAAAAATAATAGAAAAACCAGTGAGGAAGGAAAAATTAAAAGAAAACTTCTGGGAAATTGGGTAAATCTGTCAAGTGAAGTGTAGCTGAAAGAAAGGACAGAAAGGTCACTAGAAAATAGAACCAGGAAAGCATAACCATAAAGAAAAAAAGCCAGATGTAAAAATGAGCATTGCATGATAATTTAAATTTCATATTTAAATGTTGGCTAAATCCATTATACCTGTCTTTGAAGGCTCATAGAATCAGAGACCTAGAGCTGGAAGGACTAGCAGATGTCATTTAGTTCAAACCCATTATTTTTTACCTTTGAGGAAACTGAGACCCAGAAAAGTTAAGTGACCTGTCCAAGGTCACAATGTCAGGATAAGAGTTTGAACCAAAGTCCTCCAGCCCAAGAATTAGCAGGACATAGGAGAAAGAGCACTATCTCTTCAGTTAGAGATATGCAAATCTTTCAAGCCACTCAACCACCTGGAGACTCATTTGTGAGGAAAAGACTTTGTAAACTTTAAAGTATTATATCCTAAGTTATTATTTTTGGAATAAGGGACTCTTTCCTCATATGCAAAGTGAAAGATATGAACAAGAAGATCTCCAAAGTTCATTCCGTCTCTGAAATTCTAGAATAAGTAGTATATAACACAATAGTAGATACTTTCTGTCCATTGGACTATTTTTAAGATTACACCTAATATGTAAATTATTAAATTAGTATTTAAATCATTAAGCCATTACTTTCCTGGTTAGCTACTCTCCCTCTTACCACCATTTTCTTTAATAGTTTTTCATTAATTCTAGCAGTTTCTTGGCTTGTCCTTCTAATCTGTGTTGACTTCAGTCACATTTATGCCAGATAATCCAATGATTTTTAGATTATCCACAGGATAATCCAGATTGTCTAGTAGCTTCTGGAAAAAAATAATTCCAGCATGAAGCAACTGTTTCATCATGTAAATAACAGTTGCAGAGTCTGAAAATGATAATCTAGTCTATAAAAGTTATTAAACTATATTTAAGTGCCCTCTGCTGTGAGCAGTAAAATGTCATATTATGTGCCTGGAATATTAGCACCTGGTATCTGAAAATGTCTTCTAATATCTCTTCTTGGCTTCAAACTTGGCCATTATAATTTTGCAACATTCATCTATAGCTATTTTTGTTGTTTGTGTTTACATTATTTTGGTCATTGTGGATATTAATTTTTCTGGTTTTGCTTACTTCACAATGCATCAATCTATAAAAGTTTTCCCTTGCTTCTTTGTATTCATTATATTCATAATACAGTAATGTGTACCATTACCATGATTTGTTTAATTATTTCCCGACTGAAAGATATATACTTCATTTTCAGTTATTTCATATTACAAAATATGTTGCTATAAATATTTTAGCATTTCTTTTTGACTAGAGATTTCTGGGGATAAGTACTTTTAGTTTTTTGCCATGCTAAATGACAGTCAAAGAACATTCCCTGGATGACTAAAGTATTCAAATCAGGATGGAATTGGAAAGAAAAGTAATAAAAAATTAATCTCGGTACTCTTTCCTGAATGAGTGCAAGTTCATTTTTCTTTCCATTTAGTATAGTATAAGAAACAAGTTCCTTCATGCTTCATGCCTACAAAGTAGAGAAAGTATCATAAACTTCCTGGTGAAATTAGATTACATTAAATATTGGGAAATTTTACTCATTTAGTGCCTGGATCTTGGTTAATTAACAAATTTGATTATTTATATTCTTTCTTTTCTCAACTCATATTAATATGCTTTCTGTGGCTGCCATTTGAAGACTGGGCCATTGCTGATTTCACTGCTATGACTGGGGCACCATCATCACTTCTGTTTTCCTTCTCCCTGCCTGCTTCTGAAGCAATGTATTAGTCATATATCATGTAAGCACTTGCCCTTGTCCTATCATGTCTCTCTGCCTTGAGCCCTAGGGCATCATGAGAAATGTAGTCTTCTTAAAAGCTTTTCATCTCTTGTAACATAAGAATAAAAATTTTAAAAACTATAAGAGCAATTCATTTGAACTACTTGACCCAAATAAACTTGACAACCAGCTTTTTTTTTTCCCATTTAGATATTGTTTTTATGTTCTTTTATCTTTTAATTATTGTAGCAAATTGTTTTGAAAGGGATGCGGCTTCTTTTTACTCAGTGAAGGCAAGTAGTAAGAAATTATTGTTAGCCATTAGGACATCGTTAAGTGTGCTGCTGCCTTAGGTAGTTGATATTCATTAACATTGTGATTTATTGTATGACTGTTATTTGCGAAAAAGGACGATGTCCCACATTCAGGTTTTGATTATCCTGTGGAAAGAACAAAAGTGAGAATTCAGCAAGCATGTTACTGAAACGACTTATGGAATATGAATGCATCAAATGTACAAATGTATAAAGAATTACACATATGTAGTGTTTTTAAGGTTTATAAAGTACTTTCTCTAGAACAACTCCAAATTGCACCGAACAATTATCAAAAGCAAAACAGAACATTTTTCTTCTCAATCACTAGATTTTAAAAAATGCCCCATTAAGTTCCAGTTCTTATCTGTCTGTAGAAGAAATATGACATTCCAGTGTTATTTTTAAAGCTATGATCATTGTATCTCCAATGGTTTTTTTTGAGACAAGGATGAAAGGAAGGGAACTCGGACTACTGAGAACTCATCCTTTCTCTCAAGGAAGTCTCATCTCTTGGACATTCTTCCTGACCCCCTGAATTGTGTGAGGAGAGCTTCATTTTGAGACTGAGTCCCAAATAATGCTCTTTCTAATGCTTGTCAAATTTTGGACTTACTGTACCCTCAAAGAAATCATACTAGACTTAGGACTGGCCCTAAAGGTAAAGCTTCATCTTTTTAAGGATGTCTGGCCACAAGGGCTACTTGCAATACAGTGAGAAGGGATGAGTAAAATTTCTGAATTTTCCTTTGCGGAAAATGAGAATCATATACTCAATAGAAACTGATGCATGTTTATTGTAAGGCACAATGCAAAAAGAATAATAAGAGTAGTGAGATGAGGTATAGAAATCTTACCCAAGGATGCATTTTAATGAGAACATGGTAGGTTCATATGAATAGGTTTGGGGACTGTATGACCATAAATAAATTCAAGTTAATTTCATCCTAAACTATCCAGAGTTCTAAAAACATGCTCATAGAAAGAGGGATTAGGGTTTATGATGACAGATAAATAACTTAGTCTGTATTTTAATTTCTGTACACAGGAGCCTTACTTAGGTCAGTTCTCTGTGATGCTACACTCATTCTCCCTAAACTAGTCTTGCACAGGGATCCATATTTCTATCAATACCCTGGGCTAACACCTTCTTCCCACACTGGAATAATGGCAAAATAACTGCTCATACATTCTAACTGCTCCTACAGTACTTAAGTGAGTCAAGGGATGAACCCTTTAATTAAAAAAAATCACACTGGAAGGGGAAGACTCTGAGAGTTGCTGATCAAAAAAGAAACAGTTACTATTTACATTCACTCGGAGCCAGGAGGGCCCCCAAAATAATCATTAAATGGTGTTTGGGCAGGGACCTATGTCCAATCCATGAGATCCAGAGGGAATTGGGTTTAAGGCTTGGTTTTTAAGAAAGAAATCTAGCCAGTAAACCCCAAGTTAACTAGGTAGCTTTTGGCCATCAAAATTTATCTTCCTTTGGGCAGAACACCCTCAGGTAAGGGGAAGGGAGAGGGTAGGAGAAGGGAGAATAAGAGAGGGGAGGGGAGAGGAGAAGAGAGAGAAGGGAGGGGAGAGGCTGAATTGCCCAAGTGGAACTGGTCTGCCAGGTCCCATTTCAGATAGCTTGAACCACTCACAGGTTGCAGTTTGTCCTTCACTCAAATAAAAGTCAATTGCAAGTCATGTCATCATCTCCTTGATGTCATGGTCCTCTTCAGAAACAAAGGACAAACTACACACGTAGTGGTACCTAGTCTCTTTAATTTTTAATCCTAATACAGTCTTCCTCAAGTAACCTGGGATTGGAGTAGATCATCTGTAAGGTTCCTTCTAAGTCTGGATCCTATGATTCTATTTGCAGAATACTCTGGCCACCCACTATCACCATTCTATGTGATTTGAATTGATCAGCTGGCTGCCCTAGTTGGACTAAACTGGACTGTTCAGGCTTCCATAGTATGTCCTATACCTATGCAACAGCCAGAGAATTTACTTGGTCTCTTATTTTCTCCATTGTCAGAGTCTAATAACAGTGAGGCCAAACTCTCCTTCTCTTCTCTGTTTTGGATCTTTTCCAGTCTCCACCTGGAATTGATTATCATTCATACTTCGCTAGACTGCTGTTAGGGTGCTTTTAAAAAATTCTGAGTGGCCGTTCCTATGGAGGGATGTGCGCTAACTTCACTTGGACATATTATATAAGCCTTCCTGATGAGTCTCTTAATATTGTCCTGGACAATTATGGCTCTGCAAAAATAATTTTCTCAAGATTGTGGAAATTCAAAGTTAACAACATCTAGTTTTCCAACATCCTAACCAATTGTGGCTTGGTTATGGGTCCAAGTTTTTAATTTTTTTTTAATAAAAATGTCATAGGCCATAGATATTCATAATGTCTTCTGAGAGATGGGAATAAATGGTCTCATAGGATGAACTTTTCACTGGTTATACTACTCATTCAGGCAAGGATGGATCTTATCTAAATATTTCCTGAGTAACAAGGATAATGTCAACTGAAAAAAAAAAAAGTTATGGAGCATGTCACATTGTTGCTGCATTCCAATCTAAGTGTGGTTTTATTTCCCTGTTCAGTAAAGTGAGCAAAGAATAGAAATGGATTTCCAACTGTAGTACATTGAGAAAGAGTAATAAACTAAGGATCAAGGTAGCTGAGTTCAAGTCCTGCTTTAGACACTTAGAACTATTTGAGTCACTTAGTTTTGCTGAGCCATAGTTTTGTCTTTACTCTGCTGTAAAATTAAGTAAGGATAAAAATCCATTTGGGTTTGTGTATGGAATCCAGTGCAACCCAACAAGAGTTTATTAAGAATCTACCACATTTGAGATAGAAAGAAAATGAAAAATAGTCTCTTTTCTCCATGAGTTCACATTCTATTGGGTATAGAAGGGGATGGGGTAAAAATATGTAAAGAACAGATACATGATCTACCTTGTAATGCCTCAGAGTGCCATTGAGTGTAAAGAACACACTGATTTTGAACTTCAGTTCTGAATTTGAATTGATAAAATGGGAATAGTGCTATACTATTTATTTGCCCTAAGGTTGTTGTGAAGAAAAAGTACTTTGTCATTTTGAGAATGCTGTATAAATAAGAGTCATTTTTCTTACATATTTTTTTGGAGGCAACAAATAGCTGGAGCTGCAAATAAAGGAGGAGATGACATAAGTGAACTACTCCTTAAAAAAATCAAGAGTAGCTTGCTTATACCACTTCTAAGTCTGTATCCCAAAGAGATCATAAAAATGGGAAAAGGACCCACATGCATAGAAATATTTATAGAAACTCTTTTTTGATAGTCAAGAATTGGAAAATGAGGGGATACTCATCAGTTGGGGCATGGTTGAACAAGTTGTGGTATATGAATACAATGGAATACTATTGTTCCCTAAGAAATGATGAGCAGGTGGATTTCAGAAAAATCTGGAAAGACTTACATGAACTGATGCAGAGTTAAGTAAACAGAACCAGGAGAATATTGTACATAGTAACAACAACACTATATGATGACCATCTTTGATACACTTAACTCTTCTCAGCAATATAAGGATCTAAGATAATTCCAAATGACTCAAGATGGAAAATGCTATCCATATCCAGAGAAAGAACTATAGAGCCTGAAAGCATATTAAAGCATACTATTTTCCTTCTTTCTCTCTCTTTTTTTTTTGTTTCTTCTTTCTCATGATTTTCCCTTTTGGTTCTACTTTGCAACATGACTAATGTGGAATTATGTTTAATATGATTGTATGTGTATAACCTATATCAGACTGCACACTGTCTTGGGGTGGAGAAGAGAAGGGGAGAAAATTTAGAATTCAAAATCTTACAGAAGTGAATGTTGAAAACTGAAACAAATAGTTTTATTTTTAAATAAAAATTTTTAAAAAAGTAGTTTGCTAATATCATCTCCTCTCTGGTTTAATAGAAAGAGAACTGGATCTGAAATGAGAAGATCTAGATTTGAGGCAGAGGATCATAGGAGGAACCTTGGAGTTTATCTAGTCTTAAGGGTCTCAAGATTATTTGACCTACTGCCTCCTTGTAAAAGAAAAATTACTCAGCATCACTCTGGAAAGTCACTTTCTTTAATCCTTTAATGGTTAAAAAACTACATCATTACAAAAAATATGAGATTTTTTTTAAAAAGTGAAGCATTTTAAATTTAATAGTTTGTGGAAAATTTGTGGTAAAATTTTGATGATGAAATATTGCATATAGTTTCATATTGTAAATAAGATATTACACATAGATATTCCTGCCAATGCATACTGAACTTCCCAACAATGCCTGCCAACACTTGCTTGTTAAGACCTGTCAGTAGACTTGACCACTGATTGATTATAACTTGCATGTTGTGTGTTTATTTGGAAAATAATATAATCACTATCACATTAATTCTGTTACACAATAAATGAAACATGTATGAACAGTTTTTCAGAATTATCTTCTCTTCTTTCCTTATGCTTCCACTGTCCCCTTTTTATTGATCCAGTTGCACCCAAAGTTACTACCACCCCTCTGGATTGTTCCAGTGCCCCCAAAGGGGCTGCATCATTCAGTTTGAGAACCTCTGAATAGTCTGACCTCCCAATTTTTATGGTTAAGGGAACTGAGGCCAAGAATTTAAGTGACTTATCCCAAGTCAAACACATAGTTAAATTAGCAGAATGGAGATTTGAATCCAAATTGTCCAAGTCAAATATAGCTTTCTTTTCATGGTATAACACTAGGTCTAGGCCTTTCCACTTATTAGAAATATAATCCAGGGGAAATTACCTCTCAACCCCAGTTTCTTCTGTAAAAATGGGAATAATAATACCTCTACTATTTGTCTCATGTTTTAAAAATGAATATTAAATAAGATAATGAATCAAAGTGATATGTAAGTTAATATATGTACACAAATCAATTATGTCAATTATACTCAAGTTGAAGAGATCAGTCTAACCACATTACAAGACCAAACTAGATGAAAATATGAATTGTGTCAATGACATGTGACCATGATATTGACATGTAGCTGTCTGCATACCCCCATCAAACTAGTCTATCAATATGTGTATATTAGATGAATGTTATAAATGGACAGTGAGCTTGGCTGAGTAGTAAGAGGATGCTAAACTGAATTATAATTGGGAAATTGTCCTTTCCATGAAAGCTCAGCATTTTAACACTAATATTCTCCCATTGCTGCTTAGAAGTGGTTGAGAATGGTACAAGGTGGAAAGACATAGATGGGTTGTGATCTACAGCACTGAGAGAAGTAACCATTGATAAAGTCATCAGCAGGGTGGGTCAATATCAAAATATCCTTCCAGTAATACTACATTTGTAAATCATGGAACATCACAATTTCAGAAGAATTAAAATGACAAATAAACCAAAGGGAATAGAAAGATAAACAGCGGCTAGATTCAGCCTGCAGAATTACCAAGGATGATTTTTGCTTTAGAAGTATTATAAAACATATTACCAAAGATGTGTGTGACTGAAAAAAGAGGTGGACGTCACATGGCAGATAGTGTTATGCTGCTGTTTCTGAGATAGTAAAAGAACAAAAGAAGAGTTCTAGGGCATTGGGTAGATCCTTTTCTAAAAAGATCTTATAATAAAATACAGACAAGAATGACACAGGATAGGAAGGAAATGTATTATGGAAATCCACATAAGTAGGGGGAATGTCCACACTACTGAAATTATACATCCAGCAAAGCATATAATCACCATATATTAGGGATGAAGGAATTGGACTGGATGCATGAAAAGTTAAAAGAAGATGGAAAGCAGTATGATTTGCAATACAGATTATTCTAGGATTAACCATTTTCCTGAGTCTAGCCCAAGGCCTGATCAAGAGAGAGAATGCTTTTAATCATTTGAGACAGTAGAATTTTAAAGGGATACAAGGGATATAAAATCCCTTGAATGGAAATTGAATGAAGAATCCAGAAACCTGAGAGAAATCATTATACTATAATCAAACATATGACTCATCTTTATATAAGTAAGTTAATTTTTATTTAATTATGATTAATAACAATGATAAAAATAGCATCTATGTACAATTGGAGACTTAGAAAGTTCTTTCTTCCAAACAATCTTATGAAATAGATGGAACAAATATTATTATTTTCATTTGTAGATAAGAAATCTGTAGGTCAGAGAGGTACAACTTGTTCAGAATCAGATTTATTTAAAATGGAATTTTATTTTATTTTCACAAAGATCCATTCTCTCCCTTTCACCTTTCCCCTTCTCTGCCATAGCTATTTTTTTCAATTGTGTTGAATCTGGAATTTAGTGTTGAATCTGGAATCTAGATTTTCTGACTCCAAGGCCAGGATTTTTTTCACTCTATCATACAATTTTATTCAATTAGTATTTTCAGTTCCATGAGAAAATTATTTATGATATATAGGGGGAAAAATCATCTCAAGATATTCCTTAAACCTTCCAGGGTGCTTTGTATTCTTGACTTAGTTTGAAAGATAAAAGAAAATTCAACCACCCCAGTAGATAGCTTAAAAATAGGGATGTTATCAAACACACTGCTGTGATAATAATTGCTTGCTTGAGTGGAGACCACTTGTGACCTTGGGAAATTAAGTGATACAGTGAAAAGATCACTGGATCTGGAGATGAATCTTTCCAAGTTCAAATCTAGCCTCAGATACTTAATAGTTATGTGACTCTGGGCAAGTCACTAAACCCTGTTTGTCTCAGTTTCCTTATATGTAAAATGAGCTGGAGAAGGAAAGGGCAAATCACTCCAGAATCTGTCAAGAAAGCAACTGAACCACAACAAAAAAAGAGTATCATGTGAATTGCTGATCCAAGTTCAATATAAACCTTGGCAATCTATTTTTCTCTAACATTGCCCTGCCAAAGTCTCTCAGGCTTGAAAGTGAAGATCCACCTTTCTTTAGACCAATAAAACAAATATTTCATGCCATTCAACTTAGTTCAGAGTTTCCTGAGATTCTCTCTGTAACTGCATATAGAAATGGCTCATGTTATGGAGGTTTAAATGGTGATAATTATTCTGGGATGCAGTTTGTCTGGTGACCCAGGTAGTTTGATAAAATAAGTTATTAAAATTTAATCATACTATGTTTGGATTATTTTGGGGCCAAATCTATGATTTTATCAATATTGGGACCTCAACAGTGAGGAAACTCTTTCAATACATATCAGCTCTGAACTTTTATTGTTAGGAAGTTGCCTGAGGACACTGAGAGGATAAGTGATTTGCTCAGGATGTATCTGAGGTGAAATTTAGTCCCAGGTCATCCTATTCTGACTGATTTTCTATTTACTACTCCACAATTCAACCTAAATATAGTGACGATTGTAAAATTTGCTATCCCTATGGGGTGGGTTTTTTCCCTGGGAGGGACCCTTCACCCCATCAGGGCCAGGAGAGGGTGAGGGGAGAGAGGAGCCTGCTTTATATGCCTTCTTCTCTGGTGTTTGAAGGATTAAGAATATATCTATATCTATATAGTATATCTAGATATAGATATATATCCTATAGACATCTAGATAGATATCTATCTAGATATCTAGATGTATCCTTATCTATCCATCCATCCATCCATCTATCCATCCATTCATCCATCCATCTATCTTTAAACTGATTGGGGTAAGTAGAGGGCTGGATCCAGTAATCATGGGGTGGGAGAAAGAAGTATGGGAAGCAGGGCCTGGAGAGGCCAGCGAAAGAACTAAAAGTAGGTAGCAATAAAAAGGAGACGGAGGAGCAGAGAAATTGCCAGGATAACTTCCTGGAGAGAATGTAGTCATTATAATCAGAGACCCAGGGTAGTGAGAGCAACAACAGAGGAAGCAATCTAGCATGAATCTTGGAGACTATAGAAGGCCATGGGCCTTTTGGGTGAGCCTGAGAAGTCTGCTGGAAGGAAGAAGAGGCTCTTATTTTTTTCTAGGCTTACACACAAATCCTTTCTGTGTCCTTATGTAAATAAGCCATTTTATGTTTGGAAACCTTGTGAGTCTGAGTGCTTATGGAGGTTGTTGGTGGCTACCATTGTGGGAGTGTCAGATACTGAAGTCCTTGGATTCCACAAGTCCTTGGATTTCACTTGGGTGGGAGATTTGATTTCCCAATAAATAAGTCTGCAGGTATTAAATAGCAAGTTTTAGAAAGAGCAGAGATTAATATTTTCTATATTGTAAATTGGTGTTATACATATTAAAAATTGCCCTTGCCCAAATAGGTGTGCCAATCAGCTAAGATACTACTGTTTCTTGGAAACTTTTCAAGTATCTGAAGGGCTGTCATATGCAAGAAAGGTTAGACTTGTCCTGTGATGTCCCAGAGGGCAGAACCAGAAGAAATGTTTAGAAGCTACAAAAAAGAAAATTTAGGCTTGATATAATGAAACATTTCCTAACAATTAGTTTTCCCCAAAACTTCCCCCTCCCCAGCCCAAGTTGGGGTATTTTGTAGGAAGGATTATTGTTTAGGGTTGGACTAGATGAACTCTGGGACTCCTTCCAAGCGTAAGATTCATTGTTTCTGTAAGTGTGAGATCCTTGAGTAAATCCCATTCTAGATATTGCTGTAGTCTACATTGATAGGAAATCTAAAGGAATGAAACACTAATCAGGAATAATAAGGAATGAAAACACTCACTGTGCAGCTACCACCCGGAAATACACAGAATTAACGCTAATTACAAACAGGAAGCTTTTTCCTTATCAAAGGAATTTCAGATATCAGCCAGCAGGTTGGAAAATTTGGGGAGGGGAGTTGCACTTTCAACTTGCAAGGTGCTAACTTGGCTTAGTAGTCTTAAATGCAAATTTAATTTATTTATTTATGTTTGATAACTAGAGTCAGGATAATTATAGATCTAAGTCTTAATAAAAGGATTTGTTCTGTGAAGTTTGAATTCAGCCAAAGGAACTACATGTGAAGTCCTAGAGCAGGAGTAGGGAACCTGCAGCCTCCAGGTCACCCTGTGGCCCTCAAGGTCCTCAGCACTTTGACTGAATCCAAACTTCCCAGAACAAATCTCCTTAATGAAAGGATTTGTTCTGTAGAACCTGGACTCAATCAAAAAGCCGCACTCAAGGACCTAGAAGACCACAGGTGGCATAAAGATTACAGGTTCCCCATCCCTGGCCTGTAGCCTCCAGGCTTCAGGTTCCCCTCCCCTGGTCTAAAAACTGGAAACCACCTTAGAGATTGTCTTCAATCCCATTCAAAATTTACTAACTTGGTCAGTGGCAGGGGAGGAAGAAGAAGCTCATTGAGTCATGTCTTGGGAGAGCCCCTCAACTCCATGACTATTACTTTCCTCCTCTACTACCTAGCTTCCTCTTTAAAAAAAAAAACCAAAACTCCACTGTTAGGAGAAAGAGAACATCTTTTCCTTCCTGCCCTTCTAGACGCTCTCAGAGGCATCATGTTTAGGATTCTTTCTCAGTCAACGAAGTCTGATTGTGAGGGATATTGTCCAAAGAAAACATGCATCATAGGATCACATATATAGAGCTAGAGAGAACCTTGGAGGTCAGTGGTTCTAACCCTATAGATCATCGTCATTTGAAAATCATTTGCTTTTTAGAAGCAGATAGGTATATAGCAGATAATAAATATGATCTGAGGGCAGCTAGGTGACACAGTAGATAGAGTCCCAGACCTGACTCTAGGAAAACTCATTTTCATGAGTTCAAATCTAGCCTCAGAGATTTAGTATCTATGTGACCATGGGAAAGTCACTTAACCCTGTTTGCCTCAGTTTCCTCATCTATAAAATGAACTAGAAAAGGAAATGGCAAACCACTCCAATATCTTTGCCAAGAAAACCCAAAATTGGCTGACAAAGAGTCAGACATGACTGAAATGACTAAAGAGCACCAAATAAGATCTGAATTCAAATCCTACCTCAGATGCTTACCATCTGTGTGACTGAGCAAGTCACTTAACCAATCTATGCTTCAGTTTCTTTTTTAATAATATTTCACTTTTTCCTAATTACATGTAAAAATAAATTTTAATATTCTTTTCTTTTTTGAATTATGAGCTCCCGATTCTCTCTCTCTTACCCTCCTGTCCTTCCTTCCTGAGAAAGTAAGCAATCTGATATAGGTTATAAATGTTCAGTCCTGTAAAATATTTCCATATAATCATTTGTGCAAGAAAACTATAGACAGAGAAAGAGAAAGAAAGAGAGAGGGAGAGAGAGAGGAGAAGGAAGGAAGGAAGACAGAAAAGGCAATTATGAAAGAAGGTTCTAAAGAAAGAAAGAAAAAATAGTATGTTTCCATCTGTTTTCAGACTACATCAATTCTTTGCCTGGAGGCAGATAGCACCTTTCATTATGAGTCCTTTGAGATTGTCTTAGATCCTTGTATTGATGAGACTAACTAAATCATTCTCTGTTCATCTTATAATATTGCTGTTTCTGTTGACTTCATTCTGTATCAGTTCATGTATGTCTTTCCAGGTTTTTCTGAAATCATCCTGCTCATTTCTTATAGCACAATAATATTCTACTAAATTATATACCACATCTTGTTCAGCCATTCCCCAGTTGATGGGCATTCCCTCAATTTCCAATTCTTAACCACCACAAAAAGAGCTGCTGTAAATATTTTTGTACAAATAGGTTTTTCTTTTTTTTTGGATCTTTTTGGGATATAGACTTAGCAGTGGTATTGGTGGATCAAAGGGTCAAAGGGTAGATCAAAATCATAGTTTGATTGCCCTTTGGGCATAGTTCCAAATTACTTTCTGGAATGGTTGGATCAGTTCACAACTCCACTAACAATGTATCAGTGTCCCAGTTTTTCCACATCCTCTCCAACATTTATCATTTTCCCTTTATAATGCTTCAGTTTCTTGACCTGTAAAATGGGAATATTAATAAGAGCTAAGGTTGTTGTGAGGATCAAATGAAATCACATGTAAATGCTTTGGAAGACATACTGAATATAAAACATTTAATGGAAAACGTTTTTGGTCAAGTACCCCATAAATGTTAGCTATTATTATTTCAGATGAGGAAATAGAGGCTCTGGGAGGTTAAATGAATTATACTTAACAGGTTGCATGATATTTGCCGTAGAAGGAATTTGGTAGGATTCTTTCTTTGCCTATTTTTCCAAATAGTTCATACTGTATTGGGATTAATTGCTCTTTAAATGTTTGGTAGAACTTGCTTGTGAATCCATCTGGCCTTGCGAAATTTTTTTTTAGGAAGTTCCTTGATGGCTTGCTCAATCTCCTTTTCTAAGATTGGGTTATTTGAGTATTTTATTTCCTCTTCTATTAATCTGGGCAATTTATAGTTTTGAAGATATTAATCTTTTTTCATTTAGATTGCCAAATTTATTGGCATATAGTTAGGCAAAATAGTTCCTAATAACTGTTTTGACTTCCTCTTGATTGCTGGTGAATTCTCTCCTTTCAAGCACACTATTTTTCTCTTTCTTTCCTTCTTTCATTATTTTTGTCTGAGTCTTCTTGTACAAAGTAACTAATGGAAATATTTTACATGATTGCACAGGTACAACCTATATCAGATTGCTTACTGTCTGGGAGAGAGGAGGGTAAAGGAGGGAAGGAGGAATAGAATTTGGAACTCATAACTTAAAAAAAAACAAACAAATGTTAAAAATTGTTTTAACATGTAATTGGGGAAAAAAATAAATTAAAAAAAAAATTTAAAGAAAAAAAACCAAGTTGCATGAAATATTTGGGGAAGATTTGAACCTACTGTTAGAAAATTCTGGTTTGGGCTTCATCCTGATCAATTAAAGACAAACTCAGGAAAAAAGACAAAAAAGAATTTTATTAGCACACTAAGGTATCAAGCAGTAGGAGTGCAGTCTGCCACCTAATTCAAACTGTGAGCTGCTTTTTATAGACAGCAGTAAAACAATTTACATATAAGGGTAAAAAAATCCTGATTGATAGACTTCTCAAAGAGGAATTGGGATTAGTGTCAACTCAAATTTCTTCCCATTCAGGCATTTTTGAGAGATGGGTTTAGCCCTCAAGGGATGGAAGTAGCCCTCAGGGGATGGGAGTAGTCTGCAGATGATGGGGTTAGTCCTGAAAGGGACCCCTTCCTCTCCTATTGCTTGGCTGGTTGAGCACCTTGCAAGAAGGTTCAGTAGGATTAAAACATGGAAGTCACTCAGACTGACCCTTTCCTAAAGACTGACTTTGTGTATTCCATTATCTGTCTCCAAAGCTGGAGTTCCTTCTCCTGCCTAAGCTTTGTGTGCCTAGCCAGACACATTATTATACAACTTTAACCTAACCCAGCTTCCTATTCTCTGTTTCCTGTATGCCTTTTTTACTGTTTTAGAGAACATTTACTTTTAATTTGCTTTAGTCAATGATTTTTGTGTCATATTCCCTTTATCTTATTCTGCAAAGCATCCCTATTTTATTTCTTCCTCTGGTTATGAAGTCATTTAGACTTCATATGTCATTAGAACACAGCTTCATCTTTAAATAGAGGTAATAATTACCCTGGGATTTAGCCTTCCTCAACCACTTTGGCTTCCCTGTATGTACAAAACTGACTTCTCAAAAGGGACCATAAATGTTGTCACTACTGATTTTGACTCTGATGAGTGGAAACACCCTTAGGTCATAATCTTAACTGCTCTCTTTTCCAGCCATCTCTATTATTTGCAGGAAATGTGAAATAGAAAGATCTGTCTTTTCTAATAATCCCTTCACATTGCTGAATAATGGAGCAAGGTAATTTTCATCTTAAAATTGCTGCCACCCTTGTTTCATAAAGCAAATAAACCTCGGGCTGAAGGTAGTGGAATTTCATTTTTTCCTTTTCTTTCATTCTTTTCTTCACTTTGTAGTCCAAGCTACCAAGCTTAGTAGCTGTTTCTTTAGCCAAGATTAATATTGCACACTGCACATTTTATTTATTTTTGTGGCTATGGTGGGGTGAGAGTGGGGGTTACACAAATATTTCTTTGAGGAAGGAGTTTATCTTTCTTACTTTTACTTCAGTATGTCTGTCATGGCTATTTTCCCTATTGAGGAAAATGTACAATTCAAGGGATTTAGTACTGAGCTTAGTGTTTCAAAAGAAAATCAAAATATTAATTTTCATTTGTATAGCACTTTCCTCCTAACGGCCCCAAGTGGCAGATAGTGTAAGTATTATCTTTATTTGACAGATAAGAAAATTGAGACTCAGAGAGGCTACAGAGTAAGTAGAAGAGCTGGGATTCCAATTCATGTCTAAGACTGGTGTATGTTTCCCATCTACTTTACACTTGGCTCAGTAGAGAATGTTAGAGCTGGAAGGGACCTTTGAAATCCTTCAGTCCATCTATCCAACCCTCTCATTTTAAAGATCAGGAAACGAGGCCTAGAGAGACAGAATAGCTTGTCCAAGATCACACGGTTAGTTTAGATGGGAGTAAAACAAAGCACTTGCTGTCAAAATTTCTCTTATTAGCAATGCTAATAGGTTCAAAATTGAGCTTTTCTTTCTGGGGTCCATTATATTTTCAGGGGCAAACCTTTAAAATGGAAATTAGCTGATTGTGGTTGCATTTCCAGCTTTTCTCCCTTGAAAAGGGATCAAAATGATTGTTAAAGTATTTCTGTCACATACCCGCCCTCTTTGGTTATCAGACAGCCATCGGGTTTATCATTGTTTCTTCATTTGGAAACTGAGCTGTTAAACTTCGGTTAAGCCCAATGATTCATTTCCTTACTTTCTAACCAAAGGTCAAGGCAGTTCCCACATGTATAGTTCCCTTTGGAAGAAGTAGAGGCACATGTAGCCAGTGTCCTCTTGACCTAAAAACACTCAGGGGTAGCAATGAGTCACTGATTCCCTGCTGTGTCTTCCTGGCCTTGGTTTCATGACTAATTAAATGCAGGGAGCAAGGTGTGGAATGAGGGCTGGCAGCAGTCCGGGGGAAAATACACTTCCTCTTTCAAAGTAAAATATTTATTTTAATTGGCTCACAATAAATAGGAGGCATGAATGTAACTCACGGCAGCAAGGTGTAAGTTTGTATACTTTGCATGAAAGGAACCATTCAGGCACGTACCAAAGTGGAAGAATTTCACATTCAGAACACACTGTGACTTTTAGCCTACCTTCTAGGCCTTGGTTTGGTGACACGAACATACTGGCCC
The DNA here is from genome assembly GCA_023548195.1 of Bettongia penicillata ogilbyi. Taxonomy (NCBI): domain Eukaryota; kingdom Metazoa; phylum Chordata; class Mammalia; order Diprotodontia; family Potoroidae; genus Bettongia; species Bettongia penicillata. The sequence goes on from JAJHZJ010000183.1 coordinate 1,457,458, forward strand.
TATTTTGATTGTTATCTTTTATTTTTTAGGTCTGGCATACAGTCTCTGACTGGCATAGTGTATAGTCTCTTTACATTACTTCCTGCTTGTCTTTTCTGGCTATTGCTGGACAGCGGCCTACTGCTCTGTTGGTCATTGGGCCCTGGAAGGTGTTGTCCTACCGAACCTGAGATTGTTAAGTTTTTCTCTACTTTCAGCTTCTGGCTTTACTCAGGTGCTGTCTCTTCACCATAAGAAGAAAAGCAGTTTTTGCCGTTGCTCATTTGGTTTAGAGATCAGACGCTTAAGTTTTAGCTCTATTAGAAAGGCAGGGCCTTCATGTACCTAATTATCTGACTAGATACAAAGCCTTAGCTTCATTTATTCACATAAAGGAGAGTTTGTTTGAGTCTAGGCTGTAAAAGGTTTTTCCTCTCCTAAAGAAGATTCCTTGCCCAAAGGGACAAAGCTCTTTTGGAATATGGAAATATAGAATAACCAGTTAGAGGCATTATGTCTTTTCTTTTCAACCGTGACTTCTTATTCACCAAAGGCAGTGAGCAAACCTTTATCTGATTTAAGTTTATAAAATCTTGTAACTTTTTCTTAACTTTTAATTATCAAATAATGTTCCTTTAGAAAGATTTTAGGGACTTTGCCTTTAACAAAGTTAAATCCAAGGTTTAAGTTCTCTTCTGTTTTCTTCCCTCTCCCCCATTCTTTTTGGTCTCATACAAATGAATGGGAAATAAAAAAGCAAAGGAAAAAAATTGGAGCTTCTCCTAGATTTCACCTCATATCTCAATTCTATGTTTTATATTCTTACCTTTTTTAGACATATGTGACTTCACCAACTCACCATAATCTTTCTTTCAATAGCTCCAGTTGTATTATTAAAGGCATATTAATAAGTATCTTGTACTAATACGGTCCTAGAAAGAGCTATGAAGTATAAGAAAATATGAGCACTATTTTTTGTGGTTCACACACAATTCCTTCACTTAACAAAGCTGACATAAATTCTATACTCTTAAAATTGTTTTGATCATAATATCCACAATCACCTGTAGTAAACTGCTGTTTTGGGAGGTGAACTAGCCACTATGGTAGCAGAACACAAATTGTGGCAAAATTTTATCATTCATTCAGCAGCATACATTGAGTGTCTACTACGTGGGAGGCAGTGTCCTAGACGATAGCAATATAAAGATGATATGAAAACGGTCGATATACTCAATCAGCTTACATTCTATTTGGATAAATAAAACACTGAGATAAATATAAGATCAGATAAAATTGAGGAAGGAGAATGCTAATAACTCTATGGATCAAGAAAGGATTCCTGTAACAAAGGAGTGGCCCCTGAGTGGAGTCTTAAGCATTCTAAGAGGCAGAGTTGAGGAGGAAAGTATTCTAGGCATATTGGGGCATCATCTAGAAATGTTCATAGTGGAACATGAAATACCAAGTTTGGGGATAGCAGGTAGGGCAATTTGATAATGTAGAATTTATGAAGGGGAAGGGGCAATATGACGTAAGTCTGAATTGGTAGGTTGATTCCAGGAAGATTGGGAAGGTCATTGAATACCAGGCCAAGAAATTTGTATTTCACCATAAAGGAAGCCCCTAGATTGCTGAATAGGGCAGTAAAATGGTCAGACCTGAGTGAATAACAAATTGAAAGGAGAAGGGACCAAACTGAAAAGGCTTTAACTGTCGATACAATGACAGACTAGATATCATCAGAAGTTCAGAATAGCATATTCAAAGAGGATCTTCATCAGGTTGAACACACACTGACTTACTAAGTTGTAGGGGGCTAGTATTTGCATTGGTGCAGGGAGTGCCCATACAAATTAAAAAAATCATGGATCTGCCAGAGTACTTCTTTTCTCCCCAGTTCTTTTCTAATGTAGACATTGTTATGCATCTAAAGTTATTCTTTAGGAGGAGGAGAGATCTGACAATGTTCACACAATCGATGTTTTATTCATTCTAGAGCTAATACCTTTCACTATGCAGTGGCTTGTCCTCTTTCCTTTCTTTGGATTGCCTTCACAAGACTTTAATATTCTGCTTTGATTTTTGACAGTAGGTCCCTTGGACTTTTTTTTTTCTAGAGAACAATGCTAAAGCCGGTCTTACAGCAATGCTCCATTAACAAGTGTGGCACACTTAGTAAGGGGCTGTGCCAATTCAATTTAACAAGCATGTATTAAGTACCTACTATGTGCCAAGTATAGATAGAAAGAGAAAAATGAGATAACCCATGATCTCATGTAATTTATGTTTGACTTGGGGGTACAATATATACATGTATAAATAAATGCAAAACATATAAAAATAAAGACAAAGTAATTTTGAAAGCATAGCTAAGTGGTACAGTGGATGGTGTACTGGACCTGGAATCAGGAAGACAGCTCCCTGAGTTTAAATCTGGCCTCTGACATTTACAAGCTGTAGGACCTTGGGCAAGTCACTTAACTCTGCTTCAGTTTCCTCATGTGTAAAATTAGGTGGAGGAGGAAATGACAAACTACTCTAGTATCTTTGCCAAGAAAATCCCAAATGGAATCATGAAGAGTGAGACAAGACTAAACAATAATATCCTAAGGTGAGAAAGTGGAAGCAATGAAGCTAGTCAGTTTTTCCTAGGAGTTTGGTTAAGAAAGAGAGAAGAGATAGAGGATGATAGATTAATGAAGGTCAAGTGAAGGCTTTTAAAATTTTTTTCTCAGAACAGGAAAATTTTGAAATATTTGTAGGCAATAGAGAAAGAATGAGTGGATATGGAGAGACTGAAAATTAAGTAAAGAGAAGGGATGACCAAAGACCAAGGTACTGGAGGAAAAGATTAAAGGCACAAGTACAGAAAGGGGTTGGCCTTGACAAGGAAAAGGGCCACTGCTTCCTCTGACCCTTGAGCAAGGAAGGAGTGAATGGGGGGATCCTGGTACTTGGATGTGAGTTGAACTGAAGAAGGAACTTGAATGGATGGCCTCAGGGTGTTTCATAACATTTGAATGGAGGTCCTCTGTTCAAAGGTAGATAGAGGAGAGTGGTGTAGAGTTGATCTGAGATCCCTAAAGGAGAATTGAGGCCCAGAATCATGATCTCCTCACCTGTGTCCCATGTCTTTTTCTTATTCTCGTCATGGGAAACTTTGGTGCCTCATGGGTGAAGGCCATTTGTCTAATCATCAAAATTCATTGCTGAGGCATTGCTTCATAAAGAAAGAGGATCTTTGGGATGGTAAAATGAAATAAGCAGACCATTTCTTTTATACAGCAAGAAACTAATTTAGTGAAATACATCTTAGTCCTTGGTCAAATTTCCATTTTTCAAATGCTATGTCATTCTTGTTTAAGGCTTTGGAAGATCTATATCCCTATCCAATAATCATGACTGTAACAAAAAGTTCATGTGAGAAAACAGGAATTCTGTAATAGTTTGAAAATGAAAGCTCTGTCTTCTGCAGACTTGCTTATAGAGCGTATTGACTTGAATTTGGGGCATATTTCATACTCAAAACTCTCATCTGTATCTCACTTTGCTTCTTGACAAAGAATCACAGTGCTTTCTGCAGATTACAATGAAGGCACTCTCTTGTCTCTACCAAAAACAGTATATGAAGTACAGACAAAATTATGTGGGAGGATGATCTGATCCTGCTTGACAGCTCATTCATCTAGCTAGTGATGGGGCATATTTTCACAGCCCTTCCTCCTTTGCTCTGCTGATTCAACATAAGAAGAAGGGCCAGGGTAGCAGTTTTAAAATACAGATTACCTGCTGCTGATAGCCTGGGAATTTTAGAACAACAATGGACATTACTAAATCCTCAGATTCTTGTCTACTGCCTCTCTTGTCAATTTATAAGTAACTTGGAAGGAAGGGGGATGTTGCTTTATGAAGCCTACAAGTCTGGGCTATGGCTCTGACACATTGTGACTCTTATCCAATTGTATTTACCTTCTAGTATTATCTGAGTTTTCACATAGTCTGAAAAAGAGTTATGGGAAGCAGAATGAAAAGTTAGGGAAAGTTTACAATCTTCATTAGTGGAGGGATGCATACAGATAAAAATCATGGATCCGTCGAACTATAAAATTGTCTTGTCTCCTTCAAAATTCTTGAGGATAGAGATTCTGCCCTCTCCCTTAACATAGCTCCTAATGCAGTAGTTTGCACTGACATTCAACAAATACTAATTGAATAAACAAATGAATATTAAATTAAACCCAAAGACAATTCATCTGGTGGTAGGTGCCCCCTAGTGGGCAAGACAAAATTTAAAAAATGAATTTCTTTTTAACTTAAAAGGTACCACCCCTTCTCATTCCCTTACGTGGAATTTGTTCACTGGTTTGGAATTTGTGATAATTCAGAGACTGATCCTGAAGTTTACCTTAGCTTAACAAACCCTTTTCCCTTTGACAGTATATATTAGGATTTGAAGTCAGGTCTACCTGACTCTGAAGCTAGTTCTTTTTCTATAACATCATGTTGCAATGAATATAGTTATGATAATGATCACATTGAGAATGCTTTAGAGTTTACAAGGTGCTTTATAAAATGAGATACTTTCCTCACAATAGCCCCAAGGATATGAACAAGATTGTAGGGGGAAGAGGTTGAAATACTTAGGATTATTTGCAAGTGCTTTATACACACACACACACACACACACACACACACACACACACAAATACTTTCTATTTTAGTAAGAAACTACTTTTATCTGTTAATGATTGAGAATTTCCTAAGAACTTTTTATTAGTCAATATTTTATTAACTTTGGGGCTTGAGTTATCATAGGTACCTGGAAAAACTAAAAATGAGTTCCCTCCAAGCTCTACTGCACCCCAGATGTTTAAATAATTTAGTCTGGCCTTCCTCTTAATTAGTGTGAATTAATAAAGTATACTTTTTCTTTTTTTAAACTTCATGTTATCAACAGACTCCTGTCTTGCTGCTTCTCCACCTTCATCCCACTTTACTTTTACAATTTTTTTCATTGCCCTAGTTTTCTTTAAAGTTTCATGGCTCCTATATGAGTCCTTTCCTGATTTTCTGCCCCATTAATTTTTACATAACTTTAAATTTACTCATTATATGTAATACACTTAAATCATAGGCTTTTCTGATGGGCTTCATTCATGACTCTCTGAACCTTTTCACAGGTACCTTCTCTAGTTACCCCCTTAAATATGTTGTCTTCCCCCACTGGAATGCAAGTTCCTCAAGGACAGGGATTATCTTTCTTTTTGTTTATATTTGTATCTCCGGAGTTTAGCACAGTGACCTATACATAGTAGATACTTAATATTTCTTGACTTGATATGTTTTCCTTAATGTAATTTAAGTTCCTAGAGGGTAGGATCTGTTGATTTTTTTTTGTTAGCCCCAGTGTACCCAATACTTATTTTTCCCCATCTAGACCTATGAATTCATATGTATGATGAACTCTAAGAGTGAAAAAATTCACTCTACTAGTGCATATCAATAACTATTCTGCCCCTAGGGCAGTAAGAAGTGATTTTTTTAGGGTCACACAGACAATATGGGTCAGAAGTAAGACTTGAATTCATGTCTTCCTGACTATAAGGCCAGTTATCTATTCACAGAAATCTTTTGACTATACATGGTAACTTTTTTTGCCCCATTGCTAACCCTTCTCTAGCTACCGCCACTCAAATTATTTTCCCCCAGATTTCCCCCCTCCCAATTTTTAAAAAATCTTGACCTTCACAGTAACTGTAGAAGACCTCCAGAGTCCCACATTGTATTTTGAGAAATAATGATCTGGTACATCTGTTTCCCCTAAAAGGTGCACATGTTAGCATTCCCTGGCTTCAAAGACTAGTTTTCCATTATCTTTCTAGTGAAAGTGATGTTCAGTTACTTACTAGAGATAAAATTCTCTTTACTCTAGCCTGTTGGACCACCTTTTGAAACTGACCCCAGCTGTGCTGACAGTACATTCAGGTCACCTCTCCCAGGGAGTGGCTTTCTATAAAGTCTAATAATTATCATGTTGCTCATGAACACTGAAGATGTTTAAAGAGCTTTCTAGAAATGAGCCAATTATTCTGGGCAGCTCCCTTTTAGGTAGATCAGTATGTTTTATTGAGGTCTTAGTACGATGAAGAGACTTTTTTCAGTTCTGGCATTATTTCTAATTAGAATGGAGAAGTTCCTGTTTCACAAGTTATCATCTCCTACCTTTTTGGCTAAAATGGGTAATTATTATCTATTGAAACCAGTCATTCTTCTGAGAGACTATTAACAATTTCTCTCTCCCTCAGGAGAAAAGTTAAAAAAAAAAGCCCACCAACCAACTTCCCCTCTCTATTAGCTCTTTCTGGCACTTCTGGCAAAATGGGGAAACTCATTTTCTAGCTACCAACAGCAGCTTTTTCCTGTGTTCCTTTATGAATGTCTCAAGTGATTCCAAAATGTCCACCAACCAATCTGCCCAAATCCCCTGAATACTCAATCCCCTCAAAGAAATGAGTTGAGAAGCATTTATTAGATACTCACTATGTGCCAGGCCCTGTGCCAAGTGCTGGGATTACAAAGAAATGCTCTCAAGGTACTCACATTCAAATAGTGTGCTTTCTTGGTAAACAAAGCCATCATTTTCAGGCCTTTGGTCCTCATCTGAGCCCTTCTTCCAAATCATTCTGAAAGTTTTGCATCAAGAAGACCTAGGTTCAAATCCCACCTCAGAACTTACTAATTTTATGGTAAGTAAATCATATTACTCTTCTGAATTTTAGTTTCCTCATCTGTAAGAATCATTTCCAGTTCTAAATCTGTGATCCCATGATTCTTAAATGTTTTTTTTTAAACCTTGATTAAAAATTGCTATTTTCTTTTCAAAAGCATTTATGGAATTCTTTTTTTTTTTTTTGTGGGAGGCTAGGTGTGTTCAGGGAAAGGAGGAGAGGTTACTGGAAAAATAGGAGTCAGAGCCTTTACAAGGGCTTTGTAGGAGCACTCTGAGCAAAATTCCTTTATGTGGGGGAGGGTCTTCTTTTTGCTCTACCTCTTCAACCTTACATATTTCTGGGATATTCAACATAGATTTAGTTGGCAGATCGCCCCATTCAACAAGAAAAATTGATTCGGATAGATGACAGCCATGATGAATAACTCATATTTCAAGAATATTGATTGACTTCATGGAATTGTGAGGACAACTCAATTCTCTTCCTCTCCTCTTCCCTGACTAAGAAATGGGCTCTTGTCACTTCTAATGCCATTATATCTAGGGATATCTCTAGGGCTGGTCCAGGCAAGGGTATGTTGAAAGGATTTGCACTGAACCCTGTTTTTGAGGAGCAGAAAGTTAGATTGTCAGAAGAAATAAATGTGCCTGATTTTACTAGGTAAGATACTTTGGGTTCAACTGAATGATGGGAACTTAGATGAGAACCAAGTACTTGAAAATCATGGGTATTCTATTTGAGAAAGTATAATTTTCTTTGGGGGGGATCAGTTTTTATTGGATTTAAGAAAGGTAACATATATTTTGTAGTCTCTTGATATTCATCCAAATATCTGAAAATTTCCTTGGAAACAGGCATTATGGGCTTAGTGAGAAAACACACTGGGTTTTGCTTGATTCTCTTATTTACCCCAACTGATTGCCATTGAACATTCTTAGTCGACAGACTCCTATTTCTTTGGAGTGTTACTCAAGACTAGACAACGCCAGAGATCACTAAGGGAAGAGTGTACAGAGAAAAGAGAACCAAGGATAGGTGTTGAGGAACAGTCATTTTAATGGGTCGGGAAAAGGATGAATGACAACAAAGGGGGCAGAGAAAGAAGAGAGTCCCCCAAATCTTATTACATATACATGAATTGTGACTCAAACAAGAGATTTAGGAGCAGAATTAGGAGAAAGATAGGTGATACTAAGGGCTGTGCTTTTTCCACAAAGGAGGTAAGCCTTGCTTCTCTTGAGGAAATGCTTCTGGGATAGTGTGACATTTAGTAGAAATAGATTTTTTAGAAAATGATTGTTCAATAGCCTAGACTAATGGTGTTAAACTCAAATGGAAATGGGGGCCACTAATCTATATATAAAGATTCCTGTGGGCCATATACTGACTTTTAAAATGTAATGTTATCTATGTTTTATTATATTTTGATTTATTCTGTTAGTATTTCCCAATTATATTTTAATCTATTTCCCACACTTTGTAAGTATTGTGAGTATTACAGGCCACAGCATGTTTGACACCTCTAGTCTAAATTTGTTGTGGGTCTGCTTTGGTAATGTCTAACTAAACAAGATCCTTGGGGAGAGAGGAACATCTTGGGGAGAGAAGGGCATCTTCACTTAGAGTAAGAATTCTTTATCTCAGTTCCTTGCTCCTTATAGATTTTAAGGAGTCAAAAATTTAAATAAGAAAAAACCTTATCCTTATTTTTATTAATTTTTAACTAAAATGTAGTATTTTCTTCATTTATGAATTAAAAAAACACCACCACCAAACCTTATTCTGAGAAAGTACCTGTGGGCTTCACCAGTGTCATAGGAGTCCATGACACAAAAACTGTGAAGTACTCCTGATTTAGAATAACTTATTTTTAATGAAGATGAGAGTATAAAAAAGTCCAAGAAAGATTGGAACTGGATGTTGGCATGCCTCAAAAACTTGAACAGATTTTTTTCATTTAATAGAAAGAATAATAGACATGCAGGACAGAACCCTGGCAACCATGTAGTGAGTTTCTTTATATTTGTTGCATGTTTGATTTACCTTTGTAAATTGGGCATTGGTAAAGGATGTTTTCTAACAGGGAGTTCTCTGTACCAATGGAATCCCAAGTCCATTAAAAAAAATATGTTGATTATCATGTATTCATTTTGGAAGTAGTATTCAGAAGGACCTTAAGATAATGTAGTGGAAAATAAGAGAAGATGAGGAGGGGCAAATATTACAGATGTCAACTTCAGTTTCTATGTAACTTTAAAGGTTATAAAGCAATTTCTTCACAACATCCCTGTGAAGTAAGTGGTGGAAGTATTAATATCTTCATTTTACAGATAAAGAAATGGACTCTAAGAGATTAAGTGACTTTGTCATTGATACTTATATCAACTTTAGGATTTGACCAATACCTTACACATGCTTAATAAATATTTATTCATTAATTTTTTGGGGGGGCATCAAGTCCAGCTCAATTTTTACTGAAATGTTCGAATGAAAACTGACTAATGAGGGTTTTAATCCTTGAGCTAAAGAGAAATTGGCTGAGATATAGTAAAATATATGGAACTAAGTTCAGTGTTTAGTAACATGAAGGAAGTAACATGTTTAGTAACATGAAGCTGAAGGAAATGAAGCTATCAAATATAATTTCTCCGAAATACGTATTTGAAATGCAGGGAAGATAATATCCCTGGGGTAACAAGGACATGTGAAATAATAAAAGGACATAGAAAAGTTCCTTTTATTTCTTCTTTGTGTCAAATGGTGGCAAAATGCAGGGAGATACAGGACAAATTGGATAAAAGACTTCTAACAAGCTGCATTGGAATGATTGGGTTGGATGTTAACTCTCATCTGTCAGAAGATGGGGAGTGAAGTCCATTGATTCCAAGGACTTGACTGAACTTGCCATGACTAGATATAATTTTATTTAAGTGCATGTGTGCCAAATGTTAAGGTAAAAACAAAAAAGAAAACAAGTAAAAAGACCCTACTACTCTGTAAGATTTGAGTCTTTTATGAGTGGCTGTTTTCCATGACTCTGTCTTGCCTCCTCTTCTCTATTTGTTAGAGAATTACTTCATTGGAGAGATGATCAACTTTCATGGTTTCAAGTATCATCTCCATGCAGATGACAACTAAATCTATAGATCAAGTCACAGACTTTCTCCTGAACTCATCATATATATTCACTTTTTACTAGAAAATATTTCTGAGCCAACAATTACTGCTAGGAGTGTATTTGATCCTGGATACTGGCAAGAAAGATGTTTTTTAAAGACAAGTGACCTAGATAGTAAATGTGAATACAAAGAGCCTGCATGCTTTTAAGTATTCAAATCTGCAAAATGGGCATCATCTGTAATGAGTGAGAATTTGCTAGTCTGATTTTCATAGTTGGATTTGAATACCCAAGATTAGAAATTGGTCCTTTACTATGATTGCAAGCATAGTAACTGTAATTAGTTGTATTTATATACTTTCTCATGTATATTATCAGTACAATAACAACAGATCCAATGCAACAGACAATTTTTAAAAATATAAACTGTATGTAGAGCATGATGGAAGGTACTAGGAAGATATAATATTTAAATTAGACACATTCCCTTATCTCAAGGAACTTATAGTCTCATGAACCCCAACATAGTTAGAATGAAGTTCTTTTATTGTGTAATTTCCTTCAGAAATTTCAAAATGGATGCCCCAGTGACATCTTATATTCAACATGTCCAAAAGAGAAATAATTATTTTTCCCCTCCAAACCTAATCCTTTCCCAGACTTCCTCATTTCCTTCCCATCTTTCTGGTATATAACCTTGGTGTTATACTCAACTCTTTACTCTCCTTCACCTCTTATTTCCAAGCATTCACCAAATCTTGCCATTTCTATCTTCTTAACACCTGTTACATGTGAACATTTCTTTTTTGTTTTTGTTTTTTACTATACTATACTATATGTTTATTCTGTATATATACACCTACTATATATATGTACTCATATATATACATATATATATAAACTCACATATATGTGTGTATATATACATACACCCTTGTTTTATTGTCTTCTATCAGAATGTAAGCTTCTTATGAGTAGGTATTGTTTAATTGTATTTGTACCCCTAGCACTCAGTAATAATGCTTGGCACATGATTGGTTGTTTGGTTGTCCTTCGTTCTTGAAGAGGACCATCACCATGATAAACTCAAGTTTCAGGGTGTTCGACTATGGCTGATCAGAAAAACTCAGAATGTTCTACCACAGATTGGGCACAGATAGTTTGTGTGAACATTTGGGGTGGATACTCCAAATCTGTGCATCCTATGTTTACTTTGTGCTGTCTCAATTCTGCTTTGCTCATAGATCATAGCACTCTTTCTGATGTGGGTACATCATGCTGAGAGGTCCTGTGCCAGTGTCTCCCATGCCATACAATCAATTCCAAAGTTCTTGAGAGAGACCTTGACAGTATCCTTGTATCGCTTCTTCTGACCATCTGATTGCCTACCCTGTGTGAGTTCTCCATAAAATAGTCTTTTTGGTAAGCATATATTTTGCATTTGAACAACGTGGCCAGCACATCGGAGTTGTGCTCTCTGAAGCATAGTTTGAATGCTTGGCAGTTTATTTCAAGTAAGGATCTCAGTGTCTGGTAGCTTATCCTGCCAGGTGATCTTCAGAATTTTTCTAAGACACTTCAAATGGAAGTGAATCAGTTTTCTGGCATGGTGCTGGTAGACTGTTCATGTTTCACAGGCGTACAGTGAAGTCAGCACAATGACTCTGTAGACCTTCAGTCTGGCAGTCAGTCTAATATCTTTTCTCTCCCATACTTTTCTTCAGAATCTCCCAAACACTGAGCTAGCTCTGGCAATGCATGTGCCAACCTCATTGCCAATATGTACATCCCTGAAAAATATGCTACCAAGGTAAGTGAACTTATCCACAGCATTCAAAACTTCTGTTTGTTGTAACCAATGGTTCCACATATGAATGGTATGGTGGTGGCTGATGGAGCACCTGTGGTTTTCTTTGTGTTAATTATTAGGCCAAAATTAGCCCAGGCAGCAGAGAATTGATCCATACTTTGTGGCATCTCAGCTTCAGAGGCTGCATTGAGTGCACAATCACCTTGGGTGGAACAGGTGTACACCAAATGTGCAAAGCAGCCCTGAAAAGCACTCAGCAGTCATCACACCAAAGGTACTGTTCCTTTCTGAACACACCCTACATCCCTTGGCACATGATAGGAGCTTAATGAATACTTGTTAACTGACTTATAATTTATAATTGATTACTCCTTCTATATACTGGGGAGGAACGGAAATTTTATCCTGCCTCCTCCAGTGGCAGAATATAAACTGGACAATTTAGAGCTAGCTGCTTGGTCCTTGAACAGATGTTTCATACTGACTCTGCTTCCTGAGCCACTATTGGGAATGACCCCCATCAATACTTATTTTTAAAAAGAGATGCTCGTGGTACTGCCCTGAACATTTCATCCTAAAATGGTTAATTCCCTCTTCCTTTGAAACTAGATAGAAAATGTTCAGTGGTAAAAAGCAAACTTCTAACCCCACTGTGAGTTCACGTGAGAAGGTGTTTCCTGCCTAATGATATAAATGATTTCTTTGAGCTTTCTGTTGGCCACTGACTGCTGTAAAGTGCCTGAGGCCAGAATGAGGGTTTTAGGAAACTGCTTCCAATCTGTGCTGTCATAGGAACGGGTTTCATTTTATACCTGAATCAAGGACTATAAAAACTGAGGCTTTACCGTGGAATGGTCTGAGGGGAAAATACTGATGAGATAAATGACAGAATACACCACCTTTCCTTTGAATTATTTTTCATTTTCCTTTAGAAGATAGCTAGAAGAATCCATCCCTTCTATTTGTATTTTATTAGAGCCTACCAGAGATAAACTATAATTATTATCATTGACTTTAAAGCTCCTGGAAGTTCTGTGAATAGTTATTATGGAAGGTCTTACAATATTTGTAAGTGATTGCAAAGGCCTCGTCACAAGGTTATCAGGCGTTCAGAAGAGTGAATCGGGATCACAGAACTAGAAGGAAATACAGAGGTCATACACTTGAGGTGGAAACTTCTATTGAGTTAGACTGCTATTAATAAAAGCTTAAGCTGATTTTTTTCTGAGACCTTAGACATTAAAAAAAAGTATTTCAGGTTACATAAGTATATTCAATCCATTTCCCAGCTACCTAGGGGAAAATTGCTTCAGTTCTTTAAGGATCCATAATTTCATCTTTGTCGGCATTTCCTTTTTGAGTAGATATGTTCAATGTATTTTATCTCCTAGTGATGTATTTTCAGCTGATGAGCTTCTCTGATTGTAAGTCTCCTGGTCTATGGGCAACAGACTCAGATATTGCCCCTTAGATGCAATGCCTGCCTACTTACAGGACCAATCAGTGGTTGCATCTCTCTGGCCTAGCCTTAGAGAAATTAGGGTCACCTCCACACCATGCAGAACCAGTTAAGTCAGGGTTTAGTGGAGAAACTAATACAACTAACTGTGGTCCTTTTCCTTGTGCAGCCTGCCTAGTTAAAACTTAGGCATCTATGAATTTGACAGTCTTAGAACCAATGGTGATGTTCTTGCTATTTACTTACTTTAGAGGTGTTAGTATAAGAAGATAAAAGTTTAATTTGATAAAAATCTTAGAAGGGGAAAAAATATAATCCCCTATTGTTCTGAGGGTCAAATTTCAGCCCAAATTTCAGGATGAGACTTTCAATTTTTCCTAGCATGACTTTCAGTCATAGGATTGTGTATAATGAAATTGAAAGTGTGACTCTCATGTATGGAATACATTAAGTAAAGATAGAAATATTTGTATTAAATAGCATGCACACATATAAATGAAATTTTGCTTGCTTGTCATATTCTTGGATTTTATAAGGGAACCTCACCATACAAGTTGCTTTCCCTAGAGATGTATATATATGTACATAGATAAATAAAGCATTTATTAAGTGTTTTCTATGGGGTAGGGAAAGGAACAGGCATTTATTACATACTTATTATGTGCAAGGAGCTATGCTAAGCCCTTTACAAATATCTCCTTTAATCCTCACAACAACCCCTGTGAAGTCAGTGCTATTATTATCCCCATTTTATAAATGAGGAAGCTGAGTCACAGAGAAGTTAAATGACTTGCTGAGGGTTGGGCAGAAAGAAAGAAAAGGAAGAAGGAAGGAGGGAGAGAGGAAAGGAAGGAAGAAAAGGAGCTGCTCATTGGGGACCAAACTGGAACTGGCCAGTTAGGCAACACAGCTTTCTTTCTGTCACCAACAAGTTTATTATATTCAAAAGGAGGTAAGTTGTAATGGTAAGCAAGAACAACATGGTATGGAGATAGCCAAGAAGTGGCATAGAGGTGTGGTTTTGGACAAAATAAGGTAATGAACATAAACAAAGCTATGTAAGCATAGCCCCATGTCATATATATACTTCACAGATAACTTACAAGTTATCCATATGACAAGTCAGACCAGCCTCCATTTCATCAATTAAGCAATGTGGTATCCAAAGGTCCTTGGCTATGGAAGTCTGGGACATCATTGTTGCTGTTCAACTGTGTGTGAATCTTCATGACTTTGTGGACCATACTGTCCATGGGGTTTTCTTGGCAAAGATATTAGAGTGGTTGCTATTTCTTTCTCCAGTGGATTAAGGCAAACAGGGGTTAAGTGACTTGTCCAGGGTCGCACAGGCTGTCTAAGATCAAATTTGAATTCAACTCTTTCTGACTCCAGGTCCAGTGCTCTATCTACTAACATATCTAGCTGTCCTCTAGGATGTCATAACCATCTTTAAATATTTGAAGGGATGTCATATAGGAAGTTCATTAAATTTGTTCCAATGAGTTGTAGAGGACAGAATTAGAACAAATGAGTACCTAAGCCTGGAAGTTTCTGAGGCTTGACTGCTCTAAAACTTAAGGGATCTCTGAATGTTGAAACTGGAAGAAAACACAGAGACCATCTAGTTCAGTCACCTAATTTTGTAGATTGTGACTTGCCTGATTCCCATAGTTAGCTGGAAATCATGTACTTTTATTTTAAAATTTTACTTATGTTCTTTTTACATGGGGAAGCAGCATGGTGTATAGGAAACAGGTCTTGGAATCAGAAATATCTGGGTTCAAACCCCTCCTCTGACACAGACTGGTTATATAACCCTGGACAAATGAGTCACATCCTCTCAGTTGAACCAATCAGGCTGTTCAAGGAGGACTAGGACCTTTGGAGTATAGGCTTGCTTAGCCCTTTCCAGGGTCACTTTTCTACAGTTGGCATCCACTTGGCAATCAATTCTCAGCTATGGCTCCAAGAAGCTGTAGCATGTGCAGTGGTCACACTCTGGTAAACCAGTTTGGCAGATGTGCTAAACCAGGCTGAGTGTCTGATTGGCCACAAACCTGTCAGTGTCTAACCCAAGCATGTAAAGACTTCCCCCTTTGGAATGGATGGATGAGATGAGAACAATTTGTTCCAACGGCCTTGAAGGTGGTGACTGAAGCAGACACTGTGGAGTGTGTAGAGGTTGGTCAGACATCAAAGATGCCAAAGTCATCCATTGCATTCTGGGCCAGTACCAGTTATCCTGTCTTGTGTCTTGTCACCGGACTTTGATGATTCAAGAAGAGATGGTGAGGCTGACAGCTTTGCAACTCTGCTTCATTTAAATCCAATCTGCATGCAAGTTGACATCGCTGATACCATTGGTCCTCGTCAAAAATGAAGGACAAACAAGAACAATGACCCAATCAAACAAGTCTCAAAAATAAGTTGTTGAGCAGGTGCCGATCTGCCTCAATAGAGGGTCATAGAATCACAGGTTCAGAGCTAGAAGGGACCTTAAATGACATAGAGTCCAACCCCTTCATTTTGTACATGAGAGAACTAGGCCTAGAGAGACACATAGGTAGGCAGGATTTGAACCCAGGTTTTCTGATACCAAATCCAATTCTTCTCTAAATTTTTTTAAAATTATAGGTATAGTAAAATCATAAGTACAACAAAAAAAAACATAGGTACAGCAAAGAAAAAACTAATCCTAATATATTTAATCAATATAGACGCTACTCTTAAATGAATCATACAGTTAGACTTATCTGAGATATAAAGTAGTGATGATAAAAATTATTTATTTTAATTATTTTATTATTTATTTATTTTTTATTATTATATTATTTATATTATTATATATATTATATTATTATATATATTATATTATTATATTATTTATTTATTAATTATTTAAAATAAAATATTATTTTAATAAATTAAATTTAATGAAATAATATTATTATTACTAAGTAAAACATAGTTTGTGTGTCTATGATTTAACTTGTCAAAGCACTCAATTGGCTATTTTATTTTCTCCTAACAATAACCATGTGAGACAATTGGTAATTCACATCATGAGTTTCAATTGAAACTAGAGACAGTTCGGGAAATCAGGAATCACTAGGAGTGATTGAACAATTATGACAACTGAGGTCTGATCATGATGAGATCTGGTTGTTCTAGACTATTATAGCCTGAGCTTATTCCCTCAACAGGAATCCCTTGTAATCTGTACCCAAGTTCAACGTATATTGACAGTGGCTTTTCAGTTTATGCTTCGTGATCCCTTATCTGATATGCCCCATGTGATATGACCAGGAAAGAAGACTTGTGAGTTCAAATTTAAAAAAAGAATTTTGGGAAACAATAGCAAGATACCAAAAAGAAATTAAGTCAAATAGCAAGTTCCTACCTTCAGGATGATTACTTTTTATGTCCCCAGTGAGAATGTCAGTCATCTCCCCATCCCATATGTTTTGCATTCTCCGCATAGCAGGAAAAAGGACTTAGCTAGGTTGACTTACTACACTGGTGCTGGAAATGATGTTAATTAAGCATTTCCCCTTCATTCTCAGAGCAGAATGGTAGAGAGTGCTGTTTGCCATGGATACTGACCCTAGGCTCCAGCAACAGATAGAGTCTAGACAAGATTGAAGGGTGCAGAAGTATCACACCAGTTTGTTACTCTTTGTCTCTTTCCATATGGTTGCCACTTCCATTTCTACACTACACTCTGCTTGCCCTGTGTTTTGCCAAACATGTAACTGGCCTCTGCAAGATTTAAATGATGCTGCCATTTTTCTAGCCTCTCTCCTCTCCTCTTTTTAGCCCTCTCCTGCTGTTTTTTCTAGTAAAAACTGACTATCTCTCCAGCTCCCAATTGCAACCTTAATTTTCAAATCTCCTATGTTACAATCTATTTTTATCCTTCTTGGACATATAAGCCAGAGATTTTCTGACAATGAAGGTTTTCTGGACTTCAAGGCATCATAAGAACATTGAGATCTGTATATTGAGGCCTCTTAGATTTGCTTACTGTATTTAATTACAGTTTATAGGTACATTATTCAAACATTTAGTAAAAATCGTGTAGCATTTTTGAAAATTCTTTTCCTGTGCTGTAATTATTTTAGATTAGAGGCTCCTCTTTACACCACTCTGGTTAACTTCTCTTTCTCCATTTTGGTTCATTTTAAAGCATTTTTTAAAATAATTCTCCAACTATAACCTCAACCTGAAACCTCCAAGTACCCTATCTGACAAGCTTTTCATTTATGCCTCCAGCCAGAATAGATGTCATTTAGATTCTGCCTAGATGGAAACCAATTTGCCCAGGTAACATTCCCAGGTTTCATTAGAAATTCAGGAGCAAAATTGCAAACTTTAGCCTTAAAAAGCTAAAGCTAAAAAAAAAAAAAGCTAAGCTCATTTTTATCACCATTGTATTCTTCAAAGATGTCAAAAGCATTCATAGACTCATATAACAAATACTATTTCTTTTGATATGCATGTGGTTACTGCACATTACAGTTATTTCTTAAAACTTTGAAAAAGATGTTATTTTACTATGGTAATGTCATACCTTTACTCTAGCATTTAAGGTCCTCCACCATTAGACTCCAATCTCCATTTCCACCTCTATTTCATGTTACACAATTTCATTTATTTATATTCCAACTAAACTAGTCTACTAGCTGTTTCTAGAATGTAGCATAACATCTGTTTCTGTATACATCGACATAGGTCACCCCTTAGGCTTTGAAATACTTCCTTCTGACCTTTCTTCGGAATCTTTCCCTGCCTTAAAGAATCAGATGCCACATCTTCCTTGAAACCTTCTCTGATCATTCTACTCCATCTTATATTTTACCAAAGCCCAGAATTAATTGAATCTCGAGATGAAAACTAAAAGACGCAGGAAGGATTTTTTGTTTGTTTGTTTGAAATTATCATGGACCCAGAGGAAGATTGAAAAAGGGAAAGGATCGTATGATCATAGACTTAGAGCTGGAAAGGACTTTAAAGGTCATCTAGTCCAACCCCAAATGCTACTCAAGGTGGATGGAATATCAATAAGCGAGTTTCTTCTATTTTCTCTTCTACAGAGAATGATCTTTGAATTTAGAAGGAGAGAGCAAAAATGGTTAACAGGGAGTTGAAACTCAACATAAGTGAAGAGAAGGGAAGAACTTGATGGCTTTTAATGAGATAAAATCACTAGGACCAGGTGAATTACATCTTAAGGTACTTCAAAGCTTGACAGATGTGATTATCAGTGACTGTTGTTGATATGTCAAAGATTTGAGGAAAGGCAGAGAAATCATGGAAAAAGGACAATGCTCTGCTTTTTAAAGGAGGAAGAGGGTAGAGTATGAAAACTATTAGCAAGCAACATTAATTTCAGAAAAGATTCTAGATAAAATATTAAAAGGATATTTTTGTAAGGATTTAGAAAGAAAGAAGTAATCACCGAGAAACAATAGAGGTTCAAGAGTAGGTTATGTCTCTCTATTTTGTTTTTTGGACAAGGCAACTAGACTGAGAGATCAGATAGATGAATGTTGTAGATACAGTATACTTATATTTTAGCAAAACATTTACCAAATCTTTTGTGCTGTCTTTAGAGATAAAATGGATAGCTATGAGTGAGATGTTAACACATTTAGGTGGATTCAGATCTGATTGAATGACTAAACTTAAAAAGTAGCTATTAATGGGTCACTGCTGACTTGGAAGGGGATGTCTTACATGAAGTACTACAGGGATCTGCCCATGGCCCTATACTATTCAATATTTTTAGTAATGCCTTAGATAAAAGTAAGATCTAAGAATAGACAACAAGTTTGGAGATTACTCTTTTCTGGAAAAAAAAATAATTTATTATATGATAGAATTAGGATTCAAAAAACTGTGAAGCAATTAGAAGAGTAGGACACATAACTGTCTTTTCTTCTTTCACACAAATGCTTTTTAAACTTTTGTCTTTCATCTCCTCATGTGTTAACCCCAAATTTGGGAGCCTCTTTACTGAAGCCAGTGAAACCCCCAAATAGAATTTTCCTCAACAAACTTACTTTTAGCAGAATGCCTGTCAAGCTTTTCTCAGAATGGCTAATTATAGATCAATTGTTGTCAAAATATCTGTTAACTGTCCAATTCTCAGGATGTTAGTTAAGGAACTAGTTCTCTGAATACCAGCTGTTTCTATGATAAAGGTACAGGGTCAGTAGCCAAAGTCTCTGTAATTCTAGGTCTTGGCAACCCAGTGATATCTATATCTATATCTATCTATATCTATATCTATCTATCTATCTATCTATCTGTCTGTCTGTCTGTCTGTCTATCTATACACCTATCTGTCTGTCTATCTATCTATTCATCCATCTATCCATCTATCATCTATCTTTCTGTCTATCCATTTTGTTATTTAGTCATTTCAGTCTTGTTTAAATCTTTGTGACCTCATTCAGGGTTTTATTGGCAGAGATACTGGAGTGGCTTGCCTCCTTCTCCAGGGTCACATAGCTAGAAAGTGCCTAAGGCAGGGTCTGAACTCAGGAAGATGAGTCTTCTTGACTCCAGGCCCAGTGCTCTATCCACTGTGCCACCTAATTGTCCATATACATACACATATGTTCACACCCAGTCACACATATGGAGAGAGAGAGAGAGAGAGAGGGAATATATACTTCTACATCCATGTATTATCTCCCAATAGAACATAAATTTCTTGAGACAAGGGACCATTTGTCTTTCTATCCATAACAATAGTGACTATCACATAGTAAGTGCTTAGTAAATAATAGAAACTGAAGTTTTAATGAAGATAAATATAAATTTATAAACTTTAGATAATCAGTTTCAAAGATACTGGATGGGAAAGAAGTGACTTGATAGCAGTTGGTATGAAAAGAAGTCAAGGGATGTTGTAGTAGAGTATAAGATCAAAATGAGTTAATAATATGACTCAGGCAGCCAAAATACTCAACAGTATTCTGGGTGACATTAAGAAAGGCAGTATCCAGAATAAGTGAGGATATACTCTCATTATATTCTTCTCTTTAGATCACATTTGGAGACGTGTGTTCAATTTTGGATGCCACATTTTAGAGAGGCCACTGACAAATGAGATAACGGCCAGAATTAGGATGGAGTAGAAGACTTTGTCATATAAAAATCAATCGAAACACCTGACAATATTTAGCCTGGAGAAAACAAGATATGAGGACACAATAGCGATCTTCAAGTGCTACAGGGGTTGTCATTTAGAGAGCAGTCTTGTTCTGGTTGGTCGTAGACAGAAGCAGAAGAAACTATTGCAGGAATCTTAGAGAGGTAAAGTTAGGTTTGCCATGAGGAAAGACATCCTGACAATTCCAACTGTGCAGAATTTGAATGGGCTGCCTCAGGAGGTAGCAGACTCCTTACTTTTTACTTGTTAGGAGGAATACTGTGGAAAGTTAGTCTTAGAGAGATGACTTCTAAAGTTCTTTTCCAGTCTGAAATTCTGTGATTCCTATAGCATTTTGGTATTCTTCTTTGTCTCCAAACTCCTGCTTATCTGCATTTCTGTTAGATTCTACTTCTCCACACCTTTACTCCTGAGGAAAATGTAAACTCAAAACAACAGATACTTTGCTATTTTTAAACTCTGTACTCATACCACTTAGTCAGTCAAGTCACTTATACACAGCAGACAATTATTTGTAGTTCTATATACTCATTCTTTTAATATTTGGAGAAAGTGTTAAAATTGGAATACTTAAATTGAAATCAAAGCCCAGCATTTAATTTACATATATGTATATACATGTACATATATCTCTGTCTATATAACTCTGTGAACAAAAATGACAGAGTTGAAATGCAAGTTAAGGGAGAAAAAGCTAAGTAACTAAGTGACATAATGTTTTAATTAACAGAGCCATGTGAACTATATTCCAAAACACTTAAAGAAATGGCAGGTGTGATTGTAAAATGATGACATTTGATGTTTATACATACAAAGTATATCCTAAAAGTCAGTGCAATTTTAAGTTTTAATAACAGAAAACTGAACAGACTTTGAGACCCACTGTGTTATGTGTGATGTGCATGTGTGTGTATATCAACATTTCTTTTTGGAAAAGTACCCAGCTTTAAAATAATATATCTCTTCTTCTCCAACCTTCAACAATCCAGAAAAAAGTATTATTAGGCATAGTACTAGAAGCAATTACAAGAGGGTCTTAAGTAATAATCAGACTATCTGATTCAGACTATAGAACAAAAAGTACTATGGCCAGAGGCCCTTTCATAGAAGACTAGCTTTGATGTCTCATCAGGGTGTGGCAAAACTTGAAATTTTAGGAGATGATGCCAACAAAATGCAAGCTCTGACAAGCATCCCCAAATTGGGGAGGATTCAAGTGGATGGTTTGTTTGTCTGTTGTCAGAGGAACAGCCTAAATCAATATGGAGAGAGATGCTCATTACTTGACCAATCCAGTTCAGTTTAATTCAACAAGAATTTGTTAAGTGACTGCTTTGCTAGCCACTGGAGATACGAGGAGAACAGGAAAACAGTTCTTTCCCTAAAGGAACAAAAATCATCTGGGTCCAACATTCTCAAGAAAAGTAAATACAAGAAGAGTTTAGGAGGGAAAACATGATCATAAGGTGGGGGGATCAGGAAAAAACTTCTCTTAGGATATATTACCAGAACTGGATCTTGAAGGAAACTAAGGCCACCAGGTGATTTTATTTATTTTTTATTTATTTTATCAGAGAAACCAAGAAATGTACAAAAACACAAAATAGGCTTCAGTCCTGTCTGCTTCTGCAATGATGATTGGAGTGTATCTCAAAAGAAGGCAGAGTTCTAAGGATTTCACCATTCTTAGTAGGTAGGTGGATAGAGCACGAGGCCTAGAGCAGGCCTACAAAACCTGTGGGCCAGCCAAAGGATCTTAGCCACCTGAAATCCTTTGGTAGGGTCACAGGTTATGCAGGCCTGGCCTAGAATCATGAAGCCATGATTTCAAATCCAGCCTCAGACCCTTATTAGCTCTGTGATCCTGGGCAAGTCACTTCATCTCGGTTTGCCTCAGTTTCCTCATCTATAGAATGGGGATAATAATAGTACCTGCCTCCCATGGTTGTTGTAAGGGTTAATGAGATAATTATTGTAGAGTGTTTAGCTCACTGCATGACATATAGTAAACACTAGTTGCCAAGAAAGTATTGATCTGCATCGGTAGAAGGAGTTTCCTCCTCCTGGAGTTTCCTATGCCAATGAAATCACAGATCCTGTCCCTATCTCTCTACTCTGAATGTGCAAACATTGTCAAATGGGTTGACATATCACTGAAAAACTATATTGGGCATATCCATATTGACTTTTGTCCTATAAACAAAACCAGAAGACATGAAGAAATTTTAGCTATATGGAAGGAAAGAAGATGATACACAAACAGAAGGTAGGAATGGTCCTTATAGTTCATTTAGTCTAGTCTCCTAATTTTATAAAGATTTGCTCAATATTATTCAAGTAGTGTGTTCCTCCTTTGTTGCCGAAGAAGACCATGCCATCAGAGAAATAATGACATGACTTGTACTTGACTTTGTTTTGAGTGAGGGAGGGCTGTGCAGGTCACCAGCCTCACTTCTCCTCCAGAGCCATCTGAATCCAGTGACCAGATATTCATCGGGATGACTGGAGATGACCCAGAATGAGGCAGTTGGGGTTAAGGGACTTGCCCAAGGTCACTAGGGAATGTCAACTGTCTGAGGAGAGATTTGAACTCAGGTCCTCCTGACTCCTGCACTGGTGCTCTATCCACTGCACCTCCTAGCTGCCCATTCAAGTAGTAAAGAGCTGAGCAAGGACCTGCACCAATATCTCTAACTCCAAGGATACTGTATTTGGAGTCAAAGAAATTGGGTTCAAATCCTGACTTTGCTATAGCGTGAGACCCCAGGCAAATCACTTAACCTTTTAGGATCTCAGTTTTCTAATCTAATGTGAAAGGGTTAGATCAGAGGTCTTGTAAGGTCCTTACTCATTCTAAATCTAATAATCAACTATTTTTTACTACCACATTCCACTGACTCTCATCTCATAGATTTACTCTTCTTTTCCAGAAAGCCAAATCAAGGGGTTGGCAGAATTGCTCTCACTTGGATACTCAAAGGCAGCAAAAATTTTATTAAATGGGACTACCATTTCATCTTGTAGCTCTCAAATTACCATAAATGTATCTGCAGTTTATAACATTTCTTTCAAAAGATGAAGAATGATAGAAATTCTATGAAGAAATCTTTAAGATTCTCCAAACTAGGTAAACTTTCAAAAATATTTAACGACTTAGATGCAAAGATAGACACAGAGGACAATGACAGAAACTATGTTGGGAAATATAGTTTGAAAATTAGGAAAAGAAAGAGGCCAAAGACTTTCTGTTTACTTGGAAGTTTTACATCTGTATGTTATGAATATTTTCTTCAGGAGTATTCTAAGGTGCTACATATGGTGAGTGGCACCTCACTACATCAGAAAAAGTGAAAAAGGTCTGCCTGGACAGGAGAAAAGTGGCTAGAGATATAGCAGTCATTTTAGCTGTCTGAGCTAGTTAGACAGTGTACTATTAGAGGAAAAGTCATAGTAAAATCCAATTTAGAAAAGAAGACAATGAGAAGTCACTGTGGGCAGTTACAGCATCTTCAATTGAATGTGTTTAAACAAGCAAATGGCTCTGAAACGTGGAAAATGACAAAAATAAGATTTTGGCTACATTGCTCTTTTACAGAATTCTTTAATCAATATGCAATATATAACATATCTTCATTGGATACATGGCTGCTCTGATAAAGGTGATAAAGATGTGATCTGAACTTCCAGTAGTTCAGATCACAACCCATCTACGTACTTCATTGTAGGTGATTCTTGTACAGGTCCTTCCATAAGCCCTCATAGAGTGTCTATCCAATATGCTGATGGCCTTTTTCTATGTAATAGCTTTGAATAATGCAGAAGTACAAGTATTGCTTTCTTGAGTAATATATTTTATGCCATATTTTTGCACACAAGTCATCACTGGTAATATGATGCTGCCCATACATGCCAACCATTTCCTTTTGGGTTGTTCACTATGTTAAATCTTTGAGATTATAATGTTACATGATTTATTGACATATAGCATTACATGAAGAAATGATAAAAAAAATTCTGGGGGGTGGTATGTGTCTGAATATGGTAGCAGTATGAGATAATTGAGAGTACTGTACAGTTTCACAAATATAGCCCAGCTGGCTCTCTTCTCTATTCAAATCTGGTATCAAATCACTGTCTGTTTGTACTGAATCTCTGTTTAAAATATATTTACCAGTTGAATAATGTAGTACAGTACCTATCCAAATGCATAATATAATTTGAATGATAAACATTTCTTATCCATTCGATTTTTCCTTCATAAAAAGAAGTCTATAATAGCTTAGAAATTGTTTGAACCTGAAGACATTTGATCTCCTTTCTAGGCAAGGAAAAACAGCAGACAAGAGCAACACCTTTTATGTAGGAAAGTGACAGAAGTTTTTGAGCAATACTGAACAATACTGGGGAAAGTAGTTGCAGACAAAAGGAAATATAGAGAGCCAGCTAAGTTATAACATTCGGGGGGTATTTGTAGGCAAAATGGGAAAGAAGGCAAAAAGCAGATATGAAATGTTTCAAGAGTGATCTATTCTCAATCAACAGTGATTAAATCTTGGCTCTTTTACTCCCTGCTTATGGGATGCTGGGCAATTCATTTAATCTCTCTTGGCCCCAGTTTCTTCCTCTGTAGATTAAGGAATTGGACTAGATGGTCTTTGAGCTCTGACACTAGACCTATGATTTTTTGTTTTTTACAATATTCCCTCCTTGAGAACTCTTCCAGTCCCACTGCCACTGATGTATTAGATCCCTAGAAGGAGTCTGACAACCAACTGCCTTAAAGTTCTAGGGGATAATCTTGAGGGGCTGAGTTTTCTAGTACATTTGCTCACGAGTCTTAAGTATATTTGCACTGATTATCAGCTAGAGTTAATTAGCATTTAGAAACATATACTAATATGTTACAGTAAAAACAATTGGTTAAAAAAAAAGGGTTTTTTTTTAAATACTCAAAGCCTCAGGCATACTTTCTAACATGGATACATAGAGTCCTGAAAAAAGAATGGGCTTAAATTTAGAACATGATGGTGGTAAGGCACATGTATAGAGGATATTGGTGTCTAGAGGAAATCCTTTTTATTGGAATGGCGTTTTTGAGTCCATAGCCATCATTCTTTTCTTGTTTAAGGGCCATGTACCTAGAAGCTGTTTCTTCTTCAGTTGGTCCTCTTTCTGTATTTGTGTTTGTCCTTTGTCTGCCTCCTATTGATTGTCTCTCCAACAACATTATCAATTTGGGTGAGGAGTTAACACTCCTTCTGGTTTACACTTATCAGTTTCCCGTGATGGGATGATGGGACCTGGACCCCAAAAAGAAAAAGACTATGTCTTTGCCCTGAATTTTCCCACACTGGCATTTTGCTTGAGCCATTTGGCCTATCACAGTCCATCTTAGATACTCTTTCCTTTCAACTGCCCTTTTCACTGTGGCTCTCTGACCACTTAACTCCCTTTGCTGTTTGTCACTGGCCCATCCCCCAAGCTGTTTACTACTCCATCCAGATCTTCTTACTGGCTTTTCATGTATATAAGTACCAACCTTACCCCTATTAGATTGCTCACATTCACTTAGAATCTAACTCACTCCTGTTGGCAATACAGGTTTACTAGGAATCTTGCCCACCATACTGGTATTATAATAAAACCTTACTACTTTGACTGAAAGAAGGTTTGAGTGGTCAAATTCTTTTGAGGCAGACTCACCCTGTACCCGTACATTTTGTGGTTCCCATCACCCCAAACTGAAACATATTTGATGGCCCTATATGGAGAAGTGCCTGACTCCCTCAAGCCCTTCTCCAATCAATACCAGAAGGTATTTAAGCCTTCCTTCTCTCTTTCCCTTTTTCCCTCTGCAGTTGGAGTCACTCTCCAAGCACCAAGCAAGGCTTGGAAGTGCTTTTTTCAGGCCTATTGCTCTCAGGCTCCTTTCAGGTCAGGCAGTTATGAGACTGTCTCTGACCTACACATACCTTCTACTACATAGGGGACACCCTATTTGGAAGCATATGCCCAATTCTCTTGATTCTCTAGGATGCTAGGGAACTGGGAAAATCGTTCTGTTTTCCTGAGGCTTACTCTCTCCTCTGCACCCTGGGATCTTCCTTCTTGGAGGGACTCCCAGTCTCTACACCCATGCATGCCAGATTCACCTTCTTTTCTAGTCTCATGGCCACCTGGATCCTCAGTCCTCAGTGGGACTTCACCAAGATTTGGAATCCTCCTGGCTTAGTTTTTGCATTGTGTTGTTTCGAAAAAAGTGTTACCTAGCCTACTATTCCTCAGAGAAAATGGTCAGTAAAAGATGTGAGCACAAGCCAAGTATGTGAGATCTTGCTGTTTTGACCTGAATGTGTCATCATTCCATATCCCAAACAACTGGATAAATTAGCATTAGTGCTCATCTGCCTGTCTGCTTAGTCATGTGACTGAAATTTAATAAGAAACAGCTTTAGTTTGATTTGGGGAAGAGAGTTTCAGTGCAATCAATTTTCTTAGAGGGAGAATAACCTATAGAAAAATGTGTATTTAACCTAGTCATTACTCAAGTATCCTCCCACATCTTTTGTTATAATTGGAGTAAAAGTTAGTCTCCAGCAAATTCGTTTGTGTAACTATTGAACCCAGGGGTGGAAAACTTATACCTGAAAAGTGTTGTTACTTCCCAGCAGCATCTGAACTTCCAAAAAGAATTGGAGTCAGAGTAGAAACTTTTGGGAAAATAACAAGATCAGATAATCCTGCGTCAAATGTGAATTATTCTAAAGGGACTCTTTCCTTGTTTTCCCCCACTCTGACATCATTTTTAATTCTCCTTATATTTGGGCCCTACATAGTGAACTTGCTTCTCAGACTTAATTGTCAAATTTGTATCTCCTGGAGTCCGGGCCATTCACCTACAGTTGGTAACAAAAAGTGGTTACCAACCCATGTTCACCCATTGTTCATTGTACCCTGTGCTTTCGTTTGAGTCAGCCTTCTCCCTGTGAACCCCTAGAGGGAGAGACAGCTCTATGGTCCTTGCCAGAAGGAAGCAGTTTCAGAAATCCAGACTTTAGCCCCTTACTCCAAAAGATTTTGGGACCCTTCATTTGAGGGGAGAATGATGGGGTGATGGGACCTGGGCCTTAAAAAGAATACACCATGTCTTTACCTTGAACTTACCCATACTGGCAATTCAGTGAGGCAACTGGCCCATCTAGATACTCTATAAATATTCTTTTAACTGCCCTTTCACTGTGGCTTTCTGAGCATTTAACTTCTTTCTTTGTCTGTATCTGGCCCACCCCAGACTATTTACCACTCCTTAATCCCATCCAGATCTCTTTCTGGTCTTTTCTTGTATATAAGTATCAATTTTACCCCCATTAAATTGCTCAGATTCACTTCGAATCTAGCCCTCTTCTATTTATTCACAAATAAACCTTGCTAATCTGACTGAAAGAAGTTTGATTGGTCAAATTCTTTTGAGGCAACCCGCCCCTGTATACTTACATTTTAATTCTGAGGAGGATTGTTGGGTCCAAGTAAGATTAAGTAGATAATAGCTCCCATGAGAGCTCCTAATGTAGGGGCAACTACAGGGACCCACCACCAGCAGTTTCCTGCTGTGAAGACTTCTTCGCCCCAGCCTGCAATGCTTGTGAAGATCCTTGGAGGCAGGTCCCTACTTGGGTTGATGGCATAGCCTGTGTTCATGCCCAGTGATAGTCCTATTGTGATCACGAGGATACCACTGACCAAAGCATGGGTCCCTTGCAGAGCTGGGCAGTTCTTTTTGTCACTGATGACCAGCAGGCATAACTGGAGTAGGCCGGTTAAGTATATCTCATCTATGAATCCCCTCCAGATAGTCATATGAGGGGCAGGGTAAGTAGCAAAGATGCCTGCAGTTGCCTGGGGTCCAGTTACTGTCAGATTCCCATCTGTGTACCGTAGGAGTGCCCCATAATAGAGGCCATATATGGTAACTGATGCTAAAAAGGATCCAAAGCACTGTCCCACTATGTAGACAGGAAACTTTGCCCAGGGCTTCTGACCCAGGACACAGCTTGTAAAGGTAATAGCACTGTTCATATGGGCACCAGAGATCCCCCCAGCCACGTGGATCCCCATGGCAACACCAAAGCCAAATCCCAAGTTGATGGTGAGATATGTCCCATAATCATCTCCCCCCAGAACCTTCTGGGCCACAGACCCCAAACCAAACACCATCATGACATATGTACTCATGAATTCAGCCAAGAATTCTCGCATCATGTCTCCTTGCAAAGCTTCTTGCATGCGCTGCATCACATCACTAGATGTTTGTAGTCTTCTTACAGGTTGACTTCTGGGTTGAGGGTATCTTTGTGGATAGTTGGATGCCATGTTGTAACTACTTTCACTCCCACAGACTTGGGCCCGTTGCTAGTTCAGTTCCAGTCTCCCCTTTCTGTGTTCTCAGTTTGCATAGAGAGGAACTCTGGAGTTTTAGCTGGTACTCACAGAATTGAGTCTTCCATAGAGAGAGCTCTCCTTGGTGTGCCTTGGCCTGTGGCACTTAGGCTCAGGAAGTCAAGGCAGGTTTGGTCCTCCTGTCTCCTGTCCTTTTTCTATACTTGTTCAAAGTCCCGTGCCTCTTAGATACACAAAGAGGAAAGAGGCCCTGTTCTAGAAGCCTCTCTGGGGGAGAGGTCAGTGGGGAGAGGTCAGAGAGCAGTGTCTCTGCTCAAGAAACACGTTAAACAACCAGGCATCCAAAATAACATGACTCCAGGATCTAGCACTAGCTGTTCCATTTTTTCCCCAAAGAGGGGGTCCAGGTACTATGAAAACAAAATGCCAAGGGAACCAGTTTCCCTTACCTCCCTTTGTGAGGTCAGTATTATTGCCCTGTGCTTAGGATGAGGTCATAAAATCAGCATTTGAGTCATCAGAGACCTCAAGCCAATCTCACACAGGAACAAAAATATCTTCTACAAATTTCTCTTCAGCCTGTTCGAAGAAGACCTCCAGTCAGAAGAAACCCATCATTCCCTGAGATAGCACATTTCACTTTTGATAGCTCTAAGTTCTAGAATAATTAGATACCTATAATTATTTGGGGTCAACTAATACTCTGCCTATGATCAGGAAGACTCATCTTCCTGAATTCAAATCTGACCTCAAACACTGACCTTCATTCCATGATATGAGTACTTGCGTCTTTTGTGACCCTGGGCAAGTTACTTAACCTTATTTGCCTCAGTTTTTTCATGATAATATAAACTGGAGAAGGAAATGGCAAACTACTCCATCTTTGGAGTATCTTTGCTGAGAAAACCCCAAATAAGGTCATATAGAGTTGGACAAAACAAGGGTCCTTCAGACAGTACATGACAGACAGGAACATTGAAATCCAGGTCTTCTGGTTCTACTGTTCTATGCTACCTATTCAGCATCTCAAAACCCTTTGACATTATTTCTTTTTCACCCCCTTCTTTGTTTCAATCTCTGATGAAATGATCAAGTCTTTGCCCCGAACTTTCCCATACTGGCAATTCCCCTGAGGCACCTGGCCCATCACAGTCCACCTAGACACTCAATAATCCTTTGAACTTCCCTTTCATTGTGGCTCTCTGAGCACTTAACTTCTTACATTGTATGCATCTGGCCCACCCAGTGCCATTTACCTTGCCTTAATCCCAATCAGACACTTTCTCTTTTGCCACTGGCCCACCCCAGGCCACTCCTTAATCCCATCCAGATCTTCCCACTGTCTTTTCCAGTCTTAGCCCCATAAATTGCTCAGATTCACTCTTACAGGCAGTACAAATAAGCCTAGCTACTCTGATTGAAAGAAGGCTTGAATGTTCAAATTCTTTCAAGGCAGAGCCCCCTGTACCCTTACATTTTGGGATTACCAGCACCCCAGGCTGCAACACCTCCACCTTTTCTTTATACCCTTTGGTAGCAGCATAAGGGCATATTTCCTCAAGGAGATCCTGAGCCTAGAAGCTCCTGAAGCTTGAACACTTCCTTGTTGGACTGAGTGCTTCCAAACAAACTGGATTTTTAAATTATACACAGGGCTATAAATATGTCTGATTCTTTCAAGCAATCACAAAATATTTCCTGTTAAGCATTTTTATTTTCATTCAATGATATGAGTACTTGCGTCTTCCAAAATTGATTCTTTAAGTCAACTGAGAAGTCTGGATCTTCTGTATTTAATTGCGGATTGGAAGTGGACATCCACTCATAGTATTCTCTTCTTAAACGTTTGCTTCCCTGTGCTCTTTTTGCCAAAGTTCAAAGCCCCAAAACTTTGGATAAATCCGTATTGCCTTCAGGAGGTACAGCATTATCCTTTGTGAATTTCTTCCCCAGTGCCTTATGTTAAGGGGCCTCAGGAAAAGTCTCTGTGGTATAGTTAATAAACTAATTCAGAAATTAAATTTTTCTTTACTTTAAAATAAATTACAAAAATATGTTTTTAAATATCCTCATTGGTTACTGTCTGTTTTTGTACTTCCCAAAAGGCTTTCCCAACTCATATACAATAAAGAAAGGAAAAAATAAAAGTTCTTTCTCTGGAGGTGGATAGTATGTTCCATCATTAGTCTTTTGGGATTGTCTTGGATCATTGTATTGCTGAGAATAGCTAAGTCATTCACAGTTCTTCATCATACAATATTGCTGTTACTGTTTGCAATGTTCTTCTGTTTCTGTTCAGTTCACTTTGCATCACTTCATGTAAGCCTTTCCAGGCTTTGCTGAAATCTACCTGCTCCTCATTACTTATGGCACAATAATGTTCCATCACAATCATATATCACAACTTGTTTAGCCACTCTCCAATTAATGAGCATCCTCTTAATTTCTAGTTCTTGGGCACTACAAAAAGAACTGCTATAAATAATTTTGTACAAATAGATCCTTTTATCTTTTTTTAATGTCTTTGGGATATAGACCCAGCAATGGTATTGTTGGATTAAAAGATATGCACAGTTTCATAGCTTTTTAGGCATAGCTGCCAATTGTTCTCCAGAATGGTGGGATCAGTTCATAACTCCATCAATAGTGCATTAGTGTACCACAACATCTCCAACATATATCATTTTCCTTATTGGCCAACCTGTCATATTAGCCAATCTGATAGATATTAGGTGGTACCTCAGAGTTGTTTTAATTTGCATCTCTTTAATCAATAGTAATTTAGAACATTTTTTCATATGACTATAGATAGCTTTGATTTCTTTGAAAATTGCCTGTTCATATCCTTTGATCATTTATCAATTGGGGAATGAGTTGCGTTCTTATAAATTTGACTCGTTCTCTCTATATTTGAGAAATGAGGCCTCTGATAACTGTTGCAAATTCCCTTCTCAGTTTTCTGCTTTCTAAGTTTGACCACATTTGTTTTGTTTGTGCAAAAACTTCTAAATTGCATGTAATCAACACTATCTATTTTACATTTTGCAATGCTCTCTATTTTTCCTTTGGTCTCAAATCCTTCTCTTATGCATAGATCTGAAAGATAAACTATGCCACGCTCTCCTAATTTGTTTATGGTATCACCCTTTATGTGTAAATCATGCACCCATTTTGACCTTATCTTGGCATATGGTTTGAGATGTTGGTCTATACCTAGTTTCCGCCATGTGGTTTTCTAGTTTTCCCAGAAGTTTTTGTCATAATGAAGTTTTGTTACAAAAATTTGGATCTTTAGATTTATCATATATGGTAGAACCTTGGTTTATGAATTTAATTCATTTCAAGATTCTGTTTGTCATGTGATTTGTTTGTATTGCAAAGTGAATTTTCCTATAGGAAATAATGTAAAGTTGAATGATCAGTACTACATTCCCCAAAATATTAATATAAAAATAATTATTTATAATTTTAAGTAAGTTTTTTGTCCTTAATGTGCCTGAAAAACAGTAGCAATGATTAGTAGACAATATAAAGCAACAATAAAATAAATTAACCTGCACTTTACCTTTGAGATGAGTCATGGCTGGCATGAGGGAGATGAGGAGAGGAGGAGGAGGAAGGATTATTGCTTGGAAGGAGAATCTCCTTCTATGAAAAGATCAGGGATTTCAATGTCATGAGTGTTTTCTCTTATGCTACTTTTACTAAAAGTAAGACTCACACTACTGCCTTCACTTATTTTTTATTTTTAAGAATCATTTTCATGTTTTGACTCACTGATTTTTTTTCTTTACATTCAATTCTGACTAGGAATCTACCTGATGACATTTATTTTTGATGTTTTTTTTTCAGATCATGGAAATGTGACATTGCATTACATTAAAGATATTCATGGTTCTTGTTGCTGCAGCCTTATTTAGGTGATGTTTTTCAACAAAATTTTGATGTTCATACTGAGAATTTTTGTTCATCGTGCAAGACAAATTTTATGAAAAATTTTTCCTTGTCTAGAGAAGCATATGAAAACCAGGTTACTCGTAAACTGAAGTTCTAATGTACTAGATACTAGGGTCATTTACTGTAATGTGTACCTAGTCTATTTCCCTGACCTATCATTCATTCTATTTCTTAGCCAGTACCAGATTATTTTGATAATCATTGCTTTGTAATACACTTTGAGATCTGTTATGGCTAGACTACTTCTGTTCACATTTTTTTTTCATTAAATTCCTCAATATTCTTGATCTTTTGTTCTTCCTGATAAATTTTGTTACTATTTTCCTAGCTCTATAAAATCATTTTTGATAGTTTGATTGGCATGGCACTGAATAATAAATTAATTTAGGTAGAATTGTAATTTTGTTACATTGGTTTGACCTACCCATGAGCAATTACAATTTTTCTAGTTGTTTAGATCTGACTTTAGTTGTGTGAAAAGTGTTTTGTAATTGTGTTCATATAGTTCCTGGGTTTGTCTTGGCGGGTAGACTCCCAAGTATTTTATATTATCTAGAGTTATTTTAAATGGAATTTCTCTTTTTATCTCTGACTGCAGGGCTTTGTTAGTAATAAATTGAAATGCTGATGATTTGTGTGGGTTTATTTTATATCTGCAACTTTGCTAAAGTTGTTAATTATTTTAAGTAGTTTTTAGTTGATTCCCTAGGATTCTCTAAATATACCATCATATCACCTGCAAAGAGGATACTTTTATTTCCTCATTGCCTATTCTAACTCCTTCAATTTCTTTTTCTTTTCTTATTTCTATAGTTAACATTTTTAGTACAATATTGAATAATAGTAGTGATAATGAAGCATCCTTGATTCACCACTGATCAAGTGAATTCTCATGAGCATAGTTGGAGATGTACCAGAACTTGACTAGCATAGACTGGCTTGATGTTGAAACATGAGATTCTGAACCGGGATACTGTTTTATCCACAGTTCCTGGTTATCCATCTGATTATCCATTATCTATATGATTATACACAGCCATCTGATTTTCTTCAGCCTATCATGAAATATTTCCTGTATGGTATCCTACCTCACTCCTTACTGGGACAAGAAGTTTAATTTAAAAGGAGAAAAAATTTTCAAAAGTCACAAAAACACTGATAATCAATAGGCAGAAATCAGACAGGGGCTCATGAGTGACAATATTACACATTCTAGAGCCCTTTAGACTTCCCCTACTTCCTGAGAGAAGTAGTCAATCATCCCTTGGGGAACCATCCTCAAAGTGCTAGTGAGTATTGGAAAGTGACCCTGGAGGGAATGCTACCCTATGAAATCTACCGTGGATATAGATTTCTAATGCTTAAATATTGATAGTCAAGATACCTGGAGGAGAATTTCTAAAAGAAAAAGATTTTGAATGGAATTGTTGCAAAAACAAAAGGCAAATTGGAGTCTCAGAGTCACAGGTATGTAAGGGGGCAGCTGTAATGTCCCTTGACCTTCAGTGGTAGAACAAGAATTGCTCTAACATCTCTAGAGAATGCTCTGAGATTATTTTCTCTTGGTGAGGCCATTCTTTTTCTCTTCTGGTCTCAGCAGAGTTACTATTTCTTAATTCTAGCTAGAACTACATTACTATCATGTTTTCTTAGGTCTATTTTAATTTGTATAGCTTCCCCAATTTATGTTTGCCGTTTTATCTGATAAAAGGGTTTATTTGCTATTAGATATTTGTGATAATGTCATTGTTTGGTGTGTGTGTTCATCCTTTGTTGCTGAAGAAGACCATGCCATCAGAGAAATAATGACATGACTTGTACTTGACTTTGTTTTGAGTGAGGGAGGGCTGTGCAGGTCACCAGCCTCACTTCTCCTCCAGAATCATCTGAATCCAGTGACCAGATATTCATCAGAATGACTGGAGATGACCCAGAATGAGGCAATTGGGGTTAAGGGACTTGCCCAAGGTCACTAGGGAATGTCAACTGTCTGAGGAGAGATTTGAACTCAGGTCCTCCTGACTCCTGCACTGGTGCTCTATCCACTGCACCACTTAGCTGCCCCTGTTTGGTGTAAAGGAGCTAATCAGAGCAAGTATAAATTAGAGGGTACCCTCTCCTCTTGAGACCAGTGAAGGAAGCAAGCTTTCATTCTGAATCTCTTAGAATTATACTCCTCAAGGAGAACCAGGAGAACTTTATACACAGCAACATCTACAATGTATGAGGAATTTTTCTAGTAGACTTAGTAGTTCATTGCAATGCAAGGATTTAAATAATTCCCGATGGTCTCTTAAGGCAAAATGCCTTCCACATCCAGAGAAAGAACTATGGAATTTGATCGCAGAATGAAGCAAATCGTTTTCTTTTGTATTATGTTTTGGTCTCCCACTCATTTTAATTCTTCTGTGCAACATGACTAAGGTGAAAATATATTTAATAGGAATGTATGTGTAGAACATATATAAACCTATATAAAACTGTATGCCATCTCAGGAAGGGAGTGGGGAGATACTGGGGAAGAGGGGTAGGGAGGAGAAAAAATTCTAAGTTTTATGGAAGTGTTTGTAGAACACTAAAACCAAATAAAATAATAATAATAATGAGATCCAAGGCAAAAAAAGAATTCTACTCCTTGGCTAGAGATTTTGAAAGTGGAATACAAATGATCTGTCTAACTATGGTGGCCCTGGACTGCTCTCTTCACCTAGGCTGGTGGTGGAACAACAGTGATCCTCATTCTGCTCTCTGCAGAAGTGGGCTACACCTTAGATCCTTTCTATCCATGCCACTTGTGGACCACCTCTATGTAGTTACTTAGCTACAAACATGTATTTGGGCAGCTAGGTGGTATAGCGGATAGAGTGCCTGGAGACAGGAAGACTCCTCTTCCTGAGTCAAATCTAGCCTCTGATACTTACTAGCTGTGTGACTGGGCAAGTTACCTCACCCTGTTTGTCTCAGTTTCCTCATCTGTAAAATAAGCTGGAGAAGCAAACATCAAACCACCCTAGTGTCTTTGCCACAAAAACTCCAAGTGGGGTCACAAAGTTAGACATGACTGAAGAATGACTAAACAGCAACCAGGTATATATATGTATTTTCTATGTATGTACCCATGCATATCCATATCCATGTCCATATCTATAACTATATATCCACACCTATCTCCCTCTCTCTCTCTTTCTATACACTTATACTTATATGAGAGGCAACATGGCATGGCGTAGTGGCCTCAAAGCCAGGAAGACCTGCACTGCAGACCTGTTTCTCACATGTGCTTGCCATATGATCTTAGGCAAGTCTATTTAAACTTTCAGAGCTCCAGGATGGGGATGTAAAACATTCAGCCTGTGGCCAAATGTAACTAGTGTTGGCAGAACAGTGGGAAATATTTAATACAATTTTAAAAAATGCAATGGAATATGGATAGTGTTTGTCATTTTCCAAGTCAAGATATGGCCTGCAAGAATCCTTTCATAAGGTTAGTGGCTGGATTTCTGTTTGAAATTTACATAACTGTTGTAAAGAACTCTTTTAATTCTCTGTTATAGAGAAGATACTGATCTAAATTAGTGGGGACAGTTCCCTATACTGATGAAATCATAGGATCTGTCTGATAGGCATGGGTGGGGATTTGTGTGATCAATTCAATTCAATAAACATTTATTAAGTGCCTACTATGTGCCAGTCTGTACTAAGCATTGCAGTTACAAAAAAAGGCAAAAGACTGTCCCTGTCTTCAAGGACCTTACAGGCTCAATAAATATTTATTAAGCCCAAACTTTCTTCTCTATCTGGCTACTTTTTTTGTTGCTACCCCTTCAATAAGTTGTGCCTGTGACTTTGCCAATTTTTTTGTTAAATTTCCTAATCCTTGGAGTCTCCCTCCAGCTCTTCTATTTATCCAATTTCTATTCTATAAGAATTTTCATCAGTCCCTCTCCATGCAAATTTAGAGCCTGTGTGATGTAGTAAATAGAATTTGGATCTGGTTCCTATCTCACTGCCAACATTCACTAGTGGGGTTAACCTGGCTCAGTCTTTTTACCTCTCTAAACCTCGGCTGAACCTCAGTTTTCTTCATCTATAAAGGATAATAATAGTACCTACTACATGGGTTATCGTGAGGCTCAAGTGAGATAATGTAACTGAAATGCTTTTCAAGTCTTAAAAAGTGATATATAAATATCAAGAATTACTATTCATGCAGTCTTTCCTGGCAAGAGCCATAGAGAATTTTAGAGCTGGAAGGAATTTTAGAAATCATCTCGTCTCTTAATCTCAAACTCAAGTAAAAAGGAGGCTACTAAACTTGGCTTAAAGATCTTTTCTGGTGCATATTGACTTAGAAAACCACAAATGAACATTGTATATTTTTTTTGTCCCATTGTATTTTTCCTTATTTTGTTCAATATTTCCCAGTTACATTTTAATCTAGTTCCCGATACTCTGGCGGTGGCAGCTGCAGGGTGACCTGCTGGCCAGTGTTTGACAACTGTTTCTTGTCCAAGTCCTTCATTTTGTCAATGGAGAAACTGAGGACTGGAGAGGTTGAGTGATTTGCTGGAACGCGTTAGTAACAGTGGAGCTAGAAATGGAACAAATGTGTCCAGACTAGTGCCCCATACAATACTAACAGCACCATACCACATTTTATTCACCTCATCTCACTTTACATCCACCCCTTGCTCTTCTCATTGTCTAAAGTATGACACAACACTGTTTTTTATCATACTTCCCTCTCTGAACTCTTAGATGCACATGTGTGCCACCCTTTTGAAGTACTTACTCATATATCATTCTGTACTGTTAACTATTTT
Source organism: Bettongia penicillata ogilbyi (assembly GCA_023548195.1). Taxonomy (NCBI): domain Eukaryota; kingdom Metazoa; phylum Chordata; class Mammalia; order Diprotodontia; family Potoroidae; genus Bettongia; species Bettongia penicillata. Next base: position 1,494,915 of record JAJHZJ010000183.1, read on the forward strand.
ACCATTGCACAGTGGTATCACCAGCTAGATGATTAGGGTAAAATACTGTCCTTTTGTGTGTTCTAAAGTGCCTAGTAAGATGGTGATCTACTGGATAGATTTCATTGAATTGAAAACTAGCTCTCTCCATCTGTTTCTGTCTTGCTAGATCTTTTTCTCTATCTCACTGATTCACTGTTTCATTCTCCAACCCGTTTTAGACCTGTAAGGTTCCCAGTGCAACAGTGCCCAAGCATCTATTATCACTATGACAACAGTAAGCCTGAATAGGGCTATTATAATTTTTTTCCCAATGTAATATATTTTTAAAACTATTGCAACCATCTGCCATCCTGAAGTCTAAAATTCGGTCAGAATAGTAGAAAACATCATTTCCCAGACCCCACTGAATAATTTCTTTAATACCCCAAAAAGTTTTTACATTTGTTTTTGTTTGAAGCAACAGTGACCTCCAGTGTTCTGATGAGATCTCTTCTTTCTCCTTGTTTTCTCTTTGCTAAAACCCTGTTCCCTAACAGTTCCTCTATTCTGTTGGATTCCTTCCTTAGTTCATAGAAATAAGTTTCAATTGGTTGCAAACCTATAAGCCTGACCACACAAAGAACAGATGCCATGCTTAACACTTTTATAGGCAGTCTCCAGTTTAAAAGTGCATTTCCATTGGCAGTTGCAAAAGGTTAACTTTTGAGTCTTTAATCCAACATTTCAGAAAGGGTCCTTTTGCCTATGATTAATTATAAAGCAGATAAATTTCCAAAAAAGGGGCACACACTTTCTTTTCTGGGGTTCCAGAGTAATGTGGTTATGCCTATTGCCCATGGTAAAGTCCTCTTCTGCTGCCTCATGACATTGTGTGGTTGACCCTGAGTTCTCAAAAGCTTTGTCATTGGAGTGTAAACTTTGGCAGGCCTTATTGAGCTAGTAAAACATAAAATTTAGGCCAGTTGACAAATTATATATCTTGTCTGAAGGCTTATTTTCTTAGTTTAAGAGTCTTATCCCTAGATTATTTACCAGGAGACTTTTTTTTTTCCATACAGCAATTCATGAAGACTGTGTACTAAGGTCTGGAAGGGTTTTGATCTACTTTGGTAGAAGGGTGCACTGATTTGATGAAATACTAGATTGAAGCATTTGTATGATTCCCTGAAGTACCTCACAGGTAGTGTGGTGTGCAGGCAAATGTTTAACATCCAGATTAAAAACAACATCAACAACAACAACCTTGACATACTTTTTAGATTAATCTGTATCGTTAACAGTTTTTCCATCACTTTCAGTCTTTTGTGTTCATCCTTCGTTGTTGAAGAAGACCATGCCATCAGAGAAATGATGACGACTTGTACTTGAATTTGTTTTGAGTGAGGGAGGGCTGTGCAGGTCACCAGCCTCACTTCTCCAGAGCCACCTGAATCCAGTGACCAGATAGACACTCATCAGGATGACTGGAGATGACTCAGAATACACTGGGAGACCTTGGGCCCTTTAGTCCAAGGTCCATACAAGTACTCACTTAGGGTGAGGCAACACCCGTTCATTGAGTAGGCCTGTTTAAGAAGTAGCCAGGGCATGGCCCCTTTAATGAGGCCCAGGAAAAGAAAGATGTCAGACTAGGAGGGAAACAGCAACAGTTACTATTGATAATCACTCTAAAGCCCTTAAGCAGGGGTCCATTGGTGTCAAAGTTTCAGAGTGCAGTAGGTTTACGGTTTGGGGGAAGGGAAGGGAAGTGAAGGGAACTAGCCAGTAAAACTCAAGTCAACTGGACATCTTTTGGCCATCCAAATTTACCTTCCTTTGTAGAGGAAAAGGAAGGGGAGGGGGAGGCAGACAGAAGAGAAGGAGCTAAGTTAGCCAGCTAGCAGGATCCCCATTCAGTCAGGTACATCTACTCACAGGATTGTGTCTGTCCTTTATTGTCGAAGAAGACCATGCCATCAGAGAAATGAGGATATGACTTGCACTTGACTTTGTTTTGAGTGAGGGAGGTCACCAACCTTACTCCTTCTCCAAAGCCATCTGAATCCAATGACCACATAGTGAAGCTTAGAGAGTTGTAAGATTCTTAGTCTAATTAAGTGGAAGACAAAGCAAAGTTAAGTACAAGGTGTGCTAGCTTTCCTTTAGAGGTTTGTCTCATGTATTTGTTTAAGAATTTTCCTTGTGCATTAATGAGTCATATATTTTCAAAATGACCAATATCTGTACCTACTGAATAATGCTTATCATCAGCTGTTCCACTATGGTATGTGCACCCTGGAGGATACATTAACATTTGTTAATCATCTTGCAAAATAGTTGAGATTTACCTCTACTCTGACCCCTTTCTGTTTTACGACCAAAAGCCATCGTGAAGGAGTCATCATGGAAGCCCTGATAGCATAAATGAAATTCTTTGAAGCCCTGTTACCAGAGGCTCCACTAAATGAATTGTTTTGTCCCTTGAAAAGAATGAACGGATTGAGTTATGTGCCATTAGACATCTTGACTTTAAAATTCCCCTTTTTTATGGTTATCTACACAACATCTTAGTGATTTTAATTTTGACAAGAGGACCAAAATGAGAACAAAATGCAAAGGAATAAATTTCTGATGGTAGAATGTCAGACTGGAGGGTCTTCTTGATTCCCCTTCAAAGTATACCAACCTTGATGGGCAAACTGGCTAGTCCACCTACTCTATAAATAACCAGCAAACATTTCAATAAGCATTTATTAAAATGCCTACTACTATGTTCAAAGCAAGGTATTAAATGTTAAATGAGCTGGAGGGATACAAAGTAAAAAATGAAGCAGTCCCTGCCTTAAAGGAACTCCTATTGTATAGGGGGATAAACTATGTGAACAGGTAAGTAAGGACCAGGTAATTTAAAGAGAAAGAGAGCCCAAACCACTGAGGGGTATCAGTAAAATTTCCACCACAGAGGAAGTAGAACCTGATGTGAATCTTAAAGCAGAAGAAATTTTGCAGAGGGCAAAAATGTGCATTTTAGGTATAGGAATTCATCTATGGTGAGGCAGGAGATGAAATGTCAATATTATCTCAATGTCAGATTCCAACTTCACTTGTAAAATGAGGTGAGACAAAAGCTGCAGAGATTTCAAGAAGATATAGACTGAGAAAAGACCATTGGATTGAGCAGTTAAGAGATCTTTGGTACCCTTGAAAAGAACAGTTTTGTTACAGTATTGGGGCTGGAAGCCAGATTCCAACAACATATGTTCAGTCATCTCTATTGTGTCTGACTCTTGTGACCTCATTTGAGTTCTTTTATGATGATGATACTGAAGTGGTTTGCTATTTCGTTCTCTAGCTCATTTAACAGATGAGGAAACTGAGGCAAACAGGGTTAAGTAACTTGTCAGGGTCACATAGCTACTGAGTATTTAACGCTGGATTTGAACTCAGGTTCTCCTGACCCCAGGGCTGATACTTTATCCACTGTCACCTAGCTGCTGCCTTGAATGTAGTATTTAATAAGTTTTTATTGACTGACTGCCTGACAGATGTTGGTTGTGTGGCCCTGGGCAAGTTACTTAACCTCTCTGTGCTCAGTGAGGATGGATTGGAGAGGGGAAGGTCTAGAAGCCGAATTAGGAAGCTATTGCAATTGCCCATGGGAGAGGTGATAAATGACTGATTTAGGGTGGCAGCCATGTTATTGAATAGGAGATATATGTGAAGTATGTTTTGGTGGTAGAATGAAAGACTTGATATCTTCTTAGATATGGAGGAGGGAGAAGTAGCTGTAAACGTGAGTACTGAGCTTATAAACATGGGTGCCTGGAAAAATGGTAATGTCCTCAGCTGAAATAGTTAAGCTTTAGAGAAGGGCAAGTTTAGTGGGGGGAAGCAAGTTCTAGTTTCAACATACTGAGTTACTAATGTGACATCCAACTTTAGGCCTTCAGTGGGCAGTCAAAGTTGTAGGATTGGAGTATAGGAGAAAGATTAGGGAAGGGCATAGCATTTAGATATGGGTAGAGAAGACAGTCAAACTTATGGAAACTGATGAGAATATTGAATGAGAAAAGTTTATCTAGAAAAGGAAAGAAAGTTTAAGATATAAGCCTTAGTGGGCACCCACACTAAGAGGGTAGGAGATGAATGGGACAAAGGAAAGGAGAACCAGGAAATATCAGTGTCACAGAAGCCACAGAAGTCACAGAAGAGTATACAGGAGGAGAGACAAATGCTGCACAGATGTCAAGAAGATGAAGACTGAGAAAAGGCCATTGGATTGAACAGTTAAGAGATTTTTGGTATCCTTGGAGAGAACAGCTTTGTTACAGTGTTGGGCATGGAAGTCAGACTGCAAGAATTTGAGAAGTGAATGGGTTGATTTGAGAGACAGCAAGTGCAGATAATTTGTTCTAGGCGTTTGGCAATAAAAAAGAATGGAGAGGAAAATAACTTGAGGGATTGGCATGGTCAAGGGAAGAATTTAAAGATGAGCAGAACAGGTTTGCAGGCAGAGGGCTGGAGAGATTGAAGATGAGAGTCATTGATAGGGGAAACTCTGAGAGGAGAAAGGAAGGTATGGAATTGAGAGCACAGAGACAGAGGTTCCTTCAGAACCTGAGATTAAGGAAGAGGAGTTGGTAAAGATCCAGAAAGGTGTGAAGGTGTGTAATAAGGGAGATGATGGGGTCATGATGGATGGTCTTAATTTTCTCAGTACAATGGGAGTTGAGGTCATCTATAAGAGAAAGGTAGTTAAGAGCTAATGTTAAAGGCAACATGATATAGTAGAAAAAGTGCTAGATTTGGGTTAGAGGACCTAAGTTTGTGTCTTGGTAGTGATATTTCCTAGTTGCATATCTTTAACGTCTGTGGGTCTCACTAAACTCATTGGGAAAATAAGGAGATAGGATTAGATTACCCTTAAAACCAATGATCTTATGATACTGAGTCAGCTGAATAATAATAAAAGGTCTCAGTGAGGCCATGAGGACCTGGGTGAAATAACATGAATATAGAGTAGACCAAGTCAATAACAGTGCTATAATTTCCTGTAGTAGCACTGAGCAGTTTAAAACAAGAAATAGAGATGGGAGATGTTGGGGAGCATTGCAGGACTGAGGATTGCTTTGACATTCTCACCAGTCTTCAAGGGAAGAGTCACTGTTTTTTTCATGATTGAAGTCCTTACGGGACTTTGATATGGTAAAGTAGTGCTTAGTTTGGCAATTCTGGTAGATTTGAAAAACTGCTTTAGTAATAATACCAAAACAGGTTTTTTTTTACCTCAAAATATTAGAGTACTTCATAATTAAACAAATGTTGCTGAGTAAAAAGACTATTACTCTGTGAGAAAAGGAAAGTTTTTATATTGCTGTTTAGGGGGTGACTTCATGCTAAAAAATAAAACTATTTATAACTTTGTGTCCTAAAGTTACACTGATTATTTTTTTAGTGACTCCAGTGGTAAAGTGATTTTTTGAAGCTAAAAATAGGAAAATCTGTACACAACAAGGCCTGGCCTCGAATTTCAAATCTATTTACTTTTCTACAACATTAAAAGATTAGGGTTTTGTTTTTTTTTATTTCTTACCCCTTTGAGACTTTAAAGCTAAAAGATAGCACTTTCAAATACAATGATGTGGATTGTAAATGGGAACTGACCGCCGATGGTGGAGACTGGCAGATAATTTTTCTTCTAGGAAAACAGAAGTCAGTTTTTCAGGGTTAAAAAAAAAAATAAGTTGATTGTTCCTTTTAGAAAATTAAAAGTGAAGAAAGTTCAAGTTAAACTGATGTGTTAAATGTATCAATTGTTTTTTAAATTAAAAAAATTGTCAAAATAAAATAAAAAATGGGTCAGAAACTGATTAAATTTGCCCTTTGATTCTTATTATCATGTATGGTATTCTGATCTTTGTGAAGTTTGTGAATCTCTAACTTGAACATCAGTTCTCTGGTACTGGAATGTCTGTTTTAGTTTTATATGTTTTTCCTTTTTTGATTTAGTCATCCTCACTAATTGTAAAGATTTAAATGAGTACATTCTATTTTATTCCTGAAAAGTGAGATAGCCAAATGGCTGCTTGTTGGCTTACCAACACCACCCCCTTGTGGTAATTGTCTGAATTTCATCATTTCATATTCTTGGATTCCATGGTTTATAAAATAATTCTCTGGTGTTTAAAATGTAGAAATCTGGATATTTCCCTGTTCTTCATAAGTTTCATAAGTTCATATTCTCCATAAGCTCATAGGATCATGCTGAGGCCATAGCAGCTCACACTAGATACATGGAGTTTATTCGGTAACTGAGAACAGAGAAAATTTATTAGCACATGTGACTACCCTATTACTCTCATACATGGTTCAGAGTTTTTGTTTCCCCTATCTCATCCTTACTAACACTGTTCTTTGACTTGTCATCTGGAAATTCTTGCCAATATGAATAAGTCTTTGCTAATTATCACTCTACAATATGTTCATTTTCATTATTTTAAAATTCTGATCTCTTCAAATCAAAATTTTCTAATGTGTAGAACTTATTTTATCCTTGGCAGCACATGCAATGTGCAAAGATTGAGATATAGCTTGCTGCACAGAGTCAAATGACACTAGGCAATGGATGGAATTAATAAATTTAAAAACATGCATTAAGTGCCTACTTTGAGCTAAGCACAGTTTGAGATGCTACAAATATAAACTCAAAAAATGCAAGTCTTTACTTCAAGGAGCTTGCATTCGATTGAGGAATTGGGTAGAGGCAAGTTGAGGAGAAATGTAAAGAAACATTTTCTAATTTTTGGAGCTATCCCAAAGAAGAATGGACTGTTTTGGGAATTCCTCCTTGCAGCATGTCTTTAAGAAGAGATTGAATGGCTAGTGATTATAGAGGGAACTCTTATTCATGCAGAGTTTGGACTTGATAGTCTATGAAGTTTCTTAAATTGAATATTTCATGATTTTGTGAAATACTTTTTCTTGTTAAAAAAAGGCATGGCAGATGGTTGTGCCTACTGTGTGTCAGGCACAGGGCTAAGCACTTAATAAGTATTATCTCATGTGATTCTTACAACATTCCTTGAAGTAGGTATTATTTTTATCCCCATTTTATGGTTGAGGAAGCTGAGGCAAATAGAGGTTAAGTGACTTGCCCAATCTCACCCAGCTAGTAAGTGTCTGAGAATAAATTTGAACTCAAGTCTTTGTTACTTCAAGCCCACTCTGTCCACTGTGCAACATAGCTGCCTCAAGATTTAATCCATTGTACATCTGCGGAATTAAACGGGGGGTGTAGGGGGAGGAATATACTTTATATCTTGCAAATCACGGCCTATAAAAGATATTTAGTTCTTGGAGTGGGATGTCAGGAACAGACCAGTAAATGGAATGGCAGGGCAGCCACCCCTATTTTCTCTTCTGCCTGAGCCAATATAAAAATATTATCCATACCATACTAGTGAAATGTCTTCAGGGAGAGACAAAGAGATGAACAGAGATGTTTTCTTATTGATTTAAGATGCAGGACTCCTAAAAGAAAATCATGGAGGAATAGGAAGAGTAGGCTAATAGTTGTTGCTATTTTTAAAAAAAGGCCAAATCCCTTCATTTTAAATGTACTTTAAATATTGCAAATGAGAATATTTCCAGCAAACTAAAAATTCTCATTCTCTCTCTCTTTCTCTTTCTCTCTCTCTCTCTCTCTCTCTCTCTCTCTCTCTCTCTCTCTCTCTCTCTCTTTCTCTGTCTCTCTCTGTCTCTGTCTCTGTCTCTCTGTCTCTCTCTCTCTCTCTCTCTCTCTCTCTCTCTCTCTCTCTCTCTCTCCCTCTCTCTCTCTCTCTGTCACTGCAGAGAGTCTAATCCAAAGGTCCAATTGCCAAGAGCATTCTGCTGAAGCAAGGTAGAATCAACTCTATCTCAATCTTGGCACACACCCCATGTTTGACTAGTTCAGGTATGAGTCATTGCAATTTTCCCATCAAAAAAAGCTAATCTTAGGAGCGAAATGTCAGGGAGAGATGAAAATAAGAGCCCTGCTTTCCAGAGGTTGGGGTTTTCTTCAAGTTGGGCTATATTTGCTGTTCCCAGACAAAGCAAGACTCCCCACAGAAGCCTTTGTGAGGATTTTTTTTTGTGATCCTCTGAGATATGAAGGAAAAGTGGAAGAAGAATGTTTTGATTGCCCTGTTCCTTAACCTCAGATATAACTAAAATGCTTCTGCCCAGGATGGTTGATAACCTTCTCAGAAAGCTGATCTGACAAAAGTATTCCTTTCTGTGTTCGTTGTTTGACTTTCGTTTTCAATTTACTTTGCATCAGCAGTCATGACAGGTGATGAATAAGGAGCAGCTGTGACCCTCCGAAGGGATTACCGTTGGCCTGAAAGCGATACCTTCGGTCAGTGGGACCTGTCCCAGGAGGGAGACGATGTGCTTTTATTCCCTGCTTCACTATTCCAAATAGCAAAAGAGCAGATGAGGTCAGCCTGTCTAGTTCCCCATAAGACTGCTACTCAACCATTCAGAATGGCTAGTGATTATTTCTCTTGTTTAAGGTCTCTAGTGAAGGGGGCAGCTGCAACTTCCCTTGAGCACACATTTAGTTTGTTAGGAACATCCATGCTCAAAAATTAAACCAAAACCCTCCTGATGCTCTTGTTGGGCAGTGGAGTCAGGAAGATGCATCTTCTTCAGTTCTAATCTGGCCTCAGATACCTACTAGCTGTGTGACTCTGGGCAAGTTACTTAACCCTGTTTGCTTCAGTTTCCTCATTTGTAAAATAAACTGGAGAATGAAACGACAAACCACTCCAGTATCTCTGTCAAGAAAACCCCGAGAATTACACATGATTGCAAACAACAAGATGTCCTTGAAGGCAATTTTTCTGTTTACTGTCCTCATTATAAATGTAGAACAGATGCTTACTGTCCTTTCACGTACTTGAAAACTTAACTACTTGATCTTTTTTTTCATAGATTCATTCAACAAACACTAATTGTCTGCTCTGCTAGCTGCTGGTAAGAAACAAAGTTGAACTAAGCCATGCTGCCTGTCCTCAAGGAATCGGAGACCAATACGGAGGAAAGAAACAGAGATGACTTTAATGTAAAATATGACACAAGTGTATCACAGAGGTGCAAAACAAAGTGCTTTGTGAGGTTCAAGTGGGAATCAGAGAAATCAGGAGATGGCCTCATTTGACTTGGGATTAAAAGAGTGGATAGCAGTTTAACAGGTAAAAAGAAGGGGATATTTTGGTATAGGAAAGGACATGAATAAAGTCATAGAGATTGGAAAGCATAAGATATATTTGAGATTAGATGAGTTTGATTGGAACATGTGGTTCATGGAGGGGAATTATCTGGAATAAGGGTGAAAAGATAGGATGTAGTCTACAGAAGTACTTGAATGCCAGGCAGAAGAGTTTGTAATGTGTTTAGGAGGCAAAAGGGAGTCACTTAAGGATTTTAAGCACAGCAAAGACATGGGCAGATCTATGTACAAGCAAGATTTTGGTGATGGTATGAAGGATGTGTCTAAGGAAGGAGAAAATAGAACTGGGAAGTTATTATTTTTTTTGTTGTTCAGTTATCTTTAGTAGTATCTGACTCTTTGTGATCCCATCTGGGGTTTTCTTGGCAAAGATAGTACAGTGACTTGCCATTTTCTTTTCCCATTTATTTTACAAACAAGGAAACTGAGGCAAATAGGGTTTCATGATTTGCCCAGAGTCACATAGCTCGTAAGTGCCTGAGACTAGACTTGAGCTCAACAATTTGGGTCTTCTTGACTCCAGGCCCAGCAGTCTATCCACTGAGCCACCTAGCAGCCCCCATGTTAGTGAGCAATCTTTTTAGTCTTTTAGTCTAAGTAGCTGTTAATGACAGTTTAAACTTGGGTGGTGATAATGGGTCTAATGAGGAAGCAGCATAATACTAGTCCCGTTTTAGGTACGTTTCTTGTCAGTCAGTAGAAATAAGCAGCAAAAAACCAAAAAAAAAACCTCAAAAAACTGTTACTATCTTACTATCCTATCTCTATATTTTTTCCATTTTATCTTGTACTCAAATGCAGAGTCATCATAGGGATGTTTTAGTCAGGTCACAGAGCAGTGAGGTTGTTCCTGAGCAGGCCCAGTGAACACTCATTGGTAGGCTGGTGTGTTAAAATCTGATCAGAAAACCACTCAGTCATAGAGTCAGAAGGGGCTGCAAAGGCAGTCTGGTCTAAGCCATACTTGAAGAAGAATCACTGCTACAACTTCCCCCAAAAGCATTTATTTAGCATCCATTGTTCATTCTTTTGATCTTATAGATATTTGTCAAATTAAACCTTCAAGTAATTCCATAGACTGATCTCTGTAAATGCTGTGTACAGTATGGCATATAAGTGTTACCAACCCCTTCCACTGTTTACAAATCCTTTCATCCCAAGGCCAGTCAGCAAAATTCTTACTGATCTCCTGTCCTTGTAAAACCACTAATCAGCAGCTTCTTTTCCAATTTTCCAATTTCTTTTTCACCTGATTTCAACAGTGCCAAGGCATCCTGCCTGTTTGATTTGGTTTTCATAGGACAAAGAAAGGTCAGGGAGATTTTTCTGTCTTTGCAAACAGCTCCCCCATCCCAACATATTAAAGGTCAGCTAACTGTTAAAGCTCATGGATGAAGAGAGAATCAGTATTCTGACATGCCAAATATTTTCAGGGGAAAATCCCCCACAAAAAGCTATGACTATGTGGCAAAGAAAGGGAATGAGCTTCCCTTTTGTAAAGAATAGAGAACAGAAATGTTCTTTTAAACTCTGGAAGTTTCATCTGCCAACTACTGAGAAGAACTCACTAGAGTTCCCCGGGTTAATTCTGAAATGGAGAATTGATGAATCATTTTTCCAGGATTGTTTATCCAGAAATATTTCCTCTGAAATGTATGGGAAATAGACATCATCCAATCAGCTATGTTTTCAGACTGACGTCTATTTCCCATATATTTCAGAAAAAAAAAAGTTTAATGATAAATAGTCATTGTAATTAAAGGCCAAAAAGAATAATATTCCTTAAAGAAAGGAGAATAACCTATGACTTTTCTGATTTTTGCTATAATTGGAAGAACACTGGATTTGGAGTCAAAGGACTTGATTTTAAATTCTAGTTCCACTGTTTACTCCTTGTGGGAATATGGGGAATTCCTTTAAACTCTCCAGCCTTAGTTTTCTCAACTGTAAAGGTAAAAAAAAAGCGGTTGAGCTCCATGATCTCCAGTGTTCTGTGTAGCTTGAAATCCTATATGGCCTATGATATTCTGAATTCAAGATAAATGTGAATCAGAAATGAAGTATAACAAGGGTAAAAGACATCTATTATGCTATGATCTGGATGTCTAAGAGAAGGCTGTGTCAATAGAGTACAAAGCATCTCAGCTCTAATGCCTAGTAACTGAGTAACTGTGGGCAAGTTACTTAACTTCTCTAAGCCTGTTTCTTCAGCATAAAATGGTGACTCTGGCTTCCTTCAGGTCCTAGTGAAAACTTTATCTTTCGAAGAAAGTCTCCTCCTATCCTCCTTAATGCTAGTGCCTTCCCTCTGAGATTATCTTCAATTTGTCCTGTATATAATTGTTTCCATGTTGTTTTGCCTGCTGGACTGTGAGATCCTTGAAAGCAGAGATTGTTTTATCCTTTCTTTGTATCCTCGGTGCATAGCACAGTGTTTGGCACATAGGTGCTTAACAAATGTTCATTTGCTTGACGTTATAATATTTGCATTCTCTTTCCAAAGGGTGGTTGTGGACAAAACACTTTTAGAACAGTGAGAGAAATGTGAGTTTGTAATTCATCATTGAGGAGAGAAATAATTTTGAAGAAGATATCCATATTTTTCATTACCTTCAGCAAAAACTGCCAACCAACTGTTACCTACAGGCACATAATTACAGGACTGGGAATGGGAGTACCCCGTTTCTTGTACCAGACCAATATATGGTCCTGCTTCCAGCCCAGCCCTCCCAATCATCATGCAGGGAAGCAACTCCTGTGGAGAAGGGGCCAGCTATCCCCACCGAATGCCAACCAGCTGTCACTTGTTAGGTTGGCAAACCAGCCGAAGCAAGGCATCCTGAGGAAGAGATCGAGGCAGCATGTGCCAAGCAAGCCAAACTACCACCACCATCTCCCCTCAGATCCTGAGAAGGACAATCTAGGAACCCTGAACCCAAGACCGTTGGAAATAACAACACTTCTAGCCCAATGTCTGTCATCATCATTCTAGGAATGCAATTCCTGGGAGGGATGGAACCTGACAACTACTCCTACATGTGGAAGAATCAAAAAAGGAAGTTCTTTTCACTGAAGTCCTTGGAACTTCTAAAGACTTCAACACCAGAGACTGATACGATTTTATCAGTGGAAATGTCATAAATGAAGAGGTGTTACTATCTGTTTTGCTTCTGCACTCTAGGGACCATGGGATTTTTCCATCTGACTTGCAGATGAAACCTTCCATGTGTGGTCTCCTCCTTTGGAATATGAGTTCCAGGGACTGTCTTGTTTTGTGTTTTCAGTGTATGCTTAGCACAATGCTTTGCACATAGTAAGTGCTTAATAACTGCTTTATTCATAGGAATATAGGATCATAGATTTGAGGTAGGAAAGACTTTTGCAGCAGATTTCAATGTCATCATTTGCCACATGGGGAAACTGAGACTGAGAATGTCTCAGGATATGAATACAGGTCTCTTTGACTCTAAACTCAGCATATTATTTACTGTGCCACCTTATTACCTCTAATAATATTTATAATAATATTATTTTATTAATAAATGTATTTTGGATTGTGTACTGGACTTGGAGTCAGGAAGACCTGGGTTTTCAAATGCTTTCTCTAATGTGTGTTCGGCCTTTGTTGCCGAAGAAGACCATGCCATCAGAGAAATGATGACATGACTTGCACTTAACTTTGTTTTGAGTGAGGGAGGGCTGTGCAGGTCACCAGCTTCACTCCCTCCAGAGACATCTGAATCCAGTGACCAGAGAGTCATCAGGATGACTGGAGATGACCCAGAATGAGGCAATAGGGGTTAAGTGAGTTGCCTAAAGTCACATATCTAGTGAGTGTTAAGTGTCTGAGGTGACATTTGAACTCAGGTCCTCCTGACTCCTGCACTGGTGCTGTATCCACTGCACCACTTAACTGCCCCTCCTTTTTCTAATACTTACCTATTGTGTGATCATTACCTAGTCATTAATCTTCTCTGGGCTTCAGACAACTCTCTAAGATTTTATAGGTAGGAGTTCCCACATAGGAGAAATAGAGATAGTTATTAATACAATATCTTGATGATGGTATATTCAGAGTCTGCCTTAGCTTTACAGCTTTCTTTACCTTGACCCATTTGGGCTCAATAATCCAGGTCAGTCAGTGAAACTGAGAAGAATTTTCTGGCAGTAAGACTAAATGTGAAATTCAAACTGCCATTCTTTGCTTACCAGCCTATGCTATTCACATTTAAATGAGATACAGTATCCCAGCAGGGCTTTGTAAGGTGGAAAACAACCTACAGTTTCTCACCCCAGAGTTAAACCTATTCTTGGACAATAAGTAAGGACTGCTCCAAAAGCTTTTATTATTGTAAAGTGAATGTCTCTAGTTAGTAGCTTTTAAGCTACTCTTTGCCAGTTTTAAGATCCTGAAATAAATTCTAGCTTTTAAATCTGGAATTAAAAATGCAGGGGATCTTTTCCTAGGAGTCATGCGATTTTGAATTGTTTTAAGTTCATATATCATGGCAGATAGGATTCATCTTTTAACATTTCTTCTAATAAGGTAAGTAATAGTCTACAGCGAACAGACCACTGGACTTTGCATTGAAGGACTTGGGTTTGAGTCCCTGCTCAGATATGCAGGAGTTGGGTAACCCTTGATGAGACCCAACTTTAATAAACCTCAGTTTCTTTTTTCTGTAAAATAAGGAGGTACCTATTTCACAGGATTGTTGTTTTGGAATAAGTGCTTTGTTATCTATGAAGTGCTATGTAATCAGAAGCAATGACTTTTTTGGGGGTTTCTAAAAGCTATCTAAATCTAGTAATTATACATATACGAACAGTTTGGTTATTATTGCACTCTACGGTAGTAACACTTATTACTGATATTACTCTGGACTTCTAGGTCTTGGCAATTAAGCTTGAATGACACAGGCTACATACACTCCCACATCTATTTACTATGAGTTTCATTTGTTCCACATAAAAAAAAATGATTAAGCCCTTATAATGTATGAGATGCTTTACAAATATTACCTGTTTTGATTCTCATAATGACCTCAGGAGGTACTTGCTATTATTATGCCACTTTACAACTGAGGAAACTGACAAAGGGAGGTTAAGTGATTTCACACAACTAGTAAGTGTCTGAGTCTAGGTTTGTACTGAGACTGGCTCTAGACCCAGCACTCTCTCCACTATGACACTTCGCTCCCTCCAAGGCATAAGACTTCATAGCCACAGATCTCCCTGCTATTTTCATTAGAATTTTTTATAAACGTTAAGCTTTCTAAGTCATCCCACACATCTTTTAAATGAAGATCTCAGGACATATATGTTTTGTACAATCTTCTTTAGACATAGATTATTTATGTCTAAAAAACATCTTTACTGGCTCTGTGTTGTCCCTTGAATTAAGTAAAATCATCAGATATTTATTAAAAACCTACTATATGCCCAGCACTGTGTTAATCACTGGGAAAAAGAACAAAGGCAAAAATGATATACAGTTCAGAATCTTTGGCCTAGAATTCAGACTCCACAGTTGGAAGCCTTTCTGATTTCCCAATCTTAATTCATATTATAGTTCACTATGTAGTTTTCCTTCCTCTCAAACTGGATAACTCCCTAACCAATTCCCTTACTCCATGTTTCTCATATACTGGTATCTTTTGTTCCTTTATCCCCTCTTTCTTTGGTTGTTTTTTACTATATTTGGAATGTCCTCCTTTTTGCTACTGTATTCCTCCCAATCCTTTATAGCACAATTAAAACACTACCTTTTTTATGAAGCCTTCATAAACCACTCCCAAAGTAGTTGATATGACCCCTTGGGGTCATTGGAATGATGGGGGGGGATGGGGGGGATGGGGGAGTGGTAGCAGTCTCAGGTACAACGGGGGCAGTTGAAGAAAAATACGAGAGCAATGGAAGCATAAGAAAAAAGAGAAGATAAGAAAATTTTGAAAGATCATTCATAAATGTTTCATCTGTTATGTAAGAGTTAAAGTTGCAATGATTGCATTGTTTTCCGAATAAATACACAAAATACAAGCTATAATCAATCTGTGGTCAAGTCTGCCCTCAGGTCTTAACAAGTTAAGTGTTGACTGGTGAGCATGTGATGCATGGTCAGAAAGACCAACATTCATTGACAGAAATATGTTCATGTAATGACTGGATGACACAAAGTTTCATCATCAAAGTTTCAATGCAGGAAACCCCCCCCCCCAAATTATAATAAATTATTAAATTCAAGATTCACCATTTAAAATACTTTATAAATTTTTTCAAAATGATGCAAATTTCAAAAAAAAAAACAGGTTAAAGAAAGTAGATTTCCTAGGGGGTGGTATTTTTTTTTTTTTTAAGTAAGGCAGTAGACCAAATAAGTTTAGGAACTTCTGTCTTTACTGATCCCATCATCAATCAGGTTAACTGGAAGTATGAGCTGATATTTATATCTAGCATATTAACTGAAGTGCTGGTAAGTGTGATTTAGAGGTTGTTTTTATAGTTTTAAAGTGTTTGAAAAAGAATGGAATCTCTATGGAGTTCAACTGATCAGTGAATTATGATAAAAGTGTGCAGCTAGGTGGTGCAGTGCATAGGGCAGGAGTGAGGAGGACCTGAGTTCAAATCTCACCTCAGACACTTGACACTCACTAGCTATGTGACCTTGGGCAAGTCACCTAACCCCAATTGCCTCATCTTGGGTCATCTCCAGTCATCCTGAGGAATATCAGGTCACTGGATTCAGATGTCTGTGGAGGGGGAGTGAGGCTGGTGACCTGCACAGCCCTTCCTCACTCAAAACAAAGTCAAGTGCAAGTCATGTCATCATTTTTCTGATGGCATGGTCTTCTTCGGCAATGAAGGACAAACAGAATTCTTATAAATTAGGAAATAGTTTACTCTCTTTTTTGTTTCTGGATCGATAGTTTCTTGTACTTAGTGGGTGATTAATTTTAAAAATTGAATTGTTTAATTAAAGCAAATATTATATTTTAGTTCTACTAAGTTTTATTTTCTGAGATATAGGTCATTATTCTAGATTGGGAATCCTAATCTTATTATCTGTTATAGTAGCTATCCCTCCCAGTTTAATATCATCTCCATTTTGGTAAATATGCTTTCTATGCCTTTATCCAATTTAATAAACTTTTATTAAGTGGTTACCATGTGGAAAGTACTGTGCACACAACTGGACCAAGGACAGACGCTTTTTAGAACCCCAGCAGAAATCACATTCCAATTGGATATTCATCCATTAATCAGTACTCTTTAGGTTTAGTTGGTCAAACAGCTGCAAGTCATCTGGCCCTACAGGAGAAAAGAGAAGATGGAGACAAGAGAAGGGAGGGATGACAGAAGAGAGGGCAGATTGGAGATAGGGAAAATTAGATTGCTTGGGGTATTGGGGTGGGGGGAGGGGATAAAAGGGGAGAAAATTTGGAACCCAAAAATTTGTGAAAATGAATGTAAAAAGTTAAATAAATAAATAAATTTTTTAAAAAAATCATACTATTATTCAGAACACAGCTATGAAGTAGTAGAATGAGTTCTGGACTTGGAGAATATGAGATTTGAAAAGAGAATGAAGAAAATGACCATAAGGGTATTGTCTGGCTGATATTTGAGAAGGTAAACCAATGACTGGTTCAGTTTTCCCTTAGGAAATGCAGTTGCACATTGATAACTGAGCCCCACAATCCATTGGAATGTTAATGGAAGTTAAAAGATCTTCCCTGCTCACTAATAGGCCTCCTGGTGGAGCCCAGATACTGGGCTTAAGATAAGCTTGATTAGAGGAGGCTTGTTTTGTTGGAAGGCCCACACCTTTTGTTAATTGCTAATGAGGCACTGGGTCACAAGGGTTTTGATGCCCACTGACTCTGAAAAATATATGTAGTCTAAGGCAAGGTTTTGCTTTGGGGGCTTGGAAGAAGGTTGATGTGCCAGATGAGATTCTGGGTAGCCATTAAGGAACCCTCCTTACTCCCCTCCCCCTCTTATCTCACTTTGAAAATTCAAATGTTTTCTCTTTCTGCTAACTGTATGTATGTAATGGTCAGACAGTTGGAGGTGTCTGTGATCTGTGATGTATATGTTGCATATGGTAGGACAGAAGCCCTGTTTATTGGTCTTTATTTCTTTGCTTATATTTTCTCTGTTGGTGAATGTAATTAAAGTGAATTGTTGACCCCCTTAAAAGTTACTTTCCTTTTAGAAAAGCAGATCAAAGAACATGTGCTAGCAGGTCATCCTGGACATATTAGGGTGTTTATGCTTGCTGCTACATCCATGAGGACTGATAGCGAACCCCTATGCTACTGTATTTCTTAGGTTTTCCATGAAAGACTTGGGATAACCACATGGACAGAAGAAAGGAATGAAGAAGGAAGGATTTAGATATGAAGCCAAGGCAGCTAAGCCTTGGGGGAAGCAGGATAGCAGCTGTTCCTAAGAGCCCTGAGAACTGTACCAGTCTATCTTCTTTACTAGACTGCATCTGGCAGGTAAAATAGAGGACAAACAAACAGTTCTTTGTCTTGAAAGGAGGGAAAGACAACAAGGCAGGTTAGACTTCTTTGTGGAAAAGAAGCACAGCTAGCTGCAGGGTCTACTGTTTCTGTGTTGCTTGTGTGCCTTTGCATTCTGTTGCATTTGTCCCTAAGGAAGTCTTGTGGAGCTCATTTCTAAATCTATGCTGCCTCAACCCTTCACATATGTGTGTACACACATACACGCACAAATATAGACATATATGTCACATATATACACATACATACATGTATATATGCATAAATAAATAAATGATTAAAATTAAAGACAAAAAAGCAATTTAGGAAAACTAATCAACACACTGACCATGTCTAACAGCATATGAAATATTTCATACACATAGTCTTTGCTCCTCTGGGGTCAAGCTCAGTCATTACAATCACACAACATGCAGTTTTATTTTGTTTTAATTGTTATAATTGTGTGTTTTGGTTTTCTAGTTCTGTTTACTTTACTCTGTATCAGTTCATATAATTCTCCCCATGACTGAATAATTTATCACTTATACACTGCAGTTATATTTCATTATGTTAATGTGCTACAATTCTTTTCTCCATTCCTCAACTGATGGGTATCTATTTTGTTTCCAAATCTTTGCTACTACAAAAAAGGCTTGCTATGAATATTTTGAGGTTGATGGGTTACTTCTTTCCATCCTTGACTTCCTTGAGGTATATATTTAGCAATGGAGTCAGCTCATGCAGTAGTAAATAACCTAGAAGTAAACCTCCAATATTTTGGATGGACACCTTGGAGGGTTTATATGAGGACATGAATAAGAGCCTATGGAGCACAGTAGACCTATATTGCCTCCATAACTACCAATATGGAAGGCTTATAGCACTCATCTTATACTCCAGCCTTGTCCAAAGATACCTTATACAAGTCTAACTTAAGTAAGAAGATAGTATCATATAAGAAAATGATAAAATCTCCAGCCAGGATTTGTTGCATTTGTCCTTCATTTTCAGAGGATCATGCCATAAGGGAGATGATGACATGACTTGGAGTTGACTTTGATTTGAGTGAGGGAGGGCTGTGCAAGATCACCAGCCTCACTTTCTCCTCCACAGTCATCTGGGTCCGGTGGCCTGATATTCATCAGGACCACTGGAGATGGCCCAGGATGCAATGAGAGACTCTGCCCCTTTTAGACTAAGATCTTTTTAGTTTCTCACTTTGAGTGTGGTAATGTACATTCAGTGAATAAGTCTATTTAAGAAGTAAGTCAAGGAATGGCTCTTTTAATTAAAAAAAAAATCAAACTGGGAGGGGAAGGCCCTCAGATTGCTGGCCAAAAGAGAAATAGTTACTATTTACATTCATTCTGAGTCAGGAGGGCCCCCAAAATAACTATTAAGTGATGCTTAAGCAGGAACCTATTGTTCAATGTATGAGCTCCAGAGTGAAATGGGTTTAAGATTTGGTAGAAAGAAAAAAGAGAGAAAGGAAGAAAGCAGAGAGAAAGAAGACAGAAAGAAAAAAAGAAAGACAGAAAGGAAGGAAGGAAGAAAGAATAGTGATGCTGGATGACACCATATAGGAGCTTCCATATTACACAGTAAAACACCCCCATAGTTCCACCCTCTGTGTTTCTTTCGGGCAGTGAGTCTCTAATCATTTTTAACTGGAATCATCATTCATTGCAGTTACTGGAAATCTGTGACCCATGTATGACAGCATGTTCACTCAGTGTTCTCAATGGGGAAAGGAGCTGCTTGTGGTCACCAGAACATATATACATATATATATATATATGTATATATATGTGTGTGTGTGTGTGTGTATGTGTGTATATATATGTGTGTGTGTTTGTGTGTGTATATATATATATATATATATATATATATATATATATATATATATATATACTTGCCATAAACTTCATTTTTTTTTCTGTAACCACAAGTACATCTTATTGTCACTATGTGACTTATAGTTCAATTCTAAGCACTGAATGGCTGATCGAGCAAGCAAAGCTAGAATTTTGATGGGAATGAGGATGTTCTCCTGGTTGATTTGCGATCTGCCCCAACTGATGCAATATGAAATTGTGGAGCCATTAAATTATCAATTTTTAGTTTAGGGCCAGAGTTATTTGTGGGAAAACATCTCTGAAAGTAGAATGGAAGTCACAAGGAAAATATAACTTGAATTACAAAATCTTATTTTTTACACTTTTTTTTAGGAAAACACCTATAATTTTAGACAAAGTCAACTTTTCACTGTACTAAGAAGACTTTTGTGGCAAATCATCTTAGTTTGATTATTAAAACTAAATTCATTTTCATGAAACAACAGAATGAGAACATCATCTATTTGACTAGAGACATTAGTGTAACAGTAAGCACCTCAACATGCACAGGTTCTTGGATCTGCATTCATAAAAGGAAAGGGAACTTTTGAAGGGTTAACAGCCACTTTAACAGCACAGGTATCAGAGAAAATCAAAATCAAAATTTCAGAAAAAATATAGAGGAATCAAAAATCAACAGACATGCTTCTAGAATGTCTGACCATTACATACATATGTAGTTACCAGAAAGGAAAGCATCAGCTTAAGGATTTTAGCGGACAGGGGATGGAGGATAGGGGGTGGATACTCCTTAGCGGCTTCCCAGAGTCTCTCATGCCAAAGAAACACTACCAGTCAGTAAACCTCAAAGTAAAACTTCACCCTCAGAGTATTTATACACTTTTTAGAACCAGAGGGCATAACCCTTTGGCCCAGTGCCTCAATAGAAGAAACAAAAAGTATTTGAGACCCTCCTACAAAACAACTCCCCTAATCAAGCTTCCTTCAAGCAGGCCCATCAATGGGTGGGAAAGATCCTCCTCAATCACATTCAAAGAGGGATTAAACTTCTTGATTATATTAAAACAAAAACAGCAAAAGATCCTACTTTACATGCCATTACAATTAGTGATCATCTGGTCTACCTCCCCTTTCTTTTTCTGATGGAGAAACTGGGACTAATAGAAGTTAGTTGATTTGTATATCGTTCAAAGTGTGGAAGTTATCTAGATGGATAATTTCTGAGATATATTTAGCCTTTCCCTTATGCTTAAAAATCTCTTTTTTTCTGATTCTTGAAATTCTACCACAGGAATAACAAAATCAACTTTGTACTGGCAGCATGGTAACACAATTCACTCCTTTCTTTTTGTTCTGGCTCACTCACCTCATTCTGCAATTATGCTGATAGGCCTGGGGTAGGATTGGTGGTTGATGGAGTACAGGGAGAGAGACCATGATGCCTATACAGGAATAATTCATTCTTAGGATCCTAGGGTAAACCTGCTGTGGGAAAACACATCTATACTCATGACTATATCTCTAGCACTCTCCTTTTCTCATATCAGTTACAGTTAATGACATGATTCCATGGAGAAGATTGTGAAGGAAGGCATGGGAGAAAAGTATTAAGTCAAATAAGGAGAAAAAAATAATGTGGAGACTTGGAAAGGTTTTGACTAGTGAAGTAGATCAGAGGGAGAAATTTGGCAAAATTTGGTTGAAATGGAGGAAAATTTGGAGAACAATTTTCAGGCAGAAGTACTGGTCCAAATCCTACTCCTGGGTTGTAAGGAAAGTAGAATTGAGAACAATTAATTGCCTTTCTTATAACAAGAAATATACAAAAGTGCAATGAGCAGCCTCTGGAAGTGGTGTTTTTCCTTTCTTTGGAGGTCTTCAAGTAAAAGCTGGATGAAGTAAAAGGTTGGCATATTACAACAGGGTTTCTTTTGTGCATGAGTTGGACTAGATAGTTGCTGAGGTCCCTATCAAAGCTCAAATTCTGTGACTCTTTGATTCTCTGAACTCAAACATAAAACATTTACTAATACAAGCAGGAATAATCAAAATATAATCCACTCATAACATAGGCCCACCAAATACTATTCCCACCAATGCAAACTGTGTCCATGGAAGAGAGTGAACACACACATTTACAGAAACTTAGAAATAAGGCACTGAGTAGGGAAATGGATATGCCCAGGGTAACTCACAGTTCTGGAGCACAGACTTGGATGTGCAGGCTATGGTCTCACTATGTCATCTACTTCACTTTGGAACCTCTCTGCTCTCCTGCTGGCTCTCCTGCACTTTTCTGCTATATTCAGGCTGCTGAAGAAATGTTAATCTTTTTAAAAAAACAAAAGAAAAACCTAATATCATCTCTAAGTGTGCAATCTGAAGAGCTTCCCAGTCTGTTCCTTTGATTAGATGCCTCGGTAGCATGACACTTTTTTAGGAAAAGGCATTCCTTTTAGTCTTAGCATCTGCAAGACTATTCAGTTTTTATTCCAGATAGGCTTTGAAGGATTTTCACCTCTTAAGCTATAGAGGATGGTAAAAGGCAATGTAGGCAAATTTTTGAAAGGTCTCACATGCCTCTCAGACTATAGGCTTTCCCTAGCTAGTTCTTCATGTAATGTGATATTCCCTTCACCAATCAGCTCTCAGCACCAAAACTTTTTTCCAGTCAGATCAGCTCCCCACTTGGCATATAATACGATTCAATGTCTATTTGTCTCTAGTCAGCTGGGATCAGCTGTGCTCAGCTCTGTTCAACTTCTCAGTTCCATTGACTTCTATATGTTCTATATACAGCTTCTTGCTTTACTTCTCTCCCTGGCATTCCTTCATCTTATCAGTTGTTTTTTCTTTTTTTAAAAATTTATTTATTTTTAGTTTTCATCATTTCCATAAAATTTTGAGTTCCAAATTTTCTTCCCATCTCTCCTTTTCCCCACCCCCAAAACACCATGCATTCTGATTATCCCTTCCCCCAACCTGTTCTCCCTTCCACCACACCCCTCCCTGTCCTTATCCCCCTCTTCTCTGTTTTCTTGTAGGGCAAGATAGATTTCTGTACTCCATTACCTGTATTTCTTATTTCCCAGTTGTGTGCAAAAACAATTCTCAACATTCATTCCTTAAACTTTGAGTTCTAACTTTTCTTCCTTCCTCCCTCCCCACCCATCCCCACTGAGAAGGCAAGCAATTCAGTATAGGCTATATATATGTAGTTTTGCTAATCACTTCCATGATATTCATGTTGTGAAGGACTAACTATATTTCCCTCCATCCTGTCCTGCCCCCTATTTATTCTATTCTCTCTTTAGACCTTGTCTGTCCCCTAAAGTGTTTACTCCTAATTATTCCCTCCTCCCATTTGCCATCCCTTCTATCATTCCCTGAACATGCCACTTATCCCCTTCTCCCCTACCTTCATGTAGGGTAAGATAGATTTTCATACCAAATTGAGCGTATGTGTTATTCCTTCCTTAAGCCAAATGTGAAGAGAGTAAGGTTCACTTTTTCCCTCTCACCTCCACCTTTTTTCCCTCCATTGAAAAAAGCTTTTTCTTGCCTCTTATATGAGAGATAATTTGCCCCATTCCATTTCTCCCTTTTTCCTCCCAATATATTCCTCTCTTACCCCTTAATTTTATTTTTTTAGATATCATCCCTTCCTATTCAACTAACCTTGTGCCCTCTGTCTATATGTGTGTGTGTGTGTGTGTGTGTGTGTGTGTGTGTGTGTGTGTGTGTGTGTATAATCCCTCTAACTACCCAAATACTGACAAAAGTTTCAAGAGTTACCAATCTGTATTTCCATGTAGGAATGTAAACAGTTCAACTTTAGTAAGTCCCTTATGATTTCTCTTTCCTATGTACCTTTTCATGCTTCTCTTGATTCTTGTGATTGACAGTCAAATTTTCTATTCAGCTCTAGTCTTTTCATCAAGAATGTTTGAAAGTTCTCTATTTCATTGAATGACCATTTTCCATCCTGAAGTATTATACTCAGTTTTTCTGGGTAGATGATTCTTTGTTTTAATCCTAGTTCCTTTGACTTCTGGAATATCATAATCCAAGCCCTTCAATCCCTTAATGAAGAAACTACTAGATCCTGTGTTATACTGATTGTATTTCCACAATACTTGAATTGTTTCTTTCTGCTTGCTTGCAATATTCCCTCCTTGACCTGGGAACTCTGGAATTTGGCTATAATATTCCTAGGAATTTTTCTTTTCAGATCTCTTTCAGAAGGTGATTGGTGGATTCTTTCAATTTATTTTATTCTCCAGTTCTAGAATATTAGGGTAGTTTTCCTTGATAATTTCAAGAAAGATGATGTCTAGGCTCTTTTTTTGATCATGACTTTGAGGTAGTCCTATAATTTTAAAATTGTCTCTCCTGGATCTATTTTCCAGGTCAGTTGTTTTTCCAATGAGAGATTTCACATTGTCTTCTATTTTTTCATTCTTTTGGTTTTGTTTTGTAATTTCTTGGTTTCTCACAAAATCATTAGCTTCCATCTACTCTATTCTAATTTTTAAAGAACTATTTTCTTCAGTGAACTTTTGAACCTCCTTTTTTATTTGGCTGGCTAATTCTGCTTTTTAAAGCATTCTTCTCCCCATTGACTTTTTGGGCTGCTTTTGTCATTTGAGTTAGCTTATATTTAAAGGTGTTATTTTCTTCAGCATTTTTTGGGTCTCCTTTAGCAGGTTGTTGACTCACTTTTCATGATTTCCTTGCATCACTCTCATTTCTCTTCCCAATTTTTCCTCCACTTCTCTTGATTTTCAAAATATTTTTTGAGCTCTTCCATGGCCTGAAACCATTGCACATTTATTTTAAAGGTTTTGGATGCAGAAGTCTTGCTTTTTATATCTTCCTCTCATGGTATGCATTGTTCTTCCTCATTTGAAAGGATGGAAGAAAATATCTGTTCACCAAGAAAGTAAGCTTCTATAGTCTAATTTTTTTCCCTTTTCTAGACTTTTTCCCAGCCAGTTACTTGACTTCTGAGTCCTTTGTCAAGAGGAAGGTATACTCTGGGGATCCATAAGTTCTCAGTTCCTTCAAGGTGGCACAATCAAAGAAAAGGAATTTACTCCTCTCCTGGCCTGCACATCTGGGAACTACCACAAGCTTTTCTGCCTAGTATCTGTGAGTAGAATTCCCTCTCTAGAGCCTCCACCAACTCCACCAGTCAGTGTTCCTCCTCATCTCAGGACTGCCACTCAGGACTGAGACCCAGATCAGCAGCTCGATTCCCCCAGGGTCTTTAGGCCGAGGGCTCCAAAAATGGATGCTAGTGCTGTGGTAGCATGGGGCTAGGGCTGGGGAGGACCCTGTTGTCTCCTCATCCAGGTGAAAGAGCTTTCTTCCTAACCTTTGAAACTGTCTCTGGCATTTGTGGTTTGAGGGAATCTTGGAACTATAGCTACTACCAGTGGCACCCTGAAGCCTGCTCTGGTCCTTTCCCTGACACACAAGACCAGCCTGTGCTCTGCTGTGAGCCCAGTGCTATAGACCTTTCCTGGTGGCCTTCCAGGCTGCCTAGGTCTGGAAATTTCTTTCACTCTGTCATTTTGTGGCTTGTGCTGCTCTAGAATTTGTTTAGAGTCATTTTTTACAGGTATTACATGGGCTGTGCGGGGAGAGCTCCTACAAGTCCATACTTCTACTCCACCATCTTGGTTCCATCCTTCTCAGTTGTAGTCTTGTGTGGTTTCTTAAGCTGTGGCTTCTCATTTACTCTCTTGTCTGAAATCAAGGCTTTCTCAAGTGTAGTAACCCACCTCTCTATTAGGTTGAGAAACCCAAGCACCACATTTCAGTCACATATGGCACAGATAGTTGACAAACATTTTCCCTACAGTCCCGAAGAGTTCTTTGATCCAGTTTTGCAGCAATAAACTCCAAAGTCCTGAAAACAGAGATATTATATTAGGTCCTATAAAATAATGCACTTCAACCAGTGATGACATACACTAAGCATTTAATGAATGCTTGTCTTGATTGACTAATTGGCCTCTAATATTGGTCAGTAATTTTGTCTCTGAGCTGCTATTACTAGGGTCCTCTCAGTATTTTTATCTGAGGTGATATTTTTATTTAGTTCTTAACTGCCTATGTTTCTTCTCAAGCTGTTTTTCTCTGTGTTTCTCATGTGAATGTCCTTTTTCTGATCCTTTCAGTACATAAAATGTCCACATAAGAAAGGAGCACTAATATATTTTTCCCCATGTTACTTTCTAGACAACTTCAAGCTTCCATATTCCTGTATTCTAGCTTGTACCTCTGATTTGGAACTCATTCCACTTTGGGACCTTAGGCTTCTGACTGATGAACATTCATCCTATCTTGACCAGACCTGACCCCATCATGACATTTCTTGACTATCTTTCCTGTCATTCTGCTGAATGAATACCCTTCTCCCTCTGCCTTACAACTCTAAGTCTTATAACACTAAGTAGATAACCATTTCCATTCCTGAAAATGCCATGGCAATTAATTACCCTATGACTTCAACCACCATTTGTATGACTTTCCTGTCAGTTACACCCTCCCAGGTCATCACTCCCCTATTTAATTTGTTTTGTTCTATTAGAATATAAGTTCTCTGAGGGCAGGGGCAACTTTGCACACATTAGTATCTCTAATATTTAGTATATATTGAGTTTATGTGCCTACATAGTAAGTGCTTTTTCATTTATTCACTCATCTCATCTTGCATTGTTAAATGCAAATTATCCTGAGAAGCAGAAAATATGAACTATGTAATACTTTTGTGACAATATTCTTCTGGTGAGAGAAGAAGAAATTGCAGCTTGAAAATACCTGAGGAGAGGGAAGGAAAGGTGGAAGAAAAGAGAGATTTAGGATTCCATAGAGAGTTTTGCCATCTTTGCAATTTTTCTCAGAAATGTCTTTTTTTGCTATTGAATTTTGTTACCATATAATGTGTTTATGAGTTTCATTAAAAAGTATAAGAAGTAATGATTTATAGGAAAGTAATAATGATGACAATAGGAGTAAACTCCTTCTAGTCTTCCCCATTTGTTTTTTAATTTAAAATAATAGTTTCTTACTACAGTCTTGTTGAATATCTGCTTCATAAATTGTAGTATTTATAGTAGATAGCTTTTAGTACATTATTTCTATTTAATGTATTAGGAGATCTGAACACATTAGCACTAAAGTTTTAACCTAATGAATTTACATATAGCAGGCAAATGGTACTAAGAACTTGCAAATAAATAAAGAAATCCCAGCATGTTGCCCTGGAAAAATTTTATTTTAATGAGTAGATATATCTTAGCTATATAGATATAGTCCACCATGAACATACAAACATTACCAGGAATCTCTTTTGGAATCTATCATCATTGTGAATTCAGACAATTTTCAGGATTAATAAGACATTAGGTATTTTAAGGCATAAACAGTGTGGTATGTGTGTTGGAAATTCATTCATCAGACTTCCCCTTGGTTCTTCTATATTTAACTCATTGTTCATTCATTTCTTTTAGTAAACATTTATTAAATTACAGCTATGTGTAAGGTACCCTAATAGGTGTTGATAGGAGAAACAAAGATAAGACTTTCTCCTTGCCTTAAGTGGTGAGTGGTGGGGATAAACATTTTTATAGTGCCTACTATTTTGTTGGACATATTGCTAAGTGCCTTACAAATATCACCCCTTTTAATCCTCACAGCAACTGTGAGGTAGGTGCTGTTGTTATCTCCATTTTACATTTGAGGGAACTGAAGCATACAGAGGTTGAATGATTTGCCATGAATTAAACAGATAGTAAGAGAATGAGGCCAGACCTAAACTCGGGTATTCTTTACTCCAAGCCCAGACTCTATCTGCTTCACCAGATGATGGGGGTGCTTGCTGCCTTTAAGGAACTAACAAACTAGTGGAGATAATAAAATATGCACATAAATGGCAGTTAGATGCTGCAGTGAGCAGAGTGCTGGGCTTGGAGTCAGTAAGACCTGAGTTCAAATGTGCCACCCTAACTGGGTGACCCTGGGTAAGTCTCTTAACCTCTGTCTGCCTCATTTTCCTCATCTGCAAAATGAAGATACTAATAGCATCTACCTCCCAAAGTTCTTGTAAGGAAAAAATGAGATAATATTTGGGGTGTGATTTGCAGACTTTAAAGTGCTATATAAAGGCTATTATTATTATTTATTATAATACAAATTCAAATTTGGCAAGTACATAAAGAACTTTGTATGAATTCATATGAGGTAAATCATTAACAACTGGGAATACTGATGAAGATTTAGTGGAGGTTTTGATATTTGAGTGAGGACTTGAAAAACAGTTATGATTTCATATAGAAAAGACACGGGCAAAGAACATTACAGGTTAGGAGACAGTGAACAAAAGTGGAGAAACAGGAAAATTATTGAATGTGTTGGAAGAAACAGTATTTTAATTTGACTAGAGTGTAGGGTGGGTGAATGGATTTAATCATATGATTTTTAAAAAAATTTTAATATTATTGTTATCAATTATATTAACAGTTTTCCTTATGTTAAACCATCCCTGCATTCCTGATATAAATCTCACTTGATCACAACTTATAATCTTTGTAATATATTGTTGCAATCTTTTAGTTTGTATTTTATTTAGGATTTTTACATCCATATTCATTGGAGAGTGAGCATTATGACTGGACATGCTCAAGATGTGGCAATATCATACAAGGACTCACTGATCAGTGAGCAGGCCTCAGGGCAGAGTCATCCCTAGGGGAGCAAGGCAGCTGGTGTGTAGGTAGCGCTGGAAGCAAGACTCAGGATATTAAATGTCAATTGCTAAATTTTCAGTGCTATGAATCAGGGCTTGCTTTATTGTTTCGGTGATTGTCTAAACCTAAGAAAGTCATGGAGAAAATGTTAATAGTGCATATTAAATTTTAAAGCATGTTGTATGTAAATTTGTGGGGGAGGGAAAGGGGAGAGAAAGAGTTGCTTGTTAAACATTTACCAGCGCACTATTGGCTGGAAGTGAAATGAACTTTTGAGTCAAATTGCCCTACCTACCTTTACTTACCATTCCATGTTTTATCTTGCTGTCTTTTGAATAAGTGATCCTCAGTCCCAGGAATACTTTTCTTCTGCATTTCTATCTCCTGGAATCCCATCCTGTTCAGCTCTAATGACACCTCTTACATGAAACTTTTCCCTATAACCTGTAGTTGTTAATGCTCCTCTAAAATCACTTCATATTTATTTTGTGTGTCTTGTATTTAAACAACCCCTGTTCAGTCGTTTTTCATTTCTGACTTTTATGACCCCATTTGGGATTTTCTTGGCAAAGATACTGGAATGTTTAACAATTTTCTTCTCCGTCTCATTTTACAGATGAGAAACTGAGGCAAACAGGGTTAAGTGACTTGCTCAGGGTCACACAACTAGTTAGTGTCTAAGGCTAGATTTGAACTCAGGAAGATGAGTCTTCCTGACTTCAGTCCTGGTGCTCTATCCACTATACCATCTAGATGCCCACCCCCTGGCCCTAATCAGAAGATTGGTGTAGTCTCCCAGTAGAAGGCAAGCCTTATGAGGGCAGGGGCACTTTCTTTTTTTTTGTCTTTGTACCCCTAGTGCATTGGGGCAGCTTGCTGTCATAGTGGATAGAGTTCTGGACCTGGAGTCAAGAAGACCTGAGTTCAAATCCAACCTGAAACATTCTCTAGCTGCATAATCCCCATCTGCCTCAGTTTCCACTACTGTAAAATGGGGATAATAATAGTAACTGCCTGACAGAAGATCAAATGAGGTAACATTTGTAAAGTGCTTAGCACAGTGTCTGGCACAAAGCAGGCACTTAATTCTCTTCTCTAATGCCTAGAAAATAGTAGGCATTTAACGGATGCTTGTTGAAATAAATTCAGTTTCATTATTCAAACACAAGGAGGTGCTGGCTATTTCTTCCTGTTCTTTGATGTCACTCTAAAGACATTACCTGAAAAATTCCAGTAAAGTTCCGATGCATTTTCTCTTTTATTTGTATAATCCAGAAAAGGACTGGGGCAGATGGTTGAGGAGGTACCAGGATTAGGGATTTATCAGGAAAGATGGCAAAGCTAGAGACCGAGCAAAAGAAAAAAAAGTCATGGATGAATTTATGTTGATATGGTGGGCCCTGCTTTGGTGGAAGTTGATGACAAGTTGACTTTGAGAATGTAACTTTGGAGCACATGACCAAACTTGTGAAGAACTTCTGAATTGAAATGTTGTAAGACACTGGGACATATTTTCAAGGAAGATTGATAAAATTCTGGATACTCTTAACTGCTAAAATTGAGATTCAGTCCTATTGGGGTGAGAGGGTTATTTTTCTTTTTTCTTTAAATTTATTTATTTAATAGCATTAATATTTTTTTTTCCAATTAAATGTAAAGACAATTTTCAACTTTCATCTTTGTAAAATTTTGAGTTCCAAATTTTTCTCTTTTCCTCCTTCCTTCCTCCCAAGGACAAAAAAACAGCCTGATATAGGTTATACCTGTTAAACATATGTAATGTTAAACATGTTAAATGTTAAACATATTAAATGTTAATCATATTAAACAATCATGTTAGACATAATTCCACATTACTCATGTTGTGAAAGAAGAATCAGAACACAAGGGGAAAACCATGAGAAGGAAAAAAAGCAACAAAAAAGTGAAAATAATTAATATGCTTCAATCTGTTCAGACTGGAGGTGGTTAGTATTTTCCATCATGAGTCTTTTGGAATTGTCTTGATCATTATATTTCTGAAAAGTTAAGTCTATCATAGTTAATCATTGCACAGTGTTGCTGTTGCTGTGTACAATGTTCTCCTGGTTCAAGTAGATTATTTTTTAAGATATCTTCTAATCCTAAGATTTCACCATGGAAATTAACAATAATATTTTCATTAGAATGGTGAAGTGAATCCACCAATATATCCCACTTATAAATCCATCCAATTTCTTAAATTTTACTGAGATCTAGCAGGCCTGGAAATGTTGGAGATGATACTGAGTGGGAGCTCTGCCTCCTTCCCAGTGCTGGAATAGGTTTCCAGAGATCTTTCAAGATGCCTCACTAATGACTGCCTCCCTCAGGGCAGGAAACAATTTAAACCATTTCTTGGCAGAAAAAGATCTTCCAGATCTGGAGAGAACAGTCTTGCCACTGTTTCCTGAAAACAAGTCCTTTAAGGTGAAGGCATGGCACTGTGTCAGTGGGATGTATGGTGCAGAGGAATGAAATTGTCTCTCTGCCTCTCCTCTGGTCAAATGGCATAAGGATGGAGTTTTACAACCCTTATTTCTGATGTTATAAGGTTACAGGCAGCAACCTTGGGAGAGTTTACACTCAATTTGGTTTTTATTGTTTTACAAAATGGGAATTATTTTCTGACAGTCAATAAAACTGCCTGTGAGCCTCTGTGGCTAATGGATGTGGATGCTCCATTACGGTTTGTTATTGCAGCTTAACTGAAGACCAGGCTTATTAGTGGTGCTGAGGGAGCCAGCATCGTGGGACTTTCACCTGCCTTTGGCTAATTCTTCATCCTTGTCAGCACTAATGTTTTACATATAACAGGTTGTGGTCACTTCAGAAGGAAGGGGAAGTCCAAAGCCTCTCAAGTTTAAAACATCATGGAAATGAAAGGAACACAGGGAGGAGCTTGAAAGCTGAATGAACCCAAATCCTGTGGAAACAGTAACTATAAATGGAAACATGCCTGAACAGAGGCTCAGTAAAGAAATGTTCAAGGAGGTAATGGGAGCACTCACCTAGAAAGCAAATGTGAATTCCACACTGAAGAGATCATTTAAGTCACAAAAGAGGACCAAAAATGATTGAGACCAAATATTTTATTGGTTTCAGGAGAGAAAATATAATTATTTTTTTCTTTTTTGTTAAAAATAAATTCACAAAAAATCAAATACTCCTAACTCTTAATGGAAGGTAACATTTGGATGGAGCACATGAAATAACAAAAATATTTTCTTAAAGATAAGGGATAATGAGATTTAGAGTAGAAAAGGACCTTAGAGATCATCCAATCCAACTATCTTATTTTTACTTGAAGAAACTGAGACCCAGAAAGATTAGACGATTTTCCCAGGTCACATTAAGAATTAACAACGAGATGACTCTCTTGGTTACATTTTCACTTATTTTAAGACTAAAATGATTTTCCACTCACTGAGCACATGCCAACAAGAGGCATAGGGAAGTGTCTGGTAAGGGGTAGGAAGAAGGGATCCTGAAACTGAATTGCTCATTATAATTTACATGATGAAAATCCAGAATTGATTCTACAGTGATGACATGTGATATATTCTAGATGACTGTGGGAGAAACAAAACTTGAAGGAAATTGATATTCCTAAGAGCTCCATCTTTTCTTTGTCTTCAACATGATTATTCAGCTTTGATTGCAGCTACCTCAAGTGTTTTGCCTCTGGATAAATGTTTGAGAAATGCATATTAAATTCATCTCTTATTTATTAACTTATAATTCTTATCCTTTGTATTTAGCTCTGGTGGCATATACACACTAAGAAATAATTTCTAATCCTTACATGTAATTTGTCCCCGAATGGGGAGAGAAAAGCAATTTCATTTCCATATTTGTTATAAGACTAGCTATCAATTAGATTATTCTTCAATAAAACTAAAACTGGCCCATTACTGAAAGTGAGCTAATGTAAGCACCTTATTCTTTTAACACTTAGTGTGAAAGAGAGCAGAAGTATTTTTCAAAGACTTTTTGACTTGAGGCAGTCTAAAAGGCATATGCTAAAAGTTTTCTTGAATAAGATTGAGCATGAAATAAATTTGGGTTGTAGGACAACCTATGCATAATAGTCTGGGCAAATTTACATTATGCCTATATACTAACTAGAGTTCTTAGGACTGACATTTCCTTGATTCTTCCTTCAACCCTTGAAATGGATAAAAATGGAAAGTCATTTCTAGGCTCATGAGGAAAAATAGGCCATTGTTCTCTTTATGAAGTATAATCTCCACAAGTCAGGATATACTATTTGCTGTAATGTAGGAATGTATGAATTTTAGGAGGGACATTTGTGGTAAAAGTGACATCTGTTTTGCACAGGCTAGGCTGGTTTCCATTTAAGGTAGGGAAGGAGATGATTCTTGGATTTGATTAGATCAAATAGAACCATTGACATGGTTTCCTTTTCACTTGAGGAACAAAAAAGTCGAGCCTATGAGAAGTTGGTACACAGGAGGTTTAGCAAGTGTTTCTAATCTGGCATCATGGACTTAGTTTTATGAAATATTTTAATAACTGTATTTCATTATAATTGATTTGCTTTGCAGTCCTATGTATTTTATTTTATACACATTAAAACAATACATTGATAAGGGCTCCACAGACTTTACTAGACTGACATGGCTTAAAAAGGTTAAGAATCCCTGGTTTAGTGAAATTTTTATTACCCTGAAGTGTGTCTTTTTGCTTCTTATTATGGAAATGGAGGGGAGTACCATCTGTTTGAATGATATATTTTAATCATTTTTATAGCTGAGTAAACTTATTTTGTTAAATATTTCATAGCCCACAAGTATCTCACTGCATTCTGAACTCACTGGGGTCTCACTCAGAACAGCATTGAAAAATTGGAAGGGATACAGAGGATAAAAAAATGGCCATATGAAGAACAGTTAAGTAAAAAAGTTATTTGAGGTCATAGTAAAAATTCTTGGTAATAAATGATATAAGAGCAAATAGATTTGGATAATTCTAGCCTCTGGCATCATTTACACTTTACCAAGAAATAAAAAGTTTCATTTCTTAGTACTTCATCAGTCTGTCATGAGATATTATTTCTGAAGGACCTTAAATGTCAACATCATCTAACATAGTTTCTTTGCTATAAAATTAAGAACTGAAGTCCAAAATCAAGATAAAAATGAAGGAGTTGAAATTATTTTAATTTGAGTTTATGCACAAATCTTAATCTTACTTTATCTCTCCATGCCTCAGTTTCACCATTTGCATTACAACTGGAATGATGAATTTTGAACTCAGAGATAGATAGGATCTTTTGAGAAAAAAGATACATTTGCATTTAGACCATTAATAAAAAAAAAAGTGAAGAGAATGTTTAAATGCTTTCCCCACAGAAACTTGTTTGAGTAAAAACATAGTACTAGAGTTCTCAGGGTAATATAACACCCTCTTCAATATAAAATTTACAGGAGTGTCTTGAAAGGAGAAAAGTGGTTTTATTTAAAAATATAGCTAATAATATTATAAAGTTGTAATTCTTTGAGGATATCATCTTTTATTAGCCAGGTCATTTAGAAGCAAATCATTCTCTGATCAATTTATGCTTGTGATTAATGAAAACATTACTTTCCATTGATATTAATTACAACAAGGTGGCACTAATTTAAGTACAACTGACTGTTGTATGATGCACAGAATTGGAATTTCAGAAGGAAACTACATATTTATTACGTGGAGTTGCCAACAAAATGCCGAATTTGTAGAGTTTTCTGGTGATTAACCTTTAAGTGAACAGACTTCATCAACATTTTATTAAACCTATTTTCTTTAATGTGGCTTCCTTGTTTTCTAATCATTCTCTATCATTTAGTTTATGCTTTTTACCTCAGGCAGAAGTTCAGGAGCAGTATTTCTTTGCTCCAGTCCAACATGGTGACATTTGTCATTAAAGTGAGTTACGTATGCCTATGGAGATAAAAGTATGTTGTACCACTGGACTCCCCAACATTTTTTGGCAAGGAGCTACCCTACTCTTCACCTTCATTACTTTAACTGGCAAACTTGGCAATGCACTGTTAGGACATCCATCTGTCATCCTGTGGGCATGTGGTTGTATTCCTAGCCATAACTTCTTCAGCTTTCTACTATGTGCCCTCATTCTCAGAAATGTCTAGCATGATGTGGGGGAGTCATTTCCCTAGACTTCAGTAACTCTCTAGGTCATAAGTATAGTGCTTAACTTTCTAGTGAACTGCACATCTTACCATTGTCATTGGGCCCCCAAATGCCTTGAGATCCAAGGGAGATATATGAATCTCTAACCTCTTCCCAGTTTCTGTTGTTCATTCACATTTTGAACCAGCTTTAAGATACTTGTTGGTTCAAGGGATGAGGATATGATTAGAGGGGCAGGTTCCAGAATGGGTCCATCAGCCATGTTTCAATCGTGATCAACTAGCTAGAGAAAATTAGAACACTTTATCAGTTTCATTGATGATATTTTGGACATAATGAAGGGACAATCAGTAATGGAGAAACTTATCTAGTATTAACTTCACTATGGAAACATGACAGGAAGAAAAAGAAATGTGTTAGAGTAGAATATCTCTTAGTTTTTTTTTTTTTAATCATATAATTGAATCCAACACTTAACTAGCCTCAGAAAGAAAGAAGTTTACTAATTCCACTTTTTGGTACTTTAAAATTTATTGATATGTTTTATTTTGAAATAGTAGACAAGAGTATCCTCACAAATACTTAAACTCTATCCCCTACAGAAAACTCTCTTCCTCAAAAAAATCTCCTCTCCCCACCCTGCTCCCTCACAGGGTTATCATATACTAATAAAAGGCAAAATGTGCCCTTGAATTTTGATGGTAGGGTCCTAACATGAACCAAGGTACTTGGCCAGAGTTTTGTTTCTTTGCCATGTTAACTTTATATTACTGTAGACATTCTGGGGTGTATGGGGTGTTCAGGAGGATTAGCCCCTCTGGTATGAGGGCTTAATGAGCCCTTTTCAAAGCTGCTTATCCACGTTTGGTGTTCACTTCTCATCCAACTCTCACTTCTTGGCTTCAAGAAGCTGTTACATGTGCAGTGTCCACACAGGCTAAACCAGGTTGAGGGTAACTGACAGAACTCAAACCCAATGGTGAGTTAGGGAGATGTCTACCCTATGCATGTGAAGATTTCTCTTGGAAGAATGAGTGTTCTTCATAAAGGGCTTGAAGTAGGCCCTGTGGAGTGTAATATAAACCCTCATAATCCTATAAACTCAACTGGACCTTATTAGTGGCATGTACTTAATTTTTGAAGATGGAAAATAAAGGGTTCTTAAAATTTGATTAACCAATCAGCAAACACTTAAGTGTTTTCTCTGTGACAGACATTGTGCTAAAAGCTTGGAAACAAAGAGGGAGCCTACATCCAATCACAGGAAAACCAAGTATGTACATACCATGTTACTTTATTGAGCAAGGCAAGCTGCCCTATCATTCATTCTGAGTTTGGGGCCAATAGATCATCTCAGAAAACTCACTCTCCACTCCCTTAATGTGGATGGAGCTTCTCTTACTGTTCACTCTCTAGGGTGTCTTTCCCTTTCCAGGCAATTTATCCTCCCTCTCTCTAGACCTCAGCATCACTGGGACATAGGAAAATTTTGAACTCTCTTGTTTAATTAAAGTTCTTTTTTTGTTGGTTTGCATTTCAGTGACCTTTGACATTAAGTACTGTTCTCTCTCACCATGTGTTGTAC
Source organism: Bettongia penicillata ogilbyi (assembly GCA_023548195.1). NCBI lineage: Eukaryota > Metazoa > Chordata > Mammalia > Diprotodontia > Potoroidae > Bettongia > Bettongia penicillata. The sequence continues at coordinate 1,531,031 of JAJHZJ010000183.1, forward strand.
TTTCATCTCAAAGAGGTGACTCAACACTCCAGGCAGAGTGTTCTGATAGGTTCATTTAGGCTTAACCTTCAGTAGTTTAAATCTGGCCTCCTTTGCATTTCTTCCCTTCCTTCCTAATCTCTTACCTTGATTGAGGTAAAGAGAATTGGCCCAGATTACGATATCTAGTTGACTTTTTCCTGCAGTGTCACAAACATAACAAGAAAACCCAATATAAATGCTACTCAAAGAGATAACAGTTCTAAGGGGATTGCCTACTCTTTTAAGAAATTAGTAGGTAATAAGAAAAAAATATGGTTGCTTTTATTCTACTCTGTGTGGGAGGGACTGGTGAAAGCAGAGAGAGGATCATAAACTCAGAGCTGGAATAGATAGATCTCAGAGGTCATCTAGAACAACCCCCTCTCTTATAGGTGAGAAGCCTGAGGTCTAAAGAGGTAAAGTAGTAACTTTCAGAGGCAAGATTCAAATCCATATCCTCTGACTCCAAAGCTAATTTTATTCCCACTATAGCAATATGAGGGCAGGTATATGGAGAATGAGTCTCCTTTTCTAGAGGATAATGGGAATACAGGAAATGTTTAAGTCAGTCTCACCAACAAACACCTATTTCTTCATGCCAGATAGGTGCTGGCATGCTCTGAACTGTTTCTCTCTGCACCACAATGTCCTCACCTTTTAGGAATCTTGTTGGCATTATTTTTACAGGGAACTCTGAGTTGTTTGGTACATTAGAAGAGTTTACCATATGAACTTCTCCTGGGAGATTCTCCTGGCTTCAACCTTTCCCATTCTCTTTCATCCTCAAGTGTCTCACTTTTCTCATGAAAGTTTCTCATCTTCCACATTCCTGAAGGCTGGATTTTGTCACTCTCCTTGAAAGCCGTTGAAAACCTGGAAGGTGGTATAGATCAAATGACTGCATTCATCTTGCTCCTGGAGCTCTGTCATTCTCATTAACATAGGAGAGAAGTACTGTGTTCATCTCTGGGGCCAGAAATTTTGAATCCCTTACAGAATACCAAAGTTCATTTGATACTTGCAAATATATATTATAGATGTCTAAAGAAACATAAACACTTAAAGTAATAAAGACGGTTAACTTACCTGTAACTCTTGCTAGCTAAGTGGACACTCAAGTAAATCACTCAACCTCTAAGGTCCCCAATTTCCTCATCTATGAAGTAAGAATAATAATTCCTGTAGTATTTACCTCTAAAGTCTTTTGTGAGGTTCAAATGACACACTATAAATGTTTTGCAATCATAAAGAGCTACAGTAACCAACTTTGGACCAAGAAACCAAATAATAATAACTAGCATTTACATATAACCTAAAGTTTAGAAAGTACCTTACATATATTATATTATCTTATTTTATCTTCATACAACCCTGATATGAAAGTATAGATATGATCTTGGGGAAATTAGAGATATAAGGTATCTTGAATGTGAAGAATAATTCACTGGTTGTAAAAGAAAAGTCAATAGAATATTAGAGGCAGTATGGTACATGGAAAAGAACATTGGATTTAGAGTCCAAGGACCATGCTTCAATCTTGTTGCCTACTACTTGTGTCAGGATGGGGAAGTCATTTAAACTTCTTAAGGTCTGAGTTTTCTCATTTGTAAAAACACAAGAGCCTGGAAGTAGATAGCATCTAAGTCACTTTTATCCCTACATTTATGATCCTACTTCCCTCTTCTCAGTAAAGAAATTTTGAATATTGTGGTCCTACCACAAATGGAAAAGTCAGAATGAGAAATGTTCTTTTTTTGTGCTGTTGTTGTTTGTCATGTGTATAATATGATGAGTTATTCTTACTTGATAAAACAGACAAGGACTAGGCAGCAAATATTTAGAGAGCAAAAACAATAAAAGGTGGAGCCAAGATGGTAGAGTAAGGTGGCAACCCATAAAACATCAAACAGAATTCTGGAACAGCACAGTCAACAAAAGGTTGGGGTGAGACATTTTTCTAGGCAAGTCAACTTAGGAGGTTGGCAGGAGAGGTCTATGACACTGCGTTGGTGGTTGGCCTAGAGTACAGGTCTTGGCAACACCAGTGTTAGCCCTTTGAAGTTGCAGCTGAAGTTTTGATGAGCTCTCAAGCCAGAGATGGTAAGGGGATCAGACAACTGATCAGAAAGAGATAACAGAGGACCCTGAATTGATACTGAGTGCAGGATCAGACACTATTTGGCAACTCCATGCAGTGCCAGGGTGGACAGGAACACTTGTGGTTGATCATAAGGGAGCAGGGGTCCTGGTCACAGTTCTAGCAACCAGCAGCCTCCACATTAAAGGAGCAGAGGACTTGAAATTTGTTATCCCATAAGGCAAAAGGACTAGGATTACCTATCCAGCAAAACAGTATTATTCTTTAGAGTAAAAATGGATATTGAATGAAATGAAGACTTCCAAGCATTCCTGATGCAAAGAACAGAGTTGAATAGAAAATTTGACATTCAAATATGAGACTCAAGAGAAGCATAAAAGGATAAAGAAGAAAGACAAACCATAAGGTCTTAATAAGGTTAAACTGTTTATATTCCTGTTTGGGAAGATGAAATGTGTAATTCCTAAGAACTTTATCATGTAGAAGGCACAGGTGTGAGTCAATTATGTTGGGATGGTCTAAAAAAATTTGAAGGGATGAGAAAGAAGGATACACTGGGAGAAGGGGAAAATGAGAGGAACAATAGGGAAAGTTATCTAATTTAAAAGAAATGCACAAGGAAGAACTTTTACAGTGGAGGGAAAAATGGAGAGAAGTGTCAGGCAGCACTTGAACTTCACTTCAGAATTGGTTCAAAGAGGGAAGAATACTCACACACACATGCACACACACACCACTTGGAAGGGAGGGGGAGAAGAAAAAGGATGGGATGATAAAAAGGAGGGTGGATTAAGGGAGATAGTGATCAAAAGCAAAACAGAGTTTTGAGGAGAGATGGGTAAAAAGAGAGAGAGAGAAGGATAAACAGAAAATAATAGGATAGAGTGAAATATATACTAATCATAACTGTGAATGTGAATGGGATGAACTCACCCATAAAACAAGCATATAGCAGAATGGATTAGAAACCAGAATCCAACAATATGTGATAAGAAACATACTTGAAACAGAAATGCACACACACACACAATTAAAACAAGGGCTGGAGCAGAATCTATTATGCTTCAGCTAAGGTTAAGAAAAGTCAAAGGTAACATTTCTGATCTAAGATAAAGAAAAGAAAGAAAAATACAATTAATAAAAAATAAAAACATTTCAAAAGTTAAAAACCTGAATAGCAACAGATTTCATTTATGTAGTGCCTTAAAGTCTGTAAAACACTTTCTGTGTGTAATCTTATCTGATCCACAAAATAGCACTGTGAAGTAAGTGTTATTAACATCTACATTTTATAGATGGATACACTCAGACTAAAAGAAAATTGATCACTTGCTTAGGGTCACACAGCCAGCAAGTGTCTGAGGCAGGATCCATTATTCCATGCTGCTTCTTTAATTGCTGGAATTTAATAGGATAAACAAGAGGAATGAAGTTCAAATGCTTATGAAACTCCCTTTAAACATTTTAAAAGTAATATACAGCAAACATCAATTTTAAGTCATTCTTACTTCACAGTCACAGAATCTCAGGGCTGCAAAGGGCCTCAGAGATCATCTAGTTCAAACTATACCTGAAAAGAAAATCTCTTTTCATCACTCTCCCAGCCTCAATTTGAGACTTTCCAGTGAAGGGGAACCCACTATCTTCTGTGATAACCCATTCTAATTTTGGATAGTTCTAATTGTTAGGAAGGTTTTCATGACTAAATCTACTTCTCAGCAACTTCCATGTATTACTCCACTTTCTACCATCTGGTACAAAGCAGAGTGAATATTTTTAGAGGCTTCTTCCACATGACAATTTTTCAAATTCTTGAAGATAGCTTTCACATCCCCTCTTAAGATCTTTCTCCAAGTTAAACCTCCTCATTTGAATGATGTAGTCTTTGGTGTTGTTTGTGTAAAGCCTTTTTAATTTAATGTAATCAAAATTATCCATTTAACATTTCATAATGTTCTCTCTTTCTTGTTTGGTCATATCCATAGATCTGAGAGGTAAACTATTCCTTGTTCTCCTAATTTGCTTATGGTATCATCCCTTATGTCTAAATCATATACCCATTTTGACTTTATCTTGTTATAGGGTGTGGGATGTTGATCAATGCCTAGCTCCTGTCATACTGTTTTCCAGTTTTCCCAGCAGTTTTTGTCGAATAGTGAATTCTTATTCCAGACGCTGGAGTCTTTGGGTTTATCAAACAGTGGATTACCATAGTCATATAATATACTTTATTAACCTCAAATCCCCATGTGAACATGAGCTATTATTAATTTTATTGTGTGAATGAGACTTTTGGGACAGCTTTCTCTTATTGGCATTAATCCCATGCGAATGCAGTGCTGTACAATGTAAAGCTCTGTTTGCTATAGACTATCATTATTTTAGTGCTCAGGACAAACAAGATTTTCAGGAAGTAGAAAGCTTTTGTTTGGGGGTTGAATGATAATTATTTTTCAAGATTTTCAGTGGACAGCACAGCCAAAACAAATGGACCTAGCATTTATGAAAATTTTATTTTGTGGTGAAATTGTCATCTTATTTCCTTCTGAAGCTTTTGAATAAATGTGCAGAAGAATTCCTAGCAACTTCAATATGGAGTAGTTATCAGCAACAGCTTCTGGCTTCAGTGTAACCTGGGCCAAAGTCCTTACAATAAGATGAGTTATTTTTTAATAACCTTGAGCCTGGGTAGAGTTTACATTTTCTTTCCTTTTTGCTTAATTTATTTTTCCATTTTATATTTTTTATATTTTATGATTTTATATTCATGATTTATATTCATGATTTATATTTTTATATAAATTTATGATTTTATATTTATGATTTATATTTTTATACTTATGATTTATATTTTACTTATATATTTTACAACTTACAATAATAACTATTCAGTTCCAGGCAAGCAAGCCCTTCCTTAATTGTAACTGGTAGTGAGGTGCTCTGTGTGGCAGGTGCGCTCATTAATGATAAAGTGTCATTGATTTTAAGGGAACAGATTATTCCTTAGTAGATTACTCAGTGGCAAAATAGGAATGAACAAGTTGAACTTAAGTTTTATTTATTCATTTCTTTCTTTTTGTGGGGGGCGAGAGGTGGGGGAGCCTGGCCTTATAATTTTATTACTATGGAAAATCATAATAGAAATTTTCCTTACCATCCACCAACTCATCCATTACTTACAGTCTGACTTCTACAATCTGTAGAAAATAACCTGAGGGAAGAAAAAAATATATATATTTAAAACATTGGAGAATAATGAGTCCAAACGTATAACTCAAAACAGGTAAGAGGTTTTCCTGAAAATAAGAGTGAATTCTACTATTGTAGGAAGAGAGGCTTAGATTTAGAGTCAGACCTGGGTTCAAATCCTGACTGCCATTTATAATTTATATGACTTGGGCAAATCCAAGCCACAGTTTCCTCATAAGTAAAGTAAAGGTGATTGGAGTGGATGAACTCCAAATTCTTTTGCAAATCTCAATCTGATTACTCTTCTTGCAAAACTCTGCTGTAGATTTGCATTTGGTAATCCCCCCACACCCCACCAAAAAAACAACAAAACCAATCTACAACTAGTTCTTATTTATTCACATGGATAGAAAGGAGTAGTGGTGGAGATAATTTGTCTCTTTATATTTCTAATTAAAAAAAAATTCTAGACTTAATAAAACTCAAATGAGATGAAAATTTCAATATACAAAGTAGAACAGAGAAAGGATAAAACCATGATTCTTTTTTATACATAGTTTGCTATGCCTTTAAAGTATAAAATCACTTTAATATGTAACTTTCAAAGTTGTCTTGCTTGTCTGTGTTTCCTTCTGGCCTTTCTTATATGCATTTTAAACAATTATTTTTCTTTTCTTTTTCACTTTTTTGCTACCTTTTCACTAATTCTCTTCTTCCTCCAATTACCCCTGTTACAAATTATCAAAAAAAAAAAAGCCCAAAAGGGTATGGATTATTCTCAAGTCATTTATATTTGGTTTTGAATTTGTATTTGTTTTCAAGAATTACTAAGTAGCCTTGGTGACTTTAAACATTTCTTCAAAGCAATTTGCTTCAGAAATATGAATAATGTGTCATCAACTCTATGTGGCAGAAACTGTGAGTGCTATAAATTCAGGTCATAGGAAGGAAATTTTATAACAATGTGTTCATGATAATGAGCAAAAACACTTCTGAAAATTCAGCTTAGTTATTGATTTCTCCCATATTTATTTGTAGTTGTATGAAGTGCTTCTGTCATGCTGGGAACTCACAATACTTGAAACAACATTTTGACATCCATTGCTGAGAGTTGATTGCTTACTTCATCATATTTCCCTGTTCAGTTTCTCCTCTGTGCTCCAGAGAGGCATTTAGCTTATCATTTCATGCTAACAAAGATAGACCATGAACTAAATCTTGTCAGCTAGATAGTACAGCGGTTTGCATCGGAATCAGGAAGATCTAAGTTCAAATCTGATCTGAGATACTTTTGGCTACATGACTCTGGGTCAATCGCTTAACTTCTGTTTTCTTGCATGTAAAATGGAAGTAATAATAACACCTATCTCCCAGGGTTGTTGTGAGGGTCAAGTGGGCTAATGATTGGAAAATGCTTAGCATAGTGCCTAGCATATAATGTGCTAGACAAATATTAGCTGTTGTTATTATTTTGGGATAATAGAAATTTCTGAAGTCTTCCAGGGTGCTGTAATTTTCCTCCATAGGCTTTCTTCAGCCAAATATATCCTTTGGAACTGCCAGATCTTTGCCAACATCCCTAGCCCAAACTTGTGGATAGAAGAGCTAGAATGATTCTGAACATCTGAAGGTTCCCACAGTCATTGAGGGAGTACATGCTTAGATAAAGAGAGTTCTTCAGATGCTTTGGAAATCAGTGTTAAAGCACATGAGCAAAACATTGAAAGCTACAACTTTGATAACATTGTACTGGACCCCAATATTCCCAACTTAAACAGATTCTGAATTTTTTTCTTCCTTCAAGCATTCATTTTGTGGTAATTAACAAGATAGGCCAGCAGAGGGCACTGCACACTGCCAGTCATCTGCCTTTCTGAATCTGAAATTGGAACTGCTTTTTCCAAAGTACTTTTAGTGCATAGGTATAATCAACAGGCATATACTATCATAAAATGAAATGACAGAATGATGAATAAAATAAGATGAATGATGAGAGAAGTAAACAAAATAGTTTCTTCTGCTTAAGAAAAAAACAAGAAAACTAAAAACACACTGATATCACTGTTAGCAAAGAGAAAACAGATAATACTGATTTTGTCACTTCAGTTCAGAATCCCCTCTGCTGCATTATATGCCTTGATTCTGAATATTAAAAGAAAAAAATAAAAAACTAATGAACCTTTTGTTAAATTTCTAACTTTAAAAATGGAAATATAATTGGTTTTGCAATCTATAAACTATTTCTGTGTAGGTTAAAGTTCCTTTCATATTTGCTTTTCCAGGCATATTTTAGTTAAATACTTCTATGACTTTTAAGATTCACAGATATTTTTGAGAGTACTCTTCCTCCTAGTCTAGCAGCTAGTTTGGTATAGTTCAGCTTAGTAGAGATTAGGGCTTCAGCATTGCTACCAGTTCTGTGTTATCTCACAGAGGCTAGGATTTTCATACGATGAATAAACTGAACTGGGACCGTACAATCCTGATGACTTTGTTTGCCAAGCTCATTCACATGATGGAAGCTTTTATGTATTCTTTCTGTGACAAATTCACAAAAGGTACAGAATGAGCCAGAGATACAGAAAGGGAAAGGTATAGGGACTTCACACTGTGTTTCCAGTGCCATCTTGTGGTTTTCAATCTTGATGGGATTAGAATGTTCCTATGTCTGCTACGGCTTTTTATTCTTAGGTTTTTTTTTTTTTTTTTTTTATGTTTGAGGAGGGCTGAGGTTCCAGGGGGAATGGAGGATACTTGGGGCTAGATGGTTGTTTAGCAGTAATGATATCAGTGTGGGGTGCATTGGGAAGATTAATGACAGCCTGGGAGGGAGAGGCTGATGGTCTGAAGCAGTGCTGCAAACCATTAGCACTGGCTGACAATTTATTCCGAGGAAACAGCCTTATATTTAGTCATTAATGTTATTTTAAGGTAGTGTAGGATATGGGCTTGAAGCCAAGAAATGGTTCTGGCTGGCCGGATATACATATTAAGAGACCAGATAGGAGAAAAATGGTGACATTGCCTAAGGGAGTAAATTTTGATTCTTATGCATTTTCCTACTTTAATTTATTTGTGGAGCAAGTATATTCTGGCTCTCTTGCCTCTCTGGGTTCCAGAAGGACACCCTAAGGGGTTAGTATGTTTCTGTACTGCCATCAGCTCAAGCCCCCTTCTTCCCTCCCATTTATGTTCCTTCCATTTTTAGGGGCTGTTCACTAGTACTCTGGCTCCATTTAACCACTTTTCATTAAATATTAGCTTTTACAAAGAAATATTTACTTCAAAGATATAGCAATTACAAATGTGCAAATATTTCACTTTTGCTTTCCTCCCTCCCCCTTTTCAGGATAGACGTTCTCCCATTTGCTACTTCAGTCTCTGAGGGAGTAGTCTATAAAAAGTTCAGTTTGTACATAGCATTTGTCATCATGCACATATCCAGATGTGATATGATTGCCAGATGAATCCTACTCTCAACTGCTGCTGGCTTCAAGGTCACATTTGTTCCTTGGGGCATTGATGATAAGCTAACTGCAACACTTGGCCTGGAGCATGAGGGTGCTGGATGCCTCCTGCCTATTTGACTCATTAGGTTATAAGGGATTTCTCCTTTCATCTAAGAGAACCTATGATTAGCCTGAAGGCAACATGACCTCAGAGGGAGAAGACCTTTTCACCTTCACAGCATGGTCTCTCACTGGACACTAAGGAGACAGAGTTCATCAAATGAAGCTAAATGAGTAAATGAGTCCAAGAGAGGAAGGAGCTGAAACTGATGGACTTTTTTGAAAGTCTCTAGTTACAGGTTGTAAATACAAACTCTACAGTATCTCACGGTCATTTCCCTTGTACATCACCACATTTTTCCTGGAAGCATTCTCCCTAGTATCTTCCACATGGAGAGAGGTTACATATGCTAAACAAGCTAATGGGGGTCAACGTAAATACCATATGGAAATGTGCCATTTTTGTAGGAATACTCAAAAGAATAGCAGCTTGGTGGTGCAGAGGATAAGAGGACTGGATCTGGAGTCAGGAAGATTCATCTTAGTGAGTTCAAAATTGACCTTAGACACTTACTAGTTGTGTGACTCTGTACAAGTCACTTAGCCCGTTAGTCTCAGTTCTTCATCTGTAAAACAAACTGGAGAAGGAAATGGCATAAAATGAACTGGAGAAGGAAATGGCAAACCACTCTAGTATCTCTGCCAAGAAAACCCCCAATGGGGTCACAGAGAGTTGGATAACACTCAACAGCAACCAACACTCAAAAGAATACTGGTGCAGAGAAATAGCAGGACTCATAGACCAGAAAACTCTTGTATGTTTCTTGGGAACTGCTGCAAGTCAGTGCATTTTAACAATTGGGAGGAAAAGGAGAGAAAGGATTTTCCCTAGTTCCGTCACTGGATGTATTAAAGCTTTCCTTTCTAAAAGACTGGTAGGAACATACCCTTGAATTTTAAGCTAAAACAATAACCCAGTCCACTCATCCTCTGATGAAAATTCCATTGGAAGTCAGAACTGTAAACAAATTCCACTGTTTTGTGCCCAGTGAAGCTGTGCCCATAAATGACCATGAGACTAACGTAGCACTGGCAAGAAGTGATCAGCAGGAGGCAATGCCTTGTGAAGGTTCAATGTTCTGTAAGCCTAATTGCTACAGACTACACAGCAGATAGAAATGGTGTGCTAGGCAAGACCATTGCGAAGAAGGAACAGACAGAGTAGCGGCAGTGTGAAGACATCACCAAAGGACACGTGGGGCTCTGTAGTGACATAGTTATGTTATGTCACTCTATGCAGTTTCCCTGAACATATCCATTTTCTATCTGTGTTGTTTTACATGAGCTACACATTTTCCCCATCACTGTGCCTCTCTATACATCTGTCCTCTCCTCATGAATGCATCTTTGCATCTGTGCATGTTTATGTCCCTGGCCATATATACATACCTGTTCCCTAAAGCAGTCTTCTCCATGTATTTTTCTTAAGTGTTCTCAGTGACAATGTGTTTATTTTTGGGAGAATGTTCTCCAAGTTTATGGATTAGAGATTTTTTGGAGGAATACTTTTCTTATACTATTTCATTAGAGAACTAATTATGTTATCTGGTTGATGGTAAAAGTTAACACATCAGCGGGGGTTGATAAGTTATGGTTTTGAGTGGTTATGGAGCCAATGTTTTGTACCTAGGATAACCTTGTCTCTTATCAGCTGAGGCATGCTTAAAGTGTGATAATAATATTTTCTTCCTCCCCTGGCCAACATCAATAATTTTGTTTTTATAGGAGGGAATTGATTTGATAATAAAGCAGCTCAGTAACCTACATTTTAATGATTCTGAATCACTTCTCTATCACCTTTACATTTTCATCCAAGAACCTGATCTGTTTTATAATTTGCCATAATAAGAAGTAGTGCAGCAGTTACCTGACTGGGCTTTCATTTACTCCACTTGTTGCTTCCATTAATTGGCAGAACCTAAATAGCACTTTCAAAATAAACTGCTGCTACATTGTCACAGGGAAGTGTCAGTTTGGCAAGAATATTGCTGCCAAATGGTGTCTTTGTAATGGACGTGGCAGCATTTTTGTAACACAACCGACTATTTTTTTCTCAGGCAGTTGTAAATTGTTGGCATTGTCTGAGGGATTCAATGGAAGCGGCAGAATCCCCAGCTGAACATGCTATACAGAAAAGCCCCATCTCTTTATTCTCTGCTGCTGCCATCTGGCACTACCACCCCTGGCATATGTGTCCCAGTGATTTGTCCTATATCCCGTGGCACTACAATGTCTCTTGTGACCACTGAGCTCCATGGTAGACTGTCCGATGCCTCACAAACTGCTGCTTCTCAGCACAGGGGGCCTGGAAAATGATGGTGGAGGCAGGTGGGAATAGAATGGCAATAGGCATATGAGTGATGACAATATTTCCTCTGTAATATGTGTGTAAATAAATCTTTAAGCTACATAGTGGTGCTGCTGGTACGCATAACGAAAGGCATGAAAACAAAGCATGGCTGTTTATCCTTTAATTGATGTTACTGAAAAACCTCATTAGTATTGCAAACCCCAGTGGTAGGGAAGATGTGAGAGAAGCACGCTTGCAGCTGGATTTTGGGAAGCTTGTTGGTAAATTCTAAACAAAACAAAATCAAAAAGCTCTCCTAAAAATGAAAATTCATTCTATAAATAAGAATGAGGGCTGTTACAGGCTAAGTGGAGTAGTGGATAGAAGGCTGCACTTGGAGTTGAATTAGATAAACCCCATTTACGTGGGCTGTTATGTACATTTAAAATTATTGTTCTGATTAGAGGTCCATAAGCTTTAGCAGACTGCTAAAAGGGTTTATGATGCGCCCTCCCCCTCAAAAGTTAAGAACCACTGAAATAGATGGTTTCTAGGAAGGTTAAGAAGATTCATGAAGCCATCTGTGTCCTTTGAGAAGGTGAGGGAGGGAAGCACAGTTGATATTCAAGGAGCATTTATTAAAGCACTTGATATGTGGCAGGCACTGTGCTAGCTGCTAGAGACACAAAAAAGAACCAAAAGACTGTCTCTGCCCTCAAAGAGATCACAATCTAATGGGGGACACAAAAAGCAAACAAATAGGCACGCGCGCACACACACGAGCTTTATGCTAGATAAATAAATAATTAACAGAGGAAAGATACTAGAATCAAAGAGAAAGTAAAGGCTAAGGTTTACTTTGTATCTTTGAGAGGCATCACAGTTTTTAGGACTGCTGAGCAGTCCTTGAAAATATCTCAATTATTCATTAAAAATTAGCATATTTACTTTGTATATATTCTGATATACATATGTATGCAACATACACACATACATATAGTTTGTTGAAATTGAATGTAAACTTCATGATGACGTAGACCATATTACTTCTGTCTTTGTAGTCTGACTACCTATCTGGCACATAGTAGACAGAGGGATAGGGACTGACATTGTTATAGGAAACTTCCACGTTACAAACGCTTGCTCATCGTTGTTGGACACTTTCTGTTAGATTGGAATAGTTGGAGGAAGGAAAGGAGGCACAATGGTTCACCTCTTCCCCTCTCAGTTTTTGTGGGAACAGTAATAGGTCTTAGGATAATTGATCCCAACAAAAGCCATATGACAGGATCAAGGACACAGTTTATATTAGTCAACTGACTGCAAAATGAGTCATCAGTTGGAAAAGGAAAACAGAGAAGGTATATTGGCTTTACTTCTCAAGAAGATATTGCTCAGTAGACCTAGCTTCTAGCAAGAAGGAATATGAGAAAAGTCTTTGTTACCTGCTGAGAAAAGAAGTAACAACTGGAACCTAAGGATAGTCTTTTGAAGCTTTCTTCTCTCCTCTTCTCTCCTTACTATTGAACTGAACAGACTTGATGTAGATGCATGTGGTTCTTATTTCTTACTGTTCTTGTAGAACAGAGGAGCATGTCCCCTTTCCCAGGGATAGTATTGTTCTTGGGGTAAGGGTTATAATGGATTACCCTCTTATTGCTTGCAACAGAGGCAGTTCTGCTAGGCAATAGAGCAGAAGTCGGTGGCAATTGAGAGAAGGGAACACTGGCATTGTATTATTTATGGATGTCAGAAAATTAAAGAGCTGATGTGCTGATGGACCTTTTTCTGGTATTCTTCTGCTCACTAGAAGATTTTTCTCCAAGGTGGCACAGCCTTCTGCTCTGTTGCCTAATGGACAAAAGAGGAGAAAGAACCTTCCATGATTATAATCCCTTCCTCAGGGATATTACATGTCCCTGGGGAAGGGGTTATGTTCTTCTGTTCAACATTTTCTCTCATATGCTTGACTTAAGAAGTTGATGGAGTCTTGTGGCAATTAGTCCCAAGGACCCAGGAAAGATAATCCATTGATAGATAGTCCTAGTTCCTTTTTTGGAAGGGCTACTAAATCAGTATATCAAGAAAATTTCTCTCTCTCTCTCTCTCTCTCTCTCTCTGTCCGTCCATCCGTCCATCCATCTATCTGTCTGTCTGTCTATCTGTTTATCTATCTATCCATCTATCCATCCATCTAGCTATCTAGCTATCTAGCTAGCTAGTTATTGTTTATCTAGAAGATAAAGAATAGTTGTGAATAGTCCATTTGATAGGAGGTCTTCAGTGGAGTTTCCTTAGGATCTGTCCTCGACCCTGTGCTGCTCAGCATATTTATCAATAACTTAGCAAAAGCCATATTCAAAATAATACTATTGCTATTCAAAATAACACAAAGATAAGAGCAATAGTTAACATTTTCCATTACAATCAGGAAAAGTCAATTCCAGCCATGAAGGAAAGGCTTGTACAGGAGAAAGCAGGCTGAGACCTGTGGATGTTTCACAGAACCAGTGATAGAGCCAGGATTCAAACTCTACTCTCTTCTAACTTCAAATCTAGCAGTTTTTCTAGTTGTATGTGACTATGGCCAAGTCACTCTACCTGTCTGAGCTTTAGTTTCTTTATCTGTAAAACTGATGATACTAGCAATAATAATTTACCTAGTGTTTTTCATTATTGTGAGATAATACATATAAATTGAAGAGCACTATACTATTATAGCTTATAGTTATAACCAAAAATCTGTTGGGAGTTTTGCAACTCTGATCTCCCTATCCTGTTTAGTTTTGCAGTGACCCAATTGAAGGTTCCGATTCACAGATGAAGAATATTGTTTTTTCCACAATCTTATTACTTCATGTAACCTGTTATTTATAGTGAAACTAAATTGCTAGAAATCTACAGATCTTATCTTGCTTTCTCCTGTTTACAAGCCTCATGGTTAGAATTGGCTTTCCCTATGTAACATCTGTGGAGGCAGGGTAGAAGGCATAATTGACTAGGTGATAGTATCACCACTTTCTTATCTTTACCTCCTTTGTCTTTAGAGGTCTTGTAATAATTAATTCATTGTTTAGCCCAGGGGCTCTACATTAATATTTCAGATTTATATGGTCTCCTTCACTGCTGCTTTATGGTGTATATACATACATATACACATATATATATATACATACACATATCTATCTATCTATCTATCTATCTATCTATCTATCTATCTATCTATCTATCTATCTATCTATCATCACAATGCTCAGAGCTCCCAGTTAAGAAAATTCACAACCTTTAGCTACAGGTTTGGTTCTTTGCCATAATTTAAATTTATGGTTATCTCTAGCTAACCCCTGGCCTCTGTAAGTTTGAAGCAGGCCACCAGAAATGTTGACAGTAAAGAAGTGCATAGAATATATTACAGTGTCTGTTATTAGAAAGAAATGGAGAGGGAAAATTGGAGAAAGATCAAATCTATTTTTTTTTGCTTTAGTTTTTGAAAAGGTGGATACAATAGGTAGACTAAATGCTAGTCTTTTGTTCCTAGATGCTGGTAGTGGACAATAGCCCTTCTTGAGCCCTCCTTTCTCTTTCACAGCCCTGTTTTGGCTTCTCATTTTGTGTAATGCCTCCTGTGGCACCACAGATTTCTATGTGAGTTCATTAAATTTTGGGCAGGGTTGGGGAGATTGATCACATTGCTGCCACTGCTTACCATTGAAGTCTCCACCACTTCTTTGTAGTTTGTCTCTTACCCTGCATTTCTCTATCCTTTTTCAAATTTCTTCTCATCCCCCTCCAGAGAGATTTAAAACTTTTGATTTCTCTTCTCCACTTTCTACCCTATAGTGATTTCTTGTGAGGGTGAAGGAATACAACTCCCAGCATCCTTAGTGACTGAGTCTCTCTTAGAAAGGCTATCAGTTCATCTTTTGTTATACTATATCTGATGAAATCTTAGTCTTCCTCCAAGACATAGCTCAGTCATCATCTCCTCAATGAAGTTTACCCTGATCCCCCTGCTAGAAGTTATTTTTATTTCTCTGATCTCAAAGTGTTTTTATTTGAGCTCTCTTAAGTACCAATTATGTCCTAATTTATATCATAGCTATTTGTATTTGTGAACAAGTCCTTTCTCCCTACTACATTGTAAGTGCCTTGAAGTCAGAGACTATTTTATTTTTCATGTCTGTTTTCTTAGGGCCCAGCATAATGTACTTACCCAATGCATATACTAGGAATTTAATAAATGATTGCTGTATTGGTTCATCAGGTACTGTTCCATTGATTAGAATTCAGGAATACCAAGCTTAGATTCCTGATGTTGGTTTAAAAAAATAAAGTTCTCCATTGAGCTGTTGTTTTCTTGCTTTTGGAATTGCAAAAGGAGACAGCCATTAGGGAGTTAGGTTCTTAGGCAATTGTAGGAATAGGTACTATTGACTTAGGCAGCCAGGAAATTCCACTAGCCAGAATTGGTGCCTGTAATCAGTGACCTTTTGCCAGCTACTAGAATTGTAGACATTACAAACATAACTTTTCCAGTGTCTTCTAGATTGGCTGGTAGAAAGGGAAAATATTTGCTATGGGCAAATCACATCTGTTATAGGCAGATAACAGGTTTGGGGTGATCACAAGGCTAAGTTTTAGCTTACTGTCAGTAATAGTACTATTAAGTAGGGGTGAGGTGGAGATAACAATATTGAACTTCTCTAGAATCTAGCTGAATATATGTCTGAAAGATAAGCAAGTGAGATTTATAAGCTTATTGATGTCTTGGTGATCCTTTGATACATGAAAACTTAGGGCAGAAGCATCTGTAGCAACTGTCAAAGCCTCTACAATGAGTAGAGAAACATAGCCTAAGGCTACAAATAGCCAAATGTAAATGTTCTTGCTCCCAGTTGTAGATTTAAGTAACTACATATTCATAGGGACTATCTTTTGGAAAAGTTTGGTGGAGATTGAAATCTTTCTTTTTTCTTTCTTTTTAAAAAAGAAAATCTTTTGATTTGTTGGTTCTGGAGTAGATACATGAACTTCTAAAAATGAGGACATTGGAATAAAGGAAATCTATTGAATTAAAAGTTAGTGCAATGAGGTTAAAAAAAAGTATTGCAGTCTAGAGGGGAATGTTGGTGAGTATTTATTGAAGAATTACTACATATAGCTCACCTGGGGAAAATGCAAAAGAAATACAAAAGCCAGTTTCTGTCTTCCAGGAATTTGCTGTCTTGTTGCTGAAGAAAAATCCATGCAAATGGAGCATCTGGAGAACAATTACACTAAACAGTTACAGGGATCACAAACACATTAAGAGTCTTAGACTGAGAAAGTACATGTGACTGAGTTGGCTATGTCACCTTAGACAATCTCTGAAGGCAGAGCTGCTCAATTTTTATTTTGCTTCTGTTTTTTTTCTTTTAAAAAGAGGAATACTTTGGTATAGGAAGGACTGAATCAAAAAAAAAAGACTAATAAGAAGTTGATATTTAAGAAAGGATATTATAGGAGCTGCTATTGATGAGTTCAGGTCACCTAACTCAAGTGAGGTGCATCTTGGGAATCCTGAAAAAAAACTGCCAGATGTGTTCAGTGAGGAATTGCCAGTAATATCTGAAAGATTATGGAGAAAGGGAGAGTTGGAGACAGAGGAAGGCCAAATGTTCCATTTTTCAAAAAGAGAAGAAAATAAAAACTTAATGGGTAAATTAAAATATTGAGCCACTGATATTTAGATAAAATCTTGGAAAGAAAACTTGCATTTGAAGTTCATGCTCTGAAAGTGCATTTTATTGGACACAAATTATATATTTCACTTGAACTATTTCCTGCAAAAGCTTTTTACCTCTGCCTTCTCATCTTTCACACTCTACAAGAAAGGTAAGAGAAACAGGTCTGCAAACTGTATATCAGTAACCTGGATCTTGATTTTGGGCAGAATTCTGGAATGTATTATTAAAGAAAAAATTTGTATTTTTAGAAAAGGAAATCATGCTTACAGAATCAGCCTGGCTTCATTAATTTCCTTCTTATTTTCCCTGAAAGGGTTACTGTATTGGTAGATCTGGAAATGGCAAAAATATGGTTTACCTAGATTTTGGCAAATCATTTGATAAAGTTTCTCATGCTGGAGAAATATTAGTTAGAAAAAATATGATTGTGTAGATTTGGAACTGGTTGAATGACAGGAAACAAATGTTTCAGTGTTAATTTGAAATGTCTTTAGTGGAGTTCCTGTGGGATTTGTGCTTGGGCTAGTGCTGTTTAACATTTTTACTGGATAAAAACATAGATATATCTTCATCAAATTTTTAGATGACACAAAGCTAGAAGGCATACCTAACACGCTGGATGACAGTCAACATTCAGGAAGACATTGTTACAAACCTAAGGTCAACTTTAATAAGAATGAAAATCAAGTCTTATACTTGGGTAAGATGACTAGACCATAGTCTGCCAAAGATCTAAGAGTTCAGTAGGTTACATGATAAAGAGTCAAAATTGGGCTATGTCATATGAGAAAGCTAAGGCAAAGTTGAGTTTCCTGGTGTCCAGGAATAAGGAAGTAATTCCACTATAACCTATACCACTGTTCACCTGACATCAAAATGCATGTTGCATTTTAGGAAAGGCATCTATAAATTAGAGAATACCCAGAAGAGAGCCATCATGATGGTAAAGAGTTTCAAATTTGTGCCATGTGAGGACTATTTGAAGGAACTTGAAATATTCAGCTTAGAGAAGAAAATACAGGACTTCATAATAGTTGTCTAAGTATCTGAAGTAGCTTAGTATCAGTAGACTACTTCATGCCAATGGGATATTACACTTGTTGCTTCAGAAGGATAACTAGAAGTAATAGTTGGAAATGGTAAAGAGATAGAGTTAGATTTGATGCCAGGAAAAATTTCCCAATAATCAAAGCTGTATCGTAGTAGAATTGACTACGTTAGGAGGTTGTGGGTTCTTTCTCATTGGAGGCTTTCAAGCAGAAGCTAGATAACTACTTATTAGTATTTTGTAGAAGAGTATTTCTTTTTTCAAATACTTATTAGGCTAACCATTTACTGTGGTCCTTCCAACTATGAAATTCTGTGAAATTGCTTAATTCCTTCATTCTTCTTTTTTTACTTATAAAATGAATGCACTGAAGTAGTTTATCTCTAAGATTTTTCTCTAGTTCTAAAAATGTTTGATTTTAAAGCCATAAAGTACTATTTTAAAAAATTTAAAATATCAGTGGTTTTTGTCAGTGTGATATTTCTTCCAGTGACAAAGCCCTGCATTCCTTCCAGGTCTTATATGGTTTTTATGATTTACTGTGGTCAAATTTATTCACTTTAGTGTCCAGTTTCTAGAGATGAGCCTCTCCATTTAGCTAGGTTGATCTTTGAGTGAGATTTACAAGGCATATTTAGACCTATACTTGAAGCATTTCAGTTTTGAAATTCTTGCTATAACTTCTTGTCTTCTTTCACAGGCTTTGAGAACTTAGGGTTACTCTGTACTTGAATCTGAGTGGTACTGTTATCAAGTATATTATCTTCTTAGGTAGAGGTTAAAAATATGTATAATATAGAACAGATGACAAAGTAATGAACTGGAGTTCTTTTTCGATCTTTAGATAACTCAGTTCAAATCCAATGTGAAATTAATGTGATATTTGGTGCTGACAATTAAAAAAAGTTCTGATCCTTAACATATGCAGAAACGTCATATAATTCAATTCAGCAGACATTTACTAAGCACCTTCTTTATGGAGAACACAAGATATACATTATGTTGCTGTTATTTTTATTTGTTATTTCTACTATTAATTATAGTCATAATGTCATAAGAGATAGTGAGGTAAAAATCACTTTAGAGTTAAGAAACATGCTTAGATAATTAGGCTAAAGAGATACTTTTTAAAGTGGAGATGAGGTTTGGTGGTTGGTAGACACCTCCAGGGGACTCTACTGAATTAGCAAACTGTACCCGGGGTTGTGGCTCTGATGGGAAGCAGAAGAGGCCTCAGAGGAATTTCACCTCATGAACTTTCACCTCACAACCTCAGGAACTTTTTTTACCTCACAAACTTTCACCTCACAAACTAAGGAATAGCCAACACTGAATGGGGGAAAATTGAAGGATGCCCTGCTGTTTCTGGAAGCCAGGCATGGCAGTGCTGACCAGAAATGAGCTCCAGGCTGTGACTGTGGGTGAAGGGGAGTGAGGACACGCCCCAGTGAGTGCAGTACGCCAGGGAACAAGAACATTTTCATGTTGGGGACCCTAAATGCGACTTAGAGGAGAAGAGGTTGAGGTTGAGCCCTCAGACAGAATTCAGAAAGTAAAGGTGAGGAGACTTGAGGCAACATTATCTACAAATTAGGATTAAAACTTGATTATAACAATAAACTGCTAAAAATAAAAATGAAATGTAAAAATGAAAAAGGAAAGGAAACAGAACCTAACCATGGAAAGCTACTCTGCTATAAAAGAAAATCTGGGCTCATACTTAATGGAAGACAGTGAGATAAAAACCCCCTAAAAAAACAAAGCCCCCAAACGCTCCTACTCCAAAAAGTAACAACAAATGGTCATAAGGTCAAAAAATGTTCTTGGAAAAACTTAAAAAGGAATTTAAAAATTAAATAAGAGAGATCAAGGAAAAATTAGGAAAAGAAATTTTAAAAATCCAAGAAAATTATGAACAGAGAATTAACCAATTGGAAAAAGAGGTCCAAAATCTTAAGGAAGAAAATAACTCCTTGAAAATAAGAATTAGGCAAGATGAATTCAATGACATTTTAAGATACCAATAAATAATGAGGAGAATAATAGAGAATCTGACATATTTCATTAGAAGAGACTGACCTGGAGAACAGATTGAGGAGAGAAAATATAAGATTTGTCATATTATCTAAAAAGTTATGATTAAAAAAAGGAATTTGGATACAATATTAAGAAATTATTAAAGAAAATTGCCCTGAAATTCTAGAACAAGAAGGTAAAGTATAAATAGAAAAAAAATCAACAGTTCACCACCTTAAAGAGACCCCCAGGAGGAAAATTTGCAGGGATATGATGGCCAAGTTTCAAAACTCTCAGGCTTAGGAGAAAATATTGGAAGCAACAAGAAAAAAAAATACTGTGGAAATACAGGTAGGATTTCACAAGACCTAGCATCTTCTACTCTAAAAGATCATAGATCTTGGGGCTTTATATTTCAAAGAGCAAAAGAGCTGGGGCTGCAGCCAAGAATATCTTACCCAGCAAAGTTGAGTATAATCCTGAATGAAGAAAAAAGGATATTTCATGAAATGAAAGACTCTCAGGTATTTATAACAAAGGACCAGAACTTAATGGAAATTTGATATAAAAGATCTGGAAGAAATATAAGGAAAACATTAAAGACAAATGATAAGCTGCTCATTAAAGTCAAACTGTTTATATATATGAAAATGTTATCAGTATTCTTAAAACTGTTGTCATTACTAAGGTAGTTTGAAAGAAAGGTTGGGGCTGAGTTGTGTATGATGGGGTGATTTAAAAAAGCAAAATTAAGTAGCAAAAGGTAAAATGGGGCATGAAAGAAACTAATACAGAGGAAGCAGGTGGGGGTGGAGGGCTGGTAATGTTGAAACCTTACTCTCAACTGAGTTGACTAGGAAACAATGTGTACATCTGGGAGGGAGTAGAAGTCTTCTGAACAGAGAGGTATGAAAACTGGCGACAGGGTAAGGGAGGGACTTTTAGAGGGTGAGTGGATTGCCATTTGGGAGAGTAGGGGTAGGGGATGGAAGGACTCTTGAAAGGATGAGTGAAGTTGGGGGGGGTGATAGAGTAAGGGGAAGAAGATAAGGTAATGAGGATAGGGCAAAAAAGAGGCTGAGAAAGAAATAATAAAAATAAGATGGAGTGAAGTTCACAAATGGTAATTATAACTTTGAATGTGAATGGGATGTTATAGCAGCTCTCTTTGTGGTAGCAAAGGACTGGAAATTGTGGGGATGCCATCAGTGGGGGAATGACTGAATAAATTGTGGCATATGGTTGTGATGGACTACTACTGTGCTATAAGAAAAGATAAGCTCAATAATCTTAAAAGGGCGTGGAAAGGCTTGCATAAATATGAAGCAAAGTGAGCAGAACCAGGGAAACATTGTATATAGTGACAGCAATATTATTTTAAGAATGACTTTAAGTGATTAAATTATTTTATATATCATAAATACCTAAATTAACTGTAAAGGACATGTGAAAAAAGATGCTATCTGTATCCAGAGAAAGAACTGATAAATAGAGTATGTATGGAATAATTTATCCCTCTCTCTTTCACACACACACACACACATACATACACATTATCTATCTATCTATCTATCTATCTATCTATCTATCTATCTATCTATCTATCTATCTATCTACCTGTTTGTGTCTAATGGTAGCCATCTCTACTGTAGGGTAGGGAGGGAAGAACAAAAATGGAAAAAAAAAAAGAAATTTACATGATAACTTTGTTGTATATTTGGAAGGAATAGCATGTTTGTAATGCCAATCATGGTGGCACATCTGAGATTTGCTGTTGTGAATAATTTGAAGGGTCTAATTACATAGTATAATGAACTCTCTATGTATTCAGCAATAAACCAAACATTGTTCAATAAAGTAAGGCACAACATTCATAGCAACATCCTTAAGCAAAACATATCATCTAATACATATATGTGTCTCATAACACTCAATATGTAATATGGAGCATATCGTTGCATCCCCAAAGTCAGGAGGTCCCAGGCTAGGGTCTCCCTAGCACAATGCATCCTTAAGAAATAGAAGAAAATACCACACTATCCACCCCTAGGTCATTGTAAGAACAATCTCCTTAATCAACACAGAGTGTCCAAGTAAAGTCCTCTCTCATCTTGACTCAAGGTTGATTTTCAAACCCCACAGCTCCTCTCCTGTGGGCTGACTGCTCGCAGCCCTTGCCTGGGTTCACACACGGGCAGCTCTTTGCTCCTGCTCCGTGTCTCAGGTCACAGGGACTCTTCCATTCCAAACTCCTCTGCTTCTGCCTGATGGTAGGCTGCAGGAGCTCTGCCCTCAGCTTCTATTTCTAGGAAAACAAAGCTTGACATGACTATGACAGTATTTATATACATTACCAGCCCTATCATCTCAATGCACTCATAAAGACCAACAAACAGGGCTTTTTTCTGAGAGATCAATCATCACATTCTTTCTGTTAGGCCTCTCCAGAAGCAAGTTTCCCTAGCTTGCTCATGCTTGCTTCTCTCTCTCTCAGCTCTGCTCCTCTCTCTTCTCCCTCCAAGCAATACTGTATATACATATAAATACACACATAAACATATACATACATATATGTACATGTATATATATACACATATATATATATATTATATTTATACACACTGTTTCCAGTCAAAGATTCTTGATCCAATCCAAGATTCTTGATTCAATCAAGGGCAAGACTCAATCAAAGGCACTTGATTGGTTAAAACTCTACCCAGAAAAACAGCAAAAATCCCACTTTGCTTGCCATTGCAACATTGTGCATGGTAGATTTGCAATTTCATGTGCAATCATATTTTTTATTATACTGTTACGGAAATGCTTGTTTTGTTTCATGAATTGGAAACAAATAAACATTATTTTTCTGCAACCCTTTCCTCATATTAAATAAAATATACAAATGAAATAGTGAATTTTGCTTTGACCTATATAAAATAAACGGAGACCGAATTGGCCTAAAGTGGCCATTATATGGGTCCTGCCTGTAGTTGCTCTTCCTGGTTTTAGTAGACCATCTAGAAATTTGAAGGGTTACTTCTTGCTATGTGGCTTGCTTTTTGAGATGACAATATTCTCTTATTGGTTGCAGAGGCAAAAGAGCTAATGATGCAGTGATTGTATAGAAGGAACAGTTGGTTCCTCAGCTGCTGTATTTCTGGATACGAGTTGTGTTTAAACTCTTTTGAGCTGTTTCTTGAGAGGGAGGTGGGAGAAGGGATAACGTGTTTTATTCTCTCTTCCCTCCTTTCTTTCCCAATCTACATGTGGCCATGAATACATGTCCTGCCTGAGCCTGGATTTGGTCTTCGTTGTTTGGGTTTGTTCTTTCTTAATATTGGGGAAACAAGTACCTGTTTCAAATTGAAATATATGTAGAGTTGGAGGTTACCCCATGAGTTTGAGAGGTTTAGAGGATCTACTGGGTTGGGACTAAATGGTGACAGGAAATGGTATGCCACAACTATCCAAGTGCTGCCAGGAGTTATTTGAATATTACAGAGTTGAGGTAAAATGTAAAATTCTTAATTAGCAGTCATGCAGACTGCTTTATGATCTCATGAAGTTTAAGTATCAGCCTCCTAGTAGATTGTTAAGTTACTGACACTTGATTAAGTTGCTTTGTTAATTCACACTGTGAGTCTTTTGTGTTCAGTGTTTCTTTTTTGTGTTGAAAAATATGCTACTTGAATCATTACACACTGAATTTTTTTACCTTTTTCTTTTTGACAGAACCCAGAAAAGAGCCATAATCTAAGATATAAGTAAAATCATTCTCAGGATGTTGAATTGGCAGTTTAATGAGCTTATGAGTTGGATAAAATGGAAGTTAGCCCCCTTCTCATTAGATGTCAAGCTCCCCAGGACTGAACCTGGGCCAAACTGCATTCCTGGGTGTCACTGTGGCTCCAGTAGTCATTCTCTAGGTTAGATAATTAAATGGCATATATACATATACATACACACATCCATCCATCCATACACACACACACATACACACACACAAAACATACAAACATCTCATCCTCCCTTTACCTCTGTTCCATATATAAATATCTATATGTAAGTGTGTTGTTGTTGTGTTTGTTCTTTGTTCTCAAGATGATGACATGACTTGTGATTTGATTGAGGGAGGGCTGTGCAAGGTCATTTTCTCCTCCAGGGTCATCTTAGTCCAGTGGCCTGGACTGTGGTCCAGGATGCAATGTGGAACCATGGACATTTTAGGCTGAGGTCTTACCACATTCTCTCTTTGAGTGAGATATAACCATTCAATGAATAGTCCTCTTTAAGTAGTTACTCAAAGGATGCTGCTTTTAATAAAAAAACAAAATCACATAAGTGACTGACAGTCTCCCATTTTCCCTAGATGGACTTACTCAGAAGTTGGAGAAAGAGATATAATGAGTGCTCTTGACATTTTATTTTTTCTATTTTGGTGGAAGGTAACCAGGTACACAGTAAACTTGCAAATGAATTTTCTAAAACCTACAGGTCAGGAAAAAAAGGCAGTAGATGGGCCTGGAACCTTTTTTTTTTTAATGCAAGTAATAGATTCATAAATCAAATCCAATAGCTTTTTTTAAAATTTATTTTAAGTTTTCAACATTCATTTCCACAAAATTTTGAGTTCCAAATTTTTTCCTCATCTCTTCCCTCCCCCACCCCAAAATTCTGAGCATTCTAATTACCCCTATCATCAATCTGCCCTCCCTTCCAACATCCTTCCTTTCCCTAATCCTCATCTTCTCTTTTGCCCTGTAGGGCAAGATAAATTTCTATACTCCATTACCTGTATTTCTTACTTCCCAATTGTATGCAAGAACAATACTCAACAGTTGTTGCTAAAACTTTGAGTTCCAACTTCTCTTCCTTCCTCCCTCCCAAACCATCCTCATTGGGAAGGCAAGCAATTCAATATAGGCTATATATATGTAGTTTTGCAAATGACTTCCATAGGAGTCATGTTGTGTAAGACTAACTATATTTCCCTCCATCCTATCTGCCCCCCACTTCCTCTATTCTCGCTTTGGACCTTGTCCCTCCCCAAGTGTTGACTTCCAATTGCTCCCTCCTCTCATTGCCCTCCCTTCCATCATCCCCCCGACCCCACTTATCCCCCACTTTCCTGTATTGTAAGATAGGTTTTCATAGCAAGATGAGTATGTATTTTATTCCTTCTTTGAGTCAAATGTGATGACAGTAAGCTTCATATATTCTCTCTTACCTCCCCCCTTTCCCCCTCCATTGAAAAGTCTTTTTCTTGCCTCTTTTATGAGAGATATTTTGTCCCATTCCATTTCTCCCTTTCTCCTCCCAACATATTCTTCTCTCACCCCTTAATTTCATTTTTTTAGATATGATCCCATCCTATTCAACTCACCCTGTGTTCTCTGTCTCTGTCTCTGTCTCTCTGTGTGTGTGTGTGTGTGTGTGTGTGTGTGTTTGTAAACTCCATACTGAAAATAGTTTCAGGAGTTACAAATATTGTCTTTCCATGTAGGAATGTAAACAGTTCAACTTAGTAAGTCCCTTATGATTTCTCTTTCCTGTTTACCTTTTCATGCTTCTCTTGATTCTTGTGTTTGTTTGAAAGTAAAATTTTCTTTTCAGCTTGATCTTTTCATCAAGAATGTGTGAAAGTCCTCTATTTCATTGAAAGATGATTCTTTCCCTTGAAGTACACTCAAGTATACTCAAGTATACTTTTGCTGGGTAGGTGATTCTTGGTTTTAGTCCTAGTTCCTTTGACTTCTGGAATATCATATTCCATGCCCTTCGATCCCTTAATGTAGAAGCTGCTAGAACTTGTGTTGTCCTGATTGCTTTTAGAAATATTGGAAATGCTAATTCACTGTTTAAATGCTTTTATTCAATGTCTGAATGTCCTGTATGTGTTTATTTACCTTGTATGTCCGCTTGTGTTTAAGTTCCCTGCTTTAGTTTGGATAGCTAGAGGAGAAGACATTCTACCTAAAACTTTTCATGTGGTGGCTTTCCTGGTTTTCCTCTTACCTGATTGCTTCCTTTGCTGAATCTCCATCAAACTCATGTCCATTAAACATAGTTATTCCATAGAACTCTGACCTGGGTCCTCTCCTCTTCTTCTTCTATTCTATTTTAATTAGTGATGTTATCAGCTTTCATGGATTCATTATTATCTCTATACTGATGATTCTAATAAACTTGCATGCATGCATACATACATACGTACATACATACATACATACACACATACATATATACATATGCATATGTATATATCCAGTCCTAACCTCTTTGTGGATCTCCAGATTTGCATCTCCAGCTATTAGATATCTTGTACTGGATATCCTACAGATATCGTAAATCCTACATGTTCAAAACTGAACTAATTTTGGGTTGTTTAAGGAGAACCATAGCTTCAAGGAATAAAGGGGTAATAGTCCCACTCTACTCTGCTGTGGTGATTCTATGCCTGGAGGATTGTGTTCATTTCTGAGTGTCACTTTTAGGAAGAAGAGAATCATTCAAAGGAATATGAAGACTGGTTGAAAGAACTGGTGATATTTATCTTGAGAAAGAGAACACTCATTGGGAACTCATAGCTGTCTTCAAGTATTTAACATCTTTCATGTAGGACAGGGATTATATCTTTTCTCTTTACACTAGAGGATTGGAATAGGAGAAATGGGTAGAGTTCCTTTGTGACTGTGACCAAATCATAACAATTTTTTTTTCCTGGAGTTACAAATTGCTTAAGATGAAGGAAAAATTGGCTTTTGTTCTCTCTTGTAGTTCTTTGGCTATACTTTTCTTCTTTCCTTCCTTCTTCCCTTCTTTACTTTCTCTCTTCCTCCCTCCCTTCCTTTCTTCTTCCTTCTTTCTCTCTCTCCCTCTCTTTCCTTCCTTCCTTTCTTTTTTCTTCCCACCTTCTTTCCTCCCTCCTCCTCCTTCTTCTTCCTCTTCTTCCTCTTGTTCTTCTTCCTCTTCTTCTTCTTCTTCTCTCCCTCCCTCTCCCTCTCCCTCCCTCCTTCCCTCTCTGTCTTTCTTCCCATATATGCTTATGGCCTCACCACCTACTTCAGAAAGTTGATTGTCAAATTGTGTGTGTGAGCACTTACATCTCTGAAATTGACAAACACTACAAATCAGGGCATGATTTATTGTTTTGTTGATTGTTTAGGCTTAACAAAATAATGGGAAAATGTTAATGATGCAAATTAACCTTAAAACACCTGTGCAAAGTAGAGTTAGAGGAGATTTATTTGTGATAAATTATTTCCTAGATTATTTCCTAGAAATGGAAAGGCAAATATTCAAAAACTTGAGTCAAACTCAGAGCATTCATTAGTAATTCACAAGGTAGACACATAGTGCATTGGTTTACACTGACACATCTATTCCCCTTATTCTCTTAAGATCAGAGCACTACTCAGACACCATCCCAGTTGGGCCACTCTCTACTTTGAGACTTTTTGTTTTAGTTTGGATTAGCACAATAATGTTTCTAGTCCAGTGGTCATGTGACTTGTTGCATTTGGCAGGGACAGAGAAGTTTTATAACAAAGAAGTCTTTTTTTTTGTTTACTTAAATTTATTTATTTAACTTTTTACATTCATTTTCACAAAATTTTGGGTTCGAAATTTTCTCCCCATTTGCCCCTCCTCCCACCCAAATACACCGAGCATTCTAATTTCCCCTATCACCAATCTGCCCTCTCTTCTCTCATCCTTCCCTTCCCTTATCCCCATCTTCTCTTTTATCCTGTAGGGTCAGATAACTTCCTATTCCCCATTACCTGTATTTCTTATTTCCTGGTAGCAAGAACAATACTCAACAGTTGTTCCTAAAGCTTAGAGTTCCAACTTCTCCTCATCCCTCCCTCCCCACCCATTTCCTTTGGGAAGGTAGGCAATTCAATATAGGACATATCTGGGTAGTTTTGCAAATGACTTCCATAATAGTCATGTTGTATAAGACTAACTATATTTCCCTCCATCCTATCCTGCCCCCCATTGCTTCTATTCTCTCTTTTGATCCTGTCCCTCCCCAAGAGTGTTGATTTCAAATTTCTCTCTCCTCCCATTGCCCTCCCTTCCATCATCCTCCCTACCCTGTTTATCCCCTTCTCCCTCACTTTCCTGTACTGTAAGATAGGTTTTCATACCAAGATGAGTGTGCATTTTATTCCTTCCTTTAGTTGAATGTGATAAGAGTAAACTTCATGTTTTTCTCTCAGCTCCCTTCCTTTTCCCTCCACTAAAAATTCTCCTACCTGCCTCTTCTATGAGAGATAATTTGCCCCATTCCATTTCTCCCTCTCTCCTCCCAATACATTTCTCTCTCACTGTTTAACTTCATTTTTTAAAGATATGATCCCATCCTATTCAATTCACTCTGTGCTCTGTGTGTGTGTGTGTGTGTGTGTGTGTGTGTATGTGTGTGTGTGTAATCTGACCAACTACCCAGATACTGAAAAGTTTCAAGAGTTACAAATATTGTCTTTCCATGTAGGAATGTAAACAGTTCACCTTTGGTAAGTCCCTTATGACTTCTCTTTGCTGTTTGCTTTTTCATGCTTCTTCTCATTCTTGTGTTTGAAAGTCAAATTTTCTTTTCAGCTCTGGTCTTTTCATCAAGAATGCTTGAAAGTCCTCTGTTTCATTGAAAGACCATATTTTCCCCTGAAGTATTATACTCAGTTTTGCTGGGTAGGTGATTCTTGGTTTTAGTCCTAGTTCCTTTGACTTCTGGAATATCCTATTCCATGCACTTTGATCCCTTAATGTAGAAGCTGCTAGATCTTGAGTTATCCTGATTGTATTTCTACAATATTGGAATTGTTTCTTTCTAGATGCTTGCAATACTTTCCCCTTGACCTGGGAATTCTGGAATTTGTCCACAATGTTCCTAGGAGTTTCTCTTTTTGGATCTCTTTCAGGCAGTGATCAGTAGATTCCTTGAATACTTATTTTGCCCTCTGGTTCTAGAATATCAGGGCAGTTTTCCTTGATAATTTCATGAAAGATGATGTCTAGGCTCTTTTTTTGATCATGATTTTCAAGTAGTCCCATAATGTTTAACTTGTCTCTCTTGGATCTATTTTCCAGATCAGTTGTTTTTCCAATGAGATATTTCACATTCTCTTCCATTTTTTCATTCTTTTGGTTTTGTTTGGTGATTTCTTGGTTTCTCATAAAGTCATTAGCCTCCATCTGTTCCATTCTAATTTTGAGAGAACTATTTTCTTCAGTGAGCTTTTGAATCTCCTTTTCCATTTGGCTTATTCTGCTTTTTAAAGCAT
Organism: Bettongia penicillata ogilbyi; assembly: GCA_023548195.1. Classification (NCBI taxonomy): domain Eukaryota; kingdom Metazoa; phylum Chordata; class Mammalia; order Diprotodontia; family Potoroidae; genus Bettongia; species Bettongia penicillata. The sequence continues at coordinate 1,560,275 of JAJHZJ010000183.1, forward strand.
TCTTCTCCTCATTGGCTTTTTGAACCTCTTTTGCCAATTGAGTTAGCCTCTTTTTAAAGGTTTTTTTTTTTTTTTTTTTTTTTTTAGCATTTTTTGTGTCTCCTGTAGCAAGGTGTTGACCTGCTTTTCATGCTTTTCTTGCATCTCTCTCATTTCTCTTCCAGTTTTTCCTCCACTCTCTCACTTGATTTTCAAAATCCTTTTTGAGCTCTTCCATGGCCTGAGCCCATTGAATATTTATTTTGGATGTTTGGGATACAGAAGCTTTGACTTCTATGTCTTTCCCTGATGGTAAGCATTGTTCTTCCTCATCAGAAAGGATGGGAGGAGATACCTGTTCACCAAGAAAGTAACCTTCTATGGTCTTATTTTTTTTCCCTTTTCTGAGATTCCTTTCCATACTCCCCTTGCCTCCAGATCTGCCTAGGTAGTGCTTGGCGTCTGAGATTCAAATGCTGCTTTCCAGCCTCAGGGTGAAGTCTTTTGTTTTTATGTCATAATTGGCATCTCTCTCAAAATATTTCTGTTTGTTTTGGATACAATAAATTGCTTTGGTATTCTGAAAGACATAATCTCTTCTCCTGGGCAAGGTACTTTATTCAATTTTATTTAAGTTTCTATGTACATATACAATTTATAAGGTATGACGTATAATGCCTAATTTAGAGATTGTACAAATCAGGTTAGTGTTTTTTATGGTTCTTGGACTGCTAATGGGTGAAGATATTTTTGGATTAATTATGATAAATTATTTCCATGATATTAGAAACTGAGATATTTTATCTATTTAAATTTACCAAATATTTAGTTGTGTGCTTTGTTTGCCTTAGTTTTTTCAACTGTAAGATGTGGATAATAATAGCACTTACCTTGCAGGGCTATTGTGAGAATCAGTTGAGATAATTTATAAATTCACTTAGCATGGTGTCTGGCACATGGCAGGTACTATATTAAATACTCTCCATTCAATAAACTTTTATTGTGCACCTGCAAAGTGCTTTTATTCTTTATGTGGCTCTTTTCTTGGGAGAGGGGATTCTTTTTGAGGTAAAAATTCTGTACTTTGTAATTTCAGTGTTGACATAAGTACACTATTATAGCACAGAAGGGCCCTACTGTGCTTTAGAGAATGTTAGGATAGAGTCCATCTTCTTTAGCTAGTATTGCATGCCTCTGAAGCCCATTACAGAAAAGCACATAAATACTGATAGATTATTCTCTTAGCAAGACTAGGAAATAGGCAAAACAAAGAAAGTGTTCTCTTAAAAATGATGCATGAAAGTAACCATGATCCCAATAACAAAAAGAATTGAGGATATGTTATGTCTTTCTATGAGATAGGAAAGAAAGAAGAATCAGATCCCATGTATCATAAAAATAATGGTAAGAAGATTAAATATCATGGCCCTAGGAAGTGCTTCTAAATCATGATAGCTAGGGGTTGCTGAGGTAACTCGAAGGGATGTAACTTTGCACCTTTTAGGCAAAGCTCTATGAAGATTTAGGGGTGGATAATAGGATTCACTTAATGTTATGATGTTTTCTGATCCAGGTTGCATTTAATCTAAATGAAGCTGAAGTGATAGGATGGAAAATGAATATTTAATATCTGACCTTCTAGGCATTTTAAAGGTCTGATACATGGGCTTGCAACAAAACTCTTCCCTACATCCCACTCCTCCTTCTTTCTTACCAATGTGATAGAGATTTAGGCTCCAGGCTGTGGAAGCTTGATGGGGCTATAGACAACAACTTTCTGTGCTACAAAAGATCTCTGTAGGAGAGTGGAGGAACAGAGGAACAAAATACAACTCAACTTCCTTTTCCCCAAAGCCTCAGAGATCCAAACTATAGATATCAACTCCAGACTACAGGCTCTGCAGTTTTCTGAATTGACAGGATTGGCAGAGAAATGAAGAAAAGAAAAAATCAGGATATGACACTGGGACAAGATACTCTGTATGTGTGTGTGACTCAATAGCATCCACTAACCTTGAGGGAAAAAACCTAGCATCCAGCTGGGGCCACATCTGCCCCTCCCTCCAAATTTACTTGGGATAGAGACCTAGGGTGGTGAAACTGTGAAATACCCAGTGTGCCAGGAGGTTGAGATGCTTTGAGACCCAGTCCCTAGGGAAACCATGATCAGGAAAGAGGGAGTCAGACAGTGATCAACAGGGAAAAAGTACAGTGTTTATGTAAAAGCAGATATTAACATAAATCTCAGGAAGAAGAAAACTCAAAGACCTTGAAAATAAACAGATAAATTAATAAGAAATACATTAACTTGGAAATGTGGGCTCCATTTCTAGTCAACAAGTTCAAGTATCTATGAAAGCTAGGACAGAATGCCAGGAATAGAGCTAGGAAGACCTGGGTTCAAGTTTGACCTTAGACCCTTACTAGGGATGTGACCCAGGGGAATTCACCTGAACTCAGTTTCCTTATATGTAGATCTAAATCACAGGGTTGTTGTGAAGATCCAATGAGATAGTAATTATGAAGTGTTTAGCGCTATGCCTGGTACATAATAAGTGCTATGTAAATGTTAGCTATTATTATGAACAAGTACTGCAAAATAAAGGAAAATGATCCAACATTAATTGAGACAAAGGACACTGTAGAATTTGAGAAGAACTTAGAACTACAACACACTGTTACTGAATGGTTTAAAAGATAAATGAGATGCATAGCCTTTGACCTAGCAACACCACTATTAGGTCTGTATCCCCAAAGAGATGAAAAAGAAAAAGGGAAGGGACCTATATGCACAAAATATTTATAGCTGCTCTTTTCTGGAAGTAAAGAATTAGAAACTGAGAGGATGCCTGTCAATTGGGGAATGGCTGAACAATTGTGGTATGTGGTTATGATGGAATATGATGGAAAGATGAGCAGGGTGCTCAGAAAAACCTGGAAAGATTTGACTGGGCTGATGCAAAGTGAAATGTACTGTGTACCGAGTGACAGCAATATTGTAAGATGATCAGCTCTGGCTGACTTAGCTATTCTCACAATATAATAATCCAAGACTTATTGTGAAAAATACTATCCATCTCCAGAAAAAGAACTGATGGTGTCTGAATACAAACTGACATATATTTTTAAAAAATGTTCTTTATTTTTCTTGAATATTTTGTCTGTGTTTTCTTTCACAACATGACTGTTGTGGAAGTGTTTTGCATGACTACACATGTATAACCTATATCAATAGTTTGCTTTCTCAATGAGGTGGTGTGTGGAGGTAAGATGGGAGAGAATTTGAAACTCAAAGTTTTAAAAGCAAATGTTAAAAATTGTTTTTAACATGTATCTGGGGAAAAATAAAATACCAAAAAAATGAAAAAATTAAAGAGAAATGAGAATTGTAATAGCATAATTTATTGCCTGCACACAAGAAATAACTGATGCAACAGAAAATCTTGAAAGGAAAAGTCTCCCCAAAGAAAATAAGAAATAGGAAATGCAAATGTAGAGAAGTGAAGAACAACCTAGAAGAAGAAAAGCAAAAAAGTCAATAATTTTAAAAGACAATATGTTCCTTACCAAAAAATGTATACTGATCTTAAAACAGGATGCATAAAGAAAATCTAAGGATAAGTACCTCTCCCAGAAGAACAAAAGACGAAAATTCTGAGTACCATAATGTATATAATAATAAAAGAGAACTGCCCAGGACTGCTGAATTCAGATAATGAGGTACCTACTTAAAGAATTCATAGATCCCCTCCAGAAGCAAACAAAAACCAAAACAAACAAATGAACAAAAACATGGTTACAAACTGCAAGACATGTAGTGGCTTAATTGTTCAGTTGTGTCTGACTCTTTGTGGCCCCATTTGAAATTTTCTTAGCGAAGATACTAGAGGGGTTTGCCATTTCCTTCTCTATTCATTTTACAGATGAGGAAACTGAGGCAGAGTTAAATGACTTTCCCAGGGTCACACAACTAGGATCTGAGGCCAGATTTGAACTCAGGAAGATGAGTCTTAGTACTCTACTCCCTGTACCATCTAACTTCCCTATGTAGTGATTAAAAATAAATACTTCAATTCAGAAACAAGGCCTGTTGATTTTACGTTTGTAATGTCTCTCAAATATACCCCTTTTTCTCCTCTGACACTGCCACCATACTGGTTCAGGCCCTCATCTTTTAATGACTGTACTATTGAAAACCCTGCTCAGAAGTCTACCTACTTCAAATCTTTCCCCAGTCCACTAAAGTGATTTTTCTAAAACTCAGGTTGTACCACGTTATCCTTTTACTCAATAAACTCCAGTGATTCACTGGGTCCTGAAGAAACAAATACAATCTTTAAAGCCCTTTATAACTTAGTCTCCTCCTACTTTTCCATTCTTCTTACACTTTACTCCCTGCCACATAATCTTTTATCCAATGCCATTGGCATCCCTGCTGTTCCTCCATATCTTGTTTCTGGGCATGTTCTCTGACTGTCCCCCATTACTGGAATGCTCTCCTTCATCTCTACCTACTGGCCTCTCTAACTTAAAGTTCCAATAAATATACATCTTCTGTAGGAAACCTTTTCCCCCTCTAGTGCCTTTCCTTTGTTAATTACTTCCTATCCATCCTCTATATAGTTTGTTTGCATATATTTACTGATTGTCTCCACCATTAAATTGTGAGCTCCCTGAGTTCAGGGATTGTCCTTTGCTTCTTTTTGTATTCCTAGCACTTAGCACTGTGTCTGGCACATAGTAGGCCCTTAACAAATGTTTATTATTGATTGATTGAGAAACTACAAGTTCTTGAAGCTGTCAGAAGAAAGACCTTCAAACATAAAGAAAAAGATATTGAAATGATCCTAAACTATTCTATATCCAACAAAAAAATTCAGGAAAGAATAGAATAATGGCTAATGGAATCCAGGATACAACCCAGGATGCCTTACCCAGAAAATCTGAGCTCAGTCACAAATAAAAAAAAAAAAAAGACATTCAACAATAAAGATGCTTTTGAAGCAATTTTAGATAGAAAACCAGATGTAAAGAGATTATTTTGCTCCTTGAAATGACAATGACATGGTAAAGGAATGCATCAGCTAAGGACAACAACAGAAAGGAAGTTATAGAAGAAAGACTAGTAAGGCACTGCTTTCTAAATATTTTCAAGGAGATAGGGTGAAGGTGGAAGTCAGATGGAGGTAATAGGAAGAGGTCGACCTGGGACATTAGGGGCAGAACCTGGTAATACCCTAACTATAGGTGAATCAATGTCTTTTGAAGGACTACATTGCAAAATGGGAGAGTGTATGAAAAGGGGATGGAAGGGGATTGTGGGGCTTTGAGGAGAGAGTGTGATGTGCCTGAGTTAACTCAAGCCTTAACAGTGAGGAGAAGATGCCCCATGTGGTTTCTCAGGAGGAAGAGAGCCTGTTGTGGAGTGAGTCAGAAAGAGAGGGAAAGAAGTAGGCTTTGCCTTTCTGGTCAGAGGTGTTACATAAATTAGTGCACTTATGGGTGAAAAGTGATGTCCTGTGAGAAAAGATGGAAAACTTGTGCTGGATGTTATCTAGGGTATTTGATGCTTGAAAAGATCACTCATCATGCCCCTGGAGGGGAGGAGTTGGAACTCCTGGGAGCACCTGACACCTAGGAAAGTGAGAGAACATGGAACCAGGGAGGAAATTTTTGGGACAAATGGGAGAAAAGGAGGCAACTGGGGAAAAATCAGTGGTAGACTGAATACTAATCAGGGATGGTGTCACACCAAGGGGAGACTGCCTTCTCTGTCAGCTGCAGGGACTGTCATTGTTCTAGGAGTGAGACATAATGGAAAAGGGTAATCTGTGGGGCAACTTTTGCAAGACAATGGTAGAAAATTTTTACAGGGGAGAGTCCAGAATGCATACCAAGCAAGTTTTGACTCCAATATGAATACAGAGAATATAGAATTCATGAACCAGAGAAAAAGAATCTAGAGTAGATGGAAAGAGAAGATGGTTGGTGAAAAGAATGAGAGATTCTTTCTGTAAAGGTTCACCAAAAAATAACAACTAGTAAACATGGCAACTTGAATGGGAAGAGAAGAGGGGGGAAATCTCCCTGAATAACTGAGAGGAAAAAAGGTAAGAATTAAATAACCAGATAAAAGCAGGAAGAACTAATAAGCAAAACCCTAAAGAGACAGGGGAGGCAGGGAACAGGGATGAGGGGAAGAAAGCCAGTGGGAAAAGGGCCACCTTAAAAAATATGAAACTGAAGCAACTGAAGAAACACAGTATCATCTTTATGAAAGAGGGGAAAAAAATCATAACTTAGAAAAATCCTATTAGAGATAAGTGGAGGAAAATATAAACCCAACTTTTTAAACTTTAAATGTGAATGAGTTAAACAACTCAATAATAAGAAAAAAGTCACAGATTAGATATGAAAAAAACAGACTGCAATCTGTTGCTTACAAGAAACACATCTTTTATGAAAAGACATATATAAAATAAAAGTGAAAGGATAGAAAAAAGTTAGTATGTATCATGTGAGTTCAATAAAAGGAAGAGTTGCAATCATGCTATCTAACAAAGCAAAGAGAGAGAGAGAGAGACAGAGAGACGGAGACAGACAAAGAGAGAGAGACAAGAAAATTACACTCTTTTAAAAGGAACCACAGACAACAAAACAATATCAGTATTAAACATGCATTCCAAGTGCCTCAGCACACAAATTCATAAAGGAACCATTACATAGTTACACAACAGAGATAGAAGACTTCAGTGCCCCTCTGTGAGTGTTGGATAAGTCTCAGAAAGATAAAAGGGAAAATATGAATCTGAACAAATTGCTGGGGAAACTATCGCAAAAAGACTTATGAAACTTAAATGGGACTGAAAAAGAATATACATATTTCTCAGTATCCTGTGTAACTTTTGCAAAAAAGTGAACACGTATTAAAGCACAGAGATATTGTAAACAAATGTAAAAAGTTAGAAACAAAACATAGAAACAGTGAATAGTTATGTTAAAGAAAATAATGATGATGTAACAACATAGCAAAATCTCTAGGACATAGCTAAAGTCATCTCAGGGGGAAAACCATATTCTCACAAGCATACATTAACAAAATAGAAAAAGAGAGGACTATTGAATGGATTATACATTTAAAAACTTCAAAATCCAACAATAAATGCAAAAGAAGAGATATTAAAATTGAAGGAGGAATAAATACATTGGAAATGAAAAAAATCCATAGATGAATGAAGCTAAATACTAATTCTTTGAAAGGAGTAATCTATTTGATAAACATTTAGGTAATATGATTTAAAAGAAAGATGGTACAAAATCAAAACAGCAAATGACCAAGATGACATCACAACAAAGATAAAAAAAAGAATAATCAGGATATACCCAGAGCTGTATGCTAACCAAACTGAGAGCACAAAAGAAATAGAAGAATAACTTCAAAAATATTAAATATTCAAACTATCAGAAGGCCAAATAGAGATCTTAAATAACCCAATCTCAGAAAAGGAAATAGATTTATCTATAAAGTAATTATAAAAAAAAAAACTTCTGGAAACTTTTGGTCCTGATGGATTCACAGGAGATTTCAATAAAACTTTTAAATAATATTTAGTTCCCATACATCATAAATTATTCTCAAAAATTGAAAAAGAAAATGCATTATCAGAGCTTTTTATGAGATAGATATAGTCCTAGTAATTAAATCAGGGAAAGATAAAACACAGAAGGAAAATTAGGTCAATATCATTTTTTAATATTGACTCAAAAATTTTGAGGAAAATTCTGTCAAACAGACTACAGTGATCTATCCAAGAAATCATTTATTATGACCAAGTATGATTTATACCAGGGAAGCAAGGGTGGTTCATGTTAGGGAAAATAATCAATATAATTAATCATACTAAAAGCCAAAACATCCCAAACCACATGATCTTTTCAATAGATGCAGCAAAAGTCCATGATAAATTACAGTATTCTTTCATGCAACAAACAAACCCTCCAAGATGGGGACCTTTTAAAAATACCATAAAAAATATCTATCTAAAACCTAAAGCAAGCATCATATGTAATGGGGAGAGACTTGAACCTTTTCCAATAAATATGGGAGTGAAAAAAGAATTCCTCTCTACTATTACTTGATATAGTTTTGGAAATGAAAGCGGCAGCAACAGAAACAAAAATTACAATAATGGTAAGAGAAAGAAAGTAAAAACACAACAATTGGTAAAGAGGGAACAAAATTATTCCTGATAGTTTTTGTTGATGATTTGCTGGTTGATCTGATGGTTTAGTTGAAAAATGCTTGGTAATCAGGCAAAATAGTGAGATAATGCATAACTTCAGCAAGGTTGCAAACTAAAAAATACAACCATTCCTCCTACCAGTATGATTTCTATGTAATAATAAGAAAGCCCAAGGAACATAAATAAAAAGGTAAATCCATTCTAAAGGACTATAAGGTGCATGCAATATCTAGGGATCAATGCACCAAAACATAAAAAAAAAAACCATATTTGTATAGATTCAATTGCAAAATGCAATTCTCAGTTCTTTCTCTGGAGGTAAATAACATTTTTCATTATGAGTCTTTCAGAATTCTCTTGGATCACTGTGTTGCTGTGAATTGCCAAGTTATTCACAGTTGATCATCATATGGAATTGATGTTACTGGGGTACAACAATTTTTGGAAACAATTTGAAATTACACAAATAAAGTGATTAAGATTTCCATACCCTTTGAACCAGAGAGTCCATTAGTGGCCTTATTATACCCCCAAGGCAACCATTGATAAGAAAAAAGTCCCCAAATACACCAAAATATTTAGAGTAACACTTTTTATGATTAAGGATTGGCTAAACAAATTGTTACACATGACTGGAATAGAATTTTACTGTGATGTAAGAAATTATGTGATGAATATGGAGAAACATGGAAAGATCTATAAGAACTGATCCTGAATGAAATAAGCAGAGACAAGAAAATAATATACACAATACTATAGAAAATCACATGCCAAAAAGTCAAAAGTGAATTTAACGAAATTATAAAGATCAAGAATGACTCAAATGAAGAGATATTAGAGGACACACCCAACCTGTTCCTTCATGCAAGTTGGAAGTCCACAAATGTTTCACATTACACATGTTGTTTTGACTTTTAAAATATGTATTGATCAGTTTGCCTATTTTTTTCCTCTTTAAAAACACTATTTGTTACACAGATGGCTTTCTGAGAGGGGATGTTGGAGGAGTCCTAGGGTGAACTATGAGGTAAAAAACAGAAGACATCAGTAGAAATTTCATTTATTTATTAAAAAGAAACACTGAGACATTTCCCAAATGGAATCTGTTCCATTCTCTTCCTGCTGTTCATTTACAATTCTTGTTCTAGTTTTGAAGGTTTGCTCAGAAACAGAGGGAGCTAATTAAAATTAACATCTGTAATTTTCTTATATTTGCTTATAAGAACCCATGAAACCATATCCTTATGCTTTGTGGGGAATGCATATTTTATACCATTGGATTTTTTGACAGAAGAAAATAAAAGTATTTTGCATCAAGGACATTCTTTATGAGAGTATTAGAGAGTATTAGAGGTGTTCCAGGGAAGCTTTTGCAAGTAATCATTCTACAGTAAAGTATATCTTTACAATCACACAATGAATTGAAAGATATCAAGAATACATGATCCTGTTGGTTTCCTATAAAAAAAAAAAGATTTGGATTTGTTGAAATAAAAAGTTGCCTGAAAAGCTCTCTTGCAGCAAAGTGTTTCTCATGTCTGGAGGAAATTTTTCTAACCAAAATCATGTCAGAGACATTGTAAGGTGTAACAACTGAAGTCAGGGGACTTCTGACTGCTAATATCAAGGGAGGTATAACATAGTAAGACATATGCTTTCCAAGACCTTTGCTTCTGTCATGGTTTTTGTCCAGTGCAGCATCCAAGGCAAAAAGAGATTCCCGACAGATGGTGAGGTTCTTCAAATGCTTCTATTAGTGGATGATATAGTGCTGATTACATCAATCTCTTGAATGTTATATAGATCCACTCAAAATAATTTGGACTAATTACACAAACACACATATATTATGCATATGAAGAGTATCTATTATACAAATTGTGACATTCATTTGGATGGATAACCTATAGATCTTGTCTATGAATGAATATATTTGAAGTACATGGATACTGCAAATGGATCATTAGCTAAATGTAGAATTGAACAGAAGGTACATATCTTGGTTGCTTTTTGCAAATGGCATACATCAGGCCTGCACAACCTGTGGCCTGTGGGATGCTTATGGCCTGCTGTCCACTTGCAGCATGCCAAAGGATTTCAGAGAGCCTATGAAAAACATCCTCTACCTTTTTTTGCAGGCCCCTGGAAATCAGAGGTAGTGCCTGCTTGACATAGTTCTTTTAATGACCTCAATCCTATTCAATTTAATATATATATATTCATTAAGTGCCCACTATGTGCCTGGCACTGTGCTAAGTATTAAGGTTATAAGTAAGAAAAAGAGACAATCCCTGACCACAAGAACCTCACAGTTTAATGGGAGAGACAATAGGCAAAAGAAGTTAAAATTGTGGGGAAAACCAGGGAATAACCAGGAGTGGGGGACCTTCTGTTTTTTGGAGCTGAAGACAAGCAAAGCTGCTGAAGGAGACTGAAATTACCAGGAACGTTGTAAGCCCTCTGCAAAGGAAGGTTTGTAGAAGACTTCAGTGCTCTGTCCTCCAGTCCTGCAGATAGAAGGGAGAGGCAACTGAGGGAGAGTTGAGAAGGTGTAGAGAGTTTCAGAACCTGACTTAGTCTTCCTGGGGATGAAATTTAAGGTGATCAACTTCTCCTGGGGGATATTGGTGGTGGTAGTTTAAGGCACATTGCTCTGTGGGGTCAAGTCAAACAGAGCTCCTCCCTAAACAAAGTACCCTCTTCTTAATATCAGTATTTTTCTTTTTTTTTAATTTATTTTTTATTTTTCATTTTTAACATAGTTCATATTACAGAAAACAATTCTAACTTTTGATCAGGTGATACTTCTTTTAAAGCATTTATAATATAGACCACAAATGAATTTTTTTTTAATATTAACCAACTGAGACACAAATAATAACTATGTATGGTAACTTCACAAGTCCTTGACCTAATTGTCTCCAGACAATTACTAAGAATTAAAGGACCCTAACTTAACTGCTGTTGGTCTAAAGTCCTAAGCCTAATAGCTTAATTTTAGACTAAACCTCGGATGCTCCCCTACCAACAGTCTATAATTTAATAGATCTGGTATTAAGCTTAGAAACCTTTTGACTATAGGAAATTGTCACCAAGAGTAAGGACATTGCAGGGAAACAGTATCTCCCCAACTTCATGTCAATTCTAGGCAGGAATAAGATTGTTAACTTTCATTCAATCAGGCTTAAAGTCTGCCAGGTGTCAGTGGGGAAATTGAGTCAGGAGAATCCTACCTCAGCTGCTCTCCCACCCTTCCCATGAGATCATCTTTTGCAGTTCATACCAGCAGCTGACAGAGTTACTAGCATCATGGATTGGAAGCTCAGACTGCCTTTGTTGCTATCTATACCTGGAGTTAGTCTCATAAGAAGAGTCAGTTAATAGTCCCATAGAATCTTAAAATAGCAAGTTCCAATAACCAGGTTTCAAATGTGATTATAATTTCACTTTGGCTAACGAACATCTTTTGAGGCAAGTCTTAAGTGGCTTACATGCCTTTCTATACATGTTCTAGTTTCTGATTAAATAACAATCATAAAATCAAATTAACCATTAAAAGTGTAACTTTTCCATCAGTGCCAAATTTTATGCAAGGTTACCTGCCTCTAGGAAACTTAGACTAAAATTCTTTCCCCCAAACTAAAGATGTCTCTGATTTAGTCTCAGTAATTAATTCAGTCAATTGTTTTAATACTAATTGCTTTTACATCACTTTGTAGTATGTCCAATTTTTTCCCCCATCTCTCCCCTCTCCCATCCCCTAATACCTTGCATTTTGATTACCCCTTCCCTCAATGTACCCTCCCTTCTATCACACCCCACCCTTCCCTTATCCCCATCTTCTCTCTATTCTTGTAGGGCAAGATAAATTTCTATACCCCATTACCTGTGTTTCTTATTTCCCAGTTATATGCAATAATAATTCTCAACATTTGTTTCTAATACTTCCTCCCTCCCCAACCCCACTGAGAAGGCAAGCAATTCAATACAGACTAAATATGTTTCATAGACTTCCATAATAATCATGTTGTGTAATACTAACCATATTGCCCTCTATCCTACTCTAATCCCCCTTTATTTTTTTATTCCCTCATTTGACCTTGTCCCTTCCCAAAAGTGTTTATTTGTAGTTACTCCCTTCTCCCATTTGCCCTCCCTTCTATCATTCCCCTCACCCCACTTGTTGCCTCCTCCCCTGATTTCTTGTAGTATAAGATAGATTTTCATACCAAATTTAATGAGCATGTTATTCCCCCCTTAAGCCATATGTAAAGAGAGTAAGCTTCACTTTTCCCCTCTCCTCTTCTCCCTTTTCTCCTCCACTGAACAAGATTTTTCTTATCTCTTTTATGAGTTATAGCCTGCCCCATTCCATTTCTCCCTTTCTCCTCCCAGTGTTTTCCTCCCTCATCCCTTAATTTTTGTTTTATTTATTTTTTGTGAATATCATCTCTTCTGATTCAAATCAACCTGTACACTCTGTCTACTTATGTGTGTGTGTTTGTGTGTATTTACAATCCCTCCACCTACTCAAATACTGAGAAAAGTCTCAAGAGTTACAAATATTATATTTCCATGTAGGAATGTAAACAGCTAAGCTTTAGAAAATCTTTTAAGATTTCTCTTTGCTGTTTACCTTTTCATGCTTCTCTTGATTCTAGTGTTTGAAAGTCAAATTTTCTCTTCAATTCTGGTCTTTTCATCATGAATGCTTGAAAGTCCTCCATATCATTGAATGACCATTTATTCCCTTGAAGTATTATACTCAGTTTTGCTGGGTAGGTGATTCTTGGTTTTAATCCCAGTTCCTTTGACTTCTGGAATATCCTATTCCAAGGCCTTTGATCCCTTAATGTTGAAGCTGCCAGATCCTGTGTTATACTATTGTATTTCCACAATACTCAAATTGTTTCTTTCTAGCTGCTTGCAGTATTTTCTCCTTGATTTGGGAACTCTGAAATTTGGCTACAATATTCCAAGGAGTTTCTCTCTACAGATCTCTTTCAGGAGGTGACCATTGGATTCTTTCAATATTTATTTTGCCCTCTGGTTCTAGAATATCAAGACAGTTTTCTTTGATAATTTCATGGCGGATAATGTCTCGGCTTTTTTTCAATCATGGTTTTCAGGTAGTCCCATAATTTTAAAATTGTCTGTCCTGGATCTATTTTCCAGGTCAATTCTTTTTCCAATAAGATGTTTCACATTATATTCTATTTTTTTCAATCTTTTGGTTTTGTTTTATCTCACAGTCATTCATTTCCCTGAACTCAATTCTCTCTTTCAAAGAACTATTTTGTTCAGTGAGCTTTTGAACCTTCTCCTCCATTTGGCTAATTCTGCTTTTTAATGCATTCTTCTCCTCATTGGCTTTTTGGACCTCTTTTTCCAATTGAGTTAGCCTCTTTTTAAAGGTGTTATTTTCCTCAGCATTTTTTTAGTTCTCCTTTAGCAAGCTACTAACTTACTTTTCAAGCTCTTCTATTGCTTGGGCCCAATTTAAGTTCCCTTTGGAAGCCCTAGAGGCAGGGGCCTTGACTTCTTCTGAAATTATGCCTTGTTCTTCCTCATCTGAAAGGAAGGGAAGCAACACCTGTTTATCAAGAAAGTAACCTTTTATGTTCTTCCCCGCCTTGCTTTTTTGGGCATTTTTCCCAGCCAGTTACTTGTCTTCTGAATCCTTTGTCAAGAGAATGTTCCTGTTGCTTTTCCTCTCCCTAGTACCATGGTCAAGGCTGAGATTAGACTCTGTTGAGGCAGGGCTGTTACTCAGGGCTGAGATTTAGATCAGCTCCCCATCACCTGAGGCTTTAAGCTGAACTGCCTGGACAATGAACCAAGGTTGCTTCCAGGCCACTGTAGCTGCCTGTAGTCTACTGCTGCCATCACCTGGGGCTACTGTTGGAGGAACCCATTCCCCTCTTGTCCAGCTGGGAAAGCCCTCCCACACTGACCTTTGGAACTTTCTTTTTTTTTAATTTTTAAATTTTATTTTTACATTTTTTAAATATAATTTTATTTATTTAACTTTTTACATTCATTTTCACAAAATTTTGGGTTCCAAATTTTCTCCCCATGTGTCCCCTCCCCCCACCCCAATACACCGAGCATTCTAATTTTCCCTATCACCAATCTGCCCTCTCTTCTATCATCCCTCCCTTCTCTTGTCCCCATCTTCTCTTTTGTCCTGTAGGGTCAGATGACTTTCTATTCCCCATTAACTGTATTTCTTATTTCTTAGTAGCAAGAACAATACTCAACAGTTGTTCCTAAAACTTTGAGTTCCAACTTCTCCCCATCCCTCCCTCCCCACCCATTCCCTTTGGAAAGGCAGACAATTCAATATAGGCCATATCTGTGTAGTTTTGCAAATGACTTCGTTAACAGTCGTGTTGCGTAAGACTAACTGTATATCCCTCCATCCTATCCTGCCCCCCATTGTTTCTATTCTGTCTTTTGATTCTGTCCCTCCCCAAGAGTGTTGACTTCAAATATCTCCTTCTCCCCCACTTTCCTGTATTGTAAGATAGGTTTTCATATGACCTTTGGAACTTTCTTTGTTGCTTGTGGGTTGAGGGATCTGGGACCCTCCCTGCTGGGAACTCTGCCCTGGAGGTCTGTTCAGGTCCTATTCCTCCCAGTGCCACATGACCAGGTCTGGGCTCCACTCCACTCAGTGTCTAGTGAGATATACCTTTGCTGTTGGCCTTCCAGGTTACCTTTGGCTGGAAACCTCTTTCACTCTGTTGTTCTGTGGCTTCTGCTGCTCTAGAATTTATTGAGAGTTGTTTTTTACAGGTATTTTGTGAGCTGTAGGGGAAGCACTAGAGTATATATGTCTTTCTACTTTGCCATCTTGGCTCCGCCAATATCAGTATTTTTCTAGTGATGTTATGTGACTTGGAAACAGGGAATAATATATTATCTGAATAATTGAAGTTGTGTATTATCTAAAACCATGTATATTACTGGTACATTCATGGGAGTATATGGGTGAAAATTGCACAGGATAACAGTTATGGATGATTTACAGTGTGCATTATTGGAAATCATATCTATATTGATGAAATTACAAATATTTTGATATTGGAATCAAAGAAAATAGTATCTGGTTCAGTAGTTGGTAATATTTTAGTTATTTTTAAAATTCAAAACACAATATATGACATCTTCAATTTTATTTCATTTTTTGTAATCTGATTATTTGAGGTTAATTTAAGAACAGATCTCTCAAAACTTTAAAAATTTTGTCACCTTTTAACTTGCTCAGTTCTGGTCATTCTTTGAGAATTTACCTTTTTACTCATTATTGTCACATTTTTACAGAGTTCATGAAGTACAAAGATGGAAGAGTACAAAAGAAGTGGTTCACTGTTGCTGAAAAAAATAAATCACCATAAAAACACTGGATATCTTTTCCATTTAAAATTCTTTGATGTGATATACATAGTCTCTTACTCAGTCTATATTTCCAGCTTGGTAGGACCTCTCAGAGCCTGTGTTCTGAAGATAAAGTCTTTAAGACAGCAGGATTACCTTACTGCTATGGGGAGGCAGCAGAGTAGGAATTTTATAGCATCCATAATAAAAAAAAAGCTTAACCTGTTTATATAGTGATGGACTCTATCCAATTTTCCAAATGACAAGATTTTGCTTTATCTTGCTTAGGTTTTAGGCCCTCCATGCCATTTCCTGGCCTGCCAGACTACCAGGCAAATGCACATCTCTCCCTTCTGGCTTCTCGCTTCAACTTGGAAGACAGAAATCAAATCAACACTATCATTCCTTATAAGGTAAAACACTATTACTATTACTTTGATTGCCATTTCTCTTTGATTTCTCTGCCCAAAATACTTTTTCCTGGCCATCCCTATCATATAAGTGAAGGATTTTCCTATTAGAACATAAGCTCACTGAGGGCAGGGATGTCTTGCTTGCTTATAGTTGTGTCTTTAGTCCTTAGTATAATGCTTAACAAGTGCCCATTCATTCATTTGTTCTTTCATTCATTCATTACTCCACTTTTCAGTTTCCTTCAGCTTTCCATCCAAGTCAAAACTTGGATAGCTAGCTACCTGCTTCTTTCTTTCCACCTTAGTGTGGGCCTATTATGGGATGTGGAGTCAAGGACCTTTAGACCTAAAATGCTGGATCTGAATTCTACTTGTTTAGGTCCAGGCTATACTGATTCTGATAATGTGTGTGTGGAGGTGGAGGTGACTAGAGAGGACAAAAAGGAATTTCCAAGTTAACACCTAGAGCTACTCTTACAGGTTAAATTTCAGTCTTTGAAAACACAGGAAGGAAACAAATTACCAAGACTGGTAACCACAGAACTGTGAAAAGAGAACGAATACTTTTATCCCTACATTTTGAATATGTTCTTTTAAATGAGTGTAGAAATTTGGCTACTCAATAAATAATGAAACTCTAGGGAAAACAATATTCAGGTCACATATATACAGAGGAAATGGAAAGGAAGGGAAAAATTTTATTTACCTATTATCTTTTAAATTC
The DNA here is from genome assembly GCA_023548195.1 of Bettongia penicillata ogilbyi. Classification (NCBI taxonomy): domain Eukaryota; kingdom Metazoa; phylum Chordata; class Mammalia; order Diprotodontia; family Potoroidae; genus Bettongia; species Bettongia penicillata. The sequence goes on from JAJHZJ010000183.1 coordinate 1,577,014, forward strand.
TCTGTGCAATCCAGGAAAGGCTTTGCAAGTTCATTAAAAATGACAATTTAAGGATGTTTGTTTTTTAGTTTGTTCAGCATTAATTTCTTAACTATCTGATTATTTGTTTCTTTCCCAAGGTTTTTTTTTATAAATTGTGCTATATTTCTTAGAGACATTACTATTAACATATCTTAATATAATTTCTTTTGTTTGTCTTTCTAAGGTGACTCCTTTCATTAAAAGGCATTAAAGAGTATGAAAAGGGAAAAGTAGATAGATAAAGAGAAAATCTTATTTAATAGTTCAATATCTTTGTAAGCATATCTATACAGGATTGTGTGAGGTGTTCAGATAGGACTAGCTTTTCCTGGGTGAGAGCTTTCCATACTCTTTTCAGGGCTCCTCATCCACTTTTGGTGTCCAACTTCACTCAACTCATAGCTGTGACTCCAAGAAGCTATATCATGCACAACAGTCATACCTTGGTAAATGGGCTAAAGCAGGTTTAAGGCCTCCAACCTGTTGATGAGTTCCCCCTTCCACACCCCCAAAATGGATTTTCCCTGGCAGAATGGATGAATGAGAACAATTTATTCCTATGTCCGTGAAGATGGCTAAAGCAGGAACTGTGAAGGGCTTAGAGCTTGGTTAAGGATCAGAGATGCCAGGGTCATCTACTGCATCCTGGGCCATTGCCAGTCATCTCCTTTTGTCCTGCCACTGGACTTCAATGATTTGGGAAGGGAAAGTGAAGCTGATGGATTTGTACAACTCTGCCTCACACAAATCCAATTCATGCATGAGTCAATAAATCATCCTGTGATAACATTGGTCCTCTTTGAAAACAAAGGAGAGCAACCATATATCTGTATCTACATATCTATATCTCTCTCTATATATTTATATCTCTCTTTCTATATATATATATATATATATCACATGTGCATGCATGCATGCATTTGTATGTGTATGTGTGTGTGTATAGAGCAAGTCTGTCTTTCCCTCTTTATAATCTCCACTCATTGCTCCTTCTGCCATCCAAGGCTGAGTTGTTTTTACTTCATTTCTGAATAAAACCAATGACATGAAGGGGTGATATTTTGACTCTAGGTGAACTGATTTGAAGTGAGGCATTGATCCTCTTTAAAAACAAAGAACAAACACCAATGTCCTGTGGTTATACATGTTGTAGAAGTAGAGTTGTATAAATTGGCTCATGCTATGGTATAATAAATAAAATAATAACTGAAAATATACAGTCCTTTAAGACTGGCAAAGCACTTTACACACTTGGTTATGTCTTACCTGGTAAGCTAAAATTTTCTTTAAAATTATTTAGAATACTCTAGACATATTGATATACAGCCAGAGGGAGTAGAGGGTAGAAATAGCTTTCAATTTCAAAATCTCGGTTATATGACTATCATTCAAATATGAAACTTGAAAACATTAACTAGAAGTTATTTATGGTGCCTAAGATGAATTGCTATCAATACTTTGCTCCTTTCGATAAAATGTTTCCACATTGCTTCTTAAATGCTTAGAAAAGTTTCGCCTTGACTTCATTCTAAGAAAATCCATTATTCACACACTTATAGGATTTGATATTGTCCTTAAAATTAGTGAATAGGTTTGGGATGATGACCTGAAATCTTAAATATATATTTCTCAGAGAGAAATACATTATTTTTCTTGCAGTTTTGCTACTCAGTGTTTAAAAACTGTTTAGTTATGGCTGAGATATTTGATATTTATAATTTCTCCCTCTCTAACTCTCTGCTTATTCCCTTTTGCTCATCTTCAGACATAAAATATAGTGGTTTGCTACTCTCTGAGGAGTGTTGAATAAGTGAAAAATCATGTGATAAGAATCTCATAGATGAACACAGTAGACCCAGTTAATATGCCTACAAAGTATGTGGGAAATAGTATTATTTTAAAGTGGAGGGTGGAAGGTTAGTTGTAAATTTGGCGATAAAATTGTATAAAGTTTAACTTTTGCCCAGATTAAGTTCCACCTTTTTCATGAAGTCTTCCCTGACTCCTGCATTTTGGCATAATTCTTTGTTCCTCAGATGTTTCTAAAGCACATTACATTACTGTGTTTCTATGACATTGTGTCTTGAGCCATAGTTATTTGAGGTTTTGTTATCTCTGTTGTATGCTTCTTATGGTCAGGGAATATGTCAGTTTTTATCTTCTTATGTTCACCATGTACCACAGTGAGAAATACATGATAATTAATAAGTGCTTGTTGAAATTCATGAATGTGTATACATATATTTTAAAAAGGACATGAACTCCTATTTTTCTGTAAATCCATATAACCCAATGGGAGTTATTGACTAGAAAAGAGGGTAGTATTACAAAGTACTCAGGAAGGCATCCATGGTTCCAATTCCTTAATTCCAGATCCCAGAACAAAGGATGTATTTCAGCTGCAATCTTATGAAACCTTATACAGTTAATGTTTTTCATCATTTTAGCTATTAGGTGAAATGGGGAGATAACAGTCAACCAGCTAAGTCAGGTTTTATAACAGTGCTTTTTGCAAGGCTTGGGACTTACTGTCTTGTTAGGGGCCTTCTTCTCAACAATCTTTGTGAGATCTCTCAGGAAAACAAAACAAAACAAAAGAAAACCAAAAGCCAAACCAAGCAAACATAGTCATACCTTGTCACAGGACCACAAGTCATTCATATGTTTCTGTTCCAAAGCAGAATTTCTATGTACCTGGGGCCTTTAAATCTAGACCATTAGGCCACAAACCTAAACCTAGTGGTTCTACTTATTTTCATAGGTGGTGTTGCCTTGATTTAGACTATTGGGGATGATTAACATGTTGAAGTTAAGATGTGTATGGAGAACATAAGGACTGGTTTCAAGTTTTTGGAAGAAGGTGCCATAGAAAAGGGATTAGAATTATTTTACTTGGCCCCATAGGGTAGAACTGTGAGGAATGAATGGGTAAATATTATAAAAGTAACAATAATAAATAATAGCTAGTATTTTTATAGTGCTTTGATATTTGCCAAGAGTTCTACATATGTTAACTCATTTGAATTTAATACCAACCCTGTAAAGTAAGTGCTCTTATTACCCCCATTTTACAGATAAGAAAACTGAGGCACTGGGTCAAACAGATTGTGCCTGAGAGGGGATTTGAACTTGGCCTTGTTGACTCTAGGACTCATTTTCTATGTGTTGTGTCACCTTTCATTCCTAAATTTAAATTTGACATAAGAAAGAACTATGAGAGCTATAGCCCAGAGTGGTTTGAGTTACCTTGAAAGCAGCTTCACCTTCACCGTAAGTTTTCATGCAAAAGCTATATGTAGTATACTTTGTCAGATAGATTGTAGAGAATTTTTGTATTCAGGTATGAGCTGGAGGAGAGACAACCGCAGATGTAGGTCTGAAATTCTGTGATACTTTCTCCTCTTCTTATCTGAATCCTTTCTATTCTTTTAGGCTGTATACAAGTCCAGTTCCTTGGGTCTTTTTTTGATTACTTTAGCTCTCACCAACCTGACCTCTTCTAAGTCTCTACCCCAGTTTTAGACTGGACTTCCTACATTAACATCTAATGGTAATTCTCTTTTATGTTACTGATAGTTTCATGTGTGTTAATCTAACTTCTCTTACTAGTTTGCAAGCTTTTTGAGGAAGGGGATGCTATTGTACATTTGTTATCTATTACTCATAGCATAATGTTGAACACATTGCTGTCAAAAAATTCTTACCAGTTGGTTGATTTGTTTCTGGAGCACGTATAGTTGATGTATGTATTCTAGAGAAGATTTAGGTCAGTAGCTATCCCTTATTATTTAATTATCACATTATCTAATAGAAAAGGTTTTGAACTGGGAGTCAGAAGATCTGCATTCTAGCTTTTGTTCTATTGACTAGTTCTGCAACCTTGAAGAAAGATATTAAGCTTTCTGCACTCATGTTTTCTATTGTCAAAATAAGGGTATTCAGCTAGCTCATACATTGCCTATTGAATATTTCGAAATGGATGTTATATTGACATCTCAAACTTAAGATGTCCAAAGCTGAACTCATATATTTTCTTCTAAACTTTTCATATTCTTCTTCTAAACTTACCTATTACTGTCCGTGGTGCTGCCATGAGTTCACAATTTCAAAATAATCCTAGACTCCTCAACATTCACTTACCCATATATCCAAATATTTTCCACATCTTTTTATATCTCCGTAACATTGCATAGATATATCTCCTTCTTTTTACTCACACGGCCAGTGCCATAATTCAAGCTACCGCCATCTCTCCTTGGGATTCTCACAATAACTTCCTACTTGGTTTCCCTGCTTATAGTCTCTTCCCACTCTGATTCCTCCTCCATGGAACTATTGAAGTGATTTTCTTAAAGCTCAAGTATGCCAATATCCTTCTTCTAATCTCCCCACCTCGTACCCAATAAATTCTAGCATTTCCTTACTACCTCTAGGATAAAATATAATCTTATTGGCATTCAAAATTCTTTATAACTCTTTCTTTCCTATTTTTCCAGTATTTTGACACATCCCCTTCTCTGCCACTCTAGGGTTAGTGGACTACTCTTTGTCCATTACACATAGCCTTCCTTCTTCTTTTTCCATGCTTTAGCACTGGCTGTCCTCTATGTCTGAAATACTTTCATTTTTCATTTCTGACTCTAAGTATCTCTGGTTTCCTTAGGACTCATCTCAAATTTTATCTGCTTCCTGGTATCCTCAGTTTTCTTTTGATGCTTTGTCCTTCAAAATTACCTCATAACTATTTTGTATAACCCATATACATAAATATATATATATATATGTATATATATATATATATATATGTATACACACACACACACACACACACACACACACACGGACACTATCTTTCCATCTTATCCTATGCCATACCCTTCTTCTTTTGCCTTCAACCTTCCCCAACATCAGGATCTTATACTGTAATGGTAATTTAAATGGGAAGATCTTTCCTATTTATTAATAGCCCCATGTGACCTGCCTGAGTCACATGGAAGTTTGATTCACATGGAGCTTTTAGTGGGAGGAGTTTGCTGATGGGGTGGAACAGGAAGAGGCAGAGCTAGAGCAGAGCTGAGAGAAAATTAGTCACAAATCTAGTCAGAACTAGGAAGGATGCAGGCAAGCAGGCAGCTGGCTAGCATGAGTGAAAGAGCTTGTTTGTGATTTTGTTTAAGGGAGCCTGCTTGTGATTTATTTAAGGGAGCTGCTTTGTGGGAAGCCTAGCAGGGGGAAGGCTTGAGAATAGTGTTGTTCTCTGCATTGTTATTATGCATAGATTTTTGTTACTATGACAGATTTGGCTTTCTGGTGTCTGCATAAATGTTTTGAATTCTATCTTCTATGTGGAGAGTCTGTTGTATTTTGAGATTCAGAATTGCACCAGGATATTTATGGCCTCCATAGGCGCTGTGAATATCACATTGGTGCTACATATACATATACTTATGTATGTGTGTCCACACACTATATTTATATATATGTATAAATATAGTAATAAGGTTAAAAGTGATTTTTCTTTGTGAAACACTGAAGATAACAACCCTTTAAATAATAATTTTAAGTTGCTTGAATTTTGAGATATGAACTATCAGCAAAATGATCAGAAGGACACTTTCCAATCATACTATTCACATAAAAGAAGAATTAACTGAGAGAGGTATGAACAAGAAATTGTTCAACTCTGATGTCATTTTCAATGGTCCCAAGTAGAATAGATTCTGAGGAATTTGTCATTATCAGCATAGGTTTATGAGCTTGTGAGCAAAGAGGTCAGGGTATTTTGTATTGCTGCTTTGCACATTATTGCTATTTGCATTCACTCAAGAGGTGAATTGGTTTCTGGTTTATTTCATTTTATAATGTTTACATCATGAAAATGAGCCAGTGATAAAGTTGTTTGGGAACTTTCCCCTCTTTTTATTTGAGTAGTAAATTCCGTTCAAACAGTATTTTCCTATTCTTCATGTTCCACTATCCTCCCATTCCCTTTCAGATTCACTTCTTCCATCAAGTTCTAGATGTTAATCTGTGAACCTTAGAGACAAAAACCCTGCCGACTAATTCAATGCACCTGGATTGTGGGAGCATATTTGTGTTTCCATAGCATTATTTTGCACTTGGGGAACTAATTACCAAGTGCAACCCTGTAAAGAATGTGGGGAATATAAAATGGTTTAGTGCAAACTTGGAGGAAGGAAGCCTGTACCTAGGGCTTTAAATCACCACCAGTGAGAGAGAGTGAGAGAGAGAGAGACAGAGAGAGAGAGAGAGAGAGAGAGAGAGAGAGAGAGAGAGAGAGAGAGAGAGACAGAGACAGAGACAGAGACAGACAGAGACAGAGAGAGACAGAGACAGAGACGGAGAGAGAGACAGAGAGAGAACAAGCTGATTCAGGTTTTGATCATTAAAGTTGGGGGGGAGGAAGACAAATCATGCTCTAGATGAGACTGGATATGAATTCAAGATAGAGATTTTTAAATTTTCTTCAGTAATGAACTTGGATATCTGGGTCAATTTAATCCCATATTGAGAAATGAAGCTGAAGACTAACAACAGATAACACTAACAACTGATAATTCATGAAAGTATGAAAATAGTACTGCCATTCTTTCAGAACCTATATACCTAACCTAGAAGTCATTTTTCCCTCTCATTCACTGCACATATCCACTCAATTGTCAAGTCTTTTTGACCCTCTCTCCTCAACAATCGTCTATTTAACCCCTTCTCTCTACACCAGAACCTCTCTAGGACCTTATCACTTCTTACCTGGACTACTTCAATAGTCTCATATTTAAATACCTTACATCCAGCGTCTCCAATCTCCAACCTATCCTCCACACAGAAGCCAAATTGGTAGTCTTAAAGCATATATGTCTTACCATGTTACTTTTTCACTCAAGGAGCTTCAATGTCTCCCCATTGCTTTCAAGCTAAAACACAAATTCTTCTCATTGGTTTTTAAAGCCCTTCACAGTCTGCCTCCACAATATCTTCCCAGTCAGATCACACATTATTTCCCTTGCTCATAGCATATACCAATCAGATTGATTTGTATGCTGTTACTCAAGTACATTCCATATCTGATTTCCAGGTCATCGTAGTCCCGTCTTCCTATGTCTAGAATTCTCTCCTTTCCTACCTTTACCTTTTGGAATACCTAGCTCCCTTCAAAGTTGAACCCAAGTGCTGCCTCCTTTAAGAGCCCTTTCCTGATTCCCTAAGTTGTTAGTTCCCTCCTATCTTGAAAATTTAAAAAATATATCTCCTGTATTTATCTATCAACATATTCTGATTACTAAATACTTGTTTGAAATGTGTTTCCTTAAACACAATCCAAAGTATTATTCCCATATGACAGTGATATTTTTTTCCAGTTTAACCATAAGGGAGCAAAAGAGCCACTTAACTGCATCTTCCAAAAACTTTTGTTAGCTAGGTTGCTTTTAATTTGTCTGATTTGAAAGGAGAATAGTTATCTCAGATTGGGGAAATATGGGGCCTGGAGAACAGAATTGCAGATGTGGAGAAATAGAAGAAAATAAAAATGAAGCAGTATTGGTTCACACCACTGTATGTGACATGGGCCATTTCCTCTCAGCTATATCTAGAACATACCAGTGCTAGGGAGACTAGGCAGTGAGGCTTCATCCTGACTGTACTGAGAAGCAGTAACTTGTAGACATCAACACTAGCATTTGTCTATTGGCAAGTCTCTAAAATTATTTTAGTTTCCTCAGATTACAGGGCTGTTCTGGGGAGCAGTGTGGGGAACCTAAATGAGTAGAAAAGAAGCCTCCAGTGCCTGGAAATTTAAGAGGTAGGAATTTTGGAAGGTAGAAGCTCTAATTGCTTGCAATTCAATTTAACTTGTTATTTTTCCTGATTTCTGTTTTAAGTAAACCTATTTGACTTACTATGATAATGGGTGTTTTATTTTGGCTTGGTCAGGGACATTCATTGGAAATGAGAGCTTGTGAACTCTGTGTAAGATAGTTGATTACCCCTTATGTGCCATAGATCCATGATTAGCCAAAAGGAGGCCACGTTAGTAGTGTGGGTGCTACAAAAGAAATAATCTGCTTTGTACTTTCACAGATATAGGCTCATAACACAGATAATATAGCAAAATACTCATGTGAAAGTTGTTAAATATGGAAGAAATTATCAAGAAAATCTAGATTTTCCTATTTAGAAATTCTTTTAAAGTTAGGAGAGGGACTCATTCATCTAAAGGAGGCCAGTGACATTTTAAATGTCTCTTTCACCTATTTTTCCATGACTTTGGTGCTTCTTTTGCGTACCATCGATATGCAAATGAATCTATGATCTCATCACTTTGAAAGCTTCCTGAAATGACAATTATTTCATCCTATTCATGCCTGTCCATCCTGTGTGACTCCCATCCATATCCTCCCACATTAAGAATGACAGACACAAAATAATCCTCAAAGTAGCAGTGTGAGAGTGTGGGTAGCTGAAATATTTTACATACTATTTCCATTTTAGAATGTTTGTTCCAGTGTAAAATTTATATACTTGACTATTGTGGAAACATAAGCAGTTATTAAGGATGTGCCATGTAACAAACTATGCTAAATGCTGGGGGAACAAACCCAAAAGACAGCCCGTGCTCACAAGGAGCTCACAGATAATGTGGATATAACGTGTAAATAACTATGCACAAACAACACAGAAACATGATAAACTGGAGATCAGGTGGGAGACCATTGCAAACATGGGGACCAGCTGGTGACTGGCTTCTGGAGATGACCATCTTGTGTAAAGAACAGGAAGCCACTGTCACTGGATCACTAAGTACACGGTGGGGAGTAAGGTGTAAGAATACTGAACGTGACAAATACCCTGTGAGTCAGGGAGCTAGATGTCTAGAAATATTAAAAAAACAAAATAGAAAAAGAATAATAAAAAGACCTCATAATATACACATCTAAGACACATACCTATCCCCTTCAGAGATCACACTGAACAGCGAAACTTTACAATCCAGTCCAGCTAAATAAAAATCCAAATAAATGATTGAGCAGAGAGCATAAGCTAATTAGGAATACTTCTGCCTCAGAATGCCAGCACCTAGCTGACTCTCATTACTGAACTGCATGATACTTTGCTACATAGGTCTGCTTCTTAATTTTTGTGATTTATCTTTACTTGAGACTGGTTAAACCTTATTGTTAGGCAGCTTGCACGGATGCTGCTCTTACCCACTGACTGTTATAGCTCAAATCTCAACCATGTGAGAAGAGACTTTGGAAGAACTAAGAGACAGAATTGGTGGCAATGGGGACAATGAAAGATATAATTCTTAACTGGAGACCATAAATGATAATAACATGATCCAGTGGAAAAACAATAACCACATTGTTTTGGAGTTAAAGGACCTGGGGTCAAACTCTGGCTCTATTACTTAGTGTGTGTGTGTTCTCGGTCATGTTACTTACCTTCTCTGGGATGAGGGTTTCTTGTCTAGGGAATGAAGGAATTGGATTAGATGACTTCTGAGTTCATTTCTAGTTCTAACTCTCTGAGCTATCCTCCTAAGGTTGACAAATAACAACCCTGGCGGTAAGTGCAGTGGTGCAAATATTACTATTCCTATTCTGAAGATGAGGAAACTAAATGAGTTGAGAGATTAGATGACGAGCCCAAAATTATACAACCAACGAGTAGTAGAGTCAGGACATAAGGTCAGGCCCTCATAATTCTGAATTACACTATTGCTGCTTCCCTAAGGAAGAATACACAAACACACACACACACACACACACACACACACACACACACACACACACACGGACAACAGTCATGTATACTCAGATATAAAAGGGAACCTTACTCAAGAACATGACTAACTTTGTTCTGGTGCATTCTATAGTAGAAATCATGGTGAGAGACAAGACTATCTTAGCAACTGAGGAAAAACACTACAGTACTAAGCAATATTATTCAGAAGAAAAGCACTCCATTATTATTTTAAAATTAATATAATTGGGTAGGCTAGGTGATATACTATACACAGTGTTGGTTCTGCAGTTTGGAAGACCTGAGTTCAAATCCAGCCTCAGATATTAGCCTTGTGATCCTGGGTAAATCACAACTTCCAATTGCCAAAGTTTCTTCATCGTAAAATGAGGATAATAACAGCATATACCTACCAAAGTTGTTTTGAAGATAAAATGAAGTTATATTTTTCCAGCACTTGACACATAGTAGGTGCCATATAAATGTGAGCTCTTATTATTGTGACATTTCAAAAATACAAAGCTCTAAAGAGATATTACATAAGCAGCCGAAAGGTAAGCCCTGGCTTGAGTTCAGATAAAAATAGTTTTCTTATAGGGAAATACAGAGAAAAAAGGGATACAAAGAGGTCACTATTGTTGTCTAGTTGTGCCCAACTTTCCATGACCCCATTTGAGGTTTTCTTCACAAAGATATTTGGAGTGGGACAATTAACTCTTTTGTCTCATGGAGTTCTCATTTATGATTTCTTGAAATATAGCTCTGAAAAACTAGGCTTTGATAAAGCCCATTGGGATTCAAATCTTGACTATGCCTTTAAACCCAAATCACTTGCTCTCACTGATGAGCTAAGTGTAGGTCAGTCCAAGCCTTATCTGCTCATTATTTAAATTTTGATGGCTTAGAATGAGCATAAATATAATTGTTTTTGTTCTGACCAAAAGCCCTGAGTGTCTTCCCCTTCTTGATTGACTCTTTTGTGAAGGTAACCACTGTCTTTTGCCTCCACTCTTACCTAGACTTTAATTACTGAATGGGTGCTACCTCAGACAGACTGAGACCTGGGAAAGACCTTAGCCTAAAAAGGCCAAGATCTCTCACTGAATTGGGGCCATCTCCAATCTTCCTGATGTATGTTTTGCCACCGGACTCCAGTGACTCTGGAGGAGAGAGTGAGGCTGATGACTTTGCACAATCCTGCCTCACTTAAATCCAGTTTACTTACAAGTCAAGACATCCTTCTCCTGATGTCACTGATCCTCTTCTAGCACCAAGGATGGACAACATCAGCCCCTCCATGTGACCTAACTTATTTCATCTTTTTGCATTTCTGTTTGTTTGGAGAATCATTTCCTCACTCAGGTCTAAGGGGCTATCTGAAGGATTTCTTTCTTACCAATTCTAGAAGCTGAAGGAAATCTCTGTGGGAATATATTTCCTGCCCATTGCCACATGTAGAATAGAGTTAAGCTCCTTGTTTGTAGATGTGGAAAAAGACAGGGGCATAGTATGGGGGGACATGACGGGAGGTTAATTTTAGGAAGCAAAGTAATGATGCTAATCAAAACATGGCCAATAAGGACTGAAGGTAAGGATACTAGAACAATAATGTAATTTCTGCTTTCAAGGTTGAATTTGCATTGCTAAGAGCAATAGATCCATTCTATTATATGGTTCTATCTGGTGGAAATATTTACAATTTACACCATAACCTTGCTAGCTCTGGCTCTTATAATGTACCAGGTACAGAGTGACTCTAGTATATTATGATGGAGGGCAGGGTGGCAGAGCAGTGCATAGAATACTGGGTATGGAGGCAGAAAGACCTGAGTTCAAATATAAGCTCAGATACTTACTAGCTCTGTGACAAGTCACTTGTCCTTGTCCTTGTCCTTGTGACAAGTCACTTAACCTTGTTTGCCTCAGTTTCTTCATTTGCAAAAATGATCTGGAGATGGAAATGGCAAACAATTCCAATATCTTTGCCAAGAAAACCCCAAATGGGGTCACAAAGAGTTGGACATGATTGAGACAACAGAAAGGCAACAGCAATAACATCTTATGATATAAGCATATGGTATGTCTTACCCTAAATATCAACTTTTCTCTACCATATATGTTTAATTTTGTCATTGATATTTGCACCTACTTTTGAATCTGGTGTATCAGTATGCACCCTAACATACACAGTGGGGCCTGCTACCACAGGTTCTTGAATCTGCATTCATAAAAAGAAAGGCAACTTTTGAGTGGTTAACAATCACTTAAATCAAGCACATGTGTCATTCCTTTAACCAAGCACATACGTCATTCACCTAGTTCAGGGGAGTCAGCACCCTGAACTTCAAAGAAAATACAGAGAAATCAAAGATCAGCAGACATGGTTTCCTCTGCCAGACAGACAGGTCCAACTGTCTGACCATAGTTATCAGAGAAGAAAGTCCCAACATCTGTGTTTTCCAAGCTGGGGCTCTTTAGAGGCTTCCCAGAGTCCTCTTCTGGCCAAATAAATGCTTGCAGTAAGCCCCAAAGTAAAACCTAAATTCAGAGTATTTATACATTTTTTAGAACCAGAGGGCATCACAACTGTCGAGAGCCAGTGTCTCACTAACAAAAGGCTTGGGCCTTCCCACAAATCTTCCCTAATTAAACTCCCTTTAATGGGCAGGCCCATGAATGGGTGGGGAAGACCTTTAATCACATTAAAATAATTGGCAATACAAATACATATACTGTTTCTAGTTAAAGAAACTTTGTTTCTGTACTTTACTCCTAATAATGACTTTTTTTGATAAAGACAAGATTCAATGAAAGGCACTTGATTATACTAAAACAAAAACAGCAAAAGATCCTATTTTGCTATCACATCTGGAGATCCCACTTTCTGAGATATTTATATTAGAATGTAAGCTCCATGAGGGAAGGGACTGATAACTTGCTTGTATTTGTATCCTTAGGGGTTTGCACAGTATCTAGCAAATAATGAGTGTTTAACAAATACTATTATCTATCTATCTATCTATCTATCTATCTATCTATCTATCTATCTATCTATCTATCTATCTATCTATCATCTCCTAAATTTTTTTTTACTTTACCTGCATGGTGGTCTTACTCTTCTCTTGTCCTTGTAGTTCCCCTGAATAGCTGGTCAAACTGAGTTCATTATAGTATGGCCTTAATGTCTACCTTTTTTTTTTTTTTTGCAAGAAGTGGGAACTTCAGCCACAGAGTGCTACCCATCTTTAAAAACCTTAAGGTTAATCCTTCCTAACAGGCAGTAACCCTATACTTATAGGAATGTGTAGAGCATGGATCTTGTCTGCTGGCATTCCTACTGGCCCTTCCTCTTCCCATCAGTATCAGTGATAATATTCCCCAGAGTAGACCTAAACACCTAAATCCTAAGTGGATATATAACTATATTACTTTCTCATCTCTTGTTCTACTTCAATCTAAAGATTCCATGATGTCCTCCTTCCCTAATATCTATATAAGCTTGAGGTCCTTTTCCTACCTCTGCTCTTCCCCACTCTTCCCCCACCCCCTGTGCTTCCAAAGGTTCTTATCTAATCCAAATATTTTCATTCTATATAAACTCTGTCATAACATTTGAAAAGGAGAGATTGGGAGTTGAAGTCATGGATTTTTATTGGAGGAACTCTAAGAATCTGAATGTTTGAACATGTAGGGGAACGTGTTTAGTTTTGGAGAAGAAGACTGAGCAAGAAATTTATCAATCCAGAAAAATGACTTTTTATTTTTATTTAAGTTGCCTTTTAATGTGCAGCTAAAAATCAAATGATTTTGACTTAAATCCTTAGTGGTATTTAGGCCGCAGTTAGAAATATTGAACTGAAAGAGCACTGTCCAAAGTGACAGTGAATGTATCAAATCTATTTAGCTTTGTAATTAAAACAAAAAGGATTCCAGATGACAGCAAGGATGATAAATTGTTGTAGAGATCAAGGGTGGATAAAATCAAACTGGAAATTCAAGGCAGGAGAAATGAAAAGTATTCATAGATTGCTGCAAAATGAATGTATGCCTTAAAGGTTAGTTGTGCTATCAGGCAGTAGACAGACTGGAATTAAAAAGACCAGTGGAAAATCACAAGAAAGGACAAGAAATAATTACAAAAAGGAACAATGATAAGATTTAAAAAATACAATGAAGAAGGAAATAGCTCCACAGCTAACCCTTCTTTCACTCCAAGGCACACCAATGATTCCGCGGGTAAAAATGTTTTATAATTACTAGTGAATGACTTTTGGGAGCAAGTAAAGCAAAAATTGGCATACAGACTAAATTTCTTTCAAGGTCACATACCTACTTAGTAGCAGATCCAAAATTAGAATCTAAGCTCCCCATTAATAGTCTGAAGAATTTTCCTTCATACCACGCTACAATCCCCAGTGCATGCTCTTATACTTTAGTGGCATTCCTTTAGCAGAAATGAATTGATTCAGGCACTTTTCTTATATTAATGAGTTTTTTAAAATAATTTTTAGTTCTCCAAAATGTCTCCAAATTTCTCTTTTTCTGTCTCTAAATTACATTTTCTCCTTTGCCCTATAATACTGCATTTGTTGCACCTGCGATCAAGGTTTATACCACTGTGGAAACAGCACAAGTGTAGCCTATTGGAGGTATGACATACGTTACATTTGTTCTACCCACTCCAGATAAGGTAAAATATACAAAGAAAAGAGAGAAATTGTATTATAATAATCACAAACCCTGCTATTATCATTATTTCCCCCTTCTTCCTTACTGCAAAAGGGATCATTGCTCTAGATTCATATAAAAATCTGTCTTATCTACCATCCTTTTCTATTTAAAACTTTACATGCACATAGATCTGAAAGAACTTCCTGTCTTCCTCCTTTCTCTCCAATTCTTTTCTCTCCTCTCTATCTCTATCTTCTTCCCCCCCTCCCTCCTTCATTTCCATCTCTCCATCCCACTAAGATTTACACTTCACTGCTTGATTAAGTTTTGTCTTTTTTTTTTTTTTGCTGGAAGGAGGTTGATAAACAATGATTTCAAAGAGTTTGAAAAGTTTTTCCTTTATATAACATCAAAATAAGGGAAATGTAGATACTATCCATTTTATGCTTAATTTGCCTCTATCACACAGCTTGTAAACCTTTTTCTGATGCATTTTTAAACTTCAGAAACTAGAAGTAGTATTTGACTCTCCACTTTCATTTCTGATATGCTATTGACCTAAGTTTGCCTATTGCTGTTTCCTATGGCTTAAATAATGGAAAGAAAATTCATGAAGGATTTTCCTAAGATCAAGTGAAAGGATTTTCAAGGTAATAAAAAAAAATAAAAGCAAACTCAAATTCTCCAAAATGCCCTTTACTCCATGAGCAATGCTGAGGATTCTCTAATCTTATTGTCACTTGCAAGGCTATATTTCATAGCTTACATAAATTAATATCTTGGTGTTAGAATTGTTTTACATTTATGAATTTATGTCTTCTTTGTCCATACACACTGATGTAAAGGTAGGTGACAGTTGTGACATAAACTCTTGGGGTTACTTTTATTCTATTTTCCTGTTTACATTATTGAAAAGACTAAGCAAAAAAGTCCCAATTTCCTTGCAACGATTCCAATTTATTTCTGTTGTAAATGTGTACGGTGCCCTAAAGATGCCCTCACTCACACTATTTGGTACTTCTTGGTTCTGGTTATAGGAATGTAAAAGAAATAAAAAAAAGTAATTTCAGCTGAATTTTGTGAGATTCATTCCCTATCATAGAAATTACAGTCTTGTTGGGGCACTCCTTATTTTTAGTAGCTTGCTGTGATGGAGGAAAATGGCTAAAAAAATCAACAGACAATGAAAATTAATCTTCAGCTGCATAAATTGATAGATCATAGAGAAAAAATGAATTGAATATTCATATTTACTTTATTCCATTGAGAGGAGGTAGCGTGAATGCTACTTAATCAAAATAAAAAAATACTAAAACAACAAAAATATCTCAAATATCACCACATATGTTTTAATATGCAATACTAGTGGGGCACATAATTGACCATAATTACTGTTTTTTTGTTGTGATGAAAAAAATTAATGAACACATATAATTACATAGGATTATAGATCTATATATGGTATATTGAGAACCCAGAGTAAAATATATTCTAGGGGTGGGGAATCTGTGACCTTGAGGCCACATGTGGCCCTCTAGGTCCTCAAATGCAGCCCTTTGACTGAACCCAAACTTCACAGAACAAATCCTCTTAATAAAAGGATTTGTTCTGTAAAACTTCAACTAAGTAAAGGCTACGCCCTAGGACCTAAAAGGCTGCAGGTAGTCCTGAGACAGGTTTCAACCCCTTTAAGTTAATCTTTAAGTTTCAATACTTTATTGTTTCAAAGATCCATAGTTTTGGCAGGGGTGGTTGGAAACTTCCTCTGGACAGTTTAGATTGAAATCTGTCTGTGATTTAGTAGAAAGTCTTCCAAAGTTGCTGTGGTCAAACAATTTGTCACTTGGAAGCCAACCTGGTGATAGGCCTCCTTGAACTTAGTGAGGTTGATCTATTGAAAATAAATTTATAGTTTGTCACTGGGCCAATGGTTTAAATCAGAGATTCTTAACCTGGGATCTGGCAATTAAAAAATTGTTGATAATTGTATTTCAATATAATTGGTTTCTTTTATAATCATAGATATTTTATTTTATATTTTAAAGAAAATTATTCTGAAAAGAGGTTCACAGATTTCACTAGATTGCTAAAAGTGTCCATAACACAAAAAGGTTAATATCACCTGACTAAAATAGTTACTTCACATATATCTAACCACAACCCTTCAAAAGATAAATACCATTATTCAATATTATGAGCACATTCCTTTGATCAGTGTAGATAGAGGAGAATAATATTTCCTGTATTTGATGGTTCATCATATGATACTTATTTCTTTATTTTTTTGTTTTGTTGAAGTATCCAAATGTACATCACTGTTGAGGGAAAGGGAATAAGCATTTATATAGTGCCTACTATATGCCAGGCACTGCATAGTACTTTGTAAATATTATCTCATTTAATCCACACAATAACCCTGTGACATAGATGCTGTTATTTCCATGTTACCGTTGAGAAAACTGAGACAAATGGGCTTTACGTGACTTTTTCAGGGTCAAACAGGGTCAAATGTCTGGGGTTACTGACATTTGAACTCAGGTTTTCCTGACTCCAGGTCTAGTTTTCTGTCCACTGTTCCACCAGCTGCCTGTTGGCGGCAGATCACAGCTCATTATTGACTAACTTGGTACATTTATGGAAACGTCTCTGTTACCACAATTAAGAATGCTTTGTCTCACAAATAATCCATCATGAGTTCAACCTTTAAAATTAAATACCCTGAAGAATTTATAGCATGAGTTATGTCTTGGTTTATAGCATTGCTCAGTTACTGTGATGTCAGTATTTACAGGCCTTTGAGAAGCTTGATGAAAAGTTTCTTTAGAAGAAAATATTCCATCAGTTAGTAATTCTTGTCTTACTGGACTGATTTATTTGTGGGACTTTTCTAATGAAGATCAAAATTCAGATTGAATTTTATTAAACTATTGCTTTTAGTTTAGCATTAGACTGGACCGAAAAAAACTAGAGAAATTAAAACCTTTGAAAAAGTCACGTGGCTATAACTGCTCCCAAAGTTTTCATGGCTATTGATGTTTGAAGGAGATTGATGGAAAGTTGGTAGGTTGAAAAACACTTCACACACACACATATATATATATATTATATATTAACATATATCTGATTAGGAATGATTGAATCATAAAAAAAGTTAATGGTAGGTAAATTGTGATTGTGAGCTCAGTGAAGCATCATTTTACTTTTTAGTTCATTTTTAAATAACGAAAACCTGAGGATTAGAGAACACACTTGCAAGTGCAAAAAACCCTGAAATATAGTAGTATTCATGTAATCTAGCATGTTTTTTTGATTGCTAAGTAAAAAGAATACTATTATGTTATTGATGTCTGGATTGTTTTCAAGTGGCAAAGAAGGCACTTCTGGTGAAGCCTATGGAATCCTTCCAAGAATAATGTTCTTAAATAATTAAAGTAAAACACTTGGGATTACAAAAGAAATCGATCACCAATATGTTAAAGAAAAAAAAATGGCTTCTCCTGCCTTTCACCCATTAAGGACTGCTTCCCAAA